>JAESUZ010001000.1:127500-1327500 GCA_017311185.1 Proteles cristata cristata
GAGGAGGCACAGAATCCGAAGCAGGCTCCAGGCTCTGAGCTGTCAGCACAGAGCTCGACACGGGGTTCTAATCCACGGACTGTGAGATGATGACCTGAGCAAAAGTCGGGTACTTAACCAACTGAGCCACCCAGGTGCCCCATGATTGCTTATCTTCTTAATTGCCAAGCACTTACATTGAATTTGAGGCCAGTGAAATCAGCCAACTAGACATGAATTCCACTATCAGAGGTCTTTAAATAGAAGATGAATGGTGATGATTACACAAACAGGTACTTGATATAATATTTTATTTTCTGGTCACTTGTTCTCAGCCTAGTTGCAAATTGGAAATACCTGTATCAATTAAAAAATAGTCTCCATGCCCTGGATACTTCTCAGAGAAGCAAATCAGTGTATTTCACTCTAGATGAAAAATGCAGGCATCAGTATTCTAGAAAATCCCCTGAATGTTTTCAGTGTGTGGCCAAGATTGAGAATCCCTGAGGTATGGAATGCTAAGTGAATATAAAGATCGACCCTAGGGGCGCCTGGGTGGCTTAGTCGGTTAAGCGTCCGACTTTCGCTTAGGTCATGATCTCGCGGTTCGTGGGTTCGAGCCCCGCATCGGACTCTGTGCTGACTGCCAGCTCAGAGCCTGGAGCCTGTTTCAGTCTGTGACTCCCTCTCTCTCTGACCCTCCCCTGCACGCTGTCTCTCTCTCTCCTAGAAATAAAAAAAAAAAAAAAGATCGACCCTAATACAACCAAGAGATTTAGTTGAAGATTTCTAGGGAAAGTCATGCTTAAATTGAGACTTCAATGATATAGGTAATCCTACATTTAGGAGAGGGAGGCTGGAGAGCATGTCCACTGATGGTTATTTTGTAGGAAAAGAACACCGAGGGATTGTAAACTGCTATGAAACTCCCCTGTGCTGGTTTCCTTCTCTTTCAGTGGGACCTAGTATGTAGTTATCAGTCGCAGAGATCAGTTGCTCAATTCCTATTCATGGCTGGAATGTTGGTGGGAGGCTTCATAAACGGCCATCTCTCAGACAGGTGAGTGTCTCCAGCTCACTGCTGCCCTTATTCTATGGTGTTTTCATCAGCCTATGATTAACCCTTTCATAAAGAAGTCTTTACTGAGTTCCAATATGCAATCTATACTGTTGTGGGTTGCCCTGGTTCCCATGGAGCTAGAGATGGAAGCGGAGAATTATAGCGTGTGATAAATGCCATCTTGTTGCAACAGATATCTCTGCACAGGACAGAGAAATGATATCTCCATAAGACCTGGGGGCATTTCAGAACAGTATTTATAAGGAGGTACCATAATACTTTTCATTTAGAAAGATGAGAAGGAGTAACCTGTGGGCAGGGAGGGAAACGTACTCCAAGACAGAGGGATCCTGTTTGAAGACAGAGTTAGCACACAGTCAGGAGATAGAGGTCTTCAGCATAAACTAGCAGGGCTGACAGACACGTGCAGAACTCTCTACCCGACAACAGCAGAATACACATGCTTTCCGAGTGTATGTGGAACATTATTCAGGCTAAACTGCATTTAAGGCTCAAACCCAGGAATCAATTGAGTTCAAAAGACCAAAATTATACAAAGCATTTTCTCTGATTACAACCGAGTGAAACTAGAAATCAATAGCAGAAGCAAAGCTGGAAACTTACAACTTCATGGAAATTAAACAGCATGTTTACAAAAAAAACCCAATGGGTCAAAGAAGAAATCACAAAGGAAATTTGAAAAGACTTAAAGATGAATTAAATAAAAAATCCCACGTACCAAAACTTATGGGATGCAGTAAAGACAGTGCTCAGTGGAAATGGATAGCTATACACACCTACATTAAAAGAGAAAAAGGGGGGCGCCTGGGTGGCTTAGTCGGTTAAGCGTCCGACTTTCGCTTAGGTCATGATCTCGCGGTTCGTGGTTTCGAGCCCCGCGTCGGGCTCTGTGCTGACTGCCAGCTCAGAGCCTGGAGCCTGTTTCAGTCTGTGACTCCCTCTCTCTATGACCCTCCCCTGCTCACGCTGTCTCTCTCTCTCCTAGATATAAATAAAATATTTAAAAAAAAAAAAAGAGAAAAAGGAGGAGCACGATGTCGGCAAGAAGGCAGACTAGGAAGTCCCCAGGCTTATCCGCACATAGAAGCAAGGGTTTATCAGTCATTCACAGACAAAATGCCTTTGTGGGAACCTTGGGATTAAGGTCAGAGGTTTCAAAAGCTCAGCAGAGGCCAAGATGGAAAAGGGCAGCCTTGAAGGCAGGCATACCCTCTAGTAGCAGGCCTGTTGATCATGGTCTTGGCTACGGACCTGAAAGGAGCCTACCCCCCGCAGACCCAGTTCTAGTCTCCACTTTTCTATGATCCTACCACAAGCCTCATCCACCAAAGGACCCAGGAAGTGTTCTGCTCATTGGTGACCTTGGTAATAGACTCACTGTTCTCAGACCCTAGCACAGAACTTGCAGCAGCCCTGTGACCCTTTTCACCAGGCTTCAGGACAGTGTTGCCGGTCCAAGGGCCTGGCACAGCCACACCAACCCACACTGCCAGTAAAAAGGCCCATTAACATGGTCTGACTGTAGATTTTTGTCCCTTTGCTTTTTTGTCACTTCAAAGCACCTATAGCAGCCACACGACAGAGCTCCAGCCTCACTCAAACGTGATTCTAGTGACAGTTCTATCAGTTTGGGGACTCAGAAGGAGGTCTTCACCTGACAAAGCCAGCTCTAGAGTCAGGACGTGTCTGATCTTTTAAATATAAGGGTGTAAGATCATGAAGACTCAGGCAAATGAGACACCACCAAAGGAAACTAATCAAGCCCCAGGAGCTGCCCCTAAAGAAATGGAGATTCATCAACTTATTTTTCAAATTACTATTATTTTATTTTTTACTTTTTTTTATTGTGTGTGGTGTGCGTGTGTGTGAGAGAGTGTGTGTGTGTGTGAGAGAGAGAGAGAGAGAGAGAGAGAGAGAGAATCTTAAGCAGCCTTCATGTTCAGCATGGAGCCTGACATGGGGCTCCATCCCACAACCCTGGGATCATGACCTGAACCTGAAATCAAGTTGGATGCTCAACCGACTGAACCTCCCAGAAGTTCCCTTTTTAAATTAAAAAAAAAAAAAAAATTTTTTTTTTAATTTTTATGTTATTTATTCTTGAGAGAGTGAGACAGAGCATGAGTGGGAGAGTGTCAGAGAGAGAAAGAGACAGAATCTAAAGTAGGCTCCAGGCTCTGAGCTGTCAGCACAGAGCCAGAAGTGGGGCTAGAACCCACGGACCATGAGATCATGATTTGAGCCAAAGTCATACACTTAATTGACTGAGTCACCCAGGTGCCCCATTTTAAAAAATTTTCCATCAACTTCTTGAGAATTCAAAATACAGTAAAACCTTAGGTTGTGAATAACTTGTTCTGTGAATGTTCCACATGGCTAGGAAGCATTTCTAATAAATGTTAACTTGGTAAATGAGTGATGTCTTGCAATATGAGCAGTACATGGTGCCAAATGTCACATGATAACAACTGAACTGAATGTTCTTCTCTCTTTCTCTCTCACTGTGGAATTGTGTGTGATTATCTACCATGCTCGGATGCTTGGTTTCGGGCCACAGTGTTTGGCAAAAATCAGTGATTTTTCAGAATGTTACAAGGTGCCAAGAACTGGCTCTAGTGTATTTTTTTTTTTTTTTTGTCACTTCAAAGCACCGATAGACAGTCCTTTTCTTTTCCATAAGAGAGTAAGTTTAGGAATGCTTTGTTTCATTCTAAGTCAGGCTGCCTGCCGATATAGACCCTTTCCTCTGCTGCCTTATTGCCAGTTACATTATATGACAAGAGTTTGTTAGTACTGTATTGTAGTCAACATTCGTGTGAGTGTATACAATGGCCCCCATGCAGAAAAAGGTTGAAAAGAAAGGCAGTAAGAAGGATATGATTATGGAGGAAGTTAAGGAGGAAATCATCGAGAAGTATGACTGAGGTAAGTAAGTGTCCGAAATTGCAACATTTTATAAGAAGTCTACCTCTGAATTTCATCTGCAGAGGAGAAATAGAAAGAGGCAGAGGAATCCTTCACGTCATAGGAGATTAGGGAGACGAGTAAAATGTGGGAAACAGTGAAATATTGTGTAGAAAAGCACCACCCAAATAAGGCGGTAGCAGTGAGAGTGACATTTAATGACAATGTAATGTATGTCACATTTCTGTAAACTCCTCAAAAGAAGACAAAAACAAGTGTCATTGGATAAATTCCTTGGTAAAGTTGAACAGAAAGAAAAAGATTCCACTGAGCCAATAGATAACAGTGATTCTCTTAGCGATAGTGAAAGTCATCCCACAAAATAACCATCCTCTCTTTTGTCTCCCCCCACACCAGACACGAAGGTTTTTAAAGGTAAGTGCAGGTTAATTTGTTTATTTTTCTTTATATTTTGTATTTTCTCTATCATTTTGTATTATGTTACAATATTGTAATCATTTTTATATGAATATTTTGAGGTTGTGGAACAAGTTGTCTGAGTTTCCATTATTTCTCAGGAGGAAATTCATTTTGATATACAAGTGCTTTGAGTTATAAGCATGTTTCCAGAATGAATTATGCTCAGAAATCAAGGTTTTACTGTAATTATCTTAAAGAAGTTCAAGAAATATAAGAAAGCACAGACAATTAGATGAAATCAGGAAAACAGTACATGGACAAAATGAGAAGTGTAATAAAGAAACAGAGAAGATAAAAAAAAAACAACCAACTAGAAATCCTGGAACTGAAGAATCCAGTGACTGACCTGAATAATTCAATAGAGAACTTCAACAGTAGACTTGATAATGCAGAAGAAAAAAAAAAGTGAACTTCAGGAGAGGTCTTCTGGAATTATCCAGCTAGCAGAAGAGAAAGAAAAAAAGTTGAGCAATAGTTCAAAAAGCATATGGGATGTAAGGGGCAAAATCACATACTGCATGGGACACAAAGAGATAAAGTATGCATTATGGATATCCTAGAAGAAAAAGAGAGACAAAAAGGGGCGGAAAGCTTACTTAAAGAAATAATGGCTGAGAACCCCCCAAATCTAGGGAGGGAAATGGACATCTTGATTCATGAAGCCCCAAAGTTTCCAAAAAGGTAGAACCCAAAGGGGTCGATGCCAAACCCAGTAGCTCTAAATTATGAAAAGTTAGATAAAGAGAGAATTTTGAAAGCAGCAAGAAAAAGGCAGTTTTTCACATACAAGGGAGCTCCCGGAAGACTACTGACAGATTTCTTAGCAACCCCACAGGCCGGGAGTGGGTGGGATGTTGTATTCAAAATATGGATAGAAAAAAAACCTGTCAACCAAGAACACTTTATTTGGCAAATCTGTCTTTTCATAGCATATGATTTCATTCACGTGTGGAATTTAGGAAACAAAACAAATGAAGGGAAAAGCGACAAACAAAAAAGGACCCTTAACTATAGAGAACAAGTGGGTGGTTGCCGGAGTGCCGGCAGGGTGAACTCGTAAAGGAGATTCAGAGTACATTTACCATGATGAACACTGAGTAATGTACAGAATTGGTGAATCACTATATTGTACGCTTGAAACCTGTATGATTAAAACACATTAAGTATACTGGCATTTAAAAAAACTATAAACAATGGGGCGCCTGGGTGGCTTAGTCGGTTAAGCATCCGACTTTCGCTCAGGTCATGATCTCACAGTTCATGGGTTTGAGCCCCGCGTCGGGCTCTGTGCTGCCAGCTCAGAGCCTGGAGCCTGTTTCAGAGTCTGTCATTCCTTCTCTCCCTGACCCTCCCCTGCTCACGCTGTCTCTCTCTCTCTCCTAGAAATAAATAAAATTTAAAACAATATATAAAAAAATTAAAAAAAATTATAAACAAATAAATAAAATGAAAACAAGTAAAACCTGAAAAAAAAAAAAAAGAATGAGAGAGAAATAAAGTCTTTAGACAAAACTGAATGTGGGGGAGGGGGGGATGTGAGGGCGCCTGGATGGTTCAGCCGGTTAAGTGTCAGACTCTCGGTTTCGGCTCAGGTCATGATCTCACGGTTCTTGGGTTCAAGCCCCACGTCAGGCTCTGCAACAGTGTGGAGCCTGCTTTGGACTCTCTCTCTCTCCCTCTTTCTGTCCCTTCTTGGCTCTTGTTCTCTCTCTGCTCTCTTTCTCTCAAAATAAATAAACTTAAAAAAAAAAAAAAAACAAACCCAAAAACCCTGAGGGAATGTGTTACTATTAGACCTGTCTTATAAGATGTGCTGAAGGAATTTCTTCAAATTGAAACAAAAGGGAAGTAAATAAACAGCAAGAGGGTTTATAACAGGGTTGGGGAGTTCCTGGTCCAAGACGGTGACAGAGAAAGATCCTGAAGTCCCCCTTCCATGGAACACACCAAACTACACCTATATATTGAACACTTCCTCCTGAAGAAGAACTGAGGGCCAGCTGAACCGCTTCTGCACCACAGGAGACAGACAAAAAGGCAAAGAAAGCAGCAAGAGAGACCAGAAACGTGATGACAAAGAGAACCCCTTCCCTGACACTGTGAATGGCAGTGGGGAGGGATAGTGTTGAAGGACTGGGAACAGATTCCTCTGTCCTTGGGCGCAGAAAAAGAAAAAATAAAAAAGGAACTAATATTATACTGTATAATAACTAACTGGAATTTAAATAAAAACTTGAAAAGGAAAAAAAAATAATTAAAAAAAGAAAAAAGCAGAATGACTAGAATGACACCAGCCAAACAGGAGAAGCTGTGGGAAGACTCTCCAGGTCGGGGGGGACTGGAGAATTACATGGCGTATGTAATTCCCCCTCTACCTTCAATGCCCAGAGGAGGGCAGGGTCTGGATGCCATAACTGGCTTGCTGGCTTGCACAGAAAATAAGCTGCAGATTGTTTTCCTTTCATGTCTTCCTTCTTTTTCTTTAAAAGGCCATGGTTTAGGGGCGCCTGGGTGGCTTAGTCGGTTAAGCGTCCGACTTTCGCTTAGGTCATGATCTCGCGGTTCGTGGGTTCGAGCCCCGCGTCGGGCTCTGTGCTGACTGCCAGCTCAGAGCCTGGAGCCTGTTTCAGTCTGTGACTCCCTCTCTCTCTGATCCTCCCCTGTTCACGCTGTCTCGCCCTCCTAGAAATAAATTAAAACACTGGAAAAATTAAAAAAAAAAAAAAAAAGGCCATGGTTTAAAAAAGAGAGTGGCGTATCAAAGAGCCAGCCCTAGAACTTTGCCAAGCAGGGTGGAGACGGGCTGCTAGAACGGTCCTCAGGAGAGTGGGGCGGATGAACACCGTCCACACTCCCCTTCCATCTTGAAAGCACACACCGGAGCATGGTCTGGGCCCCCTAACCAGCATGTCACCTCGGTGAGACCTGGGCCTCTAGCCCACACCATCCCCAGGCATCCCACCAATGACAGTGTGCCTTGGTTTTATTTGTTTTTGTTTCATTTTATGGATTTGTTTATATATATTTTTTAATTCCAGTATAATTAATTTGTTTGGTCGCTATGGCCCCAGTCTCTGTACTAAAGGAACACAGGGACAAAGGGCCCCAGAACACGTGGACTCCAGTAGGCTTGCTAGGACATCTCTGCTGCAGAGCACTCTGGAACCTCTCAGCTGATGTCCACTTCAGATTCAGATGGAGTGCCCTGGGAACCCCGGGCCCATGCTTGCAACAGTTTCAGCCTCTCTGCCGGGGCGACCGCTGTCTGGAGTGCCCCAGGACACTTGCACCCACACTGGTCTCAGCTCCTGTCATCTGGCCAGGACATCCCCTGCACCGAACACCTCGAGACACACTGGCTTGCACCCAGTTTGGCTTCAGCTGCCCCAGCAGGGCATAGTTTGCATGAAGAGCCCAGGGACCACACCGAGCTATGCCCATTTTCGCTTGTCTCCTTTCAAGATCTCCCCTGTGCACAAGGCCCCAAGACCTTCTGGTTTGTGCCCTGCCTCAGCTCCAGCTACTTCTGTGTGCCCTCTGTGCAAAAAAATCCCAGAACCTCCCAGTTTACGTATGCTTCCGCTTCAGCTATTCTGCCAAGGTGACCGCTGTGTGTAGGGCCTCCTGTCTCCTCCTCCCCCGGCTTGCACTCACTGTAGTTCCAGCAACCCTGTCAAGGGACCCTCTGCAGAGAGAACTCAGGGACCTTCTAGCCCACATACTACATCAGCTCCAGCCACCCTGCCAAGGTACCCCCTGCACACCATGCCTGGGACACCCTTGTTTTGCACCTATTTCAGCTTCATCTGCCAGGGTGCCTTCAACACAGAGAACCCTGAACACTCCAGCCTTCATCCACTGTTTTGACAGGGTGCCTGCTACGTGGAAAGCCCCAGGACACCCAGCCCACACGAGCCACAGGTCCAGGCATCCAGCGAAAGTCACCAGGCATGTATAGTCAACACTGGGGACAATCAGACACAAGACTATTCCTTCAAGTTTAGGAGACGTGGCTGTTCTGCCAAATCCATAAAAACAAACACAGGAAGTCAAGCAAAATGGGGAGACAGAGGAACGTTCTCTAAAAGAAAAAAAAAGGGAGAAAACTTCAGAAAAAGAATGAAATTAAATGGAAATAAGCAATATGCCTGATAAAGAATTTAAAGTAATGATGATAAAGATACCAGACTGGAGGGGCACCTGGGTGGTTTAGTCGTTAAGCGTCCAACTTTCGCTTAGGTCATGATCTCGCGGTTCGTGGGTTCGAGCCCCGCGTCGGGCTCTGTGCTGACTGCCAGCTCAGAGCCTGGAGCCTGTTTCAGAGTCTGTGACTCCCTCTCTCTCTGACACTCCCCTGCTCACGCTCTCTCTCTCTCCTAGAAATAAATAAAACATTAAAAAAAATAATTAAAAAAAAAGATACCAGACTGGAGAGATTGGAATAACTCACCATACCTTCAATAAAGAGATAGAAAATATTAAAAAAGACCAGTCAGAGTTGAAGAATACAATCATTGAAATAAAAAACACGCTAGAGGGAATCAACCGTAGGTTAGAGGATGGAGAAGAACATATCAGTGATCTAGAAGACAGGGTAATGGAAAGCACCCAAGCTGAACAGCAGAAAAGGAAAAAGCATTTTTTAAATAATGAAGATAGGTCAGAGAAAGACAAATATCATATGATTTCACTCATATGTGGAATTTAAGAAACAAAACAGATGAACATAGGGGAAGGGAAGGAAAAATAAGATAAAAACAGAGATGGAGGCAAACCATAAGAGACTCCTAAATACAGAGAACAAACTGAGGGTTACTGGAGAGGGGGGGTGAGGAGAGGATGGGTTAAATGGGTGACAGGCATTAAGGAGGGCATTTTTCAGGATGAGCACTGGGTGTCATATGTAAGAGATGAATCACTGGGTCCTACTCTTGAAGCCAAGACTACACTGTATGTAAACTTGAATTTAAATAAATCTTTAAAATGATACAATAGGCCAAGTGATTTCTTGAACAACATCAAGTGAACAAACATGCACATTATAGGGGTCCCAGAAGAAAAAAAGAAAGATAGGCCTAGAAATCTTATTTGAATAATAACTGAAAACTTTCCTAACCTGGGGAAGGAAATAGACGTCTAAGTCCAAGAAGCAAAGAAAATTACAAACAAGTTGAACTCAAAGAGGCCCATACGAGGGCACGTAATGAAAATGACAGAAGTTAAAGATAAAGAGAGAATCTTAAAAGCAACAAGAAAGAAACCAAAAGTAACCTACAAGGGAAAACATACAAGGCTGTCAGCTGATTTTTCAACAAGCCAGAAGGGAGTGACATGATATATTTGAAGTGCTGAAAGGAAAAAAATCTACAGCCAAAAATACTCTCTCTGGCAAGGTTACCATTCAGATGTGAAGGAGAGATAAAGAGTTTCCCAGACAAACAAAAATAAAGGTGTTTATCACTACAAACGAATCTTACAAGAAATGTTAAGGGGAGGATTTTTTTTAAGTGGAAAAGAAATAGCTATAATTAGACATAAGAAAACTATGAATAAAAGATGTAAAATATGACAAGATATATGTAAAATGTGGAGGAGATAAAAGAAAGGGAAAAGGAAAACCAAAAGAAAAGGAAAAGAAGAAAGAAAAAGAAAGACTTTTTCTGTTTTTTTTTTTTAATAAAGAATCTATATGAATTTGAAGGACTCATCAAATTAATATAGACTACTATTTACTTAGGAAACATCACATGTAACAATATGTGAACCTCATGGTAATCACAAACTTACAAACTTAAAACCTATAATAGATACACAAAAGATAAAGTGAAAGAAAGCCAAACATAACACTACAGAAACTCATCAATCACAAAGAAAAAGAACAGTAAAAGAAAAAAGGAAGAGAAAAGAACTACAGAAACAGACAGAAAACAAAGTGACAATAAGTACATACTTATCAATAATTACTTTAAATGTAAATGAGCTAAACACTCCAATAAAAAGACATAGGGTGGTGGAATGGATTAAAAAAAAAAAAACAAGACCCATCTATATGCTGCCTGTAAGAGACTCATCTCAGACCTAAAGACACATGCAGACTGAAGGTGAAGGGATGTAAAAAGATATTCCATGCAAATGGAAGCAAAAAATAAACAACAACAAACTGAGGCAGTAATCCTCATATCAGACAAAATACACTTTAAATAAAGACCAAAAAAAAAAAAAAAAGGTAAAGAAGGACATTACTAATGATAAAGAGATCAATCAAACAAGAAGATATAACAGTTGCAAATAACTATGAATCCAACACTGCAGGACCTAAAAACAAAGCAAATATTAACAAGTTTAAAGAGAAAAGTTGATGATAATACAATAATAGTAAGAAACTTCAACACCCCACTTACATCAATGGATAGATCTTCCAGGCAGAAAATCAACAAGGGAAGAGTGTCTTTGAATGACACATTGAACATAACAGGTGGACATAACAGATATATACAGAACATTCCATCTAAATAGAATGGAATATGCATTCTTTTTGAATGCACATGAAATATTCTTCAGAATAGATTATATATTAGGTCATAAAACAAGCCTCAATAAATTTGAGAAGATTGAAATCATATGATGCATGTTTTCTCACCACAACAATATGAAACTAGAAATAAATCAGAAGAAAAAAATGGAAAAAACCCACAAATATGTGGAGGATAAACAACATGATATGAAACAACAATGGGTCAATGAAGCATTCAGACAAGAAATAGAAAACTAACATGGAGACAAATTTAAATGAAGGCACAATGGTCAATAATCTTTGGGACACAGTGTAAACAGTTATAAGAGGGAAATAGCAATACAGGCCTGCCACAAGAAACAAGAAAAAGCTCAAATAAACAACTTAACCTTATGCTGAATGAACTAGAAAAAGAAAAACAAACAAAGGCCAATGTGAGTAGAAGGAAGGAAATAATAAAGATCAGAGCAGAAATAAATGACATAGAGACTAAAAAAGAAATCAATGAAATCGAGAGCCAGTTCTTTGAAAAGATAAACAAAATAGATAAATCCTTAGCCAGAATCATCAAGGGGAGGAAAAAAAAAGAGTCAAATAAAATCAGAAACGGGAGAAGTCACAACTGACCACAGAAATACAATGGATTATAAGAGAAAAAAAAAAAAGAAACATATATTTGGACAACCTGGAAGAAATGGATACATTCCTACAAACACTCAATCTTCCAAAATTGATTCAGGGAGACATAGAAAATCTGAACAGACTGATTACAAGTAACAAAGTTGAATTGGTAATTAAAAAAAAAAAACTAGCAAAAAGAAAAAACAAAACAAAACACAAAAAACTAGACACTCCTGACCCTACTCCTGCAAAAAGTCCAAGACCAGGATTCACAGGTAAAGTCTACCAAACATTTAAAGAAGAGTTAACACCTCAAACATTGAAAAAAAAGAGGAAATGAAGCTTCCAAATACATACTATGAAGCTAACATTACCCTGATACTAAAAGCAAAGACACCACACACACAAAAAAAGAAAACTACAGGCCAACATCCTTGGTAACCATAGATGCAAAAATCCTCAATAAATATTAGCAAACTGCATACAAGAGTACATTCAAAAGATCATTCATCATGATCAGGTGGAATTCATTCCATGGATGCAAGGGTTTATGGTTCAATATTCACAAATCAATCAATGTAATATACCTTATCCACAAAATGAAGGATAAAAATCCTATTATCATCTCAATAGATGCAGAAAAAGCATTTGACAAAATTCAACATCAATTCATGATAAGAACTCAATAAAAGGGGGTTAGAAGGAACATACCTCAACATAAAGGCCCAAAACGAGAAACCCACAGCTAACATCATACTCAATGTTGAAAAACTGAAAGCTTTTCCTTCAAGTTCAAGAACAAGACAGAATGCCCACTCTTCCACTTTTATTCAACATAGTACTGAAAGTGCTAGCCATAGCAATCAGACAAGAAAAAGAAATAAAAGGCATTCATATTGGTAAAGAAGTTTAACTGTCACTATTTGTAGATGACAGTGTACCATACACAGAAAATCCTAAGAACATTACCAAAAACCTCCTAGAAGTACTAAATAAATTCAGTAAAGTTGTAGGACTTTAAATACCCAAATTAAAACCCAGAAATCAATAGCATTTTACACACTAATAACAAAATAGCAGGAAA
This sequence comes from Proteles cristata cristata, assembly GCA_017311185.1. Taxonomy (NCBI): domain Eukaryota; kingdom Metazoa; phylum Chordata; class Mammalia; order Carnivora; family Hyaenidae; genus Proteles; species Proteles cristata. The sequence goes on from JAESUZ010001000.1 coordinate 140,164, forward strand.
ATAAATTAAGAAAACAAAAACACCTATAATTGCACCAAAAAAACAAAATACCTTGGGATAAACTCAACGAAGAAGGTGAAAGATCTGTACTCTAAACCACGAGAGACTCTTGAATGCTGAGAACAAACTGAGGACTGATGGGGGTGTGGGGGAGGGGAAGGAGGGTGATGGTATGGAGGAGGGCACTTGTGGGGATGAGCACTGGGTGTTATATGGAAACCAACTTGACAATAAACTATTAAAAAATAAAAAAATAAAAACATTAAAAAAATAAAACTCATGAAAGGAATTGAAGATGACACAAACAAATGGAAAGAAATTCCAGGCTCATGGATTGGAAGAACAAATATTGTTAAAATATCCATATTATCCAAAGCAATCTATAGATTCATTGTGACCCCTATCAAAATACCAACAGTGTTTTTTGTTTGTTTGTTTGTTTGTTTGTTTTTTGTTTTTGCAAAACTAGCATAATTAATACTAAAATTTGTATGGAACCACAAAAACTCTGAATAGCCAAATCTATCCTGAGAAAGAAAAACAGGCCTAGAAGTATCACAATCCCAGATTTTAAGATATACTACAAAGCTGTAGTAATCAAAACAGTATGGTACTAGCACAAAAATAGACATATAGATCAATGAAACAGAATATCAGAATAGAGAGCTCAGAAATAAGCCCATGATTATATGGTCAACTACTCTATGACAAGGGAAGCAAGGATATACAATTTGCAAAAGACAGTCTCTTCAATAAATGGTTCTGGGGGAAGTGGACACCTACATGGAGAAGAATGAAACTGGACCACTTATTAACAATCTACACGAGGATAAACTCAAAATGGATTAAGCACCTAAATGTGAGACCTAAATTGTTTTTTATTTAATTTTTTTTAATGTTTTATTTATTTCTGAGAGAGAGAGACAGCATGAGCAGGGGAGGGTCAGAGAGAGAGGGAGACACAGAATCTGAAGCAGCCTTCAGGCTCTGAGCGAGCTGTCAGCACAGAGCCTGACGCAGGGCTCGAACCCGCAAACCATGAGATCATGACCTGAGCCTCAGTCAGATGCTTAACCGACTGAGTCACGCAGGCGCCCCTGTGAAACCTAAAATTGTAAAAGTTCTGGAAGACAGCACAGGCAGTAGTTTCTCTGACGTTGCTGTAACAACATTTTTCTAGATAGGTCTCCCCAGACAAGGGAAACAAAAGCAAGAATAAACTATTGGGACTACATCAAGATAAAAACTTCTGCACAGCCAAAGAAACAACTAGCAAAAACAAAAGACAACCTACTTAATGGGAGAAGATATTTTCAAATGACATATCCAATAAAGGGTTAGTATCCAAAATACATAAAGAACTGATACAACTCAACCCTCCAAAAAACAAATAATCCAATTAAAGAATGACAGAAAACACAAACAATCATTTCTCCAAAGAAAACATACAGATGGCTAACAGGCACATAAAACGATGCTCAACATCACTCATCATCAGGGAAATGCAAATCAAAAGTACAACGAGATAGTACTTCACACCTGTCAGAATGGCTACAATCAAAACCACAAGAAACAACAAATGTTGGTGAGGATGTAGAGAAAAAAGGAAGAATCACACTGTTGGTGGAAATGTAAACTGGTACAGCCACTGTGGAAAAGAGTATGTAGTTTCCTCCAACAATTAAAAATAGAAATACCATACGATCTAATAATTCCACTGTTGGGTATTTACCTAAAGAAAACGAAAACACAAATTCAAAGTGCATGCTCTTCTGTTTATTGTAGCATTGTTTACAATAGCTAAGATGTGGCAGCAACTTCAGTGTCCATTGAAAGATGAATGGATAAGAAAGATGGACTATTAAGCTGTCATAATAAAGGATGAGATTGTGCTGTTTGAGAAAACATGGACGGGCCAAGAAAGTATTATACTGAGTGAAATAAATCAGACTGAGAAAAACAAATACCATGTGATTTCACTCACATGTGGAATCTAAAAAATGTATGAACAAAAAAAAAAATCAGAGTCAGACTTATAAATATGGAGAACAAAATGATGGTTGCCAGAAGGTTTGGGGCTGGATGGGAGGATGGGAAAAGTGGGCGAAGGGGAGTGGGCTTCTAGTTATAAAATAATTAAGTCAAGAGAGTAAAAGACACAGCATAAGAAATATAGTCAATGATATTGTAATAGCAATGTATGCAGATAGATGGTCGCTATACTTGTGATGAACAAAGTATAGCATATAAACTTGTCAAATCAGTATTCTGTATAGTTGAAATTAATGTAACGATGTGTATAAAGTATGCTTAAAATAAATAAATAGAAAGAAAAGAAAAAGGTATATAAAAGAATAAATCTCACTGTTAACAAGATATAAAGACAAACAGAATATTGTAATCCTCTAATAATGGCATGGAAATAACTTTTAACCATGGTGTATTAGTAAAAGATAAAGACAGTAAGACTCATCATAAGCACAGAACTTTCTAATGGAAATAATATAAAAAGAGGTAAAATCTGACATCAATTACAGAAAGTGTGTGTGTGTGGAGAAATAAAGCCTAGAGTTTCTGTGTTGGAGCCTAAAACAGACTTGTAAACTACAAAATATTTTATGTGAACCCCGTGGTAATCAGATAAAAGTACAATAGGATACACAAAATGTCCACCAATGGAGGAACAGATTTTTAAAAATGTGAAAAAAACGTGGTATATGTTTCCAGTAGAATATTATTCTGGCTTAAAATAGAATATATATATATATATATATATACACACACAATGGAATATTACTCACTGTAAAAAGAATGAAATCTTGCCATTTGCAACAATGTGGATGGAGCTAGAGTATATTATGCTAAGCAAAATAAGTCAAAAAAGACAAATACCAGGGCGCCTGGGTGGCTTAGTCGGTTAAGCGTCCGACTTTCGCTTAGGTCATGATCTCCCGGTTCATGGGTTTGAGACCCGTGTCGGGCTCTGTGCTGACTGCCACCTCAGAGCCTGGAGCCTGTTTCAGAGTCTGTGACTCCCTCTCTCTCTGACCCTCCCCTGCTCACGCTGTCTCTCTCTCTCTCCTAGAAATAAATAAAACATTAAAAAAAAACTTAAAAAAAAGACAAATACCGTATGATTTCACTCATATGTGGAATTTAAGAAAGAAAGCAGATGAACATAAAGGAAAAAAGAAAAAATAGAGAAGGAGGCAAACCATAAGGGAGTAGAGAACAAATTGAGGGTTGCTGGAGGGGAGATGGGTGGGGAGTGGCCTAATTGGGTGATGGGCATTAAGGAGGGCACTTGTGATGAGCACTGGGTGTTACACGTAAGTGATGAATCACTAGGTTCTACCCCTGAAGCCAATATTACACTATATGTAAATTAACTAGAATTTAAATAAAAACTTGAAACAAGAAAAGAAATAGCAGGATGGGTGTCTGGGTAGCTCAGTCAGTTGACAGACCGTCTCTTTTTTTTTTTTTTTTTAATGTTTGGTTTTGAGAGAGACAGAGAGACAGAATGCGAGCAGGGGAGAGGCAAGAGGGGGAAACACACAATGTGAAGCAGGTTCCAGGCTCTGAGCTGTCAGCACAGAGACCAATCTGAGGCTTGAACTCGTGAACCATGAGATCACGACCTGAGCCAAAGTTGGGTGCTGAACTGACTGAGCCATCCAGATGCCCCTAAAGTTTTTTTTTTTTTTAATGTTTATTCATTTTGAGAGAGAGAGAGAGAGAGAGAGAGATTGGAAAAGAGGGAGACGTGGAGGGGCAGAGAGAGAGGGGGACAGAACATCTGAAGTAGGCTCTATGCTGATAGCAGTGAGACCAGGTGGCACTTGAACTCATGAACCATGAGATCATGACCTAAGCCGAAGTCAGATACTCAACCGACTGAGCCACTTAGGTACTCTGGATGATAAAGTTTTAAAACTGTTTGTCTACATTATAAACAGGGATGGTACTCTTGAGATTTCTGTTGTTTCAGTTGTTGATTTGTCAGACTTTCCAGGTACAAAGAGTCACTTGTTAAAATTCTCTAAATTTCAGGGGCGCTTGGGTGGCTCAGTTGGTTAAATGTCCAACTACGGCTCAGGTCATGATCTCACAGTTCGTGGGTTCGAGCCCTGTGTCGGGCTCTGTGCTGACGGCTAGCTCAGAGCCTGGAGCCTGCTTCAGATTCTGTGTCTCCCTCTCTCTCTCTGACCCTTCCCTGCTGACGCTGTCTCTCTCTCGGAAATAAATAAAACATTAAAAATTTAAAAAAAATTCTCTAAATTTCAGAGTATTCTTTCATTTTTTTCTTAAGTTTTGTCTGTTTTGTCTTTCCACAAATTCTTTTTTTTTTCTTTTCACATTTTTATTTAAATTCTAGTTACCATACAGTGCAATCATGGCTTCAGGAGTAGAATTCAGTGATTCATCAGTTATCTACAACACCCAGGGCTCATCACACCTGTTCTCCTGATACCCAGCACCCATATAGCCAAGCCGCCACCCATCTCCCTCCACCAACCCTCAGTTTGTTCTCTGTATTTAAGAATCTCTTGGGGCGCCTGGGTGGCTTAGTCGGTTAAGCGTCCGACTTTCGCTTAGGTCATGATCTCGGGGTTCGTGGGTTCGAGCCCCGCGTCGGGCTCTGTGCTGACTGCCAGCTCGGAGCCTGGAGCCTGTTTCAGTCTGTGACTCCCTCTCTCTCTGACCCTCCCCTGCTCACGCTGTCTCTCTCTCTCTCCTAGAAATAAATAAAACATAAAAAAAAAAAAGAATCTCTTATGGTTCATTTGCCTCTCTTTCCCCCCACCCCACCCATATTGTTGCAGGATTCTCGTACAGAGTCGTGACACCGAGGCTTTTCTTTCCGGGAAGCAACTTAATTCGTGCTGGCACCGCTCAGTTGGGTTCGTCCCCAAAGAACTGAGCGGCCCACATCACATGGCATAGTTTTTTAATACATTTTCTATTTCTTTGTCTCCCATATATGGTAACACACATAAACATGCAGTGTGATTGAGCTGTCTCAGTTTGCAAGGCCATGGGGAATGTAGGCACCTAGGCGCATATCTAGGTGGCCTTGAAGTCTTCTCTCCTCTCTTCATTTTTTTTCTCTCTCCTTAGGGAGGGGTTCCTACCACAATATGTTCATCTGTTTTGTTTCTTAAATTCTACGCAAGAGTGAAATCATATGTTTACTGGAACTTCCCATGGCTCCCGTAATCTAACCTGACTCTCTGTTTCTTAGGTTTGGGAGGAAGTTGATTCTCAGGTGCTGTTTATTACAGCTTACCGTCTTTGGGATGAGTGCAGCGTTTGCTCCCAGCTTCCTCATCTACTGCTCACTACGTTTCCTGTCAGGCTGTTGCTCCATCGGCGTCATGACAAACAGTTCTATTCTCAGTAAGTCAACGGTTGTGATCTCCATTTCCCAAGCCTTGAATTTGACCCTGAAACTTCCCCTTTATCTGACGTTACTATCCCAACTGGGTTTTGTTTCAGTCATAGAGTGGATAAGGCCCCAGTCGAAAGTCCTGGCCATAATACTGATAAGCTGTGCCTTAAGCATGGGACAGGTCCTCCTGGGAGGGCTGGCGTTTGCCTTTCGGGAGTGGCGCACTCTGCAGACGGTGGTGTCCGTACCTTTCTTTGTCTTCTTTCTCTCCTCAAGGTATGGCCCTTCTTTCTCTTTTTGTCTTATGGAAACCTGGGATGAAAATGAAGACTGAATTGGAATATATTGATTTTCTTATTCCCTGGACCTTTTCTTTTTTTAATATTTTTATTTATCTCTAGGAGAGAGAGAGAGAGACAGCGTGAGCAGGGGAGGGTCAGAGAGAGAGGGAGTCACAGACTGAAACAGGCTCCAGGCTCTGAGCTGGCAGTCAGCACAGAGCCCGACGTGGTGCTCGAACCCACGAACAGCGAGATCATGACCTGAGTGGAAGTTGGACGCTCAACCGACTGAGCCACCCAGGCACCCCGATCCTGGACCTTTTCTTATTGTCTGGGCCTAAAACCCATGTCTCTTATCTGTTCCAACCTGTGCAGTTTGATAAGCAGAGCAGGAAGTAACAATGACCTTTCAGCCTGGGAGTTCTAGGTGTTTCTGTTTGGCCATCTTCAGAAAAATATAGTCTACAAGTCTAGAAAGTATAGTTTATATTAAAGAAAATAATATTGGAATAACTCTATGACCGTGACACTGGGTAAGACTTAAGAACAAAACAAAACAAAACAAAATAAAAACCTAGAACTCCTAGGCTCAAGTTATGATCTCGCGGTTCATGAGTTCGAACCCTGTGTGGGGCTCTGTGCTGACGGCTCAGAGCCTGGAACCTGCTTTGGACTCTGTGTCTCCCTCTCTCTCTGCTGTTCTCTCACTACTCTCTCTCTCTCTCAAAAATAAACAGTAAATATTTTTTAAAAATATAGACTCAAATATTTCAAAAAGAAATACCTTTAATTCTTTTTTGGCTTTGGAATGAAGGAGGTTATGGTAAAATTTTCAGGTTTTAATTTTTGTAGGTGAAATTGGATAAAAGGAAGAAGCAGCAAATTTATGCATGTAGCTGTTTGATAAAAGAGAAACATTGTTTCTTCAGTACTAAAACCTGGCATGCAGATTGGATGATTTATTTACATCATGTGTTCAGCACTCCCTTTTTGCTTAAATGATTTTAACAAACATTTATTTATGCATAACCTCATCCCTATAGTTAAAACCATCTAAAGGAGAGTCAGATTTAGTTTCTCAGAAAGATGAGCTCAGAGATAGAGAGGAGGATGTAATCCATGCCAGACTCATCCGTTATGTCAATATATCCTCATAATAACCCTAATGGGAAGATGGTACCACTATACCCATTTTATTGATAAGAAAATTGAGGTGGATATAAATAAGTAACTGACTTATGTAGTAAGTTACCAACATAGTGGCAGGAATACTTCTTTGTTGGGCTTTAAGCTTATATAATTTGGTGACTTCCCTTTTTTTTTTTTTTAAAGACTGTATATTATGAGCACAAATTTGATAGAACTCATGCCAAGCTTTGGAAGGGAATTAATGTGTGTGAGGAACTCTCAAGCTTAAGCTCCCTAAGCTTCTTTGAAAGTCTGCTGAGTAAGCAGAGAAGTGAGTTGGCTCTGAAGTCTTTGTTCCTAACCATGAAGATGTACTGCAATGAACTGGTCTTTCTCATATTTTCCTAGTATTTATGAAATAAAACTTGAGTTTCTGTTTCTAACTCAACAAGTGGTGGATATTGGGTGGGAGGCAAAAACATCTGTAGTCAATCGTCATAAGACAAATAAGCAAGAGAAAGTTGACTGCACTTGTGTGCTCTTCCTCCTTCAGGTGGCTTGTGGAATCTGCTCGGTGGCTGATTATCAACAATAAACCAAACGAGGGCTTGAAGGAACTTAGAAAAGTTGCACACAGAAATGGAATGAAGAATGCTGGAGAAACCCTGACCATAGAGGTGAGCAGGAGATGGAAGATGATTAGTGGGTTGGAGGGAAGACACAAGTTGACAATGCCTTCTCCTTATTGAGATAGAAAAGCCATTTTCCTAAAAAGGGTAGCCAAGAAGGTGAGCCCAGTTCCCTTCTCTTTTACGGCCACCTCCCACAGAAGCAGCTTTGAACACGACCTCTTCCTTAAGTTCGCTTCCTGATCTGAATCTATAATCCATAACTCTCATGGATGGCTTGCCCCTCTCTGTGGCCTCATTTTCAAACTATCATTTTTGCTGCTTCACATCCTGGAGTCCCCTTAACTCTCTACATATTCCTTTGTATCCCTTTCATGCCTGTGATTGCATGAAGTTACGCTGGAAAGAAAGAGAGCATAGCTCTCCTGTCCTATTAGGTGTGGTCGCTCATCACAATGTCGGGCACTATGTGGGCAAATGATACATGTTTGTTGCTGTTTAAGGCTTTAAGATCTATCATGAAAGATGAGCTGGAGGCAGCACAGACCAGAACTACTGAGTGTGACTTGTTCTGCACCCCCGGCCTGCGTAAGATAAACTGTCTTCTGCTATTTGTGAGGTGGGCTTCACATAGTGCATGACAACGTTAAAAATATGGGGACATGAATCAATTTATTTCAAAGGTTATAAACAGTGGTGTGTGTGTGTATGTGTGTGTGTATGTGTTGATTTGGAGATAAAAGATGGCGAAAACATACCAAGCATCGCAGCGCTTAGAGACGGCAAAGGGTTGTAAAAAGACTTGCACGGAACTGACTATATGATGAGTTAATTGTGTTGTGTTCCTCCACAATCTCAGCACTGGAGATGGATGGTGATGACTTCCAACCACAGTACAGATTTTGGCATGTAGTTTCCTTCGTTTTTTTCCAATTTTAATTGAAGACCATCTTACCAATAGTAATGCAAAGAGATCATGAGTACATACAGCTCGATAAACAGTTCAATGTGTAAAAATGTAACCAACGCCCAGATCAAGATAGAAAATCCCAATTCCCCAGAAGGTCCCCTCATAGATCACCTACACTGAGAACCATCATCACACTGGCTCACCCTCATTCCCTCCTTAAGGTCCACTCACACACCAAATAAAACTTACCAACTTACCATCACCACAGAGGAGTGTTGCTTAGTCTTGACTTATTGTAAATGATAAACTGGTTTTGTGGCAGAACCCTTTCTTCAAGCATATTTATGCCAGATTCATCCATTTTGTCCCAGGTAGCAGTAGGTGGCTATAATCCCTAATGTCTCAGTTTTCCATTAGATGAACATACTACAATTTCTTTATGTACTTTGATATTTCTGGGCTTGTATTTGTTTCCAAGTTGGGGCATTGGCAGTAGGACTTCTCCAGAAAATCTTTTACATGATCTCTTGAGGGATATAAGTCTTTACTTTGGTAGGGTTGGGGGGATTTTAACTATAATTCCGACTTTTTTCAAGATTTACCCCCCCCCCACGCACACACAAAAGGCATATGGGATGATACATTATATATCCACTGCCAAGCTTAAGAAAGTAACTATTGAATTTTACCATTTACTTCTTCCGAGGCATACCCAAGGAGACTGTATCTTCATCTTTTTTTTTTTTTTTTAACTATTTATTTATTTATTTTTTAAATTTTCTAATTTTTTAAAAATTTATTTCTAGGAGAGAGAGAGAGACAGCGTGAGAAGGGGAGGGTCAGAGAGAGAGGGAGTCACAGACTCTGAAACAGGCTCCAGGTTCTGAGCTGGCAGTCAGCACAGAGCCCGACGTGGGGCTCAAACCCACGAACCGTGAGATCATGACCTAAGCGAAAGTTGGACACCTAACCGACTAAACCACCCAGGCGTCCCGACTGTGTCTTCATCTTATTGGACTGTGCTTTTATACTTTTCTCCTATCAACTAGGCTACAGGCTCAAGTTTCTGAGTCCTACACAATCTGATTGGAAACAACAGTATAGATAATTGTCAAGAAAGGACTTAACTTGCATAGAATTGCTGTGATCTGTGTGTGATTCTTGGGCTGTAATGTCTAAATCTAGCTCTCTCTGGGTATAGCAGATCATTAAAGTGGACTCCTCTATCTTTGATGCTTTCTGAGTAAATTGTAGATCCCCAGTAGGAACCTTTAATTATATTTCCTGTGGTACAGGTGGTGCATGTTTGCTGGAATTCTGACATTTTTCCTTAGCACTAGGAAATCATATGTGAACCTTAAATTCCCTAGAACTGTGTCAGAACCGAGGATACTGCACCCTCAGATAAATCACTGGTTGACTAAAAGGAAAGTTCTTCACGGTATTGGGGTTGAAGGAGGAGAGGGAGGACTCATAGCACACTGATAACCCTCAAAAAAGAAATTCTGCCCCCATCCCAGGTTTTAATCTTTCTGTATGTCATCCAGTCTGGTGGTTGGGTCAGGCTATGTTTCCCAGTCATCGCCAACTCTTTGCTAAGGGGGTCAGACTAAAGAACGACAGAAGAATATCATTTTTATACATTGCCAGGCAATTACTTATGCTAACTTTAAAATTATCACCTTAAAACAACGTATTATGCACATCAGACTGGGCCTTTATTCTTTAATTCTGACCACTAGCTGTCTGGGTTAATATAGTCATTAACTGAAGCACATAGGCTTTAAATCTTATGGCATGTGTCTTTCCTCTTTTGTTCACTACAGATTTGCAAGCACAATCCCCTTTTATGGCATCATTTTGAATCTACAGCACTTTGGGAGCAATATTTTCCTGTTCCAGATAGTCTTTGGAGCTCTCACTGCCTTGGTCCGATGTCTTCCTCTTTTAGTACTGAATTATATGGGCCGTCGAACAACCCAGACACTTTTCATGGTCCTCACAGGACTTCTTATTTTGGCCAACACCTTTGTGCCCCAAGGTGAGAGAAGGCTGGACTTTGGGGGAAAGCAGTGTCTTTGGGGATTGCATTGGTCACACTTGTCTGAAGCCAGGAGTAAAGAGAGGTGTCAATTGAGAGCTAAGTATTCCCCTAAACCAATCTGAGGGTTCAAAGAAAACCCTTCTAGGAAGTTGTTGGGAAGGGAATCAAAGGGCCACAAGGGGCAGCTCAGGCATATATTTATCTTTATCACATCCTAGAAGTATCTAGAAACTGGTGCCATTTATTCCTGACAGCTTCTCTAGGATGGCAATTGATCACATGCCCTTTGACCTTTCATGCTTTTAGTAACCAGCATGAAGGGCCTAGACCTTGCAAGTGTATCCCACGTGACAACACAATGTGCTCACTGGCTCTGCCTGGGCTCTTCATCGTCAGCTTTGACGACTAGTCTACTTCCTGATTGGTATGTATCCATGTGTGAATGTGGTGGTAGTCACCATTACAACCGCCCTTGCTTCTGGGAGTCTTCTTGACTTCCAGAAAGTGAAAATTTTCCCTTTTTTTTTCCAAGTAGCAAAGGAGTGTACCACAGGAACAAGGAATTAAGCAGATTAAAAGCCTAGTCCATTCCCTGTTAGATGACTTTGTAAGTTAATAGGATGATGGTCTGTAATGACCGGAAGAACCTTGTGGGCACTACACTTCAGCAATGTCCCAATGCAGCTATGTCCCAATATGCTTTACAGCATTACAGATTGGTGGACTCTCCTCCTCACAATATCATTAATGATGCAAGCTTACTCCCTTACAGTAGAGTATTTTCCAGCATTATAAAGCTATAATTAGATTTCTTTTTGTATTGGGCAGAAGACTGATTATCTGAAACCTCTCTTTATTGGTTCCTGAATTCTGACATTTTTTCCCAAATAGAAGTTTCCATTCTCGGTTTGTTATGTCTATCATTCTTGTAGATATGGCTTCTCCTCAGCTTGTCCATTAACAGAATAGCCCTGTCCTTTACTATTCTATTATGCCATACCCACCCCATGACAATTTGACACCTATAAAAGATTGACTGACTCATTCAGGCTTACCTGGGACTTTCCTGGTTTTATCAGTGAAAATATCTTTTACTAAAACCCCCTAATTCTCAGAAAAAACAGAATGACTGGTCACTTTAAATTCTGCACTTTACTTGTAAGGTTTAGATGACTGTAGAGCTGTCAAGTTTAGAGCTGGGTCTTAGACTCAATTAATTGTCTATATGACTGTCTCATCTTCTACAATAGGGATATAGTACTGGACAGAATAAGTAAAAGCAAATTTCTGCCAGACTCACCTCTTCTTCTCCTTCTTTGACAAGTCTCAGATATGCAGAGAGATTTGTTGCAATTAGTCCAGATACTTTTATGTGCTTTTTACTACCTATGTTGAAAATTCTACATTTCTCAGCTTATTAACCACTCCATGCCCTCTAACACTGTAAAATTTCTACAACAGATCTCAAACAAACCAGTAACCTACAAGATCTTTTTTTCTGCCTAGATTTGGGGTGGATGCTGATTCCTTCAGCCCAGATTTCTTAGTCTTACTGGTCTTTGTGTCTCCAGAAATGCAGACCCTGCGTGTGGCTTTGGCAAGTGTAGGAATCGGCTTGGCTGCTGCTTCTTTCACTTCTTTCTCTGTCTACTTTTGTGAGATCGTCCCCACAGTCTTCAGGTATGACTTTACAGATGTTCTGCTGGGGCATAGTATGGGATATTTTCAGCTAATATTGGCACTTATTGCGGGAATAAACAAAATAAGACTTGTTTATTACAAAAGCAATCCTTTGTAATTTGGACAGCAATAATATGCTAACAACATTTATAGCCAAAGTTTATTGAAAGCTGACTTTGTGCCAGGCACTGTGCTGAGTAGAACTTGAATGCACCATTTCATTTATCTTCTGAACAACTCTTCAGGGTACATGCATCTTGCATAAAATTATGAAAATGAGCCTTGATACACTTGGAACCTGACAAAGACAGCTAGACAATCATAGAGCAGGTCTCAAAAACAAGTGTTTGTCCTAAAAGCCCAGTATTTAACAATTGTGTTCTAGCATCTTTCATTATCAAGTCAAAGGAATGGATCACAAAATCCATGTGCAGATTTTTTACCAGATGCTGAGGTATTGTTGTTTATCCCTCAGGGCAAGAATGTTAGGATTTGAAACACTGGCCAGTAGGGTTGGGGCCACACTGGCTCCCCTCTTGATGATCTTACAAGCATATGCTTCCACTTTGCCCTGGATCACCTATGGAGCCTTTCCCATCACTGCCGGTCTTGCTGTACTCTTCCTACCTGAAACTAAGGGTCTGCCTCTGCTTGACACCATCCAAGACCTGCAAAATATGTAAGTAAACTTTCTAGCCATCTTCTGGGAGAAACGGAGTGCCCAGGGCTGTGGGTGAGGAAGGCAAAACACCACGTAAGTCCCTCAGATCACTGAGAAGTTTCAGTCTCGCCTGTGATACTTCCATCTCGGGCCACTGCCTTTCATTGGTTGCAGGGTCACCTCTCTCTCCTGTGAGTTCCAACCTAGTTTTCAAAAATCCCTTCATGCCCAGATCTCATTGGTAGTGGTGAAGAGATAAAAATTAGCTCTGTCACGTATAGGAGGATTAGGAGGAACTTAACGGAGGACCATGGGGGAGAGAAGGGGAAAAATAGTTGAAGAGAGGGAGGGAGGCAAACCATGAGAGACTCTTGAATGCTGAGAACAAACGGAGGGCTGATGGAGGTAGGGGAGAGGGGAAGGGGGGTGATGGGCATGGAGGAGGGCACTTGTGGGGATGAGCACTGGGTGTTGCATGGAAACCAACTTGACAATAAACTATTAAAAACAAAGAAATTTAAGAAAATTATCTCTGTTGTACTGACACAGACTACTTGTCCTCATAAGAGGCACACATTCATGATGACAGTATTTCATGATTATCAGATCCATAAGAGCCTCAGATATGAAGGAGGAAAGAAATGAAATGGCCAGTAAAGGAACAATGTTAGGAAAATCACATAGAATTAAAGATTCTTTGAGAAAACAATAAAGGAAAGAAATCTTGTTTCGGTGCCTGTGATAGTCAGACAATTTTGCTGCCACAAATAATGGAAAGACTGAGGATAGAGAGAATAAAAAACCAGCAAAGTCCTTTAAGTGAGAAAAATGATGTATTCATTTCCTAGGACTTCCATAATTAAGTTCCACAAACTGAGTGAGTTAAATAGCAGAAATTTATTTCCTCACAGTTCTTGAGACTGGGATTCTGAGGTCAAGTGTCAGCAGGGCCACACTCCCTCAGAAGGCCTCAGGGAAGTGTCTGTTCCAGGCCTCTCTTCCAGCTTCTGGTATATCTTTGGCTTGTGGCAATACAATTCTAATCTTCACATGGCATTCTGCCAGACATGCCTCTGTGTCGAAATTTCCCCTTTTTTAAGGCTACCAGTCATATTGATTAGGGGCCCATCCTACTCCAGCACGACCTCATCTTGCTTATTATATATTTAACAACTATATCTGAATATGGTAATTTCACATTCTGAGATACTGAAAGTTAAAACATCAACATACAAATTTTGGAGGACAGTGGGGAAACAGTTCAACCTAAAACAAATGGGAAGTTCCCTTATGATTTTCAGTCCACCTCTTGACTCTCCAAATGTGTCATTGGCCAGAGGTCTGAAAAGATCAATCGAAAGGAGCAAATTAAAAAAAATTTTTTTTAATGTTTATTTATTTTTGAAAGAGAGAGAGAGAAACAGAGTACAAGCAGAAGAGAGGCAGAGAGACAGAGACAGAGACAGAGACAGACAGAATCTGAAGCAGGCTCCAGGCTCTGAACTGTCAGCACACAGCCTAATGTGGGTCTCAAATTCATGGACCATGAGATCCTGACCTGAGCTGAAGTGGGACGCTTAACTGACCAAACCACCCAGGCACCTCGAATTCTCTTCAAATTGCCTCCTTGGGTCTTATTGCAGGAATTTCTTGGATCTGCACAGGCACTAGGGCCTTTCCTAACATTAATATTAATGTCTCATGAATTTTATTGGATTATGGAAATCTGATGGTTGGAGGATCTGTTTGTACTTTGTGCACAGAAAGCACAAAAATTTGTTTTTATCTCTTTTGGCTTTTTAATATTTGTTTTTGTTTGTTGATTGGTTGGTTGATTGGTTGCTTCTGTTTTGTTTTTCCAGCAAAGAACTCTCAAGAAAAGTAAATGAAATAAATACCCACATAAAAGTGACAAAAGTTTAAGGAGTTTTCATGAGCTGACTGCTGAGGAAAGAAAAATATGAAAATAAAATAAAGTACAGAAATTTCCTTTTATATCTACAAACTAGCAAGAAAATATACTGGAAAAATGAATCTCATTTACATTTATTGCATTAATTTGTAGTTAAAGAAATAAGTGGTGGGAATATGTAATTCTATGAACAATCTAATATTTTTAGAAAGTAATTGAAAGTATCAAATTTGTTGGTAAATTATTAATAGATGAGATGATTCACAAACAAAGGAAATCCATGGAATTAAGATGTAACTGGCTGAGAGAGAGAAAAGGGATTAAAAGGGTAATGGGTATTAAGGAGGGCACTTGCTGTGATGAGCACGAGGTGTTGTATGTAAGTGTTGAATCACTATATTGTCCACCTAAAACTAACATTACACTGTATGTTAACTAATGGGAATTTAAATAAAAACATGAAAGAAAAAAAAAGCAAATAAGGCAGAAAATTTATTTGAAAAAATAATAGCTGAAAACTTCCCGAATCTGGAGAAGGAAACATATCTAGATCCAAGAGGCACAGAGTTTCTCTCCAGAATTCAAGAAGGTCCATACCAACATACCTACTAATTAAAATGGCAAAAAGCAGTGATAAAGAAAAAAATTTAAATCAGCAAGACAAAAAAAGACAGTTACATTCAAGGAAAACCCCATCAGGCTATAAGCAGATTTTTCAGCAGAAACTTTGGAGGCCAGAAGTGAATGGCATGCTATATTCAAAGTGCTGAAAGGGAAAAATCTGCATCCAAGAATATTCTATCGAGCAAGGCTGTAAATCAGAATAGAAGGAGAGATATAGAGGTTCCCAGACAAACAAAAACTAAAGGAATTCATGACCTCCAAACCAGCCCTGCAAAAAATATTAAAGGACACTCTAAGTGGAAGGGAAAGACCATAAGTGAGATTGTGAAAAATAAAAAACACAAAAGCATTAAAAATAAGTACTTCTAAAAAAATCAGTCAAAAGATTCATAAAATAAAAGATTGTAAAATATGACAGGATATATCTAAAATGTGGGAGGGGGGAGGAGTAAATATGTGTTCAAATTTAAGCAACCAGCAACTGAATATAGACTGCTGTATGCAGGAAATGTTATATACAAACCTAATGGTAACCACCAATTGATAAATATGCAAAGAATGAATGGAGTGGAGTTCAAGTATATCACTAAAGAAAGCCAACAAACCATGAAAGAGAGCAAGAAAGGATTAGAGAAAATGTATAGAAACAGCCTCAAAACAAGTTAAAAATGGCAATAAATATACATTTATCAATAATTACTTTGGATGTAAATGGACTAAATGCTCTGATCAAAAAACATAGGGTAGGGAGAGGTCAAGATGGTGGAAGGGTTTTTTTTTTGTTTGTTTTGTTTTTGCCTCTCTCGACTCTGAAATGCAGCTAGAAAAACACCAAATTGTTTTTGCACACCTAGAAAACTGATTTGAGGATTAACACAACAATCTGCACAACTTGAACCACAGAACTTGGCAGGTACATGGTGTGGAAAGGTGAACTGGGGAAGAGAGAAGCCACAGAAGGTAGGGAGCTGTTTTTGTTTGCAGAGAGAGGATGGAGACAGGGGCGGAAGTATAGGAAAATCAGGAGCAGCTGGAGAGAAAGAGAAAGAGTGTAAACACCTGCAAGGGACTGAACAAAAAAAGACAGAAAGGAGAAAGGAGAGGGTTTAAATTCCATTAAGAGTCTATAAACAGGGAGCACAGAGTCTGAAACTCTGCAGCTTGATACCTGGTGGAGCTCTGGTGGGAAGGGCGAATCTCCAGGAGCACACAGTGAGGTCTGAGGGGTCCTCAGGCCACACAGGGAGAGGTGGTTCCCCTGCTGGGAGAACATTTGATAGAGGCTGTGCAGCCTCCCTGCAGGTAAAGGTCCCAGCAGACCCCAGAGAACAGCCACATTTGCTGGCGTTAGAACAAGGATGTTAAGGATGAAGCCTGGCACCAGATGTGTGTTGTTATTTATCATAATCCCTAAAATGCTGCTGTTACACGATTGCAAAAACTTTTTCTGGGGCGGGCTGGCACCCGGCTGCAGTCTCTGGGCATCTGCAGCAGCATGGTCGCGTGAACTTCCTGGGGGTGGGCTGGCACCCAACCATTGCTCAGTGAGACCCTCCCCCAGAGGGTCTGAACAGGTCAGGCCACAGTCCCTCAGAAGTGAGGGAAACACAGCCCTATGAGAGATAAAACTCGGGAGGGAGCTGCTGCCTGGCAGGCTGATGGCTTGGTCATGGACAGTGTAGAAGCAGGGAGTGGATGGAAGCTGGAGACAAAGGAGTGATGCTTGATTGCCAGTTGAGAAGAGCACAGAGTTCTGATACTAGAGACTGGGTAGATGGGTGACACCATTTTCACCTCTCTCCCGCATGCATATATGTACCTACATGCACCATCACGATTCACCCCAGTAAACTAAACAGCGCCATCTGGTGAAGAATGGAGCTATTACACCAAGGTCCATGCAACTGAGCTCTAGAGAAACACAAGTCTCTCTGCCTACTTAGTTTACAGACTATAGAGTGCTTCATAGTTTGACTTCTAGGGAAAACTGGATGTAATTTCAATCGTATTTCATTTTGTTCTCTGGTCCATCTATTCAGTTGTTTTTCTTTTTCTTTTCTTATTCTTGAATACAGAAAGAGAAAAAAATTATTTTTATTTTCCGTTTTTATAAAAAGATTTTTCTTTAAAAAATTTCTGCTATATTTTTTACTTTTTTGTAAATTTACAAAATTCTATTTTATTTTAATTATTTTATTTTATTCTATTTTAATGTATTCCTTTGTTAAAATTTTCAAACATTTTCCCTTTTTTTCTTTTCTTTCCTTTTTTTCTCTATTTTATCAAGCTGCTTTCAACAATCAGACCAAAACACACCTAGGATCTAGCATCCTTTATTTGATTCTTTGTGTTGTTTTTAATTTTTAAATTTATTTTATTTTATTAATTCTTTTTCTTCCTTCAAATGGTGAAGAAATTCACCCCAAAAGAAAAAAACAGGAAGAAATGACAGCCAGGGACTTAATCAACACAGATATAAGCAAGATGTCTGAACCAGAATTTAGAGTCATGATAATAAGGATACTAGCTGGGGTTGAAAAAAGCATAGAATCCCTTTCTGCAGAGATAAAAGAACTAAAATCTAGTCAGGATGAAATTTAAAATGCTGTAACTGAGATGCAATCTCGAATGGATGCCACAGCTGCAAGAATGAATGAAGCAGAGCAGCAAATCAGCGACATAGAGGACAAACTTATGGAGAATAATGAAGCAGAAAAAAAGAGGGAAACTAAGGCAAAAGAGCATGAAAAGAATTAGAGAACTCAGTGACTCATTAAAAAGGAATAACATCCAAATCATAGGGGTCCCAGAAGATGAAGAGAGAGAAAAAGGGGTAGGTTTATCTGAGCAAACCATAGTGGAAAACTTTCTTAACCTGGGGAAAGATACAGACATCAAAATCCAGTAAGCACAGAGAACCCCCATTAGATTCAACAAAAACTGATCATCAACAAGATATATCATAGTCAAATTCACAAAATACCCAGGCAAGGAAAGAATCATGAAAGCAGCAAGGGAAAAAAAGTCCTTAACCTACAAGGGAAGACAGATCAGGTTTGCAGCAGACCTATCCACAGAAACTTGGCAGGCCAGAAATGAGGGGCAAGATATATTCAATGTACTGAATCAGAAAAATATGCAGCCAAAAATTCTTTATCCAGCAAGGCTGTCATTCAAAATAGAAGGAGCGATTAAAAATTTTCTAGACAAAAAAAATTAAAGAGGTTCATGACCACTAAACCAGCCCTGCAAGAAATTTTAAGGGGGACTCTCTGAGGGGAGAAAAGAAAAGAAAAAAAAAAGACCAAAAGCAACAAAGACTAGAAAGGACCAGATACACCACCAGAAACTCCAACTCTACAAGAAACATAACGGCAATAAATTCATATCTTTCAATATTCACTCTAAATGTCAATGAACTAAATGCTCTTCTTCATTTTCATTTGTCATGTCTTGCAATTTTCAGTGTACAGATCTTTCACCTCCTTGGTTAATTTCATTCCTAAGTATTTTATTGTTTTTGATGCTATTATGAATGGAATAGTTTTCTTTGTATCTATTTCAGATATTTTGTTGTTAGTGAATAGAAATGAAACTGATTTCTGTGTGTTGATTTTGGATCCAGTAACTTCACTAAATTCAAAACTGATTAGTTCTAACAGTTTTTGGTTCAGTCTTTAGGATTTTCTATATATAAGATCATCTGCAAATAAGGACATTTTTACTTCTTTGTCTCTGATTTTGAAGCATTGTATTACCTTTTCTTGCCTGATTGTTCTAGATAGGATTTTCAGTACTATGTTGAATAGTGGCGGCAAGAGTGAAAACATTTCACATTCAGTATGATGTTAGCTGTTGCTCTGTCATAGATGGCCTGTATTATGTTGAGTTATGTTCTTTCTATATCTACTTTTGAGTATTTTTATAATGAAAATATGTTGAATTTTATTAAGTGCTTTTTCTGCATCTGTTGAGATGATCATGCGATTTTTGTCTTTCATTTTTTTGATATAGTGTATAACATTTATTGCTTTGTATATGTTAAATCATCCTTGCATTCCAGGGGTAAATATTAGCGATCATGGTACATGATCCTTGAATGTGCTTTTGAATTCGGTTAGCTAGCATTTTTCTGAGAATTTTTACATTTGTATTTATCAAGGATATTGCTCTGTAGTATTCTTTTTTTTAAAACAATTTTTATAATGTTTTATTTATTTCTGAGAGAGAAAGAGACAGTGTGAGCATAGGAGGGTCAGCGAGAAAGGGAGATACAGAATACGAAACAAGCTCCAAGCTCTGAGCTGGCTGTCAGCACAGAGCCCAACATGGGGCTCGAACCCATGAGCTGTGAGATCATGACCTGAGCTGAAGTCAGATGCTTAACTGACTGAGCCACCCAGGAGAGGAGCCCCTGTAGTTTTCTTGTAGTGTCCTTATTTGGCTTTCATAGCAAGGTAATGAATGATAGACTTATAAAATGAGTTTGAGATTGTTCCCTTCTCTTCCAACTTTTGAAAGAGCTTGAGAAAGACTGGCATTAATTATTCCTGAATTATTTTGTAAAATTTACCAGCAAAATAATCTAACCTTGGGCTTTTCTTTGTTGGAATTCTTTTGGTTACTGAGTCAGTCTCCTTAGTTGTTATCGTTCTATTCAAATTAGTCTTGATAGGTTGCATGTTTTTAGAAATTTATCCATTTCTTCTAAATTGTCCAGTTTGTCAGCACATAAATGTCCAGACTAGTCTCTTGTGATGTCTTTTATTTTTGTGGTACCAGTTTTAATGTCTTCATTTCAAAAATTGCAAGGACTCCATAGATGATTCAGAAAGAAAATGGGGGACAATATATCATTAAGATTATGAAGAGGGGTGCCAGTGCTGGCCCTAGTGGCCATTAAAGGAATTTCTCCAGCTGTTTCCCTGGGTACGAACAACAATACAAAATAAGCTGGTAAAATTCACATAGGTAATTTACTATTATTATTTTGACATGGTTATGGGAGAAATTATAGAATAATCTGTAGGTTCATGAGCTTTTATGGGAAACACATGCTTTTGAGATTTGGTCTATCATTTGCTAGTTTTTTGCTTGATTTTTTTTGGAGTGGTGTCAGGGATACAAGTAGATTGAGGCTAATTTTTATCATCTAAAAAATACTGGAACCCTTTGTGACAATTCTAATATCACACAAAATAGACTTAAAGTCTATTTAAGTCACAAAAGACAAAGAAGAAATTGCATATTGATAAAACTCTCAATTCAGTAAGTAGATGCGATTATAATCCTATATGGCATAAAACAATAAAAACTCAGGAATATATGAAGCAACATTAACAGAAATGAAGGGAGAAATAGATAGTTCTACAGTAATAGTTGGAGGCTCAATACCTCTCTTTCAATAATGGATAGAGCCTCTAGACAGAAGATCAGTAAGAAACTAGGGGACTTAAGGACCATACAAATCAACTAGACCTAACAGGGATATAGAGAACACTCCATCCAGCAAGAGCAGAGCACACACTCTTCTCAAGTGCACTTGGAATATTCTCTAAGATAGACCATATGTTAGGCCACAAAACAGTCTCGATAAATTTAAAAATACTGAAATCATATAAAATGTCTTCTTAGACCACCATGGAAGAAGGTTAGGAATCAATAAAGAAGAAAAATAGAAAAATCACACTGTGGTAGAATTAAGCAACACAGTGTTAAACAACCAATGAATCAAAGAAGAAATCACAAGGGAAATTAGAAAATACTTAAAGATGAATTAAAAAAAAAACCAACAACCCAAAACCCAACTAACCACAACTTACGAGGTGCTGTAAAGAGAATGCTCAGGAGGAAATTGCTGTTGATGTCCACGTTAAAAAAACGAGAAAGTTATAAAAAAGCTCTAATACAACAATTAGGATAAAGAATTTGCCATAATTTCTAAGATTTTCCTCTTCCATTTGAAATGTCACCTTCAGTTCTCAAGCTTATATTTTTCCTTTTATAAAAATCTATTTGGGGCTCCTGGGTGGCTCAGCTGGTTAAGCATCCAAATCTTGGTTTTGGCTCAGGTCATGATCTCACAGTTCGTGGGATTGAGTCCTAAGCTGGGTTTTGTGCTAACACTGTGGAGCCTGCTTGGGATTCTCTCTCTCCCTTTCTCTCTTTCCCTCCCTCACTTGCACTCTCTTTCCCTCTCAAAATAAATAAAGAAACTTAAAAAAACTATTTGAAAAATATTATAAACTACCAGTGAGTGGAAAAGAAATCACTGATAATATGGTCACAAAATGATAACCAGACAAAATAGTAACCAAGTACTTGAAAAATGCATCTTCTGCTTCCTAGAAAACTGAATGATGCCTGGCCCACCATTTGCCATTCTCAAGGAAATAGACTTTCTATGCTTCCAATCACTGTGCTGCTTTACCAAAAAGCCTCACTCCTTTTTTTTTTTTTTTAGTAAAATACCTATAACATAGATTTGCAATTCTAATCATTTTTAGAGATGATTAGTGGCACTAATCACCTTCACAAAGTTGTGCAACCATTTAGCACTATCGATTTCTATAACTCTTTCATCTCCCCAAACAGAAACTTTGGATCCACTAAACAAAAACTCTTCTTTTCCCCATCCTCCAATCCTTGGGTAACTAGTAGTTACTCTCCATCTTTATGAACTTCCCTACTCTAGATGTTTCTCTAGTTCCTTTAGATATAAGTGAAATAATGCAGTATTTGTCCTGTTGTGTCTTTTTCACTTAGCATAATGTTTTCATGGTTTATTAAGGTTGTAGCATTATCAGAGTTTCATTCCTTTTTGGAGCATCTGAACTCCTGGATTCTCCACCTTGAGTACTTGGGTAGCAGTGTTTTCCTGATTCAGGTTTCTTGGGTCTAATTTCCCTGCCAGTCAATTATGTTGCACTTTAGGCACTGCCTCATCTGGGACCAGTGAGCCAGATACTTGTCATGTTTCTTCGAGGAAGAAGAGCTGTCAGCCCAGAGCCTGATGGGGGGCTTGAACCCACGAACTGTGAGATGGTGACCTGAGCTGAAGTCGGATGCCTAACCAACTGAGCCACCCAGGCGCCCCAAGGATTTTTATATTATTAGAGTCAAGATGGCATCCCTAAACCAGTGTTGTCTTTATGGTGCCGTAACATGAGACACACAAATGGATACATAGAATCAGGGAGTAAACTGTCACTAAATCTGTAGTAATAAGAAAGAGCCAGACAAAGGAAATATTAGTATCGTATCCTCATACTGGGGTACAATTCCAAGACCTAGCACCTTCGTACTTATTACTAAGAGAGAGACTTTTTCCCAGGCACTCAAGTCCTTTAAGGTGTCATCTCACATAATCTTCTGAATCACAAAGGATAGGCGCTATGGTTGGCAGTGACTTTTAAAAGCTTTATAACTGTCTAAATGCACTTGTGAACTGAAAAATAAAACGCCAGCTAATGAGACCAAATTTCAAAAGAAAGACACGTTGTCACCTCCAAGTGTCTAATCCTCTGCTGTAGAGTCTCCCATAATCTAAAGAAAATAATAAACCACAAATTACATGTGTGGATTTTTGTATTGTTGTTTACACTCCAAAGTCAATAGCTACAGGAATCCTGGGAATTTCTACTAATATCGGGGCAGCGCTGGCTCCCGTCTTGATGATCCTAACCGTGTCTTCGCCCCGCCTGCCCTGGATCGTGTATGGAATCTTCTCCATCCTCGCTGGTCTTGTTGCCCAACTCCTCCCTGAAACCAGGAACCAGGAGGGGCGCCTGGGTGGCTTAGTCGGTTAAGCGTCCGGCTTTCGCTTAGGTCATGATCTCGCGGTTCGTGGGGTCGAGCCCCGCGTCGGGCTCTGTGCTGACTGCCAGCTCGGAGCCTGGAGCCTGTTTCGGATTCTGTGATTCCCTCTCTCTCTGACCCCTCCCTGTTCACGCTGTCTCTCTCTCAGAAATAAAATAAAAAAAAAAAAAAAAAAAAAAGAAACCAGGAACCAGGAACCTGACTCCATCCAGGACGTGGAAATGGAGTGGATAAATCCCTGGCTGTCCCTTAGGGGAGCTCTGTGTTCTACGTCTGTAGTGAGGAAGGCAAGGCACCATTCAGGGTCACTGTCCCCAGGGAAAGATTTATGAATTTTTTTAAGTAAGCTATATGCCCAGTGTAGGGCTTGAACTCACGACCCCAAGAGCGAGAGCTGCCTGCTCATGCTGCCTGAGCCAGCCAGCTGCCCCTCCCAGGGAAAGACTCAGACCTGGACTGTTCCATGTTGTCAGTGCCTCTGATTTAGCTACAGACTCACCTCCTCCTGGCACTGACCTCAGGCCCCCCCACGGCTCCCTGGATCACACAGACCAGCTCTACCCAGCTCGCAGCAGTAGGTTTAGCGGTGTAGGGGCCAACATTAGGTGCCCTTGTGTGACATACACGCCCTGAAGTTATTTCATAAACACGCACATGTCCAAACACTAGGCTTTCATCCCTCGGACTCTGGCAGCCCCCGAGCCAAGGGAGTGCAGTCAGCTCCCCGGGGCTGCCGGTTTATGTAGGTCTGAGGGCTTCCCTGGCCCCCGAAGAATCTGAGCGAGATCAGTGAGAGGACCTGAGACCCACCCACAGATGACAATACATCTCAGAGGAGAAGTCCTGTTATGCTGCCTGTGACATTAATACTGTCTAGTTTCATTGGGAATGAAACCGTTGAGGAAAGGGGTGGTAAGTATTGGGATTCGGAAGTGATCACACATAAGAAGGAAGGGATTCTAACACTTGCTGTGTTTCTCATGCCTTTTCCGATTCCCTTCAGCCGATGCCATGGCGTTCAAGGGTGAGAGTTGAAACTATGGCAACCGTCTTCTCTTGCCCCGGGAGCCTGGTCTTTTATTTTTGGAAGATCTACTCAGCCCCTTGGGGAAAGGGTCAGGATCTATACCCAAGCCAGTGGGCGGAGGATCAGCTTGCTCTACTGCATGTAGAACATTTATGCTTATTCCATGTCTTTTCCTTTGTGTTGGCTGGTTCATTGTAGATCACTTAGGAGGGTGGGCAGCCAATTCATAGAATCTGATATTTCTTGTCAAAGAAAATCCTGCACATCTTCCTGGTCTTTGATGCCTCACACCATTGGCTGTGACCCAGCTGATGATCCATGGTTCAGGACAAATAGGACAAGGCATATTTTAAGTCGGGAAATAGAGTGAGCACACGTCTAAAAATGCTGTGGTTAGAGGGTTAGGCCAGTTTCCCTCTAGTGTGACACGGAGCAGCAGAAGCCCTCGAGACAGCCGGTCATGTTTTCAAATGGTCATCCCTTTGCAATGGGTTACCAGGGAATATATTTCATTTACTTTGTGTTTTGTAGTAATTCTTTTTTTATTTATTGCTCTCTGGAAAAAGAAGGAGTGAGCGGGAGAGAGTCGGAGAGAGAGAGGGAGACAGAGGATCCAAAGTGGGCTCTGTGCTGACAGCAGAGAGCCTGATGTGGGGCTCGGACTCATGGACCGTGAGATCATAACCTGAGCCGAAGTTGGATGCTTAACCAACTGAGCCACCCAGGCGCCCCTTTTGTAGTAATTCTTGAAAGGATTCTTATAGAAAGAAAAAAGAATTGATGGCGACATCAGAAAACATGGGAGAAATGATAGAAATTATGGCAAATTCTCTCTCCTAATTGGGGTATTAGAGCTTCTTCCTGGACATGGCCACAGATCGCCCCTTAAAGAAGTTTCTGTTATCCTACTCTTTCTGAGATATATTCTCAATCCTTTCAAGATTCCCTGAATTCTCACCCTTATTATAGCACCAGCTCAAAGTACTCAATCTTATCATCTCAGTCAAGTCCAGATACAGATGTGGCTCAGCAGGTGCAGATCTTGAAGCAGGGCTTCTGGAGTTCAAGAACTCTTGCCCAACATGACACACCAAGGTTCCCCTTCACCCAGTTTCTATGAACATGCCCCTCCTTCACCTTCAGTCCTGTTCTGATTTTGCTAAGTTAACATTTGTTAAGTGGAGCCCAGAGTGCCAGGTGGTGAGTTGCGGTTCAGTAACAGACCACGAGAGAAACTGAAATAGAAAAGTTTCTTTACTCACAGATCCTGGAGGAAGTACCCAGCATGCCTTGAAGGGCCCCATGGGGAGGCGAAGGCAGGGTGTAGACAGAAAGAGCAACACGACTTGGGGCCCATGTTTTTATTGGGGTGTGTGGGTAGAGCACTTTGGGGTCCCCTGCTAGGGCTGCAGTGGTCAATTCAAACCAAAAGAGTGGGGTTTTGGTAAAGCCACATGGGGATCGCATGAGGGGCGCACGAGGCATGCAGGTGCTGGGAGGCAGGGAGATTGTTGGGAAAGCCATGGTGGGAACTTGGATTTGCCTGGACTCTGGGGCTGCCATCGAGGCGCACACTTACATGAGGGGCTAGTGTCATTTGAAGGCCCCTGAAGGCAAGCAAGATGGGTGACAGGGCAACACGCACCCCACCAGATCCTGGGAATCTGTTTTGGATTTCAGTTTCTTTTTAAAAAATTTAAAATCACATTTATTTTTGAGCCAGCAGGCGTGCGCCAGAGAGACAGTTCGAGTGAGGAGGGGCAGAGAGAGAGGGAGACACAGAATCCCAGGCAGACTCCAGGCTCTGAGTTACCAGCACAGACCCTGATGTGGGGCTCAAACTCACGAACCTCGAGATCACGACCTGAGCCAAAGCTGGACGCTTAACTGACTGAGCCATCCAGGTGCCCCAGACCACTTATTGTTTAAAAGCTTGAGGAGCACGTCTTTGAGTACGACATTGTGCGTCTTTATGTGTGGCCAAAGGGGCCCATAAACTAAGTGGTAGTTTGGTGAAATCCTATGTTCCAGAGCCCATGACTGAACACTTGGGAGGTGAATGGGCACCTTGATCTGAATCCGTAATGTCTAGTGGGTCAAAGGGGATGAACATATATCTGGTTAAGGAGGAGATCATGTGATGGGAAGCAGGACGCCTGGAGAGAGCTGTCAGCACAAGCCCAGGTAAGAGATCAGTGATGGTGGGTACATACCCAATAGCTCCAGCAGGGGGCAGCAGTGGTCCAATGAAACATATTTGCATCCAGCAGGGTCTTTCACCCTGCCTCCCAAGCCCCACCTGGCAGACTCATGGTTTCGTTTGGGAGCAAGGGAAGTAGTTGCCTGGCATCGCTTTGGCTAGAGCCAGATTGAGGGCTCGAAACAGGCCCTGCTTGTATTCCCAGACAGTGAGGACTGGCCCTCCCCAATGACCTGATGTAATATGGGCCCACTCGACTAGTGGGTACGCTATCTCTGGAGGATTGTTGTGTCTGGTATTCTGAGAGGTGGTTCACGTCTCGAAACAGGCACGTCTTTCGGATAAGGATCTGCAACGTGGTTATGATCTATTTCTGGTGTCTGCTGGTGTGCGTGTGTGTTCGTGCAGACATGAATGACCGTAATCAGCATGTGAGAACTGGCCATTTCTCTCAGAACGGAGGCACAAAATTATCCCTTTGCCATTTCATAGGCCAGACAAGGAGATCATTGGCTACCATCTAGAAGTCAGTAAAAATGCCTGTCCCTGGGAGTCTCACTTCTGTGGCCTGTGCAGAGCCAGACACACCACTACTCTTTCTCCTGGATGGACCAAGCCAGGAGAGGCCTCCTGACTAGAGCTGTGCCGCCCGCGGATGATATACCGAAGGCTTCCGGGGAGCTTCGTTGTGTACAAGGATTTTGCTGCTGTTGGTGAAAAATACCAGTTCCCTGTCCACTATTTATTTATTTATTTAGAGACAGGGCATGAGCAGAGGAGGAGCAGAGAGAGGGAGAAAGAGAGAGAGTCCCAAGCAGGCTCCACCCTGCCAGCATGGAACCCGACTCAGGGCTTGAACCCGTGAACTGTAAGATTGCGACCCAAGCTGAATCCAGGAGCCGGATGTCTAACTGAATGAGCCCTCCAGGGGACTCCACTGCGCCTCAGTGTCAATGGGCAAGGGGCTGACCCAAAGCTGGGTAGGGCTTGTGTATAAACCAGTATGAACTGTGAGTACATTAATTAATGCCTCTTTCTCTAAAAGGACCCAGTAAGCTGCCAAGATTCGGTGCCCGTATATATGTTGAGCACAGGCTGCTGTCAGTCGGTCCAGATCCCATAAGCAATCGGGTAAAGCCACGTTTAGTCCAGCGACTCCACCAGGCATAATCAGGTGTCACCAGTAATTCAACTCAAAGTTCTGGGCCCAGGGCCTGCTATAAGGCAGTTGATTCAGCTTCTCCCCAGTGGAAAGAGGCTGATTTACTTCCAACAGTTTACATGGGCCTCAGGAGAATGGAGAAGTGTGGAATGTGTTTCCTCCCAAAGGTGAAAAGGCCTCACGTGTACTGTGCCGCTGAATTGTAGAGGGAGGCTTGACGGTAAGCACTTGGTATTTTCCAGAGAGAGCGACTCCGCAGCCCTCGGCTGACCGCTGTCAAGACACTTGGTGGAAGTGGCCAGTTCCTGGACCTTACCCGGGGCAATGGCAGTCCTCTGTGCTGTGAATGTTGTGTCACTAGATGAAAGTCTTCCTGTGTGGCATTCTCAGAGGGCCCCCATAGTATAATGCCATCTATGTGATGTCAAAGGTGACGGTGGGTTAGTTTGAGTGGATCTGGATCTTGTCTGCAGAGACTAGAGGCTATGTCCGATGGGGGCTATTGGGATCCTCCATGGACAGTCAAGACAAGGTATATCAGGAGCCCCTGGAAGTGAGAGCAAACTGAGGTTGTGAGTCTTCAGTAACTGGACCCCAAGAAAACATGTTGGCTACAGCCAGGACATCAGAGAGAGGCCCTGAGCCTTTGCATGCCACCTATTATCTCTACGGTATTGGGAAGGGGGGAGCCTCAATGGCAGGAGCTGGTGCATTTAAATTTTGATAGTCCCTTGTTAGTCTCCGTTCATCCGTGGTCAGTTTTTAACACCGTCCAGGGCTCCTAAAGGGTGAGATGCTAGGCCTAATGACCCTGGGGTCAAGCATATCTCTAATGAAAGGGCCAAAGTCCTTCTGTACTGTGTCCAGCCAATATGTTGGCATATTTAACATTTTCACTCCAGGAGGCAATTGGATGGGTTCTCGTTGGGCAGCTTCCCAGAGAAAGGCCAGGAATTTGGGGTTATTCCCAGGCATGTCACTGAGTGAGGGCATTCATACTTCTGATAGGAAAAAACAAGAGAGCTAGGGGGCCACCACCATTGGCAACTGTTCTAGAAATACGGTGCCAATAGACACATCTAGATTAATATTCACTCCCTTTACAGTTTTATCTGCCAGGCCTTGTAGACTGTACGAAATTCCCTGGGGTAACTGAGAAGGGCTCTCTGGAATTATCCTGACTTGGGCTCCTGCGTCTAATGGGACCACTTGATATATAAATGGATGGGTTACTGTCCCTAGGAGGTGGGGCAAGGTCCAGGGAGCCACCAAGTCCCTGGGGGAACTGCTGACCACGGTTGGGGAAGTTGTTTGGGGGCAGAGGGAGCCTTGAGATCTTGGGCCATTGAAGTTGGGCCCTGATAGTGAGACCATTGCTTATATTAGGAAGAAGAGTTTGCACCAGGACTCCAGCGGATCAAGGTCATTAGAGACCCAATTGGCAGAGCCACCAGGGTATTATGCTGTTTAGAATCATCTTTTTTTTAAATAGTTTATTGTCAAGTTGGTTTCCATATAACACCCAGTGCTCATCCCCACAAGTGCCCTCCTCCATGCCTATCACCTCCCTTCCCCTCCCCCCGCCCCCATCTAGAATCATCTTAAGGGTTGTTTCCCAATAGGGTTAGCATGGGGCTTGGGGACCAGGAGGTGGGAAGGGTATTCTGCAAGGAGCGGGACAGGGCCTGGCACCCAAGGGCTGGCATTGAGGTTGTGGGCTGTCTAGGCCCATGCCTGGGAGTTTGTGTGAATATCTCCTTCACGGCTGACCACCATGTATATTCCCCCCAGGGCTTCCTGAATAGTGTAGGGAGCTCCATGAAGTAAAGGAATCCAGACTTGTAATTGGAGTGTGTGTGGGGTCCCTGTAAGAAGAATTCTCTGGATTTGGGGTCAATTTGGGGCCTCCTCAAATTAGATATAAAATCCAGATCATCTGGGTTGCTGCATTTAAAGAAAATGAGAGGGGTGTCTGGGTGGCTCAGTCAGTTAAGCATCTGATTCTTGGTTTCAGCTCAGGTCATGATCTTGGTTCAGGTCATGAGCTCGAGGTTCATGAGTTCAAGCCTCACATCAGGCTCTGCACTGACAGTGGGGAGCCTCCTTGGTATTCTCTCTCTCTCTCTCTCTCTGCCTCTCCTACATACCCTCTTTCTCTCTCTCTCTCAAAATAAATAAATTAACTTAAAAAATAAATAAATGAGAAATTCATTGGTTATGGAGAAGGAGTTGGGCTTCATCTGGTGTCTCCCCATTGGATTTGAGCCTTTGCAGTAATAACCATGACAAAGGGGCAGGTGGTTTACATTTAGTGGGGAGCATGCTAACTTTCTTGGGTGTTTAGGTGGTACCAGCACCAGGTGCCCAGGCCATGTATAGTTCAGGCCATTAGATCTTGTGCCACCATGCCCCGGGAGTGGGACCCATGATATCTCACAGGACCGGGGTGGGGATGGAGATGCCACAGCAGCAAGGTATGCAGCAACAGAGAACCGCAGATCTGGGCTGCACTTTCCTTTGCAAGAAGCTACGCCTCCCCGAGCCAGGGTGTCCCTATTGGGCTGGTTAGGACTTAGGGTCCTGGTGGAGCCCACCAAGACAGCAGTCAGAGAAGAGGGGCCTTCCCCTCCCCCTTCTAAGTGTACTGCTGGCACTTTTATTCATCAGCCCACACTTGGACGGAGGTTGCTACTCACATGTCCCAGCCATGAACTAATGCAACAGGACCTTGAGAAAATCAAAGTTCATTTACCTACAAGTTGGCAGTGGGTCTGTGCTTAGAGTTGGCAGTGGGTCTGTGCTTAGAGTTGGCAGTGGGTCTGTGCTTAGAGTTGTGAGACACATCCAAAGTGTATTCCCTGCTGGGGGAATTCACCCTATGTGGGCATTAACAGGTAGAAGACACATTGACTACGAAGCTACGAACTGCATTCAGGGTATTCTTCCCTTTCCTTTAAGGCTAGTGCACATTCACAGCCAGAGAGTTTTATTGGCCCATCCCGTAGAATTCTAAAAGTCTGCCTTCCTTTCTCCCTCTTTCTCTCATCTTCAGTCCAGGCTGGCAGTATGTCTGCTAGCATCAAATTCTCTAAAAATTTGTTGGCCTCCCATGCAATCCAGAGGAGTCTAAGCCATTAGACAAGCAGGTCCTACCTAGATCTTTCCTTGTTAGCTACATCGCTACCCTGATTTCTGCAGTGATGGTGCTTGATTTTATGAGTCACATCTGAAAACAAGTGGTGTCCCAGCCACACCACTGATGTTCTCTCTATAACCTTCTTTCTCACTGATTTTTTTGCAACACGTGTAAGCTAAGATGTTCCAAATATTCAGGTTCTGGTTACTGTTTGCTTACAACTTCCTTCTTTGAGGTCTCTCTCCTCTCTTCCACCTTACTGTAAGAAGCAAGGAGAAACCAGGCCGTACCTTCAACATTTTGCTTAGAAACCTCCTCAGCTAAATATTCAAGTTCATAACTTACGAGTTCTACTTTTCCCCAAACGCCAGAACAGAATTCAACCAAATTCATTAGTACTTTATAACAGGGATTTTTTTTTCCCTTTTCCCGTTTCCAATGGCATGTTCTATCCATCTTAAACCTCATCAGAAACATCTTTCACGGTCACGTGTCTACCAATACTCTATTCATGATGGCATATGTATTCTCTAAGATGATAAAAAACTTTCTCTAAAGCCCTCTCCTTTTTTCTTCCTGAGCTCTCAAAAGAAATTGGCGCACCTGGCTGGCTCAGTCAGTTAAGCATCTGACTTCGGCTCAGGGCATGATCTTGCGGTTCACGAGTTTGAGCCCCACATTGGGCTCTGTGCTGACAGTTCAGAGCCTGGAGCCTGTTTTGGATTCTATGTCTCCTTCTCTCTCTGTTCCTCTCTTACTCGCACTCTGTCTCTCTCTCTGTCTCAAAAAAAAAGAGAGAGAGAGAGTCTGTTTCTTGGTTTTAAAAAAAGAAGAAATTGTCTTTGACATACATCTATCTATGAACATTCTCTTCCAGGTAATCCAGGCATTTTCTAGCATGCACTTCAAAGCTCTTCCAGCCTCTATCCATTACCAAGTTCTAAGGCAGCTTGTTTCTATATTTTTAGGGATTTGTTACTGGGAAGCAGAATTCCATATCCCAGTAACAAAATCTATACCACTACCCGGTACAAAGAACAATAGGGATAGAACTTATGCATTAACCCAACATTACTCCCACTGAGTGAGTCTGAATTAGCTATGGCCACTGCTTAATGTCAATGTGCTGGGTCAGCAATATGCCAATGCTGGATCTACAGTGTGATGCCATTTCTCAAAAAGACCAACTAGAATATGGATGCCAAATTGGTCATATTAGATTCCTTTCAAGACCAAAGGGCAGTGATTCATCTTGACTCGGATCAACCCATATTCTAACTAAGTATTTCTCTTTCTTACCTTCATGACTCAGCTAGAATAACCATTCAAAGGCACAGAGAAGCACTTAACTCACCAACACGAATGTATCCGTAACACTTTGTTGAGCCAAAGAAGACATGTAGCATGGAAAAAAGGCATGGCAGTGGGATCATGACCACCAGATCCCCTGGTTCAAATTCACACTCTACCACAGAAGCTGCCAGTAGCACAGAGCAATGGGATAACTTTGTTAAATTTAAACTACCCTGAGAGCCAGTTAGGAGAGGATACTCGGCAAAGACAGAAAATTATTTCCGAATTGAATTACATGCTCTAAATCAATGACCCCATTATGGTTCTTTATTCCCCATGCATAGAGTAAATAGTTCCAGGAACAAAATGGTACAAGTTGAAAGAGCCCTCATTTACCCAACTCCTAGTACCCCACTTGGGGATTTTGTTCCCTTCATCCCTGCAAATCAGGCTATGTATACGAGCATTGGGGTCTTGATATCCAGAATGGGAACATTTCCACCAGAAAACACAGGAAGAGCGTCATATATCCAATTCTGCTGACTCCACCATCATGTCAGTTTCCTAAACTAAGAGGCCAGAAGTCAAGGAAAAGAGTCACCAAGATGACTGGGTTAGTAAAGCGTCAGCATCAGCAGAATGCACAGCTGATCTTTCCCGTGTGCCTACAGATTCTTTTCCTCCAGAGTTCTTCCACTGGGGAATCTCTTGGTCCCTCCTTGCCCGACTTTGATGGTAAAGGGACATGGGAACTTGCCAGCACCTGAAAAGGGCATGTATGTAGGAAGTCTGACCTCTTGAAGATCAGGCCAATCCTCTTACTCTTCCACCAAGACTGTCAGTGGTACCTAGGATGTGTTATCGCAGAAAGAGAGAGAACGGATCATACTCACAGAACTGAGATTAGGGTCAATGACGGGATCTGTGGTTCATTAGACTCATTTCCTCTTATAAGTTTTTCTTGAAGGAGCTTTTCCATGGTGACTTAATTTATTACATACATCCTATGCCTTGATCTGGCACAAGAGATGGACTGTGTGAGTTGTTATGGGATACCACCTAGATACCTGTTGGTGGTTTCCACCAACTGGTATTGCTAAACCAGACTGTTGGGGGTTTCCACAGATGGCGGCTCATAGCAAGATCTTTCCCTTGGAATTGCCCTTGGTCAATGGAAGGTATATCCTTCAATGTTACATCCCAGGAACACTGCCTGTATCCCATAATGGGTCAATGCGAGGTTGCAGTGCCTCACAGACATTTGTGAAGAATCAAGCTTGCGTTAAAAGGACAAACTTCTAGCTCCAAAATAAATAAATAATAAATAAATAAGGTGAATTTCCAGCTATAATATTTTGTAAATATTTTTGGAAATATGACTGGTGTATGGGTGAGAAAGGAAGAAAACAACTACAACCAAAACATTTTTTTCGACCAATTATTACCCTTTCAAAAGTATAATTGTTGCTAAAACTTGAGTGCTTGTTACCATTAAAGAAAATTCATGCCACTGTTTTAAAAATGAAATCTTGTTCACTTCATAAATGCGGCTGAGCAGAATCTAATCTTTGGTCCACAAATTTATGTTGTCGAAGGAATGAATAAAGTTGAAAATAACGTCAAATAAATAACACAGTTTCATTCTCAGTTAGTGGTGTGATTTCTTATGACCATCCAGAATTTTTCCAGTTTACTTTGCACAGAGTGCTATGTATTCCGGCTAATTTTTAAAAGCAAGCATTTAAATCTTACAGACTGATGTTATATAGCAATTTCTAATGCACTAAGATTTTTTTCCCAGTATCTATTAAAATGACTTTGTTTATATACTTTATGCACTTACACGGTAGAGAAACTGGATTGTTTCTGTATAGATGACTACTTTCACATGAATGCCATTACAGGTGTTTGGGAGTTTATGCTGTAGAAGGTATTGTTAGAGGTAATAATAAATAATCTAATATTACAAACTATTTATTTGACTTCTTCAGTTCATACAGCCCTTATGGTAATCATTTCTAAAAAGCTAATTTCTATATATACATAGATGTGTGTATGTATATAAATATATATGTACAATATATCATATATGTAATATATATTATACACAAATATACATATATATGTTTTAGTAGAAACATTTGGTCTAAGTAGGGCCGCCAGAGTCAGATTTCTTTCTTTTTTTTTTTTTTTAATTTTTTTATTTATTTCTAGGAGAGAGAGAGACAGCGTGAGCAGGGGAGGGTCAGAGAGAGAGAGGGAGTCACAGACTGAAACAGGCTCCAGGCTCTGAGCTGTCAGCACAGAGTCCAATACGGAGCTCGAACTCATGGACTGTGAGATCATGACCTGAGCCAAAGTAGGACACTTAACTGAGCCACCCAGGCACCCCAGGGTCAGATTTATTCCAATGTCACTGAGCAAACAATTGCATTTGCTTTAAATAAACTGCAAAATTACCAAATCTACTATTTGTATTGCTAAACAAAATGTATTCTGGTTGTCAACTCTGAATTTCACATGGGCTGGTTTTACTATGCTTCTGATGGAACTCAGTCTAGGAAAGTTAGAGGAAAAGCCTTCAGGTTTCTGCTCTGGCTTGTAAAGAGTATCATTCCTGTCCTCACAAAAAGAAAAAAAGAAACTACATCAACTGAAAACTATTCTTAGATCCATCAGAGAACTTAAGTCCAAGGGCACCCACCACCTGCCAAACTGGAGAGACAGAAAGCTACATAGAATCACACCTTATCAGGAGCAGAACACCCTGCTGGAGTGGCAGGAAAGCCTACACTTTAATTGAAGAATTTTATCAAAGTCTCAGCAGTAGATCACCTTGGGATTTAAAAGCTCTGAGGCTGTGGGGCTCCCACACATTCATGGGGCCCCACCAAGTTCTCCCTATGCAGAACAAAAAAGAATAAAATACCTTTTCCTTCTAAGAGGATGAGAAACAAAGTAAACATTTTGAAATATACCCAGAGCCAGAGTAACTGTTCTTGACTCTAATCTCTATAAGGAAGGAGGGTCCTTAAGACAAACCAAAAGCCTTATCTGGCCTGGAGAAAAGCAATCAGTCGATTTCAGACCCTCTAGCCTTTCCGTCTCATATACATGGAGAGAAAAAACAAAAAACAAAACAAAAGAAAATCAAGGAAATTTATCTGAAGATCACAGTGCCAGGACTCTTACCCACCATAAAGAAAAAGAAATGTATTCATACTATTATGTCATGTTCTCCCTCCCCAGTTTCCAATCATCACATCCACAGGGCTCTGGGACAATCAACTGTGGATTACAAGGCAGAGAGCTGTAAGACCCAGATTCCATATAAGGACTTTCTAGGAGATCCTATATACCCAAAGGCAATAAGAGACAAAAAACAAAACTAAACTAATCCAAGCACTCTAGAGGAGATGGAAGCCTCTAGTACCTACAGATACACAAAACACTAAAAACAGCCTATCATCGAGCCAGACAGATGTTAAATCTCACACTAAAAAGCCCATTTGCCTCAGTCTGATTACTTGATGCATCAGAGACAAAGCAAACAACAGAGGCAGACTCAGACAGGGTATTGATTTTGGAATTATCAGACCAGGAATATAAAATAATTGAGATTAATATGCCAAGGGCCCCAACGAAAAAAAGTGGGCTATATGCCAGAACAGACAGGTACTATAAGGCAGAGAGTTGGAAACTCTAAGAAAGAATGCAGTGGAAATGCTGGAAATCAGAAACTTGGAAATGATGAATGCCTTTGATGGGTTTGGCAGCAGCCTGGATGTACTTAAGGGAGGAATCCCTAAACTTGAAGGCTGGCTAACAGAAACCTTCCAAATTTGAATGCGAAACAAAAATGGAATTTTAACCATGAGACAGAGCAAGCAGTGTAATATCCTGGCTATGGGAATAGCAGAGGGAGGAAGGACTCGTGGAAAATTGAGAATAACAATGCCCGAGCATCTTCCCAAATTAAGGACAAGCACCAAATCACAAATCAGTGGAAAGACCCTAAGGAGAATGATTTCTTTCAGAAAGAGGCAAATGCAACCAGGCAGAAACTGTTGTGTTGGCTGCCAGAGTTTGGATGGAGGTAATCGGATTGCACATTAATAGTTACTGGAATGGTTTCTTTTTGGGGGTGATGAAAATATTCTAAAATTAGGTCATCATTACAGTTTCAAAGTTTTCCCAGATACTAGACGTAGCAGAAAAATACTCCAAAGCAGCTATTCAATATGTTCAAAAACATATTTACGTGTTTACATATCACATACTTAAAATCGGTAAGTTTTTACGTATTAAAAAAGGTTATGTTCTCATTTGAGAACGAAAGGCATGAGAACCATGGCTTGTCAAATAAAAGATATCGATAAAGAAAATTTGTGATTTGGAAAGTACAGTTGCTGACATGCTAAATCCACCCAAGTTGTTTCAACAGTAGATTTGAAACGGCAGCGAAAGGGGCGCCTGGGTGGCTTAGTCGGTTAAGCGTCCGACTTTCCGACTTTCGCTTGGGTCATGATCTCGCGGTTTGTGGGTTCGAGCCCCGCGTCGGGCTCTGTGCTGACTGCCAGCTCAGAGCCTGGAGCCTGTTTCAGAGTCTGTGACTCCTCTCTCTCTGACCCTCCCCTGCTCACGCTGTCTCTCTCTCCTAGAAATAAATAAAACATTTAAAAAAAAAAAAAGAAAGAATGAAACGGCAGCGAAAAAGAATTCTCAAACATGAAGATAGGGCAATAGAGACTCTGCCACACAGAGAGCAGGAAGAAAAACCACTACTGAGTTCTCTGAGACAACATAACACCCGTGATGCACAGAATGTAGCCTTTTCAGACCGGCTTCTATTATTTAATATTTGACATTTATGGTTCCTCCATGTCTTTTCCTCTCTTGATAGCTCTTCTTTTTTCTTGTCTTCTTTTTTAAGGTGGTATTCCATTGTTTAGATGGACCACATTTTATTTATCCATGAACCCACTGAAGGACATTTTGGCGGTGATGAAGAAACTGCTGTGAACATCTGGGTGCACCTACATTTTCTACTCATTTGCATCAATACCGAGAAGCAGGACTGTCCAAGTGTTTTCTCTTCAATTCTTCTCTAGCACATTGTGAATTTCCCATGTATATGTTTTATAATAGCCGAGTGCGGGCGCCGGGGTGGCTCAGTCAGTTAAGCGTCCGACTTGGGGTCCGGTTCCGATCTCACAGTTCGTGAGTTCGACCCTCACGTTGAGCTCTGTGCTGACAGCCCAGAGCCTGGAACCTGCTTCGGATTCTGTGTCTCCCTCTCTCTCTGCCCCTCCTCTGCTTGTGCTCTGTCTCTTTCTCTCCCTCAAAAATAAACACTTGAAAAATATCTAATAGCAGAGTGTATTTAAGTTCCCCTCCCTTACCCACAGTAGCCAAAGAGCCTTGAAAACCTTATCTTATCCACTGGAGTATTCCTAGCACAGAATGGGACCTCACAAATGTTACCTGAAGGAATCAATAAGCCCGTAAAAATAAATGTCTTTATGAGCTTACCACCGGCTCAGCCCCCGCCCTCCTTCACTACCCCCTCTGCCTGCCTTTCGAGTAGTATCTTTTCCATGTGAATTCACGGTTTCATTTGAAGTGAGGCAGAGTGTTACTTTCCAAAATGGAAGGACCACACCATACTGCACTTGCTTGAGTTTACTCAGGGTAACTTTCATGAACTCTTTTCATCAAAATTCAGGACTACACAAGCCACACTCTGTCCAGTTTTCACAGGACAATCTCGAACTGTTCGCTTTTGAGTCTCACAAGCGGCACGTCCTGAAAGGCATTGCAATCCATGCAGTAGGTTTATTTTATTTTATTTACAGATGTGGGGATCGAAGTTCAATGTCACTTCACGGCACTGCTGACGAACAGAATTTTCACAAAGTACACCTTTAAACAGTATCAGCTGTCAGCTGCTGGAAGCGGTCTCCACAAAATACCGCTCTGTGGCCTTAAAGAAAACAGCTGCTCCCCCCAAACAGTCTGGAGAAACATTTTCTGGGGCCCTGCTGTGGAGGTGAGCCGGAGAACTCACTGAGGAAAAAGTGGGACCAGGGACAGCATATGCTTAGCGTGACGTACTGAATGGAGAACTTTCTGCCTTTGAACTTTTCAAAATAAAGTCCTTTTGCTCTCATTGGGAATCACTTGTTCAACCACTATGGGCTTTCAGGACCTCCTGGATCAAGTTGGAAGCCAGGGAAGATTCCAGATCCTTCAGCTGGTTTTCCATAGCATGGTCAACCTCATAGTGTACCCTCAAGTTTTATTGGAGAACTTCACCGCCATCGTTCCTGATCACCGCTGCTGGGTCCGCCACCTTGACAATGACATTGCCTCTGCTAACAGCACTGGGATCTTCAGCCAAGAAGCCCTCCTGAGAATCTCCATCCCACTGGACTCAAACCGGAGGCCAGACAAGTGTCATCGCTTCCTCCACCTGCAGTGGCAGCTCCTTCACCTGAATGGGACCTTCCCTAACACGAGTGAGGTGGACACGGAGCCCTGTGTGGACGGCTGGGTGTATGACAACAGCTCCTTCCCCTCCACCATCGTGACTGAGGTAAGAGGTCCCATTTGCCTCCTGTGAGTACTAGGTCCGGGTGTTTAGAGGTAGCACAAATAACAAACATGCTTCAAGCCCCGAGTCACTCTTTAGGCGCTCGTTTTTTATTATTTCAGCAAATAGTAATTATGTCTTTATTAGATGCCACCAATCTACGTATTTTATGAGTCTCGTGAGCTAAAAAGTGGATGTGACCTTGAAGTTCTATGGCTTTTATTCTTTTTTTTTTAAGGTTATTTTATTTTATTTATTTTCCTTAAATAGTTGATTGTCAGGTTGGTTTACATATAACACCCAGTGCTCATCCCAACAAGTGCCCTCCTCCATGTCCATCTCCCCCCTTTCCTTCTCCCCCACCCCCATCAGCCCTCAGTTTGTTCTCAGCATTCAAGAGTCTCTCATGGTTTGCCTCCCTCCCTCTTCCTATTTCTTCCCTTCTTCCCCCCCACAGTCCTCCGTTAAGTTCCTCCTAATCCTCCTATACGTGCAAACATATGGTATTTATTCTTCTCTGCCTGACTTATTTCGCTCAGCGTCACACCCTCTAGTTCCATCCATGTTGCTACACAGGCCAGATTTCATTCTTTCTCATTGACATGTAGTATTCCATTGTATAGATAAACCATGTCTTCTTGATCCATTCATCAGTTGATGGACACTTAGGCTCTTTCCATGTTTTGGCTATTGTTGAGAGTGCTGCTATGAACATTGGGGTACGTGTGCTCCTATGTCTCAGCATTTCTATATCCCTTGGGTAAATTCCTAGCAGTGCTACTGCTGGATCATAGGGGAGTTCTATTGTTAGTTTCCTTAGGAACCTCCACACTGTTTTCCAGAGGGGCTGTACCAGTTTACATTCCCACCAACAGTGTAGGAGGGTGCCCGTTTCTCCACATCCTCGCCAGCATCTAGAGTTCTCTGATTGGCTCATTTTAGCCACTCTGACCAACGTGAGGTGGTATCAGTGTGGTTTTGATCTTCCCTAAGAATAAAAGCCATATCTTCAGTGTGGTATTTCAGATATGGCTTTATTCTTAGGAAGACCAAAGTTGAAACACGTAGTTTATGTAATGTGTTTAAAATGTTTGCAAATGGGAAACATCTGGGATATGGATCAAACCCTCCAAGCACTGACTGTCTCCGAGCAGCCGTAGGAGATCGCTAGTGAAACCCGGCCATTGGTAAATGTTTAAAGCACCTCAAAAGATTGCATTCTATGGTCAAGGCTGAGAACCACTTCATATGAAATAAAACAAGGCATGGGTATAACCAACAGGTTTAGATGAGTCTTTCTAGAGGAAGTTGTATTTAAGCTGATACCTGAATGCGAAAGTTCTGCTAATTCAAAAAAAAAAAAAAAAAGAGAATGGAAGCTGCAAGAAAGGGGCCTGATGGAAGAAACTTGTAAAGTCATTTCAGCTGTTTCAATCAGGTTTCTGCGAAGGGTTATAGGCTGCTATAGAGCACTCCTTTGCTGGTTTCCTTCTCTTCCAGTGGGACCTGGTATGTGAATCTCAGTCACTGAAATCAATGACCAAATTCTTATTCATGGCTGGCATGTTGGTGGGAAGCATCATATTTTGGCCATTTATCAGACAGGTGAGTGTCTAGATCATTGGGATATTTTCTGGGGGTATTTTCATGAACTAACACACCATTCTTCCATTAAGAAACTCTTATTGTAAATTACACTTTCCTGGCTTCTTTAGTCCTCAGGGATCTAGAAATACTTGTCACAGGCGAGCAGATGCTATTTTGTCAGCTGTGAGCGCAGTGTATCAGGACCCAGAAACAGCATCTCCAGCAGACATGGGGACATTTTAGAACAGGGTTTAGAGGAGGTGACACGTCATGTGATTTAGGAAGGTGGGAAAAGTTAGCCATGGGAACAGAGAGGAAACGTGTGGCATGACATGGAGGTCCAGCCTGTTTGAAGACACAGATATGTGAGACAGGGTTGCAGATTTTGGCCTGGGAGGCTGTGTTCAGTTCCTCCTGGACCCTATGAACTGAGTCCTTATGGATTTGCAGAGCAAACAGAACATCATGTGCCTGTTTCCCAAGTGTGATGGGCAGCCATTCCCATTAAACTTATGGTGGCCCTAGCAGTGTGTCTTGGTGGTGTATAGAAAAAAATCTTTTCTGGTAACCTTGATCTTTTTTCTTTTTTTTTTTTTTTTTGACCAAAAAAAAAAAAAAACCACCTTAAAAGTAAATTTTCAACCATGTAATTAGGGGGCACATGGGTGGCTCAGTCGGTTATGCGTCGGACTTTGGCTCACAGTGCATGAGTTTGAGCCCCACATCGGGCTGTCTGCTGTCAGTGTATAGCTTGCTTCCGATTCTCTGTCCCCCTCTCTCTCGGCCCCTCCCCTACTCATTCTCTCTCAAAAATAAATCAACAAAAAAAAAAATCAACCATGTAATTAATCTAATGACAATTGCCATTACCATTTGGGTGGGTGTATCCTGTGCCTGACAGCACCCCTCCT
The DNA here is from genome assembly GCA_017311185.1 of Proteles cristata cristata. Lineage (NCBI taxonomy): Eukaryota > Metazoa > Chordata > Mammalia > Carnivora > Hyaenidae > Proteles > Proteles cristata. Next base: position 181,151 of record JAESUZ010001000.1, read on the forward strand.
GAATTAGACAGCCGACCATTGCCAGCACCAAGCACCTCTCCTTTGAGGAATCTGGGAGATTAAGTTTCCCTTTACCACCTACCAGCATGATGTGATCTGTCAGGTCAGCTCAAAACCAGGAACTCTGAATGTACAGTACAGTAAATGTAGCTTATAAAAGTGTTCAGAGTCAGAGGGCCCGTTTCCGTGACCCAGAACCACCCACTTACAGGAATAAAAATAAAACTGCATATCTATGGCTGATTCATTTTTTGAAAAGAGTGCCAAGATCATGCAGTTGGTAAAATATAGCCCCTTCAACAAAGGGGGTTGTGATGACTCGATATCCACATGCAAAATAATACTGTGATCCTTACCTAAAGCCATAACAAATATTAACACAAAATGGATGAATGACTTACATATAAGAGCTAAAACCATAAAACTGTTTTTTTTTTTAATATTTTTATTTATTTCTAGGAGAGAGAGAGAGACAGAGTGAGCAGGGGAGGGTCAGAGAGAGAGGGAGATACAGACTCCAAAATAGGCTCCAGGCTCTGAGCTGGCAGTCAGCACCCCTAAAACCATAAAACTCTTAAAAGAAGGCATAGGCTGAGTCTATATGACTTTGGATTTGGCAACGAATTCTTTGATATGTCACCAAAAGCATGATTGGCCAAAAAAGATAGACAGATTGGACTTCATCACAAATTAAAAACTTTTGGGGGTGCCTGGGTGGCTCAGTTGGTTAAGCATCTGACTACAGTTCAGGTCATGACCTCACGGTTTGTGGGTTCAAGCCCTGCATCAGGATCTATGCTGACATCTTGGAGCCTGGATCCTGCTTCATATTCTGTGTCTCCCTTTCTCTCTTCCCCTCCCCTGCTTGCTCTCTCTCTCTTTCTCTCAAAAATTAACATTAAAATAAATAAATAAATAAAAACTTTCATACATCAAAGCACATTATCAAGAAAGTAAAATGATAACCTATGTAATGGGAGGAAATATTTGTCAATTATACATAAGCCATAAAAATAGGCAAATAGACCAATGGAATGGGTTTAATATTCAGAATATATAAGGAATTCCCATAACTCAACAACAAAAAGACAAAAAACCACAATTTTTAAATAAATAAAGGACTTGAATATACATTTCTTTTTTTAGATTTAATTTTTATTTAATTTTTATTATTTATTTATTTTTTTTTACAAATAGTTTATTATTAAGTTGGTTTCCATATAACACCCAGTGCTCATCCCCACAAGTGCCCTCCTCCATGTCCATCTCTCCCCTTCCCCCCCTACACACCCATCAGTCCTCAGTTTGTTCTCATCATTCAAGAGTCTCTGATGGTTTGCCTCTCTCCCTCTCCCCCACCATTTCCCCTCTTCTTCTCCCCCATGGTCCCCCGTTAAGATCCTCCTAATCCTCCTATACGTGCAAACATATGGCAGCTGTCCTTCTCTGCCTGACTTATTTCGCTCAGCATAACACCCTCAAGGTCCATCCATGTTACTACACATGGCCAGATTTCATTCTTTCTCACTGACATGTAGTTTGAATATACATTTCTTTAAGAAAGAGGTACAAATGGTACATAAACACATGAAAATATGCTCGACATCATGATAGTTAAAAAATGTAAGCCAGGGGTGCCTGGGTGGTTCAGTCGGTTGAGCATCCAACTCTTAATTTGGGCTCAGTTCATAATCTCACATTCTTTTTATTTTTTTTAATTTTTAATTTTTTAAAAATTTATTTCTAGGAGAGAGAGGCAGCATGAGCAGGGGAGGGTCAGAGAGAGAGGGAGTCACAGACTGAAACAGGCTCCAGGCTCTGAGCTGGCAGTCAGCACAGAGCCCGACGCGGGGCCTGAACCCACAAACCGCGAGATCATGACCTAAGCGAAAGTCGGATGCTTAACCGACTAAGCCACCCAGGCGCCCCCATAATCTCACATTCTTGAGATCGAGCCCCGCATTGGGCTTCGGGCTGAGTGTGTAGCCTGCTTGAGATTCTCTCTCTTTCTCTGTCTCTCTCTCAAGGGAAAGGAAAAAAATTGAGCATACTCTTGTCACACAATTTAGCCATCATTCTCCTTGGTATTTACCCAAAGGAATTGAAAACTTATGTCCACACAAAAGTCTACCTATGGTTATAGCAGCTTCCTCTGTAATCGCCAAACCTCAGAAGCAACCAGCATTCCATTCAGCAGGTGAATGCATAAACTGTGGTGCATCCGGACAATGGAATATTATTCAGTGCTAAAAGTAAAAGAACAATCCAGCTATGAAAAGACATGGAGGAATCTTGGATGCATAACCAAGCCAATCTGAAAAGGCTACATACTGTATGATTCCAAGTTATGACATTCTGGAAAAGTCAAAGCCACGGAGGTAGTAAAAAGATGAGCGGTTGGAAAGAGAGAGAGAAGTTAATAAGCACATCACAGAGGTTTTAGGCCGGTGATGCTACTCTGCAGGACACTGTAATGGCAGGTACATGTCATTACACATTTGTCCAAAACCATAGAAGGTACAACACCGAGAGTGGACCCCAATGTAAACGGTGGACTTTGGGATAATGATGTATGTAGGTTCAATTGTATCAAATATTTCGGTTGGTGCAGGATATTGATAGGTGGGGACACTGTGCATGAGTGGGGGCAGGATGTATGGGAAATCTCTACACTTTCTGCTCAGTGTTGCAGGAAGATTATAACTGGTCTAAAAAATAGAGTTTCTTTAAACACACACACACACACACACACACACACACACACAGTAGTTTAATAGAACAAATTAAAAATAAGAACATGGGGTTCACAACGCCCAAAATGATAGTTATCTGGCTCTTTCCAGGAACTATATGCTGCCTCCTGCTGTAATAGCACCCTGAGGCTCTTTGTTCATGTTTTAAATAATTTCTCTCTGCCCTTGACCTTTTACAACCTCTATTGATCTATTTTCAAAGATTCTCTCTTAGGTCCCATCTAGTGACTTTTTATGTCAGAAACTACTTTTTCAGCTCTCGAATTTCCATTATTTTGACTTCTCTGTCTCTCTGAGAATGCCGATTTCTGAGCTGTGATTTTCATACGTTAAAATCAAATTTCATTTCTGTCTTTGAAGATAGTTATGTCACCACTTTAAAATCCTTGTGGGTTAGTTCCAAACTTTGTCTCCTCTCAGCAGAAGGTCTGCCAGATGTCCACTCCCTTGGGAATGGAGATCCATTTTCCTGGCTCTTGCCATGTCAGGATGCTATGAATTATATTTTGAATATGATCATATTAGGCTGTGAAGATTCTATTTTCCGTTATTACTCACCAGTAATACTGATTCCATTATTACTCATCAGTAATACCGATTTCTTTATTTTAGCAAATAGCTCTCAAGCCTCAGATTGAACTGAAGACTGTTTCTGATGCAAGAGCCCAGCCTCAGTTCAGATCTTGGTCTAGAGTTGACCTGCTTTGAGCTTATTCTTGATGCACATGCTTTAGTGGATATTTAGGGGTTGCATGGTAGACACGATTTAAGGATTCCCTCGTTGCCACTGTCCCTTGCTGAATGTTCATTCTCTTCGTTGTTTCTAGTATCCCACCATCTGTGACCTTGTTCCCCAGACCATAGATGCATGGCGTTCACTTTACTTGCTGTGTGGATTGCACCTCACTCCAGTCTAATAGCCATGGAAATAGGACCTTTCCTGTATTGTTTTCCATCTGCTCTCCTTGGAGACAGCTAACACTCCTCCCCAGTCTACCTGCCTCTGTTCACTCTCAAGTAAGCTCAGGTAGCTGCTTTTTGTGTTCTGTCCATGTGCCTTTTCTGGGGGAGTGGAAGGCAAGCAATAGAATTTAAGACTTTTATTCCTGGAACCTGAAATGTATCCATCAGAGGCTTTTAAGAGGACTATTATGAGAGGATCTTTTTAATCTCATTCTTGATGCTCCTTTGATGATTCACTGGGAGAGCCAGAGTCGTGGTAGGGAAACCAGTTAAGAGGCTCTCAAAAACAATCCTTCCGAAAGATGGCGGGCATTTAAATTAGGAAGGTGTAGGGGTGCCCGGGTGGCTCAGTGGGTTAAGTGTCTGACGTAGGCTCAGGTCATGATCTTGCAGTTCATGAGTTCGAGCCCCCTGTCAGGATCTGTGCTGTCAGCTCAGAGCCTGGAGCCTGCTTCGGATTCTGTGACTCCCACTCTCTATGTCCCTCCCCAGCTCACTGTCTCTCAAAAAGTAAATAAACATTTTTAAAAAAGAAGAAGAAAGGCCTTCTTTGGTAGCAATAATTTAAAAAAATTAGGAAGGTGTCATGGAAAAGGTAATGAGTAGCTGTATTTGGAAGGTAATTTTGTAGGTGGGTGCAACAGAGTTGCCTGATGGTTTTGGATTCTTAAGGAGGAGGCTTTGGTGTGGCAGATATAAGACCAAAGATGGTATCTATATCTTCAGCCTGAGAAAAGGGATAAATGCTGATACAATTTAGTGATATGAAGGGAAATGGGGAAAGCAGCACATATAGAGGAGAAAGTCAAGATTTATGCTTTGGGTGTAATGTATCGGAAGTGCCTGTTATTCATGCAGCAGGAGATACCAGGTAGAGGAAAACAAGACTAAGAATATAGACCTGCTTGAAAGCAATCTGTCCCAAATACAGCCCCTAGCTAACACTGTACTCAATAAATACCCAAGCAGCCACCTTCTCATGACCCTCCCATTAAAGAAGGGGGCCGCGATATATGGCCAAGCAAGGAGATTCTAAATAGCTGCTTCAGCATCAAGGCCAGCGTCCATTATGGTTTGAATATCCCTCCTACCCATTAGAAGACCACTTTCATCTCCAACTTAAAATGACCAGTTTCGTATTTTTCACTGGAGATCTTACTCCTTTCATGTGTTGAATAGATATTTTGAGTGTTCGGATGTTAAGCAAGTGAAAACTTGCTGGTTTGAACTTCTCAAACAAGCCAGACCTCTCTCCTTAGCTCCAATTCAGAAGTACATTGCTGGTGTACCCCAGGAGAAGCCAATGGTCTAAACCCCTGATGAGGGTGGCAGAGGCTATGGACATGGGCTATTGAAATCCAGGTAATGACCTTAGCAGTGTGATCATAGTCTTCTTGTACTGAAGGAACACTTGTCTGAGCTTAGACAGACTTATTCAGCATCAGTTCCTAGATTCCCTTCCCCTTAAATATCCAATGCAAAAGCCCATCTTCTATTATTTATTTATTTTTTAGAGACCAGTCATCCCATTTGCTGGTACATTCTCACTGAAGATGAAAATTTTATGTTCACCCTACTTATTCCTGACTGTAAGAGATGGGAGGAAGACCCCATACCTCTCAGGGTTTGGAGAAAAGTGATCATTGCTGGCACCTTCAACCACTTTGGTGGTGAAGAAAGACTTTATTCTAATCCCTTGATCCATCACACTGACTTTGACAATATATAGAATGTCATGAGGTTATTTTCTGCCTACTTTCCTTCTGGACCAGAGGAACTTTAAGGAGTTGGGTTGGAGAGGAGAATTGATAGAGTAGAAACTGTCTACTTATTCTTTACTGACAACCAGCAACAATATTTCTTCCCTGTTCCTACCTCAAATTGAATGGACTCTCAAAGCCACCAGCAAATAAGATACAAATACATACTTGACTTTTTTAACCTTTTGGTATTTTCAGACCAAAAAAACATGTGCTCCTGGTAAAAAATTAGAATGTAGAAAAAAAAAATATTTTAGAATCACCTGAGTGTCTCAGCTGGTTACGCGTCTGACTTTGGCTCAGGTCATGGTCTCATGGTTCGTGAGTTCAAGCCCCATGTCAGGTTCTGTGCTGGTAGCTCAGAGCCTGGAGCCTGCTTCCAATTCTGTGTCTCCCTCTCTCTGACCACATCTGCTCATGCTCCATCTCCCTCTCTCTTAAGAACAAACATTAAAAATTTTTTTAATGAAAAAAATTTTATATCATTCATAATTCCCTTTCTACAAGACAACCGACCTAGACTTTTCAAAAAGGCAATGTCACGAGAAAAATGAATGGAGTGATCATTCTAGATTTTAAAAAATTCACAAAAACATAACAATCATATACAATGTGTAAATACTAAAGCATAGATGGGAAAAAGAAAAATAACATTGAGAAAGACATTTGGAGGACCTTTTGGGCAACTTGAATATCATCTGATAGCTGGCAGTGAAATTATTGTTAGTTTTCTTTAGGTGTGATGTTAGAGTTGTAATGATATATGAAACTGCTTGTATTCTTCTTCTTCTTCTTCTTTTTTAATGTTTATTTACTTTTGAGAAAGAGAGAGACATAGTACGAGCAGAGGAAGGGCAGAGAGGCAAGGGAGACACAGAATCCAAAGCAGGTTCCAGGCTCTGAGCTGTGAGCACAGAGTCTGATGCGGGGCTTAAACTCAGAAAACGTGAGATCATGACCTGAGCCAAAGTTGGACACTTAATGGACTGAGCCACCCAGGTGCTTCTAGAAACTGCTTGTATTCTTAACACATGCATGCTAAAAAAAATTGAGTGAGGTGTCATGTGCTCTGGAACTGCAATTGAAATGGTTCAACACAAAAGAGTCTGTGTGTGGGGTGTGTGTGTATGTATTTGCACATGTAAAGCAATAAAGCAAATACAGCAAAATGCTATCTAGTGGTGACTCTGCTTGAGATTTATACCAGTGGTAATTGTAGTATTCATTTAAACTTCCATATTTGAAAAATTTCAAAATAAAGATCTAAGAACAAATCTGTTCAAGTGGGAGCCAACATTCAGTGTATCATACTTACAGACATCACAAATATATGTTTTAAATAAAGTTGGTAAAAGTGAGTATGTAATTTTGTATCCTCTTTTTAATTAAAAAAATTTTTTAATGTTTTAATTATTTCTGAGAGAGAGAGCGTGAGCAGGGGAGGGTCAGAGAGAGAGGGAGATACAGACTCTGAAATAGGCTCCAGGCTCCAAGCTGGCAGTCAGCACAGAGCCCGACGCAGGGCTGGAACCCACGAACCGCGAGATCATGACCTAAGCGAAAGTCGGATGCTTAACCGACTAAGCCACCCAGGCACCCCGATGCCTGCCATTTTAAATATCACTACATTTAATAAGTTTTATATGTGATCTTTCCCTGTGAGAATGTACATGACATATCTTTTTAAAACTTGTTTTAAATTAGTTTTTTTTTTTTCTTATTTTAGAGAGAGAAAGCCCAAGCAGGGGAGAGGGGCAAAGGAAGAGAGAGAATCTTAAGCAGGCTGCATGTTCAGTGAGGAGCCCATCGTGGGGCTTGATCCCACAATCCTGGGATCATGACCTGAGCCAAAGTCAACAACTGGACACTCAACTGACTGAGCCATTCAGGTGCTCCCACACAATATAATTTTTATTTTATTATTTTTAATTAATTAATTTAAATTCAAATTAGTTAACATGCTGTGTCATATTAGTTTCAGTAGAACCCAATGATTCATCACTTACATGTAACACCCAATGCTCATCCCAACAAGTGCCCTCTTTAATGCCCATCACCTGTTTAGCCCATCTCCCCTCCATTGTCCTCCCTTCCAGCAACACCCAGTTTGTTCTCTGTATTCAAGAGTCTCTTACGGTTTGCCTCCCTCTCTGTTTTTGACTTATTTTTCCTTCCCTTCCCCTATGTTCATCTGCTGTGTTTCTTAAATTCCTCATATGAGTGAAATCATATATTTGTCTTTCCTTTAAATACAGCTGCTTTTCATTTTGACTGACCAGACTTTCCAATGACTGTCATGACACCATTTCATTAATTATAACATTTCTTGGGGTGCCTGGGTGGCTCAGTCGGTTAAGCATCTGACTTCGGCTCAGGTTATGATCTCATGGATCCTGGGTTGGAGCCCCACCTCGGGCTCTGTGCTGACAGCCAGCTCAGAGCCTAAAGCCTGATTCAGATTCTATATCTCCCTCGCTTTCTGACCCTCCCCTGCCCACACTGTCTCTCTCTCTCAGAAATAAATAAAACATTAAAAAATTTTTTTAAATTATAGCATTTCTTTATATAGACTTTATTCCATTTTAAATGGAGATACAAATGCATGTGATATAAATACTCAGAATATAAGAGATTTAACACCACGTCACAATTTAAATATTCTGCAAGAGTAGCAAGGATTTCTGAGCATTTGTCTGATCTCATTGTTTGTCCATTCATAAGCATTACAGGGCATACAGAATCAGCACAAGCATCTTAGCCACGTTGTCTAAAAAAAAAGGCCTTCTCTCCCAGAAAACTATGAAGCACAGAGTTCTCTTTCCTTTTTAAAAATACCTTCTTCTCTGTTTCTTTATGCTCATCTTACCTAATCTTTCCTCTGAGGACTTGCTCTAAAGTCTGTGTCTGGGTTGTGGCTCTCTTCCATCTTATTTTAGGGAAAAATGTTGTTTAAGACCCAGACTTAGCAAAGGGGGGCTCTCAGGCAACCCATCATCAATTGTGATGTATTGTTCCATGGATGTCCCTTTTATATAGTTTAGCCCATGACCTGCATGGTCCCGGAGCCCCAAGTACAGATTTAGATCCCATCTTAGTCAGCTCAGGCTACCACAATGAAATACCATAGACTAGGGGACCTACACATCAGAAATTTATTTTTTCAAGTTGCAGAGGCTGAGAGGTCCAAGATCTAGGTGCAGAAAGATTTGGTTCCTGGTGAGAGCTCTCTTCCTGGCTTAAAGACAGCTGTTGTCTTGGTACAGCCTCAGATGGTGGAACGAGAAGGAGAGAAATCTTTCTGGTACCTCTTCTTATAAAGGCACTAACGCCATCAACAGGACCTCACTCTCACGGCCTTATCTAAACCTAACTACCTCTCCCACAGCCCATCTCCAAATACCATTTCACTGGGGATTAGAGCTTCAATATATGATTTGGGGGAGGGGGACACAACTCAGTCCATAGCAGGTCTCTATGTTCTTTTTTCAAAAATTATTTATTTTTGAGAGAAGAGGGAGAGAATGCATAAGCGGGGGAGGGGCAGAGAGAGAGGGAGAGAGAGAGAATCCCAAGCAGGCTCCTCATTGTCAGCAGAGACCCCGACACAGGGCTCTGTCTCACAAACCATGAGATCGTGACCCGACCCAAAACCCAGATTTGGACACTTAACTGGCTGAGTCACCCTGGTGCCCCAGATCCCTTGTGTTATAGACATGGCATAGACTCTCTACAATGTTAACTGCATGTGATAGTACAAGGGACATTTGTGATGTGTTAAAATTGCCAGTATTGTAACTTGTCCTGTATGGCTTCGATGGGTTCCCAAAGGTCTGGTAGCAGATTGGGGAAGAAGCTTTGTTATACTTAGGACCTATTTACAAACAGGAAGGTTACTTCTGGGAAGACCTACTCTTTGTTTTCATGTTTATTTATTTTTGAGAGAGAGAGAGACAGAGTGTGAGCAGGGAAGGGGCTGAGAGAGAGGGAGACTCTCTCAGAGTCCAAAGCAGCTCCAGGCTCGGAGCTGTCAACACAAAGCCCGATGCGGGGCTCGAGCTCGCAAACGGTGAGATCATGAGCTGAGCTGAAGTCAGATGCTTAACTGACTGAGCCACCCAGGTGCCCCTTGGAAGACCTACTCTTGCTTATCTGTTGATTCTTTCAAGTCTCAAGGGCAAAGTTCCACTTATTAAAACATCCCCTAAATTTCAAAGCTTGTCTTCGTTTTGTTAATTTTCCCATCAAGTTGTTATCATTCTCAGAGCTAACCTGTTCCCATTCCTCAGGTTTGGGAGGAGGTTAATTCTCAGGTGGTGTTTCCTCCAGCTCGCCATTGCTGATACCTGTGCAGCCTTCGCTCCCACCTTCCTCATTTATTGCACACTCCGCTTCTTGGCTGGCTTTTCTACCAAGACCATCCTGATAAACTCCATGATGCTTAGTAAGTAAAAACGTTGGGACCTGATATTCTCCAAGCCTTAACTTTGACTTTGAAATCCCATCTTTGAAGTCAAAATCCTGCTTTCTTTTTTCTTTCAGTTGCAGAATGGACAGTGCCCCGGTTCCAAGTTATGGGAATGGCAGTGGCCATCTGTGGCGCTTGTGTGGGACAGATGATCCTCGGAGGACTGGCCTTTGTCATTCGAGACTGGCATACCCTTCAGCTGGTGGTTTCCGTACCATTGTTTGTCATTTTTCTTTTCTCAAGGTATAAGTTCCTTTCTCCCTTTGTCTGAGAGGATGCTGGATGCAAGATACATGGAATGAGGGCATAAGAATTCAGTTTGATCCTTAGTTAACACCTGAGCACATGCTCTCCTGATAAGTGTCCAACGTACAGTTTAAGAGGCTGAACACATAGGGTGGCCAGATAATATCAAGAACATTCCATTGAATTTGAATTTCAGATAAATAATACATTTTTTGGTATAACATTCCAAAGACTGCATGAAGCAGAGCCACACTAAAAATAACCCATTGTTTACATGAAATTTCTGTTTATCTGAGAGTTCTGGATTTTTATTTACTAACATGATAAAATCCAGGGCTTCTCATTAAAGTAAAATTTCAAGTCAACAACCAATGGTTTTCAATGTAAGCATGTCCCAAATATTGCATGGGACATAGTTATACTCAAGAGTTACTCATATTCACTGTTTCTCTAAATTCAGATTTAACGAGGCACATTATTTTTATTTTTTTTAATTAATTAATTTATTTATTTTTTTACAAATAGTTTATTGTCAAATTAGTTTCCACATAACACCCAGTGCTCATCCCCACAAGTGTCCTCCTCCACGCCCATCCCTCCTCCCCCCCACATCCATCAGTCCTCAGTTTTTGTCAGCATTCAAGAGTCTCTCATGGTTTGCCTCTCTCCCTGTCCCTCACCATTTCTGCCCTTCTTCTCCTCCTTGTTCCTCCGTCAAGTTCCTCCTAATCCTCCTATACGTGCAAACATATGATATTTGTCCTTCTCTGCCTGACTTATTTCGCTCAGCATAACACCCTCAAGGTCCATCCATGTTGCTACACAGGCCAGATTTCATTCTTTCTCATTGCCATGTAGTGTTCCATGGTATAGATAAACCACATCTTCTTGATCCATTCATCTGTTGATGGACACTTAGGCTCTTTCCATGTTTTAGCTATTGTGGAGAGTGCTGCTATGAACATTGGGGGTACATGTGCTCCTACGAGGCACATTGTTTTTAGTTGCCAAACCTGGTAACATCCCCCCTGAATAAGGTGGCGGTGTGTAAAATACGACTCCTCCTCCTCGTATTGCCGTTAATGAGGAGGGGTTATTCTCACAGTTTCCTAGGTACAGAATCAGCTGGTTTCCTATTGGCTGACATAACAAAACAAGAGGTAGGTGCCAGATGGGCAGGGAGAGGCATTTCAGGCCAAAGAATATGTGAAAAACGGGCACATGAGAATTGACAGCACCTCTGTCTTTGATCAGGTGGCTGATGGAGTCTGCTCGGTGGCTGATTATCACCAACAAACCTGAGGAAGGCTTAAAGGTGCTTAGAAAAGTTGCACTCTGGAATGGAAAGAAGAATTCTGGAGACACCCTCACCATGGAGGTGAGCAGGAAAGAGAGTTGGTAATGGGATGTAGGGGAGACACAATCTGACATAGGTACTGGTTGGTGATGGTGGGATGAATAAATGGTGGGGACACAAGTCTGGCTTGGGGTCTTCTCACATCATTGTCTTGGCTTTCAATGGCTGTCCACATTGTTTGAGCTCATATAAAGAGAGAATATCCTCTTGCTGAGAACAAGTCATGGATATTTTACTCAACAGGAGCAGATAACTCTTAGTGTTGATGATTGTAAAGATTGTATATTTGTCTCAATGTTAGAGAAAGTAACAAACTAATCCATTCTTTCCATTAATGTTCTGATGGCCTTTTTTCAGTATAGTAAGACCAGTAGAAAGGAGACTTAGGGACCATGCAGAACAGAACATAAGAAGGATCACTTACTTGTTAATTAGGTCATACACCCTTTCATTAATGGTGTATTACTGAGTGCCTCCCTAAGCCACTTTTGTTCTCTCCAGGAAATACGGCATTGACAACAATAATCAAAATCTCTGCTTTGTGGAGTTTACATTCTACTTATTACAAATTCCAAGAGCGTGACTTAGTGGAAATGCCTCAGAGAAGTCCTTTTTTTTTTTTTTTCTTTTCTCTTTTCTCACCCTGGGCTTGGAAGACAACAGATATTGGTGTGGATCATAAAGTAAACCATTCATCATGTCATGAATGCATGAATGTATAAGTTATTTATCAAAAAATTATAAGGTGCTAGGCACATTGCTGAATCTTTTTTTAAAAATTTTTAAAATGTTTTATTTATTTCTGAGAGAGAGAGGCAGCATGAGCAGGGGAGAGTCAGAGAGAGAGGGAGACACAGAATCTGAAACAGGCTCCAGGCTCTGAGCTAGCTGTCAGCACAAAGCCCGACATGGGACGCGAACCCACGAACTGTGAGATCATGACCTGAGCCGAAGCTGGTTGCTTAACTGACTGAGCCACCCAGGCACCCCGACACAGTGCTGAATCTTGAACAACAGTGTGGTCCAGAATTCCATGTTTCAAGGAATCTTAGGCATTAATAAGAGAAAAATTAATACGCATTTAAAAATTAACCTGGATTAGATCTGTCTTCTTAAATTTTTCACTGTACAATTCAGTATTGTTAACTATAAGTACAATGATCTTTAAAACGTTTTCATCTTGTGTGACTAAAACTCTGTACCCATTGAATAGCAATTTTCCATATCCTTTGTCCCTAGTAAACCATTCCATTTATTGTTTTATTATTTTAATATTTTACGTACTTCATAGAAGTAGAATCATGCAGTATTTGTCCTTCTGTGACTGCCTTATTTCATTTAATAAAAAAATCCTCGACACTCACCTATGTCTTAGCAGATAGCAGGATTTCCTTTTTATATGGATGAATAATACTCTGTTGTATGTGTACACCACATTTTCTTTGTCCATTCATCCACCGATGGTCATTTAGCTTGCTTCCATACTTTGGCTTTTGCTGCAGTGAACATGTGTGTGCAAACATCTCTTCCCTGTTTAGAATTCTTTGGGATATATAACCAGAAGTGGTATTGCCAGATCATATGGTATTTATATTGTTACCCTTCCTGTTTGCAATGATAAGGGAATGGAAAGAATGCTAATAGAGACCAGGAAAAATCACCTACCCTTGTTTAATTGAAAAATGGGAGGCTTAGGGTCTAGACAGTAAAGGGGAGCAGTAAAACATTTCTGGAAACATGTTCAATGTATATCTGAAAGATCTTTCTTTTTCTTTAATGTTTATTTATTTATTTTCAGAGGGGGAGGAGGGGCAGACAGAGAGGGAGAGAGAGAATCCCAAGCAGATTTTATGCTAAGGTGGAGAGGCCCAACATGGGGCTTGATCTCATGACTGTGAGATCATGACTGGAGCTGAAATCAAGAGTCAGATACTTAACCAACTGAGCCAACTAGGTGTCCCTGAAGGAGTTTTCTTTTCTTTTTTTAAAAAAAACATAATTTATTGTCAAATTAACTTACATACAACACCCAGTGCTCATCCCAACAAGTGCCCTCCTCAATGCCCATCACCCATTTTCCACTCTCGCCCAGCCTCCCATCCACCCTCAGTTTGTTCTCTGTATTTAATAGTCTCTTGTGGTTTGCCTCCCTCCCTCTGTTTGTAACTATTTTTTCCCTTCCCCTCCCCCATAGTCTTCTCTTGAGTTTCTCAGGATCCTCATAGGAAGGAAAACATATGATATCTGTCCTTCTCTGACTGACTTATTCCACTCCACATAATACCTTCCAGTTCCATCCACGTTGCTGCAAATGCAAATTTCATTCTTTCCCATTGCCAAGTAGTATTCCATTGTATTTATAAACCACATCTTTATCATTCATCAGTTGATGGCCATTTAGGCTCTTTCCATAATTTGGGTATTGTTGAAAACGCTGCTATAAACATTGGGGTGCCTGTGCCCCTATGCATCAGCACTCCTGTATCCCTTGGGTAAATTCCTAGCAGTGCTATTGCTGGTTGTAGGGTAGTTCTATTTTTAATTTTTTGAGGAAACTCCACACTGTTTTCCAGAGCGGCTGCGCCAGTTTGCATTCCCACCAACAGTGCAAGAGACTTCCTGTTTCTCCACATCCTCACCAGCATCTGTAGTTTCCTGATTTGTTCATTTTAGCCACTCTGACCGGTGTGAAGTAGTATCTCATTCTGGCTTTGATTTGTTTCCCTGATATTGAATGACATTGAGCATCTTTTCAAGTTCTGTTGGCCATCTGGATGTCTTCTTTGGAAAAGTGTCTATTCATGTCTTCTGCCCATTTCTTCACTGGATTATTTGTTGTTCAGGTGTTGAATTTGATAAGTTCTTTATAGATTTTGGATACTAGCCCTTTATCCGATATGTCATTTGCAAATATCTTTTCCCATTCCGTCAGTTGCCTTTTAGTTTTGTTGATTGTTTCCTTTGTAGTGGAAAAGCTTTTTATCTTGATGAGTTCCCAATAGTTCAGTTTTGCTTTTAATTCCCTTGCCTTTGGAGATGTGTCGAGTAAGAAATTGCTGCGTTGATGACTTTTATTTCATTTTGTTTTCTGATTGCTGATGCTAAGACTTCCAACACTATGTTAAAGAACAGTGGTGAGATTGGACATCCCATTTCCTGATTTCAGGGAAAAAGCTCTCAGTTTTTCCCCATTGAGAATGATATTAGCTGTGGGCTTTTCATACATGGCTTTTATGATGTTTAAGTATGTTCCTTCTATCCCAACTTTCTTGAGGGTTTTATTAAGAAAAGATGTTGTATTTTCCAAATGCTTTTTCTGGATCAATTGACAGGATCATATGTTTCTTCTCCTTTCTTTTATTAATGTGATGTATCACATTGATTGATTTGCATATATTGAACCAGCCCTGCAGCCCAGGAATGAATCCCACTTGATCATGGTGACTAATCCTTTTTATATGCTGTTGAATTTAATTCGCTAGTATCTTGTCAAGAATTTTTGCATCCATGTTCATCTGGGATATTGGCCTGTTGTTCTCCTTTTTTGTGGGGTCTCTGGTTTGGGAATCAAGGTAATGCTGGGTTCATAGAATGATTCCAGAAGTTTTCCTAAAGGATTTTTTCTTAAAACAACTTTTTTGAGGTATACTTAACACACAAAGAACTGTATGTATTTATGTATACAACTTGATGAATCTGATAAGTACACATCCAAACATCATTACCACCACCTATGCAACAAACATATCATCACCTCCTAAAACTTTCTCCTGCCCTTTTTATTCATTACTTTTTGTGATAACGCTCAATATAAAACCTACTAATTGCAAAATTTCAATATATAGTAAAGTATTATAACTACAGGCAGTATGCTGTACAGAGGATCTCCAGGACTGATTCACCTTGCATAATTGGAACGTTGTACTCTTTGATAAGTATGTCTTCATTTCCCAAATCCCCCAGCAGCTGGCAAGCACCATTCTGTTCTCTGCTTCTTTGTTTCCCGTCTTCACATCTTAGTCTTTAACCTCTTGTGAATCGATTTTTGTGTACAGTGTAAGATAAGTTTCCAGTTTCATCCTTTTATATGCGAATATCCATTTCCCACAACACCATTTATTGATGACACTACCCCACTGTGGATTCTGTCCCCACTGTCCCCACTGTGAATTCTCAATGCCACTGTCCAAGATCACATGACTGCATATGCTAAGTTTATTGCTATTCTGCACCATTGGGCTGTATGTCTGTTTTTATACCAGTACCATACTCTTGGATAGTGTAGTTTTATAATATATTTTGAAATAGAAACATGTGACGAGTTCAGCTTTGTTTCTGTTTAAAAATTCTTTTGATTATTAAAGGTCTTCCATGTTTCCATATGAATTTTAGGATTTTTTTCTTTCTTTATTGAAGAACAGTTGACACACAATGTTATATTAGTTTCAGGGGTACAACACAGTGAATCAACAACTCTATACATTATGCTATGCTCACCACAATTGTAGCTATTATCTGTCACCATACAACACTATTACACCATTAACTATATTCCCCATGCTGTACTTTTCTACTTCATGACTTATTCATTCCACAACTGGAAACCTTCATCATCCATTTTGCTCACCTCCTTCCCCTCTGGCAACCCTCAGTCAGTTCTCTATATTTATTAATCTGTTGTTTCTTTTTAGTTTGTTTTCGTTTTTTGATCCCACATATAAGTGAAAACATGTGGTATTTGTCTTTGACTTATTTCACTTAGCATAATGCCCTCTCGGTCCATTGATGTTGTCACAAATGGCAAGGTCTCATTCTTTTTTTTTTTTTTAGATCTCATCCTTTTTTATGGATGTATATATAATTGTGTGTACGTTATATATTATATCCATTATATACACACATATATATTGTACACATACCATATCTTCTTTATCCATTCATCTACCAATGGACATTTGTGTTGTTTCCACATCTTGGCTATTGTAAATAATGTTGTAAGAAATACAGGGGTGCATATGTCTTTTTGAATTAGAGTTTTTGTTTTCTTTGGGTAAATACCCAGTAGTAGAATTACTGGATCATATGGTATTTCCATTTTTAATTTTTTAAAAAAATTTTAATGTTTTATTTATTTTTGAGAGAGAGACAGAGACAGAAAGTGAGTGGAGGAGGGGCAGACAGCGAGGGAGACATAGAGTCTGAAGCAGGCTCCAGGCTCAGAGCTGTCAGCACAGAGCCCGACGCAGGGCTCGAACCCACAAGCCATGAGATCATGACCTGAGCCGAAGTCGGATGCTTAACCAACTGAGCCACCCAGGCGCCCCTCCATTTTTAATTTTTGAGGAACCTCCGTGCTGTTTTCTGCAATGGCTGCACCAATTTACATTCCCACCAACAGTGTTATATCCTCTTACTGGATTGCTCCCTTTATCATTGGGTAATGCCCCTCTTTGTCTCTTGTTACAGTCTTTATTTTATTTATTTATTTATTTTTATTCAGCTGTCTTTATTCTTTTTTTTTTTTTTACAAATAGTTTATTGTCAAATTAGTTTCCACATAACACCCAGTGCTCATCCCCACAAGTGTCCTCCTCCATGCCCATCCCTCCTCCCCCCCACATCCATCAGTCCTCAGTTTTTGTCAGCATTCAAGAGTCTCTCATGGTTTGCCTCTCTCCCTTTCCCCCACCATTTCCGCCCTTCTTCTCCCCCTTGTTCCTCCATCAAGTTCCTCCTAATTCTCCTATACGTGCAAACATATGATATTTGTCCTTCTCTGCCTGACAGTCTTTATTTTAAAGTCTATTTTATCTGATATAAGCATTGCTACCCCAATTGTTTTTTGGCTTCCATTTGAATGAAATATTTTCCCCCCATCCCTTTACTTTCAGTGTGGATGTGTACTTAGGTCTGAAATGAGTCATGAGTCTCTTGCAGGCAGCATATGGATGTCTTGTTTTTGTTTTTTGTTTTTCTTTAAATCCATTCTGTCACCCTATGTCTGCTGATGGGAGCATTTAGACCATTTATATGTAAAGTAGTTATTGATATATATGTACTTATTGCCATTTTGTTCATTGTTTTCTGGTGGTTTTTGTAGTCCTTCTCTGTTCCTTTCTTTTTCTTTTGTTCTCTTTCCTTGTAATTGATATCTTTCTTTAATGTTGTGCATGGCTTTCTTTCTCTTTATTTTTTGTCTATTATAGGTCTTTGGTTTATGATTTTCATGAGGTTCATATATAGCATCCCAAGTATATAGTAGTCTATGTTAAGTTGATCACTTCAGTTTGAACACATTCTAAAAGAACTTCCTTTTCATCTCCCTTTCCACACTTCACGTATATATTGTCATATTTTACATCTTATTTTGTGAGTCCCCGTAACTAATTCTTTACATGTAATTGATTCTATTACTTTTGTCTTTTAACTTTCATACTAGCTTTCTAAGTGATTGGTCTGCTGTCTTTATGATAAGTTTGCTTTTACTTATGACAGTTTTTTCCTTTTAGAATTTTCTCACTTCTAATTTTGGCCTTTTCTTTTTCACTTAAAGAAGTTCCTTTAACATTTCTCATAGGGCCAGTTTAGCGGTGATGAATTTTTTAACCTTTTGTTTTTCTGGGAAGCTCTTGATCTCTCCTTCAAGTATGAATGGTAATCTTGCTGGGTAGAGCATTCTTGGTTATAGGCTTTTTTCCCCCCTCCTCTCAGCACTT
The DNA here is from genome assembly GCA_017311185.1 of Proteles cristata cristata. NCBI lineage: Eukaryota > Metazoa > Chordata > Mammalia > Carnivora > Hyaenidae > Proteles > Proteles cristata. The sequence goes on from JAESUZ010001000.1 coordinate 199,411, forward strand.
TGAATATATGTCACTCCCTTCTGGCCTGCAAAGTTGCTGCTGAAAAATCAGCTGATAGTCTTATAGGGTTTCCCTAGCATGTAACTAGTGGCTTTTCTCTTGCTGCTTTTAAAGTTCTCTTTTTATCTTTAATCTTTGGCATTTTAATTATTATGTGTTGTGACATGGAATTCCTTGGGTTCATCTTTTTTGGGGCTCTCTGTGCTTCCTAAATTCAGGTGTGTGTTTCTTTCCCCAGGATAGGCAATTTTTCATCTATTATTTCTCCAAATAAGTTTTCTACCCCTTTCTCTCCCTCTTCTTCTTTTTCTAGGATCTCTATAACATGAATGTTCATTTTATGTTATCTAAGAGGTCCATAACCTACCCTCATTTTAAAAAATTCTTTTTCTCAGCATTCAAGAATCTCTCATGGTTTGCCTCCCTCCCTCTCCCCCCCCCTCATTTTCCTCCTTCTTCTCCCCCACGGTCCTCTGTTAAGTACAAACTGAGGACTGATGGGTATGGGGGTGAGTGAAAGGGGGTGATGGACATGGAGGAAGGCACTTGTGGGGATGAGAACTAGGTGTTATATGGAAACCAACTTGACAATACACAATTTGTAAAAATTAAAAAATAAAAATAAAATTAAAAAATAAAAATTCTTTTTTATTTTTGCTCTTTAGCTTAAGTATTTTTCATTATCCTGTCTTCCAGATTACTGATATGTTCTCCTGCATCTGCTATACGGCTGTTGATTCCCTTTAGTGTCTTTTTCCATTTGAGTTATTGTGGTCTTTTATTCTGAGTGGTTCTTTTTTATAGTTTCTATCTCCTCACTGAAGTTCTCACTGAGTTCATCCACTCTTCTCTTCAGTCTGATGAGCATTCTTATGACCATTACTTTGAACTTATCAAATAGATTGGTTATGTTCTTTCATTTAGTTTTTTGTCCGAGGTTTTTTCTTGTTCTTTCATTTGGAGCATGTTTCTCTGTCTCCTAATTTTCCTTGACTTCTTGTGTTTGTTTTTATGAATTAGCTGGAACAACATTTCTCTGAAACTTGAAAGAATCATCTCGTGAATGGACAGTTATCCCATGTGTAGACTCTGTGTGCCTGGTGACTTTTGCTGGCTGGCTAGAGCTGTAGCTGGGGTTGCTGAGGCACTCCATGCCAGGGTTGTCCTGGTGGGATGCCTGGAGCTGAAGTGGGCATGGGCCAGGGTGGTCCCAGGGCTCTCCACACAGAGTGATCTTTGGCAGGGCAGCTGAAGCTGAAGCTAGTGCAAGCCTGAGGCTCCTGGGGCTCTCCGTGCAGAAGGCACCCTAGCAGGACAGCTGAGTCTTAAGTGAGCACAATCTAAGGTGTTCTCAGGTCTCTTTGCATAGAGGCCACCTTGGCAGGACAGCTGAACTTGAAGTGAGTGAAAGCAAGGCCGTACCGGGGCACTCTGTACAGGGGACACCAGAGCAGGTGGTTGGAGCTGAGGCAGGTACAATCCAGGGGGGGTCCAAGGGTACTCCACACAGGAGGTGCCCTGGAAAGTCATCTAGAGCCAAAGGGGTGCTGGCCTGGAGTGTTCCAAGGTGCTTTGCTCCTGTGTCACATAGGAGAGACAGCCAGAGCTGTAGTCAGCGTTGGCCGGGGGTGACCTGGTGTGCATCACACTGGGGCACCTTGGTGGGCTCACCGGAGCTGGTATGGGTTAGGGGCCCAGGGCTCACTGAGGCAGTAAGCTGACTAAGGCTCCTGGACCCTGCTCCCACCTGTGCTATCAAGAGAGCAGACAAGTCTGCTCATGGTCCTTTAGCGCTATCCCTCCCTGCTCCAGTTTGCAGGGGCCGAGGTGGGGGTTCCCTTTTCTATCGTGTCTCCATCTGTCTCGTCATTCTCCGTGTGGTCTTTCTATCATTTGTTGTGCAGAAGCTGTTCAGTCAACCCTCAGGATGAACCCATCTTCTTCAGGATGCATTTCTCTGTAAATAGGTATAGATTGGTGCGTCCTATGGAGGAAGTGAGTTCAGGAACTTCCTATGTTGCTGCCTTGGACTGGAACTCAGGATTATTTTCCTCCTCCTTCTTCCCCCCCTCCCCTCCTTCCCTTCCTCCTCCTTCCCCTCCCCTTTCTCCTTCTCTGCCTCCTCCCCAGACTTCTTCTCTTAAAAACATTTGTTTGAGGGGTACCTGGGTGGCTCAGTCAGTTAAGTGCCTGACTTCAGCTGGGTTCCTGATCTTGTGGTTAGTGGGTTCACACCCCATATCAGGCTCTCTGCTGCCAGCGTGGACTTTGGTTCAGATCCTCTATCTTTCTCTCTCTCTGCCTCTCTCTCTCTCTTTCAAAGATATAAACAAACAAACATTAAAATTAACAAAAAATTTATTTGACACTTCATCCTGCAAAGGATTTGATACAATTACAACATTCACATCTGTGAATCATTGGTGAGGGAAAAAGAAATCAAATTTAAAAAAACATTAAGGCCGTAGAAAGAATAGCACTAATACATAGACAAAAACCACATATAATCTCTAATATATTTTGAATCTATCCAACCATTCCTCAACTCCACTGCTACTACTGTACTCCAGACCCTCTTCCCTCCAGACTAGTTTTCTCCCACCTCCAATACTGCCCCATTCTCATCCACTGTTTAGAAAGAAGCCAGAGGATGCTTCAGGAATGTAAGCCCGATCCTGTTAACCACCTCGCTCCTGCTTAACGACCTCTACAGGTTCCCTCTTGCATTTAGGATAAAGGTCAATGTCCTTAAATATGGCCCACCAAGCTTTCTGTGGTCTGGTGCTTCCAGCCTCTAGTGGCCATTGTTCGTTTTGAGCGGCCCAGTGTCCATTTGTTCTTCCAAATCGCAACCTGGTTTTCATTTAGGGAATCATCTCTTTCCCATTGGACACAGTCTGGTGGAACCATCGGTCAGGTGCCATGGGGCAAGCATTATTTGTTTGTTTGTTTGTTTGTTTGTTTATGGCAAGCATGTCTTAAGAGCAAGGCCAATAGATGATCCAAGAATGTGAAAGTTGGTGAAAGTTGACTTACCCAAGGGGCAAGCACCCAGACCTGGCCGTTCCTACTACAATACTCTTGCTGGACTTCCTGCTCCTTAGCACTTTGTAGATTCCTAAATCCTACCTATTTGGAAGCCTTTCCATCAATTCAGGATCGTTTTCTCTATTTCTGTAAAGAATGCCAGTAAGATTTTGATAGGGATTATATTAAATCTGTAGATCACTTTGGGTACTATGGGTATTTTTTTAAGTTTGTTTATTTATTTTGAGAGAGAGAGACAGTGCAAGTGGGGTAGGGATAGAGAGAGAGGGAGACAGAGAATCCCAGGCAGTTTCCATGCTGCCAGCTCAGAGCCCAACAGAGGGCTTGAGCTCATGAAACCATGAGATCATGACCTGAGCCAAAACCAAGAGTCAGACGCTTAACCAACTGAGCCACCCAGGTGCCCCTGGCTGTTTTAAAAATATTAACTTTTTCGGGACACCTGGGTGGCTTAGTCGGTTAAGCGTCCGACTTTCGCTTAGGTCATGATCTCGCGGTTCATGGGTTCGAGCCCCACGACGGGCTCTGTGCTGACTGCCAGCTCAGAGCCTGGAGCCTGTTTCAGAGTCTGTGACTCCCTCTCTCTCTGACCCTCCCCTGCTCACGCTGTCTCTCTCTCTCTCCTAGAAATAAATAAAACATTAAAAAATTTTAAAAAAAATATTAACTTTTTCAACCCATGAATATGGGATTTATTTCTTTTATTCCTGTGTCTGCTTTAATTTCTTCAGTGTTTATAATTTTTTCAAATGCTTACTTAATCAACTGAGCCATCCAGGTGCCCCGTAAGATCATATGATTTTTAACCTTCATTCTTCTAATGTGGTGTATCACATTTTTAAATTTTGCTTATGTTAAATAATGCTTAGATCCCAGGAATAAATTCCCTGATTCGCAGTATGCGATGTGCTGTTGAAGTTGGTTTACTCATATGTTATTGATAATTGTTTTACCTTTGTTCATCAGGGATATGGACCTGTTGTTGTGTCTTTGTCTGACTTTGGTGTCAAAATCACACTGCCCTCATAAAGCACATTTGTTAGTGTTTCCTCTTATTCTATTTTTGGAAAAGTTTGAGAAAGATCAGTGTTAATAACTTTCATGTTAGGAAGAATTCACCTGGGAAGCCCTCTGGTATTAGGCTTTTACTTTTAGGGTACTTTTTATGACTGTTTCAATCTCCTTATTAGTTGTTGGTTTCTTCAGGTTTTCTATTTCTTCTTAATTCCATTTTGGTAGCGTGTACACTTCTAGGAGTTGATCCATTTCTTCCAGGTCGTCCACTTTGTTGGCATGTTACTTTTTTTTTATATATATATTTTAAATTTATTTCTAGGAGAGAGAGAGAGACAGCGTGAGCAGAGGAGGGTCAGAGAGAGAGGAAGATACAGACTCTGAAATAGGCTCCAGGCTCTGAGCTGACAGTCAGCACAGAGCCTGACGTGGGGCCTGAACCCACAAACCGCGAGATCATGACCTAAGCGAAAGTTGGACGCTTAACTGACTAAGCCACCCAGGCGCCCTGGCATGTTACTTTTTATTATGGTCCCTCATGGTCTTCTTTATTCCTGTAGCATCAATTGTGATATCTTCTCTTTCATTTCTGATTTTATTGATTTGAGTGTTCTCTCTTTTTTTCATGGTCAGTCTAGCTAAAAGCTTGTCAATTTTGTTCATCTGTTTAAAAAGAACCAACTCTCTTATTAATATTCTCCCCCCTAATTTGTGTTTGTGCATTTGGAGGAGTCATCTCTTCCAGTCTTTACAGTCTGGCTTTAGCAGGGAAAAAAACCCAAAAACCTTCACCAGTCACCATGGCTGGGATTCTGAGGAGACTGGTTAGCAGGGTTCATCAGTGGGCCTGCTGTTTGGGTCCACGGGTATGTGGACCATTTTCCAGAATCTGCAGATGGGCCCACTGCCAGGTTCATGAGTAGACAAGTAATGTTATAAGCTTGATAAAGCCTCTTTAAAATAAAGCAAGGGTGGAATGTGAATACCGAAGAGGGAGACATATCCTGGATATGTAGGAACTGGAGTGTAGGAACTTAATGCTACTTGAAGGTAGTTACATTTGAAATGGGTCTTATAGGTTAAGGTAGAACTAGCCAGGTTTAAATCAGGCAGTGACAGGGGCCCGTGGCTCAGTTGGTCAAGGGCCCGACTTCGGCTGAAGTCATGATCTCACAGTTTTGAGTTCAAGCTTAGCTTCCAAGTCTGTCGTGCCCATTTAGCATAAATGGAACTTTGACCTTAATCCAAGTAACTTGCATTTGATTCCCTTCCTGATCTGAATATCTAACATACACATCCATTCTGATGCCCTGCGGCCCACTCAGGTCTTGTGTTTAAAGAGTCCTTGTTGCTACGTAATTATCTTGTAGTTCCTTTCACTCCTTAATCCACCTTTCATGTGCAAGGACGCCTTTGGTGTCTATTTCCTACTAAATATAATAGCAAATGGCCTAGCTTATCCTCCAAGAGGGGTCTCTCAGTGCCTACATTTTGCTACAACTGAACAGTTTCTCGTTGCTGTTGTTGAAGGTTTTGAGATCCAGCATGCGGGAGGAGCTGGAGGCAGCACAGAAAAAAACTTCTCTGCGTGATTTGTTCCACACACCTACCCTGCGCAGAAGGATCTATTTTGCGTCCTTTGTGAGGTGGGCTTCAGGCTGTGCATGAAGACTATTCCAATAGTGGAGACACGAATCTATTCCTATCAAAGGGTATAAGCTATTGTGGGGACAGATTTGGAGAGAAAACATGAGGACGCTGTTAAGATAATTGCATTTTTAAGGGGCACCTGCGTGGCACAGTCAGTGAAGCTTCTGATTCTTGGTTTCAGCTGGGGTCTCGATCTCACAGGCGTGGGATCCAGCCTCGGCTCGGGCTCTGCAATGATAAGGTGGAGCCTGCTTGAGATTCTTACTCCCCCTCTCTCTGCCGTTGCCCCTACTCTCTCTCTCTTTCTCTCTCTCTCTCTCTCTCTCACACACACACACACACACACACAAATAAATAAACATTAAAAAAAAGATAATTGCATCTTTTAGTTTCACAAAGACTGACCCAGAACTAATCGTACAATGAGTTTTGTTTATTGCATCACCTTCCAGGCTCATCGGCTGGCAACTGAGACTGTGAACTTCACTTATAGTAGAGGCTTTGGCTTGACGTTTCTTCACATGTTGGTTCCCACTTTAATTGAGAGAAAACTACAAACAGTAAAGTGTTTGTAGTTTATATATATATAAAGGTACATATACAGGTATATGCACAAACATATACCATCAATGAATATTTACATATGCGTATATGCAACCGTCACCCAAATGAAGATACAGAAAAAAACACTAAAACCCTAGAGGGCCTCCATATGTATTCTTTTTTTTTTTTTTTAATTTTTTTAAAAATGTTTTTATTTATTTCTAGGAGAGAGAGAGACAGTGCGAGCAGGGGAGGGTCAGAGAGAGAGGGAGTCACAGACTGAAACAGGCTCCAGGCTCCGAGCTGGCAGTCAGCACAGAGCCGGACGCGGGGCCCGAACCCACGAACCGCGAGATCATGACCTAAGTGAAAGTCGGACGCTTAACCGACTAAGCCACCCAGGCGCCCCTCCATATGTATTCTTAATAATTATACTCCCTACCCACCAAAAAAAGGTAACAATTATGACCTCCATCATCATGCAATATTTTAGGACAGTTTTTTGGTTTTTTGTTTCTTTCTTAAATAGTGTATTGTCAAGTTGGTTTCCATATAACACCCAGTGCTCATCCCCACAAGTGCCCTCCTCCATGCCCATCACCCTCCTTCCCCTCTCCCCCACTGCCATCAACTCTCAGTTTGTTCCCAGCATTCAAGAGTCTCTCATGGTTTGCCTCCCTCCCTCTCCCCAACTATTTTTCCCCTTCTTCTCCCCCCACGGTCCTTCGTTAAGTTCCTCCTAATCCACCTATATGCGCAAACATATGGTATCTGTTTAAGACAGTTTTTAAATCATTACCATGTAGAATATTCTACAAAACAGACCGTGCCTTTTTACCACCAACCACTGGCTGCCTGTCTGACAATATTTATGGTTGCCATTTGTAGAACAAGGTCTAAACATGATGGCGTCTATCTTTTCCTTTGGTCCCACAGATTTGGAACCTACATGTCCTTTTATGGCCTGAATCTCCACCTCCAGCACATTGGAACAAACGTTTACCTGTCACAGGTTCTCTTTGGCCTAATCAACTTGCCAGCCAATTATATTGCAGTTTTGGCCCTGAATCATATGGGCCGTCGAATAAGCCAGACGATTTTCTTGTCCTTCTTTGGAATCTCCGTTATGACCATCACATTTCTGCCTGAAGGTGAGAAAAGAGCACAGGTTGAAGAAAGGAAATATCTCAGGGACTGCACTCCCACAAGGAAAGGGAGAATATAGTTCTAATGATTCCCTAAAACCAATCGGAGGATTTAGGATAGATTCTACCATTAATGTGGTGGCTGGGAAACAGTTAAAGGTCAGGAAAAGTTGGCTCGGGCATATGCCCATCCTCATCATATGTGAGAAGTAGCTGGTAATTGGTGCCGTTTAGTCCTAGAAGTTGCTCTAGGAGAGGAATGGACCCCTTGTCCTTGGGCTTGGACTGATCACACTTGTAATTGTAAATGAAGGGATTGTGGCCATTATACGTAACTGTGTCTCATAGGAGGACCTGATTTACTGTCACTTCCTCTGCCTGGTTGCTTTCTTGTTACTACAGCTTTGGTGACAATTTACTTCCTGATGTCTAGTCTTGCATTAGGTCCCCATCCCTGCAATCCTGGTTTAGGGAAACTTTTGACTTCAAGGAAATAAAAATATCTTGTCTTCAGGCACAGAAGTATACCATGGAAGCAAGCAGTTAAGCAGTTAAAGCCTGTCTTAGAATCAATTTTACTAAAGTAATTGATCATATGTGATGAATAGGGGAATCTAGGTGGTCCCCACACTTCACCTAACTCCCAGCAAAGTTGTGTCCTTTACAGGATCCCAGATTGGTGGCTCTGCCCCCATCTGGGAATCAACAATGATGCATGTTTATGGTTGTGGCACACAGCTTACTCCATTGTTGTGTAATGTTTTCATGAGATTTTTTAAAAAAATTATTGAATAGAAAACTGACCTCTGAAGTTTCCTTTCGGAGGTTTCCGAAGTCCAACTATTTTTTTTCCCTAATATGGATCTTTATTCTTAAATCTCCAAGTATTACTCTAGATCAAGCTACCCTCCAGCTTATCCATAAAATAAAACTCCTTTTTTTTAAATGTTTTATTTTGAGAGAGAGAGACAGAAAGAGAGTGAGTGAGGAGGGGAGGGCAGAGAGAGAGAGGGAGACACAGAATCCAAAGGAGGCTCTAGGCTTTTGAGCTGTCTGCACAGAGCTTGATGCAGGGCTTGAACTCCCGAACCATGAGCTTGAACTCCCGAACCATGAGATCATGACCTGATCCAATGTCAGACACTTAGCCGACTGAGCCACCCAGGTGCCCGGAAACTCCTGTTCTTTTATTACCTTCTACTGCAGTACTAGCACCTCGTCAATATCGTGTATGTACCCAGAGCTTAAACTTCTCAAGGACATTGGTAAGTTTCACATCCCCAGTAATTATTCATAACACAGTCCTACTTTACACATGTGAGGCAGAGGAGACACTGGGCAGAATAAATGAAAGCAAACTCATGTTCCCTTTTCCATCTTTGGAAAATCTCTGATATGTAAGAGAGAGGTAATGAAAATAACTCAGGTTTTTTCATCTCTATTGATGTTGTAACATACAGATAAGTCACATTTCTCAGCTACTCGTCACTATACCTTCTCTGCTTCTGTGCACTTTCTCTACAATGCATCTAACACATGCAAACATTCTAATTGTGTCTTTTTCATTTATAATTTGGTGGATGGTGGTTCCTTTGGCTATGATTTCCTTCCTGAGTCTCCCTGATCTTCCTCTCCAGAAATGCAGACCCTGCGTCTTGCTTTGTCGACTCTGGGAGTCGGAGTTTGCGCGGCAGCAGTTATGTGTTCTTCTGTCCATGGAAACGAACTAATTCCTACTGTAATCAGGTACAAATCTCATGGAAGCTTTAGTAGGAGCAAAGCAAACCTTTCCCAGCGAATTAACATTTATAGTGGGAAGAAAACTGATGAGTTATCAAAAGCATCAATTAGAATAGCATTGACAGTAACAAAAATTGCAGCCAGAATTTATGAAAATCTGCTTTAGCAGGGCACTGGGTTAAGTCTTTTAATGTATCACCTCACATAAGGTACTGAGCCACTAAATGGTAGGTGCTGTGGATAAGAGTAGTTTTTAAATAATGAAAATATGTCCTAACCCACTTGTGCACTTGAAAAAAATTGCCAGCAAATGAGAGAGCATATTTGAAATGTAAGAGTATATTGTCAATCTTCATGTATCTAAGCACTGGTGGGGTATCTCCCATAATCAAAGCAAAATTATACATCACAAATTACATGTGTGGTTTGTACCAAATTATTTTTGTATTGTTTGCACCCCAAGGGCAACAGCTCTAGGAATCCTGGGAATTTCTGCTAATATCGGGGCAGCCCTGGCTCCCATCTTGATGATCCTAACCATGTATTCGCCCCACCTGCCCTGGATCGTGTATGGAGTCTTCTCTATCCTCGCTGGTCTTGTTGCCCAACTCCTTCCTGAAACCAGGAACCAGCCCCTGCCTGACTCCATCCGGGACTTGGAAAAAGAGTGAGTAAACCCCTAGCTGTCCCTTAGGGGAGCTCTGTGTTCTACGTCTGTAGTAAGGAAGGCAAGGCACCATTCAGGGTCACTGTCCCCAGGGAAAGATTTATGAATTTAAAAAAAATTTTTTTTAAATATTTTTATTTATTTCTAGGCGAGAGAGAGAGACAGCGTGAGCAGGGGAGGGTCAGAGAGAGAGGGAGTCACAGACTGAAACAGGCTTCAGGCTCTGAGCTGGCAGTCAGCACAGAGCCCGACGTGGGGCTCAAACCCACGAACCGCGAGATCATGACCTAAGCGAAAGTCGGACGCTTAACCGACTAAGCCACCCAGGCGCCCCTAGATTTATGAATTTTTTTGAAAAAGTAAGCTATATGCCCAGTGTGGTGCTTGAACTCACGACCCCAAGAGCGAGAGCTGCCTGCTCATGCTGCCTGAGCCAGCCAGCTGCCCCTCCCAGGGAAAGATTTAGACCTGGACTGTTCCATGTGGTCAGTGACTCTGGTTTAGCTACAGCCTCACCTCTCCTGGCACCGCCTCAGACCCCCGACGGCTCCCTGGATCACACAGACCGGCTCTGCCCAGCCTGCAGCAGTAGGTTTAGCGGTGCAGGGGCCACATTAGGTGCCCTGTGTGATATACACGGCCTGAGGGTATTTCACAAACACACACACATCCAAACAACAGGCTTTCATCCCTCGGTCCCTGGCAGTCCCCAGCCCGGGGAGTGCAGTCAGCTCCTTGGGGCTGCCGGTTCATGTAGGTCTGAGGACTGCCCTGCTCACCGAAGAATCTGAGCGAGATCAGAGAGAGGACCTGAGACCCACCCACAGATGACAATACATCTCAGAGAAGTCCCGTTGTGCGGTCTGTGACAGTCAGATCATCTGGGTCCGCTAGGAATGAAACTGTTAAGAAAAGAAGAAAAGGGGTAGTAAATTTAGGTATTTTTAAATGATCAAGCTTTGGAAAGGATTTTTAAAACTTTGCAAACTGCCCTTGCTGTTTGCAAATCCCTTTGGCATCCGGATCCCCTGGCGTCCAAATGTGACAGTTGAAACTATCAAAGCTGCCCTCCCAGATCTTGCCCTGGGAACTTGGTCTCCAGAAAATTTACTCAAACCCTGGGGCCGGGGTCATGGTTTTTATCAAAACTGGTGGGTCAAGACTCAGCTTGCTCTAGAGAATGCAGGACATATTCGCTGATTTGAGGTCTTCTCATTTTTGTTCACTGGTCTCGTTATATTTTTACCAGGAGAAAAGGCTCAAGAAAAGTAAAGCAGGAAAATACTTTCATGAAAGTGACACAGTTTTAAGGAATTCCAGGAACTGCTACTCAAAGACCAAGATAGAGGCAGGAAAATCAGGACCGTTCCCAGAAATTGGAAAAGTATGTAAAATAAAATAAAAAGATATGATGGAATAACGGATCCCATTTACAATTGCAGTACTAAGTTAACTATGGATAAAATATCTGCAATTAATCAAATAAGAAGTTTGAGAAAAGTAATTTTGAAATTTTTTTTATTATCCAAGTCTAGTTGACATACAATGTTATGTTAATTTCAGGTGCACAGCATAGTAATACAATTCTATACATTAAAAGTCATAATATTTTTAAAGGAATCAGTAAAATATATGTAAAATTGTAGACCGCCAGCATGTTTCTGGATAGAAAGATGGGATAGTATTAAAGACATTGATTCTTGATTCCAAAACCAGACAAAGACCTCACTAAAAAGAACTACAGACCAATTTCCCTGATGAACATGGATGCAGAAATTCTCAACAAGATACTAACCAACTGGATCCAACACTACATTGAAAGAATTATTCACCATGATTAAGTGGTACTTATACCTGGAATGCAGGGCTGGTTCAATATCTGCAAATCAATCAGTGTGATACATCACATCAATAAAAGAAAAGATAAGAACCACACGATCCTCTCAACAGATGCAGAGAAAACATTTGATAAAACACAGCATCCTTTCTTGATGAAAACCCTCAAGAAAGTAGGGACAGAAGGATCATACCTCAAGATCATAAAAGCCATATAGGAAAGACCCACCGCTAATATCACCCTCAACGGGGAAAAACTGAGAGCTTTCCCCTGAGATCAGGAACACAACAGGTTGTCCACTCTCACCACTGTTGTTTAACGTAGTGCTGGAAGTCCTCGCCTCAGCCCTCAGACAACACAAAGGAATAAAAGACATCCAAATTGGCAAGGAGGAAGTCAAACTTTCACTGTTCGCAGATGACATGATTCTCTGTATGGAAAACCCAAAAGATTCCCGCAGAAATGCTAGAACTGATCCATAAATTCAGCAAAATCTCAGGATATAAAATCCATGCACAGAAATCAGTTGCATTCCCATACACTAATAATGAAGCAACAGAAAGAGAAATCAAGGCATTGATCTCATTTACAATTGCACCAAAAACCATAAAACATCTAGGAATAAACCTAACCAAAGAGGTGAAAAATATATATACTATATATAAACTATAGAAAGCTTATGAAAGAAATTGAAGAGGATACAAAAATATGGGAAAATATTCCATGCTCCTGGGTTGGAGAACAAATATTGTTAGAACGTTGATACTACCCAAAGCAATGTACGTATTCAATGCAATCTCTATCAAAATAACACCAGCATTCTTCACAGAACTAGAACAAACAATCCTAAAATTTGTATGGAGCCAGGAAAGACCCCAAATAGCCGAAGCAATCTCGAGAAAGAAAACCAAAGCTGGAGGCATCAAAGTCCCAGACTTCAAGATGTATTACAAAGCTGTAATCATCAAGACAGTATGGTATTGGCACAAAAACAGACACTCAGATCCATGGAACAGAATAGAGACCCCAGAAATAGACTCACAAACATATGGCCAACTAATCTTTGACAAAACAGGAAAGAATATCCAATAGAATAAAGACAGTCTCTTCAGCTAATGGTGTTGGGAAAACTGGACAGTAACATGCAGGAGAATGCACCTGGACCACTTTCTTACACCACACACAACAATAAACTCAGAATGGATGAAAGACCTAAATGTAAGACAGGAAGCCATCAAAACCCCAGAGAAGAAAAAAGGCATAAACCTCTCTGACCTCACCTGCAGCAACTTCTTACTCAACACGTCTCTGGAGGCAAGAGAAACAAAAGCAAAAATGAACTATTGGGACCTCATGAAAATAAAAAGCTTCTGCACAGCGAAGGAAACAATCAGCAAAACTAAAAGGCAACTGACGGAATGGGAGAAGGTATTTGCAAATGACATATCAGATAAAGGGCTAGTCTCCAAAATCTATAAAGAACTTATCAAACCCAACACCCATTAAGCAAATAATCCAGTGAAGAAATGGGCAAAAGACATGAACAGACACTTCTCCGAAGAGGACATCCAGATGGCCAACAGACACATGAAAAATGCTCAACATCACTCAACATCAGGGAAATACAAAGAAAAGCCACAGTGAGATGCCACCTCACACCGGTCAGAATGGCTAATGTTAACAACTCAGGCAACAACAGAGGTTGGAGAGGATGAGGAAAAAGAGGAATGCAAACTGGTGCGGCCACTCTGGAAAACAGTATGGAGGTTCCTTAAAAATTTAAAAATAGAACTACCCTATGACCCAGCAATTGCACTACTAGGTATTTATCCAGAGGATACAGGGGTGCTGTTTCAAAGGGGCACATGCACCCCAATGTTTCTAGCAGCGCTATCGACAATATGTCCATCGATGGATGAATGGGTATATACACACATGTTCTCGACAATCAAAAAGAATGGAATCTTACCACCGGCAACAATGTAGATGGAACTAGAGCGTATTATGCTAGGGGCGCCTGGGTGGCTTAGTCGGTTAAGCGTCCGACTTCGGCTCAGGTCATGATCTCACAGTTTGTGGGTCCGAGCCCCACGTCGGGCTCTGTGCTGACAGCTCAGAGCCTGGAGCCTGTTTCGAATTCTGTGTGTCTCTCTCTCTCTTTCTGCCTCTGCCCCACTCATGCTCTGTCTCAAAAATAAACTATAAAAAAATTAAAAAGAAATAAAAATGAAAGTCTTTAATTAATTCAGCAACCATTCATTCAGCGTGTAACAGTCACCCAGCAATTTTCTGGGAAACTTGGATACAAAAAGGAAATGGAAAACAAAACAAAACAAAACAAAACCCATACAAGCGAATATAGCAGTTCTCAGTCCCCGTGTGCACGTGTGACGTCACGCTTTTATCTTCCACCGGCAACAAAATGTTACAGTCTTCATTCCCTCCGGGCTGAGTTCGTTATTTTCACAAATCCTGCACATCAGAGCTCTGTAGATTTCAGAGGCTCGAACGGTAGCAAGATGGTGGGGTGACAACAAGGAAGAGGTTATATCAGACTGGTTATCAGTTAATATGTTCAAAGAGATGACCAGGTTACTAGGGGCCAGTGCGCACTCAGGCGCAGCGACCCGGCCACGCCCCACGCGGTGACACGCTGGAATCTGTGGTTCCAATCTGACAGCACAGCTCTTCCACTGCCCCTCTGGCCAATGTCCTGCCTCCACGGGGTGCTGCCAGAGTTCAGGACCGGACTGCAAGCATTTCTCTATCTTTAGGCCTTCCAGACACTCTTTCTACAAGCTCTTCTTTTATTAGCTCTCCTACATGCCCTCTACTTACCCCATGGGCTTCAGAACTTGAAGCAAAGTCAGTGTTAACAGGTTTTTGTGTGTTTGTGTTTTGGTTTTTGTTTTGTTTTTGTTTTTGATTTTGTTTTGCTCTTCACCTGCCAGATGCCTTCCAAGAGATCAAGAGGCACAGGAATGAACCTGCAGGAAGTATTCTATATTCTGCAGCTCTTTTCTGAGGGAGGTGGGGCAGGAAGGCTCAGACCTCCCTAGAACCCAAAAGGCAATGAGGAACTGTCTTATAACAGGCATTAGCAATGTCATCACTGCTTTTTTTTTTTTTTAATTTTAATGTTTTTTCATTTCTGAGAGTGGAAGGAGAGACCAAGTGCAAGTGGGGAAGGGGCAGAGAGAGAGGGAGACACAGAATCCGAAGCAGGCTCTAGGTTCTGAGCTGTCAGCGCAGATCCTGGGGGGCTAGGGGGGCGGCTCAAGACTGCAGCCTTGAGATCATGACCTGAGCCAAAGTCAGACCTTTAACCGACTCAGCCACCCAGGTGCCCCTGCCAAGTCATCATCACTTAACATGTGCCTTCAGTCTGCACCATGGATTCCATGACTTTATAATATCCACAATGGCAATTGCAAACTTCAGCAGTCCACAGTGGAGCACCAAGTATCATTGGACTTAAAATTTTTTTCTAAATGTTTTATTTACTTTGAGAGAAAGAGAGAGCACAAGCCGGGGAGGGGCAGAGAGAGAGGGGGACAGGGGATCCAAAGCAGGCTCTGTGCTGACAGCAGTGAGCCCGATGTGGGGCTCGAACTCACCAACCGTGAGATTATGATCTGAGCTGAAGTCGGACGCTCAACCCCTTGAGCCACCCAGGTGTCCCTTTTTGATTTAGCACACCAAGCTATTGTGATAATGTGACATTTTTATTAAGCTTCTTTTCCTCCACTATCTCCATGATCTCTGTAGTGACCTGCTTCCCTCTACCATGGCATCCTCTACTATTACGAAGGGACTACAGGACAATCCTGGGGAAGATAGGCGTTCCTGGAGTACACTCATCTTACTAACACACATTGAATGATGACATTTTCCCACTGGGGACATCCCTTACAATAACGAGAAGTATTACCCATATAGAACACATCTATCTTCACGATACACTCAGCGGTATCAATCACCACTACTTGAATGTCTACAGGTCCCAAAAGTCCCACCTACAAAACTAGATCAGTCCATTGTCCAATCCGAAAGTTATTTCTCAATCGCAGTAACGTCAGTTTCCAATGTAATATCTCCTGGTAGCACAGGGAATGATTCCTCAATATCCCAAAAATAGGAACAAAACTCCTTGCTTGCCGTAAATTCCCCAATATACCTTGCTTGGTGCATAATGTGTCTGGTGCTCCTTAGGAGCTGATGGATTTTGGACTTTTCCCCAGTTCTGTTTGTTGTTGAAGGGAATAAAGTTTGACCAGAGACATCACATCAAAGGCACTGGATCAATACTAGTCCACACAGCATTGACCTTACTGAGGGGACCTAGATCGTGTACTGTAAATGTGAGATTCTGGCTCTTAAAATTGCATTGCCATCTCCTGGACTGATGGCCATGGAGAACGTCCCTAATGAGAAAACTATCAATTGCTCCCATGGGTGACCCCTAATGGAATGATCAGATACATATGGTCCTACGGATTGGATCTTTAATTGGCCTGGTTAACTGTCTCATAACTTGAAGAACATTGACCTTAGCTTGTGTCTCTGCTTCTGTGAGTTTTGTTGCCCAAGAACTGAATCTCTGACCACAAACACAAGAGAATATGTAACTGTCTGGGGGGCAGGAGAAAATAGTCCTGAGACCCTGCAGGTTGTACAAACCGGTCTATTTGAACCGGGTGAGTGTCTCATTCTCTTATTTCGATGCTAAATCCAGGTGGAAGGTACTAGGCCCTTCACAGAAGTGATAGCTTCCCATATTTCTATCCATAGCTGCTTAGCAGATGACATAAATTTGTCTCAGGAAGGGAAGTGTTTTATTATAGATTTAAAGACTCCTGAAACAACCCCTGTTGTGTATATGTTCTTTCTCCATGTTTGCATCATCAGCAGGATTCAACATATATAGGCTTCATAAAATACTTTTATTTTTATCAAGAGACAATTCAGTCTCTTTTTAAAGGGACTTTGTGTGGCTGAATCCTACTCTCTGGCCGCATCTGGATCCTTCTGAGGTCGTATCAGATGGCTTCATACTTACATGCCCAGTTGGTGTCTAAAAACGTTTTTCCAGTAATCTCCTGGATTTGGTAGTTCCTCAGAATCCAGTGCTAAATTTTAGCTCGCTTGCTATCTAGAAAGAACCCTCAACACCTTCATGTCTTCGCTCTTCTTACGTTAGTTCTTGACTCAATTTCTCTCCCTTCACTTTTCCCTAAAATCAGCAAGAAGAAAGCAAATGGCATCTTCAATGTTTTCCTTGAAAATGATCGTAGCTGTATCACTCAGCTCATTAAGCCCATTGTCTACTTTCCACCTACCAGTAGGGACAGTGTCGCTAAGCTTTCTGCCCTAGATCATAAGAAGCCTCATTCTTTCAGTTTCCGGTAAGATTCTTCTCACTTTTCTTTAGGAACTCACTGGCAGCCAATTCAAAGTGAAAATTCTATTAATCCTGGGAGTAACATCAACTAGATGGGAGAATAAGCCTTAGACCTTCCTTCCTTCCTCACAGAGTTAACAACGACCAAAAGACAAAATTCCTCCGTGAGAATTCAGAAGCCAGTTAAAAGATTCTTGCGCCCCCACGTGACCATGAAGCCAACTCCATCAACCAGCAGGGAATTCCTCACAGTCTCCACTCTGGCTGGTCAGGTGCCTCCCCACACTTAACACTGGGGCGCATTTGATAGGAAACCACGAACTCCCATATTCTTTCTGGGGAGGAAAATCAGAAAATTGTATGCCCAATTTTAGTGGGGGGAGGTGTTCTGGGAAGTCACCAGAATATGCAGTACCACAGATAGACACTAGGTGGAGACCCAGGGTGGTGATTTACTACAGAGCCTACTAGGCCACAATACCAAAGCAAACACCAGAGGGAGCTCCTGAGTAAAGAGCAGGAAACCTCATTGGACACACACGGGCCGAGGCCACTGTGGTCCAAACCCTGGCTTTTTGGCCAAGCTCACCTATAATCTTTAATTCCTAGTGAAAATAAGCAAGCGATTGTGGAATGTCTGTTACACTGGCATTCTGTGGGTTGGCAGATTTAGAAAAACATTTCCTAATTTCTAGCAGTTTATTTTTCCTCACGGGAAATTTTTTAATGTGGCACAAAACATGTTTAACAATCAACCCTCCTATCTTTAGCTCTTCTGTAAAAGGAAGCCAAAAAAAAAAAAAAAAAAAAAGGATAAACCTATGTTCGGTAATGTTTCTGTATTTTATATTATTTGGAAATGATTTATATATTCAATGAATAACCATCATTTAACTAGTCTCGGTATAACTTCAAGATTACAAGTTACAAAAAAAATTTTGGAAACTATTTTTTTTAATGTTTTATTTATTTCTGAGAGAGAGAGAGAGAGAGAGAGTGAGCAGGGGAGGGTCAGAGAGAGAGGGAGATACAGAATCTGAAACAGGCTCCAGGCTCTGAGCTGTCAGCACAGAGCCCAACGCCAACGCGGGGCTCAAACCCACGAACTGTGAGATCATGACCTGAGCCGAAGTCAGACGCTCAACCGACTGAGCCACCCAGGTGCCCCTGGAAACTATTTTTAAGTAGACGTACTATAATGCATAATTATTGCTGCAAACGTCACTTATAAGCTTTCATCTCACACCTTTTGAACTCACTATTTGTTTCAACAATTATGTTTCGGTCATTCCTGAAGATTTCATGAGACATTAAACTGCTGTGGTCTTAAGTTACTTTCTTGCTAACAAATCCTGTAACAGATAACAAGAGCTTATGGGACCTTTACAAACCTCGGTGGAATAAGAATTGTTCGTCTGCGTCATGCTGAATGCTGATAGCTCTAAAGAAAGACCTGTTTAAATTAAACCTACAAATGTGAACTACCATCTATCTACTGAAGATTATTCTAGATCATGTGAATTTGAAAAACATTTAGGTTAGTGTCTGCATATCTAAGAATATACCCGATTTATGCTTGTCCTTCAGCCAATTAAGTCATGCACTTTACAAATTAATTTTGCTGATACATCTGGAAATGGGGAAAAAATCCCACATTTATAACACACATATATAGACATCTACAGACATACACCCAGATGCAGAGAGATCCACAGCTTTCATTTTAAAGTTTTAGCCATGATCCAGGTATGAGAATGTAAAACCCACTGGTTTATAAAAGACACATTGGATCTGAATTATGTTTCTGACAGATGGAATAAGTTAAGGTCACCTGATCAGATGGCTTAAACTTTTCACTAATATTTGTGGGGAAGGTTTTAAAGCTTTTTCCTAAGAATGGTCTTCAAATAACCTTTCCTTTGTAAAATTTTTCTTCTGATGAGAATAGCATTGGTTCCCACAGAAGCCCTAGTGCCCTCTTGCAATCGTACTAACAATCACAAGGTCCGGTCTGGCCAGAACATTGGGTCTCGTCAAGGAAATGTTGGGGGAGAGGGGCTTGCCCCAAGTAATGTGGAACCAGGCAAGTGCTCTGGTGTTCCAAGATAATACCATTACCATTAACCGGCTGAGAGCCGCACAGTAAGAATCCACTAAACTTGAGCGGAACAAATAAACGAATTTTTCAACACTGCAGGGTGCCAGACAAGTACAAAAATTCATTGTGTTTCTATACGCTAGCGATAGATGGACCCAAAATGAAAGAGAATCAACAATAACATTTGCGATTGCATCAAAAAGAATGTGTTTGATGTACTTAATAAAAAGAGTGTAAGACTCGAATGCTGAAAACTATGCATACTGTCTACAAGAAACACATTTTGGTTTTTGTATGTGTTTTTAACATTTTTGTATTTATTTTGAGAGAGAAAAAGTGTGAGCGGGGGAGGGGCAGAGAGAGAGAGAGAGAGAATCCCAAGCAGGTTCCTCACTCAGTGCGGAGTCCCATATGGGGCTCGGTCTCATGAACCGTGAGATCATGACCTGAGCCAATATCAAGAGTTGGATGCTTAACTAACTGAGCCATCCAGGCGCCCCTGAGAGATACATTTGGGTTCTAAAGACACATGTAAATGGAAAGAGAAAGGATGGGAAAAGATATTCCATGTGAATATTCACATTTAAACTACAAACAAATCTCAAGTGAAATAAAACAAACACAAGAGGACAAATAATGTGAGATGTCACTTACATGAAATATACAAAAGAGGCAAATTCATAGAGAAAAAGAATAGATAAGAAGCCAGGGAGAGAAGAGAAATGGGGAGCAACTGCTTCATGAGCACAGACTTTTGTTGGGAATGATAGAAGTTTTAGAAGTAGATAATCATGGTGGTTGCACAACACTGAGAATGTACAGAAAATTTTACGACAGGAAAAACCAGTGACGTGGTTTGCAAATTTAAACGTGATTAAAATAGCAAATTTTATTTTATGGATATTTTCCTGTAGTAAAAAAGAAACACAAAAAATTAATATTAAAAGAAAAAGAACAAATAAGAACATTGATAAATATGGTATGTGGCTGACCAAACATAAAATAAGAACTAGCTGGTCCTTTGCAGGAAATACTTGCTGGCTCTTGGGGTAAAGCACTCTGAGGCTCTGTGTCGATTTCTCTTGAAATCTTGTTTGGTTTCAACAGGTGTCCAAGTTGGTAACAGACTGGGGAGGAAACTTTGTTACACTCAGCACCTCTTTGCAAACAGGACGGTTGCTTCTGGAAAGATCTGTTGCTAATGATCTCTGTTGATTCTTTAACGTTTCAAGTGTCAAGTTTCATTTGGTAAAACATTACCTAACTGTCCTTTTCTTTACACGTATTTTTACCATAAGCTGCTGTTACTCTCATCACCTAACCTGTATACATTTTCTTCAAGTTTGGGAGGGAGGTTACCCCCCAGATGCTGTTCCCGCCAGCTCGCCCTTGCCGACAGGTGCACTGCACCCCCTCATTTCCTGCCCACTGCGTTCTTGGCTGGACTTGCTATCCTGAACATCTTTGCAAATAGTGTTATGCTCCGTTAGTCAACACGTTTGGCCTTGTATCTTTTCCAAGCCTTGACTCTGAAATTGACATCCCACCTTTGTTTGAACTCCAAATCCAGTTTGTGTATTTTTTCAGCTGCAGAGTGGACGGCGCCATGGGAACGACTCAGGTCACCTGTGTCACGACTTCAGACATTTCATCTTAGGAGGTCTGGTTTCGCCATTCAGGACTGCATCCTCTCCAGCTGGTGGTTTCTTTTTTTTTTTTTTTTAATTTTATTATTTCTAGGAGAGAGAGAGAGAGACAGCGTGAGCAGGGGAGGGTCAGAGAGAGGGGAGTCACAGACTGAAACAGGCTCCAGGCTCTGAGCTGGCAGTCAGCACAGAGCCTGACGCGGGGCTCGAACCCACGAACCGGGAGATCATGACCTAAGCGAAAGTTGGACGCTTAACCGACTAAGCCACCCAGGCGCCCCCAGCTGGTGGTTTCTGTGCATTTTTGTCATCTTACTGTCTTTAAGGTGTGAGCTCTTAGTCTTAGAGGATCCTGGGATTCAAGATGCATGGAATCCGGATACATGAACTCTATGTGGTCCTTGGTCAATCCTTGTACATGTGCGCTCCTAGCCGGTGTAATTCGAGAAGCCAAACAGACAGGGTTGCCAGATAATATCTTGGATGCTAAGTTAACCTTGAATTTCAGACAAACAACAGCATGTGCCAAATGTTGCATGGCACATTGCTAGTTTGAAAATGATTCTTCATTTGGGTGACATTTCTACCTATTGGAGGTTCTGTATTTTTATGTGCTAACTTTTCCCCGCTTGGGAAAAAAATACAGGATGTCCCATTAGATTCAAAATTCTGGTACATAACAAATAATATTTTAGTAGAAGTATGTCCAAAATATTGCATAGAACATAGTTATACTGAAGTTGTTCCCTGTTTATTTGAATACAAATACAAATACACTGTACTTACATGAATAAAAGGGGAGGCAATGTGGTTCCGAGTGTGCATTCCTAGCAGTGAAGGTACATTGCATGAAATTTTCCTAGTTATGGTACAAGAGGAAGTAGATTAAATGTTTTCTGGTATAACTGAACAGAGGTGGGTATTAGATGGGAGGGGAAGACAGAAGGCATCTGTCTTCAGGGTAAGAAAGCTTTTTTCTACCCTCTTAGTTTTTGTGGATGACCTGAGAATTAAACTGATGTGGGATGCCTGGGTGGCTCAGTGGGATAAACTTGGCATTTTGGTTCAGGTCATCATCTTACGGTTCATGGATTTGAGCCCCACGTCAGGCTCTGTGCTGAAAGCTCAGAGCCTAGAGCCTGTTTCAGATTCTGTGTCCCCCTCTCTCTCTGCCCCTCCCTCGCTTGTGCTCGCTCTCTCAAAATTAAATTTAAAACCACTAAAGACAAAAGAATCAAACTGACATAAAACAGATTAACAGGAGAAATACATAAAGTGTATTTAATATTTTTACAGGCGCATGAGAGTGTTCAGAAAGAAAATGAGGATTCAAAGAAGCCATTGGCCCTTAAAGTTTATATAGCTTTTTAACACACACACACACACACACACACACACAGTAAATTGTGAGAATGAGACACAACAAGGGCTGGGACTGAGGGCAGTGCTTTGTGAGACGGGGAGTAGGAAGCACACGGGAAAACTAAGGGAAAAAGATCTTTCGTCACAAGTTATTGTATTAAGTTTGTACAAGTCCCTTTCGGTATCAATGCCCAGTCTCTATCGATTAGAATATTCTTCTTTTTCTGGCCCAGGAAGAATATCTTTGTCACGGAAAATTTCATGACTTACGTGGAGGTAGAAAGAGGGAGGTAAGAGCTCTTCCTGAGTCTGCTGTTTCTCAAGGGCCTTCAGCGCACAATAATCAAAAGGCCAAAGCAGCAGATTTTGGGTAGCATGTTGGGAGCCCTTCCCCATCTCAGGACAAATAATATGTGGAAAAAAATGGGCACATGAGAATTGGCTGCACCTCTGTCTTCTTTGATCAGGTGGGTGACAGAGTCTGTTTGGTGGTCGGTTATTACCAACAAACTCGAGGAGGGCTTAAAGGTACTTAAAATAGTAGTTACACTCAGGAATGGAAGAAAGAATGCTTGGACACACCCTAACCAGGGACATGAGTAGGAAGGGAGCTGGGCTTGGGAAACGGGGAAGACATGATCTGACACCTCTATTAGTACCCAAAAAAGGAATGGAAAGTAAGATCACAGGTGTGGTTCTGGGTCTTCTGGCCTCACTTTCTTGGGTCTCCGTGGGTGTCAACACCATTTTGGTTAGCATCAGAAAGCAATAGTACTGTTGCTGGAAGTATTGAACACAGTTTGCTCAAGGGAGGCAGAAAGCACTGAGTGTTAGCAATTCTAAAAATTGTACTGGTCTCACTCCCTGTAAGAAAAAGTAATATGACTAATCTGCCTTTCCAACGAATGTTATGGCAGCCATTTTTCAGATCAGTAAGGCCAGTAGAAGAAAGAGTGAGTGACCACACAGAACAGAGTATAAGGAGGGTGTCCTGTATGTTAGTTCACCCACACACTTTCGTTTATGCCGGGAGCCGCACCGGCCTCTCTGGATGGCGGTCACAGCAAGGAAATGGCAGTGTTTGCAGCTCCTGCCATGAGAAATGAAAACTGGTATCTCCTTCTGCTACTACTGGCTCATGTTGGATATAAGCCTGCTGGTATTGACCAGGCCTCACAATATTCCATATCAGACCCATATTCTGAATACAGATACCTCATAAGGAAAAGCATATTCCTGCCTTTACAAAAGAGATTTTAGATAAAAGCTCTGTGGATCATTGTCAAAAGGCTCTTTCTATGGGTCTTGCAGATCCAAGACCTAGATAATAAAGGGGGCTAAGAAAACAAGAGTTACAATTGAGTCTGGTCCCATGTCAGAAGAACCTAATTTATAGTTAAGGTACAAATAGGGCCAAACATAACTTACTAATTGGTGAAGCATCGCAGTCTCTTCCTCAAGGCCTACATTCCACAGACACCCTCCCTTACACTGGCAACTGGGATGAAGATAGATAAGAGTAGCTAAAACATAAACCCAGGTGCAAAGATGGACACATTTAGGACCCCCACGATAGTTTCTACAAACAAACCAATTCAGAGACATTCATGCTCTTGAGAGCCAGACAGAATGACTCCTCGCTTATCTATATACAACTTAACCTATATGTTATCCTGTTCTCCACTAAGAGCATCCTGTTATTTCCTTGGTCATAAATTCACGATGACCGGGATATTCATCCTGTTGAGAGTCAGACACAATGATTCCTAACTTAACCTATATGTTATCCTGTTTTCACTAAGAGCATCCTGTTAATTCCTTGGTTGTAAATTCGCTATGACTGGGATAATTCTGCAGAATATCAAAAACTTGTTATCGCAAAAGGCTTCCCGTTGTAGAAATTCCTTTCTCTGACTTCATGTTGTTGCTGAACCTTTATTTTTTTTTTTATTTTTATTATTTTTATTTTTTTTACAAGAGAACAAATCTACACCTTTATTTATTTACTTTTCAGTTAGTTTAAATCCTTGAGGGGTACAGCATCACACGGATTCTGTGGCCAATGGCTTTAGCAGGAAGGTTGCTTCGGAATTTTGCACGAACCATGCCACTGTTTCCATGAGCACAAGTTACTTTTCCCCAGATTACTCTGGTTTTATTCGGTTTGCCACCAGGAGTCACTGTGTTGTTCTTTGCTTTGTACACATAAGCACATCTCTTGCCTAGATAGAACTCAGTTTCATCTCGGGCATAAACACCTTCAATTTTAAGAAGAGCTGTGTGCTCCCTCTGGTTCCTGAGACCCCGTTTATAGCCAGCAAAAATGGCTTTGGACCACAACCTTCCAGACATATTTGTCGTTTCAGGAGTCCTGTTCCCAGCAGGCCCGACTTATTTGCACCCAAAGTTCAACCTGACTTCATGTTGTTGCTGAACCTTTAAATAAAGACACCAAAACGGACAGGACAGAGATGCCTGCCTGGTGATCCGAAAGAATCTCGGGGTTCTCTCATTCTCTTTCGCCGACGCCGTCCATCCTTCAGGGACCCCTGGACCTGCCGGAGCCGGCTCGGCCTCCGACACGTTTATGGTATATGTAGTGAGTTTCTGCCTGTGGCAGGCTTTGTTCTATCTCTGGAAATTCTGTACTATTCCATTATACATACATACCACATCTTCATCCATTCATCTATTGATGGACACTTAGGTTTCTTCCATGTCTTACCTGTTGTAAATAATGCTTCAGTGAGCATAGGAGCACATACATCTTTTCAAATTAGTGTTTTCATTTTCTTTGGGTAAATAAATACCCAGTAGTGGAATTATCGGATAATATGGTAGTTCTATTTTTAGTTTCCTGAGGAACTTCCATACTGTTTTCCACAGTAGCTGCACCACCAGTTTGCATTCCCACCGACAGTGCATGAGGGTTCTTTTTCCTCCACATCCTCATCAACACTCGTTGTCTCTTGTTTTTGTTTTTGTTTTTTATTTTTTATTCTAGCCATACTGACAGGTGTGAGGTATGAGGTGTGAGATATCTCATTGTGGTTTTGATTTGCATTTCCCTGTTGATGAGTGATGTTGAGCATCTATTCATGTGTCTGTTGGCCAACTGGATGTCTTCTTTGGAAAAATGTCTGTTCATGTCTTCTGCCCACTTTTAATTGGATTATTTGGGTTGATGTTGAGTTATATAAGTTCTTTATATATTTTCCCAACACCGTTTATTGAAAAGACTGTCTTTCCCCCACTGTATATTTTTGCCTTATCTGTCATAGGTTACTTCACCATATAAGCATGGGTTTATTTCCAGCTTTCTACCCTTCTCTATTGGTCTATGTGTCTATTTTTGGGCCATACAGTTTGGGTTACTATATCTTTGTAATATATCTAGAAATCTGAGATTGTGATACC
Source organism: Proteles cristata cristata (assembly GCA_017311185.1). Lineage (NCBI taxonomy): Eukaryota > Metazoa > Chordata > Mammalia > Carnivora > Hyaenidae > Proteles > Proteles cristata. Next base: position 224,979 of record JAESUZ010001000.1, read on the forward strand.
CTTAGCTTTGTTCTTCTTTCTTAAGATTGCTTTGGCTGTTTGGGGTCTTTCGTGGTTCCATACAAATTTTAAGATTATTTGTTCTAGTTCTGTGAAAAATACTGTCAGTATTTCGATAGGGATTGCATTGAAATCTGTACATTGCTTTGGGTAATGTGAACAATTTAATAATATTGGTCCTTCTAGTCCATGAGGATGGTACATCTTTCCATTTGTTTGTGTTTTCTTTAATTTCTCTCATCAATGTCCTATAGATTTCAGAGTACAGGCTTTTCACTTCCTTTGTTACACTTCCTTTATTTCAAGATATTTTATTCTTTTTGGTGCAGCTGTAAGTGGATTGTTTTTTAAACATCTCTTTCTGCTACTTCATTATTAGTGTACAGAAATGCAATGGAGATTAGCTGTGGATTTGTTTGCTGAGAGTTTTCATCATGATGAATGTTGAATTTTGTCAAATGCCTTTTGTGCATCTACTGAGATGATCATATGGTTTTTATTCTTCACTTTATTAACGTGAGGCATCACACTGACTGACTTGGGGATATGAAACCATTCTTGTGTCCCTTCTTATTCATGTTTTTTACGACAAGGAAATCGGGGCTTAGAGATGTCGTGTTACTTTCCTCAAGGTATAAACATAGTATGTTGTCGGGCCATCATATAAGGCCAGGTTATAAAATCTGGGTGTGAATTATACTACACTGATCTCTTCCCTGATCTTATTCTCAAATTTAATTCTAGGCATCTCACTCATGGAGCAGAACATGCCAAGATTTCTCCAAAAGAGGTAAACCCAAGAACTAAAACATAAGCTCTCAGGAAACTATCCTCTTTCCTGAAATAAACTGGTTTTTTTTTGGGGGGAGGGGGTTGTTTGTTTTTTACTAAGAGGTGCCAGCTGAGAACCAAGTTCAGTTGTCAGAGCTTTCATGCCCATCTGGTGTAAATGAAGCTTTGGACCATAATCCTAGAAACTTCTCATTTAGTCCCCAGCCTGATCTAAACCTCTAACCTACACACCTCTTCTGAGGTCCTGCAGCCCAATTGAGTCTCATGTTAAAATGTCATTCCCAGAGTGCCGGGATGACTCTGTCACTTAAGCATCCGACTTTGGCTCCGGTCGGTTGTGATCTTCAGCTCAGGTTATGATCTCGAGGTTCGTGAGTTCTAGCCCCACATCAGGCTCCCTGCTGTCAGCATGGAGCCCGCTTGGAATCCTCTGTCTCCTTTCTCTCTTCCCCTCCCCTGCTTGTGCATTCTCTCTCTCTCAAAAATAAATAAACATTTATTTTAAAAAAAAGCATCATTGTCACTGTATGATTTCCCTCGGTCCCCTTAAACTCCCCAGTTCACCTTTCATAACACTTTTACACCTATCAATGCATCTTTAATGGCTGTCTTTTCCCGCGCACAGAAAAGCAAGCCACCTATCTTGTCCTAAGTTACGGACCTCACGTTGCCTACATTTTGTGACAGTGAGCAATTTCTTGCTGTTGTTGTTGAAAGTTGTGAAGCCCAGTACGTAGAAGGAGCTGGAGGCAGCCCAGGAAAACCTTCCGTGAGTGACTTGTTTCGCACACCCAACCTGCATAAAAGAAACCGAGCCCGGGGCGCCTGGGTGGCTTAGTCGGTTGGTCGTCCGACTTTCGCTTGGGTCATGATCTCGCGGTTCGTGGGTTCGAGCCCCGCGTCGGGCTCTGTGCTGACTGCCAGCTCAGAGCCTGGAGCCTGTTTCAGAGTCTGTGACTCCCTCTCTCTCTGACCCTCCCCTGCTCACACTGTCTCTCTCTCTCGCTCTCTCTCCTAGAAATAAATAAAAATATTAAAAAAAAAAAAAAAAAGAAACCGAGCCCTGTCCTTTGTGAGGTGGGCTCTGCACAGTACGTGAGGAATGCTAAAATAACGGAGGCATTTCAGAGGATACATGCTCTAGAGGCAGGTTTGAAATAAAACATAAGGAAGCCACAAAGATAATCGCCTTTGGGGAGTAGCAAATGGGTTATGAAGAGACCAACACAAAACAACTTGTTCAGTGAGGAGTTTTATCCCACGGTCCCACCAGGCCCGTCAGTGGGGTTGATGCTGAGCTCTTCAATCATGGACAGACTTAACTTTAAGTTCCTTCATGTGTTTGTTTTCATTTTCATTGAGGTAAAATTATAAACAGTAAGGTGCTAAAATATATGCAACTCAATACTTTCATATGTGAAGATATAACCATCACCTAGATGAAGATATAAGGGAAAAACTCTAAGACTCTAGAAGGCCCCATTATGTATCCTCCACCACAAAACTCCACTCCCCACCAAAAAACTCAACGATATAACCTCCATCACGATACCATTATTTTATGATAACTTTAAAACATTTTTTAAAATATATTTTTGAGAGACAGAGCATGAGCTGGGGGAGGAACAGAGAGAGAGAGGAAAACAGAAGATCTGAAGCAAGCTCCATGCTGACAGCAAAGAGCCTGATGGGGGGCTCGAGCTCATGAACTGTGAGACCACGACTTGAGCCAAAGTCGGATGTTCAATGAACTGAGCCACTCAGGTGCCCCTTTATGATGACTTGTAAATCATTACCTTGCAAAGAAATTGTGTTTAAGATGACCCAGAGATTCATTTTAATCAGGTATGGTAAGACATGCAGACGTGGAAATGATTGTCATGAAGGAAGTTTATACTCCCAGATCCCTAGAAAGAGAAGGGATGACACCTCAGACAGGGCCATGTGGAGCAGGATCAGGGTCGTTTGGGAGGCAGAGAGGTGAGAGCATGGCCTAGAACCTTTATTGCTGTTTGGGTGGAAACAGAAGAGAGTAGGTCCCTGAGTAAGATTCGGATTGATGGTTTGAATAATTCTGGTGGGCTCTGGATGAGAGCGGTGGCCCCTAGTCGTCCAGTAGCTGGCCCTGGGATGATTTGGCGGGGGGTGGGGGGCGGGAGGTGGAGTATTGACATGGTATGTGAGTTTGATACAGATGATTGGGGTGTGGGCTCAGGGTTGGTGGTTTGTATATCAAAGGTGCACTTACAAGAGAGTCATTTACTATTGCTATTAATTAGCTAACTCTGGGAGAGTCAGCATCTCTGGGATCGAGGCCCCAAATACCAGAGTGTCAAAACTACAGAAAAGAAGAAAATACAATCAACAGAAATATTCTACAAATCAGATGAGGCCTTTGTATTTTATCACCAACCCCTGGCTTCCTAGCTCAAATTGCCATTTTTAGGACAGCGAATCTAAACTTTAGGACATCTGTTTTTCCTCTTTTGTTCACCGGAGACTTTAGGGAGGTCATCCTGACCTCAAGAAAATAAAAATTCCAGGACGCTTGGGTGGCTCAGTTGGTTACACATCCCACTTTGGCTCAGGTCATGATCTCACAGCTTGTGGGTTCGAGCCCTGCGTCAGGCTCTGTGCTGACAGCTCAGATTCTCTCTCTCTGACCTTACCCTGCTCATGCTTGCTCTCTCGCTCTTCCTATCTCTCAAAAATAAATAAACATTAAAAAAAAGAAAATAAAAATGCCTTGTGTTCAAGGGAAGGAGTGCACAGCAGGAACAAGGCATTAAGCAGTGAAGAGGCTCTCTTAGATCCTTTTTACTAAAGGGAACAATTATATGTAATGAATGGGACAACCAATGGGGTACATGCTTCACCTAACCGCCAGCGCTGTTGTGTATTCTACCAGATTCCAGACTGGTGGCTCCACTCCTCATGCTGAATGTCAGCAATGACGCAAGTTTGCTGTCTTACGACAGAGCCCACTCCGATGTTGTAACATTCTTAATAAAAGATTGGGGGGCGGGGAGGGCGGGGAAGAAGTAGCAAATTGACTCCCTGAAACATCCCTTCTGTGGCTTTCAAAGTCAGACGTTCTCCTAAGAGAGGCCTTTAGACTCAATCATTGAAACGTGCTTCTAGATCGAGCCGCTACCCAGTTATCCGTTAACAAAGGAGCTGTTATTTTATCATTCTCTTCTATGATACTAGCCCCATGTCAACGTTGTGTAAGGTCCCAGGTTTTAAACTCTGGAAGACATGGAAGAGTCTTACACCTTCAATAATTGCTCCATGACAGTCCTCCATCCTCCATGATGGGCAGAATAAATTAATACACCGGACAGAATAAATTAAAGCAGCTCCTCTTGGATCCACCTTACCCTCGCCTTTTCTGGCAAATCTCAGATATACAAGAAGAGTTGATGAAATACCTTTTCCAGCCCTTTCATTCACCGTAACTATGTAGGGAAGTCACACTCGTTAGCAGGTTAGCCACTGCACTCATTTTACGAATGCAAAAAACATCTCCAAAAGTGTCTTTTTCACTTATAATTTAATGGATTCTGATTCTTACAGCTCAGGGTTTTTTAATGTTTATTTAGTTTGAGAAAGAGAGTGTGAGCAGGGAAGGGGCAGAGAGAGAGGGAGAGAGAGAGAATCCCAAGCAGACTCCATGCTGTCAGCACAGAGCCTGACGCGGGGCTCGATCCCATGAATGGTGAGATCCTGACCTGAATTGAAATCAAGAGTCGGACGCTTCACAACTGAGCCACCCAGGCGCCCCTCAGCTCAGATGTCTTCATCATCTCTGGGCTTCCTCTCTCCAGAAACGCATACTTGGTAGCTTTGGAAGGAGGCGTGTCTTCTGCCACCATCACTAGTTCTTCCACTCAGGGATGTGAACTAATCCCCACCATGATCAGGTATATCTCATGATGTTCTTTCCGGACCAAAATAGAAATTTTCCAGGGGCACCTGGGTCACTTAGTCTGTTGGGCATCCGACTTCAGCTTGGGTCATGATCTCTCAGTTCATGAGTTCAAGCCCCGCGTTGGGCTCTGTGCTGACAGCTGGGAGCCTGGAGCCTGCCTCAGACTCTGTGTCTCCCTGTCTCTTTGCCCCTTCCCCGCTCACAGTCTGTCTCTCTTTTTCAAAAATAAATAAATATTTTAAAAAACCCACAGAAATTTCCTAATGAGTTGACACTTATTGGGAGAGGAGAACCAAAATTAGTTGATTATCAAAATCATCAATTTTAATAATAATAATAGCAAAAGTTATACCTAAATTTTGCTGAAATCTAAGTTTTTGTCAGGCACTGGATGAAGTAATTTATTTTTTTTTAATTACTAAGTTCTTTAAATTTTTTAAATGTTTTTATTTATTTCTAGGAGAGAGAGAGAGACAATGTGAGCAGGGGAGGGGCAGAAAGAGAGGGAGTCACAGACTCCGAAACAGGCTCCAGGCTCTGAGCTGGCAGTCAGCACAGAGCCCGACGCGGGGCTCGAACCCACAGACCGCGAGATCATGACCTAAGCGAAAGTCGGACGCTTAACCGACTAAGCCACCCAGGTGCCCAGGATGAAGTCATTTAATATAATATCTCATGCGATTTTCTGAATTACACAGGTAGATGCCATGGGTAACAGTACTTTGTTAGTGATCACATTGCGTCTTAACGCACAATTACACTTGAAAAAAAATTGTTAGCAAATAAGAGACTAAATTTCCAAAGCAAGAGGGTCTCATCAAGCTCGCAGGTGCCTAAACACGCTGATGTGCTGTCTCCCATAAAACCAAAACAAAATAATAAATCACAAATTACGTGTGTAGACATTTGCTATATTTCTTTGTATTGTTGTCTGCACCCCAAGGGAAACAGCTCCAGGAATCCTGGGAATTGCGGTCAATATCAGGGCAGCCCTGGCTCCCGTCTTGATGATCCTAACCGTGTCTTCGCCCCGCGTGCCCTGGATCGTGTATGGAATCTTCTCCATCCTCGCTGGTCTTGTTGCCCAACTCCTTCCTGAAGCCAGGAGTCAGCCGCTGCCTGACTCCATCCAGGACGTAGAAGAGGAGGGAGTGAAGAAGGTGAGGAAGGCAAAACATGGGCTGAGCCCACCGTCCCCCAGCCTTAGACCTAGACTATTCCATGTGGCCTGTGCCTTTGGTTTAGCTCCAGTCTTACATTTTCCAGACTCCCTGGACTTCCGACTCCCCCACAGCTTCCTCGATGGCACAGACTAGCTCTTCCCAGCCCACAACAGTAGGTTTCGTGGCGAAGAGGCCAAAATTAGGTGCCTTCGTGTGACCAACACACCCCTAAGGTATTTCACACACACACACACACACACACACACACACACACACACACACACAGATTCTAACACCAGGCTCCCATCCCTCAAACCCTGACAGTGCCCGGCCCAGGGAGTGCCATCAGCTCTCTAGGACTGCCGATTCTTGTAGGCCTGCATTAACCCGATTCTCCAGAGAAACAGTACTAGTAGGATATGTATCTATACAGAGAGAGATCTATTTTAAGGAACTGGCTCATGAGACTGTGGAGGCTGGCACATTCAAAACCTGTGAACAGGCAACAGCCTGGAGACCCGGGGAAGGTTCTAAAGAAGAGACAATTTCGGGGCGCCTGGGTGGCTTAGTCGGTTAAGCATCCGACTTTCGCTTAGGTCATGATCTCGCGGTTCGTGGGTTTGAGCCCCGCGTCCGGCTCTGTGCTGACTGCCAGCTCAGAGCCTGGAGCCTGTTTCAGTCTGTGACTCCCTCTCTCTCTGACCCTCCCCTGCTCACGCTGTCTCTCTCTCTCTCTCTCTCTCCTAGAAATAAATAAAACATTTAAAAAAAAAAAAAAGAAGAGACAATTTCCCCACCCTGAAGGCAATGTGGAGGCAGACTTCCTTTTTCCTAGGGTGGCAGGGGGGAGGAAGGTCTGTCTTTTTCCTTTAAGGCCTTCAACTGATTAGATGAGCTCCCCCGCCCATCCCTACCCCACCTACCACATTATGGAGGGAAATGTGCTTTATCCAAAGCACCCAAACATCACATAACTATCTTTAAATAAATGATCAGTGTGATGTCATAGCCTGAACCAAAAAATATTCTAATTAATAAAAAGTCAAATGGAATAAATAAACCATAATTTTCAATAGAAAACTTGGCTACAAAATCTTGGAATAAAAAATGTTATGAACAGTTAAACACAAATGCCAGAAATTTAAAGAGAGGTCAATTTGAGTAATGCCCATTTAAAACCACTGTTGGGCAAAACCTTAACAACTTAAAAGCGAAAACAAGAAAAATATTCAGGAAAATGATAAAAATGATTGACTTTTGGGGCGCCTGGGTGGCTTAGTCAGTTAAGCGTCCGACTTTTGCTTAGGTCATGATCTCGCGGTTCGTGGGTTCGAGCCCCGCGTCGGGCTCTGTGCTGACTGCCAGCTCAGAGCCTGGAGCCCGTTTCAGTCTGTCACTCCCTCTCTCTCTGACCCTCCCCTGCTCACGCTGTCTCTCTCTCTCTCCTAGAAATTAATAAAACATAAAAAAAAATTTTTTAAAAAATGATTGACTTTTATTGGTGGACTTTTGTTACTTTCTTCATTATAATTTTCAAAGTATTCAAGGTTTAAACAAAAAGTACATAAAATTTCAAAATATTGTGTCAAAAATAAAAGAGCAGGGCGCCTGGGTGGCTCGTCAGTTAAGCATCCGACTCTTGGTTTTGGCTCAGGTCATGATCTCACAGGTTGGGGGTTTGAACCCCACAGCAGGCTCTGTGCTGCCAGTGTGGAGCCTGAGTGAGATCCTGTCTCCCTTTCTCTCTGCCCTTCTCCTGCTTTCTCTCTTTCTCAAAAATAAATTATTTAAATAAATAATTTATTTATTTTTGAGAGAGAGAGAGACACACAGAGTGTGAGTGGGGGAGGGTCAGAGAGACAGGAGACAACAGAATCCGAAGCAGGCTTCAGGCTCTGAACTGTCAGCACAGAGCCTGATGCAAGGCTCGAACCCACGAACTGTGAGATCATGACCTGAGCTGAAGTCGGCCACCTAGCCAACTGAGCCACCCAGGCGACCCCCCCACAAATGTTTTAATTAAAAAAAAAGAGCAAACGACAAAATGAACAATTTTCAAAATACACTTTTAATATCTGCCAAGAAAAAGAATAAATAATTCAACAGAAAATGGGTAAAAGGCAGAACATTAAATTTTCAAAAGAAAAAAGCCACAGGGCTAATAAACTTATGGAAAGCCATATAAAACCCACTAGAAATTAAAGTCATACAAACAAAATGGAATATCAGCTTTTATTTTCCAAAGATCAAAACTTAGAGTGTGCTCATTGTTAAAGTCGGTGAGAGTGTAGTTAAATAGAAATTCATTATTCAACAGCAGAATAATAAAATGGTTCATGCTAGAAGGCTGCTAAAAACACAATTTGGCATCATATCAAGAGCCTTGAAGTAAGTCTTCACTAATTCAGTCATCATTTGTTGAGCACGTAGTAACTACCATGCATACAAAAAGCACTCCACATGCAGAGATGAAATGAAAACATAGGCATAAACAGAGGTAATGATATATATCTTTGTGCATATGCACACGTGTAGGCTTGTATTTTTATTTTCCATAAGTCACCATAATTTTAATTTAAGTCCCGACCTCCGGAGCGCCTGGGTGGCTCAGTCAGTTAAGCGGCCAACCTCGGCTCGGGTCATGATATCCCACTTGGTGTGTTTGAGCCTCGCATCAGGCTCTGTGCTGACAGCTTAGAGTCTGGAGCCTGCTTCAGATTCTGTGTTTCCCTCTCTCTCTGGCCCCCCCTCAACTCTTGTGTGCTCTCTCTCTCAAAAATAAGTAAACATTAAAAAAAGGGTTAGCATGAATTTCGCTTCTTTGGTTTCGGCTGGAACCATAATAAATTAGAGACAGCTACAATTTTCTCTCTGGACTTATCATGATGATGGAAAGAGATTTAATAGGTAGAAATGACTAGATTTGGAACGGAGTGAAGGTAAAGGGAGAGTGAAAGGGGATCGTACAGGCTTTCACTTGGGTAAGTGGGTGGGAGTACCATTTACAGAGACAGACGAGAGGGGCAAGTGTTTGAAGGAGAAAGCAGCAGTGATACATTTCTCCTCTCTTGCAGTTCTTCTAGCCATTCCTAACGTCCACTCTGCTGGCTCCATCTTCTCAATGCTCTATTTAAGATCAGAGTCAAACGGTTCATGAGATTGAGCCCCACATCAGACCCCACACGAACAGCACAGAGCCTGTGTAGGATTCTCTCTCTCCCTCTCTGTCTGCCTCTCCCCAACTCCTGTGTACGCTTTCTCTCTCTTTCTCCCCCTCTCAAAATAAATAAATAAGCTTTTAAAAATATAACAAAATAAAATCAGAGTCAAAAGAGCTCATCTTTAGCCCTCTTCTCTCCTCCTTTGACTTAACCATCGTTGGTGCTCTTGACATTAATAGGGACTTTACATGCACCCGTACCTGCAATGTCTCCATCCCAGACTTTCTGTTTAGTCTAGACAAAGATGCCAACTGGAAAACCCTACCTAGATAACCCCAACAAATGATGGAAAGAAAGTATACATTTGCTCCTCTTATATTCTGGTTTTAGGGAATGTCCACACAGATGCACAATAAAAACAATTAGGACTCAATCTGATTTAATATTCCTAAATTCAATATTCAATGATACCAAAAAAAATTTGGTGATAAAAATAATCACCATATAATACCGCCATGAGATATCTCTTGAAATCATTTTACATCCACCCATAGTGACACAACTTTAAGACCTTCATACCTCACACAGACTATTGCAGTATTTTTCCAACTAGGTCTCCTTGACTCCTTGACTCTCCTTGACTTCCTCTTTCTTTTTCCACTCACCTGTCAGTGATTTTTTTTTTTATAAAACACAGGAGACTATGACACTCCTCTTTTGAAAACCTTTTGATAGCCCTTTAGTATCTGTGCCAAAGCCAATTTAATCATTAAGCATGGCAAGCACGTGCCTGCGGCATTGAATACTTCTAAAACATTTTCTTTTTTCTTTATAAAAAATTTTTTTAATGTTTATTTATTTTCGAGAGAGACAATGTGAGTGGGGGAGAGAGAGAGAGAACAAGAGAGAGAGAATCCCAATCAGGCTCCATGCTCAGTGAAGAGCCCAACATGGGGCTCAATCCCATGACCCTGGGATCATGACCTGAGCCAAAAACCAAGAGCGTTGGTTGAACGCTCAACCAACTGAGCCACCCAGGTGCCCCCCTGTTATCTTGGCATAATTATTCAGTCCCTTCTTATTACCAAAAGTGTCTCAGTTTCGCTTTTATGATCATCCTACCTAAGGCCTTTCTTTTCAGGTCAAGCACTAGAAGTGAGTCATTGAATTAGACATGAGCTCTCACAACATGGGAGGAAACCCGGAAGATACACCAGCGCAATTTTCACTGTGGGCTCAGAAATCCAGTATCAGAAAGAATTATGAAGACAGCTTCTTGAGCAGTCCTATCCTCCACACCACCCCCTCAACCCAAACACCAGCTAAATATCTTCTGAGCTGCGGAAGGAGCGTCTGAGAGGAAGCAGCAAGGGAGTAGGAGCTGATCAAGAACTGATCAGGGTCCATGCCCCACCCTCCAAAATGGGGAGATGAACTCTCCCATGTAGCCGGAAGTCAAAGGTTTAAGGAAGTGCATTCATCTAAAGAATCTGAAAACAATAATACAACTTACTAAGTCAGCCTCTGTTCTATTATTGCCATGCATCAGCAATTTTATTATTTTTATTATTTTTTACTTTTTTTTTTTTAACATTTATTCATTTTTTAGAGACAGAGTGCAAGTAGGGGAGGGGCAGAGAGAGAGAAGGAGACACAGAATCCAAAGCAGGCTCCAGGCTCTGAGCTGTCAGCACAGAGTCCGATGCGGGGCTCGTACTCAACGAACTGTGAGATCATGACCTGAGCCAAAGTCAGACATGTAACCGACTGAGCCACCCAGGGGCTCCCTGTATCAGCAATTTTTAATAATGTAAGTGATAAACTCTTCCTTCCCAACCAGAAAAAAAAAAAAAAACCACAACTTTTTCAGTCCAAGTTCTAGACAATAGATGTGATTATTGTTAAGTTTGGGAAATATATCTGTAGGCTTTAAGTTAGCACAGTTTTGTTGTCTCTTCATAGATATTGATTGTATCCAGGGTGGCTCAGTCGGATAGGCATGCGACTTGGGCTCAGGTCATGATCTCATGGTCCATGAGTTCGAGCCCCGCATCGGGCTCTGTGCTGACAGCTCAGAGCCTGGAGCCTGCTTCAGATTCTGTGTCTCCATCTCTCTCTGCCCCTCCCCCACTCGCACTCTGTCTCTCTCTCTCTCAAAAATAAAATAAAAACATTAACAAATTAAAAAAAAATAGATATTGTGTCCACATAGACATTGATTTGGAGGACTGTCTGACATCCGGTGGCCCCAGAGATCTGTGGACCCAGCTACAATCATTCCTTCCAAGAAGTTCATGAAGATTTACAATCATACCAGCTCCCTCCGGGCACCATTGTGCCTTCCGTCCCTGTGTCACGACCTATTCCTGCCTTTCCGCAGCGGGTTCAAACAAATGATGAAAGCATAGTGATTGGAACGATAAAGAACTTGAACTTGAATTACTTAAATTATGTCATTTTGTGTGGCCACTTGGTGTCTTATCTGTGTTTAAAATTTAAAACAATGAAACAATGCCACCTGAGACATAACATTTTTGTCTGGCAAGTGAACATTTCATTTCATGTGATGAAATATTTTACTGAACTTGAATAATATTTTTCAACTGGAACGTACATTTTTTAAGCACTAAGCTCTTTTAAAACCAAAGACTACATTAAGAAACACAAAATGTTATGTCAGCGGGACAATAGTGATTGCTTCTATTGAACTTTTGCTGATGTTTCCATTTTGTCCTGTCTGGGCTTTTGGGGGTGGGTTGTTTGTTTTGTTTTTGTTTGTTTTACCTACTGGACAATTATTTACATAAAATATCATTTCAGGCTGCAACCAGTGGATCAAAGCTCAAACTGCAAGGTAGGATAAAAACTATTGAGCAACTAGTAGCACTTTGTATTAGTTGTTTTTTGGTTTTTTAAATTTTTTTTTAAGTTTATTTATTTTTGAGAGAAAGAGAGGGCACACGTCGGGGAAGGACGGAGAGAGGGAGAGAGAGAGAATTCCAAGCAGGTTCCATCCCTTGCACAGAGCCCGACCTCGGGCTCAATCTCACGATGGTGAGATCATGACCTGAGTCAAAATCAAGAGTGGGACACTTAACCAACTGGGCCACCCAGGCGTCCCATGTATTAGTCGCTTCACGTATTTGAAATTCAATTAAAAGTAGTTTTTCATTGTCTATTAATTCTGGCTATGATTATTATTTGCTTATTCCGTGATTATTACCGAAAATAGTTTTGCCATATACAAGATGAAGGGCTTAAAATATGATCTATTCCGGGTGACATATATGCTAAGTTCTGACCCCCTAAAATTGGGGAACTGAAGGTAGCAACGAATTTGTGCAAGACTCCCAACGGGGAACTTTGTCACTTGACAGCACTCTAGATGTCCCCCTACCACAAAGGTAAGGAAGAGGCAAAGTATGGATGGCTAAACGACAGGAAGGGTGTGAAGGCCGACCCAAGCCTCTCGAGAGAACAGTAAGAGCTAAGAACCGATGGCATGGAGAAGGGCACTTGTGGGGATGAGCACTGGGTGTTATATGGAAACCAACTTGACAATAAACTATTTGTAAAAAAAAAAAAAAAAAAAAGAGCTGATGGCTGGAAGGAGTTTCAGAGTCTTGAGGAGGGTGCCCCCAGCTGGACAGTGGTGTGAACTGCATCTCTTCCTCCACAAGGCCACAAGGTGCTCGCGACTGGCAAAACGGGGCCTTCACCAGAGGCAAGCAATGGAGCAGAGGAAATAGGTCCGACTCCACCCTCTTCCGTGTCACTCACGGTATCACCCAGGAGCAAAAGAAAGAAAAGAAAATCTTCTGAAATGACTCGCCTTACAACTGAAATAACTGAGCGCCGATTCTGTCTGCCGTCAGGCAGAACTGGGACTCTCTAAACAGACGGAAAGTTACATTTTTTCGAAGCTATGTTCTCGCACGGCCTAGTTACTTGGCTTTGAGGGAAATCTCTTCTGCAATTCTCGCATTCGTGTTGAGTAAAATCCAAATAACACCCATGCGTCCCCCCCACCCCCCCAAACAGAAGTCATTTTCCTATCTGCCAACAGAATCGCTACGACAGCCCAGCCATATGTGGGCCAGCGACGCTGTGGTTTTCTGTGCTGTGGGCGTCGCCTAGAGGCCGAGCTACTCAGGGCCTCTTTCTATTGTTGACTCCCCAGAAACTATCATGGCGGCCGGAAAATGGTGAGCGCGGTGGAAACTGCTGTGTATTGTCTAGCTGTGAGCTGTACTGCCCACCCCCAACTCTCTTCAGGACCAAAGGATGAATTTTCCACCTGCTAGGAGTGTTCACGGCTGGTAGCTCCCAACTGAGACCCTCTCTGGTAGGGTCACCCCTTGTCTCTGGCAGCCTGTGGCCACCAGCCAATAAATACAGAAACCCTCTGTTAAAAGGACTGGCCTTCTGTCCTCACTGCAGGACAACCCTGTAAGGGTTATTGCAGTTTCCGAGCTCCCCGTAGGCTGGCTCAGGCCTTCGCAGTGACAGCATCGCTGCTCAATTCTCTCTGCCAGGTTCTGCTTCCTCATCTTCCCCCAGTGAACTTCCTGCCTGAAAACCTCCATCTCAGAGTCTGCATCCCCAGAAGCCTGCTCTCCAACAGTAGAGCATGTTCTGGGGCCTTCTGGAAGAATACAAGCAAGGATCCAAGACCATAAGGTATACTGGAGCCATTTGCTGTTTTGTCTACCCGACTTCTTCACCTCCTGACCTGCAAGAATCATATGCTTCTGGAGAACTGGCCTGTCATGTTATTTTTAAAGCTGATGTTGGGGCGCCTGGGGGGCTCAGTCAGTTAAGCGTCCAACTTCGGCTCAGGTCATGATCTCGCGTTCATGAGTCGGAGCCCCGCGTCCGGCTCTGTGCTGACAGCTTGTAGCCTGGAGCCTGCTTCGGATCCTGTGTTTCCCTCTGTCTGCCTCTCTCTCATGTAAACTCCATCTCCCTCAAAAATAAACTTTAAAAAAAAAAAGACATTTCTGGGGGAGATTGAAACTGCAATTAAGTCTCATTTAAAAAAGAGGGGGGCTGCCTGAGTGGCTTAGTCGGTTGAGTGTCCGAGTTTGGCTCAAGTCATGATCTCATGGTTCGTGAGTTTGACCCCTTCATCGAGCTCTTTGCTGACAAGCTCAGAGTCTGGAGCCTGCTTCAGATTCTGTGTCTCCCCCGCTCTCTCTGCCCCTCCCATGATCATGCTCTGTCTCTCTCTGTCTCTCAATGATAAATAAACATCAAAAAAAAATTTTTTTTTAAGAAAAAAAGCTGATGTAATGAAGCCCTAAATCCATCTGTACTCATCTACTCCAGGATCGGACAGTCGCTTAAACCAGTAAATCCCTCACTTTGCCTACTGTTGAGTTTTCCATCCCTTGCAACTAAGAGAGTCCTAAGACTCTGGAGGCTCTGGAAATATCTAAAGAAAGAGACTCCGAGAAGCTTCTAAAGGGTTATTTCTCCATCGCTGGAGGATGACAGATCAGTCACGGTACATATGCATCTTTCCACGTTTTTCTTGATATTATATCTGCCAGGGCCCTTGCGTCTCTGCTACCCCATCCTTCCTGGGCCCAGCCTTGCCGAGTAGTAGTCGTGAGTGTGAGCCCCCTTTCATGAATGCCTTATGAGCGGTTTTCCCAGTGCACGGTGAAGTCCCACGGCTCTGGGAGAGGTGCCTTGGGGCGGCCCTGGGGGGCGTGGAAGAAGGACCCCTCAGCTTCCGCATGTGAGTGCAACATACTGACACTTTGCACTCTGTCCCCCTTGGGCTGAGATGGTGGTGAAAGCGCCCCAGACTGGGCCCCCACAGCTGCTCTCCTCGCAGGTGTGAATGTCCGGGCCAGCTCGGCTGCACCCACGACGGGGTGGCCTCTGCCACGTCTGTCCTGAAAGGCTGATTCGTGCCAAAGAGATTCTGATGTTCTGAGGCTCCCTGACCCCTCCCCAGACTGAGCTTCCCCCCCACCTCCTGGCAGGAGGACACAATTGTGCCTTCCGTTCTGAGTAGACACCGCGTGTGGGTGGACACAGCTCAGCATCTGAAGACTGTCGAGCACTTCGATCCCAAACGTGCTACAGATCAGCTTCCAAAGTTTGTCCTACCTGCTAATACCTACCGCTACCCACCTCCGAGCCAGGCCCACGGTTAGGGTCACAGGCAGACTCTGCCTCTGCTGGTGAGCCCGGGGCTGATGGTGTCTTTGACCCCTGCCCACATTGCCGTGGTTATGCATCTTTGGCCCTTAAGTACTCTCGTCCCCTGGTTTTTCTGGGTTCTTCATACAACAGGTCTTGGTCTCAGTTTCCTTATTCTGCCAAGTGGAGACATCACTGCGATAATCATTTACCCACTTAAAGTACTGGATAGAGCAGGCTGAGTGGCGCAGCTGTCTAAGGGGCCCCAGAGCCTGTAATGAAGGTGATAAACCAATGGAACAGGATGAAGGTTCTAGATGAAGGTCGTAAACTGTTTAAAACAGTGCCGAGAAAGCATGAGCACTCTGTGAATGTCACTATTATTATTTTTTAATGTTTATTTCTGAAAGAGAGAGAGAGAAAAACAGAGTTGGGGGGGTACAGAGAGAGACGCGGAGACACAGAATCCGAAGCAGGCTCCAGGCTCCGAGCTGTCAGTCAGCACAGAGCCCAACGTGGGGCTGGAACCCACAAACTGCAAGATCATGATCTGAGCCAAAGTCTGATGCTTGATTTACTGAGCTCCATTCTTATCCCTTGTATACATCAGGCGGCTCGATGACGTTATGCTTGAGGAGAGGGCTTTGCTGCTAATGTAACGTGGAAGCCGCTGTTCTGGAAAATCGGTGGAAGCCACAGTGGCCTCGTCTTTCTGACTCAGAACTTCTCACTGCCGCCCTGGTCACTGCTTGTGGGTTCCGGCAAAGGTGAAGGACGCCATCATTCGTCAAGAGGAAAAGACAGGGGAGCTGTGGGCTCAGTTGTTTTTTTCAAAAGCCCTTCTTTGGAAGCAGGAGCACCTCCAAATGATTCCTTGACAAAGCATCACCCCCACCGCTATAAACTCAAATATGCTTCATCTCTGGAGCTGAACCTGAAGCCATCTGTCTGAAAACAAATATAAAAGCTGATCTTTTATTTTTAACCTGGCAAACGGGATAATCTGAGTTACCAAAATATTTCTTAAAAAACAAAAACCACCAGAATCAAGCAAAAAAGCCCAAACCACTTCCTCTGTGTCAGGAAGCAGCACAGGGTTCAAAAATAGTTAGTTGCCTTCTCTTTAAAGATTCTGCTTAGAGGACCACGGGGGTGGAGGAGGGGGAAAAAGGTTACTGAGAGGGAGGGAGGCAAACCATAAAAGACTCTTAAATACAGAGAGCAAACTGAGGGTTGATGGGGGCGGGGGAGAGGGGAAAGTGGGTGATGGGCACTGGGGAGGGCACTTGGGATGAGCACTGTGTGTTATATGGAAACCAATTTGATAATAAATTATTTATTATTTTTATTATTATCTTTTAACATTTATTTAATTTTGAGAGAGAGACAGAGTGAGTCAGGGAGGAGCAGAGAGAGAGGGAGACACAGAATCTGAAGCAAGCTCCAGGCTCCAAGCTGTCAGCACAGAGCCCGACATGGCGCTCGAACTCACAGACTGCGAGATCATGACCTGAGCCGAAGTCAGCCACTTAACCGACCGAGCCACCCAGGCGTCCCTACCCCCAATAAATTATATTTTTAAAAAATTAAAAAATAAAGAGTCGGCTTAGCCAACAATTGGCTTCAACAGCACTGGGAACAGAAACTTTGAGAGAATGGAACCTTAGGCCACTCAAATAGCCTTCTCGGAATTTGTATAACCATTTATTGTTCTGCTAAAGAGACAAAAGAAGTTCTGGTAGGAACAGCGTGGAGGTCAAAAGGCTCTATGACCATCAGAAAGCAGTGTTCAATCCCCACTCCCCCTACATTGTGCTGGACCATGTGTGATTATACGCATTCAAGTCCTACATATTCAGACGTCATCCTTCCCTTTAAAATCTTACTATTTCTAGGGGCGTCTGGGTGGCTCAGTCGGATGAGCGTCCGACATCAGCTCAGGTCATGATCTCACCATTGGGGGGTTCAAGCCCCACGTCGGGCTCTGTGCTGACACCTCAGAGCCTGGGGCCTGCTTCTTATTCTGCATCTCTGTCTCTCTCTGCCCCTCCCCTGCTCACGCTCTTTCTCTCTCTCTCTCAAAAATGAATAAACACTCAAACAAAAAATCTTACTTTTTTTGGAAGCCTCATGCACTGTTGGTGGGAATACAAGCTGAAGCAGCCACTGTGGGAAACAGTTTGGAGCTTCCACAAAAAATTAAAAATAATCCATAAAAAAGAATGAAATCTTGCCATTTGCTACAACATGGATGTAGCTATAATGTTAAGTGAAAAGAGTCAGTCAGAGAAAGACACATACCATATGATTTCACTTGTGTGTGTAATTTAAGAAGCAAAATAAGTGAACAAAGGAAAGAGAGAAAGAGAGAGAAACCAAGCGTAGAGAACAAACTGGTGGTTCCCGGCAGGGAGGCGGGTGAGGAGTAGGTGAAATAGGTGATGGGGATTAAGAGTACACATCTCATGATCAGCACTGAGTAACGTATAGAATTGTCGACTCACTATACTGTACACCTGAAACTAATATAACACTGTATAATTATGCCTGAACTAAAAATATAAACTTTTTTAATCTTTTTTTTTTTTTTTAGAGACAGAGAGAGACATGTTGAGCAGAGGAGGGTCAGGGAGACAGGGAGATACAGAATCCGAAGATAGGCTCCAGGTTCTGAGCTGTCTGCACAGAGCCCAACGCGGGGCTCGAACCCATGAACCATGAGATCATGACCTGAGTCAAAGTTGGACGCTTAACTGACTGAGCCACCCAGGTGCCCCTAAAAATATAAATTTTTTAAACATCAAAAATATATACATTTCCATAAAAAATGTTACGCTTTTTGAGATGGAGAGAATCAAACAGGCTCCATACCCACCATGGAGCCCGATGCGGGGCTCAATCTCACGATCCTAGGGTCATGACCCGAGCGAAAATCAAGAGTCAGATGCTCAATTGACTGAGCCACCCAGGCGCCCCCAAATGCTACTCTTTTGACCAAGCGCCCCTCTCCTGCATGAGCTCAGGACATCCAGTTCTCTCCCAAGGTTGTCCAGAGGACATGGACAGGGAACCCCTGAGCAGTGCTCTTTCCTCGCAGCTCTCTTGGGTATGACAGTGCGCGCGTGTGCTGGCTCCTTCATTCCCCTTCTCCAGACAAGACTTGAGAATAACGAAAGGGGATTATAAACCTTAGACAAACACCTCAAACCAGGAACTGGGGGGCAGCTTATCTCTACTCCTGGCGTCCCAGGGGACTCCCCTCTGTCCATTTCCCCCCTCAGCCCCTGGCCTGCTGCCTGAGCAGATGACTTCCTTCTCTTTATTCAAATGGCATCCCTGGCTCACGTGTTTTCTACTCCCTATGTCCCGCTCCCGGTCAGCGAAACCAGATCCCTTTACCAACCCCTCTACTTAATCGGGGCAGGACGTATTTCTGAAATTTTTCTGAATTTAGCCTCTCAAGCAGTAAGCCACACACCTGGATGGTGTGCAGCACCTGTCAGCTCATGCGTTCTGCCACTGAGCCCCGCCCTGGCCATGAAGGAACACAGCACATTCAAGTTCTCCGACTTTCCCTGTGATTCGCCCAGTGAACCAAGACCACCACTGAGCCCACTCGCCCATCCCCCCGAAGTGAAAAGGAATAAACACTAAAAAATAAGCACACAAACGAGAGCTCCGGGTGTAACATCTCAGAAACATTTCCATTTCCGTTACTTTCCCTTTGGATTTCCCACAACGGTGGGGATGTGCCTCATACCTACCAGGTAAGAAGGCTCACCCCGGGGTCTCCACTCAAAGCAGGGATTTCAGTTTTTACCCGAGAACGCAGACGCTGCTCCAGGGTTTTGAACGGCACTTCAAGAAGCTCTGCCCCCACATCTGCAGGGTGTGGGGTGTGCATTTGAGACCCCCCAGCTTTACAGGCAGCTGGAAAGCAGGAGAAGATGGCCGTCCGGCAGAGGGTGTCTGTCCCATGCTCCATTGTGCCTGATGTCCTTCTGACTGACTCAGCTTCTCGTTGCCGTCCCCGACTGGTGCTCACGGGTTCAAGTAGGGGTGGGGGGAGCCAGGGCATGGCACGTGGTAGACACTCACAAACATTTGTTGGATGAATGAATGAACATAAGCCCCGATATCCACTTAAGGCCCTCTGCCCCACTGGGTGGAACCAGAAAGAAACCAGAACGTTTCTGTCCCCGCATAAGCACTAGATGGATGAGCCCTTGGTTTAGAAGTTACTAAAACACTCCGTGGTTGGGGGAGGGGGGAAGTTGTTGTTTGTCTGATGACCAAACAAGATCTCATTTATTTGAGTCATGATGGAAATGGCCAGGGAGTTCAAAGTCATCTTCAGAATCAAAAGGTTCACTAATAGATGACCAAATTAATCAAAGACTAAAAGGAATATACTCTAAAATATAAATTCCGGGTGGTTGGGCTCTACTTCAAAGGAAGTCTCAACCTAGACCAAAATGAATAAGGAGACTGAAGGGAGAGTATCAGGAGCTCAGCGGATTTTGGGGGAGGGGGTAAAAGGGAGATGATCGGAGGGATGAGAGGCAATGGCTTTATGCTCCTCAGGATTCACAGAAGTGAAGGCATATGCTCTTTCCACCGACACCTGGAAATGACATACAAAGTAAAGAGAGAGGCCAGCGGGCAGAGCGGATGGAAGACAGAGATGCACACCCAGACCCCAGCATCTAGGAAATAGGAGGGTGCAGTCAAGTTTGGATCGCCAAGAAAAGAACGGAAGTAAAAGGAAGGGAAGAGCTTCACTGAAGGTCTACTTTCTCCAAACAGGAGAAGGGCTCATGGGAGATCCCGACAGATCTCCGTGACACGCTTTGGGGGCTCCGCCCTGCCCTCCCCCGCACAGTTCGGAGCTCCTAGCCTTTCCCGGAGCCCTTTTCTAGACTGGATGGCTTCCGCTCTCAACGGGCACCGACCACCCTGGTCCTAATTTTAGATCTTCTATCACACCAACAACAGTCAGCACACAAAAATCACTGCTTCCCTCCCTTGTTCACGCAGAAGTCCACTGAGTAAATCATTTTAAATATTCATCTGAAATCAGTGAAAATAATGATTTCATATATCCTGGTAATAATAAGGTGGCAAAAAAGGAAAGTAAACTGATTAAAGTTTAAAGTATGGGGGGTTGAGGGTGCCTGGGGGGCTCGCTCGGTTAAGCGTCTGCCTTCAGCTCAGGTGGTGATCTCACACTTCATGAGTTCAAGCCCCACGTGGGGTTCTCTGCCTCTCTCCCCTTCTCTCTCTGCCCCTCCCCCACGTGCTCTCTCTCTCTCAAAAATAAAAATAAAAACTTTAAAGCAAATAAAATAAAGTAGGGGGGTTTAAACAACAGAGAATAAGGCTGAGGCATGGTTTTTAAAAATCCAGGAAAGATTTTCTGGGATTAAGGCACAGAGGACCCTGAATAGTGAGTCACGAGCTTCCTTAAAGCACAGCATTTCGGATCAGAAAGAGCAGGATTTGCATGAATGCAAAATCCAGAGTGATTTCAGCTCAAGAAAAAGAACTTCCAAAGAGTTCTTTGTTACTGGGAATGTTCAAAGAGAGGTTTCCAGGACGCGTTAGGTGGTATTCAAGCATCACAGATCAGAGTCGGCCTCAGAAACAAGCAAGACCCTTCCCACAGAGACTAAAATGAAACGAGTGTATGCAATGCCTAGCATGGTGCCTGGCGCCTAGGGGAGGCATAATAAGTATTAGGTGTCTTCTCACCCCGAGAGTCCATGGATCTATGATCACATATATTGGATGTATTTCTGGAGGGGTAATGGGGTACATTCTAGATTTTTCCAGAAGCTCACAATTTTCTCGTGTGGGGCTATGGAGAGAGAAGGCGAGGGGAGAGAAGGGGGCATGTTGTCCTTGCTGGGGGAAGCCGCTCTTCCTCTGCCTGGAATTTTCCAGCACCTTCAGGCGGTTACAGGCTTGGGACTTATGCTCTCCACCACAGCCGAAATAACGACGCCAGCAGCCTTGGCTCCTTCCATCAGGGCGTGCTCTACCTGCAGAGCAGAGGGTTTCACGGGACACTCAGAGCTTCTGGCCTGTCCTACCCCTACACCTCACCCCTCCCCTTCAGGAACCGGCCTGCCTGGAGTCTTTTCCTAGAGAAGGAAGCAACCTGGCTAGCCTACATTTCCTTAGGACCGAGAGAAGTCAGGCTGGCCAGAGACGAATGTCCGAGGTGGACGCTCTCCCTTTTCCCCATGGGCATCCACGGCTCCTGACTCCCTTCTTCCCTGAGAGCCCATTCAGCTCAGGGTCTGCCTCTAGTGTAAGGCTCAGAGGCAAAGGATGTCAGCGTGGCAGGGCCACAGGAATCTGAGAGCCAAGGAAGGGGACCCACTTGGACGAAACTCACTTGGAGAAAGTCACGAAGTGACTTAGCGTCTAAGCTTGGCCCTTACTCCATAGAAGGCCCCTTGTAATCCATGTGATCCTTGGGGTCTTCTTTTCATATGCAAAGGCTCACGGGACAGGAGGTCCCTCACACCAGAACCCCCAATTCCTCGGCCCTGGAGAGAGGCCTCCCCAGAATGGCGTACAGGCTGGGAGTGAACAGAGTACAAAGAAGGAAGGTGGGAAGAGCAGAGCGGGGCGGGGGCCGGGGCGCGGGGGGACCTGCTCACACCCAGCAATAGTCGAGAGCCTGGGATTGGAGCCCAGGGGCCAGAGAGAACAAAAAAATATATAGGACAAAAGCAGAAAAATGATGTCCTGCCTTTAACTCTTGAGTTCTTTTTGTTGTTTTTATCACAGTTCACCTTTATTTTTATTTATTTAGTAATCTATGAAAAAGGAGATAATAAATACATCCTCTGCTCATCTCATGGGGTGTTCGTAAGGATCAAATATGAACAAGGGGCACTCAAGTTGTCACAGATAGATTTTCAAAGCTCTTGAAGACACGAGCTGTGGCTCTTGAGATTTCTACCACCCCATGTGGTGGGGAGTCACAAACCCAAACACAGCACCACCGGCCAGGCAGATAATGCTAGTGAGACCGGAAGTGGCCTACCTACCCACCCCCACCCCCCCATCTAAAGAGGCAGCGGCTACTTGGCCCCACAGGGCGTCAGCAAGTAGGGACATGGGGCCTGATGGTCTGATCAATTAGTTGTTCCAGAGATGCTGTGAAACCAGATTGTTTTATATAAAATCTCTACATGTTTTAATGTTGGTTGGGGCACCTGGGTGGCTCAGTCAGTTAAGCGTCTGACTTCGGCTCAGGTCATGATCTCACGGTTCATGAGTTCGAGTCCCGCATCAGGCTCTGTGCTGACAGCTCAGAGTCTGGAGCCTGCTTCCCATTCTGTGTCTCTTGCTCTCTCTCCGCCCCTCCCCTGCTCATGCTCTGTCTCTGTCTGCCTCAAAAATAAATAAACATTAAAAAAATAAAAAGAAATTAAAATGGTTTGCCCAAGGAGACTCACGGACGGCCAACGTGGGACTTGGCCCAGGGTCCTGGCTCTGCAGACCTCCGTGTGTTAATAGAGGTGAAAATACCTCCCGGACCGTAAGGTCCCGTAGAAGTAGCAGCCCCGTCAGACAACAAATATAAAACCACTGTCGACCATTCTGACGGGTGACTGGGGTGACAAGGCCCCAGGAGAGCTGAGCGAGAAGCCCCCCGGCAGAGCCAAAGGTACCCTACCTGCTGGCTCCTGGACACACCGTATCTGAGGTCATTGACAAAGTGCTCGCAGTTCCCGTCAATCAGGCTGTACTGCACTATCTTGTTGATCATCTTCTTCGTGCGCTGGATGATCCTGTCCACGGGCAGGGGCAGGTACGTCCCGTCCAGCTTATTGTTGACCTTCCAGGAGCAGCCGTGAAGCACGTCCTCCAGGCGACTATATTTCACGAGGGCCCGATTGCTGAAGACTGAGGTGATGCTGCCGGCCTCAAATTCTTCACCTACAGACCAAGATGAACGGAAGCTGGAAAGCTGCAAAGAACAGCCATTGGGGGGAGCGGGGTGCGGGGCGCAGGGCATTGGCTCAGTCCAAGATGTTGGTCAAGCTGCTGCCCTCTGCGAGGCCTCGGCTTCACCATCTATAAAAGGCATGGCGGTGGCACCTGGGTAGCTCGGTTGGTTAGGCATCGACTCTTGGATCTCACGGTTCGTGAGTTCGAGCCCTGCCTGGGGCTCTGCACCGACAGGGCAGAGCCTGCTTGGGATTCTCTCTCTCCCTCTCTCTCTCTACCCCTCCCTCACTCATGCTCTCTCTGTCTCTCAAAATAAATAAATACACTTCAAAAAGAATAACAATAAAAAGGCCTGGCAGAGGATGGGAGATGAAATGAGCCACCCAGGACCAACTCGCCCTTGACGACTTCTACTCTGTACTGCACTCCCCACTATCAGCCCCCCCAGCAATCTCTCTCTCATAAAACTCTAGACAAACCTTATGTCACGGCCCCAGACTCCATTCTGTGTTGTATTGACCTGACCGAGTCCTAGAGTTTGAGTCTTGCTTTCCTAACTAGACTTGAGCATCTTCGCAAACGTGTGCTAAACACCCTAAGACTGTTTTTTCTACCACGCCCATATGGATAAGCCAAGGTGGGTACCCTCCCCGTCTGAAAGCTGTCTGAGAACGAGACGTGTTCCTGTTCTGTTCTTACGTATTTGAAGAATATCTGTTGATGTTACAAGAGCTGGCAGCAGGGAGTTCAGCTCTGAGGAACAGAAGTCATTTTTAGAAGATGATCTGATGGGGAGGGTAGGGACATACTGGTTAGCGATCTCTGCTGATACAACAGGGAAGCTCTCGGACTCAGTGTGGAAAGGAGAGGTGGAGGGGGTAAATGTGATGTGGAGCACTTTTTACCTTGTCAGGGTGTAGGCAGGGCAGGGGAGAGGGTCTCTGCCCTGCTGGAATGTCCGGGCAGAAAGTTCCGGGCAGATGAGAGGCTGGACCCAAGGAGGAGGCTGGAGCCCCGGGCAGTGAGAGCCGTGAGCAAGATCCCAGTGCCCTTCTGTAATTTCATCCTGAACGGGCAGTCCTTGCACAAGATCCAAAATTCCAAAGGCATCAAAGAATACGCCCATTCTCCCGGCTCCTCCAGGTCCCTTCGCCCAAGGCGCCCCCGGTTAACCGAGTCAATTTCCTGATCTCTGCGGTAATCTTCTATCACCACTTCCTCCCATCAGATCTCCACTAACTTTTAATTTAGCTGCCAATTTAATCCCAGCCTTTGTGTCAGGCAATGTTGAGTAAAGAAAGAAGGGCTAGGTCCACAATGCGGCCGAGCGGCCCAGGACAGGGGGAAAGGGCAGGAGACAAGGGCGGGCAGAGGTGCCCCAGTGATGGGGGAGCCGGAAGCAGCCTCTGGGGACAGCAGGCAACGAGGGACGATCGGAACGTGTAAGCCTCTGCACCCCTCCCGGGGAGCCCTCGGAAATATGAGGAAGGCCACTGAGGTTCAGGGAACAGGAACACTTTCTGACCTTCCGTCTCCCCTTGGGCTGAACACTCAGTGGGTTTTGGTAGACAGAGATCAGGCGCCATCACCCAGTTCAGTTAAGGCCCCGTAAAGCTTTAAGAGTTCTATCGCTCATGGGGCACCAGAGTGGCTTAGTCGGTTAAGTGTCCGACTTTCGCTTAGGTCATGATCTCGCGGTTCGTGGGTTCAAGCCCCGCGTTGGGCTCTGTGCTGACTGCCAGCTCAGAGCCTGGAGCCTGTTCCAGTCTGTGACTCCCTCTCTCTCTGACCCTCCCTTGCTCACGCTGTCTCTCTCTCTCTCTCTCCTAGAAATAAATAAAACATAAAAAAAAAAAAAAAGAGTTCTACCGCTCATGAAAGGCGGCAGCTAAGGAACATAATAACTAACTGCACTTTTCACTCCGCTAACTTCAATATCAAAATCAATATTCCAAAAGAGTATCCACTCTTACTCGGGGGGGCCAGATGGACCACACAGTCGTCCTCCACATAGATGGCCCAGTGCTCATAGCCGATGCGAAAAATCTCAATCAGGTCTCCAGGCCTGGGTCTTGGTTTGCTCTATGACGGAAGAAATAAGATCAAATAAAGAAACTGCATGTGTCCAAGGGGCCTGTTTGGAGATGGGCTGCGGCTCAGCCTAAAGACACTGGATTTCATCACTTTACAGAAATCGGGGCCACAAGAAGCCCTTTCCACTCACAAGACCAAAGGACTCTCCCCCCCTCCTGCTGTCACCCTTGTTATCAAAGCCACAGAGGTTGGGGCGCCTGGGTGGATCAGTCGGTTAAGCGTCCGACTTCGGCTCAGGTCATGATCTCATGGTTCATGGGTTCGAGCCCCACGTCAGGCTCTGTACTGACAGCTAGCTCAGAGCCTGGAGCCTGCTTCAGATTCTGTGTCTCCCTCTCTCTCTGACCCTCCCTTGCTCATGCTGTCTCTCTCTTTCTCTCAAAAATAAATAAAACATTAAAAAAAAAATAAAGCCACGGAGGCTAATTGCCACCCTCATTATTAACGCCATGGGGCTAACTGCGCCAGCAATCAATGTATTGTCACTTGGCTCCAAATGCACCCTCTAGATAAGTTCTGTGCCCCTCTTCATATCTTTTTTTTTTAATGTTTATTTAGTTTTTAGAGAGAGAAGAGGGAAAGAGAGTGAGAGAGGCAGAGGGTGAGAGGGACAGAGGATCCGAGGCAGGCTTCGTGCTGACAACAGAGAGCTTGATGGAGGGCTCAAACCCATGAACCATGAGATCAAGTCAGACACTTAACCGACTGAGCCACCCAGGCGCCCGGAGTTTCTTCGTATATTGTAGTTACTCTTACATAGTTTAATAATTCTATAGTAAATGTCCCCGTTTAACCTACTGTGTGTTTCCATCTCTTGATTGGACCCAGAATGCTGATATTCTTTCTCTTCAAAGAGGCCTGGGTAGGAGGCCGTGTGTGTGTGCCTGTGTGTACCCAGTTTGGTATTGTGCACTTAAAAATTTATTAAGAGGGTAGCTCTATCCCTGTTTGTCCGAGAGGGGTCCTGGCAAGAAGTTCTGCTCCCTGATTCCTCCCTGAGAAAGGAAGGTCAGAGCCACTTTAGACAATCAAACCACCCCACTCACCCATCAACCTCACAGTGGCTTTGTCACGGATGCGAACTTTGTGACAATTTGTCCACGAAGTCTAACTTCCTCGAGGCTGTATCTCATTCCCAGGTTCTAGCTCTGCTTCCCTGGTAGAGGATAGACATTTGCTTGGGCAAAAAACTCACAGAAGTAAAAGGGGATTTTTCACCGGTTTCTTTTCTGATATACAGATTCACAAAGTGTGTTTAACCATCACCGCCATCAAGTGAGAACATGGATTGTTCTAAACATCCAAAGAGGGTCCTCACATCTGTGCAGCCTTTCCCATCTCCTAACCCCAGGCCACCCTGTCCCCCTTAGCTGTCATTCAGCTTTTTTCTTCTACCCTTCCCCCACTCACACCCCCACCTCTCCCACCACCCCCAGGCCCAAGTTACCACTAGGCTACTTTCTCTCTCTATAGATTTGTCTTTTCTGGACATTTCATATTAATGGAATCATAACACGTGGTCTCTATGTCTGGCTTCTTTCAATTAGCATAATGTTTTTGAGATTCATCCAGGACGTAGCATGGATCAGTGCTCCATTAAGTGGCCACACAGCATTCTGTTTAACCAGTTCTGTTCGTTTTCAGTGCTATTTTGGCTATTCTGGATCTTTTGCTATTCCATATACATTTTAGGATCACCTTATCAATGTATACAAAATGCCTCCTAGCATATCAAGAAGGATTTTGTTTAATGTATAGATCAATTTGGCAAAGACTATCACCTTAATACTAGAATTTTCCATTCCAAAGACAGAGAATGTCTTTTCATTTGCATGCATATTTAACAATTTTTTAATGTTATTAATTTTTGAGAGGCAGAGAGGAACAGAGTGTGAGTGGGAGAAGGGCAGAGAAAGAGAGAGAGACAAGGAATTTGAAACAGGCTCCAGGCTCCAAGCTGTCAGCACAGAGATTGAGGGGGGTTCAAACTCACAGCAAGCCATGAGATCATGACCTGAAGCAAAGTCCTGCACTTAACCACCTCACTGACTGAGCCACCCAGGCGCCTCTCATTTGCTTAACCTTCTTGAATATACTTTTGCAATGTTTTGTAGTCTTCCTTTTTTCATTAATTTTAGTTCCAAGTATTTTTACGCTATTAGGAATGGAATTGCTTTCTTGGTTTTCATTTCCCAATAGCTTATTTCTAACATATAAAAATAGTTGATTTGGTTTTTTTTGTACATTTGACTTGTATCCTGCAACCTTGCTGAATGTATTTACTAATTCTGATAGTTTTTTCACTTAAAAAATTTTTTTAATGTTTTATTTCTGAAAGAGAGAGAGAGAAAGAGAGAGAGAGAGAGACAGAGCGTGTGTGGGAGAGGGGCAGAGAGAGAGGGACACACAGAATGGGAAGCAGGCCCCAGGCTCTGAGCTGTCAGCACAGAGCCCAACAAAGGGCTCAAACCCATGAACCATGAGATCAATGACCTGAGCCGAAGTTGGACGCTTAGCCGACTGAACCACCCAGGTGTCCCTATTCTGATAGTTTTTTTAAAGTGTGTGTTTGTGGATTCCTTTGATTTTTCTGCATATACGTATAGATGTGATGAGAGTGGACATCCGTGCCTTGCTCCTTATCTAGTATTTCTTCATCAAACATGCTGTCAGTTGTAGGGTGTTTGCAGGTGCACTTTTTCAGGGTGAAGAAATTCTCTTTGGTTAATTATTTTTTTATGTTTTATTTATTATTGAGACAGAGGGAAACAGAGCATAAGCAGGGGAGGGGCAGGGAGAGAGGGAGACACAGAATCCTAAGCAGTCTCCAGGCTCTGAGCTGGCTGTCAGCACAGAGCCCGACGTGGGGCTCGAACTCACGAACCGTGAGATCGTGACCTAAGCCGAAGTTGGACGCTCAACCGACTGAGCCACCCAGGCGCCCTTGCTTGCCAATTTTTTTAAGAGACTTTTTATCATCAGCAGCTGTTAGATTTTGCTAACTGCCTTTTCTGGGTACAAGGATACGATCACATTATTTCTGTCCTTTATTAATACAGTATATCACCTTAATTTATTTGAGGGTGTTCTACCAAACTTGCATAATCTCAGTTATGGTGTCTATCTTCTTGGTATGTTGCCGAATTCAGTTTGTTAGTATTTTGTGGAGGAATTTTACATCTACATTCACAAGAGATATTAGTCAGTAGTTCTTTCCTTTGGGGAAGAGAAGGGAATTTTAGAGTTTTCAGGAATTTTCTCTCGAAACACCTGCAGTATTCCCGCTGGATGGAGGCAGTAGGGTAAAAACTTGAACAGGATTCACAATGGACTTAATAGTCACCAAGAATGACCACTCCCTTGCTAGGTTTTCTCTCACTATGAATTCATTTATTGAGCTTTGGGCCTCCACCTTGGTTGCACATGAAAATGACCTGGGGAACTTTAAAAAATTAAGATGCTCTGGAGTGCGGCCTGGGGACTAGAGTTTTAAGCGCTCTCCAGGTGACTCTAGTAGCAGCCAGGGGTATAGCCCTGGAGGCTTTTCCAAGGTCTTCTCCTTCCTTTTCCCTACACTTTACTCTCCAGCATTTCATGGACCTCCTAGAACTATCTATATCCTCCAGGACAGCCTCTGCTCCCAAGTGACGCTCCAATCTCCAATTCCAGATTAGCGTCTCCGTGCCCATTTTCTCTCTTTGGAGTAAGATGCTACTTCAAACCTTCCATCCGTCTTCCCTTTGCAGAGACTGGCAACCCAGCTCTGACCTTCCTCCCAAAAATAGTCACCTGCTTAGAAAACCTGGATTTTGTAAGCCCCTGGATAATGGTTCTGAAAGTCTTATCAATCTGACAGGCATGATGTAGGGAAGTGGGCCTCGGGTTTATCCCTGCCTATGGCCTGCGGTAGGGAAGCAAGAGCAAAATCACAATGTAAGAGCATTAATTGAACTCCTGGGAGTAAAAAGATGAAGCCTCGAGACTGTTTCTAGAACACACAGACTCTTGGGCCAACCTCCTGACCAGGTATTGGAGTAGATGGGGAAAGCCAGCAGTAGAAGAAAATCATCAAGACACAAATACTAGGAGCTCCACATATGGCTCTGACCCTAACCCAGACAACACCTCAGAAATAAAATCCAGAGCCTGACTCTCTAAAACAGGGCAAGTGAATGGAAACCATTATCAATGCTATAAAAGTTCCTTGCAGGGACCCAGTGATAATATTGCTTATCACATTGTGATGTAAGTCTTATCTTCTTCCTGTTTCCCCACAAGTCTGTGAGAACCTTGAGGGCAAGGATAAGAATATCCTTCCAGATCTCTGCTAAATAAAAAAAAATATACCAAAGGAAAGCTCGATAGCCTTTATTTCACTGCTATTAAGTAAAATCTTCTTCACCTTTTATTACATTTTTCCCAGTAATATTGAGTCCTACAGACCTGCTTTTTGCTTACAGTGTTATCAACTGAGATTCTAGAGCCTAGCCTTAAAAATGCAAGTCTGTATAAATTTCTATTTAAAAAGAATCTTCTGGGGCGCGTGGGTGGTGCACGTGGGTGGCTCCGTTGGTTGAGTGTCTGACTTCAGCTCAGGTCGTGATCTCACGGTTTGTGCGTTCAAGCCCCACGTTGGGCTCTGTGCTGACAACTCAGAGCCTGGAGACTGCTTCGGATTCTGTGTCTCCCTCTCTCTCTGTTCCTCCCCTGCTAGCGCTCTGTGTCTCTCTCTCTCAAAAATAAATAAAGATTAGAAAAATTCTTTTTTTTTTTTTAATGTTTTTTCTTTTATTTATTTCTAGGAGAGAGAGAGAGACACAGCGTGAGGAGGGAAGGGTCAGAGAGAGAGGGAGTCACAGACTGAAACAGGCTCCAGGCTCTGAGCTGGCAGTCAGCACAGAGCCCGACGCGGGGCTCGAACCCACGAACTGCGAGATCATGACCCAAGTGAAAGTCGGACGCTTAACCGACTAAGCCACCCAGGCGCCCCTAGAAAAATTCTTTTTAAAGAATCTTCTAAAATGTTGAAGGTGATGCCCACCCCGCAGCTCTAAGGGCAGCAGCAGCTTTCGGCATCATAAAGCTTGCTAAAGAATCTGACTTGCTTACGTACTAAATTGGAAACATTTACAAAACTATCAACCTTGTTATATTGGGCCATATGGGGGCTTCATGAATGTTTATAACTGCTACCAACGTGCTCTGTTCTCTGCTAAGATAAGTCAGTCCTTAGAGTATCATTTAAAACAAATGGTCTTGAACCATCCGGAAGCTGGCGTAGTGTCCCGTGAAAATACCCTTCAAGGAAAAACTGAAATTCTCATTGGTAGTTGGACTTGATCATTCATTGGCCTAGTAATAATGTTCTAATCGTTGACAATTCTACGTTTCTGAACAATATAACTAAGACTAACTCGATGGGCACTTTCCTCTTCTCTCATAGAATCAATTGGCTCTATCTTCTATCACATAATGAGAAATAAAAACCTTTGACTGTCAGGATTATTATTTTATGAAAGAGATCAAAAGTCTCCCCTCATTTGAGCGAGTACAAGGCAGAGGGTCCCAGGGAACCCACAGTAATTGTGATAGTCAACTTCTGCAGTAAACTCAGCATGTAGAATCATATCGTGCTAAAACCGCTGCTAGAAGACACCTTCAGGGGCGCCTGTGTGGCTCAGTCAGTTGAGCGTCCGACTTCAGCTCAGGTCATGATTTCATGGTTCGTGGGTTTGAGCCCCGCATCAGGCTCTGTGCTGACAGCCAACTCAGAGCCTGGAGCTTGTTTCAGATTCTGTCTCCCTCTCTCTCTCTCTGACCTTCCCCTGCTCATGCTGTCTCTCTCCCTCTCTCCCTCTCTCTCTCTCTGTCAAAAATAAATGGAAACATCAAAAATTAAAAAAAAAAAAAAAAAAGAAGATACCTTCAAAAACACTAGGTGCAATCTCTTCATTTTTTTTCTTACTACTTAAATTCTTTTAAATAGTAACTGACTGGGGGTGCCTGGGTGGCTCAGTCGGTTGAGCGTTCAACTTTGGCTCAGGTCATGATCTTGAGGTTTGTGGGTTCGAGCCCCACATCAGGCTCTGTTATGACAGCCTGTTTTGGATTCTGTGTCTCCCTCTCTCTATGTCCCTCTCCCACTTGCACTCTGTCACTCTTTCTCTCTCCTTCAAAAATAAATAAACATTAAAATTTTTTTTTAATTAAAATAAGGTAACTTACATCCAAGAGAATTGAAAACATACGGGGTGCCTGGGTGGCTCAGTCAGTTAAGCATCCGACTTTGGCTCAGGTCATGATCTCATGGATTGTGAGCTCTAGCCTCACGTTGGGCTCTTTGCTGTCAGTGCAGAGTCCACTTCAGATCCTCTGTCTCCCCCCTCAACCCTCCCCTGCTCATGCTCTCTCTCTCTCAAAAATAAACAAACATTTTTTTAAAAAGGTAGAGACCGTTGGATTAAAAAGCAAAACCCAACTCCATGCTGTTTACAAGAAACATATTTTTAATATAAATGCATAAATAGGTTACAAACAAAAGCCAAAAAATTTTACCCCATGCTAGCAACTAATTGAAAAAAGTTAGAGTGGCTATACTATCAGACAAAGTGGGTATTTCAAAGCAAAGAATATTACTACAGATAAAGTGATTTCATAATAATAAGGGAATCTGTTTACCGAGAATAATCATCCTAAATGTTTTCATGTCTACCGACAAGCCCTGTGATTCATTAAGAATGAACTGATAAAACTACAAGGAGAAAGAAACAAATCCACAGTTATATTCAGAAATTTTATGCTCCTCAATGTAATTAATAGAAAAATACCAGCATAAGACCTGAATAACACTATGAACCAACTTGTCCTAACTGGTATTTATAGAATACTCCATCCAATAATAGCAGAATACACATTCTTCTCAAGAGCTAATAGAACATTTACCAAGAAGGACCATATTTGGGGCCATGAAACAAGTCTCAATAAATTTCAAATGGGTTCAAATCATATGAAGTGTGTTAAACGGGGAAGTTTACAGTCACAACTGAAAGTCATAATAGAAAGGAAGAAAGCTCTGAAATCAATGACCTCCACTTCCACCTTAAGACATTAACAAAGAAACGTGGGGGGGGGGCACCTGGGTGGCTCAGTCAATTAAGCCACCGGCTCCTGATTTCAGCCCAGGTCATGACCACATGGCCAAGAGTTTGAACCCCATGTCAAGCTCTGCACTGGGCGTGGAACCTGCTTAAGATTCTCTCTCTCTCCCTCTACCACTCCCCTACTCACACAAAGTCTCTCTCTTTCTCAAGAACTAAAAACAAACAAACAAATAAATAAATAAGAAATGTGAAATAATACCAAAGTAAGGAGAAGAAAGGAAAATAATAACAACTGGGGCAGAAGCGGAGATAAAGAAAATAGAAAAACAATACAGGAAAATCAATGAAATCATAAGCTAGTTCTTTGAGAAAACCAATAAAATTGATAAAATGCTAACCAAATGGATTAGAAAAATAAGGAGAAGACAAAAGTTACCAATATCAGGGCTGAGAGAGATGACATTATTACACATTCTGCAGATAGTAAGGGAATATTAAAAATAACTTTATGCCAATAAATTTGACAAATTATAGGAACTGGGGAAATTCCTTGAAGATACAAGCCATTAAAGTTCACTTATGAAGAAATTGCAAATGACATACCAGATAAAGGGCTAGTATCCAAAATCTATAAGGAAGTCACCAAACTCCACACCCGATAAACAAACAATCCAGTGAAGAAATAGGCAGAAGATATGAACAGACACTTCTCCAAAGAGGACGTCCAGATAGCCAACAGACACATGAAATGATGATCAGCATCCCTCCTTATCAGGGAAATACAAATCAAAACCACACTGAGATACCACCTCATGCCAGTCAGAGTGGCTAAAATGAGCAAATCAGAAGACTCTAGATGCTGGTGAGGATGTGGAGAAACGGGCACCCTCCTACACTGTTGGTGGGAATGTAAATGGGTTGCAGCCCCTCTGGAAAACAGTGTGGAGGTTCCTCAAAAAATTAACAAGAGAACTCCCCTAGGACCCAGCAATAGCACTGCTAGGAATTTACCCAAGGGATACAGGGGTGCTGATGCATAGGGGCACATGGACCCCAGTGTTCATAGCAGCACTCTCAACAATAGCCAAAACATGGAAAGAGCCTAAGTGTCCATCAACGGATGAATAGATCAAGAAGATGTGGTTTATCTATACAATGGAATACTACATGGCAATGAGAAACAATGAAATCCGGCCATGGGTAGTAACACGGATGGACCTTGAGGGTGTTATGCTGAGCGAAATAAGTCAGGCAGAGAAGGACAAATACCCTATGTTTGCACGTATAGGAGGATTAGGAGGAACTTAACGGAGGACCATGGGGGAGAAGAAGGGGGGAAATGGGGGGGAGTGGGAGGGAGGCAAACCATGAGAGACTCTTGAACGCCGAGAACAAACTGAGGGCTTGATGGGGGTGGGGGGGAGGGGAAGGGGGTGATGGGCACAGAAGAAGGCATTTGTGAGGATGAGAACTGGGTGTTATGCGGAAACCAACTTGACAATAAAATATTTTAAAAAAATAAAGTTCACTCATGAACTTTACATGTGACTTTACAAACAGATCATGTGACTATCCCATATCTATTAAGGATTTATAGTTACAACTAAAATTCTTCCCACAAAGAAAACTCTAAGCCCAAATGACTTCGCTGGTAAATTCTACCAAACATCAAAGGAAAAAATTATATGAATTCTACACAAGAATATCGCGAAGTAGGAGTACTTCTAAACTCAACCCGTAAGACCAGCATTACTTTAATACAGAGCCAGACAATTACAAGAAAATAAAATTACAGATCAATACCCTTTATGAATATACATACAAAAATCTAAGCAAAATGCTATAAATCGAATCAAACAATGTATAAAGAGAATACATTATGGCCACGTGTGGGTCCCCCACCCCAGGATTTCAGGGTTGTTATAACATTTGAACACCCCTCAGTGTAATTAAAACTAAAAAAGAAAAGCTATGATCTCAATGGGCACAGAAAAAGCATTTGTTAAAGTTCAATGTCTATTCCTGATTTCTTTTTAAAAAAAGAGTTCTCAACACATTTAAAAAGGGATTAAAAAGCTCTGATAAAATGGCATCTATGAAAAACCTACAGCTTACATCATGTTAAATGGTAAAGACTGGATGTTTTCCCTTTAAGTTAAAGAATGAGACGACCGTATCTGCTCCCATCACTGCTATCAAGTGGGAGTTCAAGTTGTACTGAAGTTCCCAGCTAGTGCAATTTAAGACAAAAATAAATAAAGGCACCCAGATTAGAAAAGAAAAGGCAAAACTGTCTTCATTTGCAGATGACATGATCATCTATGTAAAAAGTCTGCTGGAATCTACCCCCCAAAAGATACTAAAGCAAATAAGTCAGTCTAACAAGGTTGAAGGTAAATCTACAAAAGTCAACTATAGGGGGGTGGCTCACTTGGGTAAGTGTCTGACTCTTGATTTCCGCTCAGGTCATGATCTCTGGTTCATAGGATTGAGCCCCATGCTGGGCTCCATTGAGCCTCACACTGTCAGCATGGAGCCTGCTTGGAATTCTCTCTCTCCCTCTGTCTCTGCCCTCCCCAGCTCACATTCTTTCTCACATATGTGTAGTCTCGAAATAGATAAACTTTTAAAAAAAAGTCCACTGTAGTTCCAATTACTAGCAGCAAACGTTCAGAAATTAAATTTTTTTCATTTACAATTTTCAAAATTGAAATCTGAAAAAAAAATTTTAAGTTATTTCAGTTGTATCAAAAAAGATGAAATACTGACCAAAGATCTGAAAATCTTTCAAAAGATGTGCAAGATCTGCATGCTGAAATTTATAAAACATTGCTGAGAGAAATGACAGAAATAAATAGCACATCTTGCTCATGGGCTATGAGACTCCATATTGTTAAGATATCAGTTGTCTTAAAGATTTGATGTGATTCCCATCAAAATCCCAGAAGGCTTTTTGTAGAGGCTTGGATGGCCAAAACAACTTTGAAAAAGAAGGCCAAAGTTGGAGGGTTAACATTACTTGATTATTATAAAGCTCTAGTAATCAAAATAGTATGGTCCTGGCCTCACCATAGACAAGTAGGGTCAAGAGAACAAAACACAGAACTCAGAAAGAGACTTACGGTACATAGATAACTGGTTTTTATGAAGGTACAAAGACAACTCAATGGAGAAAGAACGGTCTTTTCAACAAATGGTGCCAAGACAAATGGATATCTGTGGGGAATAAACTTAGGAATTCCCTGAGCCTACACGGATGGGTGTACAAGGCATAAAGAGTTAGAAAGCCCCAGGATGAACACACACAAGTTTGGGTAAACGGGATGAAGTAAATGGGACAAAGGACCCCGGTGTAGGACAAAGATATAGGAATAGAAACGTCTTAGGATGAAAGCATCAAAAATGAGGTAAACAAGATTAGGTGTGGAGGGTGGAAACGCCCCGCAACTTAGTACCGTAGCAGAAAGCTGCTTTCACAGGAAGGAAGGACCAATATAGGTAAACAGGCAAACAGGACTTTAGACCACAGCAGGCGAAGTTGCCCAGAGTGGAGTTAATTAGCAAAAGAGGGGTGCCTTGTTGACCCTGAGGTAGCAAGCTCTGTTAGGTAAACAGAGGTGGCGCCTCATATCTGCTGTAAACAACCCTCCGGCCAGCGCCAGGATTTTGTTTTGTATTGACCCAAACCCCTAACACCGCATATATTCAAAACCCCCTTTCCCTCATGAGTTAATGTTCACGGTTTCATTATCTCTTTGTGCACGTCCATCACACTTGTAAGCCTTCTGATCCTAATAAATACAGACCAAGGACCCTTACTTGGGGCTCTTATCTCCTTCTGGACATTAGCCTCTCTCAAGTTTTAATCCTGCGTCCTGCTCTCTTGCTGGACAAGAGAGAACTCCAGACCCAGAGTCTACGACAGACATCCACAAGGAAAACAAAACAAAACTTCAATCTGTACCTCACACCATATACAAAACTTAACTCGATATGTATCAAAGATATAAGTGTAAATGTAAAAAACAAAACACTAAAACTTTAAAATATCTAAGGGTGGCTGGGTAGCTCAGTTGGCTGAGTGTCCAACTCTTGATTTCAGCTCAGATTGTGATTCTGGAGTGGTGGGATCGAGCCCTGTGTTGATATTCTCCCTTTCTCCCTCTGCTCCACTCCCCTGCTCTCTCTCTCTCTCTCTAAAATAAATTTTAAAAAATGAAAATATCTAAAAGAAAACAGGAGAAAACCTTTGTGATCTTGGGTTAGGCAAAGATTTCTTAGATACTACACCAAAGGCACAATTCATTAAAGAAAAAAGTTATAAATTGGACTTCATCAAATTGAAAAAAAAAAAGTTCTTCAGAAGATATTGTTAAGAGAATGAAAATACAAGCCACAGACTGAGAGAGAAGACTGCAAAGCATGTATCTGATGAAGGGCTTGCACACAGGCTCTCTGAAGAACTCCCAAACATACAAACCAAGGGAAAAAATGGGCAAAAGATTTGGACATTTCACCCAATAGGATATATATGGATGACAAATAGGCACATGAAAAGATGTGCAACATTACTAGTCATTAGGGAAATGCAAATTAAAACCACAATGAGATCCCTACATACCTTTTAGGATAGCTAAAATTAGAGACTTACTATACTAAATACTAACGAGGACATGGAGTAACTAGGATTTTCACACACTTCTGGTGGGAATGTCCCACCAGTTTGGAAAATAGTAGGTTAAGCACACACATCTACCATATGATCTAGCCATTTCATCCCTACGTGTTTACCCAAGAGAAAAGACAGCATATATCTGTACAATGACTTGGCACAAATGTCCATATCAGCTTTATTTCTAATAGCCAAAATCTGGGAACAGCTCAAAGGCCCATCAACAGGTAAATGGATAAACAATGGTGTATCCATACAATGGAATACTACTCAGTAATAAAAAGGAATCCAATATTAATGACATCCAATAGTATGGATACAACTTGAATTTTTAAAATTTTTAAAAAAATTTTAATATTTATTCTTGAGAGAGAGAGAGACAGCATGAGCAGGGGAGGGGCAGAGAGAGAGGGAGACAGAATCCGAAGCAGGCTCCAGGCTTGGAGCTGTCAGCACAGAGTCCGATGTGGGGCTCGAACCCACAAGCTGTGAGATGGTGACCTGAGCTGAAGTCGGACACTCCACTGACTGAGCCACCCAGGCTCCCCAACTTTATTATTTTTTTTTATGTCTATTTATATTTGAGAGAGAGACAGTGAGTGAGCGGGGGAAGGGGAAAAGAGAGACAAAGACAGAATTGAAGAGTTGTCAGCACAGAGCCCAACGCGGGGCTTGAACTTACTAGCCTCGAGATCATGATGTGAGCTGAAGTCGGATGCTTAACCAGCTGAGCCACCCAGGCGCCCCTGGCTACAACTTTAAATAACTACATGAAATTAGGTGAAAGGAGACGGACAAAAAGGGCACATAGGATCTGATTTCATTTACATAAATTTCTAGAAAATGCAGATTCATGTACAGGGACAAAAAGCAGATCAGGTGCTTCCTGGGTACGAGAAAAGGGAGGATTAACAAAGGGAAACAAAGTTTTGTAAGTCACGGAGATGTTCATTACCTTGATTGCGGTGATGGTTTCGTGGGCGTGCCCATATGTCATAACATATCCAACTGTATGTTCTAAATATGGGCAGCTTATTGTATGTCAGTTATACCTCAATAAAGCTCAATAAAGAGTTTAACAAAGCTGTGTTTAAAACACTTTTGAAGGCATATCCAACATCCCAAATCACTAGGCAGTTGAACCTGCAACACAGTCTAAAGAAAGTAAAGCCCAGTCTGCAGAGAAGTGGCAGGCACGTTACAGATATGCGCTAAGAATTCTCCTGATACCCACCTCGGCAGCTTGCTTTGTTAATCTGTCTGCACTCTCAGGCTTTGGGGTTGAATGCGCCTCTGATCTTTTCTGGTTGGGTGTGGTCTCCAAGTTAACTACGGGCTTCTCCCTAAACCAATGTCGGGATCATGCAGTTAACGAATCACACTATTTCACAATTCTTGGACATTCTGCCTCACTTCAGATGTGTGATTTTAAGATATCTTTCAATTTTCAGATTCTAGGAAACATTTTCCCGGAAGCTTGCTTCTGCGATCACGCATTTAGCTGTCATACAAAATCACTGCCCTTTACTGCTTTTCAGAGAATTGTTTAAAATGCTAATGAGGGGCACCTGGGTGGATCAGTTGGTTAAGCAACCAACTTCGGCTCAGGTCATGATCTCACGGTTCGTGGGTTTGAGCCCCGCATTGGGCTCTGGGCTGACAGCTTAGAGCCTGGAGCCTGCTTCAGATTCTGTGTCTCCCTCTCTCTCTGACCCTCCCCTGCTCACATTTTCTCTCTCTCTCTCTCTCAGAAATAAATAAAACATTTAAAAAAATTATAAAATAAAATGCTAACGATAGCAATGAGTAGCTTTCAGGACTTTTTTAAATTGCTGATCATCTTTCTTACATGTTTATCAAAGTGACACGCATAAGCTTAAAAAAATGGTAATAGTACATAATGGCTTCTAATGAAATGCAGTAGAACTCTGTCGCTCCCTTCTCTCTTCTGGTCCAACTGTGAGGGGCAAGCACCCTTAACTCTTGAGCTATTTCTTCCAACCACTAGCTCCGTATTTCTGAGACATTTCATCAGGCCACAACAGTGTGACTGCAAGTATCATGAAAGAAATTAGTATATTTTGTCCTTTGAACAAAATGTTGCAGGAGAGGGCTGAAACCAAAGACGGGAACATGCTTTGGGATAGTGTAGTGAAATATATTGGGGGCAAAAGACACTTGGCTGGCTCAGTCGGTAGAGCCTTAGAGCATCCAACTCCTAATTTCAGGGTTGTGAGTTCAATCCCCACTTCGGGTGTGGAGATTACTTTAAAAAAATAATAAAATCTTTGGGGAGTCTGGGTGGCTCATTCGGTTATACATCTAACTCTCGGTTTCGGCTCAAGTCATGATCTCACGATTTCATGAGTTAGCCTTGTATCGGGCTCTGTACTGACCGGAAGGTGACTGCTTGGGATTCTCTCTCTCCTCTCTCTGCTCCCCCCCGACTCACGTTGTCTCTCTCTCTCTCAAAATAAATAAATACTTAAAATTTTTATTTTTTTATTTAAAAAAATTTTTTTAAGTATTTATTTATTTCTGAGAGAGAGACCAGCAGCATGCGCAGGGGAGGGTCAGAGAGAGAGGGAGACACAGAATCCGAAACAGGCTCCAGGCTTTGAGCTAGCTGTCAGCACAGAGCCCGACGCGGGACTTGAACCCACGAACCGTGAGATCATGACCTGAGCTGAAGTCGGACACTTAACCGACTGAGCCACCCAGGCGCCCCAATACTTAATTTTTTTAAAATAAAAATAAAATAAAATCTTTAAAAAATTGTTTTAATGTTTATTTTTGAGAGAGACAGAGTATGAGCAGGGGAGAGGCAGAAAGAGAGGGAGACAGAACCCCAAGCAGGTTCCAGGCTCTGAGCTGCCAGCACAAAGTCTGGTAGGGGGCTGGAACTCACAAACCATGAGATCATAACCTGAGGCCAAAGTTGGACACAACCAACTGAGCCACCCAGGTGCCCCCCAAAAATAAAATCTTTTATTTATTTATTTATTTATTTTTAGGAGAGAGAGAGAGACAGCGTGAGCAGGGGACGGTCAGAGATAGAGGGGGTCACACACTGAAACAGGCTCCAGGCTCTGAGCTGGCAGTCAGCACAGAGCCCGACGCGGGGCTCGAACCCACGAACCGCAAGATCGTGACCTAAGCGAAAGTCGGAACGCTTAACCGACTAAGCCACCCAGGCGCCCCAACCAAAAATAAAATCTTAAAAAAAAAAATAAAAAAGACCTGGGTTTGAATCCTGGCTCTGACACTTTGCTGTCTAACCTTGAACTGGTAAATGAATCTGAACATCAGTTTGATTATCTATAAAACGGAGATGAGAGTATTTGTCTCACATAATTCTCAAGAGGGTTAAACGAGAGACCCTATGTACACATCTGGAACATTACCAACCCCCCAAATGGCATTTTCTTGACCTTTCCCCATGCTTCACTTCTTCTCCAAAGAATAGTGTACGCGGGGTGGAGGGAACCCCTCATTTTCAGCATAACTCTTTCGGGAACTTTCAGACCCTCGAAATCTTAAAAAGAAGCAAACCGGCCATAATCTGTTATTATCAGGAGCACACCAGCCTTCCGTTTACTGGTATGCTGGTTCCTACGGAAATCACTTCTGGAGTTACAGAACTGCCATCAAGGTCGGTTCTTCAAAAGGCTCCCCCCGCCCACACACACACCCTGAAACCCAGTCCTTCCATACGGAGTCTCTTACCCCTCCTGGACGCTTCTGTCCAGTTCCGAGGTTCCCTGCCGCAGGTGCTTGGGAGAGAGCTGGGCCAACACTTGAGATGATATTTCTAAGGGTGGGGGAGGGGAGAATACTATTTAAACCACAGTTGCCTCCTACAGGGAGTGAAATCTGTGGAGGTGGCTCGGAGCTCCAGGCTCCAACTGAGCCTGGCCTGGTTAGCCGTCAATTTTTTTGCGTAAATGGAGGCGACTGCGGGACTAGGTGCTGGAGAGGTCTCAGCTCCTCAGGTTAGGAAAGGCTTTGGAATTCTCAGGGGTAGAATCGGGAAGGTGGAGGGAGATCCCAGAAATCCTGGGACTAAACCCGGCGGCAGAAGCTCCTAAGGAAGCTAGGAGCCTAGAGGCGACCTCAACTCCGCCTGCCCGGGGCTGCCACCCCTGCTGGCACACTCCCGCCGCGAACAGAGTCGCAGGGCTCGCTCTGATTAAAATTAACAAATGCTCCTCCCCGACTCTGCGCTCATTCCGGTTAACCGGCATTTCGCGCAATCAACACGTAGCTGCGAC
The DNA here is from genome assembly GCA_017311185.1 of Proteles cristata cristata. Classification (NCBI taxonomy): domain Eukaryota; kingdom Metazoa; phylum Chordata; class Mammalia; order Carnivora; family Hyaenidae; genus Proteles; species Proteles cristata. The sequence continues at coordinate 266,284 of JAESUZ010001000.1, forward strand.
AAGGAGCCTCGAAGGCCACTCTGGTGACTTTTCCGGGGGTCCGACGGCGCGCTGGGACCTGAGAACCCCCCAAGGGGGCGTCCAGGCCGGGGCGCGGCGGCTCGGCGGGGAGGGGCCCGGTTTCTGCGGCGGCCGCCAGGCTGATGGGCGCATCGCTGGGCCGCCAGGAGCGGGGGGCCGCTCCTCCGACCCCGTACCGGCGGCTGCAGACGCGGGTTTGGGGCCGCGCGGGGGGAAGCGAGGGAGGCGGAGCCTGCTCTTCCCGGGGGCGCCGGGGCTCAGGCCCATCCCGCTGCGGCGGCTCAGCGCCCGCTCGGCCCAGTCGGCTCTGCCCCTGCTCCGCAGAGGCGCGGCGTGGAGGGCGCTGGCGCAGCGGGGACGCAGGGGCGCCGAGCCCGGAACGCGGGGCGCGCAGCAAACGGCGGGGGCGCGCGGGGCGCCGTGCGCACCGCCAGGGGAACAGAGAGGGCGCCAGCGGGGGCGCTTGGAGGCCTGAGAAGGGCGGCGGCGGAGGTCCTTCATGGGGTGGGAGGCCACGCGGGACAGTAGGCGCGGAGGCCGGTGGTGCCATCCGACGTCGCTGGAGAAGCCAGAGATTAAGGAGCGACACATGCATTGAGGAGGGCCTGGGGGAGGCACACTCAGGGGTTAAAATGGAGGGATCCAGAGTTTTTATTTAAATTACATAACTTAGGGGCGCCTGGGTGGCTTAGTCGGTTAAGCGTCCGACTTTCGCTCAGGTCATGATCTCGCGGTTCGTGGGTTCGAGCCCCGCGTCGGGCTCTGTGCTGACTGCCAGCGCAGAGCCTGGAGCCTGTTTCAGTCTGTGGCTCCCTCTCTCTGACCCTCCCCTGTTCACGCTGTCTCTCTCTCTCTCCTAGAAAAAAAAAAAAAAACATAAATTACAAAACTTAAATTATGTATCTTGTAATTAATTACATGTAATATGTACAAAACGTATGGAGTGCATGTAATTGTGAAACATGACAATAAGATGACTCCCCGTGGAAACACAAGTCTGCTTAAGAAGGGAATACACCTAACGCACAGAGGCTGCTTCCTGTGTGTTCCTCCCTTATCCCAGCTCCACGCCTCCCTCCGCCAGAGGTAACCTCTGCTGACTTGTGTCTATCATGCCCTTTGTTTAAAAGTTTTTTTAATGTTTATTTATTTTTGAGAGAGAGACAGAGCTCGAGCAGGGGAGGGGCAGAGAGAGGGAGACACAGAATCCAAAGCAGGCTCCAGGCTCTGAGCTGTCAGCACAGAGCCCAATGCGGGGCTCGAACTCAGGACCCATGAGATCATGATCTGAGCCCAAGTCGCACGCCTATCCGACTGAGCCACCCAGGTGCCTCTATACCCTTGCTTTTAAATATAGCTGTTTAGGGGCACCTGGGTGGCTCAGTTGGTTAAGCCCCGGACTCTTGATTTTGGCTCAGGTCATGATCTCTGGGTTGGTGAGATTGAGCCCTACTTGGGGACTGATTATGCCTAACCTGCTTGGAATTCTCTCTCTCCCTCTCTCTGACCCTCCCTATCCACCCCTCAATAAATAAACTTTTAAAAATAAACAAAATAAACCTTTAAAAATAGCTTTTTAAAATCCCTTCTTTGTATCCCTAATACACTGCTTGATTTGGCATATACTTGCAGCTTTATAAAAATGGCAAGCTGGGGGCGCCTCAGTGGCTCGGTGGGTTGGGTGTCCGACTTCGGCTGGGGTCATGATCTCACGGCCTGGTGAGTTCAAACCCTGCTTCAGGTTCTGTGCTGACAGCTCCAAGCCTGGAGCTTGCTTTGGATTCTGTGTCTCCCTCTCTCTCTGCCCCTCCCCTGCTCACGTTCTGTCCCTCTACCTTAAAAACAAATAAACATTAAAAAAATGGTAAGCTGGGGTTGCCCGGGTGGCTCAGTTGGTTAAACGTCCAACTTCGGCTCAGGTCATGATCTCACAGTTCGTTGGTTCAAGCCCTGTGTCCGGCTTTGTGCTGACAGCTAGCTCAGAGCCTAGAACCTGCTTCAGATTCTGTATCTCCCTCTCTCTCTGATCCTCCCCTGCTCACGCTGTCTCTCTCTCTCTCTCTCAGAAATAAATAAAAAATATTTTTTTGAAATGGTAAGCTGTGCGTTATCTTCTACAACTGGCTTCTTTCAAAGCTGTTTCTGCAGTACATACATACTACCGTGCAGATCTCTAATTCATATTCGCTTCAAAAAAAATATTCCGTTCTGTGAATACACCACCCTTTATCAATCCTGTGACAAAGCCACTTGGTGTTTTTTTCCTAATTTGGAATTCGAAACTATTAAAAATAGCCCAAATTGTGTCCTGGTGTGCGCATGTGAGACAGTCTACAGAATTTAGCACCCAGGAAGGTATGCACATAGTTAACCTTACAACAGAATACTAAAACGTGTTCCCCACTGAAGGCACCAATTTCACTTCTACAAGCGTGTGTAAGAATTCTTGTGGGTTTACATCTTCACCAGTTCTTAGTTAGTTACCTTTTCCAGGTGAGTGGATGTCAAATAGTCTTTTACTAAGGAGTTTTAGTAGAAGATGTGTTTTGGCGGGGGGGTGCCTGAGTGGCTCAGCCGGTTAAGCATCTGACTTCAGCTCAGGTCATGATCTCATGGCTCGTGAGTTTGAGCCCCGTGTCAGGATCTCTGCTGTCAGCACAGAGCCTGCTTCAGATCCTCTGTCCCCCTCTCTCTGCCTCTCCTCTGCTTGCTCTCTTTCTCTCAAAGAAAAAAAAAATATATATATGTATATATATATATATATATGTATATATATATATATATATATTTAAAAATTAACTTAAAGAGATGCTTGATTCTACTCCTATAAAAAACTTTTTTTTTTTTACTGGAAGTCTTAATTTACATTTCACTGATCACTAAGGTTGAAACCTTTACATATATGCACAGCCGTTTAGATTGCCTCTTTTACAAAGTGCCTGTTTGTGTCTTTTGCCCAGTTTTCTTTGAAGTTGTCTGCTTATTAATATATAGAAGCTGTTTATATGTTCTTGACAGTCATCTTTGTCAGTTGTATTTGGGTTTTTTTTTCATATTTTCTTCCAGTTGATGGCTTATCTTTCCACTTTCTTTCCAGAAGTCTCCTGATAAGGAGAAATTATTAACTTTAATGAAGCAGACCTTATCAGTCCTTTCTTTGGGGTTAGCGTTCAATGTCTTTTTTTCTTAAATGTTTAAATTAATTTTTTAAAAATTTATTTCTGAGAGAGAGAGAGAGAGCATGAGCAGGGGAGGGTCAGAGAGAGAGGGAGATACAGAATCTGAAACAGGCTCCAGGCTCTGAGCTGCCTGTCAGCACAGAGCCCTACGTCGTGCAGGGCTTGAACCCACGAACCGTGGGATCGTGACCTGAGCCAAAGTCAGACGCTTAACCGACTGAGCCACCCAGGCGCCCCTGGTGTTCCATGTCTTTCCAGGAAGTCCTTCCTTGCCCCTAAGTCTGAAAACTATTCTATATTTTCTTGTGAAAGTTTCAAAAATTTGCCTTTTTCATTTACTCTAACCAGAACTGATTTCCACCCTATGGTTAATTCCCATATGATTTATCTCAGCCTAACTTATTGATAGTTTCTTCTTCCCCCAGTAATGAGCAAGACCACGTCTATCATGCCTCAGGCTTTGGTGAATGAGCAAGAATATTACTGGTTCTTTTCTACACCACTGGTAAATGTGCCTGTCTTTGTGCTACTATCAAGGGATTTTAATCATTATATCTTTAAATCTTGAGGTTTCAGACCCCCTTCTTATTTTCCACAGGAGCTTTTTGACCATTCTTGGGCTTTTCTCCTTCCATAAATATTAGCTTGTTAAATTGCTCAAAATACTCTTGACAACTTGATTGAAATTACACTGTGTCAATAAAACCAGCTTGGCAATTTTTGACATCTTTACAAAATGGAGTCTTCCAATCGATTGCATATTATCTATTTGTTAAGTCTCCTTTAACCTCTTTTAGTGAAGTTTTATATTGTTTTTGTAGGGGTGGGGACACCTGGATGGCTGTCGGGTAAGCATGCAACTCTTGATTCCTGCTCAGGTCATGATCTCACGGTTCATAAGTTTGAGCCCCGCATCAAGCTCTGCGCAGTCAGCATGGAGCGTGGAGCCTACTTGGGAGTCTTCCTCTCTATCTCCCTCAAAATAAATAAATAAACTTTATATTATTCTTCATAAAGATTTGATCTTAGGTTTATTACATGTTTCCCTCTACTTATTTGGAAGTTTACCCTCTACTCTTTTATTATTGCCCTTGAAATTTTAACATGCGTGCTCAAACATTATGGAAATGTTCACACAAAAATAAAAGTAGAGGAAACAGAATAATGGATTCCCATTTACCTTTCACCCAGCTGCTCTAGTGTGCAGTGCACGGCAAGTCTTGCTTCATCAATACCTTCCACCCATTTCCTCTCAACAACCAGATTATTTTGGAGCAAATGCCAGATGCCCTATCATTTCATCTGTAAATATTTCTCTACATATCTCTAAAAGATAAGGAATCTTTTAAAAATGAAGATCACCACAATACCGTTAGCACATTTAAATGCATTTTAGCAGTTCCGTAATATCATCAAAGAGCCAATCAAAGTCTACATCGTCCTGATGTTGCTTATATGGTTTTGAAGTGGTTTTTGTGTGAACCAAAATCCAAATGAACCCATAATTACAATCAGTTGGTGTGCTTCTTAATTTCTTTTTGTTAAAGTAGGAGTCATCAACTACCCACTAGCTACCACTCACCCATTGGCTGTTTTTGTATGGCCTGAGAGCTATGACTGGCGTTATACACTGTTAAATCATTTATAGGAATGTCTGGGTGGCTCTGGTAGTTTTACGTTCGACTTTCGCTCAGGTCATGATCTCATGGTTCATGGGTTCAACATCCACATCAGGCTCTGTGCTGACAGCTCGGAGCCTGGAGCCTCCTTTGGATTCTGTGTCTCCCTCTCCCTCTCTCTCTCTGTCCCTTGTCAACTTGTACTCTGTCTCTCGAAAATTAATAAACATTAAAAAAATTTAAAAACACAAAAGAATCATTTATAGAAATTTTTAAGTTTATTTATTTATCTTGAAAGAGGGGCAGGAGGAGAGAGAATCCCAAACAGGCTCTGCACTGTCAGCACAGAGCCCGATGTGGGGCTCAATCCCATGAACCACGAGGTCATGACCTGAGCTGAAATCAAGAGTCAGACACTTAACCGACTGGGCCACCCAGGCACCCCTATTAAATCATTTAGAAAATAAGAGTATTTGTGTCATGTGAAAACTATATGCAATCCAACTTTCAGCATCTATGTTTGATTTAAACATAACCTTTAAACCCCTTTATTCAACCTTTGAAAGCCCCTTATTTTCAGATTGTGTTTGGCAACTTCAGCACTACAAGGTCAGGGATGTGAAGTTGCCGTGGCATCTGAGACTTTATGGCCTTCAAAGCTTAAATATTTTTACTCACTGGCTCTTTACAGAAAACATTTGCCAACCTCCAATCTTACAGGCTTCTTCTCCACCTCTTTTCTTCCTCAAAACTTTTTCATTGAAGAAACAGGGTCGCTGGTGTGGGCGGTGTACCTGCTAAGGTTGGAACCATACTGAGATGAGGCCTTGCACGGCCTTTGCCCGAGGATGACACGCACATTCAGGAAGCGTTCCATATTTAGAAGGAAGAAAAGAGAGAACCAGAGTTGTCTTCTAAAGGCTCCGACAGTCTGAATTTTTGCTGCTGTTGCTCAATACAATCATTTGTGCCCTCCAGTCCTAGATACTGGTAACTAAGTATAGAGACTCCATCAAATTCAGATTAGGTGACTTTTTCTTCGAGAGGATTCCATTAGCGTCAATGCGTTCTTCCATCGGGAAGTACCTATGTCTGCTTCTGTATCTTTCTGGGATGTTACCAACCACGGATGACCAGCGCTAAACTGTGTTGAGTTTCAGTAGCCAAAAGTAATTGGAAGGTGACAGGAACTGTCTGGGATATTATGGGGTCTGCAACTCCGCAGGAAAGAGTCAACATACATGGTCAAGAGCTGTGGTTGGGAATAAAAATCAAGCTATGTCAAGTTTTTGGTTGAGATTCTGCAATAAACTTCTGTTCCATGGGGGAGGGAAGAAGGGTCATAGGATATACATCAAAGCAATGAGAAGTGTCGTATTAGCCTATGGAGGTGACGGTGAGGCTTCTCTTTCCCCCGTTTTACAGTATTTCTGTCCAGATGGTTCGGTCTCTCTGGGGGAAAATGATAAATAAAAAGCAGTTGGCTCTGTCCTATTGACTTTCCTTCCCCTCCAAGGGTATGTCATCTCTCCAATTAGACTGGAAGCCCCCTGAGAGCAAGAGTGATTGCCTCTCCCTTTGATGGCCAGGGCACTTAGTCATGTGAAATGGCTGCAACCACGAAAACTCACTCACAGGGCAAAAGAGCATCAGAATAAATTGCAAGGGTTTTCTCCAGAGTATATTAACATGCGTCCAGACAATAGCACCTTCGTGCCTTCAACAAATGCTGATTGAACATCCCCCGCCCAGGCTCTATCCAGGCCAATCCTTGCACCCCCACATCCTCCAAAATGGTCTCCGCCAGAGTTTGCCGGCTCACACTCATCCAGATGGTATCCACAGCTTCCCTCTTTTTCCATCAGTGCATCAGGCCCTTTCCAATCCTTTGGTTCAAGATGCTGGAGTCTTTTGTTTTGTTTTGTTTTCTGGCTCCTTTTCCTCATCTTCCTTCTCTAGCCAGCTGTCGGGTTCTATGGATTCTTCCTCCAGGATTTCTGCTCATTATACCCCGCTTCTGTTCAGGGATGATTCAAAACTGGTCCTGAGAGGGGCGCCTGGGTGGCTCAGTCGGTTAAGCAGCTGCCTTTTCTTTCTTTTTTTTTTTTTTTAATTTTTTTTATATTTTTATTTATTTCTAGGAGAGAGAGAGAGAGACAGCGTGAGCAGAGGGTCAGAGAGAGAGGGAGACACAGACTCTGAAACAGGCTCCAGGCTCTGAGCTGGCAGTCAGCACAGAGCCCGACGCGGGGCTCGAACCCACGAACCGCGAGATCATGACCTAAGCGAAAGTCGGACGCTTAACCGACTAAGCCACCCAGGCGCCCCAAGCAGCTGCCTTTTCTGAGCTTCAGGGGGCGCTCCTGTCTTCCTGCCCCTTTCTCCCCATCCCCCGCCTCCTTTCCCGTGAACGCAGCTGCGCCCTGGCATTTTTAGCTGAAGCTGCAATGGAGGAGCCTCAAGGGACTGTAAATCTTGCAAAAGGGAGAAAAGTGGAGGAAGGGACAGGGGAACGAAGGGAAGAGATGAAAACCTCATAGCAGGAGGGGAGTAGGGAATGGGAAGCCACGGGATGGAGGCCAAGAAGCTGGGGCGGGGCTTCTCCTGGGACCCGCCCACGTGCACCATCACCCCTGCCTTTGACTGGGGAGCGCTCAGATGAGAGCCCCAGAAACCACAAACCCTCCGAGGCCCTAGAAGAGCCTGCTTCTGCCCTCCCTCTGCAACAGCTCAGTGCTTCAGACCCCGGTGTACGTGGTGGGGGCAGGGGCTGCTTAGCTGGCTGCTTAGTGAGTTTAAGCTTCCTGCTCCTGGACTCGGATCTCTGCGCCGGCCCCAATCCAGCCGGCGGGACGGGAACTGGGGTGTGGACCGGGGCTGGACCGCTGCCCAGACCTGCCCCCCAGGCCTGCTGCAGGAGGCACTGGGGCCCTGCTGGGCGCAGGTGACACTAACAGCTGGGAGAGCGGTCCTGGCACCTGCGATCCCGGCTGGGGAAGGCAAGTGAGTGGGGGCAGGGCTCCTAGGATCTGGATCAGCAGATCGAGCTGGAGGCGCTCCACCCCCATGTCACCCGGAGAAAAACTGGACCCACTTCCTGACACCTTCATCCTACAGCCGCCTGTCTTCCACCCGGTGAGCTGCCGCTGGGGTCTGGAATCTCCAGGTGTTGGGGCTCCCCCCACCCCAGTGGGGCCCAGACTCCTGGCAGTGAATGGACAGGCCTTCAGTCTTGGGCCCTGCTCGCCCTGCACCTGCCCAGGGACTCTGGAAGGCTCTCCTGAGCTTAGCAAAGGCGCTCCTGACCAGCTCATTCCCACTCAGGTGGGAACGATGGTTGAGCTCACAGGGTCCCTACATTTTAAAAGCAGTAGAGCCTGTCCGGAGTCAGTGCTGTACTCCTGCTGCATGAGGGGTGGCTAGGAGGCTCTGGGCTATGGGGTAGTAACCACCATCACCCCCCCGCCCCGCACCGTAGGTAGGTGGGGTGGGTGGGTGGGGGGCACTGAGTACCTAGGGTACTCTCATCTCCAACCTGGAAGAGAGTCAGGTTAGAACCTCCAACCCAAGGATGGGCATGGGGGTCCCCTCACTTGCTCCTCTGGCTCAGTGCCTTCGCAGATTGTTTTTTCTCTTAAGGGTTTATTTATTCTGAGGGGGGAGGGGCAGACACAGAGGGAGAGGGAGAGAGAGAATCCCAAGCAGGCTCTGCGCTGTCAGCACCGAGCCCACCACGGGGCTTAATCTCCTGAACCATGAGATCATGACCCAAGTGGAAACCAAGAGTCGGGCCCTTAACCAGCTGAGCCACCCAGGGGCCCCCATGCAGATTTTCTGAAGTCTAGCCTTGCTTTACGGAAGGCTGAACACCCAGCACTCTCTGCCCTCCCATCAATGAGCACTAATGATCACTTTCTCTTTACTTGGCCCTCTCCCCCCAGGAGAGCTACACCAGCTACCTAATTACAGGCCAGGCCTGGAGCCTGGGAAGTGGGGGGGGGGGGAGTGAGGGGGGCGGGGACTGGGGTGCTGAGACCAGCTCAGCTGTGGGCCCTCTGGAGCCTGTGGGGCTCCAGCGTCTCCCCAGGTGCCTGAGTAATGGGGTGCAACAGCTGCCCAGGTCACTACCACTCCTCACTTTGCAAGCTGCCAGCTCCTGCCTGGAGGGCAGCACTGTTGGGGCTCAGCTCCTTCTAGATGGTTCTGGCTTCTAAAGGCCACTGGGAGCTGGAGAACACATGTATGCCAGCGCGTACCTGCTACATGTTCACATTCATTCTGCAAACAGCCGTTCAGAGCCCACGCTGTGCCAGGCTGGGCGCTGAGCACAGAAGGGAAAGATAGGGCTTCAGCTCTGAGTGGCCTGGGCCACCCAGCAGAACCAGCCAGGCCCCTGGTCTCCCTTTTAAGCCAGCCAACTGCCAAGCAGCCATGCGAGTGAAGCATTCTGGGAACAACAGGGGAGGGAAGGGAAAACTCAGGCGCCATAGTGGACAGTGCTTGGAGAAGGTGTCAGAGAACGTTGAAGGTCAAGTTGGATTTCCCAGCCTGGAGGGAGAGCGGAGGAAGCAGCCCCGTGCGTGTTTTAGGAATTGCTCACAACTTCTTGTTGGGGAAAGCGAAGCCTGGGGCGGTAGGCTGGGCCACCATTGGGTATCTCTCCAGGCGTCTATATCAAGATTCCAACTTGTCCATCCTTCTGGCCACCCAACCACCCCCCTACCGCCCCCATTTTCTGGGCTCTGGCCAATAAACAGTCCTCGGAAAACCTTCATACCAGGGTCCTAGAGGCCAAGGTGGCATCCAGTGGACAACAGGTCTAACTGAGAATACTATTGTGCCCAAGGAGCTGAAGAGAGGTCAAGGCTGGCGTTCCAAGGGGGCGATGGAACTGAACTTGGCCTCCCCAGGGCAACACGGCTTTGACATGTGAAGGTCCAGGAAAGGGGAGAAGGTGGAAGAGAACAGACATTTCAGAGAAGATTCCTTTTCCCCATAAGGGCAGTTTCTGTTGGGGGCAGGGGAGTCAAGTTCTCGTGTTCTCCTTCTCTCCCCACCCACCTGGTCCTCGTAAAGCCCTTTCTCCAGCCCCGTATGGAGAGGTTTCTCCCCTCGTTCAGATTGTTCCGTATGTCACGACAATTTTCGGTGGCCTGCGGGCAGGCAAGATGGTCATGCTCCAGGGAGTGGTCCCTCTCAATGCACGCAGGTAAGGGGATGCTCCAGTGGGGAGCTGGGGGCCCCTCTCTGCCTCTGGGGTGTCTGGGGGGGTCTCTGACCAGGGATGCCCACCAGGTTCCAGGTAGACTTCCAGTGCGGCTGCAGCCTGTACCCCCGGCCAGACATCGCCATCCACTTCAACCCCCGTTTGCACACCGCCAATCCCCATGTCATCTGTAACACCCTGTACCTCGAACGCTGGCAGACCGAGGCCCGGTGGCCCCACGTGGACCTGCAGAGAGGAGCCAGCTTCCTCCTCCTCTTTCTCTTCGGAAATGAGGAAATGAAGGTGGGTGGAAGGGACGGGCCTCGGTGTCTAGAGCCTGCTAGACACTCCTTCTTCCTTTGCCTGGATGCCCTGTGTCACTGTGTTGAGGGGCATTGCCGGGAGGGCCAAGCAGCCGCCAAGCTCAGTTCCAAGCTGCACTGGGCTCGCATGGCGGCAAGAAAGCCCTGTCATGCGTGGCCCTGGGGAGGGCCCTACTGCCACGGTCATGGCGAGGACCTCAAGAGCGCCTGCAATGTGCAGGGCCACCCTGAATCCTCACCACACTGTGGATGAGGTGGGTCCTCACATCCTCCCCACCAGGGAGGGAGCGGAGTGGGCAGGGGGCAGGGAGAGAGAACTCCACCTCAAGGCTTTCACCGTAGATGTGGGCTCCTGCCAGAAAGACACCAGGACCTTGACCTCTCCAGGGGAAAGGGGAGTGGAGGGAGGGCCCTATGGTGTAGGGGTCACATGGCCTCCTGGACCTCCACTTCCTCATCTGTGTGTAGATGGGCCTCTGAGGCCGCTAGGTCTGCTGAGAGACAAATGAGGGACAGCGTGGGGAAAGTGCTGTGTGCCAGGAGGAGGGACACAGAGAGACAGTGAGAGGTGCTTTGGTCCCAAGGCCAGCCCCGCCGTCTGCCAGCTGGGCAACCTTGGGAAGGTCACATAAGCTCCCCAAACCCTTGGGCACCTCGTCTGCAAATCGTGCCCATCAAGTTGGTGTCAAGTTCAATGAGGGACGTTGCAGATGAGAGTGCCCACCGTTGCCTGGCACATAAGTATCTGTCCGTCCCTCCAGGTGAGCGTGAATGGGCAGCACTTTCTCCACTACCGCTACCGACTCCCACTGTCCCGTGTGGACACCCTGGGGATATTCGGTGACATCTTGGTGGAGGCCGTTGGATTCCTGAACATCAACGTGAGTTCCCTTGGGGCCATCGTACGTTCTGAGTAGCCACTTCCCCTGATGCCTAGACAGGCTCAGGACCTCCTGCCGCCCCAGACAGGCCTTGTCATACCAGTGACAACCAAGGTGGAAGGGGGCCATCAAGGTGTGGAATGAGAAAGGGACCACAGAAGGGGACCCAAGAGCCATGGCCAGGAAGTGAATCGCTTGGACACTTGGAGCCAGGGGCCCAAACAGTAACTCGCTATGCCATTTCCACCTGAGGTGCTTATTAAAAATGCATATTCCGGGGTGCCTGAGTGGCTCAGTCGGTTAAACGTCCGACTTCGGCTCAGGTCATGATCTCACCATTCATGGGTTCGAGCCCTGCGTTGGGTTCTGTGCTGACAGCTAGCTTGGAGCCTAGAGCCTGTCTTTGGATTCTGTGTCTCCCTCTCTCTCTGACCTGTTCCTGCTCACGCTGCCTCTCTCTCTCAGAAATAAATAAAACATTAAAAATAAAAAAAAAGAAAGAAAATGCAGATTCCTGGGGCACCTGGGTGGTTCTGTAGGTTAAGTGTCCCACTTCGGCTCAGGTCATGATCTCACAGTTTGTGAGTTCGAGCCCCATGTTGGGCTCTGTGCAGACAGCTCGGAGCCTAGAGCCTGCTTCACATTCTGTCTCTCTGTCTCTCTGCCCCCTGCCCTGCCCACGCTCTGTTTCTCTCTCAAAAATAAACATTAAAAATAGTAATAAAAATAAAAATGCAGATTCCTAAGCCCCACCACCAGACCTGACTCAGTAAGCCTGAGGTGGGGCCTAGGAATCAGCATGTTCAAATGCCAGGTTTGAGAACTGCTAATGAGGCCAAGGGGGAGAATGAGGAGCTACCAAAGCCAGCCTCTGGCCCCCTCCCGGGCGCAGGCAGCGCAGGCGGGAGCCCCCCAGATGGCCCTCAGAGCCTGCAGTGGTCCTGAATCCTGCGTGTTGCTTTTTCTTTCCCGACAGCCATTTCCAGAGGGCAGTAGCGAGTATCCAGTTGGATATGTGAGTCTCTGGGGAGCACGGTCGGCCCTTGTCCAGCCCCGCGAGCTGAGCCACTGAGCTCCCTCCTCCCCCAGCCTGACCTGGTTGACAAGAGCCAGCTGCCCCTTCCCTCCTGCACAGTTGCCATGGATACCGCTGGCCCCACTTCCGTCCCTGGCCAGCCGGGATTTTCCTCTCCCAGCCTGAGCCCCTTGGGCTTGGGAAGATGGGTGGGGTAGGCTGGCTGCCCAGAATGGGCAGAGCCCTAGTATGGCCATCAGGAGATCCCTCTCAGGGGGTGATTTCTGTTCCCAGAAACCCCCCGAGGAAGCTGGGCTTGGCCTGCAGGGCAGAGGGGAGGGGAGGCCCAAGGCCATGCCAATAAGTGAATGACAGACCCTCTCTCCGGTTCTTCCCCATTATCCCAGAGCTGGTGTCCCGAGCTCCAATCATGCACCGGTTTCTGTCTTTGGACAGAAACCCCAAACACCCCCAATCCTTGGTAATAATATTAAGAGGCTCTCTTCCACCGAGCTAACACCACATGGTCTCCATGTCCCTTTTCTTCCCTTGACAGCCCTTCCTGCTGAAGAGCCCCAGCCTGGTGAGTGACCTCCCTCCTGGGTCATCCTGGGTGGGGACCCCGCCCCCACCCCCGCCCCCAGTGGGAAATGCCCTCACCACCAAGGTCTCCCCTTCCTTTATAGAAGAAGCTTGCGGGCTGCCGGTGGGTCTGGCAGCTTTGGGCTAAAGCTCCTGCTTCTTGCCTTTTCTCCATTTATTCTGAACACAATTACTTGATACTCTTCTGTGCCTGGCCCGGTGCCAGGCTCTAGGATAGAGGGACTAGCCAGTCTCAGCAGGCTGGTGGGGAGACAGACCAGTGAACGGGCCATTACAATTCAGGGTACAGCGATCCGGAATATACTTGGCGCTCAGGTCTGGGATGGGGGTGGGGGGGTGCCCTGAAAGGCCAGGGAGAGTCGTGCATAGGAGACCAGGCCTGCAACAGGTGTCTAATAATAAATGAGCAAAGCCGAGCCTTCTCCCGGCTGCAGGCCTGAAGCCAGACTTCCCTGCTCGAGCGCTCCATGGCCCCTGGGGGGCGGCAGCCCTCCTCAAGCCCCTCCGTGTGTGCCTCCTCACTTATCTCCGTCCCCCTACAGGAGGTGCCCTGCTCGCGGGCCCTTCCCAAGGGTCTCTGGCCGGGACAGATCATCGTTCTACGGGGGCTGGTCTTGCCAGAGCCAAAGGAGTAAGTCTCCAGGTGGGAGGGAGGGAGAAGCATCCCTGAGCCACGCATGCGCTTTACATGCATCACTTCGTTCATCTCCAACAGCGTCGCTCTGTGGTTGGGGCCACCAGTGCTCAGGCTGCCTCCAGGGCCCCCGGACAGCCCCAGTTCTGGGAGTATCTTCCCTGCCTGTACATCTAGTCAGGCCAACCAGCCTCTCGTCGCAGGTCCCAGCTGGGGCTCCGGGAAAGGTCCTTTACAGGCTCAGGCTGAGACCCAGAGAGCGAACTCCACCTGCCAGGGTGACACGGGGCAGTGCGGTGGTTTGAGCCGCCCCGGAGAGGAGGCATTGGGAGCTTGGAGCCACACACGAACTACGCGGATGCTGCCTGACCTCTCCTACAGGGGGCGCTCCTGCTCCATCCCTCAAACCCTAGTGGCTCTGAGCCAGACTAGAGTCTCTTTCTTCCTCTCTCCCCTCCTTGCCTTCTGCCCGGTCTCCTTTCCTTCTTGCTGGAATCGCACTGGATTTCATGACTTTTCCGGGCCAGGTCGCCTGGGTTTGACTTCTGCTGAGGACACTTCCTCCCTGTGCACCTTCAAGGCAACTTCTTTTCCTTTCTGGACTTCAATATCCTTGTCCGTAAAAAGAGGTAATGATACTGCCAGCCTCACGGGTGGGTACATGCTTAGAATTTTGCCAGGCACGTAGTAAGGGCTCCACAAATGTGACAGTAGCAGAATTATCTCCACGGAGGGGGCAGCAGAGGAAGGAGGGTGCCCTGTATTCTCCCTTTCCGTTTCGGTTTTGGTTTTGATTTTGAAAACACTGACCTCAGGGCTCCTGGGTGGGCTCAGTCGGTTAAGCGTCCGACTTCGGCTCAGGTCATGATCTCACCGTTCGTGGGTTGGAGCCCCGCGTTGGGCTCTGTGCTGACAGCTCAGATCCTGGAGCCTCTGTGTCTCCCTCTCTCTCTGACCCTCCCCTGCTCATGCTCTCTCTCTCTCTCTCTCTCTCCCTCAGAAATAAATAAAACGTTTTTAAAAAATTGAAAACACTGACCTCATTACACTGTTGGCCCTGCATGCTCTTGATCAGACCTGTGAGCTCTGGGGCAGACTTGCAGCCCAGCCCTGGACGGCACCAACCTCCAAAGCCAGGCACAGATGGGTTGGAATCCTGGTTTTGCCTCCCATAAACTATGTGGTCTTGGGGAAGGCACCACACCTCTCTGTGGCTGGAGTCCTGAGTTTCTCCCATCAGAAGTAAAGGAGAAAGATCATCTCAGTTGCAAAGGAAAAATGAAAAAGTTCTCAATGATAGAAGAAACACCCGCCCCAACACAACATGGAGACATGACATCAGCTTTAGGTCCTAGCTCAAAGTCTAATGGTTATTATACATTTTTTTTAGATTTAATGATCTATTTTATTTTTTTTAATCCAACTATATATTTGTTCAGGAGTAGAATTTAGTGATTCATCACTTACATATCATTTACATATAACACGCAGGGCTCATCCCAACCAGTGTCCCAAGCCCCTCACCCCTTTAGGGCTTCCCCCCACCCAACTCCCTGCCAGCAACCCTCAGTTTCTTCTCTGTATTTCGGAGTCTTTTATGGTTTGCCTCCCTCTCTGTTTTTATCTTATTTTTGCTTCCCTTCCCTTATGGTCATCTGTTTTGTATCTTAAATTCCACATATAAGTGAGATCATGATATTTCTCTTTCTCTGATGACTTCTTTCACTTAGCATAATACCTCTAGTTCCATCCACGTTGTTGCAAATGGCAAGATTTCATTCTTTTTCATTGCCAAGTAATATTCCGTTGAATATACACACCACATCTTCTTCACCCATTCATCAGTTGATGGACATTTGAGCTCTTTCCATACTTTCACTATTGATGATAGCGCTGGTATAAACATTGAAGTGCATGGGCCCCTTTGAAACAGCACCCCTGTATCCCCTGGATAAATACCTAGTAGTGCAATTGCTGGGTCATAGGGTAGTTCTATTTTTAAATTTTTGAGGAACCTGCATACTGTTTTCCAGAGTGGCCGCACCAGTTTGCATTCCCACCACCAGTGCAAAAGTGTTCCCTTTTCTCCACATCCTCGCCAACCTCTGTAGAGTTGCCTGAGTTGTTAATTTTAGCCATTCTGACAGGTGTGAGGTAGTATCTCATAGTAGTTTTGATTTGTATTTCCTTGGTGATAAATGATGCTGAGCATTTTTTTCACGTGTCTGTTAGCCATCTGAATGACTTCTTTGGAAAAGTGTCTAGTCGTGTTTTTTGCTCATTTCTTCACTGGATTATTTGTTTTATTTGGGTGTTGAGTTTGATAAGTTCTTTAAAGATTTTGGAGACTAACCCTTTATCTGATATGTCGTTTGCGAATATCTTCTCCCATTCTGACAGTTACCTTTTAGTTTTGCTGATTGTTTCCTTCACTGTGCAGAAGCTTTTTATTTTCATGAGGTCCCAATAGTTCATTTTTGCTTTTGTTTCCCTTGCCTCTGGAGGCATATCAGGTAAGAAGTTTTTGCAGCCAAGGTCAAAGAGGTGATTGCCTGTTTTGTCCTCTAGGATTTTGATGTCTTCCTGTCTTATGTTTAGGTCTTTCATCTATTTTGAGTTTATTTTTGTGTATGGTGTAAGAAAGTGGTCCAGGTTCATTCTTCTGTATGTTGCTGTCGAGTTTTGCCAACACCATTTGCTGAAGAGACTGTCTTTATTCCATTAGATATTCTTTCCTGCTTTGTCAAAGATTAATTGGTCATGGGTTTGTGGGTTCTCTATTCTGTTCCATGGATCTGAGTGTCTGTTTTTATGCCAGTACCATACTGTCTTGATTATTACAGCTTTGAAACACAGCTTGAAGTCCGGAATTGTGATGCCTCCAGCTTTGGTTTTCCTTTTCAGGATTGCTTTGGCTATTCGGGAGTCTTTTCTGGTTCCGTACAAATTTTAGGATTGTTTATGCTAGCTCTGTGATGACTGCTCGTGCTATTTTGATAGGGATTGCATTGAATATGTAGATTGCTTTGGGGAGTATCAACATGTTAACAATATTTGTTCTTCCATTCCATGAGCGTGGAATGTTCTTCCATTTCTTTGTGTCATCTTCACTTTCCTTCATAAGCTTTCTGTAGTTTTCAGTGTGTAGATTTTCCACCTCTTTAGGTGTATTCCCAGGTATCTTATGTTTTTTAGTGTAATTGTGAATGGGATCGATTCCTCGATTTCTCTTTCTGCTGCTTCATAATGGGTGTACAGGAATGCAACCGATGAAAAGTCTAATGGTTATTATTAGTGACACAACAAGTAGTTTAGCTGCTTTTCTCAAGGACATAGAATTCACATGCCCTCAAAGGCCTGACAGGTCACAGGAATAGCGAAGTCCCGGGCTGGGAAGTGCCGGGCTGGGAAGGCAAAGTGGAAAGAATATTTCCAGAGACCTACTCATGCTGGATCTTCTGATTATTTTAAAAGAGAAGCTGGAAGCCATCTTTCATACAAAGTTTCTCAATTTCTGACCACCGTAGTACTTTGAAGTTAAAGAACACGAGGGACCAACCTGGACGTTTCTCCAGGCCACTTCAGCTGTGGGTCACTGACATTAAGACGTAGCACAGTACCTGGCATCTAGCCAGTCTGAGATAAATGTGGCTGTTACTGTTGTTTTCTGGAGGCAACTGTGGCTTGAGTTGGACAGAGGGAGTAAGAGTTAGAGGGCTCGGAATTCGTCTGTGTTAAATATCTATCCTTTCCATGGGGCGCCTGGGTGGCTTAGTCGGTTAAGAGTCCGACTTTCGCTTAGGTCATGATCTCGCGGTTCGTGGGTTCGAGCCCCGCGTCGGGCTCTGTGCTGACTGCCAGCTCAGAGCCTGGAGCCTATTTCAGTCTGTGACTCCCTCTCTCTCTGACCCTCCCCTGCTCACACACTCTCTCTCTCTCTCCTAGAAATAAAAAAAAAAATAAAAAATAAAATCTATCCTTTCCTCTCCAGCCCTCCCCCCAAGCCCTGAGGGTGTGGGGATGCTGCAGCTGCTAAGAGCTTCCACAGAACTTCACTAGGTGTCCACAGGGAGTCTGTTACCCAGCCTGGGGCTGTGCTGGATAGAGCGGAGCCGGGGTGGGGACACTGAGGCCTCTAAGAATTCTTAGGCCAATGGGAAGACAAAGACTTTTCTGGGGAAGCACAGGGGGAAAGGGTTTGGGGCTGGAGGCGGGGTCCCTGCCTTCCAAGCTTCTTCCCAGGGATGAGCCCTTGCTGGCTCCCGCCCAAAGCTGGAAATGTATGGGGTGGCTTCCTGGCCCAGATCCAGCGGGATCCCTTTTCCACTCTGTGCCCCACCACGTGCATCCTGGCCTCCCAACTATCCACCGCTTCCTGCCCAGGAGTCAGTCATCAGTAGCTTCAGGGGTTTTGCTTCAAAAGTGATTTTGGAAGCTCCCAGGACCTGAGACAGAATCCGGCTGCCCTGTGAGAGGCGGACGCCAGAGAGCAGGAAGACCCTCAGGTCTGGAGTCCTGTGGTGTTCGCATTGCAGCCCAAAGCCCACAACTCTCACTAGTCCCAGAGCCAGTCCTGGAACTTCTTGTCCCCATCAGTTATACGGGCTGATGATCCACAAGGCACAGGATTTCTGTGAGGACTCCAGAAAAGCAAACAGTAGCCAGTAAAACACCTCCGGTGTGTCTTGCCGGATTTCACGTCCATTCTCTCCTTTGTTCCTATCAATGGCTCTAGAGGTTGGTATTGTATTACATAGTAATATTTTTTTTCTTTTTTTCTTATTTATTTCTAGGAGAGAGAGAGAGAGACAGCATGAGCAGGGGAGGGTCAGAGAGAGAGGGAGATACAGACTCTGAAATAGGCTCCAGGCTCTGAGCTGGCAGTCAGCACAGAGCCCGATGCGGGGCTCGAACCCACGAACCGCGAGATCATGACCTAAGCGAAAGTCGGACGCTTAACCGACTAATCCACCCAGGCACCCCTACATAGTAATATTTTTTTTTAATGTTTTTTTTTTTTTAATTTATTTCTAGGAGAGAGAGACAGTGTGAGCAGGGGAGGGACAGAAAGAGAGGGAGTCACAGACTGAAACAGGCTCCAGGCTCCGAGCTGGCAGTCAGCACAGAGCCCGACGCGGGGCCTGAACCCACGAACCGCGAGATCATGACCTAAGCGAAAGTCGGAAAGTCGGACGCTTAACCGACTAGGCCACCCAGGCGCCCCATAGTAATATTTTTTAAACAATAGGTGTGATTTGTGTGCTTACTAAGTGCTGTTCTCGCACTTGACATATGTTAACTCAGTTCTCACAACTCATGAGGCAGGTATAATACTCTTCTCCCCACTTTACAGATGAGGAGACTGAGGCACAGAGACAATAAGTGACCTGCCCAAGCTCGCAGGACTAGAAAGTAACAGAGCAGGGTGGCAGCCAGGTAGCCTGGCTCTAACCCCTGCAAGACAATACCTGCCCTATAACACTTGGTGAACATTAGCGACTACGAAAATAATTATCCCCATTTTGAGGAAGGGGAAATGAGGCTCAGACAAGGTCACGTGCTCCCCCATGGACCTTGCCCGATGCGTGGTGTTGTGCTTGAGACTCGCTCTAGTGTTCCCACCCCCTCCGGGCTGCCGAACCTTCCAGCTGCTCGCCCACCTCCATCCCTCCCCTCAGGGTCTGGCAGCCACAGCTCAGAGGCGGCCCCTTCCCTCACCCCTTCTTGCAGCTTCACGCTGAGCCTGCGGGACGAGGCGGCTCACGTTCCCGTGACGCTCAGGGCTTCCTTCGCAGACAGAACTCTGGCCTGGATCTCGCCCTGGGGGTGCAAGAAGCTGATCTCAGCCCCCTTCGTGTTCTACCCGCGGCGATTCTTCGAGGTCAGTCAGAGCCAAGTGGCCTCGTCCCTCCTGGGGGGCAGAAAGCTGCCTTCCCAGAAGGGGTGGGGGGAGACAGGGGTGCGTCCTGGGGTCACGGGTGCCAGTTTTTCACTGGCAGAGAAAACGTCTGTGCCGAGGCACTCAACCCTCCACTCCCCAAACACAGATGCAGTTAATCAGGGCTGCCCCTGGCATTGGTGTTATTTAAAAAAAAAAACACACAAAAAACCCCTCTAATGACTCCAAAGTGCAGCTGGGGTTGAGCCCACTGCTCAAGGGAACGCCGCCGGCACAGATGGTGAAACCAAGGACCAGGGCAGAGATGATCCTTGGGGAAGGTCACAGTGATCTGGTGCCAAGCGCGACACCCAGTCTTGTTCTTTCCCACCACCAGGTGCCCTCTGGTTCCCGTCTTTGTGACCTCTGAGGGGAGGGCTTGCTGGGTGGGGCATCGGGCAGGCCGTGCACGGTCCGTCTGTCTGTCTGGGAGCCTGCAGAGCCTTCCCGTCCTTTCCCAGGTGCTGCTCCTATGCGAGGAGGGAGGGCTGAAGCTAGCGCTCAATGGGCAGGGCCTGGGGGCCACCAGTGTGCACCATCGGGTCCTGGAGCGGCTGCGGGAGCTCCGGGTCAGCGGCAGCGTCCAGCTCTACTGTGTTCATTACTGAGGAGGGAGCCAGGGCGACCCCCCCACCGCCAGGGAAGAGAAGGGCCAGCCCCCTCCCGGCGCCCCTCCACGCGGATCCGCTTTCCTCCCTTCGATAAACTGTGTGCCTTTCACAGGGGCTTTCAGAAGCCCCGGCCTGGGATCGGCACACCCTGTGTGCACTCACATCTCATCCGCAAGCATTCGGTCACGGGGCCACGGGGCCACTGCTGTGGCCTTGGTATATCTGCGGTGTTCCTGGTACGTCTCTTTATACCATCCGATTTTGCGTCTTCCACTTCCGGTGCCATTTTCCCTTGTATTTTCAGCTTGCTATTGGACTGATGAAATCTTTATCACCCTCCTCCCCTTGTGTCTGTTATAGCGGTTTGGAAGTTATAACTGCATTTATACTTCTAGTGGTTTTCCTTACTTTTTCTTTTTCTTTTTTTTTAATGTTTATTTATTTATTTAGAGAGAGAAAGAGAGAGAGCCGGGGAAGGGCAGAGAGCGGGGGAGAGAGAGAATCCCAAGCACGCTCCACACTGTCAGCACAGAGCCCCATGCGGAGTTCGAACTCACAGACCGTGAGATCGTGACCTCACCTGAAATCAAGAGTCAGACGCTCAACCAACTGAGCCACCCAGGCGTCCCATTATTATTTTTATTTTTATTAATAAGATTGACTTTTGGGAATGGGTAAAACTCTGAGTTTTAACATGGACGTAGGTTCGTGTACTCACGACTGCCCCAATCAGGACGCGTAAAGACCCCATCGCTCCAAAACACTCTCTTGTCACTGCCTTGTAATCATACCACCTCCACCCCTTCCTGTAACCCCAGCAACCCAAGGATCTGCTTTCCACGCCTACGTTTTCCCTTTTCAAAAATGCCATATAAATGGAATCCTACAGTATCTGACCTATTGGATCTGGGTCCTTTCACTGTGCATCATCGTTCTGAGATCAATCTAAGTAGCTGTTTGCATCAGGGACCGTTTCTCTGTTATTCTGTAGTGTTCAGTTGGACCACAATTCATTTATCTGCTGACCCATCGAAGAAGATTTGGGTGGTTTCCGAGTTTTGGCAATCAAGAGTAGAGCTACTGAAAACCATTGCGTACAAGTCTTTGATGAAATGAGCTTTAACTTCTCTAGGGTAGGTACCTGGTAGTGCAATTTCTGGATCATATGATAAATGCATTTTTGACCTTAGAAGAAACTGCCCAGCAGTTTTCCAGAATTGTTTCAAAGTGGCTGTGCCATTTTGCATTCCCGTCAGCAAGGCGGGAGACTTCTAGTGGTCCTGCATCCTCGCAATTGTTATTGTCAGTGTTTTTGTTTTTTATTTTTTTAATGTTTATTTATTTTTGAGAGAGAGAGACACAGAGAGTGGGATCAGGGAAGGGGCAGAGAGAGAGGGAGACACAGAATCCGAAGCAGGCTCCAGGCTCTGAGCTGTCAGCACGGAGCCCGATACGGGGCTCGAACTCACAAACCATGCGATCGTGACCTGAGCCGAAGTCTGACGCTCAACCGACCGAGCCACCCAGGTGCCCCTCGTGTTCTTTTATTTCAGCCACCCTCACCGGTGTGTGTGTGTGGGGGGGGGTCTCCATGTGGTTTTAAACTGGCATTTCACTAATGGCTGAAGATGGTGAGCAGTTTTTTTATATGCTGGTTTACCATCCATGTATTCTCTGTTGTAGTGACTGTTCTCGCCTTTGATGTTGTTGTTTTCTTTTTTTTTTTTTTAATTTTTTTTTTTTAAATTTATTTCTAGGAGAGAGAGAGACAGTGAGCAGGGGAGGGTCAGAGAGAGAGGGAGTCACAGACTGAAACAGGCTCCAGGCTCTGAGCTGTCAGTCAAGCACAGAGCCCGACATGGGGCTTGAACCCACGAACTGCGAGATCATGACCCAAGCGAAAGTCGGACGCTTAACCGACTAAGCCACCCAGGCGCCCCTGATGTTGTTGTTTTCTAAGTAATCCTTATAGCCAGTGTAGCACCCAAAGCTACAACCCCGAAATCAAGAGTCACATGCTCCACTGACTGAGCCAGCCAAGTGCCCCTCTTTTCTCCATGTTTTGATTGAGTTGTTGGTTTTTTTACCCTTGACTTTGAAGGATTCTTGGATAGAATGCAACCTGGATAGAAGTCCTTTGTTAAAGATGTTAGTTGTAAAGAATGTCTCCCCACCTTAGCTTGTTTTTTCATTCGGTTTCTTTCACCCAGTGTAAGTTGAGTTTTGGGGAAGTCCAATTCGTCAGTTTTTTCTTTCATGGATTAACTTTTTGGTATCATAGCTACGAATTCTTTGCCTAGTGAGGATTTCTCCTTTGTTTCCATCTAACAGTTGTGTACTTTTGTTAAGTAATGACATTGAACCAAGTAAATCCGAAGATCAAACTGGCTTTATTAAACCATTCCCGTAGGGCCGCACCCCATCCGACAAGTAGAGAGGCTCTCCAAGGAGTTGAACAAAATGGAAGGTTCTTATTAGCAAAAGAAAAGATTGTTCCTGGCAGGCCTGCTTTCTAGGGGAAAAGGTCTTAACATGCAGAAGACCTCATCTTTCTTTGGGGGTCGGAGAGGACCCAGGTGCTCACTGACGCTGATGGAAAGAAAAATTTCCTGACTGGTTGAGGCCACATTTCTGGGGGAGGCTGAAACTCCAATTAAATTAGGTAGTAAGTCCCAGTTTGAGAACTCAGTACAAGTGACGTCTTCTTTTTGAGCAACCTCAATAAACTCAACTTAAATAAAAAGATTAGTCTGGAGGGGTGCCTGGCTGACTCAGTTGGAAGAGGGTGCGACTCTTGATCTTGGGGTCATGAGTTTGAGCCCCACGTTGGGTGTAGAGATTACTTAAATAAGTAAATAAGTACTTTAAAAAACAAGACTAGCCTATAGAAAGTAAGAACATGATCATCACTCAGAGCGAAATTACTTTATGAAATGATTAGAGAAAGAACCTTGTTCCCATTGCTTAAATATTAACAACACTCTGTTAAAAGTGAAGTTTAAGCTGAAGCCCATTCCTAAGAAATCTCCTGGACCAAGGCACAGATATCTTCCAAGGAAGATCGGTGACTTCCACCCACAGCTGTTCTCTGATGGCACATTCCAGAAGCCTTGGGAGTTCTTCAAACATGCTAGTTCCTGGTGCCCGCCCCAGATGGGTGAGATCAGAATGTCTGGGTGTGGGGCTTGTGCCTCAGAATATTCTTTTTTTTTTTTTTTAATTTTTTTAAAAATTTATTTCTAGGAGAGAGAGAGATAGAAAGCGTGAACAGGGGAGGGTCAGAGAGAGAGGGAGACACAGACTCTGAAACAGGCTCCAGGCTCTGAGCTGGCAGTCAGCACAGAGCCCGATGCGGGGCTCGAACCCACGATCCGTGAGATCATGACCTAAGCGAAAGTCGGACGCTTAACCGACTAAGCCACCCAGGCGCCCCTGTGCCTCAGAATATTCTAAGAGCCCCCAGGAGATTCTGACATGCAGCTTGGATTGGGAATGACTATTCCAGACCTTGAAGACTCTGGAAATCTCTGTATACTATTACATATGAAAGTGCTCCAGGAAAGAAAAATGCCTAGGTATCAGCCAGCTGAGATCGAGGCTTGAGGGATGGGACCCAGGCTGTCTACAGCAGGGCAGGGATAGAGGGTAAGATAAAGTAGAATGCCACAGAAGACGGGGGCACCCCAAGTTAGGGAGCCAAGACCCTTGTGCATATCAAGAGCAGGAGGGAGGGTGGAGAATGTGCCAGACTCAAAATGACTAGATCTCACTTGACCCCATGGAGATCGAGAGCTCAAATAGACCCCGTGGACTCTCCGATCTTCAGTTCCTTCACTGCAGAATGAGGATGATAAGTCATTGATCTGATCCCTTCCCCCCCCCCCCCCGCACACAGGGCTGGGAGGTTTGCATGTGAGCAGCCCTCTCAGTTTTCCAGCACTTTCCCACACATTTCGTTCTGTAAAAACCGTTGTGATGTAGACAAGATGAGGATGAAGCCGGGCCGACTGGCAGAGTAATTTGTCAGAAGTCACAGAGCTGGTCTGGGGGTACCCGAGGCGGAACCAGCTCTTCCTGTCTCCTGGTCAGGAGCTCTCCACCGATTATCCTCTTGAACATGGTTCCCAAGGCATAGAGCCTGAGTTCAAATCCTGCTGTCTGCATGAGCTTAGATGTCATGGCTTTGGGCAAATTCGGTGCATCCACATGGAAAGGTATGGATCATTACATCAACCCTGGCAGGATGCTTGTGAATTTATGAGTCAACGTGACTTAAAGTGCTGCGTACTGAGTTGGAACTCAATAAATGGTGGCCCTTGCTGGAAATGTGAGAAATCACCACCATGTTACCAGCACCCCCTCCCCCAGCATGAACAGAACCCTAGGAAACAAGGCAACACGCCAAAGGTGTGTCCCTAATGGGGACCGTATCTCAGATAGGTGATGAAGTACCTACCTTTGCTCTCTGGACAGGTGGACTCTATCTGTTCAACAACCTTCTCCCGCGCAGAGCTGATGACCTCGCACGCATGCACAGTCTGTATGGTATGGTGTACGAGGGTTGTTGATCTGGTTGCTTAAAGATGTGAGGAACTTACCTGCGAATCACAGAGCATCTCTGGTGGGGGAACCAGGCTGCAGGACAGGAAAGGGTTGGAAAGGAGGCCAGGACCCCCATGGCTGTCCTGTTGACATTCTGTACCACCAGCTGCTCCGTCACTCTATTGCTACGTATGGTATTCAATGCCTTCGTGTGTCCTGCTCTGTTCATGCATTTCATCAGAAGGAGACGGCGTTTCTTTTCTTTTTTTAATGTTTATTTATTTTTGAGAGACAGAGAGAGAGTGCAAGCTGGGGAGGGTCAGAGAGAGACGGAGACACAGAATCCGAAGCAGGCTCCGGGCTCCGAGCTGTCAGCACAGAGCCCAATGCGGGGCTCGAACTCACAAACCATGAGATGATGACCTGAGCCAAAGTCAGACGCTTAACCGACTGAGCCACTCAGGTGCCCCAGGAGGCAGCTTTTCTTAAAAACCTCCTTTGTCCCAGGCCCCATGTGGGTGTTCGATGTGTTATCTCATTTCACTCTTCCCTATCCCAAAGGGACAAGAAGTATTACCATTCCCCGCCTTGAGGAAACTGTCTCTTGAGCCTCAGGGAGACCAGATGGCACCCCCAAGGTATCTGCTGAGATGGCTGTGGAGCCAGGATCTAGACCCAGGGCTCACCAATTCCGAAGGGCCTGCTCTCTCTGTGGAGCTGGGCTGATACTGTGCGGACTGTTTGCAAACAAGAAGTTCTGTTTGGGAACATGAGAGGGTGAACCATAAAATGTAGTTCAATTGACATATAACCAATCCCATCCTATAGAGAATAAAGGTCCAGAGTCTTTTATTTCCAAAGCATCCAAGTTTGCTGAGCAGGCAAGAACACAGTTTAACAAGTCAGCATGCACACGCTCATGCTTCTAAACCCAAGGGCTGATATTTAAACAGAAAATCCTTCCCCGCCTGCAAGGGCCACATTCTCGTCTCCCAGGCGGATGGCCCCATGCTCATAGCCCCTCAAAAACATTCCCAACCAGGCCTCCGGGCATGGTGTTTGGCGCACTTCAGGGGAAACCAGGGAGGTGTGGCTGCGTGCTGGGTAAGGGATGCCCTTTGCGCGGGCACCAGATACTAGATTCAGGAAAAATGACCTGCGCTCCTACCCCCAAGTCGTGGAAAAGGAGGGAGGGTCCCAGGAGTACATGTGTGTCCGCTGAGCACATGTTCATTCAGATGTGTGCGGCTGTGCATGTGACGTGTGGGTGTGTTTCTGCACCTATGTCATCGTGAAACCATATGGCCCAGCATCTTTCTGATGTGTCCAAGCACCGCTCCCAGAAGTCCGTGTGGAGTCCCTTCCCTCCTTGCAGACCGACCCTCAAGCCTAGCGCCCCCGGCTTGTGGTGCCCATGGCCTCGTTGAGGCTCCTCCTTAGATCCCCTCCTGGCTTCGGGATGCTGTTCTCTCCTGGCCGATGTCCCCAGAGGCAGCTCGGCCAGGGAGCCGGATCTCATGGGTCACACAGTTGGGGGCAGTGGGGCTGACGTCTCCAGCCAGCCCTCCAGGCCACACAACCCCAGGAGGGAGCATTATCGCCTCTCCTTCAAGTGCGGGAACCTGGGCTCCCAGATTGGCTCAAGGTCACTCCTTGAAAAAGCTGAGCTGGGTCTCTCCTCTGGCCCCATCTCCCACCAGCTGCCCCCATGGCCCCTCCTCCCACACCACGTTGCTTGTCGGTGCTCCACCCAGGACACCCCAGCTGCAAGAATTAATACTTTCTCTGTTCCCCTTCCTTCTATGCTCCTGATCTCCGGAATGACATCGGCACTCTAACCCTTCATCCCAGGTTTCCCAATCCCAAAAGAGGACCATCCTAAGTGCCCCATCCCCTCACACACCCCTTCCCTCCACCCCCACTCCCACACCACGCCCCCACCACCTGTGTCCAGTCCCAAGGTCCAGTCAATGCAAATTCTAGAAGTTTCTCCTGAATTCAGCTCCTCGTTCAACTCCCACCCCCTGAATTAGCTCAGGGCAACCCTGTCCCTGCCTCTGTGACCCCCACAGCCTCTTGATCACCCCCTGCTTACCCCACACCCAGTCTCCCCAAGACCCAGTGAGACCTTCCCAAAGGGCACATGTGGCCTCAGGGCACAGAGCACACCCTTTGGGCAGCAGCTCCCAAGCCTCCGCACCAGCCCCTCCTCAGCCCTTCTTGCCCTCTGCCTCTCCCCCTCCCCCAGGATGACTGAGTGGCTTGCCCTCCTCCTAGCCACAGAGCTGGCCCCTGCCTCTGCTCCCCTGCACATCTGGCTGCCTCTGCCTCCAATCCCCTCCCCCACCCCTATCTTCCTCTTCTCCCCCCACACCAGACACCCCTCTCTGAGAAGCTGCCCCCGGGGGCCCCTGGGGGCCTGGCTCAGCTGCCACTCGCTGGTGCACGTCCCCCCAGACTTTGAGCTCTGCCAGGGCAGGATCCTCTATGCTGCCCCTCCCTGCTTCACCTCCAGGATCCCGCGAAGGGCCTGGCTTGGCATGGGGGCCGAGGAAATCTACGTGGAAGAGGGGCCGGAGGACCAGTGTGGCCGGACCCCCTCCCAGCCACTCCCCTCTCCCAGCCAGGGCAGGGCAGGCCCAGGGAAGGTGACGCAAGGGGTCTATTCACTCCACCCCTAAATACCTAAGGCTCCAGCTGGGGCGCTGTCCACAGGAGCCAAAGTCTGAGCTTGTTCCCTCCCTGGATGAGGAAACAGAGATGGTCACTGGGGACAGGGCTGCTCCCTTCCACAGCCGGGCCAGACAGCCTTCCCTTTTCCAGATGATAAGGCAAGACATGCCTTTCCTGGAAGGTCCATTTCCTGGAATAAATATGTGAGCTTGTTTCGTTTCAGCTGCACAGCACTGAGCTGAAGACCCACCCTCTGCCTGCAACTTCAAAGACACAGAAAGGTGGGGGTACTGGGACTGGGTAGTTCACAGCCTAGGCACGAATGATCTGGAACTGAGAGGAAAAAACTATGGAAGGAAGGAAGGAAGGGGAGGGACAGGTGCTGTGGGGGTGTAAGAAGGTCCAGATTCTTGGCAGGAGCTGAGGCAGGCATGGTGGGAATTAGTTCACCTCCCAGAGACCGAAGGCGTCCTCCCTACAGATGCAGCATCAAGGCTCCTCTGTGAACTGCGAGTGAGCAAGATGGGCCCCTAAAGGCCCAGACAGACACAGCTTCCAGAACAAGGATCCAGCTTCCTTCGTGTTTCACTCATGGCGCCCCGCCCCCACCTTACATCCCAGGCATGCAGTCCAGCCCTGGGGACACAGGCGATACCCACTCGGAAAAGACCTCATAGCCACCCCTCCCACACCCCAGGGAAAAATAGGCTTTTATATAATAACTCATGTTTACGCAAGTTTTCAAAATAGCGACTGGTGCCCACTCTTCCCAAGGCCAGCAGAGCAGACCGAGGGAGCCACCCCACGGCAGATTTGCCCTGATACATCAAGAGGGCTTGGCGCAGACATCAGGAAGCAGAGGCTGAGCGGGCCTGGGACCTGCTGATCTCCGGCCCTGTCTTCCATATGGACTCCGAGAATCTCACTCTTGGTTTCATTCTGCCCTGATCAGCGCCCATCACTCACTAAGCAGGCATTGAACCAAACTCTGAAGTCTGAGAGGTGGCCGTGATGTACAGTCACACAGGGACCCCTCGCACGCAGAAGCAGAAAAATACTGTACCCGAGGGAGGGCTACCTCCCAACTCCCACCTGAGTATCTTATCAGCTTTGCTGGGGTCAAGAACAGCCCCCTGCATCAGCACACGCTTAGTTCCTCTTCTTCATGTAACCTGAGGGCTGTGGGTCGGTAAAGAATCTTCTGGGCTCTGCTGAGTTTGGCTCATCGAGGTTAGGCCTTCCACCACCCGGGTTTCATTCTGGTACCTCAGCTGAAGGGGCGGCCTCTAGCTGGGACGGGTCTTCCTCTTGACAAAGGGCACAGGAGCTAAAGAAGCTAAGCCTAACCGTGCGCTTTCCTATAAAACTGCTCAGATGTGGGGAATGACATGTGTGCTCCTTTACTCCCATTGGCCAAAGCGGATCACATGACCCAGCCCAACATCAAGGAGGAATGTGGACTGCCAGGGAGCAGAGTGGGGAACGAAGGGATCCAATCCACCCCAGGGACACTCTTTCCACGGCTGTGTCTTTTGGGGGCGCCTGGGTGGCTCAGTCAGTTGAGCATCCGACTTTGGCTCAGGTTATGATCTTATAGTTCGTGAGTTCAAGCCCCGTGTAAGGCCCTGTGCTGACAGCTCAGAGCCTGGAGCCTGCTTTGGATTCTGTGTCTCCCTCTGTCTCTGTCCCTCCCCTGCTCACACTCTGTCTCTGTCTCTGGGTCTCTCTCAAAAATAGATAAACATTAAAAAAAAATGTTAATGAATAAACAGTAAAAATAGTTTCAAAAAAAAGATACAGGATTAAATTAAAATTCCTTAAATGATCCAGTTTTGCTTTCTACATACCATTGTGGAGAACCAGGCTCCCTGGAAAAATAATGAATTCCAGGGTAGGGACAGGGAAAGCAGAAGCCATGCCTGGATTATATTAGGGCCAGAAAGCAAATGTTATAGGTTGAATATTCTGTTTCTCCCCCAAAATTCATGTGTTGAAGTCCTGACCTCTAACACTTCACGATGTATTTGGAGATGGGGTTTTAAGGGGGTTATTAACTTAAAAAGAGGACCTATTAATTAAAGGCGCTTTAATTAAATTAAAAATGGTCCTAACCCTACTGGTGTCTTATAAGAAAGAGAGATTAGGACATAGACACGCACAGAAGGGAGACCCTATGAAGACCCTGGGGGAGAAAGCAGCCACCTAGGAGCCAAGGGGAGAGGCTTCAGAAGAAGCCAAGCCTGTGGACACCTTGATCTGGAACTTCTAGCTACCAGAATCATGAGAAGATAAAATTGTCTTATTTAAGGCATTTGCTACAGTGACCTTGGCAAACTCTGTCTTCAAAATACATGAAGAATCCAAGCACTTCTTGCTGCTCTGTTGCCCAGAAGCCTATAAGCTGCTCTCGCTGCTTCTACCCTGGACTCCGCCGGCCTTTCTCAACACAGGATTCTGAAGAGGTCTCTAAAAACTACCATGCGGCGCTGCAACCCTCCAGCGGATCACACCCATTCAGAATAAAACAATCAACGCCCTTAGGAAGGCAGCGCCGCTCCCACAAACAGGGCTCAAGGTACCTCTTGACTGTCCTCTCCTGTGAACTGCTCCCTGGCTCCAGACACCCACGCAGACATATGCAGCCACAGGGCCTTTGCAATAGCTGCTCCACTGTCTGGGACACTCTGTGTGTAAAGGGCTCACTTCCTGCCTCCTTGAGTTCTTACTCAAGAGTCACCTGCTCGGGGAGGCTGTCCTCGCCCACACTACCTAAGATTGCACCTCCCCCTCATCCCCAGCTGCCTTCTCTTCTTCATTTTGCTCAGCATTTGGCCATCGAACGTAATATCTCCCTTGCTACATGTTTGTCTCTCCAATGAGAAAGTACGAGCCCCAACGGCATAGATTTGTATCAGCTGACTTTTTTTTTTAACGTTTTTTTTATTCCTAGGAGAGAGAGAGAGAGAGAGACAGTGTGAGCAGGGGAGGGTCAGAGAGAGAGGGAGTCACAGACTGAAACAGGCTCCAGGCTCTGAGCTGGCGGTCAGCACAGAGCCCGACGCAGGACTCGAACCCACGAACCGCAAGATCATGACCTAAGCGAAAGTCGGATGCTTAACCGACTAAGCCACCCAGGCGCCCCAATCAGCTGACTTTTTATCGCAGATGGACCCCTGTGTGCCTACCGCAGTGCCTGGCACGTAGTTGGAGCTCAGTGGGTTCCTGCTGAATAAAGGTAGGAGGCGAGGTTGCACCGTGTGCCGGGTATCGCACGTGTTAGTCATCTCAGAGTTAGACGCTGAGAGAATCCTTTACACTTGCTCCCCAAAGCAGAAGCTCCCTACTTCAACAGCCAGCACCGCCTGGCTCCCTCTGGCCCCAGGGCCTTGCCCTCCCCGCTCCGAGGGTTCTCAAGGGAGGTGCCGTTCTGATCTCTTACTGGCTGGAATGAGAAAAGATCCTAGAAATATCTGTGCAGCAAACATGCAGCATAAATCCCAGACCTCGCTGAACGTTTGTCAGACCGCGTCAGTGTCAGGAACTGCTCAGGTCCTGATCAAACCTGACGGCAGAGGCCTTGAGGGAGAAGGGCAAGAAGGATCTGGCGAACGGCAAGTCCCAGATGGGTGAGCAGGGAGGAGCCGCTGCGGGGAGAGGCACGGATCTGGGCTGCAGAATCTCCCTAACAACTTTGAACCTGAAGACGGGCCTCAGAAACTGAAGTCCAGTGACAGAGGTGGCTCCAGCTGGGCCAGCAATGACCAGAGTCCCCATCCCTCTTGAGGCTCCAGGTCCACTGACTCACAGCCTCTAGCCTGACTGAGATGACGTCCTCCCTCTTAAAGAGGAGGTAACTGAGACCAGGAGACAGAGGTCACTGTCCAAAGTGACACTACTTAAAAGAGATAAGACCTTGCTTGCGACTTACTTTTTTCTTCTTCTTCTTTTTTCATTTTGAACGTGACCTCAATGAAGGGAGGTGAATGGTCAGAACTTGTCAGGGAGGAAGTATTTCCCCTGCCCTTTCAAGAGCCTTTGAGCTGGACCAGAAATTAAATGGCGATGAGACAGATTAACAGGAGAAAAATTGAATTTTTTTCACAGGGAATCCACAGAGACATGGAAATTCCAAAGACGGTCAGGCACCATGAGGTACATACATATATATGCCTTCCTGGGACTTTCACAAAGAAATGCGATTCATGGGAAGATGAAAAAAAAAAAGTCTGGTCAACAAGTATTTATTGGGAAGAGACGGTGAGACACGGAGGACTTTGATCAAACAGACTTTGCTAGGTCCCTTCCTGTCTACCATGTCCGGTTCATAGTAAAATGTAGGTATGCGTGGTGGTAGCTCTCTTCCTGGAGCAAGCCTCCCATCTAAATTCTTTGAGGCATTTGTGGGAGAGGTCATGAGCTTTTCCTGAATCTGCTGCCCAATCTGATTGCCTTTATCTGAAAAGTAACCTTAACTCCAAGGACCTTGGACCGTCAGAATGCCTGGTCAACAGAACCAGAGGGCAGGGGACGATGTTGACAGAGGCGTCTGTTGACCCATAAGCCTCTGCTGGCATCAGCAAAACTGCTGCATTCTCTGTGGGTCACTGAGTCATTTGCCCCCACTTTTCCCGCCAGATCCTATAGGGAACCAGTCTGATTGTGAATAGTCTCCAGCCTCTGTGTGGCCTTATAATGAAGCTGTTGTTACAGTGGATGGGAAGGAGGTGAGTGAGGGCTTCTTCTGTGTCGCCTCGCCAATGGCCACCCCCAGCACACAAACTGCCCCTGGCCTTCCCCTAGGTTCACAGGGCTCTGTGGTTCACTGGGTAGCAAGAGCCCAGCCTCAGATCTAAGGAAGTCCACGATTGCTTTACGAGTAGAAACGTGACCCAGTTCTGGGGAGTGAAGGGGTAGGAGTGAGACTGTCAGGGGATTATGGGAAAGCTTTGACTCCCAGGAGAAAAAAAGAAACCAGTGATGATGAGAACCCTCTTCCTTTGCCGCTTTTGGACACTGCCAGGTGAAAATGCGCCCCTTGGGGCTGCCGCAGCCATGGCGGACCAAGGTGGAAGGCCTCCAGGTAGCTTTGAAGCTACAGCAAGGCTAACTCCATCTTGAATTCATTTTGCCTCAAACCCTTCTCTCTCCCTTGTTACTCCGCATTACACCTGTTTGGGCACTGTCCTGTAAGCCTGAAGAGAAACTAGCTGACCTTTGAATTTTTCTCATTTTATTTCACAAACAAAATTTTCTTAATGCTTATTTATTTTTGAGAGAGACAGAGTCTGAGCAGGGGAAGGGCAGAGTGAGAGGGAGACACAGAATCCGAGGCAGGCTCCAGCCTCTGAGGTGTCAGCACAGAGCCCGACGTGGGGCTCGAACGCACGAACCGTGAGATCATGACCCGAGCGAAAGTCGGACGCTTAACCGACTAAGCCACCTGGGCACCCCGAGTCTCTTTTTATTTTTTATTTTTATTTTTATTTATTTATTTTTTTAAATATTTTTTTTTTTAATTTATTTCTAGGCGAGAGAGAGAGAGAGACAGTGTGAGCAGGGGAGGGTCAGAGAGAGAGGGAGACACAGACTCTGAAACAGGCTCCAGGCTCTGGGCTGACAGTCAGCACAGAGCCCGACGCGGGGCTCGAACCCACGAACCGCAAGATCATGACCTAAACGAAAGTCGGACTCTCAACCGACTAAGCCACCCAGGCGCCCCTGTTTAGTCTCTTTAAAAAAAAAAAAAAAAAAAGTTTAGTACTTAACAGCTTTTAAGTGATATTAAAAGGAAAGCGAAACTAAAACTCAACTTTGGTATAAAAGCCGGTCGACAAGCAGCAAAGCACCACCAGACCCAACCATGGCTCAGGTAAGCTCCTGGGAACTTTCTATGTGTGGCTCTGCAATAGGAGGGACCCCCTCCTATAAAGGTCTCAGTCTGGCCTTGGGCACAGTTAACCCCAGACCTCAGAAAAGCTCTAGAAGGTGTTTATGGAAAACTATGTGTTGTTTAAAAGTCCCTTGCCCTGCAGGACTGAGGGCTTGGGGCTGAGTGACGCTCCTGTCTGGCCCCTGGGCGTCCATAGAAGGAGCCGTGGGTGGGTGAGGGCTTTGCAGCCAGGTGTGCAGGCGGAGGGGGACCCGGGACTTGGGGAGCGATTGGGTCCCCACCCTGGCAGCGTCCGAGCTCAGTACGGGCTCAGGTCTATCCTTCCTTCTCTCTCGGGCATTTGTCCCGAGTTTCAGCTGACTCTGGGTCTCCCGTCCTGTCAGCCCTGATGCCCAGATTCACACAAGTCCCAGGCAGGGGTGGGCGGGGCTGGGTGATGTGCAGCTGAAGGTGAACAAGTCGAGCTCGGGAAATGAGGCAGTTCTCAGCAGGAGAGACGTGCATTCCACAGGGCAGTCCACGCTGCACCACCTGACCCTTATCGTCGCCCACGCAAAATCCTGGCTCCGTTGCCTGGGCAACTATCTCCTTATTTAGGGCGGGCCCCAGTTCACACTCTATCTGCCACCAGCTATTATGGACAGTTTCTGGGCCCTACCTTATTTAGATATTTAATCTCAGAGTGAAAATTCCCCTTTTGATTCCTACATAGTCGCCATCCCTGGGCCTGCCCTGCCCCGGCTGGGAGAGGGGAGTGGCTGAGAGGGGGTCTGGCCACACTGGTCCTCCAGCCCCTCTTCCATGTAGATTTCCTCGGCCCCCCATGCCAAGCCAGGCCCTTCGCGGGATCTTGGAGGTGAAAGACGGAGGGGCAGCATAGAGGATCCTGCCCTGGCAGAGCTCAAAGTCCAGGGGGATGTGCAGACACACCTGGGAAATCCCAACAAGACATGATCTGTGCAGAGGGAGGTGGACGTCCTGGGGACGCAGAGAGTGGCAGCTGAACCAAGCTGGGGCCGAGAGGGGTGTCTGGTGTGGGGGGAGAAGAGGAAGATAGGGGTGGGGGAGGGGATTGGAGGCAGAGGCAGCCAGATGTGCAGGGGAGCAGAGGCAGGGGCCAGCTCTGTGGCTAGGAGGAGGGCAAGCCACTCAGTCATCCTGGGGGAGGGGGAGAGGCAGAGGGCAAGAAGGGCTGAGGAGGGGCTGGTGCGGAGGCTTGGGAGCTGCTGCCCAAAGGGTGTGCTCTGTGCCCTGAGGCCACATGTGCCCTTTGGGAAGGTCTCACTGGGTCTTGGGGAGACTGGGTGTGGGGTAAGCAGGGGGTGATCAAGAGGCTGTGGGGGTCACAGAGGCAGGGACAGGGCTGCCCTGAGCTAATTCAGGGGGTGGGAGTTGGACGAGGAGGTGAATTCAGGAGAAACTTCTAGAATTTGCATTGACTGGACCTTGGGACTGGACACAGGTGGTGGGGGCGTGGCGTGGGAGTGGGGGTGGAGGGAAGGGGTGTGAGAGGGGTTGGGGGACTTAGGATGGCCTTCTTTTGAGGTTGGGAAGCCTGGGATGAAGGGTTAGAGTGCCAATGTCATTCCGGATATCAGGAGCATAGAAGGAAGGGACTAGATGTCAGGGAGCAGGGACAGAGGCAGTCTAGATGCTTTCGGATCAGGGCCACTGGCTGGCTTGGTCAGAAGAGCACGGGACTCGATCTCGGGGTCATAAGTTCGAGCCCGAAGTTGTGTGTAGAGATTACTTAAAATAAATTAAATTAAAAAAAAAAAAGGAGGCTGTGAGGATCTCAGAGGCAGGGGGACAGGGCTGCCCTGAACCAAGTCAGAGGGTGGGAGATGGACGAGGAAGTGAATTCAGGAGAAGCTCCCAGGGTCAGCATTGATGTTGGATATGGGCAAGAAAGAGAAAGAGAGTGAAAGAAAATTGACCCCGGGTCTCTGATCGTATGACCTGGAATGAGAGATAGAGGCTTCTCATTTGCTAAGATCAAGGCACAGAAAGGGAGACAAAGTGAAAAATTCTCAACTCAGAAGTTGCGGCACCCGGGGTGGGGGTGGGGGTGGGGGTGGGGGGAGTGTGGGATGTTAAGGGGCAGGAAAGAGGCCCGGAAGGGGAGGAAGGCGGAGCCAAATCAGGGGGAGAAGAGGCAGCTTGGTGCTCCCAGCTGAGTGTTCTTGGGCAAGGCCCTCTCTCTCTCAGATCCCTCAGTTTCCCACCTGAGCAATGGGCTGATGCTTCCCTCCTTGGGGGCCACCGTGAGGGTTGCAGTCAGTGCCTGCTGTGTGCATATGCCGTAGCCCCCGCGGTGCTGGAAGCTGGGTGGCCCCACAATAGCCTCCTAGAAGGCTCCGGTCCCTTAGGATGCTGTCCGTTCGGGTCTCCCGGGTTGTCGTCCTTAAGGGTAGGTGCCCTGAGACTGAGGGGACAGAGTCTGAGGAGCAGATGCCTGGTGTGGCCATGGATTATCAGAGCCATGGTGATGTGACAAGGACTTGAGGGCAGAGAAGCTCATGACTCCCCTCCCTGACATTGCTAGGGAGGGTGTGCACCTCCCAGCCTCTGTGAAGGGGTTTTGTTTGGTTTTCTGTTTGTTTGTTTTAATGGTATTTTAATATTTCTTTTATTTTATTTATTTTGAGAGAGAGAGAGAGAGTGCGCTCAGACACAAACAGGGAAGGGACAGAGAGAGAGGGAGATAATCCCAAGCAGGCTTCGTGCTCAGCACGGAACCTGACATGGGGCTCGATCCCACGACCCTGGGGTCATGACTTGAGCTGAAATCAAGAGTCAACACTCAGCCCACTGAGCCACCTCAGTAAAGGAGCTTTACATGCAGGTTGTCACATCCACACTCTCAGGAGCACGTGCACAATGCCCCTGCACCTGTGCGTTCACGTCCTTGGTGTGGGCATGAGCATACCCAACACTAATCTACAAACCCAACATATATAACCCCCACAGAGACGCCATATACACAGAACATACCACACACGTGCGTGACATGCACGCACACGCGTGTGCTCACGCACCCCCATACACTGCGTGCACACTCGTAAAAAATAATACCCACACACTGAATAAATCTCCACTCTCCCAGTCCACAAAGTCCTTTTTTCCTAGCTTCCAGCCCCCCGTTGTGGGGACCCTCTAAACGAGACAGGCTAAGGACCCCACACAGGCTAGGACTTCTTTCCCATTCCAGACTCTGACCAGGTGATGAGCATCAACAAGGGGCTGGGGGGTCCCCAGGCCAAGCTAAGCATCCCAGCTGGGCTCTCTACTGTTGCCTAGAAAGCTGCCTGCCCCATCTTGGGTTTTTCTGTTGCAGCCTTATGGAGAACCTAAGCCTGGAGACCTGATTGAGATTCCCCGCGGTATCTATTCACACTGGGCAATCTATGTGGGAGATGGTTATGTAGTCCATCTGACTGATCCAGGTAAGGGCTGTTCGATATAATTTTCAAAATATTTGTTAACATAATGAGAACACTAGGAGAGCCAGGGTGGCTCGGTCGGTTAAGCGTACGACTTCAGCCCAGGTCAGGATCTCACGTTTTGTGGGTTTGAGCCCTGCGTCGGGCCCTGTGCTGACCGCTCAGAGCCTGGAGCCTGCTTCAGATTCTGTGTCTTCCTCTCTCTCTGCCCCTCCCCCACTCACACTCTGTCTCTCTTACAAAAAATAAATTATTTTTAAGAATTCAGGGGAAAAAAACCACAATGAGAGCAACCGGAGAAAAGAGCTGAGCAAAGGGAACCTGAGTTCTTTCTTCCTCAGCAGCACTTGAATATCCCCATCCTGTTTGAGTAATCAAGGGGGGGTCCCATGGGTCTGGGAACAGAGAAGGCAAGCAGAATGCATGTTCCAAGGACTGGGAGGGGGTGAGGAGCCTCTGATGGCGGGGGTCCAGCTCATGGGTCAGCGGTGGTCGTATCCTCTGGATGACCTCGCCCAACACCAATATTGGTTGTAAAATGGAACTCATTACCTTGAAAGTTAAAAAGGAGAGTATTAAGTAATATCTGAAAAGTCACACAGTGTGATACTAAAATGAACTTGATCTTTTTCAGAAATCTGCAAGCGCACAAAGATAAATAAAATAAGTGTTTGACTATCGTTGTTCATGATGGCAAAGTTTTGAACCACCTAAATGCTCAATAATAGGGGCTTGGTCAGATAGAGGCTATATATTCATGTAATGGGATATGATGACATTGGCATAAGTGGTCATGACATTCACTGTCTTGAAAAAATATCCACAGCTGGTTAAGTAAAAGATAACAAAACCTGTGACCTTCCAATCACATTTGTGAAAAGACACACACCGCAACCTCAGTGGTGTACTTCCCTGACTTCCCTGGGCCTTCTTCCTCGCCCCGCCCCTTCTCTCTCCCTGCCTTGCCTTCCCCAGTGGCTCCCCATGACGTGTCTCCCATTCCAGATAACCTCAGTAGGGCCAGCTCCTCCGCCATCTTCCCTATTCGGGGCAGCAAGGCTGTGGTGCGACTGGAGCGCCTGAGGGACCTGGTGGGGAGATGCTCCTATAGGATCAACAACCACTTAGACCACAAGTACAATCCACTGCCCGTGGAGAAGATCATCCGTTCTGCAAAAGAGAAGGTTGGTGAGACGATGGAGTACAATCCTGTAGACAAGAACTGTGAGCATTTTGTCACCAAGCTGAGATACGGTGTGTCCTACAGCAAGCAGGTAAGACCCTCTTCCGGGCGATCCCTCTCCCCCTGGAGGTCTGCTTAGTGGGTGGGGGTGACCAAGCTGGGTGGCCAGAGGAGAGAATCACCGTGACCCACTGGCTGGGAGTCGGGCCATGTGAGCTCAAACCTTGGATCAGTTTCTGGTCCACTGAGGGTCTTTGGACAGGTCACTGTCTCTGGTCCTCAGTTTCCCCATGTATAGGAGGAGTTAGATGGATGACCTCTGGAAGCTTGCCAGTCTGACCTTGTAGGATCCTTTGTCTCTAAAGGTGGATCTTGACGCCCCCACAGGTTGTCAGGAAGAGTCTGGGCCAACCTAACACCACAACCGATCTCCTAAAAAGAGCACACAGGCAGGAAATAGGCTCAAGGTCACGGGGCTATGGAATAGCTCAAGGATTTGTCTGTGTAAGATCTGGGGCACAGCGTCCACCCCCCCCTTCAGTCTTCTGCATTTGTTGTCCCAAAACACAGAGCGGATAAGTGGCAGAGACGGGATTTGAACCCTGGCTGTCTTCTAGAGTCTATGCTCCCTACCACCGTACAACAGCCCAAAGCCTCCTCTCTCCCCGCCCCGAGTCAGGAACAAATGTCCTCACCCAGCAAGCTCACACGAAGGGATCCCATCCGCCCATCCCACCAGGTGTCAGGACAAGCCCCAACATGCCCACCACAAAGAAGTGTTCACAACCGCCCATCTCCCGGAGCCCCTGTGACTCAGCCCACATCTTCCCGGGTTGGCCAGCTCAGAGGGCAGGAGGGTGAGGAGCCTCCAGGCCCTTGGAAGAGAGGGAGAACTGGCCTGCGCTTGCTGTAGATGCTGAATATGGCTTATTCACTTTCAGGCAGAAGATGTCATAATGAAAGGAGGAATATCCATGGCATTCGGGATTGTAGGTGCTATTGGTTTAGCGTTCATATTGCCGCGACCCCAAAGACGTTGACAGCCAGAAGGAACCTCAAATCCTGCAGCTGCAAAGACTGATGAAGACTCCCCACGGCTCCTCTCTCTACTGGACCCTCAACCTCTGGCAACCTGTCGTTCTGTCTCTCTTTCCCTCTCTCTCTCTCTGGCTGAAGGATGAGCTAATTGTGCCAAGACCAGCGAATCAGTAAATGTATCTTCAGGAAGGACTTCCACTATATTTTTGCAGATTTCTGAACCAGAAAGGAAGGAAGGAACATTAATTCGACACCTGTTGGGTTCTCCCAGCAATTTCTAGCTGAGTGGCCTTGAGCAAAGCCCTGGACTCCCAGAGCCTCAGTGCCTCCTTCTCTGGGATGGGGGTAAGGATTACATAAAGTGATGTGGAGAAGACGACTCCTGATACCTGGTAACCAGCAGGTAGTCAACGGGGTGTCTACATCATTCCGTGTAGACTCGTCGTTGCTGTCATGAGACAGCATTCATTTTACTGTCGGGGTGTGAAGGGTGCCCCAACAACTCAGTTATATCCCAGTGTAACCATGCCATCTGGTGCATAAACACTTCCCAACATCTTCCCAAGTACCTCCTTCATTCAGCCTTCCTTTTAGTTTTCTTCCAACTCCAATGCCTACTCGTCACCCACCCGCGACTACCAGATGGATATATATTAACTTTCCATGCTGACATTGTCATGGCTCCAGCTGCCCCTGGGTTGAATGATGAAAATTAGCCACCTCAATTTTTGGAGCGGTGAAACTACTCTGAATGAGACCATAATGATGGGTACACATCACTACACATTTATCCAGACCCATAGAATGGGCGATGCCAAGAGTGAACCCAAAGGTAAAGTGTGGACTTTGAGGGATTGCAATGTGTCAATGCTGTTCATTAATTGTAACAAAAATAGACTCTCTGGGGAAGGATGTTGGTGGTGGGAGAGCCTATGCATGGGGAGAGCAAGAGGTGTATGGGAAATCTCTGTACCTTCTTCTCAATCCTGCTGTGAATCTAAGAAGGCTCTAAAAAAATAAAATCTTTAAAAAAAAAATTAGCCAACTCTGAACACCCCTACATACCTTCCCGGCAAGCCCTCAGTGTGGTCTCAGAAGCACTGAGTCTTGTGTTCTCTTGTTTCCTCGGCCAGCCAGTAACCCTACTGAATGGGCCTCTCCAGGGTGGTCACCGCAGCCTCTACCCCTCTGGCTTGAGGATTAAGGGATTAAGGATGTCACCCTCCCCTGGGCTGTGCCCTTCAAGCACGTGAAAGCTGGTGGGTTCCTTAATTCCCCAGCACAACCAAGACCAGGCTGTAGCTAATCACAAGACACCTCCCCCCCCCGCCCCGTAAACTCAGGGCTGTCAGAAGGTTGAAGGTTCACGAACGGAGAGTAGCTCGCAGTTGCTACTACCAAAGGGGGCTCTGCTCAGACTGCCAGGCTGGACTATCTGCCTCCATGTGACGGTTCCAGAAGGGTCCATGCCTGCCACACTCTGGTCAGAGGGCCCTGCTGCCCTGTACAGAGTCTGGGACCAAATGGAAGGCAGAGAGAGAGGCAGAGGCTTCCTTACTTCTTGGTGTCTTAAGACTCACCTCCCTGAACTTCACTTCCTGTCAGGATCAATTGCTGCAGTATTTGGACAGTGGAAGTATCCAGGCCCTTCCAGGGTGTGCTTGGCCTACAAGACCAAGTCATATCCCCGTTATTGGTCTCAGGTGTCCATGTATCTGCCCTTTACAGTGATTGTCACCGTGGGGATTGGACACCGATCCATGTGGTTCCTTTACTAATATCCTTCCCTCTCTTTGAGCTGCAGGGACCCCCCCCCAAGGGGTAGGGCTGTCTGAGCTTGGTACAGTGGGACCCCAGCACTCATCACAATGTCTGGGGTACTGCAGGTGCTCAGTAACAGCTGTTTACTTCATAAGTTCATGGCCACATAGGAAAATACAATTATTATTCTCTGCAATTGTGAGAAAACCTTTGATAGGAAAAAAAGGTGCAGCCCTCAATGTAAGGTGTGATGCCCACATAAAGTGTGTCATTGTTAAATTTTAAAATATACTGGGCCAGGGGCTCCTGGGTGGCTCAGTCAGTTGAGGGTCTGACTCTTGATTTTGGCTCAGGTCATGATCCTGGGGTCATGAGACAGAGCCCTGCATCCACGCTGAGCGTGGAGCCTGCTTGGGATTCTCTCTCTCTGTCTCTCTCTTTTCTTTCCTCTCCCTCTGCCCCTTCCCCCCGCTGGCATGCTCTTTCTCTCTCTCAAAAAATTTTTAGAAATTAAAAAAATAATAATAAAATAAAACATACTGGGCCAGGCTCCTACCGCCTAGATGGACTTCCAAGAACCAGATTCCACTAAAATGTAAAATATACACATAATTAATAAAAGCATACTTTATTTTCATATGATAAGCTGACAAAATGGTTGCACTATCTCTGGACAGTCCTTGTTCTGAGCATAACTGTTTTCAAGGACCACAACCTGCTTTAGAGAGTGTGCATATATTCACCGACTGTTTCAGCCCAAGAAAAGTTTAATGAAACTGATGCATGAGTGCGGGAGAGATAAGCATCCTGGAGCCCGCACGGCATGCCTCAGATTCTCCTTTAACGTCATTCTGTTACTTCTGCAAGACAGCGTCTCCGTCGTCACTCCCACAGCTGTAGAACGGCTGGCAGGACACACGAAAGTCCCCAGGGCTTCCCCTCCTGCTTCACAGATGTCTGGGCGTTTTCCTCTGCGTGCATCTGCCAGAATCACCAGAACTTTCTAACGGTGGTTGGGCTCTGGGATGACAGAGACTTATAGGAGGACAAGGGAGCTCTCAAGTCGCCAGCCGGTTGGATGTGCACGAGAGCCATCCTCCAGGGGAATGACCCTGTGCTGCTGGGGGTGAGGGGACAGGTGCCCGGGGGAGCTACTTGCTGGGGTGACGGCAGTGCCAAAGCACTGAGTGACCCTTGGCTGTGCCTCTGCTGTGGAGAAAGACCATTGTCCCATCTCATGGCTGGGAGCGCTGTCTCCCATCATCTCTCTGCAGGTTTGGGGGAGTCCCCCCAACCCCAGTCTGTTTCTGTCTGCCTATCCTGGTACCTGGAATTTGCCACCGTGAATTCAGGTTGTTGTTGTTCTTTAATTTTTTTATTTCTGAAAGAGAGAGAGACAGCGTAAGCAGGGGAGGGTCAGAGAGAGAGGGAGACACAGAATCTGAAACAGACTCCAGGCTCTGAGCTAGCTGTCAGCACAGAGCCTGACGTGGGGCTTGAACCCACAAACTGTGAGATCATGACCTGAGCCGAAGTCGGCTGCCCAACCGACTGAGCCACCCAAGTGCTCCCCGTGAGATCAGTTTTTAGCCTTTGCCTTCCCAGACAACATTCACATTCAATCTCTTTTGAAGCCATTGGTATCTTAGTAAAAAAGTAGTTCCGTGGCATCTTTCAGCTCTCCGGAAGGACCTGGAAGAATCAGGACTTAAGGTAAGTCTTGGTGTAAGAGTGTATGTGAGGGTGTGTAGCCTGGAGCCTGGGTTGTTGTAGGGGGGTGGGGGGATGTTCTTTAAAAGAAACAGACAGGGTGGGGAGGCAGTAGGGAGTCGGGAAAGAGGGATGCTGAAGAGGGAGGGGGAGACTTGAAGACAAGTTTCCAGTTTCCCAGGGAAGGCCTCATGCTACAGGGCAGGAGCTTCTGGAAGACAAGGGAGTCAGAAGGCTCTGTGGCGGCCCTCCGGGGGGGAGACTCTGGTCGGGAGAGGAGCCAGGAGGCCAGAGCTGTGAAGATCCCAACGGGCCTTTCCTCTCGGCCAGACCCCCGGGGCAAATGTTGGCCCTCAGACTGCAATCTTTACACCTTCTCTGTTTGCTTCCTCTCTGGGCAGCTCTAGAGGGCCTCCTTCCTTATGACCTTTCCAGAAAAGGGCGGTGCTCCAGCCGCCTGGAAAGCAAAAGAGATAGAGGCTAGTTTCCCCTCCCCACCCCCGCCCTGCAAGAAGTCTCCAGGAGTTTTTAAGGAGGAAACTGCAGCCCAGGGCCACTAGGCTGGCATCCTGGCTGAAAGAGTGGGCTGTGTGAACTGTCTTCACTTCTGATGACCAGTTATTTGCCAAACTAGTGCACTGAGCACTGGAACTGGCCAGAATACTTCGCCCCGCCCCGCCGGTGGCAGGAGCGCAGCGTGAAAGCCTGGCACAGCCCGGAGCCTGGTTTCTGGTTGCCTGATGCTGGCTATGCAGGCAGCAGGACCCCGCCTTCAGTGAGCCTTCCATGCAAAATGTGGGAACAGCACCTGACAGACACAGGGTGGCGTGTTCCTTCTGCTTCCGGAGCAGCCTGGATGAAGGGCTCTGTGCCTCCTCAGTGAACGCGTGTTTAATAAATACTTAGGTGTGTGATGTGTCTGAGATTTGCTTTCGTCATAACCCAGGGGTGAGGCCTGGGGAAGTGGCTAACGAGAAGGCGGTCAAACGTTCCCATGGTTACTATTATTTACCAATGGAAACCCAAAGAACCGTGCAAGAGAGCGACAGCTCAGCTGATCTGCCAGCGTGGGGGACAGGCTCTGGCTCACAGAACTAGTTCTGCGTGCACAGGAGGCCCGTCACCACTGGCCACCCTTCCTCTTCACGTGGTATACCCTCTGCACAGACAGGGCGTCTGGCCAGGTGGGGCTAGAGGGACAGACCCTTTGGCTTCTCTCTCAGTGCTTCTGATGCTGAAATGGACATTTGAGACGTGAAAAAAATCACAACAGTAAGTAAGGGACACCTGGGTGGCTCAGCCGGTTAAGCGGAGGACTCTTGATTCAGCTCAGGTCATGATCTCACGGTTTGTGGGTTCAAGCCCAGCATCGGGCTCTGCTCTGACAATGCGGAGCATATTGGGATTTTCTCTCCCTCTCTCTCTGCCCTCCCCCACTCTCTAAATAAATAAATATTTAAATGAATGAATGAATGAATGAGGTGGAATCAAATATTTTATTTTCCAAATAGTACTGAAAGGTTGGGTGTCAAATCTTATGAGAGATGTGAGTACCAGCCTGTAATTCCAGTCAACGAATGTCCCCTGAGTAAACACCCAGGCTCCCAGCAGGGGGCGGAGACTGGCACTGACTCCGCCCCCTCCCCCTGGTGTTAACCACCTCCGGCAAATCCCTCCCAGGTCAATTCACTGTTTGAGCTTTGAGCTGGGTGGCCCCGCCCCATCGGGCAGAGCTGATTGGCCTAATGAGATCACCTGACCCAGCGGCAGCCAATCAGTAGGCTGAGCCAGGTGGGGCACAGAGCCCACCGCACTCTCTCTTGGGAACAGGTTGTGGGTGGCAGGCCGAGGTGGGCAGAAGTGGAGCGAGGGTGATGCGAGGAGAGGAGCCGCAGGACAGGTGTGGGGTCAGAGGAGGGGTTTGGGGTCAGACATTGGGGGTGGGGGGTGGGGGGTTGCTGCTCGACAAGCCCAAGTGGAGGGGAAGCAGGAGCGCTGGGGGTGTGGAAGCCACAAGGCAGAGGGAAGGATGTGGAGAGCGCAGAGAGTGGTATTAATCGTTCCCGGAAGGGAGAGGAGCCAGGAGTAACATTATCGGGGAGCCTTCCCTCGCTGGTGACACATTCATGGCCGAGAGTCTTGGACACAGTTCTGGCTGCTGGGGCCCTA
Source organism: Proteles cristata cristata (assembly GCA_017311185.1). Lineage (NCBI taxonomy): Eukaryota > Metazoa > Chordata > Mammalia > Carnivora > Hyaenidae > Proteles > Proteles cristata. The sequence goes on from JAESUZ010001000.1 coordinate 310,723, forward strand.
GGCAGTGGTCTCCCCTCCCCCTCGTATGTGCCCACACCATAAAAAAGAACACAGGCCTCCAAGAGCTGTGAACGGCCAGGATGCAACGCAGTGTAGCCAGAGTCTGTCTCGGGCTGCTCAGCCTCCTGAACGACCTACCACAGACCAGCGGACTTCAGCAACGGACATTTACATCTCATGGTTCCGGATGCTGAACAATTCAAGAGAGAGGTGCTGGCTGGTCTGAAACCTTGCTCAAAACCTTCTTGGTTTGCCAATGGCCGCCTTCCCGCCGTGTCCTCACATTGGAAGAGTGAAAAGAACCCTGAGAAGTTCTCTCTTCTTCGAAGGATGCTAAATCCATTAATGGAGGACCCCACCCCCATGACTGCATCTAATCCTGATCACTTCCCCAAGGCCCACCTCCAAATACAGCACATTGGGGGTCAGGCCTTCATCATGAATTGTAGGGGAACACAGCCATGCAATCCACAACAGAGCCAACTGTCTTTCAAAGAAGTTAAACGAGGCTACATTTCCCCAAATAAAGTCTTCCTGTGCTTTTATTTAGCTTTGCTTCAACAAGCCTAAATGGTCGCAAAACAGAATAAAATCAAGAAACCAAACTCCATGTCTGCCGGCCAAGCAACGTGTCACTGGACGCCATCAGGACAGTTCCATTCAGTTTATTGCTTTTTCCGCTTGCTTCCAGCCCGCAGAATCCTCATGAAGACCATGGCAGCCAGGAGAGCCGCTGGTATGGTCTTGACCACATCGGATATCTGCAACAGAAGAGAAAAGGGGTCACGCTGAATATCAGGGGTCTGACCCCAGAAACACACACCCAGAACCTGCATCTGAGGAAAGCCCCATCTGGCATTTGTCTTCTGTAATGAAGCCACAGAGGGGACAAATGTCGGCAGGGAAGGGGGAATTCCAAGATGGCCGGCCAATCAAGAAATGAGTCTTGCAGGTATTGACAGCAGAATAAAGCCCCAAGGGGTGGCCATGGAAAGACAGAATGGCAATGTCTAAGGTTCTAGGTCAGGGCCGATGTTCTCGGTCAAGGCTGGCCTTGAAGCAAGTACAAAACTGGAGAAACCACCCCCGTGGCTTGAGGGCAGAGAGCTCCCTCGGATTGTCCTCTGTGCTCCAGGCCCTCAGCTCGCCTCCAAGCTCAGGAACGTCTTCATGATTTATCTGCTGAACAGCTCTTTTGACTCTGAGTAGCACTAAGCTCTGCTTTTATGAAATAAGATGACCTCACTTGTGCACTGATAGGGAAAGGGCTCTGGAAAAGGAAGTGGAGACTCTGAAAACACACAGCGATGCGACAGAGCCATGAGAACGATCCCTGAGGGTCAGTGGACACAGCATAGCTGGTGGGAGCCCGGGGGCCATCCCTGGCCACGTCATCGTGATGGTGAGACCAGCGGAGGAGAAACCAAAGGCAGAAGAGGATCGCAGAGACTTCGAGAATGACCGTGCTCCAAGTGTCTGCATTGGGCGGGGCTTTACGGGCACTGTATTTTTCTTAAGCTGCCCAACAACCCTATCTATAATCCTGTTGTATTCCCATTTTGCAGAAGAGAAGACTGAGGATGGGCAACGGAAAGAGCTCGCACAGCTGGCAAGTGGCAGGGCCCAGAACTGCCCGACATGGTCGCAAGCACACTTCAGTCCTTCACAGCCAGGGGAACAAAGATTCAAAACAGCAACCAAAAGAGCAGATTTCTTTGGGATATCGATGACTCTGAACCACATAAGTGGTTGGGGAAGAGAAGACGAACACGTGCGCTATTTCATTCAGAGACACACAGAAACTTTCCCAAGGGTCAAAGCCCCACACGTCAGTGAAAGCAGTGAAGACAGATTTCATCCAGCCCCATTGCGATTTGCAGAGGCGAGCTCAGGAGAGTCGGAAAAGTACGAATGGGAAGGGATGGGTCACGTCCATGTGGTTAGGCCGGCCGTGTCTACTAGCTGGCAGTTATGGAAGCCAGAATCCTGCCCTCCCCCAGGGACTGGGAGACAGGCGTTGTTCTGCCTGATGGTCACGTTCAGAGAAATGGTTTCGAGGTCCTTGAGAGAGACACGTCTAAGTTGTGGGAGACGCATATACATCTCACAGGCAGAGGAAGGTTCATAATTGTAAGCCCTTTCTTTGTAGTAAATGCACTAAAAAATGGAGGTCAGGGGCCTCTCATCAGATATTGCTGGAACACACAGTAAGTTCTCCTGGCAGCTCTGAGCCTTTTCAGGAGGCATTTAAAGGGCATGGTGGGGGGGCCGGGGGGGGGTGCCTGGGTGGCTCAATCGGTTGAGCATCCGACTTCGGCTCAGGTCATGATCTCACAGTTTGTGGGTTCGAGCCCCTCATTGGGCTCTGTGCTGACAGCTAGCTCAGAGCCTGGAGCCTGCTACAGATTCTGTGTCTGCCTCTCTCTCTGACCCTCCCCTGCTCACGCTGTCTCTCTCTCTCTCTCAGAAATAGATTTTTTTAAATGGGGAGCACACTGGGGTCACCCTAAGGAAATGGCCTCATGTTCTTGGAAACCCTGCTAGGGTCTGCTTGTCTCTTGGTGCGAAGTTCTGCCAGGTCTCCCAAGCCCACATGCTCTTCTTTTCTTTTCTTTTCTTTTCTTTTCTTTTCTTTTCTTTTCTTTTCTTTTCTTTTCTTTCATATTTATTTATTTTGGAGAGAGAGAGAAAGAGACAGGGAGACAGAGCATGAGTGGGGGAGGGGCCGAGAGAGAGGGAGATACAGAATGGGAGGCAGGCTCCAGGCACTGAGCCCTCAGCACAGAGCCCGATGCGGGGCTTGATCTCACAAATGTGGGACCATGACCTGAGCCGAAATCAAGAGTCAGAAGCTTAACCAACTGAGTCCCCTGGCGCCCCAGAGGAGAATCTTTCTAGTGAGTCAGGAGGGAGAGGAGAACGGAAGGCAAGGTGATGAGCGACCTTCAGGGGAAGGAGTTCAGAAAGAGGCACCAGCACGAGACACACTAAGTAAACAAAGTGGCCTGCCACCCCCTGGGTCCCTCTTGGGCTCAGACCTCCCAGAAGCGCAGCAGAGGGGACAGCCACTCTCAGAAAGCAGAGTCTCCCAGATTGATTGGTGAAGCTTCCGCACAGCCTTTGGATGTGCTTCTAGATGCTTCTAGATGTCCACCTCTATGCCTCCCCCGCTGCCCCCCACCACCACCCTTCCTGGACAGAGGCAGGTCTACCCTCCTCAGCTCAAAGGAGCGAGAGCCCCTCAACAGGGTCACTTGTAGGCATCCAGAAGCATTCCCGCTGCGCCCTAAGGCCGGCAACAGCACCTCAATTAACAGCCTGGGCTCCTCATTTCCAGAAGGTAAGGCTTCTCCTTGCCCATCTTCCTTTCCCCGGAGGCCTTCTTCTCCTTTAGAGGAGAAGAGCTTAAGCTTCACCCATCCTGAATCTGCAGTGCACAGCCTGAGGTGTGCACGTTCCTGGGTGCCCGTAGGGAAGATTAAATAAGATTAAATGCACAGACAGGACTTCTGGAAGAAATAGGTAACCCTAAACCCACCTCCGAGGAAGCGGCTCACACCGTTCCCTCCGCCTACCCTCCTTATCACTCTACTTCCTGGTAAATCTCCAGCTCCTTTTCCAGTTTCAGATTAACCAAAAGAATTAAATCAGACTCATCTCAGGCATGACCTCTTCGGTGAAGCCTTGCTTAGCTCAGAGCCTTTGGAGCAGAACACCCCGGGGTTCAAATCCCACCTCTGCACAGTGGCTGTCTTGTACTAGAAACCCAATACCTACTTATTCAGTGAGTTTGGACTAGCTACTTACACACTCTAAGCCTCAGTTTCCCCATTTGTAAAATGGGATGGTAACACCTGCCTCTGGGGCTGTGGTAAGGGTCTCGGGGCCTAGTGGCCAGGGAAGGCTTGACCAGCAAGCTGACATTCACGGCTGTGACTTGTGTCCTTCGCCATCACTGCCCCCCCACCCCCAATCTGTCTGCAGTGCTGGCTTCTGGGTCTCCCCACCCTCGTCCCCACCCGGACCGTAACGTCCTTGGGGCTAGGGATTCTGTCTCTGTTAGCTTTGTCCTATTCATGCCCCTGCGTCTGCCTAAGCCCGGCCCACACTGACACCCACCCACTGTCAGCCAAGGAAGTGGTCTGCTGCTCAGGGACGGGGGACACAGGCTGAGGACACACCTGGTCACTGCAGGCGACTCCATAGCGCAGCTCGGTCACAAAGTGCTCTCAATTCCCACAGGGCAGCGAATAGGGCAGCTCCTGCCCCACCAGCTCCTCCGCCCGCTGGACGATTTTGCTGGGAGGCAGCGGCGAGTACTTGCCATCGTGTTTGTTATTGACCCGGTACCTGTCTCTCCCGACCACATCGTCCAGCAGCTCCTTCTTCACCACCGCCTTCTCAGTCAGGGTGGACATGATGCTGGCCGCACCAGCTCCTGCAGTGTCACCTGAGGATTCGTAAAAAGGAGCCCATGAGTTCAACCCTGGGCTCAGGCCCCAAGCAGGCAGCACCATTGCCCTTGGCATCATCAGTACGGATGAGCTAGGGCCAACCTGCCTGGCCTCGAACTCAGAAACGGGTCAGGCCCGTGCCTGGCTGACTTTGGAGAAGTCACCAGGAGTCCCTGGGCATTGGCTTCCTCCCTTCTTTTTTTTGTTTTTTTTAATTTTTAAATTTATTTCTGAGAGAGAGACCGCGTGAGCAGGGGAGGATCAGAGAGAGAGGGAAACACAGAATCTGAAACAGGCTCCAGGCTCTGAGCTGCCAGCACAGAACCCGATGCGGGGCTCGAACCCGCGAACCGCGAGATCATGACCTGAGCCAAAGTCGGACGCTCAACCGACTGAGCCAGCCAGGCGCCCCTGGGTTCCTCACTTCTAAAGCAAAGGATGTGAGTTCTTCTAAAGGATCACGTGAGCTCAGATGCCCCCGGAAAGACTAGGGCAAGAGTCAAGGCAGAGTGGCGCGGGACGAAGGGAGAGGGCAGAAGACACTCGGGTCCTCGTCCCATCCTCCCCTCAGGCACCTGTGGCCCTGAGACCGTCACCGAGCCTCCCTGAGCCACAACCGTGTGGCCCCAGCAGGCTATCGCGGCATTTTGAAATAGTAAGAAAGGAAGTCAGCCGAACAAGACGGAGGCCTGACCTGGGAATCAGGGTCCCAGACTCTCAGCGCCCGGCTCACTCACCAGGGGCCTCAAGCAAGTGCCTGCTCTTCTCGTGCCACCTTTATCGTTTACAAACTGGAGGGCTCAGGCCAGGCAAGGGTCCACACCCTCTCAGCCCACCTTGTCCAAAAGGTTGTTGGGCACCAGGCTAAGCCCTGCACCAGGGATTCATCACATGCCTCCTCCACCAGGAAGCAGGGCTCACTGCCTGCTCTCCGGGGTGCAACTGAATGCAACGAGGCATGGTCACCTGCTCAAATCACACTGCCGCTGTGCAGGGGACCCAGGATGCCAAACGGGTTCTGTGTAGCCGGGAGTCCTGCGCTGCTGCCCTAACACTCTGTAGCCCGTCGTAAGCTGTTTGAAAGAAGCAGCTGCCTTTCACTCCCGTCTGTCCCTGCAGAGCCACAAACGCAAAGGATGTGGAAGTGATGCTCCTCAAATACAATGGGGTGGGTGGAAGTGAACCCCATTATCTTAATGGAATAAAGGTCAACAGTCTCTCCATGAACCTCCTGCTAAACAGTACTTGATATACAGAGCAGGGAAGAACACGCAGCAGGTGGTCACGGAGGGCCTCTTAGGGCAGATACTTGAGAACACCCCCATCATTGCACAACTGTTCACACTCTCCAACCTCAACCCTTGTGCTTAAACAGAGAACCTGTCCTGAGGCGCCTGGGGGGCCCAGTCGGTTAAGCGTCTGACTTCAGCTCAGGTCACGATCTCATGGTTCGTGGGTTCGAGCCCCGCGTCGGGCTCTATGCTGACAGCTTGGGGCTTGGTAGGGGGTGTAGTGCCCTTCTTGGAGGTAAGTTGCCCTGGCCACACTCAGAATGCTGTTGCCATAGGAACTCTCTGAGACCGGCCAGCTCGAGCAAACCTCCCACCCTGCCCCACCCCCCACCCCTCACCCCCCACTCAGCTGAGCTGGGCCTCTGGCTAGATCACCTAACCTGGGGATTGAGCCTCTGGAAGCATCAAGGCTGCCAGCCAACTGAAGGCCTGGAGGAGAGTCACAGTTGAGAATAAAGCCTGACTACGGGGGTCATGGATCAACCTGACCAAAACAAGCAAAAACAAAAACAAAGAGTCAGCTTGACCAAAGATGGGACAATGTGAGCATCAAAAAGAATAATCCTTGGAGCTCCTGGGTGGCTCAGCTGGTTAAGCGTCTGACTTCAGCTCAGGTCATGCATGATCTCATGGTTCGTGGGTTCGAGCCCCGCGTCGGGCTCTATGCTGACAGCTCAGAGCCTGGAGCCTGCTTTGGGTTCTGTGTCTCCCTCTCTCTCTGCCCACCCCCAGGCTGTCTCTCCCTCTCTCAAAAAGGAATAAACGTTAAAAAAAATGCTTTTAAAAGAAGAAGAATCACTGCATGTGGATTCAAACACATCAAATATGTTAAAATCCATGCATTTGTAACCATCCGTTGCCTTTGCAGAATGTAAAAGAATCAACTTTGAGGGGGCCTGTGTGGCTCAGTCAGTTAAGCCTCCGACTTTGGCTCAGGTCATGATCTCACGGTTTGTGGGTTCGAGCCCCGCGCCGGGCTCTGTGCTGACAGCTAGCCCAGAGCCTGGAGCCTGTTTCAGATTCTGTGTCTCCCTCTCTCTCTGACCCTCCCCTGCTTATGCTGTCTCTGTCAGAAATAAATTTAAAAAATTAAAAAAAAATTTTTTTAATAAATAAATAATCAACATTGTTTTCCAAAAACCAGTAAAGGAAAAGATTCAAACGTTTCCTAAATGAACTGTACTCAGGGAACCAGACTAAAAACCATAACAAAGCCCAAAGCCACAGAACGGCCCTCATAGGGTGACTATCTCTATGTATGCAAATGTGTAGAAAAATACGTAGCGGGAGGAGAGCACACACCAAGCGTTACTATCTACGGTGGAGGAGATAATGCTAAAAGTTTCGATTTGGGTTTTGTTTTGTTTTTCGGGGTTTTTTTTTTAACAAGGGAAATGTATTCACGTGTACTTGGTGGAATTGAAGACATTAGTGTTTTTGGTTTTGTTTTTCAAAAAGGAAAGTCTCTGGAGTCAGACCGTCCTAGGTTTAGATGCCCTCTCTGCCTCTTGGGTAAGTCGCTTTATCAGAGTGTCCGTGCCCTCCTGAAGCCAATATGGCACTGTACGTTAACTGAAACTTAAATTATAAAAAATAAGTATATATAAAATCCTCCAAGAAAAATCTGAAAGGTGGGAATTGAGATGACAACGGTTACATCACACAGGAACTGGAGATTTGGTAAGAACTTAGGAAAACTGTATTTTAAGCAGTAAAGGAAGAAGTATGTGATTTCAACCTTATATGCCTAGTCTTCCAAAAGACAGGTAATACTACTGTTTGAACAAATGTCATGTTTTTTATTTTTTATTTTATTTTATTTTATTTATTTATTTTTTTAATGTTTTATATTATTTCTAGGAGAGAGAGAGACTGACAGCGTGAGCGGGGGAGGGTCAGAGAGAGAAAGGGAGTCACAGACTGAAACAGGCTCCAGGCTCTGAGCTGGCAGTCAGCACAGAGCCCGATGCGGGGCTCGAACCCACGAACCGCGAGATCATGACCTAAGCGAAAGTCGGACGCTTAACCGACTAAGCCACCCAGGCGCCCCAATAATACGAGATAATCTTATCACTCAGGGAATTCCAAGGGAGCTCATGCTAGGAAATAAGGACAAAGGCCAAATACATTTCTTATTATGCCACACTTTTTATTTATTTATGTATTTATTATTTTTTAAATGTTTATTTATTTTTGAGACAGAAAGAGAGAGACAGAGTGCTAGTGAGGGAGGGGCAGAGAGAAGGAGACACAGAATCTGAAGCAGGCTCCAGGCTCTGAGCTGGCAGCATGGAGCCCAATGTGGAGCTCAAACCCACAAACCGATAGATCATGACCCGGGTGAAGTTGGCCACTTAACTGACTGAGCCACTCAGGTGCTCCAATTTATTATTTTTTTTAATGTTTATTTTTGAGACAGAGGGAGAGAGAGACAGAATGTGAGTGGGGGAGGGGCAGAGAGAGGGAGACACAGAATCCAAAGCAGGGTCCAGGCTCCAAGATGTCAACACAGAGCCGGACTCAGGGCTTGAACCCACAAACCGTGAGATAATGACTTGAGCTGAAATCAAGAGTCAGGCACTTAACCAACTGAACCATCCAGGCCCCCCTTCTGTCACAGTTTTTAATGGCCTTTCTGTCTAGTAATAATTTTTGCCTTAAAGCCTATATTTTCTGATACCAATACAGTTATACCAGATTTTAGTTGGTATATGTTCTTAGTATTTGCCTAGCATATCTTTTATAATTTTTAAAAATTAGTATATAATTTATCAAAGTAGATTGAAAAGTCTTATTTAACTTTCCAAGTTCAAATTTCAGATTTTTAAAAAAGGTTTATAATATAAATTCTTAACATATAGAAAGTACTAGAAAAATGACTTCAATGACCACCTATATACCCACCACGTAGATTAAAAACTTTACTGTTTTGTCATATTTGCTTTATCTGCATCTATTTTTTCAATGTTTATTTATTTCTTTATTTAGAGAGAGAGCGAGAGAGAGGGAGACAGAGAATCCCAAGCAGGCTTGTCACTGTCAGTGTGGAGTCAGAAGTGGGGCTCAAACTCACGAACTGGAGATCATGACCTGAGCCGAAATCAAGAGTCAGATGCTTAACCAACTGAGCCTCCCAGGCGTACCTGCATCTATTTTTTTTAAATGAGGTCACGTGTTTATATAAGCCTAAAACCAAATCACTTAATAAAATTAATAATTCCTTAATATTCTTTAATGCCCAGGCCACACTCAAATTTCCTCCAAGTGTCTGAAATTGCTTTCCCAGGTGTTTGTTTCACATTTAGCTGCTTTGTCCCGAACGTGTCTTTCAATCTAGAACGAATTTCACACCCTCCTCAATTTCTCTCCTTGATAGCATTAATTTTTTTCAGACATCAGACCAACTGTCATGTACAATATTCATCCTTTGAGTTTGAATCTTTGTATCCTTATAATTTAAGAGTATCTGCTATAGGGGCGCCTGGGTGGCTTAGTCGGTTAAGCGTCCGACTTTCGCTTAGGCCATGATCTCACGGTTCGTGGGTTCGAGCCCCGCGTCGGGCTCTGTGCTGACTGCCAGCTCAGAGCCTGGAGCCTGTTTCAGTCTGTGACTCCCTCTCTCTCTGACCCTCCCCTGCTCACGCTGTCTCTCTCTCTCTCTCCTAAGAAATTAATAAAAATATTAAAAAAAAAAAAAAAAAAGAGTATCTGCTATAAACTGCATTCCCTGGATCAGCTCTTTAACCCAGTGAAAGGTGTGTCTCTTACTTGGCCAGTTTACTATGGTGATTATCAGTGTATCTGAAACTTGTGTTATTTCCCACGTTTTTGTATGTAATTTTTATTTTATTGTTTTTATTTTTTAATGTTTTATTTATTTCTAGGAGAGAGAGAGAGACAGCGTGAGCAGGGGAGGGTCAGAGAGAGAGGGAGTCACAGACTGAAACAGGCTCCAGGCTCTGAGCTGGCAGTCAGCACAGAGCCCTATGCAGGGCTCAAACCCACAAACCGCGAGATCATGACCTAAGCGAAAGTCGGACGCTTAACCGACTAAGCCACCCAGGCACCCCTGTAATTTTTATTTTTTAATGGAACTAGGTGTCTTTGTTTTGTTTCCTTGTGTGTATCTTACCTCATTTCTTTTTTCTCAGCAGGTAGCCTGAAGGTTTCCATTCCATGAGCACCTTATGCCATGTGAGAGAGAGAGGGGCCTTGAGAGAGGAACCCACTTTAGAATTTGGTCTACGCCAAATTCGGGACAATTCTGTCCAAATTTGGGACAAGACATTACATCACTGGAGCTGAGACACAAAGAAAACTGCACTGGGAGAAAACTATTCTCATCTTTACGCTGGGGGCGGGGGTGGATGGGCATGAGTTGACCCCGGGACTGGATCTGGGCCGGGCAGGAGGGGGTTGGCAGGGAACCACGGGCAAGTCCCATCTGGGAGGCCAAGCGGGGCCGATGAAAGGACATATTTGCAACCAGATGGAGAAGCCTCGCCCAGTGGAGGGAAGGCCACGTGGCCCCAGCAAAGTACTTCTGAGGAGCCCACGAAAGCTCCCCTTCCGAGAAATGGCCAAGTCCATGTTCTCCAAACATCTGCCAAGGCCGGCTAGTAGCAGCAGCAGACCTCAAGCCACGGAAGGTGGTGCCTCGTCCCCAGGGGAGACCAGTCGTGGGGGCAGCCGCACACTGTGACCCGGCCCTGCGGGCAGAGCCGAGGCCAGGCAGGATGCTGGGCTTGAAAGCTGAGAGCCACAGTCGGTGGGGAGGGCGGAGCTAAGGGGCCACGGGACTGGGGGGCTGCAGGAGGGGTGCGGGATCCGAGACTCGGCGGGGGGAGGGGGGGGCGGCCAGCCCAAGTGGACAGGAAAGAGGAGCGCCGGGGGCTGGAAGCGACAAGGCAGAGGAAAGGTGTGGCGAGCAGAGGGAGATGAGGGAGGTCTACACAAGACCGGCGAGGGCATGTACTGAGTTTCCTTAGGGCAGAGGTTTGGTTTGGTTGGGCTTTTACTCCACTGACCATCCCCAGACTTCAGCTGCTGGGTCCTGGAAGAAGTCGTTCTGGGTCTAGTTCTAGGTCAAGGGTCCTGTTCTTGCCTATCAGTCAGGTCCGTCTGTCTGTCTCCCTGGCTGCTCGCCTGTCTCCTCACGACCCGAAATGCCCGTTATTTGAGATCTCTGGAGTTGGCTTGTTGCCTGCAAGGTAAAGAACGCAGCCGGCAAAGAGAAAGGGAGGGAAACCCACCGGAGGGCCCAGGGCACAAGGCACAGGGCCCGGCTGGGCCCTCGACGCACTTCACACCAGGCCATTCTTGCTGCGTTTCCTCCAGTAAAGTCCTCCCTTACTGGGCTTTATTTTATCCTGCAAAAATAAGCCTTATCATCAAACAGCATGAAATCTGCAAACTGAAATCCGCAAACCGAAATCAGGCCAAACAAGGCCCCCTAAATGTACAAATGTCACTGCTGCCGGGACAGTCCCTTCAACTTATTGCGTCTGCCGCTTGTTTCTGGAGAACATGACTCCGATGAGGCCCATGGCGGCCAAGCCCACTCCCGCGACGCCAGCCACCACGACGGCATCTCTGACCTGCAAGAGAGCAGAGGGGAAGTCAGACTGTGTCAGGAATCCGAGTCCAGGCTGTACATTCAACAAGAAGGCTCCGCTCAGGGAGACTCACATGCCCCTTGGGCCAGTTGGCAAACTCAGGAGGCAACAGATATTGGCAGGGAAATGGGGAGAAGAGTGCTGGATGGGGAAAGAACGGATGGGCGGACCCGGCTGGCCAGGAATGTACTCGACTCGATTCACTCTGTGGGTATTTAAAGCACATAAACCCTCAGAGGGTGGTAGCGGAAAGGACAGGGTGGCGAAGTCCGAGTGGCTGCGATCCTGGCTAGTCACCAGGGAGCCCTGGAAGCCGGTGCGAAGTGGGGCAGGGACTGGTATTGAGTGGTCAGTATGCCAACCTTGACCTTCACGAGAGCAAGGACCTCGCCTGTCTCTCTTGCCTTGTGCCTGGCTGCACCCCCGGGCCCAGTGCTGCCAGGCACAGAGACGCTCTCTACGTGTTCTTATATAAAGCCCCAACTGCGAGCAGCAGCGATGTGATACTTTATCAGGAGTGTGGGCTCAGGGCGCCTGGGGGGCTCAGTCGGTTGGGCGTCTGACTTCAGCTCAGGTCCTGATCTCACGGTTCGTGGGTTCGAGCCCCGCGTCAGACTCTGTGCTGACAGCTCAGAGCCTGGAGCCTGCTTTGGATTCTGTGTCTCCCTCTCTCTCTGCCCCTCCCCCACTCATGCTCTATTTCTGTCTCAATAATAAATTTAAAAATTTAAAAAGAAAAAAAAAAGGAGTGCGGGCTTGTCCTGCTTATACCAGGGGGAAAAAAGTATTACAAAAGTCAGAGTAGATTTCAGGGTAAAAAGTGAACGTGTGTCAAATTTCACTCCCTCCTGACACTTAACCAAGAGTAAATAAGGCACTTGTTTTAGGCGTAATTCCACAGGGGACCCACAGAACTCTACATTCTAAGGCAGGAGCGGAAAAGTTGAGGATCAACCCGAAGTATACAACGGGATCCTTGGAGAAGGTCCCTATCGGCAACGCCAAGTACCTCTGGAAGCAGAGTGGACGCCGCAGCTAGGTCCCCGGGCCCCTCCCTAACCACAGCCGGAGCCTGAAAGTTTATTACCGGCAGAGGGTGAAACAGAAGACTTGGGGGCCTTCTGGAAATCCGGAAGCACACGTGAAGATGTGGATATCATGCCAAAAACAAGATTCAGAGAGGGGCGCCTGGGTGGCTTAGTCGGTTAAGCGTCCGACTTTCGCTCAGGTCATGATCTCGCGGTTCGTGGGTTCGAGCCCCGCGTCGGGCTCTGTGCTGACTGCCAGCTCAGAGCCTGAAGCCTGTTTCAGTCTGTGACTTCCTCTCTCTGACCCTCCCCTGCTCACGCTGTCTCTCTCTCTCTCTCACTCTCTCTCCTAGAAATAAATAAAAATATTAAAAAAAAAAAAAAAAAACAAGATTCAGAGAGACTATGAACATGCTAAAGGAGAAAACTTTCTGCCTCTGCCTCTCTTTGTTCCCAGAACTTGACCCACCACACAAGAGTCAGGAAGACTTTCCTGGGGAATCCGACCAGCCCAAATAGAAACAAAAGATACCACACAGAAGATTCCCCAACAAACTGTCCACCTATGTCATCCAGAAGTGAAACTCAAAGTCAGGAAGCCCCTCACAGTTCACTCAGACTTTCCATTCAGCAGGAAAGCCCCCCTCCATCCTGAGTCATGAGCATATGACCCAAATACCAGACATCTGAAGAAGGCTCTGAAACAGGAGACAGAACAAAATCAACTATAAACAATTTAACTTTTTAAATAATTAGGTTTATTTTTTAAAGTTTGTTTATTTTGAGAGAGCGAGAGAGAGCAGGGGAAGGGCAGGGATTGCGGGGGAGAATCCCAAGCGGGCTCCACACTGTCAGCACAGAGCCGGATGTGGGGCTCAAACCCACGAACCGCGAGATCACGACCCAAGCCGAAATCAAGAGTCGGATGCTTACCCAAATGAGCCACCCAGGCGCCCAGAAACCATACCTAGGAAAGAACACATCTTTTTAAAAATTATCACTAAGGAATCAGAGGACATACTGCATCCAATAAATAACATATGCTGCTATAAAAAATAATAGAATATGGAGAGAATAAAAACAATTCTTAGAGAGCACAATGGAAATAACAGACCCAACAGAAAGTTTGAAGGATAAAGTAGAGGAAATCTCTCAGGAAAAAAAAAAACAAACAACACAAAACACTGAGGACAAAGCAAACAGGGAATAATCCGGGCAGGCCAATATCTGAGTAACAGACATTCCAGAAAGAGATAATACAGGAAACACGGAGGAGGATCAAGAATGAAATAATTCATGAAAATTAAGTAGGACTAAGGGATGCATGTTTTCAGATGGAAGTGGTGTTCTCAGGCCCAGCTTGATGGATAAACGTAGACCCACACCAAGGCACATTATTGTGAAATTTTAGAAAACTGGGTAAAGAGAAGTGCCTGGGTGGCTCAGTCGGCTGAGCACCTGACTCTTGATTCCAGCTCAGGTCGTGATCCCAGGGTCGTGGGATCAAGCCCCACTTTGGGCTCTGTGCTGAGCATGGAGCCTGCTTAGAATTCTCTCTCCCTCTCCCTCTGCCCCTCTCTTCTGTGATCTTTGTCTTTCTCTCTTAATATTAACAAAAATTTTTTTTAGAGAAAATGGGGTAAAGAAAAGATACTACCAATGCTAGAGCAGGGGAGAAAAACAGGAAACAGAGGAAAGATCAGGAATTGGGATAACTTCAGATTTCTCCAAAGCAATACTGAAAGCAGGAAGACCAATGGAACACTGCCTCCAAAATTCTACAATAAAACAATTTCTAACCTAGAGTTCTGTACTCAAACTATCAAGTCAAGTGCAAGGGTAAAATAAAAATAATTCAGAAATAAAAATAATTCAGAAATACAGCATTTTCAAAAATGTACCTTCCATCCATCCTTTTTCAAAAAGCTGCTGAAGAAGTTCCCAGCAGAACCAAGAGAGTAAACCACGAAAGAAGACATGAGCTACGGAAGAGGGGGCGCTCCAGTGCACATCTGGATAGACGAGAATTTCTGCAGAACGATGGGGAGGGGAGACCCCGGGGACACCAACTTTGGACCAGCTGTAAAGGGTAACTGGGAGGCAGAAATGTGGTCCCTGAAGATGTCCACGTCCTGATTCCACGAACCTGTAAGTCTATTGTACTACATGGCCAGGGAGAACTAAGGTTGCAGATGGAATTAGCGCGCTGATCAATTTACCCTAAAAAGGGTAGACAATCCTGGATTACCCACGTGGGCTCCAAAGTGTAACCACAAAGTTCCTTAAAAGATGGAAGAGGGGCGCCTGGGTGGCTTAGCCGGTTAAGCGTCCGACTTTCACTTAGGTCATGATCTCGCGGTTCGTGGGTTCGGGCCCCACATCGGGCTCTGTGCTGACTGCCAGCTCAGAGCCTGGAGCCTGTTTCAGTCTGTGACTCCCTCTCTCTCTGACCCTCCCCTGCTCACACTGTCTCTCTCTATCTCTCCTAGAAATAAATAAAACATTAAAAAAAAAAAAAGATGGAAGAGCGAGTCAGTGTCATGCAGTGTGGGAAAGGCTCAACCAACAACTGCTGATTCTGAACATGGAGGACGGGCATCAAGCCAAGCAGCGCGGGAAGCCTCTAGAAGCCAGAAAAGGCAAGAACACAGATTCTCTCCTGGAATCTCCAGGAAAGGAGGCAGCCCTGCTGGCACCTTGATTTTAGCCCAGTGAAGCCATTTCAGACTTCTGACCTCCAGAACTGTAAGGCAGTAACTCTGGGCTGTTTTAAGCTACTGAATGCGTTGGTAATTGGTTACAGCAGCCACAGGAAGCTCATACAGGAATCAACCCCCGCGAGAGCAGTGCGACTCCATAGCCCAGCGTCCCCGTTATTCCACGTACTGTCTTTCGAACCTAAAGCAACTTCTGAGGGATGCGGTCAACCTGAATTAAGAGAAAGTCGGAGAAATAAGGAATGAAGAGATCACAGAACCACGGAAGCCAATCCAAGAGAAAAAGCAAAGGAAACCCGAGAAAAGATAGCAAAGGGAAGTCCTGGGATAAAGCCACGCAGTCAGCCAAGAGCCAACCAGCACCGACAGCAGAATGGCCATCTGAGGGATGGTGTGTCCAAACAGAACATTCTGGAAATGACAGATTACTTGACGTAATTTCCCTTCTGGAAAACTGTACTGAGAGCTAATCAGACAGTATGAGGAAAACTGACAATGGGTACGAGGAAAACTAAGGAATGAAAGAAGATAATAATTATCTTCAAGAAAAAAGGAACCCCTGGGGCACCTGGGTGGCTCAGTCGGTTAAGCGTTCAACTCTTGGTTCCGGCTCAGGCCATGATCTCATGGTTCAGGAGTTCAAGCCCCACATCGGGCTCCATACTGTGACATGGAGCCTGCTTGGGAGTCTCTCTCTCTTTCTCTCTCCCTCTCTGACCCTCCCCTACTCTCTCTCTCTCTCAAAATAAATAAATAAATAAACCTAATTTTTAAAAATTTGTAAATAATTTTTAAAAAAAGGAAACCCTCCTCCCCAAAGGAAATTCATAATACATCACAACACTCAGGTGTAAGTAAAATTTACATAGGCATAAAACAAACACTGAATATTAACTCAATGAAAACGTAGAATATGAAATTATACTGAGAGAATGGGGGAGGGGAGAGGGTGATGGCTTAAAAAGTTTACTTCACATACAAGAAGTCAAAAGAGCATGTCTAAGTTTTTTTTAATAAAAAGATGGTAGTATATATGTTGTTTAGAAATTCAGAAATAATGGCACCTCAGTGGTTCAGTCGGTTAAGTGTCCGACTTCGGCTCAGGTCATGATCCCGCGGTTGGTGAGCTCAAGCCCCATGTCGGGCTCTGTGCTGACAGCTCACAGCCTAGAGCCTGTCTTCGGATTCTGTCTCCCTCGCTCTCTGCCCCTCCCCCACTCGTGCTCTGTCTCTCTCTCAGAAATAAACAAACATTAAATATAAAACAAGAAAGGGTGCCTGGGTGGCTTAGTCGGTTAAGCATCTGACTTTCGCTTAGGTCATGATCTCGCGATTTGTGGGTTCGAGCCCCGCATAGGGCTCTGTGCTGACTGCCAGCTCAGAGCCTGGAGCCTGCTTCAGATTCTGTGTCTCCCTCTCTCCCTGACCCTCCCCGGCTCACACTGTCTCTCTCTCTCCTAGAAATAAATAAAACATTAAAAAAAATGTTTTTTAAATAAAACAAGAAATTCAGAAATAGGTAAACGCCAAACCCAAAGAGAAGGGTGGGTGCCAGGTGTGATGGGGAGAAGTAGAGAGGTGTGGGCCAGGGTACCCTGAGCCCTGGTTGTCTTTCCCAATTGTGTGCATGCATTACTTTGAAAGTTAAAAATTAGATTCCAAAGACTTTTCCAGAAAAAACAACAACAACAACAACAAAAGACAACGAAATAGAGGCAAGCATCTTTAGCCTGGAAACCTGATGCAAAACCTTACCGCATCCACTTCCAATGCCAACGCCATGTCTACAGGACTTGAAAGGCAGGAAGATGATGTGGAAGCCATCCCGTAGGTGAGGCAAAGACTCTGGGTGTTTCGGGAAGACACAAACGCGACATGCGAGCAAACAGCTATGGGAAATGTCATTGATGCATCACACAGTCAACTATGTGTTACACAGATGGGACAGAAGCATGTGATTAAGTGACCACTGTTGTGATAGTCTGGCTTTGTGATGGGGCCACTGGGAGCTCATGCATGCACACGCGCACGCGCACACACACACACACCCACACACACATACCCCAAGCTCAGATTCATCCTTCACTTTGTTGGAAACATCCCCCTTACCTCTGACCTCTAATCTTCAATCTCAAGTTTGTCTTGAGTGCCTAAGAGTGCACTCAGCTTTTGCTATTGGTGTTTCAGACATCAGGACTCTGTCTGCCTCCGATAAGCTTTCAGGAATTAGATCTGCTGTCGCTCGCTCTTCTTTTACCTCAGTGTTCAAATGCATTTGATGTGCACAGCACTCTCCTCGTATAATTCGAGAACCCAACAGTCTGCCACTGAGCTGAAACATGGTAGTAACATATGAGCTCCAAAGGCATTAAGAGCTTCAGTTTCAGTGTCGATAAAAAGCCTCTATCAGTGAGTGGTGAGGATGCAGTCTGAAGCTGAGAAAACACCCCCAAGGGGCGCCTGGGGACTCAGTTGGTTGAACGTCCCACTCTTGGTTCCTGCTCAGGTCATGATCTCATGGTTCGTGGGTTGGAGCCCCACATTGGGCTCTGCACTGACAACGCAGAGCCTGCTTGGGATTCTCTCTCTCCCTCTTTTTCTGCCTCTCCCCTGCTCTCTCTCTCTCAAAATAAATAAACATTAAAAAAAAAAAAAAAAACAGCCCCAACACAGAAGTCAGTTGCCCTAATGTACACTCTGGCTGCAAAACTGATATATCCAGTGGCCCTTTCCTCCGCTTCTTTCCCAGCCTCTAAGCCACAGTGTCCTCACAGCCGCCCTTCTGCTCTTCATGTTTCATCAGGTGCAGCAGCAACAGTGAAGTTAACAAAACTCAGTGGCGACAATTCAGATCAGCAAGAAACCGCGTGAGAGAGTTCGGCCTCTTTCTATTTCCAGCACTCTCCAGGTGCTCTGGGGGCACCTACTCCCAGGACAAAGAAAAGGGAGCACCAGCCCTCCCTTCAGCTCATAGCCACTGTCCCCAAGGAAGGCACCACGGCCTGAATCCACAAAACTGTACTTTCTCACAATGAAGGCGTGAAAGGGTATCACGAACAGGGATCGAGAAATCTCACCCGTGATCCAAGCCAGGCGTTTAAGCAGAACCGAGGACGGCAAAGACAAAGATTCTTAATCCTCATTATTACGCCCAGAAGTCCAATGAGGACGACATACCAAAAATCTCAGACATCAAGAGGATGACAATATGAGCCTGATACCCAAAACTAAACAGCCGACACTGCCCTTGCTACCTAATCACAGAGGCTGCCTGGGTTGTATCCTGGGGCTCCCAGAGCCCCTACACGACCCCTGTAGAGAAGAACTTGGAGGTCTTCGATGGTTAAAGATATATAGATCCTGGCGCTCCGTGGACCATACATGGGCCCAACAGAGCTGCGGGCGGCGTCAGGAAATACACCGTGTCACTTACATCCGAGTGTGGTACCCGCAGCTGCCGTTCCCAGCAGCCAGAAGGCATGATGACAGGGTCTGGATGAGGCTACTGCCCTGATGTTTGACAAGTCAGTCTTGGGCCTTCCTCCTAGAGGAAGTCAGGCATGGCTTTGGGACAGTTGTGCTTCTGTTAGGGAGCCTGCACGAAGCCCCGGCGTTTCCCCTGCTCACCGGATTTGTCCGGGCAGGAGAAACCGTTTGCAGATGAGGTAGGAGGCACAACGCGCCCCCAGTTCTCTACAGAACCTCACAGAGTGAGGACAAATGCTGAGGCAGCAGCTGCAGACAAAAGGTACTTTGTCGAGGAAAACCACAATGGGGCACTGTGACCATGCTCTGTGCAGCGTCAAACGGTATCATCACGTGCAAGAATGGGGTCTCTAGTTAGTGCTGATAGTGCACATTTTACAGGGGGTGGGGGTGGGGGAGCGACCGGCCTGAAAGAGTCAGCACTACAGCCACTACCGAGGGTTTCCTAGCCAGGGGCTGCTGGGTGAGCCCAGGCTCTGCGCTCAATTACTGGAGCTCTGATCACAAAAAGGGCCACCCAGCGTGAGGCACAGGCTTCAAGCAGAATAGCATGAAACAGAAAACAACTGTCCCTCCTCAGAAGTGCGAAGAAACGTGCCTGTGGACAAACTGAAATTCTATTAGACCCCAGAAAATTAGCTGCTTACTCAACATAGCTACTCTGCTGAAGCCCCAGAATTATTTCTGGGAAAAGGAAAATTCTTTAAAAAAAATTTTTTTTTTTTAATGTTTTATTTATTTCTGAGAGAGAGAGAAAGACAGCATGAGCAGGGGAGGGCCAGAGAGAGTTGAAGACACAGAATCCGAAACAGGCTCCAGGCTCTGAGCTGGCAGTCAGCACAGAGCCCGACTCAGGGCCGAACCCACAAACCGCGAGATCACGACCCGAGCCGAAGTCCAACGCTCAACCAACTGAGCCACCCAGGCGCCCCATGAGAAGGAAAATTCTAATGTGCTTTTTTTTTTTTCACTGTTAGCCAAGTTCTAAGTGGATAAAAGAAGAGTGTTGGGGGCGCCTGGGTGGCCCGCTCGGTTGTGCACCTCACTTTGGGTAAGGTCACGACCTCACGGTTGGTGGGTTCGAGCCCCCCCACCCCCCCACGTGGGGCTCTGCGGAGATAGCAGGGAGCCTGCTTGGGATTCTCCCTCCCTCGCTCCCTGCGCCTCCCTCACTTGCACTCCCCTCTCTCAAAATAAATAAACTTAAATAAAGAAAAAGAAGAGTGTTATTCAAAACACAGGATTCCATCGCGGCTGCGGCTCACATCCGGGGCCACAGCGCATGACCGCACCTCTCTGCGGTGCCGCCTCCCCGCCCTCGTCCCCACCCCGAGTGTGACACAGTGAGGGCAGGGATTGCTGCCTCTACTGTTCTCTCTTCTTTGTGCCTGGCGCCCAGCCACAGCCAGCTGTGGGAATGGCCTGGCTCGGGGACGGGGGGCATGGGCTGAGGACGCACCTGGTCGCTGCGGGCGACTCCATAGCGCAGGTCGTTCACAAAGTGCTCGCAGTTCTCACAGGGCAGCGAATAGGGCAGCTCCTGCCCCACCAGCTCCTCCGCCCGCTGGACGATTTTGCTGGGAGGCAGCGGCGAGTACTTGCCATCGTGTTTGTTATTGACCCGGTACCTGTCTCTCCCGACCACATCGTCCAGCAGCTCCTTCTTCACCACCGCCTTCTCAGTCAGGGTGGACATGATGCTGGCCGCACCAGCTCCCGCAATTTCACCTGGGGATTCGCAAAGGGGAGAGAGAGGGATCGGTCCCGGTGGGTCCACAGGCCCTGGCTCCACCCACAAGAGCAGGCGCAGATGTGGAGGAGAACAGCGAGTCGGGCCAGACACCTGCTGTGTGGCCTCGGAGATCGCGCCTGTGGTCTCTGGGCCCTGGTTTCCTTATCTGAAGTGGGGAGTAGGCAAGTTTCAGGATTTGTTGTGATTTTTTTTTTGAGCCAGAGAAGCTGACCTTCTGCACCCTGTGGTTCCTCGGGGACCCTCTTGGCTGTGCAAATACGGGTCCCTAGCACCCCCATCTCCCTAGGGGAATAGGGAATGACCCTTTTGTGAGTCCAGCAAGGACACACTCCCGTGACAAATACAAAGCTGATAACTGCAGGAAAGGTAGATCTTGTAGCCGACCCCCCCACCAGACTTCTGGGAGCAGTTCCTCCAGACGTGGTGTCGGGGAGGCCCAGGGGGCGCAGTGGCATGGCCCTGGCGGAGGTTGAGGGACTGGAAGGGACAACAAAGCCCCAGAAAGTAAACTGCCTGTGGAATAGTCCTCGGCCACGAAAAAAGCATGAGATCTTGGGGCGCCTGGGTGGCTTAGTCGGTTAAGCGTCTGACTTTCGCTTAGGTCATGATCTCGCGTTTCGTGGGTTCGAGCCCCGCGTCAGGCTCTGTGCTGACTGCCAGCTCAGAGCCTGGAGCCTGTTTCAGAGTCTGTGACTCCCTCTCTCTGACCTTCCCCTGCTCATGCTCTCTCTCTCTCCTAGAAATAAATAAAAAAAAAAAAAACATTAAAAATTAAAAAAAAAAAAAGCATGAGATCTTGCTATTTGCAACAACATGGGTGGAGCTTGAGGGCACGAGACGAAGTGAAGAGAGTCAGACAGGCAAAGATGAGTACCGTATAATTCCACTTAGATGTGGAATCTAGAAAACAAAACAAAGGACTAAAGAAATAAGCCAAAAGCAGAAAGAGACCCATAAGACAGAATGAAATGGTTGCCAGAGGGGAAGGGGGTGGGGATAGGAGTGGGAGGTACAGGCTTCCAGATACGGGGTAAGTCAAGGGCATAAAAGGCACAGCATAGGGAGTATAGTGGGTGATATCGTAGTAGCTTCATGTGGGCGCGGACGGCATCTGCACTTGCAGTGAGCGCAGCTGATGCAGGGACTTGTCCCTTCACTCCACACCTGAAGCTAATGTAACATCGTGCGTCAACTATACTTCAATTTAAAAAAATAGGGGCACCTGGGTGGCTCAGCTGATTAACCATCCGACTTAGGCTCAGGTCATGAACTTGCAGTTCAGAGCCTGGAGCCGCTTCGGATTCTGTGTCTCTCTCTCTCTCTCTGCCCCTCCCTCACTCATGCTCTCTCTCTCTCTCTCTCTCTCTCATAAATAAATAAACATTAGAAATTTTTTAAAAACCTGCCTCAAAGAAAGGGGGTCTAGGGTCAACACAAGGGCCAGGACGGTGGGGAGGGAGGCTGATGTCAGCACAGGGACCGGCCATCTCCCCCAAGGCGGCCAGCCTACGCAGTGTGAGCACGCTTTGCGCATGACGGCTTAAAGAGTGGGTGTGCACCAAAGAGGTGGACCCCACAGAGATCCCCTCTCCCTCAAAGAGCTTCTGTGGCCCTGCCGGGATCAGATCTCCGTGGCTCCTCCCGGCAGGGGACGCACCCATTAGGCTGGGCAGCAACCGCCTTCCACTGTGACACCCTGTGACAGCAACAAGCAGTGGCAGGAGGGGCTGATCAGATTCTAGGTCCTGCGCTGCTTGGCTTTCCAAGGAGGACTAAACTCATCTGCCCCGAGTAGAATCCTGAGATTTTAGAAAACCAGGGGAGTTCAGACCGGCTCCCAATAGGGTGGGAGGTGTTTGAGGCCCCATTGCGGTAAATAAGGTAAGTTTCAGCGCCCAGGCAGGAAGGGTGGCCGCTGAGCCTGGGGTCAGGGAAGCTGGGTGCCTACACCACAAAATTTAAGAAGGTTCCAATCTCAGGGTCAGGTGAGCTCAGAGTCAGCCCCCTAAGAGTGAGGCTTCCTTAAACGTTGCACTTTGGGTACCTCCCTGGTGGGTGGTACAGTAGGGCCCTGGCTGACATGAGGCTCATTCTGGCTCAGTCACTCAGTGGCCCTGACCTGTCACTTAATCTCGCGGAGGCAACACCTTGGGAGTCCCCAAATACATACCAAAACTGATACCCAAACACACATCATAATTTAAAGCCCCTTTTCAAAGAATTATTTCTGTGTTTAAAGTTAGTCCACTAAAGAAAATATTTATTAAGTGGGATGCCTGGGTGGCTCAGTCAACTGAGCATCCGACTCTTGATTTTGGCTCAGGTCATGATCTCCCGGAGCACAGGATCGAGCCCTGTGTCAGGCTCTGAGCTGACAGCAGGAAGTCTGCTCGAGACCCTCCCTCTCTCTCTTTCTGCCCCTCCCCTCTTCATGTTCTCTCTCTTTCTCTCTCTCTCTCAAAATAAATAAACTTAAAAACAGACCTTTTTTTAAAGAAAGTATTAATTAAGCAATCATAGAAAGGTCACGTGGGTATGACACACGTTTGATGACTGAATTTGGGGAAATGTCAGACTGGGCAGTATAGCATCATGTGTTAAAGGCCCAGATGTGAGAGTCACACAGCCAGAGTTCAAGTTCCACCTCTACCTCTGTCTGCTGTGTGACCTTGGGCAAGGTGCTTAACTTCTCAGAGCCTCCAATTCCTTGTAGAACACGGACAATAACAGCCCTCCCTGTCCCTACCATACCACAGTGGGGGCTGCAAGGATAAGGAGTCTCAGACCTGGCCACGTAAGGTGCCTTCTCCAGTGGCCAGCACAGGGGGGGTGCCCAGCAAGTGTCAGCTGTCACTGACATTAGGGTTGTTCCCCATGCTTCCTTCCAACTCTAATTTCTACCATTTTCTGAGTAGCAGGAGGTCAATCCTGACCTGTCTGGCAAGATTCCTGTGTAGCTTTCATCAGAAGACGCACATGGAAGCAACTTTTCCCATTTAGGAGCATCACCCACCCAATGACCTGTGACACACACCTGTCCCCAGGACCCCCGCCATGCCCTCAGGCACTTCCAGGTAGTGAAAATGCTCTGGATTAGATTAGATGAAATATTACGGGAGAGGTTGACTAGGGGAGGCTCGGGAAGGGGAGGGCCACAGGGAATGGGCAACGAAGGGACCCCGGAATGATGGGGGCGAGGCGGCTGTGCTGAGATCCAGGAAGGAGCAATTACATGCAAAAGGAAGAGCAAGAGCAAGAGCCTCCGGAAGGAAGAGCGTGGCATGCTCCAGAGGCCCCAGGGTGACCAGCGTGGCTGAAATCTAGGAACCCAGGAGGAGAGGAGAGAAAGATGAGGGTCAGAGAGGCAAGCAGAGGCCAGACCACACCAGACCTCATGGGCCGCAGTATAAACTTTGAGGCTTATTCTATGTGTGATGGGAAAGCCAGTCAAGAATTTTGGGGCACCTGGGTGGCTCAGTCAGTTAAGCATCCGACTTCAGCTCAGGTGAGTTTGAGCCCCATATCAGGCTCGCTGCTGTCAGCACAGAGCCTGCTTCGGATCCTCTCTGTCTCTGTCTCTCTCTCTCTCTCTCTCTCTCCCCTGCTCATGCACATTCTTTCTTTTGCTCTCTCTCCAAAATAAACATTTAAAAACAAAAAAGAATTTTAAGGACCATCTTCTTCCTGACTGGTTTTTTAGCAAGTTCTGTCTCAGAGCTGGTGAGAAGCACTCTCACACCCTGGTCATCACCTTTTCCTCATTCCCCCACCGACGACTTGCCCTACTCAACTTAGGGTGCCATACCAGGGGAGGTGGCCGGGCAAGCTCTGGTGCTCGAGAGTGGTTAGGTGCGGATAGCAAGATGGCTTCAGGAAAAGTCAAAACTGGGCACCCTGCCCCCAAGTTCAAAGCCACGGCTGTTATGCCAGATGGCCAGTTCAAGGGCATCAGCCTCTCTGACTTCAAAGGAAGATACGCTGTGTTTTTCTTCTACCCTCTTGACTTCACCTTTGCGTCCCCCGCTGAGATCTTTGCTTTCAGTGACAGGACAGGAGAATGTAAGCAACTCGACTGCGAGTGATCGGTGCTTCTGTAGACTCTCATTTCTGTCACCGATGTGGATCCACACACCCAGGACTGGGACCCACAAACATTACTCTGGTATCACACCCCTAGCATACCATCGCTCAGGACAATGGAGTCCTCAAGGCTGATGAAGGCATCTCCTTCAGGGGCCTCTTTATCTTTGATGATGAAGGAATCCTTGGGCAGACCATGGTGAACGACCTCCCTGCCGGTCGCTCTGTGGATGAGGCTCTGAGTCAAGCTCAGGCCTTCTGGTTTACTGACAAGCATGGGGGCAGTGGGCTCAGCTGACTGGAAGCCAGGCAGCGATACCATCAAGCCTGACATCCAGAAGAGCAAAGAATAATTCTCTAAGCAGAAGGGAGTGCAGGGTCATTTTAGGGCCGGTCTGCAGTGGGCGACCATGAAAACAAAACCTCTTCTGTACTACTGTCATGCTCAAAACACAAGACTTTATATTTGGTGCAGATGTGGTGTGGGATAGGACACGCCTTTCCTGCAGGGGCCGGGGAGGCCAGCCCTTCTTCCTCTGGAGAGCATGGCCTGAGCCGTGCTATGGGGCAGGCCAACTGATGTGTGATATAAGGGGGCATCCCTTTCGCTCTTTTGTTGTTTCTCTTAAACTTGAACTGAGAAGGGGGAAGGATCTTAAGGAGAGAAGTAACCTAGTCAGACTTCTACTTTAGAATGACCATGCTGGCTGCCCAGGGAAGGAGGGACGGACCACAAGAGAGACGAGCCGGAAGCTTCAGATGACAGCATGGTAGCTTATGCCAGGGCATGACAGCGGAGACGGTGAGAAGCGATCGGACCTGGGGTCTGTCTTGGAGGTAAAGGCAACCAGATTTCCTGGTGGATCAGATGTAGGGTGGAAGGGATTGAGGATGATGCCTAGATTTTTGGCTCAAGCAGCCAGATAGTGTCATCCACCAGAGCCTTTCAGTGCACGTCAAGTTCAATGTGCCAACTGGACACCCAGGTGGAGATGCCAAGCACTCAAGAGGCTCTACATGGAGGCTCCTCCACCATGAAGGTCCAGAGCAGGCAAAACTGATTTAGGTCAAGAGAAGCTAGAATAGCGATTGTCTCTGGGGGTGGGGGTGGGGGTGGGAAGGTGACAAGAGGGAGCCTCTTAGGGAGGTACGAATGTTCTAGATCTTGATCTGGGTCACTGTCACATGGACCGACATTTTTTTTAATTCACTGACTACACACTTTCCTATAGTTCTGTACTTTACTATTTTTATGTTATACCTCAGTTTAAGTAAAAAAAACAGTGTAAGAAAAGTGATAGGGGGTTCTCACGATTCTCCGGGTGAAGCTTACAGATAAGGAAACCAAGACTGGAGAGTGGAAACTAGATTCAGCACCAAACCTGCCATCCAAAAGCCTGTGCTCTCACAGGGAGCTTCACACTGAAGAGTTGAATGTGTTTTGGGCGCCTGGTGGCCTCAGTCAGTCAAGCGTCTGACTTCGGCTCAGGTCATGATCTCACAGTTTGTGAGTTCAAGTCTTACATCAGGTGAGCAACAGCCCTGCTTTGGGCAAGCCCTCCTTTTCCACTTCTCTCTCTCTCTCTGTCTCTGCCCCTTGTGGGATTCTCACTCACTCTCTCTCTGCCCTCCCTCACTTGCACCCTCTCTCTTTCAAAAAAAAAAAAAAAAAAAAGAATTGAAGGGAGACTGGGTGGCTCAGTCAGTTAAGCATAGGCTTAGACTTTGGCTCAGGTTATGATCTTGCGATCCATGGGTTCGAGCTTCGCATCGGGCTCTGTGCTGACAGCTCAGAGCCTAGAGCCTGCTTCTGATTCTGTCTCCCTCTCTCTCTGCCCCTTGCTTGTGCTCCGTGTATGTCTCTCTCTCTCTCAAAAACAAATATTTAAAAAAAAAAAAAGAACTGAACATGTTTTCTAAAAAGCTATAGTATTTAAAGCCATAAAAGCAGGGGGCGCCTGGGTGGTTCAGTCAGTTGAGCATCTAAGTCTTGATTTCGGCTCAGGTCATGATCCCAGGGTTGTGGGATCAAGCCCCATGTCAGGCTCCACACGAAACTCGGAGCCTGTGTCTCCCTCTCTTTCTGCCCCTCTGCCCTGCTCGCATTCTCTCTCTCTCTAAAACAAAAACCAAAAACACAAAAAGCGTAAAGACAGAGCTGTCCCTTTGAAAGCCCACCTGAGCCTCCGTAGGGAACCCTTAGGGTTCCAGGGAGCAGAGTTTGAAAACCATTGCCTCACACCAGCCGGCCTCCTTGCAGCACTCAGGAGCCAACCACCAGGCGGGGATCAAGGAGACAGCGGGGGTCACCTGTTACCCACAGCCACCCCATCTCCCTCCACTCCCAGGCCCAGCACTGAGGGGTCCCTCGGTGCCCTTACTTGGGGGTGCCAGGTGGACCACGTAACCATCACCAACGTAGATGGCCCAGTGTTTGTAGAAAGGGCGGAAAATCTCAATCAGGTCTCCAACTTTGGGCTCTGGCTGCAAAATCAAGAACAGGGCTGTTAGAGGTGGTACAAATGAGCCCTCGGAATCAGGTGGCGGAGGCTGGGGTCCCTTGTCACAGGCTGTCTAATTGGGAAGGTGCCTCTCAGATACTCCGTAACGTGGCCTCAGGCCTGGCCAAGAATCGCTACGTCTCTGGCAGTAATGTCCTCCTGGCTGCTCATCTCAATGATGAGTGGCTGTGTGTGTGTGTGTGTGCGTGCGTGTGAGTATATGAATAAAGGGAACTCCTTTCTCCTGTACACTATATTCACACCAACACTTCTAGGGCCAGAGATGTGGGTTTTTCACACCAAGCAATTCACTCCTCGGTGGAAGTGGACTGGATTGCCTACAATTTACCTCGATTTGACACTCACTGCCCAGAGTTAACACCGTCCCCACAGGTTAAGGGCTCAGTCCCACAAGGCTGCCTCCCCACCCTCCACTTCAGCTGCCAGTCACAAGTCTTGGGTGTCACCTGTGCTTCTGACGAACCAGCTATAAATGGGGGGTTCCCATAACCCCCCCTTAGGTTCTGTGATTTGCTAGAATGGCTCACAGAACTCAGGAGCCGATCACCAGTTTGTTATAAAGAAAGCAACTCAGGGGGGTCCTGGGTGGGTCAGTCAGTTAAGCATTCAACTTCGGCTCAGGTCATGATCTCACAGTTTGTGGGTTCGAGCCCCATGTCAGGCTCTGTGCTGACTGCCAGCTCAGAGCCTGGAGCCTGTTTCAGATTCTTTTTTTTTTGATAATGTTTTATTAATTTCTGAGAGAGAAAGAGAGGCATCATGAGCAGGGGAGGGTCAGAGAGAGAGGGAGACAAAGAATCCAAAGACAGGCTCCAGGCTCTGAGCTAGCTATCAGCACAGAGCCTGACGTGGGGCTCAAACCCACGAACTGTGAAATCATGACCTGAGTCAAAGTTGGACGCTTAACCAACTGAGCCACCCAGACCCCCCCGTTTCAGATTCTGTGTCTCCCTCTCTCTCTCTGACCCTCCCTTGCTCACACTGTCTCTCTCTCTCTCTCTCTCAGAAATAAAACATTTAAAAAAGAAAAAAAGAAAGAAAGCAACTCAGGAAAGGCTGGATGGTGGAGATGCGCCGCATGGGGAGGGCACGTGGGATGCACGCAGCTGTCCGGGTGCACCCACTCCCCCAGCAGTGCCCCATCTTCACCCCCAGAAGCTCTCCGAACCCTCAGGTTAGGGTTCTCACGGAGCCTGTGTTAGTGACACAGGCATGACTGATTCACTCAGGGGCCCTTAGTGACAATCTCGCCCTCCAGCCTCCCTCCCCTCCCAGGAGGTCAGAGGTGGGGCTGAAATTTCCAGCCCTCTGACCAGGTGGGTTCCTCCAGCCCCGAACCCTCATCACCTGGTGAGCAGAAACTCCAGTGCGGATGAAAGGGGCTTGTTGAGAATAAGGGAAGACCCCTCTCTCCTGTCACTCAGGAAATTACAAGGGTTTTAGAAGCCCCGTGCCAGGAACTGGGGACAAAGACCAAAACTAAACTTCTGACTGCCTCACAAGGAGTGCGTGTAGGGGTGAGTGTGTACGTGTGTGCCGGGGAAATGCCATTCGGAGCCCTACCCTGTTGGGGCACATGGGGCGCTGCCAGAGGAAACTTCAGAGAGGTTCGAGATGCATTAGCATCATTGAGGGACCAGCAACAGACTCTATGCAAAGTGCTGGAGGCGGGGGCCTTAGATTTGGACCAGAATCAGGGATGACACGCTTCTCTGCTCCAAGCCGATCTGAAATCTCTTTAATGAGCAAGAAAACCATCCCTCTTTTTTAATTTTTTAAAATTTTTGAGACAGAGCACGAGTGGGGGAGGGGCAGAGAGAGAGGGAGACACAGAATCCGAAGCAGGCTCCAGGCTCTGAGCTGTCAGCACAGAGCGCGACGCGGGGCTCGAACCCACGAACTGTGAGATCATGACCTGAGCCGAAGTCGGACACTTAACCGACTGAGCCCCCCCAGGCGCCCCGAAAACCATCCCTTTAGTCTTCAGCGAATGAAGACTCTGGGGAGGGGGCTCCAGCCAGCTTGCGCTTGGTGGGCAGGCC
This sequence comes from Proteles cristata cristata, assembly GCA_017311185.1. Lineage (NCBI taxonomy): Eukaryota > Metazoa > Chordata > Mammalia > Carnivora > Hyaenidae > Proteles > Proteles cristata. Next base: position 339,712 of record JAESUZ010001000.1, read on the forward strand.
CATAGGTGTTTGCCCACCTTCCACCGCCAAGCTCCATGGACCTGACAGATTGTCCATCAAGGATGCTATGGGGACGACTCACCCCTGCATGGCCTCCCTTCGGATAAAAGGGATAGTGATATTAGTCAATCACAGCTCCACAAGACCTAGGAAGCAGGGTCAGTGGCAAGTTCATTTCTATTTATACAAACATTAAAACTGCAAATAAGTATTACATATGGCAGGAAAAAAAAAAATCTTTGCACAGAAACGTGGTGGGTAAGTGGTGTTCTCTTCTGCGGTAATTGTAGAGTCTGCCAAAAAGAAGGCTCCCAGACCTTACCAAGGACCTATTTCAGAACAATGGACAATGGATGCAATTTATGAATCCCACTTGTGTTCCAGAATAAAAGAAAAAAAAATGTATTGTTTGGTGAGAATTAGGGGGTCTTCAGAAACCCCCAAAAGGGAATTTAACTGGGGGTCTCCATGAATAAGCAAGGACATAGAGACAAGGCAGGGACCCAACCCTCAGGAAGGCTACCAACTGCAATAGGAGATGGTTTGAACATCAGGAATAAGAAGTCAGGTAATGAGCAATCAGTGGGTATACGGACCCAAGGAGCTCACTGAGTTCCAGACAGTACCAGTGAAATGAAAAGAAAGATGCAAAGGAAAAGAAGTGATTTGTGTGCAATGACAAAACATTTACAAAAAAATTCAAACCCTATAACCATAAACATCAAGAGATAGCAGACAGCAAATACCTGGTGCTCAGTAAAAGAAGGCCATACCCCAAAGCAGTGCGATGTATCATCCCGGGTATGTGTCGTTCCAGAAGCCATCACTCTAGGACAGAGAAGCCATCAGTGATCGCCAGGGGCTAGGAGTGGGGGAGAGGAGCGGAGCAGCAAAAGGGAGCAGGAAGGAGAGGAAACAAACGTTCTGTAATGTTCTGTAGCTGACGGTGCTGACAACTATGCAGCCGTGTTTCGGTGAAAACTCATAGAAATGAATGCTAAAGGGGCGCCTGGCTGGCTCAGTTGGTGGGCCAGTGACTCCTGATTCAGGGTTGTGAGTTCGAGCCCCGTTGGGGGGTAGAGATTGCTAAAACCTAAATAAATAAACATTTTTACAACTAAAATTGTAAAAAGAAGAAGGACAAGGAGGAAAGAAGGAAGGCAAGAAAGAAAGAAGGGAAAGAAGGAAAGAAAGAAAGAAAGAAAGAAAGAAAGAAAGAAAGAAAGAAAGAAAGAAAGAAAGAAAGAAAGAAAGAAAGAAGGGAAGAAAGAAAGAAAGAAAAGGAAGGAAGGAAGGAAGGAAGGAAAGAAGGAAAGGAAGAAAGGAAGAAAGGAAGAAAGGAAGAAAGGAAGAAAGAAAGAAAGAAAGAAAGAAAGAAAGAAAGAAAGAAAGAAAGAAAGAAAGAAAGAAAGAAAGAAAGAAAGAAAGAAAGAAAGAAAAGAAAGGAAGGAAGGAAGGAAGGAAGGAAGGAAGGAAGGAAGGAAGGAAAGGGGCACCTGGGTGGCTCACTCATTAAGCATCTGACTCTGGTTCAGGTCATGATCTCACAGTTGATGAGTTCAAGTTCCACATCAGGCCCTGCTTCAGTTAAAACATGAGCCCCTGGTGAGCCCCACTTCTCTCTCTCTGCCCCTTGTAGGATATTCTCTCCCTCTCCCTCTCTCTGACCCTGACTCACTTGTGCCTTCTCTCTCTCTCAAAAATAAATAAATAAATAAAAATTTTTAAAAAGAATCAATTAGACCTTAGTTTTTAAAACAGATTTTATTATTTTTTAATGTTTATTTACTTTTGAGAGAGAAGGCACGAACAGGGGAGAGCAGGAGACAGCAGCGAGAAAGGGAAAGAGAGACTCCCAAGCAGGCTCTGTACTGTCAGCACAGAGCCCCATGTAGGGCACGAACCCACAAATCATGAGATCATAACCCAAGCCAAAATCAAGAGCTAGCCGCTTAACTGACTGAGCCACCCAGGCGCCCCTACCCTCAAAATGTTTTAAATAAATAAAAAAAAATAATGTTAATGGATATCTAAAGTTTGAAGAGGAAAAAGGTTTTATTTTTAAATATGCAATCACAGGGCACCTGGATGGCTCCGTCGGTTAAGTGTCTGACTTTGGCTCAGGTCATGATCTCACGGTTCGTGAGTTCAAGCCCCGTGTCAGGCTCTGTGCTGACAGCTAGCTCAGAGCCTGGAGCCCACTTCGGATTCTGTCTCCCTCTCTCTCTGTTCCTCCCCCACTCGCACTCTGTCTCTCTTTCTCTCTCAAAAATAAAAAATAAATAAATAAATAAACATTAAGACAAATTGCCAGCCCCTCGTAGGAGCAGATGGTACGTATTTCCAAATATGCACAAGGTCAATACATAATAGCCCTCAAAGATACTTCTTTTTAAAAATAAAGTGAAAGGCAGTGGACTCACCTGTGGAACCCTGCGCCCCAGTTTCTAACTAGTGCAAGGACTCGATGTTCACATGGCAACAAGGATAATCTTTTAGATACAGAGCTAAGTAGAAAAATGAGAATGAGCTCTACAACCCAACACCGATTATATAAATTAAAGATACGCACACGCAAACCAATGAGATGCATCTTAGGAGAGCCATTCCTGAAAACATCATTTTAAAAAACCAAGAAGAGGGGTGCCTGGTGGCTCAGTCCATTGAGCACTGACTCTTGGTTTCAGCTAAGGTCATGATCTCACAGTTTGTGGGTTCAAGCCCCACATAAGGGCTCTACATTGAGCCTGCTTGAGATTCTCTCTCTCTCTCTCTCTCTCCCTGCCCCTCCCCTGCTGGTTCTCTATCTCTCCAAACAAACAAACGTTTTGAAAAAATAAAAAATAAAAAGCCACAAGAACAAGAAGGACTGAGGCACACACATTAAATACATCAGGATGCTGGTCATTGGGAAGATGCAGTAAGGGATGAGGACCCAAAGAAACCAAAAGGAAAAACCCACAAGAGAGTCTTACAGGCACCAGTGAGGACAGGATGCCATAAACTAAGAATATGAATGACTTCACCCTCTGTCATAAAATCTAACTAGAGAAACAATAACCTCATGATACCCACAAGCCAAATGAGCGGAATCCAACCATGTTATAAAATTAGATGTAATAGCTCTACAATCCGGTGCCAGATTTGTGCCTCTGCTTATTTTTGTATGCAAGCAAAGAATGGTTTTTATGTTTTTTTTAGGTGGCTGGGGGAAAGTCAAAAGAAGAATGATGTTCCGTGACACATGAAATTGTATGAAATTCAAACGTCAGTGTCCATAATATTGTATCCGCACACAACCACGCCCATTCATTTACATATTGTCTGGGGCTGCTTTCTCTCCACAGTAGATGAGGTGAGGGGTTGCAGCAGAGACCATATGACCTATAAGCCCTAAAATCTTCACTGTTTCACACTGTCTTCCAGAAAAAGTTTGCCAACTCGTTATAAAATAATCGGTAGTGGGCTGGCTGGGTGGCTCCGTCAATTGAGCGTCCAACTCTTGGTTTCCGCTCAAGTCATGATCTCATGGCTCTGTGGGCTCCAGCCCCACATCGGGCTCAGAACTCCTGGTGCAGAACCTGCTTGAGATTCTCTCTCTCCCTCTCTCTTTCTCTCTCTGCCCCCCCCCCCCCACTTGTGCTGTCTCTGTCTCTCAAAACAAATAAATAAACTTTAAAAAAATGTAAAAAGATCGGTAGTGATGTCTCCTTCCCTCAGCTTGATCCTATTCCCGGGGGGATCTGTTTGCCAGGTAGTTCTTCCTCCAGGAACAAGTGGCCAACAGGGGGCATCAGGAAGAGAACTCCCTGTGCGCACCTGGTGGCTCAGTCGGTTAAGTGTCAGGCTTCAGCTCAGGTCATGATGTCAAGGTCCTTGAGTCCCAGCTCTGCGACGGGCTCTGTGCTGACAGCTCAGAGCCTGGAGCCTGCTTCAGATTCTGCGTCTCCCTCTCTCTCTGCCCCTCCCTAGCTCATGCTCTGTCTCTTTCTCTCTCAAAAAATAAACATTTAAAAAACCCTTTTTTTTTTTTTTAAAGGAAGAGAGCTACCTCTCCAGGGCCGGGCTCCAGGGACTCCCAGTGCACACAGGCACCAGGGCTCCACCGCACAACGCGGGCAGTAACAAAGGCAAAGCTGAGACTCTGTACCCATGGGATTTCGGAACAAAAAGTCTTTATCGTCCCCACAAAAGCAAGAGTGACAAAGAGCTGCAGAACAGCCATTTTCCTTAGCCAGCAAGCCGAGAACAATTTCTGGCCTACAAAATTATTGGAAAAACAACCTAAATAATCGTTAATAAGAACAATTAAATAAATAGTCCTATATCCACATGTCCTTAGGTCCATACAGCCATTGGAGAAAACAAAGTAGATTTATGTGAGCAGACATGGAATGAATTGAAAAAGTATGTTGAAAACATTATTATCCCATTTTTACTTAAAATATATTTTCATACATTTATAAGCAAAATGTACCATACACACTATGCATGATCTGGGGAAAACAGACCAAACTGTTGTATATTATTTACAGTGTGAGGTTGGGATTCAGAGACTTCAAACATTTTTTAAATGTTCTTTGTTGCAGGGTGGGGGGTGGCAGAGAGAGGGAGAGAGAGAATCCCAAGGTCGATGCAGGACTCAATGTCAAAAACCTGGAGATCATGCATGACCTGAACTGAAATCAAGAGCCAGATGCTTAACCAACTGAGTCACCCAGGTGCCCCTGAGTTACTTTTATAATAAAAACTTTTAAAGATTTGTAGATGGGGAAAAAGAATCCTTCATGCTGATGAGCTTGTAGTTTTTAATTGGAAAAGGTGGATATTATCTGTCACCAGAAATATCTCCTATCTGGAACCTGTAAATATGACTATGTTAATGATGCTTAAAAATCAGTAACACTTCAGTATAAGACATAAAACCATAAATAAATTTTAAACGAATATTGGTCGATATGTATGAGATCTTAGAATAAAGACGTGCTAGGGATAAAAAAGCCAAAGAAAAAGGCACAAAGGAAGAGATGAAAAGGTTTTTACAATTTTAAAAAATGTTAAAGGTCTTATTATTAAAAGTTTCTAGGGGCGCCTGGGTGGCTCAGTCAGTTAAGCGTCTGACTTCCGCTCAGGTCATGATCTCGCGCTCATGAGTTCCAGCCCCGCGTCGGGCTCTGTGCTGACAGCTCAGAGCCTGGAGCCTGCTTCAGATTCTGTGTCTCCCTGTCTCTCTGCCCCTCCCCCTCTCAAAACTAAATAAACATTTTTTAAAAATTTAAACTTATATGACGGGTGTTCTGAGAGAAGCGGCGGTTAAGCGCTGAGGGAGCCCAGGACGGCGCAAACAGCAGTAGCGCTGTGCGTGATGTGCTCTGACTGTGCTCTAGAACTCGCTGGGTTCCTGACTCCAAGCCTGCAGCCTTCATCCCCAGCTGTGGCTCTTGGACTTGAGAAAGCACACAAATGACGGGAGAGGGGGCTGCTGGCCTGCGTGAAGAACCACCGTGCATTTTTAACAAATCCTCTCCCCCGCCCTAGGGCACTGGTGTAAGTGGCCCCCCTCGAGAACCCCTTCACCTTGGGGATGCCCACCTCTGCCCAGGAGCATCGAGGAACTCATTTATTTGCTCATTTCACCCAGCAGATGCTCGCAGAGCCAGATGCCAGGCGCCAACCTAGGCCCCTGGGCCGTATCTGTGAACAAAGCAAAGATTCCTGGCTTCATGAGCTTTTGTTCAGTACCAGGGAGAAAGACAGAATTTTTTTTAAACCTTAGTAAATAAGTAAAGCACCTAGACTATTAGAAGAAATACCAAATAGATGGGGCACCTGGGTGGCTCAGTCGGTAAAGCATCCGACTTCAGCTCAGGTCACGATCTCATGGTTCATGGGTTCGAGCCCTGCGTGAGGCTCTGTGCTGATGGCTGGTTCAGAGACTGGAGCCTGTCTTCAGATTCTGTGTCTCCCTCTCTCTCTGACCTTCCCCTGCTCATGCTCTCTCTATCTCTCTCTCAAAAATAAATAAAACATTAAAAACAACAAAAAAAAAGGAAATGCCGAATAGAAACAAAAAGAAAGACAAGGTTGAGGACGGTTAAAGGGGCTGGAGACCGGAGGGGGATGGATGGGGTCAGGGAAGGCAGAGGGCAGCCCAGCAGGTGTAAGGAAACAAGTCCAAACCATACAAACTCCATGACAGGCCTTAAGTTTCCCCTCTAAACTAGAAGGCCTAAGTTTCAGCTTCCCCGAAACTATCAGGCAGCTACACATTGCCCAAGACCGAAGAAACTGCCCACCACTTCACTCCACCACACTATCTTGGCAACGCCCAATCAAAAAAGGCCGGCAATTGGGGTGCCTGGGTGGCTGAGTCGGTTGAGCATCCGACTTTCGCTTGGGTCATGATCTCGCGGTTCGTGGGTTCGAGCCCCGCGTCGGGCTCTGTGCTGACTGCCAGCTCAGAGCCTGGAGCCTGTTTCAGTCTGTGACTCCCTCTCTCTCTGACCCTCCCCTGCTCACGCTGTCTCTCTCTCTCTCTCTCTCCTAGAAATAAATTTTAAAAAATTAAAAAAAAAAAAAGGCCAGCAACTATAGATAAATCTCAGCTGCCTAATGTAAAAGTTAACCCGTTAGTCGCCGAACAAGACTCTAGGCTCGCTCTATGGTTGGTTGAATTTAAGGGTACCCTGAATGTTGTAATTGGATCCTGCCAAAAGTAACAGATACTCTGGATAACATGTATGGTTAAACCCGCTGTCAATAATGCTGTATAATTACGACTGGATCACTGTTCTCGCGTCACAACTTCTGTACCTCCCCCGTCACAAACCTTATAAAAACCCTACTCTTGCTTTGTTCTGGACTCACAGCACGGATCCACCGCGCTGGTAAAGTCTGTGAGTCCGAGCTCGAGCCCGTAATAAAGCCCTTTGCCTTTGCATGCGTGACTCGGTCTCCCCGGTGGTTTCTGGTCGTTGAGGATACTGTGATCTGGGTATAACATAGGCACTTCCAGACAGAGGTAACAACCTGAGCAAAAGCCCCAAGTAGGAGTGTGTTTGAAGAACAGCTGGGGAGGGGGGTCAGTGTGGCTGGAGTGGAAGGGGCGAAGGGGGAGAGGGTTTCGAATGAAGGCTGGAGAGAGGTGTAGACGGCTCAGGCGCGGCGGGGTGGTGGGGATGAGAAGCAACGGTCCTGGGTTTCTGTGAAGGTTGGACCAACAGAATTTGCTGATGGAATGAGGTGGGGTGTGAAGGACAGTGGAGTCAAAAATAACTGGGGTTTGGGGACACCTGGGTGGCTCTGTCGGTGGAGCGTCTGACTCTGGATTTCGGCTCAGGCATTGATCTCACGGTTCACGAGATCGAGTCCCGAGTCCGGCTGTGCGCTGACAGCGCGGAGCCTGCTTGGGATTCTCCCTCTCCCCCTCTCTCTGCCCCTCCCCCACTTGCACTCACTTTCTCTCTCTCAAAATAAATAAATAAACATCAAGGGAAAAAAAAAGATAACCAGGGTTTCTGGTCAGAGCAAGTGGGAGGCAGAATGAGCGGGCTTTGGACAGGGCAGGCTAGAGGCTTGGGGGGAGGGGGGGCTGAACCACCACCCAGTAGCCACTTGGACTAGGGAGGCAGCTGAACCCACTGGTCTGGAGGTCAGGAGAGTGATCCGGGGTGAAGGTCACTGGTGACCTTGATGAGCACAGCTCCTATCGGGAGTAGGAGGCCAAAGCCTGGCCGAACGGATGTCAGGGAGGAGGAGAGAGGAGCTGCAGAGGAAGCTAGAAAAGGCAGCACCTGAGATTTGTGTTGAGGTCCTAAAAGGTGAGAGGGACAGAATTCAAACCCGAAATCCACACTCTCAACCTGCACAGCCTCCCGCAGCCACAGAAGGTGGTGGGAAGGGAGTGGCCTTCAAGGGGATGATGAACACAGGCAAGCAGGGGTGCGGGGTGGACTGTAGCAGAAGCACAGCTGTGAGGGGGTCACAGGGCGATTTTTTTAAAGCTTCCAGGTGGTTCTACAGCGCAGCCCAGAGTGAGAACCGGAGGAGAGGGCATCTGAAGGGGAGAGCGCAGCGACTGACCTGAAGATCAAGCAGAGATGAGCACATACTCATTCGACACGTGGGGAAAGTGAGGCAAAGGGAGATGAGGTCACATATCCAGGGTTAGCCTGAAAGTGGCAAAGGGGGAACTAGAAGTCCAGCCTCTTCTGCAACCGCAGGGAGAAAAGAGCCGGCCCAGCCCTCCCGCAGACGACTCCATCTGCAGTCGCAGCCCCTGTGTTATAATACACACTCACCACCCCCCAGCTCCGCTCCAGGGTGACTCCCTCAGCTGTGGGCACCGGACAGGACCAGAGAGCACAGGGACCATACTTCCAGAAGAATTTTCAACCCAACAGGTGAAACAAAACAAAAAGAATGCTTTTCTTCAAGGTTGCTACGGAAGCGCTCCATTCCACACACATCCAGCCCCTGTAGCCCCATGGCAAGAGCTTTGTCGTTTTGTATTTTTAAGTTTATTTGTTTGTTTTTGAGAGAGACAGAGACAGTGCGAGTTGGGGAGGAGCGGAGAGAGGGAGGAAGAGAGAAAATCCCAAGCAGACTCTACATTGTCAGCGCGGAGCGCGACGCGGGGCTCGAACTCACGAAACTGTGAGATCAGGACCTGAGCCGAAACCAAGAGTCAGATGCTTTAAACCGACTGAGCCACCCAGGTGCCCCTGCCATTTTTTTTTTTTTAATGAAATATTTCAGATGAACAAAAACTACAGAAAGTAGGCTACTGAGCATCACTCCTGAGGACGGTCCAATCAAGACGGATTTCATTTTCAGAAAAAGCAGACAGACTATACAGCCTTGGGGGCTCGGAAGCCAGACAGCCTGGGTTCGGACTTGGGCTCTGATATTTACTAACTGGATAGCCCTGAACGAGTTACCCAACTTCTCCCAGCCTCAGTTTCCCCCACTGTTAAGACGGGCATGCGTGGAGCACTTGATTCATGGGGTTGTCCTGAGGATCAAGTAGCTTAATCCCTACAGAACATTCAGCAAATACTGCCTGGCACATAGGAAGGCTTCTGTGTGTGTGTGTGGGGGGGGGGGGGTCCTGACTTGGAAAGTTCTCAGCTCCAGGACCAGCTGCAGAGGCTGTGGAGGTTGTGAAACGCCGCCCAAGCACAGACCATCCTTGTTCCCAACCCACGTGCTGCGGTGAGTGTGGCAACCCCAACCTCAGCCCCCGCATTTCTGACGCTCTGAGGGAAATTCCTAGAAGCTAGTAATAACAAGGATGACTGAATTCCAGCGCGGGTTCCCGGGAAGGGACTTCCCAGCGAAGAGTTGGGAGTTTAATACCAAGGTTTTAGGAAGAGAAGAAACCCGTGAGGGGCTGGGCATCAACCCTGTCCGACAGGGGCTGCGTTTTCAGAAGCCCAAACCCAAGTCCGCCCATGACTCTGCCTTTCCCTGCTCTGCTGCTGTGTGAGCTTCAGGAATCACTCAACGTCTCTGAGCTTCTCTGGTTCAGTGGGGCCACAGGGGCCTATCCAGCAGAGTTGTGGAGATCGTGGGGGCAAAAGCTGTAAAAGCCTGTGTCCCCGTGAGAGGGTTGAGACCCTGTGCCCTGGGCTGGGGGGGGCTCAGAGAAAAAGACCGGAGGCCTGACCGTCCACACTCCCCGGCCTCGGGCCCGCAGAGAAGGTGGAGGTGGGGCTGACGCATCACTTCCTCCCTCGCAAGCTGTCTGGAAAGGACTAATGGCAGCTCCAAAGGACACCAGGTCCTGCCCCAGCGGCTCAAAGGTATCTGAGAAGGAGGAAAAACTTCTCTGCCCTCCCAGGCTCCTGACCTCCCGGCCTGGAGGCCCGCGCTATGACCGAGTCCAGCCTCACTCCACGTGAATCGGGACTGCCTCCTAACTCATCCGGAACCCACCCCCACGGGGCGCCACTCGGCACACAAGTGACCTGGACGTCTTAACAGCAGCCCGATCCTACAGATCAGGACATGGCTCAGAGATGGGAAGTCACGTGCCCAGGGTCTCAGAGCCCCCCAGGAAACACTGCCAGGACTCTAAGGGCCAAATTCTCCCCGCTGTACCAAGTAGTTCACAGGAAGGTACTGACTTCCGATAACAACGCCCCATGCGAGCTGGGCCTCTACCTCCATGCTCTCTGGGCCTGCCGCACTCTTGATCATTCACTGGCACGGCCCTAGTCACCCCTCAAGATGGGCTCAGCACGTCCACCTCCGTGCCTGCCCCGACACCCTACCCTACAGCGTAGCTGCTGCTTTCGCAGGCCGCAGCCCTGCTTATCGGAGGACTAGAATTGTTAAGCGGAGCCCATGCGAAGCAGTGATGAGGCTCCGATGCCCAGCCCGCCAGCTAGACCCAGCGGCCAGCCTGGCACATACAATGTTCCTGCAGAGGGTTGTGGCCTCGGTGAACCCGCTGCTTCCTCCTTAAGCCCCTCCCAGCCGCAGCCCCTCCTGAGTGCGGGTGAATCCGTGCAGGGCCTAGGGCCCCATTGCTACTTGAAAAGGGTCCTCTTCTCTTCCCTTCCCTTAGCCCCTTAACAAGCACGACAGAGACCTGTCAGAACGGCAGGCAAACTTCCGGGGTCATAACAGTTGTCAAGAAGGGAGTCTAGAATCAAGAGATTCGAGGTTGAGCCCATCAGTTTCCTCATAGGGAGACAGAGCAGGGACAGGACTCAGATCCCGTCAACCCTGACCGTGAAATCCAATATTCCTGGGCTGGCTCCATAAGGAGGAAAATTAAAAAAAAAAAAGCTACAGCTCTGGCCTCTGGAATAGCATATCTTGCAGGAATTCAGAGGGAGGATGCACACTTGAATGGAGGATGTTTACTGCAAAGACTGGCTTAGACCAGACCAAAACAATGTGCAAGAGGGACCCCAGGGCTGAACTTGCGCAGACTTTTCCTTTCATTAGAATACTCAAAATCACGCCAGGGGGCGGTGATTTAACATGCTAATTAGACCTACCACACACAAAGAAGTATGACCTGTAAGTGCTCCGGTGCTAATAAATCCCCCTGCGCACACACATGCTTCCCCGGCGCCCTTTTCTCACCTACGTTTCTTTTCTTTTTTTCCTTTAAGTTTATTTATCTTGAGAGAGAGCGCGCGCAGGAGAGGGGCAGAGAGGGAAGGAGAGGGAGAGAATCCCAAGGAGGCTCTGCACTGTCAGAGTGGGGCCCCACCTGGGGCTCGAACTCATGACCTGAGCTGAAGTCAAGAGCAGCAAGCTCAGCCAGGCGCCCCCCAACCTAAGTTTCTTTGAAAAATGCACCCTGCAGTCAGCCTGCAGATTCTTTCGTTTGTGTTGCCTCCCTTGTGATGGCGTAAGCCCCCAATAAAGCGCTTCCTGGAACTCTCAGCCTCTTGCGAATTTCTAGTTTCAAGAGCCCACGGGCCGGTTTGGGATCCAGAGTACAAAGCCCCGGTTTCACTTTGGATCTTCACTTCTCCAGCCAGCCAGCAGATTCTGAAGGGCGCCATGGCTGGAGAAAGGCTCCTGGCCCACTCGTCCTAAGATTTGGCAAACAGACAGGTCAGGGCTGACCAGGAGGCGTCACAGGCCAGCCCAGACAGTAGACACGCAGCCCCTCTATTCCAGGGAGGTCCGGACAGCTGCTCTAACAACAGATGACACCTGTCAAGCCCTGAGAGGCAATGGCACTAACAGCAGGGAGGTAGGGGCTGTATTCCCTGTGATGAAGGAAAAACAAAGGCGAGAAAACTGCAGTGTCAATTACATTTCCTTACAGCTTGCAGCTCACCCTGATAGACACCCGAAACATGCAGAGGGGACCTTCCTCAAGGAACTCACGGCTGCCTTAGTGCCTTATGTTTACATTTTATTAAAGACTAGAAGTAGGGGCGCCTGGGTGGCTCAGTCGGTTAAGCATCTGACTCTTGATTTCGGCTCAGGTCATGGTCAACTGGGCTCCATGCTGACAGCGCAGAGCCTGCTCGGGATTTTCTCTCCCTCTCTCTCTGCCCCTCCCCTGCTTGCTCTCGCTCTCTCTCAAAATAAATAAATAAACATTAAAAAAAAAAAAAAAGACTAAAAGCAACCTTATCTTAACAGCAGCCAGCCCCTCAAGGTCCTGAAAGCCTTGCTTTGAAATTCCTTAGAAACTTACTTTATCTTGATCCCGCTCCCTCCCTCCACAAAATTAAAAGTATAGAATCAGTCGCTCCTCGCTCCTGGGGGGGCGCCTGGGTGGCTTAGTCGTTTAAGTGTCTGACTTTCGCTTAGGTCATGATCTCGCGGTTCATGGGTTCGAGCCCCGCGTCGGGCTCTGTGCTGACTGCCAGCTCAGAGCCTGGAGTCTGTTTCAGAGTCTGTGACTCCCTCTCTCTCTGACCCTCCCCTGCTCACGCTGTCTCTCTCTCTCTCTCTCCTAGAAATAAATAAAAAAAAATTTAATAAAAATAAATAAATAAATAAAATAAAATCTTCACAGAAAAAAAAAAAAACTTTTGCCTTTGGGGTGGCTCGGTGGCTCAGTCGGTTAAACGTCCAACTTCAGCTTAGGTCATGATGTCACAGTTCATGGGTTTGAGCCCCGAGTTGGGATCTGCACTGACAGCTCAGAGCCTAGAGTCTGTTTCTGATTCTGTGTCTCCCTCTCTCTCTCTGCCCCTCCCCTTCTTGCGCTGTCTTTCAAAAGAAGCAAACATTTAAAAAATTTTTTAATAAAAAATAAAATAAAAAACTTTGCCTTTTACATGGAAATTCAACCAGAGAACATCCAGTTAGATAGTCTGCGGACACACAGACTCAATCACTGTCCAAGCTCCAATGGCTCAAGGGCAATTCTGAGCTTGCTTTCCACACAGTTTGTGTACCAACTGTCAACGTCCTGCATTTTCCTGTGTTTAAACAGAAGACAAAAGAATTGATTCTCACAGCAGCAGAAGAAACTAAAAGAGAAATGGCTCATTTTCATCAAGAGCTAGATTTATTCTAAAGCAATTGGATTAAATAAATGTCAGTGTTCACTATCATTCAACCAGGTTCTCGGATTTTTCCAGAAGAAGGAAAACTTGGGAGAATTTTGCCAAATAAGATAAAAACGTATGATGAATTTTCTGGTGATGACGTTGTAGTGAAAATGTTTCACACGTGGAGATATTTAAAAGCCAGCAGATTGATTTTTTTTTAAGAAGCAGTATCACAATTTCTGGAATTTATTCTGAAATGTGCTTTTTATGAATCTCTGACAGACTTGTTCTCACGTGTAAGACTTTTCCTATTTGTGAATCCGTGGTTTCATGTGAGAGAAGCTTTTAACATTAAAATTAATATAAAGTACTTTTCAGGGGCGCCTGGGTGGCTCAGTCAGTTCGGCATCCAACTTCGGCTCAGGTCATGATCTCATGGTTTGTGGGTTCGAGCCCCGCTACAGGCTCTGTGCTGACTGCCAGCTCAGAGCCTGGAGCCTGTTTCAGTCTGTGACTCCCTCTCCCTCTGACCCTCTCCTGCTCACGCTGTCTCTCTCTCTCTCAGAAATAAATAAAACATTTTAAAAAATGTTTTAAAAGAAAACAGTGTTTCTCCGGAAAAAATCAATTAATTAATTAACTAAATGATCACTCAGATATGCCAGGTACATACTGACATCGGCCACCTTTTTGTGGACTGAAATAATAATAATAGTGTATTTCGGTCGAGCACTAAATCTGTGTGTGAAACACTACTCTGAGCACAGCCTTGTATTAAGGCATATAATCTTCACTTTAGGGAACAGAGTAGATTCGAAACAGGGAGTGCTCAGAAAGAACAGCAGTTGGAACGCAAATTCACCGCCAAGAGCTCGGTGAGAACACAGCCCCAGGTGGGTCTACTTCAAAAGCTGGTGAACTGAAGCATTTGCTAAGCCCCTTTATGATTTCTGAACCACATCAGATTAGAAAAAGGAAAAGTGAAAGCCTGGAAACCGCTGGCCCGGCTAGTCATGCGGTGAGTCAGCTGAGACCAGATAAGTCCCCGAGAGAAGGTCAGACCCAAGTCCACATATTCTGGTCTGACTCTGGAAGGCAGCACAGGGCCTTTGGGGAGAAAGTCGCCCCCTGCTGCCTCGGGACAGGTGTCTGTGCCAGGGGAGCAAACACGGAGACTTCTCCACCAGGCGCTGGCTTACCCACATCTGACGCCCGATGCCCGGCGGCGGCTCCTGGAAGGGTGGGCCCACGTTCTCCAAGATCCTTCCCAAAAGTCAGAACTCCGGCTCCCGGCCCATGAGTGCCCCCTGAAACACACCCCCCACCCCAGCCCACGCCGCCCCACACTTACGATGGAGGCTCGCATCTTTTTTCGTGCTGTGGACCTTCAATTTCAGGCCGGAGTTCGGTTTCTCTGCTGCGCAAAGGCCTGAGGCTTGGGGGGAAGCAGGGATTCGTTAGGTCAGTAATGGGGAACAGCCTTCCCAGGACCCCAGGGTACGGGGGCTTCTGGCAAAAGGGTCGTGCGCAGTTCTCCTCTGCGCCTCCGGGGGGGCCGCCACCTCGCTCCTTTCCAGTGCCTCGCCGACTCCCTCCCTGCCCCTGAACTTGGCCGCGAACTGGACGAACCCCCCCTCGAAAGGTCAGGGGAGGCTCACCCCCGCCACCAGAGAGGCGGCGGCGCGGCCCTGGGAGCGCGATGTGTCGCCCGCCCAGGGTGGCGCTCCGGGCCCACAGGTGCCAGGGGGCGCCTCCGCCGGCGGGCTGCTTCCTAACTTCCGTCCTCCCGCCTCGCTCAACTTCTCCGCCGCGCACGCAGCGGTCTGGGACCCGGAGGGCCACCCCGAGCATCTCGCCTTTCCTTGAGTCCGGACAGGACCTCTCCACCCACCTCGCCCACTGGAAGGCAGCGCCAGCCACCAAGGGATGGGCTTTAATGGCCGCAGAGGCCGGGCCAGCGTAAGGTCACCCAGCTCCTCCCCGCGCGGCTGACTAATGAGAGCCGGTAGAGCTCCCTGCCCGGCGACAGGGATGGCCGGCTCCGGCCCCCGGGGGGCCCTGGGGCCGACAGCCCAGGGTGCCTCCCACTCCCGACACCGCCTCTCTCCACGCCCTTCTCCACCCAGAGGCGTCCTTAAACTCAGTGCCAGCGCCGCAGTTCCAGCGCCACGGCATCCTCACCCCTTCCCCCCGACGCATGCTTCCGGCTGCCCGGGATTTGAGGCCGTCTTGTATTATCCTCCATCTGTATACACAGCACATTGGAGTGTAATCAGTCACGTACCTCCTCCATTCAAGAGGGCTCGCAGTTTAAAACTATATTAAATTTGAAAGTCATTTGAAGGCAAAGGTCTAGCAGAAAGAAAGCACTTTGGGGGCGTCTGGGTGACTCAGTCGGTGAGGCTTCTGACCTCAGCTCGGGTCATGATCTCCAGGTTGGTGGGTTTGAGCACCGTATGGGGCTCTGTGCTGACAGCTCCGAGCCTGGAGCCTGCTTCGGATTCTGTGTCTCCCTCTCTCTCTGCCCCTCCCCAACTTGTGCTCTGTCTCTCTCTAAAAAATAAACATTCAAAGAATATTTTAAATAAAAAAAGAAAAAGAAAAAGAAAGAAAGAAAGAAAAGGAAGGAAGGAAGGAAGGAAGGAAGGAAGGAAGGAAGGAAGGAAGGAAGGAAGGAAGGAAGGAAGGAAAGAAGGAAGGAAGGAAGCACTTTTAACTTTTGGGTCTTAAGCCCTCAGCTAGCCCCCAAAGATGGCACACAGCAGGCATCCGAGGAATGAATGAATGAATGAATGACCTAACACTGGCCCTTCCTGGCGCTGAGTTCTGACTGGGCTGTGACTTCCTAAAAGTAGCACCAACTCCTGTTCACATCTCTTCTGGTCACTGCCCACCCGTCCCTGAGCCTTGCAGTCAAGACGCCTGGGCCAATCCTGGCCCTGTCACTTGCTAGTTAGAGGGTCCAAGACGCCCTTCCCTCTCTGAGCCTCAGTGTATTCATCTCTTACACGGAGTGACGATGATATTGGACAACATGTAAGATACTATATAAAAATACATTCCCCAAAGGGAGAGCAACAAAAGAAATAATGCTTGTAAAGTGCTGAGCCTGTTGAATGGCACGTGGTGTAACCTCACTGGGGCACGTTGGCCGCTAACATGCTCATCAACATCACATGTCATTCACTAGCTTCCCAACAGGACAGTCAGAGGTGACACAAATCATACCAGAGCTTTATGGGCATTTAATTGTAGTGCAGATGAAGCAGGTGACTTGTCTGTAAAGCAGGCCAACCCCAAGGTGGAAAGGTTCAGTTTTGAGCCCACCAGACTGATTTCTGCTTCTCCTAACTCAGGATTACCCTGATGGCACTTTCCTTCTCTCCTCCCCATCACTGTGCTGTGCCAGGAAAAACAAAACATAGAGCATACAGGGCTGGGGGAAGGAGGGGGAGAGACTGGCTGAGGATGTCAAAGTGATTTTTATCTTCCACAAGCTCTCAGAAGAGGAGCTCCAGGGGCGCCTGGGTGGCTCAGTGAGTTGAGCCTCCGACTCTTGGGTTTTGGCTCAGGTCATGATCTCAGTTTGAGTTCGAGGCCCACATTGGGCTCTGCGCTGGCAGTGCAGAGCCTGCTTGGGATTCTTTCTCTCTTCCCCTCTCTCTCAAAATACACATTTTTTTTTTTTTTACTTTTAAAAAGAGGAGCTCTGTAAGACAGACCACAGGCTGAGAAGCTACCAAATGATGTCGGTACCATCACCAGCAAGTCTCTCCTTAAGCCCCATCCCAAGTCCATCGTCCCTGTATGGGTAGGAAGCCACGCCAGGATCAACACCAAAGCCCCTGGTCTTTTCTGCAACCGCAGCCGCAGAGCCCTGTTCTTCCTCTGACCAGGGAAGAGGAGTATTAACTAATTAATTATTTGCAATGTCCCCATTCTCTGCCTTTTTAAAAAAAATTTTTTTTAATGTTTTTTATTTATTTCTGAGAGAGAGAGAGACAGCGTGAGCAGGGGAGGGTCAGAGAGAGAGACACACAGAATCTGAAACAGGCCCCAGGCTGAGCTGTCAGCACAGAGCCCGACGCAGGGCTCAAACCCACAAACTGTGAGATCATGACCTGAGCCAAAGTCGGACACTTAACCGACTGAGCCCAGGCGCCCCCCCCCCGCCCCCATTCTCTGCCTTCTAAGGTGGGGTTTGGCTACTCCAGGAGAATCCACTGTTTTGCCATTTGTGAGAGAGTAGGAGAAAATGGTTCAGGCTTGTGCTGAATGGCATGACGCCTTGTGGGGACCCCAAGCAGGTGGGGTAAGAGCACCAAGAAGGCCAGGGCAGAAGAAAAGGGGGTGGGGGAAGGGAAAGAGGGCACGCAAGCCACATTTAATGGAACAGAATCCATTAGGAACATTTTGTGAGAACATGAGGGTTTCTGTTGCTTGACATTAACTCTCAAGACCTGAACACTTTTCAGGGGAAGCTGTCAGTCAACTGGGTACAGGTTGTTGGGTTTTTTTTTGTTCTTTTTTTTAAGTAGGCTCCGCCCAATGTGGGACTTGAACTCAAGACCCTGAGATCAAGAATTGCATGCTCTGCCAGGAACCCCTTAGCCAGCCAGGCGCCCCTGAAGGAAGTTTTTCTTTAAAACATTTATCCAGTATACTCTGGTGAGGCTCTGTGAATATGTCAGTTCTGCCAGCTTGCTCTGACCAGAAAAATCAGGATTGTATGAAAGCAAAGGAAGGTAAGGTAGAACTTCCTCCTCAATCTCCATCTCTGAAACTCTCAAAAGTCCTACTGAAGAGAACGAATCCCTGTTGAGAGGCCCTGAAGAGCTTCCCCTGCATCAGTGTGCAGCATAACCCCCACTACCTTCCCCGTGAAAGAACATTCCTGAAATGTCCCAAGCTTTCTCATTCCACTGTTAAATGGCCTGTTTGGGGACTGTAATGGACATTCGATTTTGTCCAGAGGTCTTTCACTTGGTGACTCTATGTGGTTCTGGCGGAACCAAATCACACTACTCCATCCCGAATGGGGACATTTGTGACCTAGGTCCAGCTATCAGGCCCCAGCCCCCAGGCTATACCTACTGACCCTGGAAGGAACATATGACCCAAGCCAGACCAATCAGAAGCTTTCTCCAAGATGGAGCTATGTATGTACACACTACACACACACACTTTAAAATGGGCAATGGGTCAAAAAAAAAAAAAAAAAGCCTCTTTCCTCTGGAGACATTTAAGTGGTATGATGCAAGTCTGGAAACATCTGTGACTTTCCTCCCCTGCAGCATGGAAGAAATCCATCCGCTTTTGGATTTACCGACAAACACCTGCGAGAAAAGACCTGTTGACATGCGTTCTTCCAGTGCCCGGTATCGATTTTACTCCTAGACATCCAGATACAATTGCTTTTTCTCCGATTAAGCTAATTAGAGTTGAAGTCATCTTTGCGAACTGATATATGGAAACCAAAGGCAAGAATGTCAGTGTGCCAAAGACGAACCAGTTTGCTGGGCTTCTCCCCGTCCACACACCCCCGCTTTCCCCCACCCTTCCCTTCTCCCTGGCTTATGCTAACGGGGGCATCTGCACTCTGAGGAGCACCCAATTATACACCGAAATCTTATCATACCAGTTTTTGAGTTTGCGCCTTTCCTAACTAAACTGTGAGGACCTCGAACACAACAGCTCGGCTGGCACCTAACACATGACCATCAGGGGGGATGGGGGGACGGATGGATGAATAGATAGATGGATGCTACTGACCCCAGCCAGCCTGTTTCAAACTAGAAACATACTAGAAATCCTCTTACTAGAGGGTCAAGTGGGCTATGTCTGGCAATTAGTCAATATTTGGGAAGTTCAATGCAACCTCCCACTGGTTCCAAGGTCACCAGTGAGACAGAAAGCTTTCGGTGGAGCTTGACCACACCCTAGTCCCAAAGAGGAACCATCTAACCAGATGAGTCAACCAAATGGAAGTGTTACAAGCTGCAGGGTCCTCACAAGTCCATGTTGTCTTAAATAAGATTTGCGTTCGATGTTGGGCAGTGCCACTAAGTGTACTGCCCTCCCCAGCACTGTGCTAGGAAGACTGGTCAGTACAGCTGTGCAGGACAGAGAAAAGGTGACACGCTCAAACGACATTACCATTACCCCCTTTGACTTGGAGTTATCCACCCCTTAGATATCCTATTCGCTTTGCCAAGCCCAAATCTATCTCACAGATCTTCCCATATTAAAGAATGGAGAAAGGAAAAAAAAAAAAAAAAAAATCCAGACAGATATGGTGCTGTGATCTTTATTCAATTAAATGACCTTACATCTAAGAAACAGAGAACATGCTTTTAAGAAACAAATTGCATAATCTCATCCCATTGCACTTTTTAAAAAGTATATTAAATTTTAAAGCCGTTCAAAGGCAAGGGTCTAGGAGAAAGTATTTTCAACGAATCATTTTGTAAAGAAAAGGAAGAAAAACTGAAAAGAAAACTTGTATATGCTCAGGATTAATATTGACCCCTTTAAGGCTTAAGTCCATGGCAGCATTTAGCCATCAAGATTACAAAGCTTCCAGAATCAAATGCAATCTTCGCTTGGTCATAAGAGCACTCACTACATTTATATTTTCGTCTGGCACATGAAATTCCTTCCCAAGGAAGAAAAATTTCTTTTGAAAACTTTCTGCTTCTAGACCTAGAACTTGCAAACGTTCCTGATATGGGGTACTTTTGTCACTAATTTTCTAAGTGATCTCCTTTCTTTTCGTTACTACTTTTATTTATGGCTTCAGGTTTTCTGTACACGAAAGACGAGGGGTTCGAGCCAAAGTGCTGAATTTTTTTTTTAAAGAAAAACAGCTTTCAAAATAGTTTTTTCCAAATCCTAATGACACTTGTTAGTAAGTAGGATACGACGTGTACATTCCTTTTTCAGAGAAGGCACTATGACATTCTGATTTACAACAATGGTTTTAAGGAGCTCAGATGATCCTCTAGATGAGAAGCACCCCCCTTATTACTCTGAACATGGGAAAACTCTGAGCAGGGCCTCTGGAGGCAGACCACCCATTCGGGGCCTCTGGCCAGAGCTGTCCATCCGCTCGCCTCCAGACAGATAATACTGAATCGCGCTTCCCCACCCCCTTGGAGCAGTCTCTCTCATGGTCTCTGAACGCCACCTGCAATAGTGTCTATCAAAGAGGTGATTCCAGGGCCACAACCCAGACCCACCGAGGCCATCCCTGACATAAAGCTAGGAATCGGAATGCTTTTAAACAGGCTTCCCAAATAAGTCTTATACACTTCAAGGTAGATGAGAGCCACTCCCCAAATCCCCTAACTAAAATAAAACATAAGAACACTATTCAATGGCAGCAAATGGTCTTGTACAATGGACTTAATGTCATTTAAAAAAAAATCACTTATACAAATGGTTTTTACTTTCATGACTGAAGCCTGTCTTCATTATGCCCTATTCCTTGACTTAAATCTTGTCAGATCTAAACGTAAGGCAGAAAGATGTAGCCCACACTGGGTACCTTAGATGGTAGCCATCCTAAATCACCCTAAATTACATTTCAATAGTTCTATGTGGGTGGAGGGAAGTCCCATGAAGATTTCCATATAAATTATTAAAAAAAAAAAAAACCTCTAGGAAAAAAATAAAACTTTTATAAGCCAGGTAGAGAACACTGGATATGACCTACTAAGGAAACACACTATCAGTAACAAGGCAGTTTACCTAAAGCCTTTCACTTCATGTAAAGAGAAAAGAGCAAGAACAGATAAAACAAAACAATATTCACAGGCAATTTTACCAAGTATAAAGTGTGTGTTAATACATCAACCTCCACGGAATAGACTTGTTGATACACTGCTAAAATACGGTAGGACTCCAAAGATGTTTACCGTCATCTGTGATCATTTGATTATTCATGAAAGAACTGAAATTTTGATTCTATTATTTTTACCAGAAAGAGCTAATTTGGAAGTATTTTAAAAAATGAAAAAACATTTTTTCCCAAAACGGATACTTTTCATCGCAAGTCTGA
Source organism: Proteles cristata cristata (assembly GCA_017311185.1). Lineage (NCBI taxonomy): Eukaryota > Metazoa > Chordata > Mammalia > Carnivora > Hyaenidae > Proteles > Proteles cristata. The sequence goes on from JAESUZ010001000.1 coordinate 360,748, forward strand.
AAACCTTTTATACATGAATAGGAATATGCCCCGTATAACTGTTAGAAGTAAGCACGCTAAAAATGCTTGTGTGGGATGACCGGCCAGGAGTGTCAAGGCGACATGACCAAGCCAAGTTCATACCAAGTTGCAGTCTGAACTCCCAACCCACAAACTAAAGGCTGAGGGAAGCTAAGAGGTAAAAGATGTTCTTTTCAACCTGATTATAAATCTCTCCAGGACTCCTTAAAGCCAGCAATGAGAATGCATCTTTTATTGGAAAAGATGATATAAAACCATCAACTTACTATAAAAATGGGCCAAAGAAAACTCATCAAGGATCCTCACTGAGAAAAACTTTATAAACACGCTCCAGAGGCATAATAAGTTACTAAAGACAAAAACAGTAAGGCTTCTCCAGAGTCATTAAACCGAATTATTTCTTTAAGATCTGAAATGGTGACTTAAACAGTAGCTAATCCTAAGATTTCCCAAAATCACACATCATATAATTATTTTAAAAATTCTAATACTTTAGTGTTAAAATAAGTTTTAGACACATAATCCTTTTCTCATTCTTTTTATGAGAATGCTTTAATGATGCTTTTAATGAGAACATCTATAAACATGTTTCTACAATGCATTAAAAGCCAAGAACCTCAACACTTGTAAGGTCTTTCGCTAGTAAGTAAGAACCTGCAGGAAGATGAGGGGCCACCTGGAAATGCACCAATATTTCAAAGAGAAGCTTTCAATGTAACAGTCAAAACTAAGCAACACTGATATGCAAGTAGACAGTTTTTAGAACAAGCTGGAACTTTCCTAAAATTTAATGGCAATTGAAAAAAAGAAGCAAGAACTTCAGGGCAAGATGGTATGTAAATATGGAAAAGTACAAAATGCTTGGAATTCAGGACTTATAACAATACTTCAGTAGTGAGGTGTTAAAACAGTAAAAAGAAACTTCCTTGATAAAGAGATTACATGCTAGACAAACCTTCTCTCTGTCTTCCATTCAGACTTCACGTATGTAGAATCTACACTTGAGTTTTGCCTAAGCCTTCCTATCTTCCCCCCAAACAAAACAAAACAAAAAAAAAACCTTAAGAATTGAAGCTCTCAGACCTGAATGTTTATATAAATACTTGCAGGCAAGTTTTAGGAAGTTTTACAATGTACAATAATTCACCATTATAAATCAAAGGAAAAGGTAACTAATAGATAAAAGTGTTTTTTATCACACAATCAAGGTAAATAAAGATTTCTTGGCTACTTCTAGATACTGCCCATATTTGGGTGGGACTTTGGTCCTTACTAAGCCAAAGCTATTTTAAAGCTACCAGCCAGTCACGTAAAGTTAAATAAAGGAGATTCACTAAACAAAACTGACAATTTTAGCTTCATTATTAAAAATTAGTGCATAGGAAAAGACAAATGTTTTAGATAAAGACCTGATTTTACTGCTAGGCCACAAGAAACAGGACATCAATTAATGTTTGGTAATGTCTTTTCTCTAAAACTTAACAAAGTTCTGCTCTTACGCAGAACTCTTGAAAACAAGGCCTCTCAAATGGTAACTGTGAGTTATATATAATACGTATATCTATACAAACCGACAAACAGTGAATCTGACCAAGGCACAAGTTCAAGTGACTTATCAGAGGTCACATAGTTCATTTAAACTCAAGCTTTTTTCTTAAAATATCAAGCTCACCCCTTTTATTATGAGCCACTCTGGCTTTTCAAGGCATGTTTGCCTCTTTTCTAGAAAGAAGCTATAGGAATGAAGGCAAAAATAAAATAAGAGTATATCCCAACAAAACTGTCAGCCTGTCAGGTAAAAGACTGTAAATTTCAGCGTATGGTAGATTTCAATATGATACGATTTTTCCACACTATGTGGCAAACAGGATTCTCTAATATCATAAGACTTTAAAAGTGTAATGGCATCATTTTCAGCCTTTTTGTTCCGAAACTTTTGCAAGTTTTGTAAACTTTTTAAAAAGAGTAAGGTATAAAAAGAACTGACAGGTTTCACCCCAGAACAGCATCTTCCATGAGGTTATCCTCAATCCCCTCCCTCTCATGTCCTCAAAAGCCTGGATTCAATCTTAAAAGGCACTAGGTGGCACATACAGGATTTAAAACCACATTTGCATTTTCTCCTTTCACTTTCTCCCCCGTAAAGTGCACAAAGCAGAGAGTAATAAGGAAACAGACACAGGCTTAGATCTAGATCAGCAAGGAAAAGAAACGCTTCCAACAGAAATGGAAGTATGTTTGAGAACTGGAAGCCATGGGAAAGGTCTATCTGCTCATTTGTTACTGCCGAGTCTCAGCTTTTCCCGGATGATCCCAGATCTGCGCTCCTCTGGACTGGACTCGTGGCCGTGACAGAAACCCAGAAATCGGTGGGGGCGGGCTGCGTTCTCGTTGGCTCCTCTTATGAAGATGCTATTGAGCTTTTTTATCCGCAGGTGGCCTCCCAACAACCGCATCCCTCACGGCAGCCTGAGTAGAATTACCCATGTGGGAAGTAGCCTGCAAAAGTCCATTTATTCAAATGTGTAAGTTAATAAAACACAACACAGCATCGAGAGAGTACGACTGAGGAGATAAACTTTCAAAAATCTCGGTCTACATCACGGGTATGTTACAGAAAACAGGGAAATGAAAACGCAGGCGCTGGGTGAGCTAGAGGGCCCGCTGAGCCCCCGCCCTGTTACTGTAGTGGGGCGGGCAGCTCTCCCAGCTTCTCACAAGCTTCTGTCTTCACCCATCTGTTCATGCTACTCAGAAAAAGAAATCAAGCAGTCTCGAGGGGTCTGTAAACCTGGAGATCACGTCAATGTCAAAAGCCCCTGGCTTTTTAAAGATTTGAAGCAAAAAAGATGCCATTTGTTAGAAGTTAAAACAGAACATTTTCAAAGCTCTTGATTTTCAGGGAAGCAAATTAACCTCAGATGGGGGAGAATCACACAGGAACTGTGTCTGAAGAGCATGCGGTTAGAAGTTTCCCATGAGAAACACGGTTATGTACAAGTTGAAACTTTTTTTGCATCAGAGGACAGTCTTTAGGCATGACAACAAAGTATTAGGAATAAATATTAATATCCTAAAGAAGGATGGTACAACATAACGTCTATCAAAAAAATAGATAAATAAAGAGCCAGGGGAAGCTTCTCATGCCTTCTTTCGCTATGAAACGCTTTTCAAATGGAAATACTTTGCAATAAAAGGACAAACATCTGTCCCTTAACAACCCTTAGCCTCACCAGTTGGCACCACTTACCTGCTCTAACACGTAGGCTGCACCAGAATCGATGGCTCCGCCCAGCTCACGATATTGACCAGAATACCTGATGTACCCCCATGTGAGAAGCGCTATTAACAGCAGTCCAACCATACAGTTGAACAGCTGGGCCACCACCTCAAGACCGACAAAGCCAGTGAGGCCTGAGGCTATGTACAAAGCCACGATGCCTGTGAAAATCACTGCAGGGGTTCGGAAGGTGCTGAAGACGTTCTTGCTGCCATTGTGTTTGCAGAAATTCTCATAGAGTTCCTTGATTTCCTCCTCCAGCTCCTGCTGGTAACGGAGACTAAAATCCTTCCCACCCATCTTCTTGGTCTTCTTAAAATGGTCCAGAGCAAGTTGTTTGAGTTCACAGTGCTTCTCCTCTAGAATGTCTGGAGACAAATAAGGTTTCTCTCCTCCACAAACCTAAAAAGAATAAAGACATAATGTGTTGAAGATCCCTTCGAAAACAGGTGCCTAACAAAACAAGTGAAGACACTGCAAAAGAATATTTTAAGAGATTAGGAAAGAACTTCAAAATGATGACCAAGACCAATAAAGTCTGGTTTTGCCTCCTCTGAAAAGTGCACTTAAATTACCAGGCTGACACGGATCAGTGACAGTAACGACACTGTAAGAGAGCCTTGGTTAGACACGGTAATGACGGTAATGACTGGAAGACCCCAATTACCCAGGGGACCTTAACACAGCTTGGTTGCCTCATCACATTAAGACACAGTAAACAAGGTGATGTTTGGGTCTCCAAAGTTGGCAACAGGCCTAGGTGATGGATCTTCCAGAATAAGACACATGCCCAACATACCTCCTCCATGCTGTTGTAATAGATGTCTTTGGCAGAGGCTGCAGCTGCTAAATTGTTGGCTTCAGCAGTGGCCTTTGAAGGAAGGAAGCATAGACTATGAATCCTCCTCTTTTAACAGTCTTCCACAGTCTCCTCTCACCCTATCTCCATTCTCCCTTTCTTATGATCCTTCTGCTATTTTTTAGGTTTCTATACAGCCCAATTTATAAAATGAAATCCAACTTTCTTCCAAATTTTCTGCTCAAAAAAGTGCTTATATATTAAAAGTCTTATTGTAAATTAAACCTCTGAAAATATCATTCCCTGTGCTTCTATTTTAAATGTTAAGAAATAGATGTTAAGTCAAAAAAGAAGGGTAAAATTTATCTTTACATGATCCCAAGCTCTAGCTTCCTTTGTGAAAATGTTTTACTACCAAATAAATAAATAAACCTTTGTTGGTGCCTGGGTAGCTCAGTCGATTGACTTCGACTCAGGTGATGATCGTGCACTTTGTGAGTTCAAGCCCCACATCAGGCTCTCTGCTGTCAGCCCAGAGCCTCTATAACCGCCCTGGTCCCTCCCCCATGCACACACGCCTGTGCGGGCACTCTCTCTCTCTCTCTCTCTCTCAGAAATAAATATTAAAACAAGGAAGAAAGAAAGAAAGAAACATTTGGTAATAAATTACCTTATGTTCTGCACATGAAAGTCAGAAATGATATGTTTTAATGAAATAACATCTTAAAAAACTGAAATATTGAAAATAATGGTCGCTGAAAACAAAAAATCTGACTAAATAAGTATGTCAGGATTTAACAGACTGCAGAGAACAGAAAAGTAATTGGTCTAAGATGAGCAGGCCTGGGGGCACCTGGGTGGCTCAGTTGGCTGGGCGGCCAGCTTCGGCTCAGGTCATGATCTCATGGTTCGTGGGTTCGAGCCCCATGTCAGACTGTGCTGACAGCTAGCTCAGAGCCTGTTTCAGATTCTGTGTCTCCTCTTTCTGACCCTCCCCTTCTCTGCTGTCTCTCTGTCTCAGAAATAAATAAAACGCTAAAAAAATTAAAAAAAAAAAAAAAAGATGAGCAGACCTATTCTACCGGGTGCAGTAAAACAGAGCTCTCCGTGGTGCATCTGGTGGGAAACCTAGGCCCCGTTCTGCTTTCACTGTACCGCCATGAACATGCACAAAAAACCCAGAAGGCAGTCACGATGCTGAAAAATGTGCTCAAAAATCACACACCTCAGCATAACATGCAAGGAGAGAAACAGTGTTCTCTTCTTAGAGGGTGCAGTTTCTCATCTATGGGTCACCAGTAACTAGACAGAACCATTTAAGATGTCAAAGAAGTGCTCACCTGAAGCATGGATTTAGGATGAGGCAGATCTTCTCCTTGGTAAATTTTAATATACGCCTTAGGATATAAACATAAAAACAACTGTGAAAACTTTCATTCTGTCACCTTCAATCATTCTTTAAGTTTTTAAAAGCCACCATACAACTGCATTTTCCTAAAGACCTAGATCAACACCCAGGAATTAGCAAAAACACAACACACCTTTCAGTGCATGTTAGCATATTTTTAGTTAACTGAGAATGTTCTCAAGCAGCAGGGGCCTACCAAGGCTAGGATCCCCACCAGATCCCCACGCACACTGGCCTCACCACTGCCTGTGGGCACAGTGACCATCCGCCTTGAGGTAGTCGTGTCACATCTAGGTGCCGTCTCCTCCTACTCACAGCAACTTCCTAACCACCTCCTGTCCACCATCTTCCTTGAGGAACAGCCACAGTAATTACTCCTCTAAGAAAGTGCAAAGAACATCCATTTGGTTCTTAGACCGATACTGCCACCCAGTGGCCCACTCCTGGAAGGACACCGAAGGTTCTGAAAAGGCCTCTCCCCATCTCCCCCAAGAAACTTTCCCCTAAGCTTTAAAATCGTGAAATTCAAGTTAGTTTACAGCCTAGATCAGTTTTACCAAAAGTCAAATATTTTGATAATTAAAACCCGTATTTACCTTAAAATACTCCAAGAGCCCCCGACAGGTGACTTTTGAGCCATTGATCTCCTTTTCCATTAAGTTGGCTGGGTTTAATACAAATGGTACGAGGGTCTGCAACTGCTCTTTGAACTCACTGGCAATATCTATTCAGGAGACCATGAAGAAGAAAACAATAAGCAAAGCAGATTCACTCAACCAAGCAGAGCATAAAATGTGACCTTCATAGTCTATTTTAACATCTGCTGGTTGAAAGTGAAGGGAGGGGGTTCTCACTGTGTCTGACACTTTGCTTATGACCGGATTGCAGATGGACCTCTGTCTACAGGTACTTTTACTGTCTCTTTGGGGGGGTGGGTGTGGAGCAGGGGAAGAGCAGAGACAGAGGGAGAGAGGGGAATCCCAAGCAGGCACTGAACTCTACGATGAGCCCAAACCGGGGCTCGAGCTCACAGATCTGAGTTAAAATCAAAGAGTCAGACACTTAACCACCTGAGCCACCCAGGCGCCCAGGAGAGGATTTTCTAAAATAAGACTTTAAAAGCACTTCATAAAATCAAAGGTGAATGAATCTAACCACATTTAAAACTAAGGCACCATAGGGGCGCCTGGGTGGCTTAGTCGGTTGAGCCTCCGACTTTCGCTTGGGTCATGATCTCGCGGTTCGTGGGTTCGAGCCCCGCGTCGGGCTCTGTGCTGACTGCCAGCTCAGCGCCTGGAGCCTGTTTCAGTCTGTGACTCCCTCTCTCTCTGACCCTCCCCGGCTCACGCTGTCTCTCTCTCTCCCTAGAAATAAATAAAACATTAAAAAAAAAAAAAATTAAAAAAAAAAAAACTAAGGCACCATAAAAAATAAAAAATAATGATAAAAAAAGACAAGACACAAGATGGAAGAATATATTGGCAACACATAATCAGCAAAGCTTCATATCTTAAAATACACATACAGTATCTACACATTGCAGACAAAGACAAACCCCATCTAGAACTGAACAACTCCTAAGTGCTCAAAGAAGTGCTCACCTTCCTAAGGAGGAATTGCAGAGGAAAGGAAACATGGAAGAAACATGAATGTAAACAAATATATGAAAAGATATTCAATCCCATTAGCAACCAAAAAAACACAATTTAAGACCATAATGACATTCTATGTCACAAATTTGGCAAAACTAGAAGTCTGAAAATACCAAACATTGCCAAGGATATGGGTCAATGGGAACTCCTTCATACGCTGATGAAGGGAGCAGAAATTGGAACTATCGCTTTGGAAAACAACATTATCCAGTTGAAGGGAAAATACATAAATTCCAACGTCCAATAAACTTGCTTCCAAAGCACATAGCTTTAGGAAACTCCCATTCATCCATATCTACCAGACTGTCCATGGCAGCACTGTTCATAATAGCAAGAAACTGGAAAAGCTCACATTTTTATTGAGAATAAACTGTGTTATATTCACAGAAGGCACAATTATACACAATGACCCATGACTACATGCAATAATACAGATAATCTCAGAAATAAAACTCATTGAAATGCAAGTTGGCCACGTACTATTTTTAATAAGTCAAAATTAAAGAAACTTAGCAACAGACTAAGTGATTCAAACACAAGCATTTTTTAAAATTTGTTTTAATTCAAGGGTAGAATAAGCAAAATTTAGAATAGTGTTATTTCTGTGTGGGGAGGCAGGGAGCTGGGCCAGGGAAGAAGCACACAAATACAGAAAATAGCACTGGTAATGTTCTAGACAAGAATTAGACAAGGGCAAACTACAGCCCTTGTGGCCAAATACGGGCTGCAAACTATAATCGTAAATAAAGTTTTATTGAAACACAACCATGTCTTCATTTATGCATTGTCTGTGGCTGCTTTCTTGCTACAACAGCGAAGCTGAATAATTGAATGGCCCACAAAACCTACAATATTTACTATCTGGTCCAATACAGAAAAAACCTGCCAATTCTGGTTCTAGATATTAAGTTGGGTAGTAGGTTCATGATGTTCATTATATGATGTATTAAGCCTTACATATATATGTTCTATGTATTCTTTTATATATATAATACTGCTACATTCTTTAGGATACCTCACAGTACACTTAAAAATTTAATGTGGCACATTATTTTAATTTCGTTTCATTCCCGTTATTGGTAGTTAGGCCAAACTTTCTTCCATATTTCCTTTTCCCCTCCTAGGAGCCAGTATCTTGGAATACAGTCACTCTTCACAAACTAAACAAATATGCTATTCTTACATGTACTAAATTCTCCAGTCTGTTTGCCTTTTTTCAATACACATGAAATGATTAGGTATTCAAACCTACACCATTTTTCTTTGGCAATTTCTTTTATTCCTCCTAATTTTAAAGAGTCCTTCCCCAATGGCACAAAAACAGACAGATCAACGGAACAGAATAAAGAACCCAGAAATGGACAAATGTATGGCCAACTAATCTTTGACAAAGCAGGAAAGAATATCCAATGGAAAAAAGACAGTCTCTTTAGCAAACGGTGCTGGGAAAACTGGACAGCGACATGCAGAAGAATGAACCCAGACCACTTTCTTACACCATACACAAAAATAAACTCAAAATGATGAAAGACGTAAATGTAAGACAGGAAGCCTTCAAAATCCTAGAGGAGAAAGCAGGCAAAAACCTCTTTGACCTCAGCTGCAGCAACTTCTTACTCAACATGTCTCCAGAGGCAAGGGAAAGAAAAGCAAAAATGAACTATTGGGACGTCATCAAGATAAAAACCTTCTGCAGAGCAAAGCAAACAATCAACAAAACTAAAAGGCAAACACTGGAATGGGAGAAGATATTTGCAAATGACATATCAGATAAAGGGTTAGTCTCCAAAATCTATAAAGAAATTATCAAACAAAAAATAAATAATCCAATGAAGAAATGGGCAAAAGACATGAATAGACACTTCATCCAGATGGCAAACAGACACATGAAAAAATGTTCAACATCACTCATCATCTGGGAAATACAAATCAAAACCACAATGAGATACCACCTCACACCTGTCAGAACGGCTAACATTAACAACTCAGGCAAACAACAGATGTTGGCCAGGATGCAGAGAAAGTGGATCTCTTCTGCGCTGCTGGTGGGAATGTAAACTGGTACAGCCACTCTGGAAAACTATGGAGGTTCCTCAATAAATTAAAAATGGAACTACCCTACAACCCAGCAATTGCACTACTAGGTATTTACCGAAGGGATATGGGAGGTGTGCTGTTTCAAAGGGGGACATGCACCCCAATGTGTATAGCAGTGCTATCGACAATAGCCAAAGCATGGAAAGAGCCCAAATGTCCATCGACGGATGAATGGATAAAGAAGATGTGGTATATAAACACAATGGAGTATTACTCAGCAATCAAAAAGAATGAAATCTTGCCATTTACAACTATATGGATGAAACTGGAGGGTATTACGCTAAGCGAATTTAATCAGAGAAAGACAAATATCATAGGACTTCATTCATATGAGGAATTGAAGATACTAAACAGATGAACACAAGGGACAGGAAGCAAAAAGAATATAAAAGCAGGGAAGGGGACAAAACATAAGAAACTCTTAAAATATAAAGAACAAACAATGGGTTGCTGGAGGGGTTGTGGGAGGGGGATGAACTAAATGGGTAAGGGGCATTAAGAAATCTACCCCTGGAGCGCCTGGGTGGCTTAGTCGGTTAAGCGTCTGACTTCCGCTTAGGTCACGATCTCGCGGTTCGTGGGTTCGGGCCCCACGTCAGGCTCTGTGCTGACTGCCAGCTCAGAGCCTGGAGCCTGTTTCAGTCTGTGACTCCCTCTCTCTCTGACCCTCCCCTGCCCACGCTGTCTCTCTCTCTCTCCTAGAAATAAATAAAAAACATTAAAAAAAAAAAAAAGAAATCTACTCCTGATATCACTGTTGTACTATATGCTAACTAACTTGGATGTAAATTAAACAATAAATTTTTTAAAAAAAGAGACCTTCCGCAAGTCCAGAGGTCTAATAAAATTAAAATTTTTCCATGCTTTAATTTTTATAATTTAATTTTGCAATCTAACTAGAATTTATTCATGCCTCTTAAATCAAAAGCTACACGGCCTTTCTCTGTAAACAGTAACAGGTACTTCTTATTTCCATCAATTCACATCCCATCTTTTTTTTTTTTTAATTTTTTTTTTGTTTTATTTATTTTTGAGACATAGCATGAGTGGAGGAGGGGCAGAGAGAGAGGGAGACACAGAATCTCAAAGAGGCTCCAGGCTCTGAGCTGCCAGCACAGAACCTGATGCAGGGCTCGAACCCATAAACCGTGTGATCATGACCTGAGCCGAAGACAGACGCTTAACCGACTGAGCCACCCAGGCACCCCATATCTCATCCTAAATAACTGATCAATTATAAAATCTCGACATTGAAAAATTTTTTAGGTTTATAAATCTGTCCTACTAAAAAGTAAATTGGTACCAATCTCCCATCCAAATACTCTTCATTCTATATTCTCCTCAGGATGGCGCCAAAGTATGACCTATGCAGAAGTTAGAAAGGGATCAATCCCCGCATTATACATTGATTAGTGGCTTAATATATGATAAAGGTGACATTTCAACTGGTGGAGGAAACTGGACTAGTCAATAAATACTATTAGAACAAATGAGCAGCCATTCAGAAAATAAGATGAATCTAAACTGGATCATAGGTTATAACATCAAAGATGAAACTGCAAAATTTCAAGAAAAAAATGGGGCAAAACCCTTTACGACTTGAAGTGAAAAAAGCATAAAATTGTGCGTATACTATACTATTCTGTGTATATGGTATATATATATATATCTGCTTGCATACTCTAAAGAAAACTCTGGAAACCTATAAAAATGGAAGAGAGACTTCACTGAATTCTAATCCTTTTTGGGATTTTAAACATGTGAATGTATCACATGTTTCAAAAAAAACCCTTTTTTTTTTTTACAGTTTCAACTTTTAACCTATTGAAAGACTAAGAGCTTCAAAAGTATTTCACTCAAGGAACTGGCACAATCTAGTCGCCATAGACTGTTCTTAAACTCGGGTTTACCCAGATTTAAAGACCCTCAAGCATTAATGCTTCTCTGAAGGTTGTACCAAAATACTAATTTAGACTCCGAATAGACCACGATGGTCTCCTGATACTCTCAAAATCTCATGCTGTCAAAAAAAGACCGTGCCCTACAAACTCTTTGGTTTAATTTCTAGCTAAACAACTCAGTGGTGGGGCACCTGGGTGGCTCAGTCCTCGATTTTGGCTCAGGTCATGATCCCAAAGTCATAGGATCAAGCCCCTAGTCAGGCTCCATGCTGAGCATGCAGCCTGCCTCATTCTCTCTCTATGCCCCTGTAACCTGCTCTTGCTCTCTCTCTAAAACAGACTTAAAAACACACACACACCTCTGTGGTCACTGCATTAAGTCTCTCTGCTCTAGAAAATACAAAGATGACAGTTTTCTTTACGGTGATGACACAGCCATCTGTGTCTGATGAAAGGGATCTCAAAAGTGAGCTAATCTTAGCTCACAGGAAGCAGCAGTTAAGCAGCAATTACAACAAAACTAAGATTGTGTCTGCCAAGTGTTCACCTCTGAATAAAAGGTCATTCTTAAAAAAAATAAAATAAAACAGGGGCACCTGGGTGGCTCCGTCAGTTAAGCAAACAACTTCCACTCAGGTCATGATCTCACAGTTCATGAGTTCAAGCCCTGAATCGGGCTCTGTTCTGACAGCTCAGAGCCTGGAGCCTGCTTCGGATTCTGTGTTTCTCTCTAATCTCTGCTCCTTCCCCACTCACGCTCTCTCTCTCTCAAAAAGGATTAAACATTAAAAATAAAACCATTAAAATACTTAAGTATTTAGGGGAACATATGCAGAAAAACCTTCAGAATGTAGCTCTTATTAAATTTAAATGTTCTACAGTAATTACATTAAGATCCTTTCTAGGGGCGCCTGGGTGGCTCGATCAGTTAAGCTTCTGACTTCAGCTCAGGTTATGATCTCATGGTTTGTGAGTTCGAGCCTCATGTTGGGCTCTGTGCTGACAGCTCAGGGCCTGGAGCCTGCTTTAGTTTTTGTCTCCCTCTCTCTGTCCTTCCCATGCTCACACACTCTCTCTCTCTCTCAAAAATAAAAAACAAACATTAAAAAAAATTGGGGCGCCTGGGTGGCTTAGTCGGTTAAGCGTCCGACTTTCGCTTAGGTCATGATCTCGCGGGTTCGTGGGTTCGAGCCCCGCGTCGGGCTCTGTGCTGACTGCCAGCTCAGAGCCTGGAGCCTGTTTCAGTCTGTGACTCCCTCTCTCTCTGACCCTCCCCTGCTCACACTGTCTCTCTCTCTCTCTCCTAGAAATAAATAAAAATATTAAAAAAAAATTTTTTTTTTAGTCTTCCTATAAATAGTCCTAACTGCTCCCAAGTTAATGTCTTTTCCAGGCTATATGGAATGGGGCTGCGGGATCTCAAGCAAGTCACTGTATAAGAATATACTTAAGAAAAGACAGCATCTAGGCATTTTCTTTAACTCTGAAAAGTATACCAGCTCTACTTACGGGTCCCCCATAGTAAAGTTTATGTGGTTCTCAACCAAGCACTTGCCAAATACTTCAAGTCACCAACTATTTGCAACTTAGCATCCAAGTTATACTTCACTCAAAACCCTTCAATACCCTGTTTAAAAGATTCCCTAAAATTACAAAATTTCTGTCTCCAAAGCTACGAAATACACAGACCTTTGCAGAGCTAGTAAGAATTTTTTTTTGAACAATCCTAATGACTATAGTTCCTGAAATAGACACACAAGGGTGGACTATAAACATATTGTTAAAGTAAAGCAAAAAAGGAATTTTTTTATTTTTCAAATCTTTTCTTAAAAACATAATTATGAATATATATTTTGAAATAAATAGTATCATACACATGCTACTGCGCAATCTTTTTACATTTAATAATATATCACAGACATCTATGTAAATACGTATAGATCCATCCATCTACCTTAACTTTTTAAAGAACTTTAAGTAGCTTCTTAAAAGCTTTTAGAAGTGCAGATGTACTGGGGCGTCTGGGTGGCTCAGTCAGTTAAGAGTTCATCCTGTGCTTGATCTTGGTTCAGGTCATGATCTCACAGTTCATGGGATCAAGCCCTGCATCAGGCTCTGCACTATCAGCCCAATGTTTGGGATTATCTCTCTCCCTCCCTCTAGCTGCCCCTCCTGTGCTCACCCTCTAACTCTCAAAATAAATTAATTAAAATAGTTTTAAAAGTGCAGATGTACTATAATTTCACCAACTCCTCAAAAACACCCATTTGTTTCCAATTATTCCCTATGATATAACGCTATAGTAGTATATATCCTTGTTCATACTTTTTAAAAATTCTTGTTTAGGGGCGCCTGGGTGGCTTAGTCAGGTAAGCGTCCAACTTTCGCTTAGGTCATGATCTCGCGGTTCGTGGGTTCGAGCCCCGCATCGGGCTCTGTGCTGACTGCCAGTTCAGAGCCTGGAGCCTGTTTCAGAGTCTGTGTCTCCCTCTCTCTCTGACCCTCCCCTGTTCATGCTGTCTATCTCTCTCTCTCCTAGAAATAAATAAAAATTAAAAAAAAAAAATTCTTGTTTAATGTTTTATTTATTTTTTGAGAGAGAGAGATAGCATGAGCAGGGAAGGATCAGAGAGAGGGAGATACATACAGAATCCAAAGACAGGCTCCAGGCTCTAAGCTAGCTGTCAGCACAGAGACCGACACGGGGCTCAAACTCACAAGCTGTGAGATCATGACCTGAGCCAAAGCTGGAAACTCAACTGACTGAGCCACCCAGGCATCCCCAAATGTGGCTTTCTGAATTGCCATCTAATAGGCTCTGAAGTCTCCTGTGCAGGAAAGCTGCCGACCACATAAAGATATCAGACAGGGACAAACAGAAGACAACGCCTCTCATACTCAGTTTCTTTTGCAATATTAAGACTAACTGGAATGTAAATCTTAAGTTCAACAAGTATATTAATGTTCCTGGATCAAATAAGTCCAAAAAATTGAAAATGATGCATCTTGTGTTTAACATGCGGCTATGAAAAACTTCCACTGCCAAAGTTCTCCAGTTAACGAAACATTATATACCCTCTAAATTATTTCCCTGGGGCACCTGGGTGGCTCAGCTGGTTACGCATCAGACTCCTGGTTTTGGCTCAGGTCACGATCTCAGGGTTCATAAGATGGAGCCCCGTGTAGGGCTCTGCACTGACTCTCTCTGCCCCTCTCTCTCCGCCCCTCCCCCGCTCACACTGTCTCTCTCTCTCAACATTAAAAAATTTTTTAATAAAAATAAGTAATTTTCAGGGTGCCTGAGTGGCTCAGTTGGTTAAGCGTCTGATTTCGGATCAGGTCACGATCTCACAATTAGTGGGTTTGAGCCCCGCGTCGGGCTCTGTGCTGACAGCCAGCTCAGAGCCTGGAGCCTGTTTCAGATTCTCTCTCTCTCTCTCTGACCCTCCCCTGCTCATGCTGTCTCTCTCTCAGAAATAAATAAAACATTAAAAAAATTTTTTAAAAATCAATAATTTTCCCAAAATAAGAGAAGAACTTCTATTTTAGCACAATATGACTCTGAGGCAAAAAGATTCTAGATGTGAATCTCTACCCAACCTGAGTACTTTGAGCAAATGACTTAACTTTCCTAAGCCCGTTTCTTCATCCATAAATAACGGAGATACTATCTGCATATGGAACCTCTGGGAGCATTAAGTGTGAAGCAACCACCAGCGCTGGTGCTATGGGCTGAAGGTCTGTGTCCCCCTCAGATTTGGCATGTTAAAATTCTAATCTCTAAAAATGGTGGTATTAGCGGGTGGGGCCTTTGGGAGGCGATCAGGTCCCAAGGGTGTTTATTCACAAGGGAGCCCCTGTGAACAGGACTCGGGTGCTTATACAGAGACCCCACAGGGCTCGATACCCCTCCCACCACCTGAAGGAACAACCAGAAGCCTGACAGCAGGAAGACCGCCCTCACCTGCCTGCGCGGGCATTCTGACCTTGGACTTCCACCCTCCAGAGCCATGAGAAATACATTTGTTTTGTTTATAAGCCACCCAGTATATGGCATTTTGTTAGAGCTGCCCAAACAGACTGACGGTGGGGAGCACGGCTGAACCTCTAAAACTGGCAGCTGTCTTCATTCCTACTTTACCGGGAACCTGAGAAGTTCAGATATGTTTATAAACAAGAGTGCTAATTTATCACCTGTGTAAACAGAGGGCTAGCCATTAAATGACTCAAAATCTTAAATGAATAAGGAACAAAAATAAGATAATGGAATCCAAGAGTCCCGACTCTAATTTTTCCAAGCTGCCATCTAGTCAACACTTCCTGACAGTCATACATGACCCAGCTTCATGTTCTGGCGTAATCATAAAGAAGAAAACGAATCGCCGTGCTATGCATCACGTTACCATCCTTTGGGAACTGAATTTTACTTGCTAAGTATTAGCCGACCAATGTTTAGTCTTCCTTTATTTTAGCACTGTTATCTTTTTTTTTTTTAATTTTTAATGTTTTATTTATTTCTGAGAGAAATAAACAGACAGACAGCATGAGCAGGGGAGGGTCAGAGAGAGAGATACAGAATCTGGAACAGGCTCCAGGCTCCGAGCTGGCTGTCAGCACAGAGGCTGACGTGGGGCTCAAACCCACTAACTGTGAGATCATGACCTGAGCCGAAGTCAGACGCTTAACTGACTAAGCCACCCAGGCGCCCCTAGCACTGTTATCTCTTGTAAACCAGTAATTACAACACATCTCTTAGAAAGACATTGATGAATATTACCACCACCATTTCAGATGGAAAATTTAAGGTGCACTTTGACGGTCACAGTATGGCAGATGCAAAAACTAGTCTCTAGCCACCATTCTTTCTGAAAGAACACACTATTCCTTGTAAGCATTCCCTGGACTCACAACTGACATTTTCTGGACACTGTTTCTTCCAAAGCTTGAAGCACATGTCTAGAATAACATGACTGGTGACACACCTTTCAATTTCCCATCAAAGTCAGGGCTTGTGGCCACCTGGAGCCCTGGGTGCGGCAGGAGAAAGCAGGTGACGTTGGAGAAGCATGAGTGAATGTGATTTCGGACATTCTGAATTTCTTCATGCTGATGCTCTTTCACCTGTCAATGAAGACCGACAAATTACAAAAGACCGTTTGTGTTTCTACACTAGGAACCACTGGTACAGGGCAAAGGAGAGATGATATCCCAACTCTGATGCATCATAGCAGCTTATGTTTTGTCCAATGAGGAAACTCAGAACGCTAGAAGCACTAAATGCATACATCTGATTAGCCATGGCATGACTCCTAAAGGTACTAAAGACTTTCTTAGAAAAAAAGTATTGTTGGGGTGCCTGCGTGGCTCGGTCGGTTGAGCGTCCAACTTCGGCTCAGGTCATGATCTCACAGTTCGTGGGTTCAAGCCCCGTGTCAGGCTCTTGTGCTGACAGCTCAGAGCCTGGAGCCTGCTTCGGATTCTGTGTCTCCCCCTCTCTCTGCCCCTGTCAGACAGCTCATGCTCTGTCTCTGTTTCTCAATAATAAATAAATGTTAAAAATAATTACAAAAAAGAGTATTGCACAATACTGAGGAAGAACAAGGGAAGGGTAGGCTTGCGGGCAGGAGGAAGATCTAACTAGCTAGTAGCGACTGACAGAGGACTCTTGTATTTTAATTTTGGAGAACAGGCTAAGCCGGTTTATATCCACCCCAAAACAAGCAAGAATTGTGAATAAGAACAACAGAACAAGAGTTCTGAATATGACATTCTAAATGCACACGGAAAGCCTGGTGTAAAACGTGAAACAGAAATTACAATCAAAGCCTGGGCTTTTGCCGGAGTCCCTCTCTGCAATCTCTATGCATTATGTACCCAGGCTCTGTGCTCTTACACAAATACTATTAGTGTGCCGATATTTGAAAGTATTTAACACACCGAAAAGTTCTATAAATCTGCTTTAAATACAATAATGAAAGGCAAATGAGAAAGTTATCAAGACGTGTAGGTAATTCCTCAGAAGATTTCAGTTCTACTTACCTGTAGACGCTTATCCAAAAAGGACATTCCTCCCTGTAGTCCATAGTTGTATTCATAAGGGAAACTCCAGTCTCGAACCAAAAACATCAGTGTCTATTTAGGAAAAGGGCAGAGCATATCACAAGGCTGCATAAATGCATAGCAATTGAAATACTTTTTTGTATAATACCAGCTGCTTCAATGGGGGCAAGAAAATATGAAGGATTTATGTCTTCTGTAAAGTCTTAGCAACCTTAAAAATACTAGAAGGACACGCAGAAGCCAAATGTGAGGGGAGCCCGGGTGGCTCAGTTGGTTGGGCATCCGACTCTTGATTTCAGCTCAGGTCACGATCTCACGGTTCATGAAATCGAGCCCCACGTCAGGCTCTGTGCTGACAGTGTGAGACCTGCTTGGAATTCTCGCTCTCAAAATAAATAAACATTTAAAAAAATATATTTAAAAAAACAAAATAAACGTGAGGTCACTGTATCTGTTTTTGTTCTCATGGGTTAGTAAGAGCAGAAGGAAGAAATTGATGAGAAGACGTCAAATCTAGGGCCATGCTACAAAGACAAGTATAAAGAACGTGGTAAAGGACAAGAAAACACGGTAGCAGCTAATCATAGAATCAGATCTACTTTTAATGTTAGAAAGGAAAACTGAACATTAAAAAAAATATTTTTTTAAACACAAACAGGGCGCCTGGGTGGCTCAGTCAATTAAATGTCCAACTTCAGCTCAGAGCTTGTGAATTCGAGCCCCACGTCGGGCCCTGTGATGACAGCTCAGAGCCTGGAGCCTGCTTTGGATTCTGGGTCTCCCTCTCTCTCTGCCCCTCCCCTACTTGTAGTCTGCCTCAGTCTCTCTCAAAAATAAACATTAAAAAAAAAATTTTTTTTAAAGAAAGGAAAGCTAAATTAAGAATAATACTTAAAGCCCCTCTAATCTCACTAAGGTTACTATGCATTCTCATCCTCATGAAACGATTAACTAAAGCCGGGGCCAGAAAACCTTTTCATATAAGATCTGGGAGTATTTTAGACTGCTATAATAACCAGCAGCTGTGGACAAGTGACTGTAATTGTGTTCCAATAAAACTTTATCTGAAACTTAAATGTCAGTGTCCACAGCTAAGGTACAGGTCATGAAATATTATTCCTCTTTTGATTTCAATCATTTAATAATAAAAGAATCATTCCTAACTGACAGGTCATACAAAAACAGGCAACTAGCCTGATCTGGCCTGTGGCCTGCAGTGGGCTGATCTCTGAACTGAAACACAGACAAGTTACATTACAGTTAACATTCTACCTGGAAGGGTTTTTGGAAAATTTCATCCATTGCCAGACGACCATATTCCGTGAAGAGCTTTAAAAAAGAAAAGTCAATGGTTTATTAGGCAAAATTATTTTAAAGTATTTCTATGGTTATTCTTTAGCAAAGAATTCATTTAACAGACTCAACGAATACTATTTATATAAGACCAAAGTTCTACAGCTTCAAAAGCTCAGAGAGCCACGAATCTTCCAACAATCTGTTATCCCTGTCTCACATCCTGTATCCCAATTCATCAGCAAAGCCAGAATCCGACCGCTCACAGCTTCTGTGGGGCTTGGAATATCACACAGCTTCCTTACCGGCCTCCCTGCCTCACCCTTCTCCGCCCCCCAGACCTACTCTGAATACAGCAGCCACGGTGGGTCTGCTCTGGAAAGGTTAGGTAGATCGCATCATGCCTCTGCTTAAAACCCTCCAACCTAATCGTGTAAAAGCCAGCCCCTAACAGTGAGATCTGGCTACGCTGGCCCTCCTTGCTCTTCCTCAACCACACTGGGCACACACTGCCTCAGGACCTTTGTTCTGACTCCCTCCGCCTGTAATGTTCTCCCCCCAAATAACTACACAATCAGCTCCCTCACTTTTTATAGTTTTACTCAAATGGCTCCTTCCCAAAGAAGCCTTGCAGACCATCTATCTAAGAGGATTACAAGTTTCCCCACAATTCTTCCTACCCCGTGTCTTTTTAATAGTCTTCCTTAACCCATCTCACTATGTGACACACTACACCTTTACTTATTTTGATAGTGCCTGCCTTCACTATTAGCGTATACACTCCAGGAGGGCAGGAATGTTTGCCTGTTCCATGCATGGTCCCTCTGGCAGTGGGAGGACAGTGGGGCCAGGAGCATATATGCCGGGCAAACGACCAAATGAACAAGTTCTCTATGGTCAGGGTTTACATGTCCGTTCATCTCTATGTCCTTATGAAGGTCTGCACTAAAAGTGCAAGCAAAATGGGGGCACCTGGGTGGCTCAGTCCGTTAAGCCTCCAACTCCTGACTTCACCTCTGGTCATGATCTCACAATTGAGACTGAGCCCCACGTCTGCACTGACAATGCAGAGCCTGCTTGGGATTTCTCTCTCCCTCTCTCTTTGCCCCTCTCCTGCTCACATTCTCTCTCTCTGTCTCAAAACAAATAAACTTTAAAAAAAAAGTATAACAAAATGAAGTTTAGAAGTTATAAACCCACACGACAAAGAAGATGAGAAATGATATGGCAGCAAAAAAGAGTTATCAAAAATACTCTGGAACGAAAACCGGCAAATGAAAACGATCTCAAGTGTTGGCTTTCTCTGCCTTAAGTTGTTTGTGACAGACAGGGGCCAACAAGAAATAAGCGGATTTTCTGAGCAGAATCCCTGAAAGGCTCGGAAGTGAGCAGCACCGGTCACCAAGAAGGAGGGGCGAGGGAATGGGACTAACAACTAAACAAACAGTTGAAAGTCTTTGGAGAGAACACCTCTTGGAGCGCCTATACTCACAGATCCCGCTTCCTCCCGGCGCACCAAATCCTCTTCCTGCCCACGGAAGATGGGAAGTATACTGTCTGGAGGGGATAAACTAGAAAGAATTTAGACTTTGATACCAACTCAGCCAAGAGGAGTAAGTCCCCTACCTTACCGGAAACAGGCACTTGAGTCAAGATCTACGTACTGAACAGTGAAGACTCCTTAGCCTCTCACCCTGCTGGGGCCTCAGTAAGCTTCTACCCCCTCAAGCAGGGATTTAAAGGCTTCTCTGGGGAAACTGATAGGGCAAGAACAGTCTGCAAATACAGACATTCAGGGCTTGCGACAAAATATCCAAGTAATCTTGCTCAGTCACCTCACTGTGATCCAGACCAGTGCACAAGGCTCACCCTCTTACCAAAGGTCCCAGTCAGATTTTTAATAGCTCATCTTAAATGCACCAGCCCTTTGAGACAAGCTTCTAGAAGGAAAGACAAAAACTGGTGTCCTTTAATTCTAGAACATTATCTTACATTATTCCTTTTATAATTTCTTTCCCTCCAGTTTCTCCGTTATCTTTTATTAAAATGCCTGTCATTATTAACAGGTGCCACGTCTCCTGAACTGATGCTCAATGTTTCCTTTGTTGCGGTGCCCTCCTGTCCGCCCTCTCCTCCACCTCTCCCTCTCCTCTCTTCTTCCCTCTTTCCCCTCCTCTCCCCTCCCCTCCCCCACCTTAACCCCCCACGCTTCTCTCTCTGCTTCACTTCCTCCCTCTGGTCTGATTTCCGCTCTGTTCTTTCATTCAACCTGCCAGCGAGATCTGGCGTCTAACTTCTTCTCTACAAGAAGTTCTCTACAAAAAACTTTCCATTTTTGTTGTCATAGCTTTAATTTCCAGGAGCTTTTGTTTTCTGAATGTTGCTTCTTAACAGCATCCAGTTTTTTTCTTGGTTGCAACAGCTGCAACATTTTATCTTTCTGAGGATATGTATTTAAAAGAATGAAGAAAAAGCCCACACTAAGGTACATTACCATGAAAATTCATGCCAAGAATAAGAAGATCTTAAAAGCTTCAGAGAGAGAAAGGTCACATACAAAGGATCAGGAATCAGATGGTGTGGGACTTCAGCAGCAGCACTGGCAGCTGGAAGGCAATGAGGCAACGCCCTCAATTCTAAAAGAAAATTATTTCTATCCTATCATTAACTCTAGGATAAAATTAAAATATTTCAGACTTACATGAACTCAAAAAAGTTATCTGCTATGCATCCATTCTATCCTTTCTCAGAAAAGCTAGTGGAGAATATCTAGAATTGAGGAGAGAATAAACACCACCAACAACAACAACAAAGGAGAGAATAAACAAATAACAGGTTAAATAGGATCCAACTGCAAAAAGAATTGAAAAAAAATTCCTAGGCCCTGATTTCAAGCTATACTACTTTGAGCTATATTAATGTTTTGTAATCAAAAAATTGTATGGTATTGGTATAAAAACAGACACACAGATCAATGGAACAGAACAGCAATCTGTTCTCCCAGAAATAAACACATATAGATGGTCAACTAACTTTATGACAAAGAAGCCAAGAATAATACACTGAGGAAAAGACAGTCTCTTCAACAAATGGTGCTGGAAAAACTGGACAGCCACTTGCAAAAGAATAAAACTGGACCACCATCTTACACCATACACAAAAATTAACTCAAAATGGATCAAAGACTTTTAAACGTGAAACCTGAAGCCCTAACACTCTTAGAAGAAAACATAGGTGGTAAGCTCCTTGACGTCAGTCTCAACAATTTTTTGGATTTGACAACAAAAGCAAAGGCAGCAAGTGGGACAACATCAAACTAAACAGCTGCACAGGAACTAGGAAAAGACTAACAAAATGAAAAAGCAACCTACCAAATGAGAGAAAATAATTTAAAATCACATATCAGGTAAGGGGTTAATAACCAAAGCATACAAAGAATTCAGGGCACCAGAGTGGCTCAGACAGTTAAGTGTCTGACTCTCAATTTAAGCTCAGGTCCCAATCTCATCGTTTACGGGTTTTTTAACAGCTTGGGATTCATTCTCTCTCTTTCTCTCTCCCTCCTCGCTCCCCTGCATGCACATGTTCTCTCAAAATAAATAAAAATAAACATTTAAGGGGTCCCTGCTGGGTGGCTCAGGTCATGATCTCATGGTTTGGGAATTCAAGCCCCGCACTGGGTTCTCTGCTGTCAGTGCAGAGTCACTTCAGATCCTCTGAAGATCTCTCTCTGTCCTTCCCCCACTACTATACAGGCATATGCTCTCAAAAATAAATAAACATTAAATTTTTTAAAAAAGAAATAATCATTTTTAAAAATTAAAAAATTAAATTTAAAATTTTTTAAATAAAAAAAATGCATATAACTCAACAGCCAACTAAAACAAAAAGAAAACACAAAAAACACACACCTACAAAAAAACTACAATCCAATTAGAAAACGGGCAGACATTTTTCCAAAGAAGAGACACTGATACATAGTAAATGAAATTAAAATGAAAAAAATGACAAATGTAAATGAAACTTCTCTATGATCTAGCAATTCTACTTCTGGGTACTTTCCTGAAGAAAACGAAAACAGTAACTCAAAAAGACACATGCACCCCATGGTCAATGCAGCTTTAGTGACAACAGCCAAGATATGGAAGCAACCTAAGTGTCCACCCATGTTTGAATGGATACAAAAAAAGGTACAAAATTCAGTGGAATATTATTCGCCATAAAAAAGGCAACCTTGCTGTCTCCAACAACATGGATGGGCCTTGTAGGTACTGTACTAAGTTTTACTAAGACAGAGAAAGACCAACACCATGTGATCTCACTTATATGTGGAATCTGGAAAACATAAATTTAAAGACAAACAAGCATACGGCTACAAAGGTGGAGTAAAGGCAGGGGCAAGAAAGTGAAGGGGGTTAAAAAGTATAAACTTCCAGGGGCACCTGGCTGGCTCAGCGGGCAGAGCACGCGACTCTTGATCTCAGGGTTATGAATTGGAGCCCCACACTGGGAATAAAGATTACGTAAAAATCTTTATAAAAAAGGAGTATAAACTTCCAGCTATAAAATACATGTCATGGAGAAGGAACGTACAACACGGTGACTATAGTTAAGAATATGGCATTATATATTTAAAAGTTGCAAAGAAAGTAGATCATACATGTTTTCATCACGAGGGAAAAAACTAAAATTTTAAATTTTAAATAAAAAAAGAAAAAGAAATTGCCAGTGGGACAGCTGTGCACCAGGCCTAAAGGAAGCAGTCCAAGGAGAGAAGAGCACTGAGACCAGGATGATGACTCCCCAAGGGGTGAGGGAGTGTGGGGGTGTATGTAGATCACACTGAGAGGTTTTAGGAGTCCATCCCTTGAAATATATTAGTGATAAGCACACAGAACATTAAACTAACAACAACAAAAGACAGGTAATTCATTACAAGAAATGCAATCATAATTCACAAGAAACCTCAGTGATTAAAAAAAAAACATAAATATACCCATATAATAAGGCAAATACAAATACCTTTTTAGTCAAAAGTTGTGACCTAACTACTGGAAGATGAGGGGAAGGAAGCTGTAAGTGAGGCCAGGAGAGGGCTAAAGATGCTAAATCCTAAATCTGCACAAGAAGCTAGGACTATTTCAATTGTAAAAATCCAGAAGGAACAGTAGAAGCATGTTCTATAAACATTTAGAAGCAAATAGCAGAAGGGGCGCCTGGGTGGCTCAGCTGGTTAAGCGTCCGACTTCAGCTCAGGTCATGACCTTACGGTTTGTGGGTTCGAGCCCCGTTTCGGGCTCTGTGCTGACTGCCAGCTCAGAGCCTGGAGCCTGTTTCAGATTCTGTGTCTCCCTCTCTCTCTGACCCTCCCCTGCTCATGCTGTCTGTCTCTCTCAGAAATAAATAAAAAATTAAAAAAAAAAAAGAAGCAAATAGCAGAAGACACAGCCCAGAGTACAAGTGGTTGCCTCTGGATAAAGAACTAGGAGATCAAAGAATGTTCTTTTTCATCATGAACACTACGATTCTACTGACTTTTATACTATGCGTGTGTATGTGTGTATACATTATTTTGTGTGTATATATTATAAACATTACTTTGTTAAAACAATAAAACGATGCTTAAGAAAAAGAAATCATCTAAAACATATAAAATACTACATATAAACAAGACGAAAACATACATACAAAACTGTTCAAAACCCATGATCTCTCCTATCTGTAATTCTGAAATCTAACAAGCTCTAAAAAACACCCAAGTTAGGTGGCAAATTCATTTGGAGAAAAACCTGCCCTGAACTGATGTGAGGCTTTTTCTAAGCTTTATTTGTCCCATTTCATCTATCAGACATGCCTTTCACTGCAGAAATGCTATCATGTTTCCTTAGGAGGTATCACCTGAACATCCATTTCTGTCCTCAACCTCATGCTTACATGCACCATATTAATCTACCTAAAATCTATAAAATTTCAAATTCCAAAACACGTGTAGTCTCAAAGGGTTTGCATAAAGTGTGTAGTCACGTGTTACATATTTTCTACAGGGATAGATATGTGCTTACAAAGAACAGAAAGGATATATTCATACATGATCTATGGTGAAGGGGGGCTTCAGTCTATCCAAAGTGTCCAATTTTTTGCAAGAACATCATCATTATTTTTAGAACAACATCATTCCTAATGTCATAAGGAATACACTTAACTTTTAAAAATACAGAAACTTCTGCAGTGACAGATATTGTATTACTAATTTGTAGAGCTAAATTCGGCCTCTACGAAGAAGGCATAGAGTGAAGACAGCCTCTCCACCAGGAAACGTCACTGGAAACAGGGCCTTCACAGAGGTAGTCACGTTAAGACAAGGCCATCAGGGTGGCCCCGAAGCCAAAATGGCTGGTGTCCTTATGAGAAAAAGGAACACAGACACAGGGAAGACGCAATGTGAAGACAAAGAGACACACAGAAGGAAGACGGAGGCAGACACTGAAGGCCTACAAAGCAGAGGAATGTCAAGGACGGCCGGCAAACTTCCGGACGCCAGGCAAGAACGGAGCGGACTCTCCCCCACAGGCTCGGAGAGGGCATGGCCCCGGGGACACCCCGATTTCTACTTCCACAGTAAGCGTGTGCTGTGTAAGCCCCCTCGCGTGCGGCCCTCTGCCACAGCGGCCCTCGTACATCATCCACGCCTACGCGTGTCTGACCTCTCACTGACTGGACAACACAATCCATAAAGAATCACGTCCACTTCAGACATCACTGTGTCTACACCCCTGGGTCCGCTGCCTCACACAGGTAGGCATTCAGAAATGTGTGCGAAAGGAAAGAGTCCAGAAATGAATCAGTTTCAGGGGAAAAGGTGTCAAAGGCAAGTTGTGACAGAAATGGTTAAGAACAGCAGCTCTCAACCACTGAGTCGTGGCACCGGTGCAGAAACGCCAGTTACCAAGTTCAAGCCCAGGTTGAGGAGTTATTTTCTTTGCTTTTTACAGGACTATAAATGAGAACTAACTCCAGGTAATCCCCATAAGCAATGACACCCTCATTCCTTTGTATGCTGATGTGTTTTCTTGAATGTCACTGGGACACGTGGAATTAGAAAGACATGCCAAGAATTGCATCCCACTCCGGAGTCCCCACGGAAGAGTATTTTACAGGGAAAACACATTAAGGACTGCTGCACGGAGAACGGAAGACGGCGACTAATAACAGTAGTAACAGTGACAGTAAATAATGGCTCACGGTTATTAAGCACATACTCTTTTCCAGGCACACAAAGCTATGCATTTTACAAACACTGACTCATTTAGCCTCACCTGGATTACTGCAACAGCTTCATAACGAGCCTCACTGAACACACGCCTGTCCCCAAAAGTCTGTTCCGAATACCGCAGCCAGAGCGACCCTCTGCTCAAATAACATCACTGCTCCACTCAACACACGGCTCCCATCTCCCCCAGAGGGAAAGCCCGAGCCCTTGCAAAAGCTGAGCATCAGCAGGACCTAAATGCCTCGCTGATGTCATGGCTAAGCCTCCTCCCGTCACACTTCCTAGTCCCTGCCACTGGCCTCCTTGCTGTTCCTCGATTCTCCCAAGCACCCTCCACCCCAGGTCCTCTTGCTGCCCTGTCTCCTACACCACAACTCCCCGCTCCCCTACCCCCCACCCCAGGTACAGCTGCAGAACTTACTTGCCCACTTTCTAGGGTTCTGTGCTCAACTCAGGAAGGCTTTGCCTGATCACCCAGCAGTATCAGGGCAGGACTGCTGTGAGCCAAACCCTTTCCCCCACTGTTCCACCTATTGCTATAACTACTCAGCTGTAAAATTTTTCTTAGTCTTAAAACTTTTAAATGATACATTATGACGTTAAGACTTTTACGATGAATATATACCTGTAGCTGTTGAAGATCATCTTCCTGAATGTTCTGGGACAAATTATAAATCTAGAAAACAAAAATCCAGATTGATACCACTCTCGCTTACTTGAAAGGAACCCCAAATAAGCAAAAGCACTGAACAGAAGCTTTGTACAACTAAAGGTATACGTAGCAGTACTCAAGGTCTGTCCAAACAGTAATACTATCTGTCTTTTGGAAAACGATGCATCTAAGGTTGAAATCACATAATTCTTCCTTAACTGCTTAAAAAACAGTTTTCCTAAGTTCTTACCAAATCTCCAGTTCCTGGGTGTTGTAATTAATGTAATTTCAATTTCCACTTTTCTCACTTTTCTTGGGAGAATTATACATATACTTACAACCAAAATAGAAAAACAGCTTAAGCTCCTTTTTGAGTTTGTAAGAGCTTAACTTCTATCTGTAGTCTAAAAAGAACATTTACACATCACCTAAGGATTCTGATAACAGAACAATAACTGAAAACAGATATACTCCATTTATCTTACTTCCTCTGCAAACTTTTATCCTAGTCGAGTGGTGTTACCTGAACAGAACTGGTCATGGTGCTTAGAGCGAAGATGGTGGCACAGTCCTTCACGGTGGACTGACTGTCAAATGCCCCCTGGGTATCCATCAAAACGACTGCCACCTAAGAGAAAGGAAAAGACCAACAAAACAAGTTAAGAGTGAGAAAGGGAAAAATGCAAAAAAGAAATTGAAAAGTACAAGTGACATGTAAATGAGGCTTTGGCACTTGTTCGTAAATTGCACAGAACGGTAGTTATTTACGTGCTCTGTCTTGATCAGAGACTTTTCCTGGAGATTATCTACCCTGACCTGATGAGATGATATTAAACAAAGGCCTAAAGAGCAATACATATGGAAGGGAAAAGTCCCCCGCCAATTAAGAGTCAAATGTTGGGGACCCTGGGTGGCTCAGTCAGTTGAGTGTCCAACTTCGGCCCAGATCATGATCTCCCAGTCCATGAGTTTGAGCCCTGCATCGGGCTCTGTGCTGACAGCTCAGAGCCTGAAGCCTGCTTTGGATTGTGTCTCCCTCTCTCTACCCCTCCCCCAGCTCATGCTCTCTCTCTGTCTCTCAAAAATGAATAAACATTAATTTAAAAAAAAAGAGAGTCAAATGTTAAAACCAATTAGCTTACCTACCAAGCCAGTCACTCAGACATTTTTATTCACAAAAATGATAATATTATTATTTTATATAACTTCTATATCAGGTTCAAGTAATCACATTCTATATTTTTGAGTTTATTTTCACATACCCAACCCACTACTACTGTGGTAGAAGAGATATGATATAAATCCACACAAAAGAAAGTACTGCGCATAAGGATAAAAATCAAACTAAATGAAGTTTCTGGCCTCAATACACTGAAACCTAATGACAGATATAAAGGCTTTGTCCTTTCCATACTTACTCATTTTGTGAAAAGGATACAGTCAAACTAAGTAATCAACACTAATTATAGCTGAAACAAAAGAATATCTACACACAAAAGGATCCCTACCTCACATCACTTATAAAAATTAACTCAAAATGGATCAAAAACCTAAATGTAAAAACTAAAACCACAAAACCCTTAGAAGGAAACAGAGGTGCTTCCAAGATCTTTGTGATCTTGGATTAAGCAAAGGTTTCTTAAATATGACACATAAAGCACAAGCAAATAAAGAAAAAAATATACAAATTGGATTTCATCAAAATTTAAAACTTCTGCACATCAAGAGACATTATTAAGAAAATTAAAAGATAACCTATGGAATGAAAGAAAGAAACTGCAAATTATCTATGTCGATGAGGATCAAGTATCCAATATATATAAAGAACAATTCAACAATAAAAAGACAAATGATCCAACTAACAAGTGAATTTGATTTGAATAGATATTTCTCCCAAGAAAATATATAAGTGGCTAGTAAGTACAGAAAAATATTCTCAACATCATTAGTCATCACGGAAACACAAATGCAAAGCAAAGTCACAATGAACCAAAATAAAAAGCTTTTGAACAAATGGAATTTTTAATTTTTATATTAAAAAGAAAAAAGCTCCTGCACAACAAAGGAAACAACCAAAAAAACACAAAGGCACTACTGAATAAGAAAAGATATTTACAAATGATATATCCAATAAAGGGTTAATATCTAAAATATATAAAGAACTTATTTACCTCAACACTAAAAGGTAAATACTGATTAAAAAGTGGTTAGAGAGGGGGGTGCCTGGGTTGCTCAGTCAGTAAAGTGTCCGACTTCAGCTCAGGTCATGATCTCACAGTTTGTGGGTTCGAGACCCACATCGGGCTCTGTGCTGACAGCTCAGAGTCTGGACCCTGCTTCAGATTCTGCGTGTGTTTCTCTCTCTCTGCTTCTCCCCCGCTCACAGTCTGTCTCTCTTTCTCTTTCAAAAATAAATAAACATTAAAAATTAAAAAAAAAAACAAAAACAGAACCCTATGCACTGTTGGTGGAAAAGTAAACTGGTGTAACCACTATGGAAAACAGTATGGAAGTTCCTCAAAAATTAAAAATAAGAAATAACAAGTATTCATGAGGATGTGAACAAAAAGAGCCCTCATGCACTTCTGGCAAGAATGTAAACTGGTATAGCCAATGCAGAAAACAGTATGGAGGTTCCTTAAAAACCTCCACTTGTATGGCTCAGTGGGTTAGGTGTCTGACTCTTGGTTTCGGCTCAGGTCATAATCTCACAGTTCATGGTTCAAGCTCTGTCAGGCTCCATGCTGACCATGCAGAGGCTGCTTGGGATTCTCTCTCTCTGTGCCTTCCCCACTTACACATGCTATCTCTATCAAAATAAATCATATCTTTAAAAAAGTAAAAATAGAACTACCATATGATCCAGCAATTCCTCTTCTAGGCATCTACCTAAAAGAATTCAGGGGCGCCTGGGTGGCTTAGTCGGTTAAGCGTCTGACTTTCGCTTAGGTCATGATCTTGCGGTTTGTGGGTTCGAGCCCCGCGTCGGGCTCTGTGCTGACTGCCAGCTCAGAGCCTGGAGCCTGTTTCAGTCTGTGACTCCCTCTCTCTCTGACCCTCCCCTGCTCACGCTGTCTCTCTCTCTCTCCTAGAAATAAATAAAACATAAAAAAAAAAAAAAGAATTCAAATCAGTATCTCAAGATATATCCACTCCCATGGTCATTGCTTCCGTGGTCATAGACCGATGAATGAATACAGAAAATGTGGTATCTATCTACAATGGAATACTACTGAGTCTTAAAAAGGAAAGAATCCTGCCCTACACAACATGGATGAACCCAGAGGATATGGAGATAAGCCAGTGACAGAAGGACAAATACTGCCCGATTCCACTTACATGAGGCATCTAAAATAGTCAAACTCAGAGAAAGAGAACAGAATGGTGGTTGGCAGAGGAGAAGGCTAAATGGGAGTTGCTTAATGGGTATAAAGTTTCAGTTACACATGATGGACAATTTCTCGAAATCTACTACACGGCATACTGCCTACCGTTAATGATACTATATTATGCACTTACAATTCTAAGAGGGTAGATCTCATGTTAAAGGCTCCTAACCACAGTAAAATAAGGAAAAAGAAAACCTAGGTTTACACAAAAATCTGTACATGAATGCTCGTGGTAGCATTACTCATAATAGCCACAAAGTAAAAATAACCCAAATATCCTTCAAATGATGAAAAGTGTGACACGTCCGTACCACAGAGTATTACTCAGCCATGAAAAGAAATGGAGCACTGATGATGCTACCCCGTGGATGGGGCCAGAGGGCCCTGCACTGGGTGTGGGGAGAAGCCAGACACAAAGACCACAGGGACTCCATCTGTAGGAAATGCTGAGAGTAAGCAGATCCACGGGGAAGGAAAGCAGAGCAGGAGCGGCCTGGTGCTGTGAAAAGAGGGAAATGGGGGAGTGACTGCTAATGAGTACTAGGTGTCTTTTTGGGGTGATGAAAATGTTCTGGAATTAGACATTGGTGCTACTTGCACAGCCTCTTGAGTATATAAAAAACTGCTGAATTGTACAATTTTAACAAAATATTTATTTTGAGAGAGAGCGAGCAAGTAAGCAGGAGAGAGGCAGAAAGAGAGGGACAGACAGAACCCCAAGCAGACTCCGTGCTGTCAGTGCAGAGCCTGACATGGGGCTTAAGCTCATGAACCGAGAGACCGTGAGCTGAGCAGAAATCAAGAGTCGAGCACTTAACCAACTGAGCCACGCAGGGGCCCCTGACTTCTAGTTTTAAAAGATGAAATTTATGATATGTGAATTATGTCTCAATAAAAAAAGAGTTCATCGTGGCACATATTACAAAAAGAAAAATAAGGCTAATAAGGGAAACAAGAGGAAATGCTAAAGAGAAGCTCTTGAGGCACAGGTCATACATACACTCAGATAAAGTGCTGGACGTCTGGGGGAGATGGCACTCTTGTATCACGTAGTGAAACGGTAAACTGTCACAAGCATGGTCCAGAACAATTTCGCAGTTGCTAGAAAAGGGGAAATGGGCACTCACACCTAGCCGTTCCACTCCAAGGTGGCTCTAATGTTCTGGACCAGAACCCAGAGAAACATCATGACTAAATACATCATGACTAAATACATTACACACATACATAAGGCTGAAACTAAATTTGTATGCACACTGCACTCTGATACTTTCTGCTCTGTTCTAGTGCTTTCTTTTTAAATACTGGTCATGAGCCAATAAATTGATTTCTCTACCCTTAACAGGTAGTGGACAGAGTTCAAAAACTGTAGCCTGAAGTCATGCTTACACAGTTACTCAAAGAGAGATTTATCACATTGTTCACTGTAGCAAGGATTATAAAATTTTTTAATTTTTTCAAATTAATTTTTAAGAAGGAGACAATCTAAATGGGTTTCATTTAATTTAATGGAGTAGGTAAATGGACAAAATAAAATAATACATATTCATGTGATTACCACAAAACAGTTAAAAAGAATAAACTGGAGCTACATATTTAAAAGGAGATTTTCAATTAAAACGTACAAATAAATGATCTACTTCTTTAGCCAGATAAGTGCTAAGCTAAAATCTCATCAAGTATATTTAAACATTTTTTTTAATGTTTTATTTATTTTTGAGAGAGAGTGAAAGAGAAAGACAGCGAGCAGCGGAGGGTCAGAAAGAGAGACACAGAATCCAAAGACCGGCTCCAGGCTCTGAGCTAGCTGTCAGCACAGAGCCTGACGTGGGGCTCGAACCCACGAACCGTGAGATCATGACCTGAGCCGAAGTCAGACGCTTAAACAACTGAGCCACCCAGGCACCTCTCACCAACTATATTTAAAAGTAAGACAATCATGGAGCACCTACATGGCTCTATTCCTGTCCCTCAAAAATGAATAAAAGTTTAAAAAAAAAAAAAAAGAAAGAAAGACAATCATGTGAAACTTTGATTTGGGAAACTTCTAAACAACTGCTTCTTGGCGCGGCACTTATCCATTATTTGTTGAAAGCATTCATGACCCTGCTGAAGGTCCAAACATAATGGTTTTAAAAAGAGCAGGATGGGGCACCTGGGTGGCTTAGTCGGTTAAGCGTCCGACTTTCGCTAAGGTCATGATCTCGCGGTTTGTGGGTTCAAGCCCCGCGTCGGGCTCTGTGCCGACTGCCAGCTCAGAGCCTGGAGCCTATTTCAGAGACTGTGGCTCCCTCTCTCTCTGACCCTCCCCTGCTCACGCTGTCTCTCTCTCTCTCTCTCTCCTAGAAATAAATAAAAATATTAAAAAAAAAAAAAGAGCAGGAAACACGACATCAAGGCATCCCTACACACGTGTTAGGATTGCCAAAATCAAGACGACTGACATCAAATGCTGACAAGGATGTGGAACATCAGGAAACTTTCACCATTGCTCAAAAACAGTGCAAAATGACACAGCAACTTTGGAAGACAGTTTGGCAGTTGCTCACAAAACTAAACATCACCTTACACACAATCCAACAACCACGCTCCTTGGTATTTACTCAAATGAGCTGAAACCTGCTCACAAATGCTTACAGCAGCTTTATTCATAATTGCCAAAACTTGGGGGGAGGGATACAGCTCAGGGGTACAGCATTTGACTGCATAACTGCCAACATTAAGAAGCAAACAAGATGTTCTTCAGTAGGCAAACAGATACACTGCGGTGCATCCATATAATGGAATATTATTCAGCAATAAAAAGAAATGGGCTATCAAGCCATTAAAAAATGTGAGAAACCATGAAAGTACATTGCTAAGGGAAAGAAGCCAATCAAAAAAGGCTATAGACTGTACGATGCCAACTATACGACATTCCAGAAAAGGCAAGACTATGGAGACAGTAAGATCAGAGGTTGGTAGTTCTGGGAGGAGGAGGAGGGGGAGGGAGGGGGAAGAGGCAGGAACAAACAGGTGGAGCACAGAGGATAGTCAGAGCGGTACACCTATTCTGTCTGATACAATAATGGTAGCTGCATATCAGTACATGTTTACCAAAACCCACAGAATGTAGAACACAAAGAGGGCACCCAATGTAAACTGTGGGCTTTAGTTAATAGCGATGTATCAACATTGGTTCATTAATTGTAACAATTGCATCAAACTAATACAAGATATAAATAATAGGGGGAAACAGGCTGAGGGGAGGGGGTGTGAGAAGTCAGCAGTTTCTGATCATTTTCCCATAAACCTAAAATCACCCTAAAAAAATAAAGTCTATTTGGGGCACCTCGGTGGCTCAGTCGGTTAAACATCTGACTTTGGCTCAGGTCATGATCTCAAGGTTCGTGACTTTGAGCCCCATGTCAGGCTCTGTGCTGACAGCTCAGATTCTGTGACTCCCTCTCTCTCTGCCTCTCCCCTGCTCATGCTCTGTCTCTCTCTCCCTCTCTCTCTCTCTATCAAAACTAAATAAACATTTAAAAAAATTTAAAAAAAGGGGCACCTGGGTGGCTCAGTTGGTTAAGCGTCCAACTTCGGCTCAGGTCAGATCTCATGGTTCATGGGTTCAAGCCCCGGCATCGGGCTCTGTGCTGACAGCTCAGAGCCTGGAGCCTGTTTCAGATTCTGTGTCTTCCTCTCTCTCTGCCCCTCCCCCACTCATGCTCTGTCTCTCTGTCTCAAAAATAAACTATAAAAAATTTTTAAAGAAAAAAAAATAAAAAAATAAAAAGATTCTATCCTTCTGCCCCTCTTCCCCACTCATGCGCTCTCTCTAAAATAAATTAATAATATAATAATAATAATAAATAAATAGGAGCACATGGGTGGCTCAGTCACTTTAGAATCTGACTCTTGAGGGGCACCTGGGTGGCTCAGTCGGTTAAGCCTCCAACTTCAGCTCAGGTCATGATCTCACGGTTCGTGGGTTTGAGCCCCACATCAGGCTCTGGGCTGACAGCTTAGAGCCTGGAGCCTGCTTTGGATTCTGTGTCTCCCTCTCTCTCTGCTCCTCCCACACTCATGCTCTGTTTCTCTCTATCTCAAAAAATAAATAAACATTAAAAAAAAAAAAGAATCTGACTCTTGATTTCCGTTCAGGTTATGATCTCACAGTTCGTGGGACTGAGCCCCACACCAGGCTCTGTGCTAACAGCATGGAGCCTACTTGGGATTCTCTCTCTCCGCCTCACTCTCTGCCCCTCCCCTACAAGAGCAAACTCACTCCCTCTCTCAAAATAAACAAACATTTAAAAAAAAAACAATGAAAGTACTAAAGTTTAAAAAAGAAAGAAAGAAACAATGTCAGGAAAAAGGCAAGGAAGTGACATCTTTAAAGCACCTAAAGAAAAAAACTGTCAGCCTAGAATTCTATACCCAGCATAAATATTTTCCAAATAAAGGCAAAATAAACACTTTGCAGATACGTGAAAAGTGAGGGGCGCCTGGGCAGGTCAGTTGATTAAGCATCCAACTCTTGATTTCAGCACAGGTCATGATCTCAGAGTCATGAAATCAAGCCCCACACGGGACTCCATGCTCAGCATGGAGTCTTGCTTGACACTCTTTCTCTCTCCCCCCTTCACACTTGCGCACTGTCTAAATAAATAAATAACTGAAAGAGGTCAGCACCAGCAGAGAAGCACTACAAGAAACACTAAAGGGGGGGCGCCTGGGTGGCTCAGTCGGTTAAGTGTCCAACTTCGGCTCAGGTCATGATCTCGCGGTTTGTGGGTTCGAGCTCCACGTCGGGCTCTGTGCTGACAGCCAGCTCAGAGCCCGGAGCCTGTCTTTCGATTCTGCATCTCTCTCTCTCTAACCCTCCCCTGCTCAGGCGGTCTCTCTCTCTCAAAAATAAATAAAACTTAAAAAAAAAAAAAAAAAAGAAAGAAAACACTAAAGGAAGTCCTTCAGACAGAAGGAAAAGTGGACACAAAAAATACAAATATGGACCACCAGAAAATGAAGAGCACAGTTAATGATAACTACATGGGTAAATATATGACTTCTTTCTTATCACTTAAATATCTTTAAAAGACAATTGAATGTTTTAGCTGATTGTTTAAACAAACAAAAAAATAAACACAATGTTATTAAAATAAAATTTGTGACAACAGCCCAGAAGCTGGGGGGGGAGGAGGGGAGGGGTGGCGGGGGGAATGGAATTTCTATTATAGCTCAATAAAGCTGCTAAAAAAATTAAAATGTTGGATAAAATAATATCTAAAGATCCTTCCATGGAAAAGTTTCTACTGTTATATTTCAACGTTGCAACTCCTTATTCTCCTAGATTCTTTCTTTAAAAAATTTCCATTTTGTTACATATTTTTTGTATGTGCATCTATGCATTCAAAAGCAAATTAGAGAGTTTTCCAATATACCTTTCTCCTGAGACCTCCCTAAGAGAAAAAGAGAAAGTATTAAAATAATTGATGAGGAAATTTACAAGGAAAAAGAACAAAAGATGTGGAAAGAGCACTCGAGTGGTGTATCAACCCTCCAGCTCCCAAAATACCAAATGACAGAACATTTAGGAAAACGCTGAAACTAAACAACCTGGAAAAGACTCAAAACTGAGAGGCACAGACAGCTGTGGACACATGCTTTAAGATGGAATTAAAAACAGAAGGAATGGGTGAAGATCTGTTTCAGAAACAGTGATACCCCCAAATCCTCTCTGCCACTTTGACCTTGACCAAAAAAACGGCAGGGAAGGCTCTATGACCGTAGTTTACTAGGCACGGAGGAGACGGGGCACGATGTCTACGGACAGCTGCGGGGCAAGGAAGGGGTGCTCACCTTCTGAACTGTGAGACCCCCCACTGCCCTTTCTCTCTCAGCTCCCAGAACAACAGCCGCCAGGTCTATGTCACCTTCACAGGAATAAGAAAGTAAAGAACAGAAGTAACAGCTAAAACAGTTGAGATCCTTAGCCTCCGGGAAGTGAAAACAAATGGAGGGAGAAACAGGACATTTGACAGTTTGTTTGTTTTTTTGATAGCGATTTTTTTATTAGAAACCTTATATTACTATTTGACCTTGTAAACTATACTCATACGTTAATTTTAAACCATGCATTTATATCACTTTGATTAAAAAAAAATTTTAATGTTTATTTTTGGGAGAGCACAAGCAAGGGAGGGAGGAGCAAAGAGAGGGGGCGAAGCTGGCTCTGCGCTCACACATCTCCCCCCCGATGTGGGGCTTGAACTCACGAGCCACAAGACCATGACTGGTGCTGAATTCAGACACTCAGCCGACTGAGCCACCCAGGTGCCCCTTGATAAATATTATTTTTAACTGAATTATCAGAGTACACATTAAAGTTCTCATTTGGTTGTTTTTGTGAAGTTAAAAGTTTTTTCTTCCTTACCTTCTTCCCACCTGGCTTCTCCACGGTGAAAACTTCACTCCAGATCTGAATCCCAGTGGTTTCTGGGTCAGAGCCCCCTCTCCATGAAAACCCTGTTAACGGTTCTTCTGAGTCACCCAACCAGTTTGAACGGCCACCTTCCTTCTACAGGAGAAATGGGCGATTTCCATTAAATCTTAACGCTTGAGTAATTTTACATACCAAGGATAATCCATGAGCTTATTTAGCTCTTTTGGACACAAAAGTCTCATTTTCTAACCTAAGCTGCAAGAATTCTCACTTACCTGGAAGTATAAGTATCGTAGCATAAAGTCCAGAAAGAAGGATTTGCCCTTTCGGAAGGCACCAGCCACGGATACGACCACCACATCGAGGTCCCGGATGTGGTCCTGCAAGAGGATGCTGGCCAAAGCTTTCTCTTCCAGCTCAAAAGAATGCTGGTCTTTCTGAACCAAAACCACCTGCACTGGTCCAGGCTTTCCGGTCTCCATGGCAACACCTAGATCGTTGGAGAGAAAAAATGAAGTGTCACATCTTTTTTAAATTTGTATTTTTGAACATGGGAAAAGCAAGACCTTCTTCAACAGCACGAAAGCACTAACCATAAAGGAAAAAATGAGAAATCAGACTCCATCAAAATTAAGAATTCTTGTTCATTAAAAGACATCATTAAGAGAAAGTAAAAATGAAAGCCATAGGCTAGGAGAACATATTCACAATACTTGTATCCAAAACACTCATACCCAGAATCAGTACAGAGATCTAGAAGGACAAAATATTCCAATCTTAAAAACAGCAATAAGCAAAAGACACTTCATGAAAAAGGATATCCAAATGGTCAATAATCATGTAAAGAGGTGTCTCCATATCCTTACTTATCAAAGAAAACATAAATTAAAACCATAATGAGATACCACCACCTGTCCACCTGAATGATTAAATTTTAAAATACGGATGAGAGGATACCAACTGTGGGAGAAAATATGGTACAACTGGAACTTTCACACACATTCTGATGAGAATATAACCACTCTGGAAAGCTGCTTGGCAATATCTATTAAACCTAAACATAGCTACAATCTAGCAATTCTACTCCTAGGTATATAAGAGAAATAAATGCTTATGTCCACCAAAAGACGTAAATATAAGAATGTTCACATCGGCTTTATTCAAAATAGTCCCAAACTAGAAACAATCCAAATGTCCATCAACAGTAGTAAGGGTGCCCACCACTGCTAAGCCTTTTACGTACATTGTATTTAATCCTCAGAACAACTCTATGAGGTGAATACCCTCCCGTATTTAAAAATAAGGAAACTAGGGCTTACAAAAGCTAAACATCTTGTCCAACAAGTTCTGAAGAAAAGCCTGGAAGGATCTTTAGGGGCAAGGACTTGCATATCACTATTAATAACCCAGTCAACATTTTAGGGGCAATTAACTCTTTAGCTCAAAATTAAGCACTAACTAGTAGTTTCCCTGCCACAGTTGAAAGTACAGAGATATTTAATTCTTGGAAATTAAGAGCCAGGGCACCTGGGTGGCTCAGTTGGTTAAGCCTCTGACTTCAACTCCGGTCATGGTCTCACCGTTTGTGGCTTTGAGCCCCGTGTTGGGCTCTGTGCTGATAGCATGGAGCCTGCTTGGGATTCTCTCTCCCCCTCTCTACCCTTCCTCTGCTTGCACTTTCTCTCTCTCTCTCAAAAATAAACAAACTTAATTGAAAAAAGAAAGAAATTTTGAGCCACTTAGTAGCTACAGACTTATGGAAAGTTTACTAAAAGCTACCAGTGTGGCACAGGGATGAAGCAAAGCACTATTTTCCTAAACGTGAGTACATGCCACAGGCATTAAAGGAGATGTTTTCGTGTAGTTAAAAGGAGATTTTTTATTTTAATAATTATGTATTTTAATGTGTATTAGGACATAAAACCATGTTTTAACAGACTATTGCTTAGAAAGATGAGAAGTTTAAAAGGTGAATCAATTCAAAGTAAATTGAGGGGCGCCTGGGTGGCTCAGTCAGTTGAATGCCTGCATTCGGCTCAGGTCATGATCTCGCAGCTTGTGGGTTCGAGCCCCACATGGGGCTCTGTGCTGACAGCTCAGAGTCTGGAGCCCGCTTCAGATTCTGCGTCTCCTTCCCTGCTCCTCCCTTGCTCATGCTGTCTCTTTCAAAACTAAGTAAACATTAAAAATTTTTAAATAATAATAATAAAGTAAATTGAAGGATAAATACTAAGTAAAGCACAGTACAGGTAAGCAGATATGGCCAAAATCACAAATGTGGTCCCCAAATTACTTTTGTCTGGGGAAGACTGAATGAAGGCTGCATGATCACAGCGGGCCAAGCCACAAGCAGCGTGACTGTCATACTGTACGCTTTACGCTAAGGGAGTTGCTGCTCATTTTTTATACTTAAGATGTCAGACAGCAACAAAGGGTTCTGGCCACTTTTTAATTTTTTGCAGACTACTGGAAAACAAGTTATAAACACACAATCACTGTCATAATAGCATTGTAATAAAATGGATATTAGTATTTTTCTTTCCCATTATTACTGCCTGGATAAAAAGGAAACATTTCTGAGAATATTCTCTTACAGTTCTTTTTACTGCCACAAAAGCAGGTGAATCCAGGACCTAAAGACCTTCCATCTTTCATATAAAAGAACTAACAAGAACAATTTATTCAGACCTTATGGGTAAGCCCATAAGTCTTTAATGGCGGAATAGAGGAAGTTGAAAGAGCCAGCCTCATGCACTTACTTGTGAAGTCCCGGGGGCCTGTGTGAAGCTCTGTGCAATACAGTTCCAAAGTCCCTGAGATGGCTGCTCGCCCCCCCAATATTCATCTTCCCCTCCCGCTATGGCAACGGGTTTTTAGCTGGGCCTAACACCGCCCGAAAAGAACCCAACCCTGTAGCAGGTGTATCACCATGTGACTAAGTTCTAACTGGAAATGATCTGGCAACTTCCAGGTCCCGCATTTCCCCCGTCCTGCTAGCTGGATGTACTAGTGGGTGACCGTCATCCTGCACCGGGCACAGGACGGCAACACCCCAGGAAGACTGGAGCAACAGGAGAGGTGCGGCCGAGGGCTTCATGCGGCAGAACTGCCATGCGGCCTCACGGCTATGTGAGGGAGCGAGTGAGCGAGCGAGCGTCTACCTTGTTTAGATGGCTTACTTAAAGGCTCTAGCACATTCAGCCAAGCCCAGTAACCAGCACAACAGGCCGTCGGGACTTCACAAGTAAGTTCATGAGGCTGGCTCTTTCAACTTCCTCTAATCCGCCATTCGAGCCTGCTGAGCCACGTGGAAATGCTGACACACAGCAGGCCCACAACAAACGAACGTAAAAAGAATGAACCGTGTGCTCTGGAACATGTGGAAAGTGACGACCCCGAGGATGCAGGTGGCTGTGTCAAAGCAACAGGCGCAGAAGGTCACTGCGCTACAGACGAGATGGAATAATCCAGTGACAAGAACGTGTGCGGCTGTGCCCAAGGAACTGCGCTTCCAGAGATGACTACGGAGAAGGACAGTTGGGAAGGCGAAGGTGATAAGGGCTCCCCTCACCTCTTCCTCCTCCTGCCTACAGCCCAGTGAAAAGGAAGAGAACCGCGCTCCGTGGAGCTGGAGGACCCAGGTGATCTTGCATCTCTTCACAACAGTCTACTGGGCTCGCTGGATTTAAAAAGGACTTGTTCCTCTGGTTTGGTTCCACTTAAGGGAAAATCATTTTGAACGGCACACACCACCAATAACTCAACTGAAATAGAGTTGCTCTCTTTTCACCACATCATCTTTCTCTCGTTTCCTGAGACAAGATAATATCATCGATCTCCGAAGTAAAAACTGTATTTCTGGGGCGCCTGGGTGGCTTAGTCGGTTAAGCGTCCGACTTTCGCTTAGGTCATGATCTCGCGGTTTGTGGGTTCGAGACCTGCGTCGGGCTCTGTGCTGACTGCCAGCTCAGAGCCTGGAGCCTGTTTCAGTCTGTGACTCCCTCTCTCTCTGACCCTCCCCTGCTCATGCTGTCTCTCTCTCTCTCTCCTAGAAATAAATAAAACATTTAAAATAAAAAAAATAAAAAAATAAAAAAAACTGTATTTCTACTCACACCTTTCCAGATGTCATATAAATGTGCTTTGCTCTTAAAAAAAAATTTTTTTTAAGGGGCACCTGGGTGGCTCAGTCGGTTAAGCGTCTGACTTCGGCTCAAATCACGATCTCATGGTTTGTGGGTTCGAGACCCATGTCGGGCTCTGTGCTGACAGCTCAGTGCCTGGAGCCTGCTTCCGATTCTGTCTTCCTCTCGCTCGGCCCCTCCCCCACTCATACTCTGTCTCTCTCGGTCTCTTAAAAATAGATAAACATTAAAAAATTTTTTTTTACTTTTTTAAGATTTTGCTTACTTAAGTAAGCTCTACACCTTACATGGGGTGTAGAAAACAAGAATCACATGCTCCTCCAACTGAACCAGCCAGGTGCCCCCCCAAATATTTTTTTAAAAAGAGGCACCTGGTGGGGCGCCTGGGTGGCTTAGTCGGTTAAGTGTCCAATTTTGGCTCAGGTCATGATCTCATGGTTTGTAGGTTCAAGCCCCATGTCAGGCTCTGTGCTTGTGCTGACAGCTAGCTCAGAGCCTAGAGCCTGCTTCTAATTCTGTACCTCCCTCTCTCTCTAACCCTCCCCTGCTCACGATGTTTCTCTCTCTCTCTCTTTCAAAAATAAATAAAACATTTTAAAAAATTTTATAAAGAGGCACCTGGTTGGCTCAGTCGGAAGAACATGTATGTAACTCTTGATCTCGGTGTCGTGAGTTTGAGCCCCACATGGGGTGTCAAGATTATTTAAATAAAACTTTGAAAAGTAATTTTTTAATAAACAAATAAATATCCTTTGCTGACTTCTCTGCATATCTCAGGCTCCCTAATCCCTTAAGATTCCTTCATCAAAACCCTAGCTTAGGCCATACCACCTCCCAATCTTTCTTGCCAGTTGGGCACCGTCCCCAAGGGTTGCTTTAATGACCCCATAGGGCTGACCTTCATTATAGCACATAAACACATCATGACAGCAAGTACACAAAGGGCTACCAAACACTTTATGGATTGACGACTCAAAGCTAAATCTCCATCCTCTACGCAAAGCTGTTCATGGTTCTCCCCACTGCCTTCGTTCCTCTAATTCCTTACTCCCCTCATCCTTCCAGGTAGATTTACATTCACTGGTCTTTCTACTGGAAGAAACCTAGGATTTGGGTCCTGTCCTGCCTGGATTCCAAAACTTCCAAGGTACAACCTATTCAACCATTTGTTCCCATTGTCTGAAATGCAAGTCCCCCCCCCACCCCCCCGATTCCAGGCAAACGATTATCCTTCAGCACTAAAATTTCACCCTCTGTCTTGATCCCTCCCAGCCCATCTTCTCAGAGCCTATCACTTTACCTGGTATACTAAAAAGAAACAGGCTCTGGAATCCAGACATGGCCGGGCTTCAATCCTTCTTTTCTTTCCTCTAGAATGTAAGCTCCATGAAGGCAGGAATTTTTGTGTCTTTTGTTCAATGCTCTATCCCCCAAGATCCCAGGACAGTGCTCACACCTAGTGGATACCCAATAAATATTTATGGAAGAAATGAATAAACCCCACTACCTAGTTTCAATGTGACTATGGATAAATTTCTTACCACTTATAGCTCCATTTATTTATAAATTGAATCCTCATCTCAAAGCACATATTAACCCTCATCTAACACATATGAAGAACTCAAAGTGGTCCCATTTTCCTATTTCCAGTAACACTTCATACTTACTATTAGTCCACTCATTATAACACTATCAGTTGTGATCATGACTTATCTCCCAGCTGGGAGCTTCTGGGAAGTAGGGAAACTGTCATATTCAGTCCCAGTATCTAAAAGGAAGAATAAGTTTCCCAGTATTGTGAACACTAAACCCAACAGTACATGCCAAGTTACCTTAATACCAATCAGTTTCTTCTCTTCCTGCTTGCAGTCCCCTTTCACTGCCAAACTCCTTGAAGGTTTGTTTGTCTTCATTCACTTACCCATTCCCTTCTCAGCACTTTGCAACCTGACTTTCCTCTCAATCTCCCTGTTGAAACTATTCCATGTTTATCAATGACCTCTTGCCAAATCCAATGGCCCTTTCCTGATTCTCATTCAACTCTGTGTGACAACATAACTGCCACCAGCCTCAAGAAGTTCTGAAAAGCTTTGGGCTCAGAGACAGTGCCCATTCCTAGCTCCCACCCAATCTCATCACTATCTCCTTCAGCTACTTCTTTTTTCCTTTGGCTCCGGAGTTACACCAGCGTTCTGCTTCAGTCTTGTGGTTCTCATTTGCTCCCTCAATGAGCTCTTTATCCTTTTAATTTCACTATAACCTCTATTTTGGTGATGCAATTCATTAGTTCCTAACCTGCATTCAGTTCCAAATGTCCAACCGCCCAAGGGACAGATTCACCTGGACATTCCACCATCATCTCACTCTCAGAAGTAAGATGTAGAAACATATGGGTGTAAGAGTCAAGAGACAAGTTCCTATTCCAGTTCTACCACTAACAACCTGTGTCATTCTGGGCATGTCTAGTCTTCGGTCTCAACAGTGAAAGGAGTCAAGATTTAACCTCTAGAAACCCTTCCAGTAACTAACATTTTACAAGTCTACTTGTGGTATCATCAAAATGAATCCTCCTTATTTCACTTCTCTAAAATCTCACTTCTCAGCCTCCACATCTCCCCTGACTCTATCTTCTTTTACATTACCCCTGAATCCTATGATTTCTTCCTATGACTCAAGCTCCTTTTTTGGAAAAGGTTGTTACTCTAGTGAGGCAGAAAGTACAGGAGAAAGGCCTGCCCCAACAATCGGGTCCAGTTTTGCAATGATTCTTAAAGCATGAGTAAATCATTCTACTTCTGTCTTGGTTTCCTCTACAAAACCGGGCTAACAGTTAGGTGAGTGATTTTCTGGCTCTAAAATTCACCAACTCTTTAACAAGTGAAAATTTCCTGGATATTTAAATTGGCCAAACTTGCTAGGTAACCCACTCAATCCTTGGCTTAAATTATACAGGACTGGCTAAAGAACAAATCAAAATGTATAATGATAAAAACTTTAAAGCAACTTGCTAAGGATTCACACAAAAGCTTTTGAGGTTTGGGGTTTTGTTTTGAGGGTTTTTTGGGGGGGAGAGATTCCCCTTAATTGCAATGAAATAACTCCCACTTCTCAGGAAACTTAAAACTCTAGGGATCCAACCTCCAGGAATGGTACTAGAAAAACTTTTAAGTGGCAGCCTTACATACCTTCTTGCTTTGGTGGAGCTATTATTCCCCAAGATCTATAAATCTACTCTGAGACAATAGTAATGCTCACTTATATGAACAGTTAACGTTCATTTATATGAAGAGTTAATGCTGTATTATGTTCATTTATATGAGGAGGAGACATTTTTGTACACAGAGATATGGCCAAACCACAGGCACATCTGCCATCCATATACCCGTAAGTGAACTTAAAAACTATGTTAAAAAATAAGTGTGTAGAACAAACACTCTACCATACGTCCAATTCTGATTATTGCTGTAACTCATTCATGGTAATAACTGAAACAGCCATCACCATTAAAAAGTCTTGGGGCGCCTGGGTGGCTCAGTCAGTTAAGCGTCTGACTTGGGCTCAGGTCATGATCTCACATCACGGTTCAGGGGTTCAAGCCCTACATTGGGCTCTGTGCTGACAACTAGCTCAGAGCCTGGAGCGTGTTTCAGAGTCTGTGTCTCCCTCTCTCTCTGATCCTCCCCTGCTCGCGCTGCCCCTCTCTCTCTCTCAGAAATAAAATATTAAAAAATATTTTTTTAATTTTTTTTTAATGTTTTACTTATTTCTAGGAGAGAGAGAGACAGCAGGAGCAGGGGAGGGTCAGAGAGAGAGGGAGTCACAGACTCTGAAACAGGCTCCAGGCTCTGAGCTGGAGGTCAGCCCAGAGCCCGATGCGGGGCTCGAATCCACGAACCGCGAGATCTTGACCTAAGCGAAAGTCGGACACTTAACCGACTAAGCTACCCAGGCGCCCCTAAAAAATATTTTTTTAAAGTCTTGTAACAGTTTACGCAGAAGCTACAATCTTTTTTCTTTTTTTTTTTTTTTAATGTTTTATTTATTTCTAGGAGAGAGAGAGACAGCATGATCAGGAGAGGGTCAGAGAGAGAGGGAGACACAGACTGAAACAGGCTCCAGGCTCTGAGCTGGCAGTCAGCACAGAGCCCGACGCGGGGCTCGAACCCACGAACCGCGAGATCGTGACCCAAGCGAAAGTCGGACGCTTAACTGACTAAGCCACCCGGGCACCCCAGCTACAATCTTTTTTCTAATTACTTTTAAAGTACTGATTTATCCTTTACTTTTGGCATAACACACCTTCATCCAGACTAACCAATAGGTTTAAATACGCCTGTTCAAATAATCTCTGTGATAACTGCATTCAGTACACTCAGCTCTGCGCAAAAATGACAAAAACAGACAACCCAAGTAGAAAGTTGAAAG
This sequence comes from Proteles cristata cristata, assembly GCA_017311185.1. Taxonomy (NCBI): domain Eukaryota; kingdom Metazoa; phylum Chordata; class Mammalia; order Carnivora; family Hyaenidae; genus Proteles; species Proteles cristata. Next base: position 405,564 of record JAESUZ010001000.1, read on the forward strand.
ACTAACAGGCGAAACATATTATACAGGGAAGCATTTGTAGAGATCTAGCAAATTACTGCATTAACTCTTCCTAGAATGATCTAACTTTGACTTTTTAAAAGACTTTTTAAGATGTAGTTTCATAGGCTAAATTAAAAATAGGTGAGATTGCTGAATCATAATTGGCCTCTTCAGGCCTATGGAAAACATAAATTCTAAGAAATAAATTCTATCAGAAAAGCATTATAAGGGGGTGCCTTATAATGGCTCAGTCGGTTAAGCCCTGACTCTGATTTCGGCTCAGGTCATGATCTCCCAGTTCATGAGATTGAGCCCCATATCAGGCTATGTGCTGACAATGTGAAGCCTGCTTGGTATTCTCTCTGCCCCTCCCCATGTGCTCTCACTCGCTCACGCTCTCTCTTGCTCTCTCTCAAAATAAGCAAACTTCAAAAAAAGCATCATAGGAAAAAAGTTTAAATTCCACTCAAATATTTGAAAATACCACCTGAACAGTGATAAAGTCAATGAAACTAGTTATTTGGAAGCAGTTGCAACTGCTACTTCAGAAAATGCATACAGAATTTAGTTGATCAATTCGACAGTGTAGACCAGGGTTATTCAACCTCGCCACTACTGGTATTGGGCTAGATAACTCTTTGTTATGGGAAGCTATCCTATTCATTGTAGGATATTCAGCAGCAACTCTGGCTTCTACTTGCTAGATACCAGGAGCTACCCGCTGATCCTGATTCAAAAATGTCTCCAGACACTGCTAAAATGTCCCACTGTAGCCAAATCAGCCTGGTTTAAGAACCACTAGAGTTGGGCCAGCCTCGGTGCCCATCTTTATTGCTCAGAGGGTTTCAAAAAGCAAATTAATTTCAGTTTCAGAAACATTTCTACTAAGCATAGTGTATGACTCAGGGTAAAGTTATGACCTGAGTTTTCCACTCTCCTTTTGAAACACATTTTATAAAGGGTAAGAGCAACACACCCAAAAAGAGAGGCATATCATTTCATGCCTTGTTCTCGCTGGCAGTCTTTAAAGTTTCTAATTCAGATAAGGCCAGAGAAAACACATCATCATATGTGAGGGTTAAGTACACTGAGCCCTCAGCCAACTCCAACTGCTGGGTGTGGTTCCATTGTGCTCATGGTGGGGGAGGTTTTTTATACACTCTATTTTATTCTGTCGTAAGGCAGTTAAGTAGGTGCACATATGTGTTTTAAGCTGTTTCAGTGAAAATACTACTTACAGGAAACAAAAGCGAATACTGGAGGAAATTTACATTCTAACCAATTAAAAGGGCTTACAAGGAAATTTTTTCTCAACTCATCTGCCATAAAAAATCTTTGTACTTTAGCACAGAACGCTGAACAAAAAACAAAATTTTTTTTTGTTCGTATTTTCCTTGTCAATTTTGTAGTGCTTCACGAACTTCTAAAGATAACTGTGACTCAACAGTACCGAAGACTCAGAAATGCAGAGACCAGGCTGAACCTAAAAATGCCAGGCAATATTATAGAAAAAATTTACTTTTTTTTTTAATGTTTTTTATTTATTTCTAGGAGAGATAGAGAGAGAGAGAGAGAGACAGCGTGAGCAGGGGAGGGTCAGAGAGAGAGGGAGTGACAGACTCTGAAACAGACTCCAGGCTCTGAGCTGGCAGTCAGCACAGAGCCCGATGCGGGGCTTGAACCCACGAACCGCGAGATCATGACCTAAGCGAAAGTCGGACGCTTAACCGACTAAGCCACCAAGGCGCCCCCAAAATTTATTTTTTTTAAAAGAATGAGTTCAATACTCCTCTTATTTGGCTCTTCCCTAAAAATGAGAAATCACCAAAATCAATTTGGTTACCTGAAAGTTTTATTTGTCTGTGTTCCAGCTGAATACAGCTTTCTTAATTGGCAATGTTTGCCTTGGGTTTCTTACCAAGACATAAAAAAGAGTTTGTTTTTTCACCTATTACACCAGTATCATAACTTGCAATATACTTTAGCTGTGAAATACATCAGGTTCTATCAAAGTACATGCTAATTAAAAAAAAAAATGCATGCTGGGGCGCCTGGGTGGCTTAGTCGGTTAAGCGTCCGACTTTCACTTAGGTCATGATCTCGCGGTTCGTGGGTTCGAGCCCCGCATCAGGCTCTGTGCTGACTGCCAGCTCAGAACCTGGAGCCTGTTTCAGAGTCTGTGATCCCTTTCTCTCTGACCCTCCCCTGCTCATGCTGTCTCTCTCTCCTAGTAATAAATAAAACATTAAAAATTTTTTAAAAAATAAGCATGCTAATAAAAACTATTTTTTACAAATTTGCAGAATGAATCAACTTCTCAATACAAATATTGATATTGCAGGGGCGCCTGGGTGGCTCAGTCAATTAAGTGTCTGACTTCCACTCAGGTCATGATTTCGAGGTTCTTGAGTTCAAGCCCCGCATCTGGCTCTGTGCTGACAGCTCAGAGCCTGGAGCCTGCTTCTGAGTCTGTGTCTCCCTCTCTTTCTGCCCCTCCCCTGCTGACTCTCTCTCTCTCTCTCAAAAATAAACATTAAAAATTTTTTTGAACAGGGGCGCCTGGGTGGCTTAGTCGGTTAAGCGTCCGACTTTCGCTTAGGTCATGATCTCGCGGTTCTTGGGTTCGAGCCCCGCGTCGGGCTCTGTGCTGACTGCCAGCTCAGAGCCTGGAGCCTGTTTCAGTCTGTGACTCCCTCTCTCTCTGACCCTCCCCTGATCACGCTGTCTCTCTCTCTCTCTCCTAGAAATAAATAAAAATATTAAAAAAAAAAAAAGAATGAATATTAAAGAATGCTTATTATGTGTACTAAGCATTTAAAAAAAAATTTTTTTTGAACAAATATTGATATTGCAAATTATAGTTCTTATAAAGTAACAAATCAGATGTAAGCAACCACCCATAGGGAAACTTTATTATATATTAATGCGCAAATTAGAGTTACTTGGGGTTCTCTAGCTATTGGTTGGCCCCTGGATGAATTAAATCAGAATCAGCGGGTCCCACACATCATCAGGTTTTAAATACCACAGGTTACTCTAATGTGCAGCAGAACTGAGATATCAAGGGCTCTACAGTGAGTTTTTTTTTTTCTTTTAAACAAAACTTCTCCCCCCCCCCCATGTTTTTTAGACAATATACTAAAACTTCAGGTAACTTGGGGAAAGTTTAAAATTCAGATTAACTTTAAAATGCACCTGTGTCACGTGGACAATTCCTCAGTTCACAAGGCCACAGAAACTTGTTAACAGGCATGCCTAGTCACTATAGGCAAATTTTAAACCAGTTTTCAAACCAGTTCACACCGCCTAGGTGCTTCACAGGGATCTTAAAAAAACACTAACCCAACTGTTAAATGACCCACCACTGGGGCTTTGGGGAGGTGAGAGAACTTTATACTGACTACTTGCTTCTTATAATTCTCTATTATCTCATTTTAAATAATGTGTATGTATTTATCCTTTTTTCTAAGATTTAGAAATCATAAAAATGAAAAACACACATGCTGCAACGCAGAAGACCAATTTTAAAAAGCCGGTTCAGGGGCGCCTGGGTGGCTCAGTCTGCTAAGTGTCTGACTTGATCTCATGGTTCGTGGGTTTGAGCCTCACGTCGGGCTCTGTGCTGACAGCTAGCTCAGAGCCTGGAGCCTGCTTCAGATTCTGTGTCTCCCTCTCTCTCTCTCTCTCTCAGAAATAAATAAAACATTTTAAAAAGTAAAAAAATAAATAAATAAATAAATAAAGCGGCTCTAAACAAGTCCTATTTGGGAACACCAGGAAAATTATGCTAGGACACATATTTATCCCCTATCGTTATTTTTCTTAATTTCACGATTACCCCAGTGAGATAGTAAACGGTGGCTTTAAAATAATGCGCTGTACTAGTGTTCATTTTTAAATTACACAGAGATCTGTTTCATCCCAGCGTTTCCTTTACAGGTGGTAAAAGCAGAAACCGGGGATTTCTAGACTGCAAGCTAGCTTCGGTGCAAAGTGGAAAAAAGCACTAATTTGAACTTCAGCTCACTGCAACACTTAACCCTTGACACGGCTTAAAACTACGTAGGTTTTGCGTCGCCAAAAACAAGCCAAAAAGTGAAATGACGTCTTGGGGTCCGTTAGTTCTTTCCTCCCTCTCGCAAAACATTCCACCCAACTTCATACTCGAATTTGAGGGCTCGGATTTAAGATTCTGCAAACAACGTTCTTTTCTTTCTCTGCCTCGAGATTTCTCAAGTGAAACTTGGGCGATTTCAGTAACACACACAAGCAAGAATACAGCCGGGTAGAATGACAGATGAAGTGTATCCTTCAATCTACGGTCTGTGTCTGAATACGTTTGCTCTCTTAGCTCTCCAGGAAAGCATCAGAACGACGTACGGGGGCCCAGCGTACTGAAAGCACTTCCTAAAAACCCATTCGGACCACATTCTTTTATCTCGTTTAGGGAACGAAGTGTGAGTTTTAAAATCCGCTTTCCTAATACTTGTCAGCGCCTCGAGGGCGTTAGGATGAAAAGCAAGCTCCCAACTCCACGACACTTGGGAGTCCTCCAGCACCGGGTCAAAGGCTGGACCTGGGGCATCAACCCCCCACCAGCCCCCGGGCCCCCGGATCCCCGGCAACCAGCGAGCGAAGCGCTAGGCGGGGAGGGGGCCGGAGCCCCGGGGCGCGCGGCTCGGCCAGGGCGGGGCCGGCGGGGCGGCAGTTGCGGGGCTCCGCGCGCCCCGCCCGTCCAACGGGCCTTCGGGCACTGCGGGCCCCCCCCCGCCGCCCCGAGCGCAGGGCCCGACCCCCCAAGGCGGCCGCTCCCAGCCGGGAGCAGACGCGCCGCCCGCGTCCGATCCTCGCTAGCAGCGCCCGGCCCCGAAGGCGCGGCCGAGGGCACCGCGGCCTCCCTGGAGCTGCAGTCGGGAGGGCGGCGGGGGAGGGGAGGGGGTGGCCGTGGAGCGGGCCCCGGGGAAACTGAGCACCTCACCTGCTCCTCCCGAGGCAGCCGCTACCGCTCGCTGAGGGGACAACATGGAGCCTCCGCCTTCAGCACAAGCAGCAGGGGCGCGGAGAGGGGCGGGCTGAGGCGGGAACGAACCGGCCCAGGAGGCGGGAAACGGGCGGGGCCTGGGCTCCAGACGAAACCCGGGGGAGAAGGAGGGGCGGGCAGAGCGTGGAGGGAGAGAACGCGGGGTGGGTCTTCGAGGCGCGGCAGGCGCCGGGCGGGCCGGAGGGAAAGGCGAGCGCGGCCGAATCCCGCCACCGCCCGACGCGTGTGCCCGACGCGTGTGCGCGCGCGCGCGCCGCTGGCTACCTGGGGCTGCGCACTGCAGGACGGCTGTCCGTTGGGAATTGTAGTCCCAGGCTCTGAGTCGCCGCCTGTGGTCCCTAGTCTGCGCACTCATCCGGGATGGGGAGGAAGCGGAAGAGTGGGAAGGGGCTCGGCGGGGCTCTTCGACGACTGGACTACAACTCCCAGCAGGCCATGCGGAGAGGGGGCGGGGCGATCCCGCTCCAGCCCGGGCCCGCCAGCGAGCCCCGCTGTGATCTTAATCTTGAGACCCGACCGGGGGCAGAGGACTTGGGATAATCCACCTCGAGCCCCTACGCGCCGCGTTTGAGAAGGTTTCGGTGTTTAAGGCCCTAAGGACGGAAGGGAGGCCTCAAACCTGGATGACGTGAGCGTCACTGGTTTTTTAATGATTTTGACTTCACAAGGAGAGGAGGCCGTGACTTCATCACCACCATCATCAACTTCACCCCATAATCCCGTGCCTCGCTAAGGCTGGTGGTGCAAGATCATCACCGCTCTGATAGCTAAGAAATTCCAATGAAACTCCTTCCACAGGCTTTATCCAGCCTAAGCCACGGCCATGTCTTGTAAATGTCAGGTTTACAGGACCTTGCTTTGAAGCTACTTTTGCAAGCACAACCTTACTTAAACTGTGTGTTGGATCAATGCAAACGCAGGTTCTCCAAAAATGCTTTTATTCACACTTCACATGTGATTGAAAAAATGTCACTTGCCACAGTTAAAGAATCTTGTTATTTTGGATTTGTTGGGGTAGGGGCCGTCATCAGAGGTAAGCTGGCGGAGCTTACCGCAGGCTAAAGCATCCATTCCAGGACCACCACGACCTCTTGGTATTACCATTCCCTCATTCATTAGACAAAAATTATACTTTCTTTCTTCTGCCTCTGCCTTAACTATTATAACCTACCCAGATTCTCCTTCCAGCTACCTCTAGGCCTTGCCAAGCCTTTGAGCTGTTTTTACTTCCCGAGTAGATAGGACAGAGGTGAAGCGATGGAGAGAATTCTGCCTAATCTTACCTAAAGAGACCATGTTTCGATTTCTTTCCCCCGCCCTCCTATTCTTCCCAAACACCCAAGATTGCCTGAATACTCTCCTCAAAGCTTTAGATTTAAGAGTCTAGATCCAGGCTATTTAGGCCGGCAAAAAACTAGACAAGGACATCAGGGCAAATGGTTACTGGGGTTTCACACTAGGTGTGCAGAATATGACACAAGTACGGGCATTATGTGGCATGCCCAGAAAGAGAGAGGGCCAAAGGCCAATGACTTGTCACAATTGCAACATACGGTGTAAGAATTTAAAATTGCACACACATCCCAGAATTCTCTAGATCCTTTCCTCATCCATCAGACTTCTTACCATCTGACTTATGTTTCAAGTAAAACAATCTTTTGTAATATTTATTTATTTTGAGAGACTGAGAGTGGGAAAGAGGAAGAGAGAGGGAGTCCCAAGCAGGATCCACGCTGTCAACAAAGAGACGGAGGCGGAGCTCAATTCCACAACCATGAGATCATGACCTGAGCCAAAATCAAGAATCAGATACTCAACCAACTGAGCCACCCAGGTGCCCCTAAGTAAAACATAATCTTTTCATTTCTCCTCTCATTAGAATAGGAATTGTCTGTTTTTGTTCACTGCTGTATCTGCAGTGTTTCAAACAATGCCAGGCAGTTAGTAGAAATTAATAAATATTAATTTATTGAATGGAAGAATAAGAAGGGATGTGTGATACCTAACACTGCTCCCTCACTCTTCGTCTGTCTCAACGGTAGGTCCCTAACTTCTGCTTTTGAACAAAATACCCTGTTCTATTTTAAGAGCTCCCAACAGAGAGCCACTGAAATCCATCCTGTCAGGAAGTGACCCGCAAACGCTGACATTACATCTGTCTCAATATATCACCAAAGTCCGTGACATTGGACTGCCTTTGGAACAACACAGTACGAATTATAGGATTTATAACTTTAGGATTAGTCACAGCTCAGAAAACAACTCCTGTAAACAAGAACTATGTTTTGGTGTTAGTGTCATTGCTTCTTCCCCAATAACCAGAGCCCTCAAAACAGTAGACATTTAAAATGCTAAATATTGATAATACAGATTACAGCCTGCCTTTCCCCATCTCACCTGGAACTGAGCATGCGCTTTCCTTGTGGTTTTCCAGAAGCAGGTGACGTGTAGACATATTTGAATGGTTAAGGGTTTGGGGTCAGACCCACCTGGCTCTGAATTGTGCCTCTGATGCTTACTAGCTGTGCAAACTTGGGTGAGTTACTTAACCTCTTTGAACTCATTTCATCATCTACTGCCAAATGATTCGAGTTGTTGTGGGTTAAATGAGATGTAAGTGTTGGGCAATTATGACTGATGCATAGTTGGAGCTCAAAAATTGGTGATCATAGTCGTTCCAGAAGAGCAAAACAAAGCCAGAAATACTCCAGATAACCAAGTGTTTTATGAAGCACACAAATAACAAAATTGTTTTCTGCAGTGACATTCATTGTGACTCAGGTCCCAAAGCTTTCCAAAAACAGCTTTCCAAAATTGTTATGTGCCGGGCATAGTGCTTGGCTGTATTGCTGATATATGGTAAGACGCATTCCTGTCGTCCAGACACTCAAGGTCTTATGGGGCAAATAGCCAAGTAAATAATTATCACTCACGGTGACTGTGCAGGGACTCAATTCAGGATTTTCTCCTACCGCCCACTCGTAAGATCCATGTTTTTTGTTTTTGTATTTTTTTAAAATCTTTTTTAATGTTTTATTTATTTCTGAGAGAGAGAGAGACAGCGTGAGGAACGGAAGGTCAGAGAGAGAGAGAGATACAGAATCTGAAACAGGCTCCAGGCTCTGAGCTAGCTGTCAGCACAGAGCCCGACACAGGGCTCGAACCCACAAACCGTGAGATCATGACCTGAGCCAAAGTCAGAGGCTTAACCGACTGAGCCCCTCAGGCACCCTGATGATTTTCTTTCTATAAACTATGCGACTGGGGTGCCTGGGGGGCTCAGTCGGTTAAGTCTCTGACTGGCTCAGGTCATGTTTGTGGGTGGGAGCCCCGAGATGGGCTCTGTGCTGACAGCTCAGAGCCTGGAGCACAGATTCTGTCTTCCTCTCCCTCTGCCCCTCCCCCGCTCATGCTTTCTCTCTCTCTGTCTCTCTCTCTCTCTCTCTCTCTCAAAAATAAGTAACATTTAAAAAGTTAAAGAAGGGGCGCCTGGGTGGCTTAGTCGGTTAAGGGTCCGACTTTCGCTTAGGTCACGATCTCGCGGTTCGTGGGTTCGAGCCCCGTGTCGGGCTCTGTGCTGACTGCCAGCTCAGAGCCTGGAGCCTGTTTCAGTCTGTGACTCCCTCTCTCTCTGACTCCCTCCCCTGCTCACGCTGTCTCTCTCTCTCTCCTAGAAATAAATAAAACATTTAAAAAAAAAGTTAAAGAAAAAAAAGAAAGAAAGTTGGATATCAGGCCTTCAACGTGGTGGTAACACAGTAAAAGCTCAAAACCTATCAGCCGCTTCATCATTGTTATGTCAGCTAACAGCACAGCTATCTGTTTCTTCAAAAAGATACTAGAGGGGTGCCCGGCTGGCTCAGTCAGTTTCAGCCTCACATGGAGCCTACTTAAAAAAAAAAAAGATACTAGGAAAGATCACTAGAACTTACTATTAAGGAAAGTAAGCAACATACCTGTGTATAGCATGCTATCATTTATGTTAAAAAGAGTGAATAAGGATGAAGAATGGCTCTATTCGCCCTTGCATTTGTCACAGAAAGCTCCTAACGGTACTTACCTATTTGTGTGCAGAGGAAGAAGCTAGTAGCTGAAGAGGGGTTAATAATTGAAGAAAACTTTATCGTGTATCTACTCTTGAATACATATACTCATATATATAGGCATACACAAACGTATATATACACACACATGTGAATATATTCAAAGAGAATTTTTAATTAAAATATATAATTTTTTTTCTAAGTCAGGGGAACAAAATGGGATAATGAGATGGCCTAGAAGCTGACGTGGGGAACTAGCTATGTCACTACCAGTCCTAGAGGGACAGGGCCAAGGAATAAGAGGTCCCCTTCAGAGCCTCAGTTGCAAAAATTGCTCCAAAAAGAAATTTTTTTTTTTTTTGCTACACAGAAATGAGAAGTGGCTATACTCCAGTGAGCACTTCAAAACTCCTGTCTGAGGGGCACCTGGGTGGCTCAGTCGGTTAAGCGTCTGACTTTGGCTCAGGTCATGATCTCACGGTTCATGGGTTCAAGCCCCATCTCAGGCTCTGTGCTGACAGCTCAGAGCCTGGAGCCTGTTTCAGATTCTGTGTCTCCCTCTCTCTCTGCCCCTCCCCTGCTCATGCTCTCTCTCTCAAAAATAAATAAATATTGGGGAAAAAATTTTTTTAAATACCATCTGAGCCCTTCCCTGCCTGAAAACATCTTTGAATTCGCTGAACCCCCCATATTCCCATCAGCCTGAAGAGGAAGCCTCAGGTTTTCAGTTCTGTATTACTGCCTCTCCACACTCTGGCCCCAACACATCTTTCCCATTTTACCTCCCTCTTGTTTCAATTCAAGCCCTTGGCTCTAGCCAGCTGGGCCAGCCACACCCGAAAAACTTTACACGGAGTCACACCCTGGATCCCCCAGCCACCACAGAAGGCTATGCAGTCTACGGGTAGCTCTAAGGCAGCCTGTGGAGGGGAGGGGCAAGAGGGGATCAAATCTAGGCCAAGTTCTGCTACACAAGCCAGCATTGAAGTGCATTGAGGACTGGGCTGGGAGGAAGGGGTGCTCTCCCGTGACTGGTCTGCCAAGAAGGAGGTCTTTTTTTTTTATGTTTTTTTTTTCTTTATTTCTAGGAGAGAGATAGAGACAGCATGAGCAGGGGAGGGTCAGAGAGAGAGGGAATCACAGACTCTGAAACAGTCTCCAGGCTCTGAGCTGGCAGTCAGCACAGAGCCCGATGCGGGGCTCGAACCCACGAACCGCAAGATCATGACCCAAGCGAAAGTCGGACGCTTAACCGACTAGGCCACCCAGGCGCCCCGAAGGAGGTCTTACTGTATACTTGCACAAAAGCCACCCCTTCGTTTGTTTCACCCCATTCTCCTCTGCTTTTAATGACCTCCTTCCCATTCCAAACTCTGACTTTGTTCTTCATAAAACCTACCGAGCCTCTACAACTCCATGATTCCCTCTCGCTTTAAATTCCTACAATCCAGTTGCCATCTAATCAGAACACTATGGTTTTGTATTGTTTGGAGTTGTTTTGGTTGCTATCTAAGTTTTGTTTTTATGTGAGTATGTTTTTAAGCCCCAACTAGCTTGTAAGCTCATTGAAGACAGGACAAACATTTTTTTTTTTATTCCTCCACGTTTCCCAGGATCGTGTCATTCTCTCAGCAGGTGATCGGTAAACATTTGTGGAACAAATCATAGCTGCAAATAACATCTCACGGAAGAGTCAGTCTCCGGGAAGTTTACTGGTACAGCGAGAGGGAGCAGGAAGGAAAAGCAGTTTCAGGAATTGGATCTCACACACAGCCTCTTATGTAAGAAATCTTAAGAGTATGAAAGGACCACTAATACATCAGTGTCTCGATTTTTAGCTTCTTCTCTCTACCTGCAGTTACCATGAAAACAGGCTTCCTTTCCAATCAGGGACTTCAGAGCCTAGCAATCACTGTCAGCACTAAGGACCAGCATCATCCATTTTCTTGTCAAGCGCCTAATAAAATAAATTTTTAAAGCTTATGCACTTATCAGAATGGGTAGAAAACTGGCTTGGTTATCAGACTGGTTTCTATTTCCCTTTGTCATCTAAAGGACAGACTGCTGCATTATCAACTGATGCTGTAAGTGTCAGAGTAAGATATTTGCCACGAAGTTATTTTGGGAAATATCTTCTGTGCCGTTTTTTCCAGAGCATTGCAATGGCCAGTTTTTTTCCTATCTGGGCTCTACCTGACCTTAAAAACCGTCAAGGGCAGATGTAGTCCACTTCCTGTTCTAGAAGATTTCCACTGGTCAGATCACTTGTCCTCTCTGTTGCTGCCTGGTTTACCACCTCCCCCTTCGTGAGGCTGCACCTCTACAGGATCTGCTGATCTTGCAATTGCCCTTCAGGTCATCGATTGCTGTTTTAGCAATCACAAGGCCTACAGTTTTGATTTTTGTTATTTCCAGTTTACATTCCCCTTTTTAAAAGAATCGTGCACAAATCAAATATTTTGGCCAGATATATGGAGAGGGCTTTGAATTTCACAATCCAACCAAAGAGGAGACCACAAACAAACAAAAAGGAACAAAATCCAGTATAAGCTAGATATGTGGTTTCAAATAAATTTTCTGCTAAGGACTCCATTTAGGCTACGGATAAAATTCAATTATATGTATTCTGTGGCATATTCTCAAATTTTAAGACCTCATTTTCCCATCCCCCATAATCACAGCCAGGATGTTATCTCTGGGCTCTTCTTCCCATTAGCTCGGCTATTTTTTCTTCAAAATATGTCTTTTTTACTCGATAGCCTATTTGGAGGAGAGAACAACCTTAAGACCCAAGGTGGACCCCTCTCTGAGAACAGAAACAAGATAAGAATATGAAGCAGGTTCTGCGGCTGCATTGCAATGTGACCAGAATGAGTAATAGTTTTTCATTCTGTATAGCATCTTGCTCCACCTACCAAATGGGAGACCGTGCCATCTCTGCCTCATGGTGATATTACGACACATCCAGAAAAATTCATAAAGCACCTTGCAGATGGGCTTTTATCCACATTCCGGTTTTCACTTTTCATTGGCGTCACAGGCAGGAACGCATCAGACAAAAGACATCCACTCGGGAATTTATGGGAAAGACATTCTCCAGCTAATGGAAGCAAAAGAAACTTGTATTGTTAAAACACATGATCCGTCGACCCTAACACATTCACATAAAGAGTTACGAAGGAACACTAACCTGCAGGGCCCCCTCCCGCTTCCACCGCAGTGGTGGGCGGGGCTTGGTGCTGGGCCACGCCCCTCGCGTCTCGTTCCCGGAGGGGCGCGGCCCACCCCGGCCTCCCGCGCCGGCGCTCGGAGAAGCCAGTTTTGCCCCTCCTTCCCCGCAGGAGCGCGGAGGGACAGTTCTAGCGCCTGCGCCCTGCGTCGCTGGGCGCCTAGACCCGCCCGCCGCCCGTCCGGGAGCCCTTTGTGCGCCTGCGCGCTCGCCCTCCCGCCCTCTCGCCGTGCTCGGCTGAGTCAGTCAGTCTGTCGGAGTCTGTCCTCGGAGCAGGAGGAGCAAAGGGACTTCGGAGAGCCAGCTGCACGATTATTTTCTTTCCCCTCCCTCTCTCCCGCCCCACATCTCTCTTCACCCCTCTCCTGCCCTCGCTCGCGCAGCCATGGCGGAGCCGTCGGCGGCCACTCAGTCCCCGTCTGTCTCCTCGTCGTCCTCCGGGGCCGAGCCTTCGGCGCCCGGCGGCGGGAGCCCTGGAGCCTGCCCCGCCCTGGGGGCGAAGAGCTGCGGCTCCTCCTGTGCGGGTGAGGCGCGCCGGGGAACCCCGCCCTTGGTGGGTGGGGGGGTGCATTGGAGTGTCAGGGGAGGCAAATGACCCTCGCCCACCGGAGGCTTCAGCCCCCGGTCACGAGCGTGTGGAAAATGGGCTAAGGGGGAGGGGAGCGTAAGGTGGTGCAAGCGGTGAGGAAATAACGGGGTGTGAGGCAAACAGGTTGGGGGCGGGGAGATATTCTAGGGAGTGGGCGTTAACGCCGAGGCAGAGCAGGTGGGGGGGGGGTACCACCGTTTCGGGGGAGCCATCCGCTGCACCGGGGTGGTTTAGTGGAGGATTAGAGAGATTGAGAGGATTGGGGCAGGTTGGTTGCAGGAGAAAGAGCTAGCTGGGGTTATGAAGGGATGATGGTGAAAAGGTTGCATTGCAGGTTTACAGATGGGTGTTGACATAGTCAGAAATACATGGTAGTCCCCCCAAAATAGAGAAACAGCTCTCGGTTTCCCGTGGGGGAGGATTGGGACCTTTGATGGCAACATGGTAGCCGTTTTCTAGACTCTCTTCGTGTGCTTGTGATTTTTGTGGGTGGTTGGACCCTCTAAAATGCTCGTTTTTCTGGGGCTGCGAGGTGAGACGAGGCGCGATGAGAACAGCTCCGGGAAGATGCGGGAGGGAGCCGCCGATGGTCCAAGATGGATCCGGGGCTGCATCTGCAACACGGCCCGCTCTTCACTGGCGCGGCGTGGGGGTGGGGACGAGCCATCAATTGCTTATATATTCTGGAAGATAATAGAGTCATGCCAAGCCATCAACACATGTTGATTTCATGCTCTCTGTGGGCTATTATTGATCGCAGCGTAACAAAGGGGAGTGTTTAGCGCAGAAAGGGGGGAGGGAGAGAAACATTTAGACAAAGCGGGAGCTGGTTGAACCCCCTTCTCCTGTCTCTCTGCGAAAGACTAGGAGGCAAGCTGCAGGCCGCTTTTAGTTTCCATTGTATACGCGTTCGCCTGCTGGGGGGAGCTGGCTGGCAAGCTCCCCTCGTGCAGAGATCTGCAGTGCAGATGCCTTCTTGAGGGGGAAAAAAATGCACCGTGAGCAAGTGGTGGTTCTTAGAGGAACTCAGTCTTTGAAAAAAAGAAAAAAAAACCTTTCTGTCAAAGGAAGGGGGCCATAGCCCGGGGAAAGTAAGATAATTTTGCTCTGCATTTAGTTACCTTAAAGGATTTTGAGCGATTTTTAGAAATACTCCATTGTCTCAGTTGCCAGAATCTTGGGTTGATTGTTCTAAGGAGCGAAGGACTTCTGATCTTCGCTTTAAATATTCTCTGGGTGTTCTGTTTTGTTCAGATCATCTCTACACCCAGAGTGGGACTCAAACTCACGACCCCCGAGGTCAAGAGTTGAATGCTCCACCAGCTGAGCCAGTTTGGTGCCCCTTTTCTCTAGGTGTGTCTTGAGCACTGGATTTCCACATTTAGAGCTTTGGCACTCTGTTGGATTTTCCAGTATGGTTTTGGCCGTTTTGGTAGAAACCCTATCAAAGGAAGCTTCTGCAAGGTCAAGATTTAGCTGTACAGATAAAGGGATGAGGCAGCAAATTTAGAACCCTTGTTCCCTTTAAACCACCAGCCTTTCTCCTCCAAATTTTTGTGTTCTGGGCAAAGGTCCAGATGAACAGCAGCTTCCCTATAACTTAGCAACTTGGTGTTTTGGATTTAATCACTTGTCATTTCTTTTTTTTTTTTTTTAATTTATTTTTTAAATGGTTTTATTTATTTCTAGGAGAGAGAGAGAGAGACAGCATGAGCAGGGGAGGGTCAGAGAGGGAGGGAGTCACAGACTGAAACAGGCTCCAGGCTCCGAGCTGGCAGTCAGCACAGAGCCCGACGCGGGGCACGAACCCACGAACCGCGAGATCGTGACCCAAGCGAAAGTCGGACGCTTAACCGACTAAGCCACCCAGGCGCCCCAATCACTTGTCATTTCTTACCGTTTTGTGGTTGGCCCTTTTGTGCAGACCTTTTGATTCTTCTTGATTTTGAATTCTTGATTCACCTGCAAAATAGATACTCTGTCTTAAATTCTCATTAATCGTAGGTGGGTATTAATAGTATCTAAAAATCATTAATACAGTTTTGGTGGGCCTCATTGGTCGGGGCACTACTTGAAAAGTTGAGCTCAAGATACTGTAATGTGTAGCTTTTATTCTGTTGGAGAAGCTCTTCCCCCTTGTAGAATGTTTTCTCTGTATCTTAAAGGAAATGTCCTAGGCTTCTGCATAATGAAAATAAGGTGAAGTTTGTTATTCCAAAATTTAACCTATTTAAAATGGACATTTAAAAATCTACCTCGATTGTTTAAAAAGTCTACAATTGTTGATTGATGTCAGCCTTCAGCTTCACATTCCTCCACCAAGCCCCTCCTGGTTTTAGAGACTTTTTTGTTTTGTTTTATTTCTGAGAGAGAGAGACAGAGAGACAGAGACAGAGAGAGACAGCATGAGCAGGGGAGGGGCAGAGAGAGAGAGGGAGACACAGAATCTGAAGCAGGCTCCAGGCTCTGAGTTGTCAGCACAGAGCCTGACACGGGGCTCGAACCCACAAACTGTGAGATCATGACCTGAGCCGAAGTCGGATGCCCAACCGACTGAGCCTCCCAGGCGCTCCTAGAGACTTTCAAAATGTAAAAGAAGTGGTCGCTTGGTGTCCTGCAGGAAAAAGTTTTGTCCCAACTGACCTGTCTAGTAACAAACAGCCTTTAGAGATATTATTTCCTCCCTACAGGTAGAGAATGAGTGATGACACCCTCTGGTCTAGTGCCCAGGTACTAGAGCAGGCAGCAGAGTATGCTTGGAGAAGGAGGTTGAGGGCCAGAATTGGCTTCCCCGATTTTCTGCCCTTGAAGAAAATCAAAGATCGCAAAGTCAGAAATTTGAGGTTAAGGTAAAAGAGACTTAAATATTTAGTGTTTTTTCAAAAGGAGGAGGGTTGCCGTTATTAGACGTCAAGCATAGATACATTATTTGAACTTTGCTTACTGTCTTTATAGCCTTTAAAGTTCTATAGCTTGACAGAGACTGTCCTTTATTATTGCTATGAATATCATGATGCCAGAATAAAGCTGCATCTTGTGTCTGTTCTTGGAAAGTAGCTCAAAGCAAAAACAACTTCGACAGTTTTAAAAAAATAAGTTTTTTCTTTAAATATCTCTTTTCTCGCTCATGAAACTTAGTTGTCCTGTGTACTTTTTATGGCATCATTTTCAGTTTATTATGTCAGTCACACATGAGTATGTAATTTGTATTTTCCATCTTAATCCTTAGAAAGGAATCTACCTGTTGAACACTGACATTGACTGTATTATATTCACGTCACATTATCAGTGGCAGTATAACATGGTGATAAACTGCAGATATGAGCTGCCAAGGCAGATAGATTTCAAGCCTGATTCTGTCTCTTAATGGTTGTATGACTTTGTGTATGTATATTCTGAGCCTCAGCAATATGACGTAGGCAAATTTGCTTTGTGCCCGTAAATCCTAACTTATTGAATAAAAGTACCTAATACTTGGTATGCTTATTTGTGGGTTGCAAACTGCACACAGATACAAAATAAGTTGAGGGGCCCCTCGGTGGCTCAGTTGGTTAAGTGTCCGACTTCCGCTCAGGTCATGATTTCACCATTCGTGGGTTCGAGCCCCGTGTCGGCCTCTGTGCTGACAGCTCAGAGGCTGGAGCCTGCTTTGGGTTCTGCGGCTCCCTCTCTCTCTGCCCCTCCCCTGCTCATGCTCTGTCTCTCTCTCTCTCAAAAATAAATAAATATGAAAAAAATTTAAAAACAAAATACCAGTTGAATTACACGTGAGAAATCATAATCTTTCTCACAATGAAGGAAGATCTTATACCACTTTCCTCTTTATGAAAGTGAGTGTTGCAGCTTTTGACCCTTCACATTAATGGCTTAAAGCTACCAGCCCTTTCACTCGGCTAGTCAGTTAAAAAGGAGGAAGAGGGGCAGCCAAGGTGTTTTGTAGATAGCTTGGCATGACATTAGTATGCTTAAGTATTGGGCCACCAGGCTGGCTCATTCAGAAGAGCATGCAACTCTTCATCTCGGGTTCATGAATTTGAGCCCTACGTGGGGTGTATAGATAAATAAATAAAGCTTAAAAATATATGCTTAAGTATTTTCTGCAGCATTCTGACAGTAAGTGTGTTACAGTGGTCAGGGAATGCAAGAGCGCAGGAGACAGCAAGAACAGCTATGTCAGTATGTTTTACATTTGCCTGTTGGCTTGGATGGTTTTTATTCCCCAGAAATAAAATGTTTCTTTTAATACTATTTTCTTTTCGCGTCACATTCACAAATAATTTAACCACTCTAATCAAACAAACCAGTCTTTCATATGTAACAGGCGTACCTTAACCCTAAATTGAAATTTCTAGAGGATTGTTTATGAAATTGCTGGTAAGTGCATCAGTGTTTTTTAAATTTTTATGATTTTACAGATGGTCTGAAAACAAAATAAAATGAATATTATTGCTTTTATCGCATTCTGTGGTAAGGAAATTAAATATTCATCCTGATCTAGGACTCACTGGTTTTATTTTATTTGAGGGAGAGGGAGGGACTCACCTCTTTAATCCTAGTAAGTGTTTCAAACACTTGTAAATGAAGTTTAGTAGTGAGGGAGTTGGTGACATGTCACTGAAGGTTAGGGAAAGTTAAGGTTCCCAGGGTTTTTTTGAGGTGGTTTGTTCTAGAGAAAAGCACTTCTCTTTAGCAGTAACCCTAGAATTTACCATTTTTGTAATTCCAAGTGGAATTATAAAGGCTCCCAATAAATCAATAATTACACATATTCTATGTACTTAATAGTTTGTGTTCGGCTTTATTGTTAATGATGAATTTTATAACTGCCTCCAAAACTGTATAGACTTGTGAAAAATATGTAAACTTCATAGTAAAGCTTTTTTGATAAAAATTATCAAGTTGATATTATGATTATATAATTATCTCATTCAGAAGCTGCCCACGAAACTGACTTTTTATTCAGTTCTTTTATTACAGTTGTTAATACTAGAATTATTTTTGGTCATTGAGTATGTTAACAGAGGTTTTAAAAAATTGTATGTGACACGTAAGTTTAGCTATAATCAGTATTGCTTATGATTGCATCATTGAAGTCTTTTTCTGCATATTTGTGACTTATGTAAGAGCTGTTACTCTGTGATACTGCAGTTTCAGAGAGCATGTCTTTAAATACTGTATCGGATTTGTGTTTCTGTCTTATTAGGAAGGGGTGTAATTGTCAGAAGGTAGCCTTCTCATGATTTTTTTTAATTTCAAAGAAATATACTTACCTATTTTCTCCAGTCAGCTGTTTTATTTCTCCCTGTAAGCACATCATCATAACCTAACCAGGAGAGGCTGTTGGAGCTTTCTGACATGTTCCTCATTGGCACCTTGCCCTTGAGGAAATTGAAGGGTATCCTGGAAAACTTTTTAAGCAAAACTGATACAGAGGCCCTTTTGTCCTGTTACCTGAAAGTATTTCAACAATGGAAAGTGTCTTTTACATAGGAGGTAGAAATACTTGATTTTTGTATCTTTTATTTGTGTACTGCTTTATAGTTTAAGCTGTGCCATACGTTAACTTAAATGTTTAAGCATCTAGTAAAGCTCTTTGGGAGATAGGCAAGTAAAACAGATCATCTACATCTCTGGAGGCTACATTCAATAGGAGAAAGACTTCTATTAAGTCTGTCTATGACCTAGGTAGTGATATAAGCCTCATTTTACAGGAATCAGGCTGAGGGAAGTTAAGTGATATGCCTAAAGGTTTGTTGCTGTAAAGTGGAGAGTAGGATAAAACTAAGGGATTGAGGGCCCAATTCAGTTCTCTTTCGAATATACACATTGCTTCTCTTTAAAATTTGAAACAACATGTGATCAAAGTCTTTCGGGCACCCTCTTCATTTTAGTTATTGGTTGAACTTAAAAACTTTATGACTGTAAAACTAACTTGAATTTAAATAAATAAATTTTTAAAGAATTTAATTTTTGGTCCCATGCTTCCTAAGCCATGTGCCTTATCGTTCTGCTTTTCCACAGAAACTTCTGTCATGCACTAGTTATTTCCCACCTTGTTAAATCCAGTGGCCACTTCTCAGTCCTCATCTTAAATGCCCTATCAGCAGCTTCTGGTAAAATCGATCACTTGATTCCTCCTTGAGATGCTTTTCCTATTCATCTTCCACAACACCACGTTCTCTATCCTGGCTGCTCCTCCCTTGTGTCCTTTGCTAGTTCTGCTTCCTCTCCTCCTTCTCCTCCAGCTCCACCTCATCCTTCTATTTCTTTTCTTTTTTTAGATACAATTCACATAATATTAAAAGCATCGTATTAAAGTGGTGTTTTGTATAAACCCAAGGTTATTTAGCCATCACCATGGTCTAGTTCCAGAACATTTTCATCAGCCCTAAAAGAAACCCTGTACCTGTAGCAGTCCCTCTCCATTCTTCCCTTCGTTCCTTGGCAACCACTAATCTCTCTGACTATGGATTTCCTTATTACTGGGATTTCATGTTGCTAATTCTCTCTCTCTCTTTTTTTTTTTTTTTTTTTGGTCTCCCCAGCTTCTAAAGTTTAGAGTGCTCTAGGGCTTATTTCTCAGAACTTTTCTCTGTGTATTGGTCTCATTTATGATAGCCATCTTGTGGTTTGAAACACCATCTGTAAATTGGTGACTTCCAAAACTTTATCTTCGGTCTTCATGTCTAATGGGCATCTCGGACTTATTCTGTCTAAACCTGAACTCCCAATCTTTCCTTTTATAAGTCTGTTCTTCTCCCAGTCTTCTGCATCTCAGTAAACAGTCTTGGAGTCCTCCTTGACTCCTTCCTTCATATAACTATCAGCAAATCTTGTTGATTCTACCTTCTATATCCAGTGTCTGACCATTTTTCTCCACCTCCATTGCTGTCACCCTGGCCCAGGCTGCTGTTATAGCTCTGCTGGATTATTGCATTTGCCTCCTTTATAGTTTATCCCTTGCCTCTTTTCAGTCTGTATTCTATACAACAGCTGGTGTAAGCCTGTGAAAAACATAAGTCGGATCATGTCACTCATGGGCAGATGCTCCAGTAGCTTCTGATCACACTCAGAGTCACTGCCAAAGTCCTTAGAGGGCTTTTGAAGCTTCATGATATCCGGCCTCACCCTCCTCCTTGCTCACCCAGTTTCAGCCACACTGGCTTCCTTGCTGTTCTCACACCAGGAATACTCCTCTACCTCAGGGTCTTGTTTGCTGTTCACTCTGCCTAGAATGCTCTTCCCCCATATAACTTCACAGCCTTTCACTCCCTTTCTTTAGGTCTTTGACCACCTTATTTACATTGCATAAGAAAAAACACCTTATAGGCATCCGCTGCTTTATTTTTCTTACCATCTGTCTTATCTGTCATAATCTTACTATATTTTTATAGTATATGATCTGACTTATTTTGTTTATTGTCTGTCTTCCACACTAGATGCCAGTTCCATCAGTGTAGAGATTTTTGCTGTGTTATTCACTGCCCTGTTTCTTGTTGTTGTTGTTTTTTAATGTTTATTTATTTTCAGAGAGAGACAGAGAAAGAGAGAGGGAGGGGGAGAGAGAGAGAGAGAAAATCCCAAGCAGGCTTCTCCCTGTTAGCACAATGCCCAGTGCAGGGGTTGATCTCTGGAACCATGAGATCATGACCTGAGCCAAAAATCAAGAGTCAGATGTTTAACCAACTCAGCTACCCAGGTGCCCCTTCATTGCTCTACCTCTAATGTCCAAGCAGGCCCTGGTACAAAGCAGGCCAGCAGGTAGTTTTGGATGGGCAACTAATTGTTTTAATCAACTAAAACTACTCCTTGGTTTATAATAGGTTCAGTAAATATTTATGAAATGAATGGTTGGAGAAATTTTATTCCCAGAAAAACATGCATATAAACAAAGTACCACATAAGCTTTCACAGAGTTCATGAACTACTACAAAATTGTTCATAAACCACAGATTAAGAATGTTTGGTTTTTGGAAATTGAATTACGAGTTTTGCAAAAAACTTATTCCTGTAGAAATTGATATACCCACGTAGGTGCTAAGAAGAAAGCTTGTAAGTAAGTCCATAAAATCATATCTGTAATAAATATATTTTGTGTTTAAGACTGGCTTCTTTATGTTTGGACTTGAGGTGTGTTTCACTAATGGTTTTAACCCAGAAAAGTCTCTTTTTTATAACACTTGGATGCCACATTTTGGTGTGGCATTTCGAATAAGGATTCAGTGGTATGCTAGTCTGACGTGTTAGGATTTTTAAATGTGTTAAAATAAGTTTAATTTCCATCTCATTCCTTAAAAAAATATGAGAGTTTGGGCGCGCGGGGGTGGCTCAGTCGATTAAGCGTCCGACTTCGATTCAGGTCATGATCTTGCAGTTTGTGGGTTCGAGCCCTGCGTCGGGCTCTGTGCTGACAGCCAGCTCAGAGCCCGGAGCCTGTTTCAGATTCTGTGTCTCCCGCTTTCTCTGACCCTCCCCTGCTCACACTGTCTCTTTCTCTCAGAAATAAATAAAACATTAAAAAAAATTTTTTTAATGAGATTTTGATTCAGGACATTGATCTTGAATATTATTTGGAGAAGGGTAAGACATTTCTAAAAATAAATGTAGTTCTGTGTTAGAAGTTGGGTCATTAAAATATTTGTAACCAATTTCCTGTTTATACAGTCCATTTTGTTTCTTTTTGATAGACTTTCTGTATTTCTTTTGCAACAAGAGTTCTGCTTATTCTTCCTCTTGGATTGCGTATACATTTATTCCATAAATGCACAAAGAAAGCCTTCCAACTCTTTTAGTGTTCTAATGGAAGACTTATAGTAGGAAGTGCTTAGTGACTTGCTTCCAGAGAGTACAGTATGGAAGGACTGGGGAGAAGTACTATCTAGAGAAACCTGGCAAACTCCCTCAACCAAGGGATCAAGGTTAACATCTTCAGTGATAAGTCATATTGATATACCATGTACTCTTGATATGTTAGAAGGAGGGCCCTTCACCTCAGTTGTAGTCTTTCCCAAAACTCCAGTCTAACCATGAGAAGAACATCTAAACATGAGACAAACCCAAATTGGTGGACATTCTGTAAAGTATCTGACAAATGGTCCTCAAAACTGTCAAGACCATCAAAAGCAAGGAAAGTCTGAGAAACTGTCATAGTCCAAAAGAGACTAAGGAGATATGAAGACAAAATGTAATATAGTATCCTGGATGGGATTTTGGAACAAAAGAGGGCATTAGGGAAAATTAATGAAATGTATCAGTGTTAGTTCATTAATTGTAACAAATGTACCATCATGTTAATGTAACTTGTTAACAAAGGAAGATAATGAGTGCTGGACATAAAGTAATACTCTCTACTACCTTTGGGCCTTTTCTGTAAATGTAAAATTATTCTAAAATAAAAAGTTTGATGGGGCACCTGGGTGGCTCAATGGGTTAAGCATCTGACTTTAGCTCAGGACAAGATCTCACGGTTCATGGGTTCGAGCCCCACATCGGGCTCTGTGCTGACAGCTCAGAGCCTGGAGCCTGCTTCACATTCTGTATCTCCCTCTCTCTCTGACCACTCACCCCCCCCTCCCCCCGCACTTACACTGTCTCTCTCAGAAATAAAATTTTTTTAAAAAAATTTTAAAAATAAAATAAAAAGTTTGTTTTAAAGAAAGCCTCAGTCATGAAATCAGAATTGCTTTGGGAGAGGCAAAG
Source organism: Proteles cristata cristata (assembly GCA_017311185.1). NCBI lineage: Eukaryota > Metazoa > Chordata > Mammalia > Carnivora > Hyaenidae > Proteles > Proteles cristata. The sequence continues at coordinate 428,165 of JAESUZ010001000.1, forward strand.
AAGCCTACTTTCACTATTTCTCTTCAGTAATACAGTAATAGCAAAAATAAAAGGAGAAAATGGCATAAAGTTTGGGGGGGAAATTGGTCTACTTATCCCTGGAATTCTGATAGGAGAGGGTATTAGTTGGCTTAGTTTTAGCACTTCCACTGAAATGATACGAGTTACCATCAGGAATTGTGGTCACAAGAAAGAGTAGAAAGACCTTTTCAAGGAGCCTACTTTTATAGGCAAAAAGGAAAACTCTAAGCTACAAAAAGAAAAATCTTTTATTTTACTGTTAGATGTTTGAAAGAGCTGATGAATTTCTAATTTTTTTAGATAAAAATTTCAAATACTGCTTTTCCATAAGTATTGAAAGATGCCTTCTAACCTTTGCTTCTCTGTCTAAAAATACAGTTTGTATTCTGCTGGTGTTGAAGGACAGCTGTCACTAAACTAAACAACTCGTTGGAATAATATTTTTACTGGGGGTTAGAAAATTGAAACAATGAGATTTATTTGGTTTATTTTCCCCTGATCTAAATCAAAAAACTTAAGTCTGATGTACAGTCCATAGCACCTCTCTTCCTATCTCCTCTGCCCCCAACAATATCTAGCACAGGCTTGGCCCAAATTTGAAAACCTACACTAATGTACCTTTTTGCTCTCTTTACTCCTGTTTTTCCACTTCTCACCCACTCAGTTTGCTGCTAGGGAAAGAAGGGTTAAAAGGTAAGGGGACAAGACCTTATTTTACTGGTCTGATGAAGTTTTAAAATATAAACTGGGCTAGTAAATTTCCAGAAGGTATCTGAGATACAAGACAGGTGATCTGACTGGTAGATAGAATTATATAAAAAGAAAGGCACAGACTTTCAGGAAAAGTATGGATTTAAATACTGATTCTGACACTTAGAAGCTTCAAGTTTTCATGTTTTTGTTTTTTTAAATCTTAAGTGAGGTTTGTAAGGATTTCATTTGGTGTGTATAGAAATATTTAGCTCGGTGTCTATCAGACATTCAGGACTTAGTAAGTGGAACGACCTGTTTTCTTTTTTTTTTTTTTTTTTTTTTATTTATTCTGAGAGAGAGAGAGAGAGAGAGAGAGAGAGACAGTGTGAGCAGGGGAGGTTCAGAGAGAGAGGGAGACACAGAATCTGAAGCAGGCTTCAGGCTCCAAGCTGTCAGCACAGATCCCGACGTGGGGCTCGAACTCATGAACCGTGAGATCATGACCTGAGCCGAAGTACGGACGGTTAACCAACTGAGCCACCCAGGCGCCCCTGGAATGACCTGTTTTCAAAGTGGCATGATTTTTGTGTGTGTGTAGTAGTTTTGACAGTTGCAGGTTAAAGTCTTAAGAGGATTGAAAATCTAGTGTGAAGACTAAAAAGATTATTCGCTAAAGTTTTATTGGAAGATGTGTTAGAGATCCCATTTTAGGGATTTCTCCTTTAAGTTTGCTTATTTGTTCCCTGTAAGGAGAGGGGAATTAGAATTTTATAATTCTTGAAAAATGTTTGTCTATAACAATATTTAAGAAAACAAAAAATACAAAGAAAATTAAAAACCCAGCTAACAATTACTATTATTACTTAATGATAATGTTCAATTTAATTAATAGCATTTGATAATTAAGATCACCATTCTTGAGTTTAGTTCCCTGTGGCATAAACATGGACTACGAATCCAGTGTGGTTTTGTAAGTTAGAAGATCTCACAATATTGTTGCAAACTGTACTGGTTATCTGTGTTTTTGTTTCAGAGTAGATGCTACCTATAAGAATTCGTATGTTAAAATTTTCCATTAGGAGGGGTTGTTAGGTAGAGGTGGATAGGCAAGTTCACAGGATCTTTTTTGGCAAATTGTTACTGGTTATCTGTGTTTTGTATCAGAGTAGATAACATGTATAAGAATTTGTATGTTAACATTTTCCATTAGGAGAGAGTATTAGGTGGCTGTAGATAGGCAAGTTTACAGGATCTTTTTTTAGAATTGGGTTTATTTAGCATTTGTTTTTTGTTTATTCAGATTTAAACTCATAATCTGGCAGAGAGTTAATGTTGAAGGTAAATGCATATAGGGATGAACCCATCTGGAAACATCAAAGAAACCCATAGAAATGCTTGCTTTAAAAAGAAAGATGGGTGCCTGGCTGGCTCAGTCTGAAGAGTGCACAACTCTTGATCTCAGAGTCATGAGTTTGAGCCCCACATTAGGAGTAGAGATTACTTAATTAATTAACTAATTAATTAGTTAATTAAAGAGTTTTTCATTTCTAGTGGTAAATGTGATGCTTTATCTTAAGATGATTATAAAGCAGTGAGTCTTAAGTCTGGTCTGGAGTTACTGAATTACTACTTGTTGTCCACTAAACTCTGTTTTGGTATTGCCTTCTCCATATTTATTGACTAAATAAGTACTTATGACTATAGCCCAGTCCTTTAAAACAATCTCCCCCATTTTAAGTATATTTCTAATGTTTGTAAAAACATTTTTTAATTGCAAGGAAAAAAGGAGGTAACAAGTAAAGACCAGTATATTTAGGGGGACTCGGCGGGAGGTAGCTTTTCATATGCTATTTTTATTTTTTCCTGTTTTACTGAAGAGATAATTTATATGCTTTGGTTTGTCTGTATTTTTTTTTTTTAAGGGTCAAAGGTTGTAGTTAAAAGCAAATCTCCCCCACCTTGGACCTTACAGTCCTTTTTGCTAGTCCCCTGTTGGCAGTTGACAAATGGGGACACATGTATATACCTCTGCACTTTGGTTTTTCATCAGCTATAACAGTGTACATAGCTGTGCTTTATTCTTTTTCAGAGCAGCAAGTATTCCATTGTTTGGACGTTAACTATTTAACTAGTCTCCTGTTGGTGGTCATTTTGATTATTCCTAATATTTACTACCAGTGCTTTTATGAATATTCTTATAAACATGTCTTTGTACTCTGTGGTAAAATTGTGTGTTAAATTCCTAGAATTATAACAGGCCAAATTCAAAAGAATAACAAGGGTTGGTGGGGATAGTACATGCATTTAAAATTCCAATAAAAGTTGCCAAATTTAGAGAAGTATGATTTTAGAAGGTGAAAGAGCTCTCGTGTAGTTCTATTTGCCTAGTGGATTATTAGTGATTTTTTTTTTAGTAATCAGGATCAACTTTGCATATTTGCCAAGTATATAACTTTAAATGTTCATATTAGTGAGTAACTCCTCAAAATGCAATTGAAAATGTTTAAAAGCAAATATCAATTAGTACTAAGGTACTTCTTTCTTCTTTCCCAAAAAGAATTTCAGGGGAATATCATCTTTCTTGAGGTTATATTTGTTTAAAAATGCTAGAGGTTCCTCTTTCCTTTCTCTGAAGGTGAGAATATTTGATCCAAAAAATTGAATTGATTAACTTTTAGAAATGCATCTTGAAAATGAAATAAGGTTTTGCTGCCAGGTGAGTGAAAACAGCAAATGGAAATAAAGATTTGAGTTTTCCCATCTTGCTCAAACCCAGTGAAATTATGATGCTTGGCCAAGGGGAAAAAAAAGGAGAATAAAGTTAAAATTCCTGTGTGAGGTTGTCAAATTCTCACGCTGTATATTTTCTTTCAGATTCCTTTGTTTCTTCCTCTTCCTCTCAGCCTGTATCTCTATTTTCGACCTCACAAGGCAAGTCTGTCATTTTTTTTGTGTCCATTTATAAAAGAAAAATGTTGAGAAAGAGGCTGTAACTGGGGATATGAGGCACAAGTTTTCTATTGCTCCCAAATCCCTTGAAATAAAATCTGTAAGCCAGTTCTTCATATTTAGCAGTTTGCTTTGGATTTCCTATAAAGGTTAATACAATAGAATAAGCCTAGGTATGTGGACTCTTTAACAGTGCAAAAGCTTTAGGTATAGTTTTGAGCATTCTTAAAAATTATAAGCTCACCCACAGAACTTAGAGCAGACAGAATTGTGGCTCAGAAGACAACTCACTGCAGGATGCATTTAACTTACTGATTTGCAGTTATGTATCTGATTTAGATAGGTAGTCGATTTGGAAAGACAATATAAAAGTGTGCTTCCACTGAACTGCTAATCCATCAACCTAGCTAGAGTCCTTTAGTATGAATTTATCTGAGATTTGTTTCCAGAGCTAGCTAGGCTAGTTCCAAATTGCCTAGGAACATCGAACAAGTCAGTTGACTCTTTGGCAAGCAAGGTTTGTTTTCCTAGGGATTAAGCTGTAGCTTTGTGGGGTTGCTCGTTTGTTTAATTTTCCAGCCAGTGAAGAAGGGAATTGGAGTGTGATAGCTATATGTTTGTGGGGGTAGCACTACCAGGAATCTGCAAGGGAGAGCACATTTGCACTAATAATAAAGCACAGTTTCATTTCTGTAGTTGTACTTGACTTAGAATATAGGTCAGTGAAAAACCCTTATTTTTAAAAAAGGTAATTAAACTCACTAGATAGGTCTGAGAAGCCCTGTGCAAAGATTATTGTCCCAGTTGGAATTGTCCCATCTGTAGATGCCAAGTCTGGATGCTGGTTTGGTAGGAAGACTTTGACCTTATACGAATAAAAACTTACTGGGATAAAGTGAACAATTATATTTTTTTCAGGGGTTTACTCTGCTTCTTAGCATGGTAGATAATTTATTGCTTTTACTTGAGACATAGTATTAGGTGCCCCCAGCCCCTTTGTAATGTCTCTCATTGTGTGAATTTGGGCATCTTGTGGGTCAAATTAGGAACTCTGAAATTCAGCATTTATGTTAAAAGGTAGATATTTTGTGAATGCTCGAAAAGAACTCAGACCTACAAAGCAACTCGACATCTGAAGCCCAACCAGATGATATTTTTTAAGTTTTTTTTCCTTATGAGAAAATAATTTAGGCAAGTAGGTATTACATGTATTCTATTCTGGAAGATAAACTGGTAAAAATATCATAGTGTAAATGGAACAAATCCATTTTTCTCTGTTGTAAATATTTCAGATCTTTTAAAATACATTCTTCATGGTTATAACTTTTAGTCACTTTTTTCATAAACGGGATAATTGATAATCCTAAATAGTGTAACAGTGCAAGCCAAGCACAGCATCCCTAATGAATGGAATGTTGACAAGATAAGTGTCGAAGCTTCAAAAATTGTCTTAGTTCCTGTTAGGAAAAATACACGAACATTCAAGTAGGATGGAAGTATATAAAGGATTTTGCTAATTAAAAACTAAGGTTTAAGTTGGCTTCAGTGGCATAGTGACTTTGTAAAAGAAAACGGATTTGCCATTTTTCTTTTTGCTTATAGCTGTTTTGACCAGTGCAGATTCAGGATAATGTTATTGTTAAAAGGATATCATAAAGTGGCAGTTTATTTTTTTAAGCTTATTTATTTATGGGGGGTGGGGGGGCAGAGTAGCAGAGAGAGAATCCCAGGCAGGCTTGTGCTGTCAGGACAGAGCCCAACACAGAGCTTGATCCCACAAAATCAAGAGTTGGACACTTAACCTAGACTGGGCCTTCCAGGTGCCCCATAAAGTAACAGTTTAAAAAGCTATATCCCTGAAGGTGTTCCAGCCTGTATGACTACTAGCATTTTTCTCCTGCAAAAACAAACAAAAGAGCACATGATGGAAAAGTAACCCAATTGGTGCTCTGCTTCATTGTCAAATCTAGAGATTGGCCTGTTGTTTGAGGAGACACGTAGGGAAGTAATTAGGTATATTCTAGAATAGCCAAGAATGGTAGCTTCTAGTATGCCTTAATAAAAATGAGGAAAGAGGATGTTGATATCCTTGATCAACTAGATTAAAACCCTTGGGGAGAATAGCTGAAACCATTCTGGCCCAACACAGGGCTTTCAGAGTGACTGTTGCTACCAAGAGGAACCTTGAGGGATGCCTGAGCTTCAGCTCAGGTCATTATCTCATGGTTTGTGAGTTTGAGCCCCACATTGGGTTCTGTGCTGACAGCTCGGAGCCTGGAGCCTGCTCTGGATTCTCTCTCTCTCTCTCTCTCTCTCTCTCTCTCTCTTTCTGAAAAGAAATAAGTCATTAAAAAAAGAAAAAAGAGGAACCTTGAGTCCATCACTGGAATTAACCCAACTAACTAATCTGTCTCTGGCTTCCATAGCCCTTAGCCATTTATTTAGTCTTGGAGAATTGTGTCTCACTTTTATGTATCTAAAACGTATTAAGCAATATGTAGAAGTTATTGAGTAGAACATTTTCATATTTAGGAATGACATCTTCAATCCTACAATAGTTACTATTATTGGCCTTCAGTGAAATGCATTTACAAAAAAATTGTAAATGCCATTAATTTGGACTGAATAAAAGAAGAGCAGTTAAATTTTTCCCAAAAAATGATGTAATATTTATTAAATTGTACTACTTTGAAGTATACAGTTATTTAAGTTAGCAAAGTAAACTTTTTGACAGCTATTAAATACATTTGTAATGAGAGTAGAATACTCCATTTCTTTTTAAATAAATTGTACTCCTGAGTAGGTCCTTCGTAGTCTTTTTCTTATTGATTCCTTTTTTCTCATCAAGCAGAATTTGATTTCAGCTGAATCCCTATTTCAAAATAGGGGAGTAAATTTTCATGGTGTTTTCCTATACTGTAAAATAAGGATACCAACAAAGGTATAGATGTAGGATATGGCTCATTTTTTTGAGCTTTTATCAGTACTTAATGGGAACTGTCTCATTTACTCCTCAGAGCCAGTTTTATGGAGGAAAGGCACTATAGCTCTTTTACCAAATAAGGACACTGGGGTTTAAAATGGTGCAATAACTTGCTTCAGATCACAGAGTAAGTGACAGATGGAGGACTCCAAAGTCCATGCTCATAAACAGTGCCTGTGGTAAAGATAATAAAGTATATTAGTCATAGTTTAGGGTTTACAGATATTTCTAGAGATGTCATTTTCAGGTTAATGTTCCAGTCATGAGAGCAGGGTAAGTGGCAGAAATTACTATTTGAACCATATTACCATCGTTGGTGATCTAATTTAGTATCATAGGGGAGATTGTGCTCCCTCCATCAGCACAAAATCAGACTGAAATTTGGTTTCTACTTTTGAAACCTTTGGTTAAGAGTGGAGGCTGAAAAATACCCTGGTTTTCTTTAGAAAACATGGAAGAAAAGTAGGAGAAAATAAGATGGGAAAGAGAGGAACCACCCACCCTGGAGAACTGGAAGCACATTTGCAGTAATGAACATTTGCATTCAATTTGAGTAATGCAGTAGGCATCTGGAATAGGAAGTTAAACACTGAACTTTGGGGCAAGCATTGAGGGAAACATTTGCCAGTTACAGCCTTTTTTTTAACAAAACCAAAACATTTTTCTTTGTACAAAAGAGACTTTTTGTTTAGGATCTAGCTTGGCTGCAAAGTGTCTGCTGGCTAACTTCCTATTTTGATGCTGTGGCTGAAAGTTGCTGATACTGTTTTGCACGAGAATTTGTCTTTCCTGTTTTGTGAACATGAGAAAATTCAAGTGTAGGAAAACCTATACCTGAATATTTCAAGCCTCCCTTGTATGAATATGCATAGTATTTCTTTACTAATGTGTATGGTTTTCCATGTTACAGCTATCCTTTTAATTAAAAGTAATAAATTTCCTTAGGGCAAGGGGGTGGGGGGGCCAGAAACCAGACGGTTTCTATAATACAATTCTAGGCTATTCAGTCTTTTTAGGAAGAATTCTGATGTTCTTCCTAAAAACATTTATTGTTTATTTGTTTTCTAGATCACAGTGTTTTCAGTAGTTAAGTTACCAACATCTGAATACACATACATCTTTTTTGAAAAGGCAGTTTGGGGAATAAGAAACAAAGCAAAGAGGAGCTGTTTTGAAGGATAGAGTAAACACTACATGAAGGGATTTTTTTCAGTTCCTGTGCATTTAGTTGGTGTGAACACAGTGCTCCCTTGGATTGATTTTTCATCTTGCCGTTTTTAACTCCCCTCCTTGTTACCTGAGATAAAATGCTGCAGGCATAGGAGAGAGGAACTTCTTCCTGAACTACATCAAAGTCTAGTCAAATGGAGCTTTTGCCGTATTTCAGTCAAAACTTCAAGTTCCTATACTTTGAAATGAGTAGGTAGAAGCATTTAAACCAGGCACAAAGGATCACCCTTGCACCACTAACCTATAAGCTGTGCTTCTGGACGAGGACCATCTAGGGGTGAGAGTGAGAAAGAAGAGTGTCAGGCTCATCTCCTGTGGGATTTTTACAGCTTGGGAGTTCTGAAGTGCAGTAAGGCTGTGGGTTTCGGACCAGGTTCGTTCCCTAAGAAACTTGTAATGCAGATTGCATCCATCTCCGGAAACGCTGAGTTAGTAAGTCAGAGATCATATATGAAGTACTAGCAGTTCTAAAATTTGAAAGGGATTGTCAAGGATGGTGTCAAAGGCTGTTTTTGTGCCAGGTTCTTGTACCGGTCAGCTAGTTGCACCTTGAACTGAAATATAAAATATACTTTGACCTTGATGGTGGTAAAATGAAACCTCTTGTTCAGAAAGGTTTTTTTTTTCTTTCAACATTGGCTTCAGATTTTTTCCCTATTGGGCTGTCTTAAATGTCTTTACCTACACAGAACCTAGCATGATTCTTGAAATGCCACAGGCATTTGTTGAATAGTAACGATTCAGAAGTTGCATCACTCAAATTTTTGAAATAGATCAAAGCTCCTAAGTTATTACTTCTTTTTACTTGAGAATGATAGGAGGGAAAGTATAGAAGACTCTGAATTTTCTCTGTGTTAACATACTCTCCCCTATGAAAAAGGCATATGATCTGGAGTCTTTATGTCAGGAGAGGTTTGGTTTTTTTGTTTGTTTTTTGAGAATGCGGTGTGGTTAGGGGACATTTATTGAGGATTTACTAAGTGCCAGATAGGTTCTAAGCACTTCTCACATAATAACTCATTGAATCTTCACAGTTTTCAAGTATTTAGTATTCCCATATTTTAGATGAGAGTAAGCAACTTGCCAAGGCCACGTGATTAATAAGTATAATAAAATGATTTTGCATCTTTTAATAGGAATTTTTGGTCTGTGAGAGGTCTAGAAATTTAGACTATGACTTCCAACTTAGTTTCCTAGTCTTATTTCAGATAATACACTTAAAGGAGACCTCTAAATATTTAGAATTTAAGAGAGGGGTAAGCAAGGAGCTCATCAGTACTGGATACATTTGGGACCGTTCTCATGATCATTATGGGCTTATGACATTTTTCACCTTTTAGCACACATAATTCCCTTTTTAACAAATCTGTTAAGTGTAAAACCCCTTTGTTAATAGGGTAATGCCTTACTTTTAAGTAATTAGAATTACTGAAAATGAATATGCACATTAATTCCTATTACAGAAAATAAACAAGAAAATATTCACAATGAGCAAGGTTTTTGACAGACTTTGGTTTTGAGTAATGTTATAAGTCTTGTGATGCACGTGAAGGGTTGGATCTTCTGAAAAAGCAAAGGGACTAGACATTTCCTGAGATGTAAGAGGATCCCAAGTTATTCTATCAGGCAGTTTTATGGTATATAGTATTTTAAAAACCAACAACCTTCAACTCCCTGGTGTTTCCTGCCATTTTGCAGACTTGGACAACACCAATGACTATTAAGTGTAATACTCAGTGATGGGAAGAGTCTTTGCTTTATGGGAGCTGTTCTGAAACAGTCTTAGTAGGTTCCAGTCTTCATTCTGTTTAATGTTTTCGTGCCTTTATTAAACTCTTTACTCCCAGCCCAGTTTTTTCCATTGTCGTAGTACAAGTCAGCTCTGTCCAAGTTTGTTAGGGTTTCAACTAGCCAAAGAAACTTCTTTTCATTTGCTGAAATTCTAAACATGATAATTAAAATTAAAGCACAGGTGAGGATGCTAACTTACTCTGCTACACGTGGGAAAGCTTGATTACTGATGGTGAGAGCCAGCAAATGTGTCCGTTCCTGCGCCATCACTGCAGCATTGAACTCTGTTTCCTCCCCAAGGCTAACCTCCCAGAGAGCACTATCCACCCCATATATTAAGTCACAGGATTACCAGAACACAAAGTTATTTTTGTGTGCGTAAGAGTGATGTCATACCAGAGTCTTAATTAAAGGATGTCAGAAGTTTTATTTATTGCAGGACTTGCTGGTACTCAGAGAATGATTTCTAACCTAGTCTTCTAGCTTTACCTCAGATTATTATATATCTAGCTTGAAACTTTTGGAATATTAAGAGTTCAAGGAAGATAGAGAAACAAGGCTTGGAAAACTGACAAGTTTGTATCCTGACAAAGCATGTTAGAACAGTTCCAACATGCTTTTACCCTCCCCCCCATTAGCGTGCACATTCTTTGATTAGCAGTCAGTGGAGGTTGCTTTCTTTTTCATTTTTTCAAGCCCACTACTACCAAATCATTTTACTTACTGATTTTGCTTATTGTCTTGTCTCCCACTCTGTGCTATAAGCACCAGAAAGGCCAAGGATTTTTTTTGTTTTGTTCACTGCTTTTGATCCAGTTTCTTTTCTTTTTTTTCTTTAATGTTTGTTTTGGAAGAGAGAATTGCGTGAGCAGGGGAGGGCCAGAGAGAGTGGGAGAGACACAGTCCCAAGCAGCATCCACGCTTTCAGAGTCACTATATCCAACACAGGGCTCCATCCCAGGAACCTGTGAGACCATGACCTGAGCTGAAATCAAGAACCAGACACTTAACTGAGCCACCGAGGCTCCCCTTAATCTAGTTTCTAAGTCAGTGTCTGGCACATGATAGACACTTAATATTTGTGGAATTATTACTAATTGACTTTGTCCACTTTTGTCTGTAAGGTAATTGGTCTGAATAATCTGATATCTCAGTCTCTATAAATCATGTAAGCTGAGCATTCCCTGGAAGATGGATTTAATTCTGATCATGTCACAGTTCCATTCATGTTGGAAGGGAGGGGTTCCCAAACAGTTTTACCCCAATCCAGATTTAATCCATTGGATGTTCTGGTAGAAATAATAACCAGTAAGTTCAGCAATAATACATAGCTCAGTTCATGGAATATTTTTGATTTAAGTGTAGCCTATAAATTAACTACTAAAAATGTAGTTCTTGAAGTTACAGGGTTTTGAACCTTTCTTTTTTTAAGGTTAAATTTTTTGACAGAGAGTGATCTGGGAGGGGCAGAAAGAGTTGGGGACAGAGGGTCCGAAGCAGGCTCTCTGCTGACAGCAGCGAGCCCAATACAGGGCTCGAACTCACCCACAAACCATGAGATCATGACCTGAGCCAAAGTCAAATGCTCAACTGAGCCACCCAGACATTCCAGGTTTTGAACCTTTTAACCTATAATGCTGAGCTTCATTTATATTGTTTCTTTAATTTGGTCTTGCTGAGTACTATGTAATATTATATCATACTATATAATGATAGGTACAAACCATCTGTGTCTTCTGCATTAGAAGTAAATGTGCATTACGCCTTGCTTCAAATATTTTCTGTCTCAGCGGTACAGTTTGTACCACCAAACTTTATTATTCCTCAGTTTACAAAGACTTTTTCCTCAATACCCAGATTCCAGTTAAACTGTTCTAAAAAGTCAGATCCTATCACATGAAATTTCAGTGATGCATTGATATAGAGGAACTTTATCATCGGGCATTTGGAAGCATTTTTATTATAGTGGAATTTTATTTACTGTAGTAAGATATTTAATTTTCTTTTCAGCCTTATAAAATGATTTTGAATAAAGTCACATTTCTGCTTTTGTCTGTTATTCAGCTCCTCACATGAAAAAGCGTATAAGCTGAATAAAAGTAATCCCAAAGGTTTTTCTTTTTCACATCTTCACAATTACTCATTCACACTCAAGGCTTTGCTTTCTTGAGCCTGCTTCGGTCTCATCTGACCAAACTGAATCTTTGATTCACTCGTTTGGAACTATTTATTTAGGACCGACTTTTGTTCCAGCTCCAGAGATAACAACGTGCACAAAAGACAGCACCTGCCCTTGGGATGGTTGTTTTGATCTTTTCTCCAGTAAAAACTTGTTAGATTGGAAAGTTGGAAAACAATGTGATAAATCACTGGCTGCTGTGATATTAATACCTAATAAGACTTAATATACTACTTTCAGAAGGATATTTTCTGTTTTAAAAGGATTTTTGGAGTTAACTCTTCCTAACCAAAAGACGACAAAAAAGTAACTGATTCGCACAGTTCAGTGTTAGTTAAATTGGCAAGTCGATGCAAGAAATTTGGAGTCAGCCAACCTTTTCATACTCTTTAGTTTAAAATCAATGAGGCTATCTGGGGTGGCTAATTGGTTAATTGTCCAGCTTAGGCTCAGGTCATGATCACATGTGAGTTTGAGTCCCACGTAGGGCTGTGTGCTGATAGCTCAGAGCTTGGAGCCTGCTTCAGATTGTCTGCCTCTTTCTGTCCCCCCCGCTCCCCCCCCAATAAATAAACATTAAAACAAAAATTAAAAGGACACCATCTGTACCTGAGACTGATCTTCCCTCTGGATAGAATACAATAATTCTAGTCTGATTCTTAGATCCAGGAGGGATCCACTGTATCTCCTGACAATCAAAAAGACCTGTGATTGCTTTTTTTTTTCCTTCTCAAATTGTCAAACTGTGATAGTGAATTTGTAGAAGCTGTGTGTACTGAAATATGCAGCTTACAGATGAGAGCAATCAGTACTTCATGAGTTGTTTTCTATGGATTACTTTGAATAGCTCTACCAAAAAACCAAAGGGAAAAACTTCCCCAGACTTTTCAGTCTTCTTTATGCTTTACATTTACAATGGAAAAAGTAGACTGAAAAGTATTTGTCATGATTTTTTTTGTCATTTGCAATTTGTAGCATGATACAGCTTTTCTGTTTCACTGTTAGCAATTTTATGCATGTTTTATAGGATAACTGTTGGTCATTGTTCTGTTACATATTTGTGTGTGTGTGTGTGTGTGTGTGTGTGTATGTGTAACTTGAAAAACGAAAAGCATGCTGCTTGGCCTGACTAGTTAATGTGTAATTGTGCCTGGTAAACAAACTTTTTTCTTTCAAATTCTGACCATAGAGGGATTGAGCTCTCTTTGCTCTGATGAGCCACCTTCAGAAATTAGGACTTCCTCCTTTTTTTCATCTTCTGAAATGCATAACAATGACCTTACAGTACTACATGGAGAAAAAAGCAAAGTGTCAGGAGGCCAGCCTATTTTAGCCAAAGAAGGAAAAGACTCCTTGGCTCTTCTAGATGTGAAAAAGATGGAAAGGCCTCAAGAGACCAGTAAAGACCTAGCAAACTCCCTAGTTTCTGTGGCAGAAGGAGTTCAGTGTAACCGTCCTTTCGTTCCGGCCAATTTCCCAGATCGTCCTGCTTTTCTCTCAAAGGAAATCGGTCTACTGGAACAGCAAATAAATAAAGATCAAGAGTCCAAGGACCGAAATGAGGTACCAAGTACAGATGGTAAAACTGGCTTGGATGCTGATAACAAGTTCACTTTGCTAACAGCTCAGAAATCACTGACCCAGCAGTCTAAGGCAGAAGGCATTTGTAAATATTCCTTGTCCCCATCTGAAGTTTCAGGAGGTGGTATTATTGAAAAGGACTCCCCTGAGTCACCATTTGAAGTAATTATTGACAAAGAAGCATTTGACAAAGAATTTAAAGATGTGTATAAGGAGAGCACAAATGATTTTGGTACCTGGGCAGTGAACACTGATAAAGAAACATCTGCAGACATTTTAGAGTCTACTGACAAAGTATTTCCACTGAGAAGTAAAGAGGCAGGGCGTTACCCAACCTCTGCATTGCTTACTAGACAGTTCTCACACACAACTGCAGCATTGGAAGAAGTGTCTAGATGTGTGAATGACATGCATAACTTTACTAATGAAATACTGACTTGGGATTTGGTTCCCCAAGCAAAAGAAGAGAGCAGTAAGTCTGACTACATCACAAAAACCACAGGACTTGACATGAGTGAATATAATTCAGAAATCCCGGTTGTAAATCTTAAAACTAACACTCAGCAGAAAATTCCTGTACGGTCTATTAATGGGAGCGCTTCCATCACTAAATCAGTGGGTGGTTGGGGACAGCAATCCCTCCCACAGGAAACTGCTAACATTGACAAACCTATACCAGATTGTCTTGATTCCATGAAGGAAGAAGTCAGTAGTAAAGGTGTGGGAGGCCGTGCGCAGAAACAAGATAACATGGCCTCAGAGTTGCCTGGATCTCCGTCCGAGAAAGGTGTTTCTCTGGGTTCTGGAGTGGCTGCTGTGAAAGTGGTTTTACCTGATGGCCACCTGAAAGGTGAAATGAACTGGCAGAGCTCTGTGCTAGGAGAAGTGACAGAGGCTGATAGTTCTGGCGAGTCCGATGACACAGTAATAGAGGACATCACAACTAGTATTTCATTTGAAGGTAACAAAATTCAGGCTGAAAAACCTGTTTCCCTTCCAAGTGCTATTGTAAAAAGAAATGAAAGAGAAATCAAAGAGAGATTCAATTCCAATAGGGAAAACAAAACCTATGAAAACTTTGAAGGGCCAGTCAGTGACCCTGAGGCAGCACAGGTTCAGCCTGATATTCCTGAAAGGAGTACGGTGGGTGAGGCAGCATGTTCACAAGTACCTGATCTGAAAGTCGTGTCAGAAGACATGAAGCGCTCAGGTAGTAGGAGTGAAGCTGCTCCTGAAAACCGCATTGCAGCTGAGAACCCAAAGCCTCCTTCACGTGTATCTCCAAGTGTTCTTGAAACAAAATCCTCATTAAATGGGACGACCTCTGTCTATTTGGAGTCATTACATGAAAAAAGTGTTAAAGATGTAGATGATTCCTCCCCAGAGGACCTGATAGCGGCCTTTACAGAAACCAGAGAGAAAGGAATCCTAGATAAAGGTGAAGGAAATGCCTTTGAGGCAACATCAGAGAAGGATAGGGACTTTAAAACGAGTCTTTCTGTGGAAGCCTTGCATGAAGGGGAGTCAGGTGGTTCTGAAATTAAAGATCAAGGAAGCAAACACGTGGAACAAAACAAAGAAATAAATGGAAGTGAGACTCTGGGTGTTTTCCCTGCCCAAGGTACTCCAGTAGCATCTCTAGACTTAGAGCAGGAAGAGCTCACAATCAAAGCCCTTAAAGAATTGAGTGAAAGGAGGGCTGAGAAGTCAGCTTCTGTACAAGGTGATGTAGAATCTCCTCCTGAAGAAACACTCGAGCACACTCCAGAATCCCCTTGGCTTCAGAGAACCTATGATGTCCTAGAACACACAGAAGTTAACACTGGATCTGATCTTGGGATTTCCAAGAAGCCCACAATTGTCAAAGAAACTACTAGGGTAGATACTATTCCGAGCCTTAGTAAGACTGAAGTGGTAAACAAGCAAGTCCTAGCAAGACTTCTGACGGACTCCTCAGGTAATCATTTACATTAGAAATACTGCATGTGATTACTTCTGCTGTGATTGATTACTTTAAATAGAGTGCCATTTTTCTAAGTCTGATTTTATATCATCAAAATTATGGCAAGAGTAAAAACACATTGTATAAGGGGGAAAGGTAGATTTTTTTTCATGGTTGCTTGATTTGGTTTTCTTCTACAAATATTTACCAAATCAGTAAGACTACTTGTTAAAATTAATATTCTCCTTAAAACATTTTTTTATGCTCCAGTTTTTTTCAGGGTTCTCCTTTCCTTATAGATTGGCCCTAGGGCGGTGCTGCATTTAAGAATATCATTAAGCATTTATTTATTTACAAAGCTTATTTTTATTTTTTTAATAATTTTTTTTTTTTTTAGAGAACACGCACAAACAAGGGAGACGGGTAGAGGGAGAGAGAGAATCCCAAGAAGGCTCCACACTCAGCACAGAGCCTGATGCAGGGCTTGATTCCATATTCTGGGATCACGACCTGAGCCAGAATCAAGAGTCAGATGCTCAACCGACTGAGCCACTCAGGCAGCCCCAAAGCTTATTTTTAAATCTCCATAAGAGTTGCACTGCTTCACACTTGGGTTTTTTGCTGTGGGCCTTGTGAAACCTATTTAGCAATCAAAGATAAAGGAATTCCTGCTGGGAATGACAGCAGATGAAACTTTTAATTAATTTGATCTTATCCTACAGAGATTTTATGCTCTGAAAGTAGGTAACCAGTATTATATTGTAGTACTGTTTTGTGAGTGTTGCTTAAGAGAAGTCATGCATTCTTCTGCTTTCGACCTTATTTAATATTGTTCAGGCCAATATTTATTATGTGTTACTAGATGCCCTTCCCATTGTCTTCTGTTTATTTGAATGATTACTTTCTCGCAATCAGCTTTTATTTAAATTATTTCAAATGCTATCTGTTCCGGGGTCTTGGAAGGTGTAAGGAAAAAGAATATTTAAAGCCTTCCAAAAGGTACCCCCAACCTCTCATCTAAGTTCTGTACTTACTATGTGGTTACTCATAGGTGCTATATAAGGATTTCTGGTTGTCCAAACTTCTTTGACAATAGGTCCCTTTTTTCAGATGAAATCATATATGAAGTTACAGTATTTAAAATAAAAATGAGATTCACTTTTGTTAGGATAGACTTATAAATGTGATTATACATACCATTTTCCTTCCCCCCACCCCCCTTTGGTAAAGGTTTTATTATGCACAAAGTAGACAGGAGGCCCAGCCCTTAGCAGTCACTTTCCTATCCTGGTGACAGCCAGAACCCTACTCATCTCTTCCTGCTGGGGTGCCTCTCGCAAGGAATGAAACCACATGCCTCTCAGATCTTGTCCTGCACTGATTTGATGTGCTTGGTGGGGTGCTCGTGCCAGCAGTGCCTTGACTTGCTCACGTTCTTGGCTACCTCCGGGCCCTTATTGAGGCCCATGACCATGGGGTCTGCAGAGCCGTGACTGTTGCTCTTCAGTGGCTGCTGACATGGAAGGGCACCATTTATTTCCTTTGTATTTCCTTTCTGAAGACCACAGGTGGATTACTTAGTCTTCCTAAATTTTAATCTTTAATATAGAGATAATTGTGCTTACCTTATATTAATACTGTAGGGATTAAATGTGGAAATGCAGGTAATGCAGTGCCTAGCATATAATAAATATTTACTTAACACATAGTACAGGACCTGACATATAGTAGGTACCGGGTAAGTTAATTGTTAGTGAATGAATTCTTCGGTATCCGTGAAAACATTGAGACTCTTTTACAAACTAAACAATTTGAAGTGGCAGCTAAGGATATCTGTTACCTCTAGTGATTGAAGATTGCTGAGCCTGAATTAAAGAGTGAATTCTCATTGCTGCTTTACAGCATCTAGAAGTGTGGCTTTAAACAATTAAGTGATATTACCTTTTGGGGCCTTAGTTTCCTTATCTAAAAAGTGATGATGTTAAGGAGATTATCTTCAATATCGTTTTAATAATATTCTCTGACTGTAGAGGCTTCTGGATGGCTCCATCATGGGTTGAGCATCTTGACTCTTGACTTCAGCTCAGGTCATGATCCCAGGGTCATGGGATTGAGCCCCACATTCAGTGCAGAGCCTACTTGAGATTCTCTAAAATATAAAAATAATATTCTCTGACTCTAGATTTCTTCATGAGTTGTAATTCTTACAGATTCTTTTGTGTAATGAGGCATATGGGAATTAGGCTACAAGAATTTTGGTGTCTAATTTTGGCAGATTCCTGCTTTAGCATGACCTTAGCTCACCTAACTGGTTCAGCATCTTCCTTTGTTAATATGGCTATAATTATTTTGCCATGCTTTATAGTGTCGTAGTAAATAATGAACTGTGTAAATACTAATTATTAGTAATTCTTAACCGAGTTATTTAATCTATTGTGAGAGGTGAGAAGGGCTATGGAAGTTTAGGATATTTGTCACTGGCTAAATTCTATTAATAGATATATTTAGATGCTGATTTAAAGACCAATATAATTAGATCAAGAAGCTAAAAGGTCTTCCTTTGTAGGCTTCAAAACAGAAGACCTTTTTATTTACTTTTTAAAAATTTGTGTATTTATTTGGGGGGGGGGGCAAGAATCCGAAGCATGCTCTGTGATGTCAGGGTGACGGGGCTTGATCCCATGACCCTGGCTGAAATCAAGAGTCAGATGTTCAACCAACTGAGCCACTCATACACCCCCAGAAAATCTTTTTAAATTGTCTTACTTTATGAATAAATCTTTAAAATATAACTACTTCAGCAAAATACATCAGCCTCTAGTTCTAAGTAGTACATCTGAATAGCCTTCCTTTTAAAGTAAAATCAGTTCAGGGTGCCTGGGTGGCTCAGTCACTTGAGCGTCCAACTCTTGATTTCATCTCAGATCATGATCTCAGGGTCATGAGATCGAGCCCCGCATCGGGCTTATTATGGATCCTGCTTATGATTCTCAATCTCTCTCTCTCTCTCTGCCCTTCTTTCTTTCTCATGCTCTCTCTCTAAAATAAAAGGTAAAGTAAACCAGTTCTGTAATTAGGTTCTGCCCAAAATTGTGGGGGGAAATAGGTAAAAAAAAAAAAGAAAAGTATTAATGGTATTTCATTTTTCTTTTGTTATTTTATGGTATATTGTGTACAAGCTCCTAATGAAGCCTAAGTTTGATTCCTTTTTTGATGATATAGTTTAATAATTGTGGTATGATCTATGGTATAACTAATTGGGGAAAATTTAGATCCCTGCTCATACACCTAATTGAGTGAAGACAGCTTTTTGGATTTTAGTATCCAGATTGGCAAGAATGCAAGGAAATAGGCAGGTAGATATTTTGGTTCTGATGTGTGTAAGTTGTTACAACATTTTTGGAAGACATTATGGCAGTATGTAACAAAGACCTAGCGATTATGTCTAGGAATTTATTCTAAGGGGAAAAGTTTTTATGTGCAAAAACAACTACACAGATGTTTTTTGTAGTACTGTTTGCAATATTGGCAGCTATCTCAATGTCTTAACAATTAGAGATTGGTAGAATATGTTATGACATATCCGTGCGATCAAGTATGCAGCCATTGAAGTCGTTTTAGGGTTTTTTTTTTAAGAAATGAAAAAATACAGGAAAGTACAAAAAGACATACTCACATTTCTATATGTAGAATTAGCTTTTGTTAATAAACATTAACGTTAATGGTCATAATTGCCTCCAAACTAGAGAACCCTTTATTATCACCTGTCCCACTTACTCCCTTCTTCCCTTTTCTGGAAGCAACCACCATCATGGACCTGATAAATGCTTCTAGTTTATTTTAAATGTATGTGTATGTAGTATTCTTTTGTGGTTTTTAAACTTTATTAATATTGCCATCTTCGATATCCAATTTGTTTCATTCAACATTAGGATTTTTTTTAACTACTTCTACATTGAAATATATATAATTTCAATGAAATGAAGTGAATAATTTATTCATTTTAACAGCTGTGTAGTAATCCTTTTTATCTATGTTATTTCCCTTTTGAATAGTATTTGGGTTATTTTCCATTTTTTACTCTTACAGTGCTGAAGTTACCATCTTTGTACTTGTCTGGTTTTACACATATACAAATATTTCTCTAGGGTCAGAGTGCCACTGCTCTTTAACTTCTAAGTATGTACATTATTTTTCTAGTTCTTGTCAATTTGCTATCAGAGCTGGAGTTTCAGCTGGTATGTGAATATGTTTATCATTTACTTCTTTTTTTTTTTTAAGATTTTATTTATTTTGTTTTTGCATAATCTCTACCCCCAATGTGGCACTTGAATTTACAACCCTGAGTTCGAGTCATGTGTTCTGTCTGAGCCAGCCAGTTGCCTCAAATGTTCATAATTTAGTAATAAAAAGTGTATTATTGAATGCCTTTGCAGAGTTTTTGTTACATGATGGAATGATTACAGTAGAAAAACACAAGTTAGAAAACAAGGTACTCAGAATAATGATTAAAAGTGAATCTATATTGGGCACCTGGCTGGCTCAGTCAGAAAAGCATTCAACTCTTGATCTCAGGAGGATCATGAGTTCAAGTTCCATGTTGGGTGTAGAGATTACTTAAATCAACAAAATTTTAACAAGATGGGAAAAAATTAATCTGTATACCCACACATATAACACTGAAGTAAATTTTTAAAAAAATAACATCACAATGGTTTTTCTTGCAGTATGGCCAATAGGCTTTTACTGGAACTGATATTTCTGCATATAACTGTATATTCTGGACAAAATTGGAAGAAAACAAAAAGATCTGAAGTCACTGGAAAAATGAGCAAAAGCAGGCAGATTCTGAAAAGAGGCTGACACTTCTAAGAAGAGAGAACATGAAATTTGTTCTCCATGTTTAGTGCTTTTAGTCAGATGACGGTCTGAAGTTGGCACCTGGCAGATTGGCTAAAACTTTCATAGAAAACTTATAAGACGACAGAATTTGGGTCAGCCACAGCCATTCAACCAAGAGAAGGAAGAATCCTGGAGAGGAAAGATCCAGAGAGTGAGAGCCTGGAATTCTGTGTATATACTCTCTGTATACATCTCTGTTTAATCTTTGACTATACATGTGCATGAAAGACAGATAAAAGAAGTGAACTAAGATTGGAGATGTTGCCCAAGAGACCAGAGTTTGTAATTTGATCCAGCCAAATTTAGCTGCATACTGAAACAAATACCAGTACTCTCCAAAGGAATATAACAGAGTCCACAGTGTCCAAGATATCATGAAAAACTACTCATTTGAAAAGCCTAGAATATATGACCTGGTCTGAAGAAAAAAGACAACAGAAATTAGCTTCATTTGTTAGAATTTGGAAACTGGGATTTGAAGACCGCTATTATTATAAAATAAAGGAAAATACAGGAGCCAAGTAGAAATTCTAGGACTGTAAAATACAGCCACAGAAATAAAAATTCACTGAGTAGCCTTAACAGCAAAATGGAGATCAGAAAGGGAAGAGTCAATGAAGTTGATGACAGATGAACATAAAGTTATCCAAACTGAAGAACAGAAAGAAAAATATATTACTGAGCTTCAGACACCTTTGGGAAATTATTATACTATCCAACTCATATAATTGGCAGTTCCAGAAGGAAAGGAAAATGAGAGAGTAAGAACATATTTGAAGATAAAATAGCAAAAGATTTCTCAAGTTTTAGAGAAAAAAACAATTTACTGATTAAAGAAGCTTTAGTGACACCTATTAGGATAAGAAAAAAGACATACCTTGGTACATGTGTCAAGGGTCCCCAAGACCACCTTCAGGCTCAGTGATTTGCTAGAATGGCTCACAGGATTGAGAAGCTGTTATACTTACAGTTAAGAGTTTATTGCAGCAAAAGGACATAGATTAAAATTGGCAGAGGGGGGAGGCACGTGGGATAAAGTCCAGGAGAAACCAGGTGCAAGCTTCCTGGTGGCCAGTGGAGTCACACAGGGATGCCCTTGATTTTCCCATCAGTAATGTGACAGCATGTGCAGTGTTGACAACAAGGGAAGCTCACGCAGTGCTTGGTGTCCAGAATGCCATACAGTCCCCACATGACTGACCCTAGCTACTGAGACCCCCAGAGAAGAAACAGACATTTGCCATAAATCATATTGTTAGGATAAACTTAACCTGGTCACACTGGTACAGCATGGCTCAAGTCCTCAGGCATGCAAAAACACACCAGCCAAAATAGTCTGAGGGCTCAGAGTTTGTCTCCTAGGAGCCAGCCAAGGGCCAGTCCTGAAGACTGACCTTTCTTTGGCATATGCAGAGTTTGAGCATTTGAGGCCTACTTAGTTAACACTTCTTACACAGTATTACAGTCAAATTGCTAAAGCCAAAGATGAGAAATCTTAAAAGTAGCTGTAGAGCAATGAATGACATATAAAAGGGAATGACAGTTATAATTAGAGCTACTTCTTACCAGAAACCACAAATGCCAGAAGACAGTAAAATAATATCTTCCAAGGTGTCAAACATTGACCCAGATTTCTCTACTTGGCAAAAAGATCCTGTAAGAATGAAGGCAAAATAAAGGCTGAATTATTAGATAAAAGAAAACAAAGAATTTGTCACTAGAAGATCTGCACTATAAGAAACTCTAAAGGAAATCCTTCAGATTAAAGGGAATTGAGGGGCGCCTGGGTGACTCAGTCGATTAAGCATCTGACTTCAGCTCAGGTCATGATCTTGCAGTTTGTGGGTTCAAGCCCCGCATCGGGCTCTGTGCTGACAGCTTAGAGCCTGGAGCCTGCTTCAGATTCTGTGTCTCCCTCTTTCTCTGCCCCTCCCCTGCTCATGCTCTGTCTCTCTCTCAAAATAAATAAACATTTAAAAAAATTTTTTTTAAATAAAAAAAAAATAAAGGGAGTTGATGCCAGATAGAAACTCAGACCTCCAGGAAAGAATAAAGAGCATTAAAAATGCTAATTCCTAAAAAAATATTAAAGATTTAATTTTTCAGGGTGCCTGACTGGCTCAGTCTATAAAGCCTGCAACTCTTAACCGACTGAGACACCCAGGCACCCCTAGAGCATGCAACTTTTGATCTTAGGGGCATGAGTTCAAGCCCCACATTGGGTGTAGAGCTTACTTTTAAAAAGAAAAAATGTTTTTCCTCTAATTTAAAATATATAGGACTCTTCGGGGCGCCTGGGTGGCTTAGTCGGTTGAGCGTCCGACTTTCGCTTAGGTCATGATCTCACAGTTCGTGGGTTCAAGCCCTGCGTTGGGCTCTGTGCTGACTGCCAGCTCGGAGCCTGGAGCCTGTTTCAGTTTGTGACTCCCTCTCTCTCTGACCCTCCCCTGTGCTCATGCTGTCTCTCTCTCTCTCTCTCCTAGAAATAAATAAAATTTATAACAAAAGAGTATGAATTCCTGTAGGAAGAATTTCTACATTTTTTGAAGTATATAGTATTTTAAGTAGATTAAAAAGTCAAAGATATGTATTATGTACTTTAAAACAACCACTAAGATAATAATACAAAGACATAGCTGAAAAGCCAATAGGTAAAATCTTCAAATAATCAAAGAGAAGGTTAAAAAAAGAAAAAAGAAAACGGGAACAAAAGACAGGAAATGGTGATAAAACAGGAGACTGAACACAACCCTATCAATGTGTTTAGTGGACTACACACTACAATCAGTAGAATGGCAGATTACATAAAACTGCTATACCCATCTGTATGCTGACTATAAAAGCTGCACATTAAAAACTCAGGTAAAAAGACAGATGGAAATGTATATACCAAAAAATATATAAATGAATACCATGCAAAATTTAAGCATAAGACAACAAAGGTTACCAGAAATGAAAAGTGACATGTCATGATAAAAGGTATCAAGAAATCGTCAGAGTCCTAAATGTGTATGTGCCTAATAACAGCTTCAAAATATATAAAGCAAAAATTTCAGACTTGAAAGAAATAGGCAATTCTATAATCCTAATTGGAAGGGTTTTGGGGTTTTTTTTAAGTTTGTTTCTTTTGAGAGCTTACATGTGGGCAATGCAGGGGCAGAAAGAGGGGGAGAGACAATCTCAAGCAGGCACTGTGCTGTCAGCGTGGAGCCCAGTATTGGACCCAGTCTCATGAATCATGAGATCATGACCTGGGCCAAAATCAAGAATCACACAGTTATCTGACTGAGCCACCTAGGTACCCCTGGAAGATTTAATACCTCTTTCTCAGCAGTTGATAGACAAGCCTACACACACCTATGCACACACACAGACCTGAGCACTGTAATCAACCACTTTGACCTAATAGAACACTGTACCCCACAATGGCAGGATACACACTCTTTTTGCAAGTGGACAAGAAATAAATTTGCCAATGTAGACCATATGTTAGGCCATAAAAAAAAAAAAAAAAACTAGTGAACTTAAAAGGTTAAAATCATACAAAATACATTCTAAGACCATAATGAAATTAAATCTTAAATGAAAATAAGATACCTAAGAAAATTCCTAAGTAAGTATTTAAGCAAGACACATTTACATAATCCACAGCTCATGAAGGAAATCACAAGAAAAAATTTTAAGACTATAAACAGAAGGATAGTGAAAATATAGTATATCAAACTTCTGGAGTGCAAAACAGAAAGAAACGTATAGCTCTTAATGCTGATATTAGAGAAGAAAAATATCTACATTCAGTGATTTAAGGTTTCAATTTAAAAAGCTAGAAAAGGAGGCACCATCTGGTTGGCTCAGTAGAGCATGCAGCTTTTGATCTAGGGGTTGTAAGTTTGAGCCCCATGTTGGGTATAGAGATTACTTAAAAATAAAATGTTTACCGTCTAGAAAACAGTGTGGAGGTTCCTCAGGAAACTAACAATAGAACTCCCCTATGACCCAGCAATAGCACTGCTAGGAATTTACCCAAGGGATACAGAAATGCTGAGGCATAGGGGCACATGTACCCCAGTGTTCATAGCAGGACTCTCCACAATAGCTAAAACATGGAAAGAGCCTAAGTGTCCATCAACAGATGAATGGATCAAGAAGATGTGGTTTATCTATACCATGGAATACTACATGGCAATGAGAAACAATGACATCTGGCCATATGTAGCAACATGGATGGACCTTGAGGGTGTTATGCTGAGCGAAATAAGTCAGGCAGAGAAGGACAAATATATGTTTGCACGTATAGGAGGATTAGGAGGAACTTAACAGAGGACCAAGGGGGAGAAGAAGGGCGGAAATGGTGGAGGAAAGGAGAGAGGCAAACCATGAGAGACTCTTGAATGCTGACAAAAACTGAGGACTGATGGATGTGGGGGGAGGGGGGGATGGGCATGGAGGTGGGCACTTGTGGGGATGAGCACTGAGTGTTATGTGGAAACTAATTTGACAATAAACTATTTGTAAAAAAAGTAAATAAAATAAAATGTTTAGGGGGTGCCTGGGTGGCTTGGTCAGTTAAGCGTCCCACTTTCGCTTAGGTCATGATCTCGCGGTTCATGGGTTCGAGCCCTGCGTCGGGCTGTGCTGACTGCCGGCTCAGAGCCTGGAGCCTATTTCGGAGTCTGTGTCTCCCTCTCTCTCTGACCCTCCCCTGTTCACGCTGTCTCTCTCTCTCTCCTAGAAATAAATAAAAATTTAAAAAAAAAATAAAATATTTTTTTAAAAACTAGAAAAAGAAGAGCAAAGTAGGGGCACCTAGGTGGCTCATTAAGTTAAACGTCCACCTTCAGCTTTGGTCGTGATCTCATGGTTCGTGAGTTTGCGTCTGGCTCTGTGCTGAGGAGTCTGGAACCTTCTTCAGATTCTGTGTCTCCCTCTCTCTCTGCCCCTCCCCTGTTCATGTGCTGTCTAAACATTAGAAATATTTTTTAAGTTAAAATATTAAAAATAAGAGCCGAAATCAATGGAATTAAAAACAAAATTAACACAGCCAAAATTTAGTTCCTGGAGAAGATAAACAAAATTGATTTTTTAACTGATCAAGAAGAGTACAGAAC
Organism: Proteles cristata cristata; assembly: GCA_017311185.1. Classification (NCBI taxonomy): domain Eukaryota; kingdom Metazoa; phylum Chordata; class Mammalia; order Carnivora; family Hyaenidae; genus Proteles; species Proteles cristata. Next base: position 453,544 of record JAESUZ010001000.1, read on the forward strand.
CAGATTACCAGTCCCAAGCATGAAAAAGGGATTACCACTTCAGATCCTACAGATGTTAAAAGGATAATAGAATATTATGAACAGCTTTAGGACAACAAATTTATCAACTTAGATGAAATGGACAAGCTCCTTGCAAAAAAAACAACTTGCTGAAACTAACACAGTTTCTGTTAAATTCATTATCAAAAATCTCTCACACGAAAAAGTTCAAGTCCAGAGGTTTTACTGGGACTTTTTCAAGCATTTAAGGAAAAAGGAAGAGAAAACACTTTCCAACTCTTAGACAAGTATATAGTAGTACCAAAACTGGACAAAGACATTGCAAAGGAAATTATAGACTAATATCCCTCATGAACATAATAAAATGAGAAATCCTTTTAAAAAAAATGAGAAATCCTTCACAAAATATTAGTAAATCAATCCAGCAATGTATCATAAGGTTAATACACCATGGCTAAGTACAGTTTGTTTCAGGAATACAAGCCTTTGTTAAGATTGGAGAATCAGGGGCGCCTGGGTGGCTTAGTCGGTTAAGCGTCCGACTTTCGCTTAGGTCATGATCTCGTGGTTCGTGGGTTCGGGCCCCGCGTCGGGCTCTGTGCTGACTGCCAGCTCGGAGCCTGGAGCCTGTTTCGGTCTGTCACTCCCTCTCTCTCTGACCCTCCCCTGTTCACGCTGTCTCTCTCTCTCTCTCTCCTAGAAATAAATAAAACATTAAAAAATTAAAAAAAAAAAAAAGATTGGAGAATCAGTGTAACTTATAACATTGACATAATAGGAAAATTGATTATTTCAGTCAGTTACCGAAAAGGCATTTGAAAAGCCTCAACATCCTTTTTCTGATCAAAATTTTCAGCAAACTAGGAATAGAGGGTAATCTCTTTAGGCTAATAAATGACATCTCTTGAAAACTACAGCTTGACATCATACTTAATGCCAAAATACTGAACGCTTTCCCCTTGATTGAGATCGGTTATGAGGCAGGAATGCTCACTCTCACTGTTTGTATTCAACATCACACTGGAGATCCATCCTACCCATTGAATTATGACAAGAAATAGAAATAAAAAGAATGAAGACTGGAAAAGAGGTTGTTAAACTGTCTTAATTTACAGTTGACATGATTGTTTACATAGAGAATCCTAAGGAATTTACAAAACAACTATCAACTAATAAGTGGAATTTAGCAAGGTTACAGGATATTAGGCTAATGCACAAAACTCAGTTTAATTTGTTATATGCTGGCAGCAAATAATCAGAGAATGAAATTTTATCTTTTTCTCAGTTAAGACAGTAGAAGAGACTTTATTATATACGTGTTACATTCAGCCACAAGTGAAAATAGAATTAGTTTTGAAATATTTTGGCATTAAGTATGATGTCAGTCACAAGTCCAAGGCAAAGGACAAAAAGGACTGTTTTTATATGAGTAAGACAGGTCTCTCAAAGGTGGTCGTATGATCAGATGGCAAAGGATGTTATAGATCCATTGAAACAAGCTCTAGAAAGTAGGCATGCAGTCCAAAAAATTGTAGCAGTGTCCCTGGCCTCTGGCTTTCCTTATTTCTGTGTAGCTTCCATGGGTGCATAAGCTAGTGGTTTACTTGGATCTCGGCCTCATCTTTCTTTTACACTTTAGCCTACATTCGATTCTTCCTAACTTGGCTTCCGTGGTGCAGAGGTTTCCAAAACGATGGTGCTATGGCCGAGAGAGAGACAGAGACAGAGACAGAGACAGAGAGAGCTCAAGTGGGGGAGGCGTAGAGCGAGGAAGAAACTCCCACGCAGGCTCCAGCTGTCATTGCAGTGCCCTACACAGGGCTTGAACTCGTGAAACCATGAGATCATGTCCTGACCACAGTCAAGAATCAGACGCTCAACCAACAGCCACCCAAGCATCCCCAGAAAATGAAATTTTAAAACAATAGCATTTACAGTAGCACCAAAAGCATGAGATAGGAATAAATTTAACAAAATATCTGCAAGTTCTCTGTATTGAAAGCTGCAAAAATGAAAAGTTCAAGAACTGTCTAAGAGGAAAGCTATGCTATGTTCATGGATTGGAAGCCTCAGTATTGTTAGGATGTCGGTCCTACCCAGATTCATCAATGGATTCAATACAATTCAAAATCCCAGGAGAATTTTTTCTATAGAAATTGATAGGGTCATTCTAAAATGGCTATGGGAATACACAGAACCTAGAAAATCCAAAGCAATTTTGAAAAAGAACAAAGTTGGAAGACTTGGAATACTCACTTTAAGACATTATAAAACTCCAGTAATAAAAACAAAACAATGTGGTACTTGCAAAAGAGTCAGAAAATAGGTCTAAGAAACAAAGATTTCAGAAATAACAGTTTGTCGCAAATTTAGGAACTTAAATCAACAATTTATTATCTCACAGTTTTCATGGATCAGAAGTCTGGGCACAGGTTAGCTGAAATAAAGTGTGCTCTGAAAACACCAGGTGTGAACAGGATTGTGATCTTATGTGAGACTTGGCATTCTCTTCACAGATTGGCAGAGTTCAGGAGGTTGTAGGGCCAGATCCCGTTTTCTTGGTTGCTGGCTGGGAGCTGGGAGCCATACTCCACTCCTAGTCTCGTCACCCCCTCATCACATGGTAGCTTACTTCTTCAAAGCTGTCAGGAGAATTTCTCTGCAGTCCACTACCAGATCTTACGTAACTGAAAGATAAACACAAGAGTGACTACTATCCCATCATATTTACAGGGTAGGCTCACTTTGGGAACAGGCGGAAGTATTGTACAGGACATATACACCAATGAGCAAGAGGCTCAGGAGCCATCTTAGCATTGTGTCTACCACAATCCCTACTTCACATGACATGAAAAATTAAAATGGATCAGAGACTTGAACTAAAATGAGAGAGACTTAGAAACTAAAACTATAAAACTTTTTAGAAAAAAGCGTAGAATATCTTTATGACTTGGGGGTTTAGGCAAAAGTTTCTTGCACCATACAGTGAACTAGTCATAAAATAAAAACTCGATAAATAGAGACTTAAATTTGAACTTAAAACCTGCACATTAAAAAATGCCACTAATAGGCAAACCATTGGCTGGGAGAAAGTATTTAAAAACCATGTGTCTCATGAAGGACTAGTATCTAGAAAATTCTAAACACTACATTTCAGCAGTAAAAGGACAGACGTTATAAAAGAAAACTAAGCAGAAAAGATTCTGGCATTCCACCAAAGAAGATGTACAAATGACCAGTAAATCCAACAAAATGTTCAACGTGGAAGTCTTCACATAATTAAAATGAAAATAAGATATCCTTGCACATCCATCTGAGTGGCTGGAACTAAAGACTGACAACACCTAATGTTGACAAGGATGTGGAACAACTGAGATGCTCATAAATTACTGGTAAGAATGTACAAATACTTTGGAGAAAAGTTGGTCAGTTTCTTAGCAACCTAAACTTGCAGCTACGCTATGAACTTGTAATTCCTCTGTAGAGAAATCTAAATATATTCATACAAAAACTTGTTAACGCTCATAGCAGTTTTATTTATCGTCGCTCAAAACTAGAAATAGCCAATGGTCCATCAACAAGGGAGTAGATAACCTGTGATGTAGCTAGTTATCTTTTGATACTTGTGGCAATATGAATAAATCTCAGAAGTTATGCCAAGTGAAAGAAACAGTACAAAAAATGTCATACTGCATGATTCCATTTAGGTGTAATTATAGAAAAAGCAAACTGGTCTATGTAGCAAAAAGAATCAGCACTTGTTAACTTCTTGGGATGTTGGCTGGGAAGAAACATGAAGAAAGTTTTTGGGTGATGATATTTTATAACTTGATGGAGTTACATAGGTGTATGCATGCAAAATCAGTGAATGTGTTATGTATTTCAGTGTATATAAATTTTATATCAAAAATAAGAAACGCTAAACTTTGTTCAAGCTAAAGTAGATTCGTGGACAAAAGCATTTAGGTCTGTTATTCAGTGATCCTTCTGTGCCTTTTTGAAGGGAATGTCTTTGGTAAAGGGTAAATCTGTAGCAGGGCAGACTATTAACCTGTCTTGGCAGTCACCAAATTTGAATCTCATGTCTTTTACAACCCAAAAAGTGGCTTCATTTATTATGAGCTATTAATGTAAGAGTAACCAAAGAAAATAATCAGCATGAACATATCTTTGCATTTTTCTTTACATAAATAATTGTTCATAGCAAAATTCCCTGTTTCCCTTTTGTGATCATAAGGCCTCACATTTTTTTTCTTTCAGCCACATTTCAATTTGTTTAGAGATACATATTCACAAAGTTTGAAAAACTAGTACATGGAATATAGAACGAGTTGTACAGATTGAGTTGGAGGTTTATTTTTTTTTTAATGTTTATTTATTTTTGAGAGAGAGAATGTGAACAGGGGAGGGGCAGAGAGAGAGGGAGTCACAGAATCCAAAGCAGGCTCCAGGCTCCAAGCCGTCAGCATAGAGCCCAACACAGGGCTCGAACTTGTGAACCTTGAGAATGTGACCTGAGCCAAAGTCAGATGCTTAACCACTGAGCCACTCAAGTGCCACAAGGAGATTTAGTCCTCAAAATGAAATTAAAGCTGATTAACTGCTAAAACTTAAAATTTCTTATCCATTTATTTCTTTTCATAATAAGCATTTCAACAACCTTTCTTCCTTTTAGGTGTATACTTTGGAGAGTAGATTAAAGTCAGTTGGTCTTCGGGAATGGCTAAAGTTAGTCAAACCAAGAGCTTTCCCCAAATTCAGTAATAAAAAACTAATAGGGATTCAACAAGATTTGTTCTTCTCACTCGGATAGACAGGTACCAGTTTCTTCTTCCTTAGCCTTGAACTAATCATCGGGTGTATTAGTGCCCTCTTTTGGTGTAAGGAGAGTACTGCAGCTGGTGTCCTTAATATGGGCAGGCAATAGACATCCTTTTTAGTTTTGTGGGGGTTTTTTAATTAAACATTTTTTAAATTTATTTTTAAGAGAGATAGAGCACAAGCGGGAGAGGGGCAAAGAGAGAGGGATACACAGAATCCAGAGCAGGCTCCAGGCTCTGAGCTCTCAGCACAGAGTCTGACGCAGGGCCCGAACTCCTGAACTGCGCAATCATGACCAGAGCCGAAGTCATATGCTCAGCTGACTGAGCCCCCCAGGAGCTCCTATCCTTTTAAGTTTTTAAAATAAAATAATATGGTCACATTATAGAATATTTGGAAAGCTGAAGGAATCACTCATAATTCTACCCAAATATAAACACCCTTGATGAATTCAGGCATTTGTTGTCAAATGCTTCAGCTGCCATTAGTAAAATAATTAGGAAAACTGACCAGTGAAGTTATAAAAAGAGGTTGTATTGAGGCACCTGGGTGGCTTAGTTGGTTAAGTGACTCTTGATTTTGGCTCAGGTCATGATCTCACGGTTCCTGAGTTTGAGCCCCGTGTCAGGCTCTGTGCTGACAGTGTGAGCCTGCTTGTCATTCTCTCTCTTTCTCTGCCCCTACCCTGTTCATGCATGTGCATGCATAACGCTTTGTCTCATACAGAAGAATAAATCAGTTTTAAAAAGCTTTAGATAAAAGCGTAACATTTAAGAGGTTGTATTATGTATTGAAATATTATGTATTGAAATAAAACATAATTCATATAGCACAAGACTTTGAAGTAGAGACAACTAGGAAGAATTAAGAATTTTTCAAATGAGGGGCGCCTGGGTGGCTTAGTTGGTTAAGCGTCCGACTTTCGCTTAGGTCATGATCTCGCAGTTCGTGGGTTCGAGCCCCGCGTCGGCCTCTGTGCTCTTTTACATAGTCAGTTTGGCTTTTCTGGGTCCTTTGAATTCCACAGGAATTTTAGTATCACTTTGTCCACATCTACAAAAACACTTTCTAGAATTTTGATTTGAATTATATTGAGATATAGATAAACTTGAGGACAATGAACACTTAGCAATTTCAAGTCTTTTAACCCATGAAAACAGTATCACTTTCCATTAATTTAGGTCTTTATTAGTTTCTCTCAACAATGTTAAATATTTCAGTATATGGGTCTTAATACATCTTTTGTCAGATTTGTCTGGGTATAGCTCAGTGGTAGAGCATTTTGCATCAAATTTTCTATTAGGCGATCATGCCATCTGTGAATAATAGTTTTACTTCTTTTCTGATTTGAATGCCTTTTATTTCTTTTTCTTGACTTACTATACTGGCTAGAACCTTTAATACAATGTTCAATAGAAGAAGTGAGAACATTCTTCTTATTATTAAGTATGTTAGCTCTAGGTTTCTTATAGATTCCCTTTATCAAATTGAGGAAATTCCCTATAACAAGTTTGCTACTACTTGAAAGGTTGTTGAAACCTAGTGAAGGGTTTTATCAGAGAGGATATTGGATTTTCTTTTCTTTTTTTTTTTTTTTTTTGGTGTTTATTTTTTGAGAGAGAGAGAGAGGGAGATGAGATAGAATCTGAAGCAGGCTCCAGGCTGTCAGCACAGATCCTGATGCAGGGCTTGAACCCACAAACTCTGAGATCATGACCTGAGCTGAAGTCGGCCACCCAACTGACTGAGCCACCAGGCGCCCCAGATATTGGATTTTCTTAAATGCCTTTTCTGTATCTTTTGAAATGATCATATGGAATTCTTTTTTAGTTTTAGTTTATCAATATGGTGAATTATATTGAATGATTATGAATGTTAACCAATCTTGCATGTTTGTGATAAATTCCACTTGGTCATAGTGTATTCTTTTTATATATTGTTGGGTTTGATTTCCTAAAATTGTGTTAAGAAATTTTTTCATCTTTGCCCAGGAGCAGTATTGCTCTGTAGTTTTCTTGTAATGTCTTTGTATAGTTTTGGAGTCCAGATAGTGCTGGCCTTATAAAATGCGTTGGAAAACATTACCTTCTCATCTTTCTGGAAGAATTTGTGTAGAATTGGTATTATTTCTTGATAATGTTTGGCAGAATTCCCCAGTGATGCTATCTGAACCTGGAATTTTCTGTGTGGGAAGCATTTTATTTATTTATGTTTTACTTTTTTAGTAGGTATAGAACTAGTCAGTTTACTTTCTTTTTTTATTAAATTATTTTAAAAAATTTTAATGTTTTATTTACTTCTGAGAGAGAGAGAGAGAGACAGTGTGAGCACGGGAGGGTCAGAGAGAGAGGAAAACACAGAATCCGAAGCAGGCTTCAGGTCCTGAGCTGGCTGTCAGCACAGAGCCTGACACAGGACTCAAACCCACGAACCATCATATCATGACTTGAGCCGAAGTCAGACACTTAACCGACTGAGCCACCCGGGCGCTCCATAGTCAGTTTATTTTCTGAGTGAGTTTTGGTAGTTTGTGTCTTTGGAAGAAATTGTCTACTTTATCTAAATTATCTAATTTATTGGCATGCCGTTCATAATATTCCTTTATCATCCTTTTAATGTCTGTAGAATCTGTGGTGATGTCACCTCTCATTCTTGATACTGGCAGTTTTTGTACTCTTTCACTTTTTTTTTTTTAAGTGTATTCATTTTTAAGAGACAGCACACGCACAAGGCAGAGAGAGAATTCTCAGCAGGCCTCCATGCTGACATGACAGTGCAGAGCCCCATGTAGGCCCAATCCCATGAACCCTGAGATCATGACTTGACCTGAAATCAAGAGTCAGACACTCAACTGACTGAGCCACCCAGGCACTCCCTTTCACCTTTTCTTGATCACTCTAGATAGAGTTTTATCTGTTTTATTGATATTCTCGAGGTCTTTGCTTTCATTAATTTTGTCTGTTGTTTTTCTGTTACCTATTTAATTGATGTCTGTTCTTATTTTTGTTCTTTCCTTCTGTTTGTTTGGGGTTCAGGTTGTTCTTTTTCTGGTTTTTTAAGACTATACCTGAGGTCACTGATTCGTCATCTTTCTTTTCTAACATAGGCATTTTTATACTATGTATTACTTTAGTTGGAGAACACGTTTTGATTTTCATTCAGTTCAGAATACTTTCTAATTTCCCTGTTGATTTCTTCTTTGATTCATGGGTTGTTTAGAAGTGTGTTTAGTTTACAAATATTGGAGTTTCCCCAGTATCTTCCTTTCCCAGTATCTTTTGTTACTATTTCTAATATAACTACCTTATAGTCAGAAAACAAAAGTGACTTGAACCCTTTAAAAGGTATTGGAACTGTTTTGTGCCCCAGGATTTGGTTTATCTTGGTGAATGTTCCACATGTACTTGAAAAGAGTATATATTCTGCTCTTGTTGTGTGGAGTGTTCTATAAATGTCAAGAAGGTCAAATTGGTTAATAGTGTTTAAGTCTTTTGTGTTTTTATTGATTTTCTGTCTACTTGTTCTACCAATTATTGAGAAAGGGGTGCTGAAATCCTAAACTATATCATGAATTTGTCTATTTTTTAAACACCCTTCATGAGGTATATTTCCAATACTACAGTCTATCCATTTAAAGGGCACAACTAGGGCCACTTGGGTGGCTTACTCAGTTAAGCATCTGACTTCGTCTCAGGTCATGATCTCATGGTTCGTGGGTATGAGCCCTCCGTCGGGCTCTGTGTTGGCAGCTCTGAGCCTGGAGCCTGCTTCACATCCTGTCTCAGTCTCTCTCTGCCCCTCCCCCGCTCACACACTGTCTCTCTCAAATATAAAAACCATTAAAATTTAAAAAAAAATTTTTTTTTTAAATGTTTTATTTATTTCTAGGAGAGAGAGAGACAGCGTGAGCAGGGGAGGGTCAGAGAGAGAGAGAATCACAGACTGAAACAGGCTCCAGGCTCTGAGCTGGCAGTCAGCACAGAGCCCGACGCGGGGCTCGAACCCACGAACCGTGAGATCATGACCTAAGCGAAAGTCGGACGCTTAACCGACTAAGCCACCCAGGCGCCCCAAAAAATTTTTAATTAAAAAAAAGTGTACAGCTGGGGCGCCTGGGTGGCTCAGTTGGTAAAGCGTCCGACTTCAGCTCAGGTCATGATCTCATGGTTCATGGGTTCGAGCCCCGTGTCGGGCTCTATGCTGACAGCTAGCTCAGAGCCTGGAGACTGTCTTCGGATTCTGTACCTCCCTCTCTCTCTGACCCTCCCCTGCTCACACTGCTTCTCTCTCTCCTCTCTCAGAAATAAATAAAACCTTTAAAAAAAGTGTACAACTAAATTTTTTTATCATTATCCAATTTTGGAACATTTTAGTCCCCCCTACAAGAAAGAAACCACATACTCATTAGCATTTGTTTCCCATCACCCACCACCACCACCACACCACAGCCCTAAACAACTAATCTACTGTCTGTCTCTCTAGATTTGCTTATACTGGATATGTTACGTAAGTGGAATCATGCAATATATGCCCTCTTGTAATTGGCGCCTTTCACTTAGCCTGTTTTCTAGTTTGAGTCAATTCGTAGCAGGTTGCAGCACTAAGAACTTCACTTCTTTTTATTGCCACGTAATTACATTGTATGGGTATATATTGCATTTTATTCATTTGTTCATCAGTTGATGGACATTGGATTGTCTCCACTTTGGGGCTATTATGAATAATGTTTCTATAAATATTGGTGTACACAAATTTTTGTGTTGTCATATGTTTTTATTTCTCTTGAGCATTTGCCTAAGAGTGGAATTGTTGGGTCATATAATGACTCCTATGTTTAATTTTTTGAGGAACCGCCAAACTGTTTTCCAAAGTGGCTGTGCCATTCTTCATTCCCACTAGGAATGTATGAAGGTTTCTCCACATCCTTGCCAATATTTGTTACTGTATTCTTTATTATAGTTGTCTTAGTGGGTTCATTGTGGTTTTGATTTGTATTTCCCTAATGACTAATAATGTGTGTAGCATCTTTTTATATGCTTATTGGCCATTTGTATGTCTTTAGAGTAATGTCTATTCAGATCCTTCGTTTATTTTTCTCTTGGGCTGTTTTTTAATTATTGAGTTATAATTCTTTATTCCTACCATATTCTGGACACAAATACCTTATCAGATACATAATTTGCAAATATATTCTTTCTCTCATTTTGTGAGTTTTCTTGCCACTTTCTTGGTATTATTTATAGCACAAAGGTTTTTAATTTTGATATAGTCCCAGTTTATCTGTTTTTTTTCTTTTGTCACTTGTGCTTTTGGTTGAGAAATCATTGCCTAACCCAAGATGACAAAGATTTACTCGTGGTTTTTTTTTTTTATCTTTTGATTTATCTTGTTGAATGTTCCACATGTACTTGAAATGAATGTATATTCTTCTTTTGGTTGTGTGGAGTAGTCTATAAATGTCTATGTAAATGTTCTATAGATATAAAAAATTAGTTTTTTATCTTAATTCTAGTTAACATACATTGTTACATTAGTTTCCGGTGTACAAAATAGTGACTCAACAGTTTATATATCACCCTGTGTGCATCACAAGCGCATTCCTTAATTTCCATCACCTCTTTAACTCCTGTTTTCTTCTAAGAGTTTTAAGACAGTTTCTCACTTTTCTGAAACAACTATTTACCTTTTTCTTTCTCAGTAGACCTTCTTCACCACCTTGCCCCCACCTCAGCTGATGACTTAAGCACCTTTTTTATTTAGAAACGAAGCATTCAGAAAGAAGTCCCTCTTCTTACAATCTTCATGTCTATGGATAAGCCTGTATCTCTCCTCATCTTCTTAACTGTGTGGTTCTGACAAGGATCCGTCCCTTCACCTGGGTTCTGGATTCCTATCCCTCCCTTCTCCTGAACTTCACTTCTTCTGCCCCCCATCTTCAACCTCTTTCTGCTTGTGTCCGCATATAAGCATGTTTTAATGAGTCCCATCTTTAAACTGTCCCTTGGCTCCAAATGCCCTACTCCCCTTCACAGCCAAACTTCTTAGACATTTCCTCTCCCGCTGCCTCCACACCTCACCACTACTTCCTCTGCCACTCCCTCATCAGCTTTCAGCTGTCATCAGGTCACCAGTTATCCCCGTGTGGCCAAGTCCAGGGTTACTTTTTTCCTTACTCAGGCTTGGCAGAATTAGCCAGTTTCCACACCTCCTCCTCAAAGTACTCCTCTCTCCATTTCTGTGATTCCATACTCTCCCAGTCCTCCCCTGCCTTCCTGGTTATTGCCTCTGCTCCCTTTCCCTAGCTCCTCTAGTTTTATTCAGTATTCAGTATTGTGAAATACTGGAGTACTGTAGAACTAAGACCTGGGCCTTCTTCCCTATCCATACGAGGTAACCTCATCCCTTTTCATAACTTTTAAATATTATTTGTGTGCTAGTCACTCCCAGATTTGTCCCTAGCTCAGACTTAACCCTGTGTGTTGCACGCTGGTAGATCTAACTGCCTTTTTAAATAACGGATATCTGTAAACATGGATACCCAGATTAACATGCTCTGCACTCTGCTCTTCCTCACCTCACTAAATAACACTACAGCCATCCATTTGTTCAGACCCCAAACCTATGTGTCATCCATATTTCTTCCCAGTGTCATCTCCCACATCCTGTCTGTCACCAGGTTCTTTCTGTTTTAGCTCCAAACTATAGCTCATATCTGTTTACTCCTCTCCATCCTGGCTGCCCCCATCCTAATCTAAATGACCACCATCTTGCATTTAAACTTCTGCATTAGCCTTCTAGGGAGTCTCTCTGCCTTCACTTTTGCCCTCCCCAATCCATTTTCTATACGGAAAAAGTGTTCCTCTTCTTATAACACAGTATATCTTATTATACCCCTGCTGGACCTTCATTTCACTTGAAGTTAAACTCCATGCGCCTTACCTTGCTCTATGAAAGTACTTCATGATCTAGCCCCTGACAGTCTCTCCAGCCTTGTCACACCCTGGCTTTTTCCATGGCCAGCTCCTTCTCATTTTTTATATCTCACCTTTCCTGTCAGTCCTCAGAGAGGCTTCTCCTGACCGCTAGCTTCAGTCACGCTTGTGTGTACACCATTCTTCTCATCGTGGCACAAAGGATTCATATCCTTATGGGCCTCTGGTGTAAGTGACACTTACCTTGTTTGTTATTCGTGCCTCTCCTCCCCCCCGGAAAGTAAGTAAGGATCTTGTTTGCTGTGTTCACCGCTGTATTATATTTCCAGTTCCTAGTACTTGCCTGGCACATAGTGGGCACTTAATTAAAGCTTGTTGAGAAAAGAGAGGAATAGGAAAGGAAGGAAAAGAACTCATTAAAAATAAGGAATTCCCTAAATGGGTAAGGGGCATTAAGGAATCTACTCCTGAAATCATTGCTGTACTATATGCTCACTAAATTGGATATAAATTTAAAAAATAAATTTTCAAAAAAGGAATTCCCTGCTTTTTTTTTTTTTTAAGTCTACTTATTTGAGACAGTGCAAGTGAGGGAGGGGCAGAGAAAGAGGGAGAATCCCAAGCAGACTCTGCTCTACCAGCACAGAGCCTGACGAGGGCCTCAAACTCATGAAACCATGAGATCATGACCTGGGCTGAAACCAAGAGTCAGACACTTAACCAACTGAGCCACCCAGGTGCCCCAGAAATTTCCAGCTTTAAAAAGTTCTATACTGAAGTAGTAAGAGCAAATGAATGAAAGTAGGAGAGAGAGAAAAAAAAAAAACATTTTATGGAACTAAACCATTGCAGCCTCTTGGTGCCTTCCTGGTTACACAGAGAACACTGAAACCCAGTCCGGGGGCTTCACCATTTTAAACTTTTGGCAGCTGCGTCATTTCTTCCCTTTGTCCTTGCGTGTTTCATCCTCCTAACTCTTTCTTGAGGATCAGAGGACAGCGTTTCCAGACCGTGCCAGGTTCCTGTCATTAGTATTGTATCCTCACAATCCATGTCCACTGATCTAGGTGCAGGAACTGGGCGCCTCATAGACTGAGAGAGATTATCAGGAAACAAATGCAAACTGTGGTTATTAGCTTAGCCTATGTTTTAAGCATTCAGTAACAGATCTGAAAAGATCTGAAAAGCTACTGTAAGTAAAGTGATCTGCACTCTGAAGATAAAACAGAATAAGGAGATATGGAGCATGATTAAAGGAAGGGGATGTTAGGTAGGATGTGCGTTCTGGGGGAAGTAGCCCATGAACCAGGACCCAAATGAGGTGAAGGAGCAAGTCACATGGAGTTGTGGAGGAAGAGCATCCCAGACAGGTTTGAGGTACTAACCAGGTTTTGCTGACTTTTCCTCTGTTATCCCCCACCTTTAATCAGTGTGTCCCTTTTCTAGACCACACCATAATTCAGCCCAGGGCCTTCTATACTATTGTGCGGATTATATACTGCACACCTCTAGGGGGCACCATTCACATGTGTTATCATGGTACGTTTGAATATTTCTTAAGACACTTTTCCAGTAGACGGCAGTAAGGTTCATGAGGACAGGGTGGCTTTTGCTCATCTAGGTTTGCGTATAAGCTAATGTCATTACCCCTCTTTCCTTCTCTGATGCATCCAAGTCTTTTAATCTCTGGGCCCCAGTCTTATCCTGTAAGCTTTTCTTTCTTTTTTCTCTTTCTGTTTTTCTTTCAAACATTTGAAACTTAAAGAATTGCACGTGTAGTACAGAAAACTCCCATATAACCTGCACTCTAGTTCACCAGTTGTTAACATTTGCCTACTTTTGCTTTATAACTGTGCCCCTCTCTCCATAGGAGAGCTGGTTGCAAACATCCTGTCCCTTTACACCCTGACTTTGGAGTGTGTGGTGGTGGTGGTGGTGGTGGTGGTGTTTTTTGAGCAGGAATGTTGTTTTACATAGCCGCAGTACACTTAATCAAATTTAGGAAATTTAACGTTGATACAGTATCGTTAACCCTTGAACCTCACAATAATGGACTCTGACCTCCACGTAGTTGAAAATTCGCATATAACTTTCGACTCTCCAAAAACTTAACTACTAATAGCATACTATTGACTGGAAGCCTTACCAATAACACAGTCAATTAACACATATTTTGTATGTTACATATATTGTATTCTTATAATGAGCCGGAGAAAAGAAAATGTTAAGAAAATCAAAAGGAAGAAAAAATATATTTGCAAATACTGTACTGTATTGGGGAAAAATCCACATGTAAGTGACCCATGCAGTTAAAACGTGTGTTGTTCAAGGGTCACCTGTACTTTTATCAGTTATATAGTCCGCATTCACGATTTGTCTGTTGTCCCAGTGATGTCCTTTGTAGCTACTTTTTTTTTTTTTTTTTAATGTTTTATTTATTTCTAGGAGAGAGAGAGAGACAGCATGAGCAGGGGAGAGTCAGAGAGAGAGGGAGTCACAGACTGAAACAGGCTCCAGGCTCTGAGCCGGCAGTCAGCACAGAGCCCGATGCGGGGCTCGAACCCATGAACCGCGAGATCATGACCCAAGCGAAAGTCGGACGCTTAACCGACTAAGCCACCCAGGCGCCCCTTTTTGTAGCTACTTTTATCCCTTTATCTAGTGTTCAGTCTTTGATCACATTTAGATTTATGCTTCATGAACTCGCCTTACTCTATTTTCTTATTTTTTATTAAAGTATAATTAAAATACAATGTTCCATGAATTTCAGGTGTACAATATGATTCAGCAATTCTACACATTACTCAGTGCTCATCACAATAAGAGTACTCTTAATCCCTGTCACCTGTTTCCCCCATTCCCCACCCACCTCCCCTCTGGCAACCACCAGTTCGTTTTCTGTATTAAGAGTCTGGTTTTTATTTGTCTCTTTTTTCTTTGTTCATTTCTTTTGTTTATTAAATTCCACGTATGAGCTAAATCATATGGTATTTGCCCTTTTCTGTCTGACTTCACTTGATATACCCTCTAAATCCATCCATGTTGTAAATTTCTCAGTTTGAGTTTGTCTGCTGCTTTCTTACTGGATTGAAGTTCTGTGTTTTTGGTAAAAGTATCATAGAAGTGATGTTGTGTCCTCCGTGCATTACACCAAGTGGCACATGGTATCTGTTCCATTCCTAAACATTCTGAGTGGAAACTGTACTTGTGGACTTAGGAACTGTGACATGTGTGTACTCGGACGCTGACTAGGAATCCGGCTTAGTATTTGCTCTCATAAGAAGGCAGCACTCTGTCCAGCTTTTCTGTCCAATCATGTGCCTGACTTGTGTCCCAGCTCTCCTTTGCAATGTCACTAGCTGGGACTCTCCACTTCCCATCAGGAGTCATAGCCCCTCTTACTTCTCCTAGTGTCACATCCCTTGACTGGAATCTTTGAACCAGAGATTACTTCTTCTATACAGTCAGCATGTCTTTAGTGTGAATGTTTCAAGTTAAGTTCCTTTGGCTCTAGCAAGGTTAGGCTTCAGTATGGGGAAGAACTAGGTGCCAAGGGACCCACTTGAACAGATTCAAGTTCATTTTACCCTCAATCACAGTCTTCCAGGCCTACCGTACTTTGATTGTAGTTAAAATTTGAGTGTTTATTGTATGCCATTTACAGTGCTAAGCATTCTACTGCATTACCCTTATATAGTCCTTAAAACAACGCTAGGAAATAGATATTACTTTCTTTGTTTTACAAGAGAAAAAAAGGTTTAGAAAGGTCAGTTAAGACCATATAGCCAAAAAGTACCAAGACTCTAAACTCCTGTCTCCAATTCCAGAGCCCTTGCTTTTCTTTATAAATAAAAGAATCCTGCAATAGGGCCATTAGTGTTGAAATTAACCTTCACGGTTGACATTCAAATATAGTGTCATTGCTAAATAGGAGATAATTGCTGGCAACTTTTACATACATTTTTTGAGGTGTCTGTAAGTAGCAGAACTTAAATTTTTCCTGTTTGGATGTCCCCTACCATAAGACCCACTTGCCTAAGACAGTCTTGGTTTATACCTATTTCCTAACAGTTATTAATAGTGGCCCCATTCATTTTCAGAGGTATTGTGGTTTGGTTTGGTTTGGTTTGGTTTGGTTTTAAAGTTTATTTTTGAGAGCAAGACAGAGCATGAGTGGGAGAGGGGCAGAAAGAGAGCGAGACACAGAATCAAGATCAGGCTCCAGGCTCTGGGCTGACAGCGCAGAGCCTACGTGGGGCTCGAACCCACAAACCGTGAGATCACAACCTGAGCAAAAATCAGATGATTAACCAACTGAGCCACTCAGGTGCCCCTAGAAGTATTGTGGTTTAGATAATGGTATGGTCCCCTGCCTATCATAATCCTTCCTGAGATCTCTTCAGATTAACAGAGACCTGGTATATGTTATTGTAACTAACGCTAATAGATTGGTTTGTTTTTATCCATCACTCTTTCTGGCCTGGCCCAATTTACACATTAGCTTTGGTTTTATAGTGACCAAACTATACTATATCGTCACAGATTGCTTAATTTATTCAACAGTTACCAATACTTTATCACACTTGCTGTACATCCTTTCTGCTGAAACACTTAAAGAAAATGACACTTTACCCCAGTGTGGCCATCCCTAAAAAAATAAGTTTCTAAGTTTTTATGAACCTGTCCAGAAACCACAAGAACCTTTTGCAGTGTGAATCCTCATTTCTGATAGCATTTGATTTTCATGTATCAGGTTCTCTTATGGAGGGTGCACCCGTAATGGCATGCTGGTGTGTTGCTTCTCGGGTATGCAGGACACAGCCGAAGAGCAGTGCTGGCCATGTGGCCACATGTAACCTGTGTCCCCTTTCTTTTGGCAGTGCACGATCTGATTTTCTGGCGAGATGTGAAGAAGACTGGGTTTGTCTTTGGCACTACGCTGATCATGCTGCTCTCGCTGGCGGCTTTCAGTGTCATCAGTGTGGTTTCTTACCTCATCCTGGCTCTTCTCTCTGTCACCATCAGCTTCAGGGTCTACAAGTCTGTCATCCAAGCTGTACAGAAATCAGAAGAGGGCCATCCATTCAAGTGAGTTGAAGTATCACAAGTAACGCGTTACAGCTTAGGGAGGGGGGTTGCTGAGGCCGGTAGGTCAACAAGTCAGACCTGACATCATCAAGAATTTATAGGGCCTAATGCAGCTGGTCGCTTGTATGAACTATCAACTAAAAACCTTGTCACTTAAAAAGTGGCCAAGAACTTTTTGACAAATTCACACTTTAAGGCCAAAGAAGTGTCTGAATTCCTGAGCAGAGCAGGGAGAACAGGGCCTCCATGACAGCACTCAGTCACATGGGTTCCCAAGGACACATTTAAGCTTCCACATAGTTAAATCTTAAAACAGCTTTCAAATCCAGGTATTGAGTCTGCAGTCTTGGCGATATCAGAATTTGATACGTTTGCTTTTAGTTTTATTACTGATTTCCTTCTTAATTCTCCTTCAGTTTTCTTTATACCAAGAGCAGGTCCTGATGAAGTCAGTAGGTCATGCATTTCTAGAATCCACTTGCTAGCTTTCCTCACTGTGCTGTGACTTAGACAAATGTTTCCCTCCACTTTTCCTCTTGAAAATCTTAGGCCGTAAACATTTTTAACATTTGCAAATGTTGGGTTTTTTTCAAAACCCGTTTCTTACAGGGAAAGAACCTCTTCTATGACCTCTCAGGACTGCAGCTCTGGTCCTTTTATTTTCTCTTGGTGAAAATAGAACAGACAGTTTAAACTGTATGTGGCATTAAAAAAGTTATTCCAAATTACTTTTAATAAATCAGTAGGTGTTCAGTGAGTGAATACGTTTTATTGTTTTGCCACAAGCTCAGCTGTCTTAGCTCAGGTTTCCTCTTCTGCATGACACTGTTGTGGATTATAAAGTGTGTACTGCTAAGCTGTATGAATTACAACATCAAATTTTTGTAATTTTTATATTTGGTAGTAAATATTTTCTTAAATACAAAAAGTAAGCATGCCTGTTCCTTTTTGTTTTCCCAAGACTGTAGGCTCTTTAAGGCAAAAGCAGTCTTCCCTTTCCTCATGCCCAGCACACAGCAGAGGGTCTGATACTCAGTCGGCACTCAGTAGGTACTGCGTGAATGCACAGGTCAGGAGCACACGGTTACATCTCAGTTCTGTAGTGCATCTGGGAGCAGACCCAGGTCTTCCTGTCTTTTTCTGTAGTTGTCAACCCTATCAAACTCAGTATCTCCATCTTCCTTTTTGTTGACAAATGTTTTATAATGCCTCTTTTATCATTTTGAAGTGAAATTCGTAGATATCTACAAACAGAATCTCAAAAGTAGACTCTGATTATAAAGAAAGAAGATAAAAGCCCATTTATAATAAAAATCATACATATTCTAGTTAATATTTAACTGCTTGCACATGACTACACACACACAAAATAAATACAGACATTAGATACTTGGAGTTAGGTGTATAATCTCCAATACAGAGGTGAGTTTTCAAAATAGTGAAAAGCATCTCAGGGAAGTTTAGCATGAACAAAATTCAGTGTGAAAATATTCAGGATATGTTCAAACTGTGGGGACAATACCCTGTTTTTAATGTTCTGGACTTTTGATAATTATAAATGGGTTCATACCTTCCCAAATATCCTTTGAGGCAATAAAAGTTACGCAGGGCATAGGACTGCCCTTTATTGTGTGAGAACATCCCACACTTTGCAGACCTCTGGCATCTCTGCTTCTGCCCACTGAGGGACAGTGATGCCCTCTGCCCACCCCATGACAGCAAAAAGTGTCCCTACAGATTTTCACAGTTGCCCTTGGGGGAATGTCATGCTGTAAAGAACTGCTCTGCTAACAGAAAGAGATCTTCCTTGTCAGATGTATGACTATTGTTTCTTCTTCTGGAAGAGCCTACCTGGATGTAGACATTACTCTGTCCTCAGAAGCTTTCCATAATTACGTGAATGCTGCCATGGTGCACATCAACAGGGCCCTGAAGCTCATTATTCGTCTCTTTCTGGTGGAAGACTTGGTTGACTCCTTGAAGGTTAGTTGTTCCTACAGCTTTTGGCGGTGAGGCTGAGGAAAACCAAGGACTAGGTTATAGTTCCGAAGAACAACAGTAAATAGGGGTTCCTCACACACAAAAATACATGTCTGCTTCTCTCCCACATTTGGGGTAGGAGTGAAACGGGGATAGGAGTCAATGGCCTCCTGGACCTGAAGAATTTTAGAACAAGGAGAATGTCATTGACAGAAATACAGTTAGAGTCTGAGCTTAAGAGAACACAGAATGGTCTCATGCCTCCTTCAGATGAATGGTGCAAGGGAGGTAACCTTCATTTTGAAGTTATTGATGACATACATCACTAAATTTATGCAGACTTCATTGTCAAGAGGAGAATGGCATCAGTTAACCTAAATTTTGCGTTATGCTTATTCCCACTTAACTCTCTGATGTTGGCATTCACAGCTGGCGGTCTTCATGTGGCTGATGACCTATGTCGGTGCCGTTTTCAATGGAATCACCCTTCTGATTCTTGGTAAGGTGACAAGGAAAATGTCTCCATGCTCTCGGAAGTAGTTAGCCCTTGAAAAACACAGATCTGAACTGCATGGGTCATAACACCTATCCGTAGAATTTTTGCAGTGCGTTGTGGTAAATGTATTTTCTCCTAACGATTTTCTGACTAACGCTTACTTTTGTTGTAAGAATACAGTATTTACTGCATATAACATACAAAATATGTTCATTGACTGTGTTCTCAGAAATGCTTCTGGCCCACAGTAGGCTATTAGTCAAGTTGGGGCAAGGGATCAGCAGTTGTGTGCAAACTCTCAACTGCACAGGGTGTCTGTCAGTGCTCCTAATCCCCACAGTGTTCAGGGGTCATCTGTGATTGGTGGAAGCAGGAGCAAAGCCTGTCTCCACTCTTCCCACATGGCCCAGCCTTTAACATCCATAAACCTTGAACTGGATATTGGAAGGACCTTTGTTTGTTGGCCATGGGTTTATTGGAAGGGCCTAACCGTAAAGAAGTATCAAAACAGCTAGAAGTAAAGGAGAGTTGTCTACAGTTGGGTTAAATATGGGGATCTTAGAGAAATCATTTTCAGGGCACCTGAGTGGCTCAGTCGGTTAACTGTCTGACCCTTGATTTCCACTCAGGTTATGATATCATGGTTCATGAGGTCAAGCCCCGTGTCAGAGCAGAGCCTACTTGGGATTCTCTCTCTCCCCCCCTTCCTCTCTCCCCCCCTTCCTCTCTCCCTCCCTTCCCCCCCTCCCTTCCCCCCTCCTCCTCTCAAAAATAAATAACATATTTTTAAAGACGAAATCATTTTCATAATTTGGAAATTATTTGTAATACAAAGAAGGCAGCCTGTGTACCTATAGATTGAAAGTTTATATTTCCCTATATTTCATGAAGAAAAATGGTGTGTATATATGGAAACCAACTCGACAATAAACTATTTAAGAAAAAAGTAAAAAAAAAAAAAAAAAGAAAGAAAGAAAAATGGTGTGTGTTACTTGAGTCTTGGGTCTTTTTGACTGCCTCACATTTATACCTGCCATGTCCTGTGATTCTCTTACAGCTGAACTGCTCATTTTCAGTGTTCCAATTGTCTATGAGAAGTACAAGGTAAGCTCGTGTCTTCTGTTTTGAATCAGATAAGCCTGTTGATTATGACTAGTTTCAGTTCATGTTTTAAGCATTGCAAGTTTGGGGCAACCGTTTTCTAACTATTTCTCCAGTCTAATTTTATAAGTCAAGAGCCTATAAAAAATTGGTAATAGTGGTTTCCTATACCAAGAAAAACTGAATGTTCAGGAGAGAAAAGTTGGTAGTAAGGAGACTTCTTTTTGTGCCTCGCTGTGTCTTTTAAGTTTTTATCATGTGGATGCATTACTAAGTTGAAAAAGTGCTTAAATAAATAAAAGCTGGTATCTGAAAAGAAACTTAAACTATCAAGGCTATTATGGGAATCCCGTTGGTGTGAAAAGATGTTTGCATTGTGGAATGGCGTATGCAGAGCCTTGCTGGATGTGAGAAGGTTATTCTTTGTAGGTCAAGTGATCCATTATTTATACCTTTTGGTATTAAATGGATTAGTCTTACATGGGAGCCACAACACATTAGTGATTACCGAGCACAGATTAGACAGTTGCTAGTATTCAGAAAATGCTTTATTCTCCAGTGTCTCCAAAGGAAACAGCTAGCAAGTAAGACCTTCGCGGAAGAAATGAGTGATTTTTACTTCCAACAGAGTATGAGGTGTTTGTGGCATAATTTAAATTCCAAAACCTTAAGTTTTTAAAATATTTGTTAACGGGGCATTATTTTCATTTCCCAGAATATGCAGTACTATTTTTAAAAAATGATTAAACTGGACAACAGAACATTACCTTCAGGAAAATTGTTAATCTGTGTGTTGCCGTAACTGAGTCTCTTTCCTTCCTTAAAGACCCAGATCGATCACTATGTTGGCATCGCCCGCGATCAGACCAAGTCAATTGTTGAAAAGTAAGTACGCTTAAGTTCCACATTTTATCATGACGTGTGTGTTTTTCCCCAGTTAATTTTAGCCTCCTCTGTAAAATAACTGACTCAAAGAAAGTAATTTTCACCCTGAAGAAAAAATGTTGGTTGATAGTTTTATTTTACTAGAACTTATTTCATCTGCTTCTTAAAAAAAAACATCCTTTGTGTCTTAGACTAAAAAGGACCGATGGAATTAGAACCTTTGCGTTTTAGAATTGGCCTTTAAGTGTTTGTGGCTCCCAGCACACATGCATCTGTTTTTACACGTTTCAATTTTAAGCCAAACTCTTCCCTTTCTTTTCAGAAATAAGAGTTTTACTAAATAAATTACTCAAGGCGCTAAGCCACCTCTTTTCTAAAACTACCAAACCCCTCTGTTTTCTCTATTTTTTAAACCAATTTAATATTAATATCAATTAGTAATAAAATATCTCCCTCTATCAAGGAACCATTTGGGGGGTTTTGGAGGTTTTTTTAATTACTTAACAGTAAACACTTAGAAACTTTTAATTAAAATGTTAATATTTTTCCGTATTCAGATATTTAAGAAACAAAACCTCAAAAGCAGTTAAATCTCTTTTGTGCTCCACCCACCCCCACCCCCAGTCCCTTTCACACCCCAGATTTTAGTGCTTTTTCCAGTTTTGATATGTGGAAAGCAACTACATGCACACAGCTCGGGCTTGATGCCAGGGTCTTTACTTGCTCTTTCGCTTTTGTAGGTATACATTGGAGTTAAAACCAGGCAAGGACAGTTAGTGCAAATATGTATCTGTTGCTGTTTACTCCTCACTGGGAAAGATGGTGATAGCGTAGCTTTGAAACCTGATGTCTTGGGTAGTCCCTGCTGGTGTGGCTTTGACATTGGTTGAGAGGTGTGTGAATGACCTGAGTGATGGGCAACCTTAGTGCACAAAATACAGGGTAGCTTTGGTGTCCGGTGACGGGCTGGGAACTGTCCCCTGCTCCCGTTGTCTTTTTATATGTCACCCTGACCCTTGACTCCGGTTCCTTTGGGGCACCAGCGGGTAACCTAGCACTCCCAGAGAAACAGGCTCTTGCACCGCTGGTGTGGAGAACATAGCAGGCAGTACGCCCCGACGCCCCTTACTCTCCTCTCTAGCCCCCACCGCACCGTGAGGGTGCCAGGAGGCGCATGTGGTGAAAGAGAATGGGGAGCCCGCACCGTAGCAGGGAGGAGGGGGTGGACCCCTCAGCTCGTCCCACACCAGCCTCCGCCCCGCCTCTTTCCATCCAGAGTAAGCCTGCTGGAAATGGGAGGGTGTTTTCACAGCGCTCCAGCAAGGTCAGGACTGTCTTCCAGTATCACTGTTGAAGTAAAAGCCTAGAACCAAAGTCTGGGTTTTCACCTTCTTCTTCTTCTTCTTCTTCTTCTTTTTTCTTCTTCAATAGGATACAAGCAAAACTCCCTGGAATCGCAAAGAAAAAGGCAGAATAAGTACATGGAAACCAGAAATGCAACAATTACTAAAACACCACTTAATAGTTATAAGGTTATTACTTGTACTATGAAGGAACGTGCTCAGTGTCAGCTCGAGCCTGCATTCCAAGCTTCTTTTTCTTAATTTGGTGTTTTCTTCCCTCCTTTCCCTTTACCCTCCGTATCAAGCACAAGAATTGTTGGACTAAAAAAAAGAACTGATATCTTAGGACCCAAAAGAATAAAGAAAGAATCTAATAGGATAAATCAGTACCTTAATGGTGGTGGGGCTTTTACTTGGAGCTTGAAAGGGGAGAGGTTGGAGGTCAAGGAGAAATAAAAGACAAAGCACTGCTCGGATTCTATCCAGCTTTCAAGGACTAGTCTTACGCAACTTCCCGTCAGGGTTTTACCCTTATTTTTAAGTTAAGAAATAATGATTAACTTATGAGGAAATTATCTGGGGACAAGAGTGGGATTCCTTCCCCTGGGTCTTTGGCAGCTCTCTGACCCCGTCTTCCTGCCCCACAACGTGAGCAGCTGCTCCTGACATTCCTCTTCCTCGCATAATGATAGAACTTTCAAGTCTATGAATAACCTGTAGGTGATAGTGCGCATTCCCGATTCCCAGAATGCCGTCTGGTAACCAAGAATGGAACCTGAAAGTGGGGCTGTGACGGCCCTCGCTCTCCCACTCATCCCTAGAGAGGAAAGCTCCCGCCGTTTGGGAGGGTGGTGTCTGTGTCGTTTGTGGTGGGCACCAGTTCTGAGCTTCAGTTTGAGAACTCATTCCTGAATGTGCTTTCCTCCCTCCTCCCTGCCCACCTCACCTCGAGTTTAATAAATATGGTTGTACTTTTCTTATTATGAAATAAATGTCTGTAACTGCTGTACACTGCTGTAAACTTGTTAGAGAAAAAAAATAATCTGCATGTGGGCTCCTCAGGTGTTGAGTTATTGTAATCCTATCTCAGTCCATGGGGGGGAAACATTCTCAAGAGGTGAATACAGAAACAAAGGGCCTTTTTTGCTTTTATCTTTTCTCTGCATCTTCCTCCTTCCCTCCATACATCCTTAACCTGTGCTCCTCATCTTACCCTAAGCACCAAAGCCAAGCTGGCTTGAGAGGGGCTTGTGTGTGGTGGAGGGGCCACAGGGCAGTGTGAGGAAGTGCGTTCTGTGGTTCACAGGGAGCTTTGACTTTGAGGCCCGCTCGCAGGCGTGCTTTACCGTTTGAGGGCTCCTGCGTCTTCAGGCACCTTAAATGTCGTATCACGCCCCTGCGTGGCCCAGGGTGCTCCTTTGGAGAGCGCTTTCCCCGAAGCTGTACGTCAGGGCCACCGCGCAGGGCCAGCTTGTGCTGCCGGGCTCCGTGCACAATTGGAAGCTAACAGAACAACCCAGACCGACGTCAGAGGGAGGGCGATCAGGAATCTGATTCCTGTTGAGACCGATCTGTGTCTTTGTCTCCTTCCAACGTGAAAATTCAGTCAGCTTGGAAGAAAAGTCATCTGAATTCCTTCAGGTTGTAAACTCGTAGTCATGAGGGAATGTGCGCTGGTGACTTTAAAGTAAGGGCTCGTGTTTGATGGTCCCAAAGCAGTGCAACTCTGTAGAAGGTAGTGGAAATTTTCTTTCTACTGTTTTAGAGAAGTTACTTCAGCATTTAGATGGGTAAAAGGTACCCTTGCCTTACTCCATTTTCCTATTTTCTCAGCCCTCTTTCCTTTTGAATTTTTAAGCTGAGTTCATGTCGGAGTCAGAAACATGTTCTCTGCATCCTACCTTATGCCCTCCCAGGAAGTCAGTGCACTGATCAGCTTTTTGGGCTTCCCCTCCAAAGGACCCTTTTCTGCACTGGAAGCCCCCACACCTAGCTCCTCTGTTTTGTTACTGCTGTGTTTAGGTGATTGGACAGATCTTTGTGCCACACAGGAATTTTCTTTCTTTTTTTTTTTTTTAAAGAAAAACCCATAGGTGAACTATTACTAATGAAACTGTGTGCGTGTATGTGCGTGCAACATAAAAATACAGTAGCACCTAAGGAACTTGAATCTTCGTTCCTGTAAAACTGCAAATTGATGTGGTATTAATAAAAAAAAATGGAAAAAAAAAAAACCACAGTGACTGGTGTCGTTCTGCTAACTTTATTCTTTATACACAGTTTGGGTAGAGTAAGAACCAGGCCCCCACCGGCCCCCCGCCCCACTCCGCTTTTGAGGCTTTCAGAAGCGACTACTAGTTGATACTGGTCATGGTTCCCAAGGCTGCAGAATTTCCATGGGAGAGCAAAGCTGTGCGTTTGGTTTCTGAAAGATCACAGAGACCCTCTGAGAGGTGACCTTGGGAGGAAGATGAGGAGTGGAAGGGGCCAGAGGGTCTGTTGTCCCAGTTCGGCCTCACACCAACCTAGGAGGGTTTCCCGCCCGCGACGGGAAGCGGCCTGTGAATCCCAGCCACTGTGCTGGAGTCCGTCACAGCGGAGAGCGGAAACTACATACAGCAGGTCTTTGCTGCAAGAACTGTATCACTTCCGATTTATTCTTCCCCCAAAACTAAGGCTGCCATGACCCTTAAGCTGGATTTTAAAAATTTATTCAACATACCTCTTAGAAAACTTAGGCTGAAATTTTTAAAAAATAACTGATGCAAACAACTTCACAAATACACATACAAATGTTCGAGTAATGTCACTAACATGGTATATAAATATGGATTCAGAGTAACATTTACATATTGGCCATAATAGCAAGCATACCATTAACAAAAACTTCATGAAGAAACCTCACCTGCTCATGTCAGACTCCCAAGGCAAGGAGGAGGCACATAGAGAGGAGGCCCACCTAACCCCCCTGACCCCTAGCCCACGAGGCCATGGCCGCAGTCAAAGCCGAAAGCAGTACAGTGGCCCTTTGATCACTGGGGCTTCTTCAGTCTTCAGTTTCATGATCGTTGGAGGACTTATCAGAAAGGACTGGCTGGGTGCCACCCCAGTTTCTGATTCATGGAGATGGGGGCCCTAGGATTTGCATTTCCAGGAGGTTCCTAACGCAATGCTGATGTTAAGGGTCCCTGGCCACACTTTGAGAACCCCTGAAGTGCTTGGGGCTGCCTCTCAGTGAAGACATTCACTCCTGTCCAAGACCTCTCTCCCTGTCAAGAGAAAAAAGCCATTCCAAACCGGCTCTTGGTCCCGGCTTACCTGAACTTCGGCGGCGGGCTTGGGTGACCAGAATAGGTCGCCCCAATTTTGCCTACTGTTTTTGAACAGGCAGAGTAGTAAAAATGGTAAAATACTCATTCTGG
This sequence comes from Proteles cristata cristata, assembly GCA_017311185.1. Lineage (NCBI taxonomy): Eukaryota > Metazoa > Chordata > Mammalia > Carnivora > Hyaenidae > Proteles > Proteles cristata. The sequence goes on from JAESUZ010001000.1 coordinate 479,612, forward strand.
ATCTGAAAGCAACATGCATGAAGGAAAAGAAAAGAATGGCAGTGCCTAGCCTGGTGCCATCTGTGATCCCTGCTCTCACACTTAATACTGTCTCAGAGACCCTGGGAATTAACTTTTCAGTCCACTGGCAGCTCATGCAGGATTTCCTGACTCGCTGGTGGCATCTGCAACAAAATACAATGCCAGAGCCCTTGCCCTACTGAAGAGGCCATGGGGCAGGTGTTAGACCCACTTACGGGGTTCTGATGGAAGGCTGCCGCCCGAACCCCGGAGCTGAGGCCCGTGGCGGCCCGGAGAATGCTCATTCCTGGGAAGCGTGCAGCTCTTTGCCATCCCCAGGTCACGGCTGCAGTGAAATGGCCTTGCGACACCCGGCACATGCCATCCTTTGGCAGGCCTGATGGGAAAAGAAACTACGAATTTACAGAGACTGGGAGGCAGTGTGGTGTAGTGCAAACAACACTGAATTGGGAGTCGGGATTTTCATTCTAGTTCTATACTCTTCCCACCTGGCTGTGTGAGAATCTAGGTTTCTGTACTTCATTCACTACCTTATCCAGGAAAGGGGTTAAGGGGGCATGTACTGGTTGATCTCCAGGGTCTTTCCAACTTTGACAATCTTGAATTATATAAAAATGCTATAAAATCCATGGTATAAAAGCCAATTCCCAATCAGGAAGAGTCAAGGGGACTGGGCCTGAGGCACTTGAACCTTGGGCTCTGGCCTGGGGGCGCTGGGATGAGGAAGGGCTTCCTCTTCGCCCTGGGCTTTCCCACCCACCCACGCAGCCACAGAGGCCGACTCTGGCCCTGGGCGCCAGGGCCCCTCTACCTCCAGACCTAACCCTCAAGTCCGCCCGCTCACCTTCCCACTCTCAGGCTTTAAGACCAAAGGAACCGGCCTGGCTATGTGAAGAGCAGAAGCTGGGGCCCAGAGACTCGAGGACAGGCCTGGAGCGTCACACATTAGTGTGGGATGTTCGGGATGTGAGTTCTGTCCTCACTCCTTCCTGTAGGTCCTTCCTCCACCACCTCACAGCTTATCTCTGATACACGTATAATAAATAAGACATTTGCACATAAGGGTGACTGGGACAGCTCTCTCCCCGCCCCTCCCCCTTTCATATAAAAGCATTAAATACAGTTTCAAAATAAAATACAAAGAGCAAAAAGGGCCTGATCTCGGGGCCACCTGTTCTCCACAGGAGAATGAATCTACACATCCCACTCGGACCTGCCTGGGAGATCGCGGGGCCCCTTCCCGGCCCCACCGGACCCGGCGCTGCCGCGGGTTAGAGGAAGGCCGAGGCCCGGCCCCAGGCCCTTGGGTGCTGAGAATGGGTGGCACGTCCACCGTGTACAAAGGGGGACAGGGAGGGACGGGAATAGAACGCCAGCTGCCGGGACCTCCAGTGCCCCGGGTTCGGACTGTCGGGGACGAGAGAGCAGGAGTGCCTGACGGAGTTTAGGGGAAAACGGAGGCCTTAGGAGCAGGAGAGGAGCCAAGGAGAAAAGTGCTAATCCCTTTACAAGATCGGGGCCCGGGAGGGCGTGGCAGGGGCGGGGGAGGCGGGAGGGGCCGCGGGGCGCGCCGTCCCCAGAGCCCGCCTGGGAGGCTGGCGCAGCTGCCGGGGCCCCAGCCCAGCTCCGCCCCCGCCTCCGGGCCGCCCGCCCGCCCGCGGTCCCTGGTGTCCTCCCAGCCCGGGAGGGAGGGGGCTCCCGAGCACCGCAGCCCCGCCCTCCCCTGGAAGCCCTCGTCCGCAGTCCCGGCCTCCGCGCGGCCGCGAATACCAATGAGGCCCCTGGACCTTGGCAGCCGCCCTTGACCCCGGAGGCCGTGCCTCTCCGCGTGCAACGCTTCGGGGAACTGGGCCCCAGCCCGGGACGGCGCCTGCGCGGCCTTCCTGCCCTCCCCCAAGCCTTGGGGCCCTAATACTGACAGTCGGCACCCCCACCCCGGCCCATCGCGGGGCTGGGGCTGGAAACCCAACGTGCACACGCTCGGAGGCCAAGGTGGCCTTTTGGGAAACGTGGAGCCCAGCGCCTGGAGGGCCGGGGCTCCGGATCCGACGGGAGCGCGCGCTTCCCGCAGCGCACCCGCCGGCCCCGGGGGGCGCTCCTGGGCACCGAGCGGAAGCCCGGGACCCCACCCAATTCCTATCTCCGCCCGGCCCGGCCAGCGGGGGGCAGCTGCGGCGGTCAGGGCCGCGGGAAGCAGGGTGTCCCGGCCCGAGGGCCGGCCGAGCACACGGCCGAGCAGCCCCGCGAGCCCGCTACGCCCGACAAACGGCGCCCGCTTTGAGGTCCGCGCCGCCGTCGCGCGGCGCCGGGGCCGGCGGCCCGAAGCCCTCGTGGCCGTAGCAGCGCAGCGCCGCCTCCTCGTAGGCCTCCAGGATGGTCTGGCGCTCCTCGGGCGTGAAGTCCATGGAGAACGGGTGCACCTGCAGGATGTGCCGCTTGATGGTGCTGACCTTGAGCGTGGCCAGCGCGCCCCCGCACACCATGCACACCAGGCCGCGCCGGCTGCCGTCGTAGTCCATCAGGTACTCGCCCCGCCAGCGCGGCTGGTAGTTCCGCCGCTGCTCTCGGCTGCGGGGCGGCGGCGGCGGCGGGGGCGGCGGCGGCGGCAGCGGCGGGAAGGCGAGGCCCCCGGGCTCCTGGTCGTCGTCGTCGTCCTCTTCCTCCGCGGGCCGCTCCGACGGCTCCCCTGGAGAGAGCGGAACGTCGCCTAGAAAGGGACAAAAGACCGCACTGGAGCCGGCAGACGGCAAGCCGACCGCGTCCAGGGTCTCGGATCCACGACCGCCCACCTGGGCCCTCCGGTCCCATCCTCCCCGGTCTCCCCTTCGGCCTTTCCACTCCTCTCCCCACCCCGTTCCAGCCCAGCACTCGCAGCCTTCTCTCCCTGCCTGGCCCGGGTCCCTGCCCCCACTCTCCCGCGCCACCTGCTCTGGCCCTGCGCCAGCTCACCCCACCACTCCTCCTCCGGCTCCTCCTCCTCTTCCCCTCCCCCCTCCTCGGAGGCTGCGGCCGTGCGGGGGGCGGCAGGGTCCCTGGGGGACTCGGGGCTCGGCAGCCCCAGGGCCAGCAGGTGAGCGGCCTGCTCGCTCCACTCCTGGGCGATAAGGGCCTTGACCGGCCCGCTGAGGCGCGTGGAGCCCGGGTGGCGCTGGCGGATGTGCCGCTTGATGGTGCTCGTCTTGAGCGAGGCCAGCGCGCCCCCGCACACCATGCACACCAGGCCGCGCCGGCCGCCGTCCGACTCCATGAGGTACTCCAGCCGCCAGCGCTCCTGGTAGCGGCGGCGGTGGTCACAGCCCCGCGGCGACCGGCCCGGGACCCCCACCCACTCGCCCTCCTCCTCTGCCGGCCCGGGCCTCTCAGGGACCCCGCCAGCCTCTTCCTTTTTTACGCCTGGGGGACTGAGGTCCTGAGAGGAAAGGGCTCCAGCAGTGGGGGCGGGGTCCCGGCTCTTTCTGGTCAGGTCCTGGGGGACGAGGTCGTCGTCTGTTGGGGAAGGGGTGAGGGAGAGGGGCTCAGCCTGGTGGCAGGGCTGCCCTTACCCACGCAGAGGGGTCCTCACCCCAGCCCCTATCTGGAAGCCCCAGCCGGGGTGGGGGGGTGGGGGTGCGTGTGTGTCTGTCTGTCTGTTTGTGTGTCTGTGGGTGTCTGTGGGTGGATGTGCGGGTGTGGAGAGGAGTCCCTCCCGGTTTGGGCCACGGACCCCACTTTGCAGCCCTAATATGGGGGGAGGGAGGGTCTCGGCCCAGGGATGGGCCTCGCACCTGGTGGGGACCGAGTGAGCTCAGACAGTGTCTCGGGCCGGCCACCCCAGGCTTGCAGCAGGGCGCTGCGCTGGGGGCCGCGGAGCCCCAGAGAGCTGGGGTGCACCTCCAGCACGTGGGCACGGATGTCGTCCAGGTGCAGGCTGGGCAGTGCCCGGCCACAGGCCATGCACACCAGCCGGTTCCCCCGAGGGTCAAAGTCCATGAGACACTCTGCCCGGAACCAGTTCTGCAGGGACTCCTTCAGCCTCCGTTCCAGCCGCCGGGCCCCCAGCCCCCTGCTGCCCCCGGCCCTCCGGGAGGCTGACAGGCGCCGACGCCGAGCCCGGGGTGCCACTGGGCCCCCTCGCCGCTGGCATCGGCCGCCCTCACCAGCTGGGGCTTTGCCTGAAAGGGTCGGAGGGAGGTTAGGAACTGAGATGCTGGCGATGCAGAAGCTCCCCGCGGTGGCCAGGACCTCACAAGCCTCTCCCTCACTCTGCCTCTGCCTCACCTTGGCCCTTCTCTTTCTCTCTCCTCATCCCTTAACTCCTCCGCCTCCAAATGTTCCTGCAACAACCCCGAAGCACTGCCCACTCCTCCCAGAGACCCAGTTCTAGGCCCTTCCCGGGACTTCACCGTTAAGTGATACCTTTCCAGCACCCTCTCCTCCCAGCCTTTCCCCCGCCCATCCCCCCACCTCTGGTCTCTTTGAACCTTCTAAATCCGAGATCTTCTAAATGCACACAATGCCGAAACTCTCAGGGATGGGGGAGACCCCCACACCTCAGCGCCCCTCCCCCAATATTGTGCAGTAAGGGCGCTAAGCAGTCCCCCCCCCAAAAAAAGGGCAGTGGCTGGCTTAAGAAAATCAGTTAGTTGGCTGAGAAGGCGGGGCTGGCCCCACCCGGCCCGCCCCGCCCCCCTGGCCCCTGCCTCTCCAAGTTCTGAGTTACCTGGGCCCTTGGACGGGCAAGCTTGCAGGCTAGCCCCCTCCTCCTCCTCTTCCTCTTCCTCTTCCTCCTCCTCCTCAGCCCCCTGGGCCCCCAGGCCCTCAGACTCTCCACAGGCCCCCAGCCCCAAGTGGGCATCCCAGCTGTTGCTGATGACTTCCTTCTCCCGGGGACTCCAATGCAGGGAGTAGGGGTGCTTTTGGCGGATGTGCCGCTTGATGGTGCTGAGCTTGAGCGTGGCCAGGGAGCTGCCGCACACCATGCACACCATGCCGTGCCGGGCGGGGTTGAAGTCCATCAGGTACTCCAGCCGCCAGTGGTCGTGGTAGTAGCGCCGGTGGTCACGGCCAGGGATGCGGCTCTTTCCGGGCCTCGAGGCCCGGGCCTCACAGTGGTCTGAGTATTTCCTGCCTGAAGATGCAGGTCCCCTGGCCCTGGAGGAGGGCAGGGGGGCACTCCCCCAGGACCCCAAGGCACCCCCTTCCAGCTGCAGATCTTGCCCTGAAGAAGGGGGAGGGGAAAGGGGAGACAGTTCTTTAAGGTCTGATTTTCAGGGAAACAACCCAGGCTTGGATTGTGCAGAGAAAGGGAGGTGGGGGAGGGGTCGTACGGGGGGGCAAAGGATGGCAACAGCAGTAAAAGGGATGTGGGAGAGCCCGGAGTCAAACCATTGGCCCCTTTACCATGAGTGAGGCCCCTTTAAGAGAAGGCCAAGAAAGAAAGGATGCAGGACACTGTGAGGGGCTAGCTCTGACTGTAAAAAATGAGGTGCAGGCCATGGAGGCCGCCGGCTCTGTAAGGCACCCCGTTTGGAGGAGGGCTGTAAGCGCAGAGCCAGAGGGCAGCAGGCCGGGGCGGTTCCGGCCAGAGCAGAGGGGGCAGTGGGGCGAGAAGAACAAAGGGGGCATCTGTCTGCATCCAGGGCCCTACACAGGACCCACCCGTCTGAGGCCCCAGCCAGGAGGGCCCCACCCAAAGATCTTCTCCCTTTTTCCAGTGCTGCCTCCAACACAGCCTTCTGAGAGTCCCATGTTGGGGGGTGCTAAGCATCGTCGGTTCCCCAAATATAGGCACCCACGGGAGGGATCCCCACGACAACGCTGTCAACGCCTCCAGGGAAAGGAGTTTCTGGGACCCTGGCTTCCCTAGAGTCTGGGAGAGCCGACGACCCTGCACGGGGGCCGGCAGGAGGGCCACCAGAGTGGCTACTGCAGATTCTGCGGAAGGGAGTGGCCACCACCCACTGGAGCCCATTAAGTCTTTCTGGGGATTTATTTTTTGCTCTGGCAGAGAGCCGGCCACTGCCCAGCAGTCAAGGGGCAGCCACTGGAGAGGCCCAGGGAGAGCATACTAACCCAGTGGCGTTCCCTTTTCCCAAAGAGGCAGACACCCCAAGCGGTCCCCCACCTTCCCTGCAGTGTGGACCCCATTTTATGTAGAAGAGGGTTTCCTGGCCACATAAGCTGAACGGACAAGTGTGGTCATGCTCCCGCTGGAGAATCTCAGGGTCAGAGAAACAAAAGACAGGACCAGATAGGACTCCTGTGACCATTGTGGTGTTTGTTTTGATTTCAGTGGATCCAAAGGAAAAAAAGCACTGGCTTCAAAGTCAGAGGCCTCGGTTCCAGGATGGTTTCACCGGTAACTTGCTCTGTGATCTTTAATAGGTCGAGTGGCTCTCTGGGCCTAAGCCTCTTTGTCTGAAAAGGCACTGGATAGCTAGCTGGTCCCCAAAGCATCCTTCCAGCGCTGGATCTACGCGAGTCTAAGGTGGCGTGGCCCTTTAAGAGCCCAAAAAAGGGGAGGAGCTGAGATTCTTTAAAAACAAAAGGGGATGGGGAGTTTCTGCGAGGGGAGCTCGGAGATTAGGGCAGAGTCTCCCTAGTCTGGACAGACCGTCACGGGGCTTAAGGCGTTGACCCTGCAGCAGGGGAAGGAAGAAACGATGTCCTCCGGGAGAGAACGGGGAGGACGGGCTGGTCCTAATTAGCTGACAAATTGTGGCAAAATTTTCTGAAAAGAAGGGAGGTGATAACGCGCGGACGGGAGGGGTGTCTGCCTTTGTGAGCGAGCCCATCCCTTTAGAAACTGCCCGCGGTGGGTAAGGTAGTGCCCCCCCCCCCCAGGCGCACGCCACGCTTTCCTAGAAAGAACATGGGGGGAAAGAAAAAGGATTCCTGTCTGCAAGCAAGGCCACAGGAGGGGAGGAGCAGCCCGACTTAAAGCAGCGGAGTTCCCAGCTCAGCTCCTCTAGGGGAAAGCCCCCCGAAAACGACCCATAGTCTGGGCAGACTTTTGAGAGACAGCCGGATAAGGGAGACCACCTGGGAGTCTGAAAGAGAAAGGGGCGGGGGCGCAAGTCCAACAGCCTACAGCGCGCGCTCCGCGGCGCCTGGCCAGGCCCTTTGGGGACCCTCCAGCCTGGCCTCTGAGGCGGGGGCCGCGGGGCCCTTTAAGGGGGAGGGAATCCGCCCGAGCCCCGCGGGCGGACCCCGGGAGCTGGGCGGGGGGCTCCCCCGCTGGCCCTGCAGCGGCGATCCGCGCCCGCCAGGTGGCGCCCCCGGCCGCCCTGCCCGCGTCCCCCCCTTTGTTCGGCGGCGGAGAGGGGCCCGGAGCCCGGAGCCGCAGCCCTCCCCTCCCCCATGCCGGGGCCCCCGCCCGAGCCGCCGGCCCCAGCTCTTACCGCCGTCGTCCTCCTCGGGTTCCGCGCCGCCGCTCGATCCGGCGGGCGGCAGCCGTCGGCCCCGTGCCGAGGCCGCTGCTGGCCCGGGGCCGCCCCTGCCTGCGCCGCTCCGGCTCCGGTGGTCCCCGCCGGGCTCCATGCGCTGCGCTGCGGGCGGGGCCCCGGGGCGGCGGGGCGCGGGGCCGCGGGGCCGGCGGCGGCCCGCGGGGGCGCTCGGTGCTCGGGGCCCCGGGGCGCGGGGCGCATGCACGGGGCGGCTGGCCGCACGGACGGCTGGCTGCTCGCTCGGCGGCGCGGGCTGGACCGGGGTGGGGACTCCTGTCTGGGGCCCCTGGGGCTCCTTTAAGGGCTCCTGGGTAAATTTAAAGGGGCCGCGCGCTATTTCCTCCTGCCAGCTCGCGGGGGGCTGGGGGGGGAGAGGCGGGAGGCGACGAGCTGGCCCGAGGCTCCGCAGCCGGCGCCCGCCCCGGACGTTGGGAGCACAGACCTCGCCGCCCTCGCGGGCCCGCACCGCCGCCTCCGGGGCTCCGGTCCCGGCTCCTGAAGGGTCACCGAAGTGGCGAGGGGCGCCCGCGTCCGCTGCGACGCGCTTCCACCCGGGCTCCGCTCGCAGCCGCTGCCCCCTCGGGGCATCTCAGCGCCGGGCTCCCCGCACCCGCGCCGGCCAGGGATCGCCCGGTGGGAGGCCCGGGTCCCCGCCGGGGCTGCCTCCTCCCGCGCGAGCTGGGCGCGGGCCCCAGAGCGGACGCGACTGGCAGGGGCCCCAGATGGCCGCGGCCCCGCCGAGAGGGTGGAGCCGCGGGGGCGGCCGCGCCCCCTCCCGCGGGAGCCGCTCGGGAGCGCCGGGAGTTCGGGCTCTTCCATTGGAGGCGCCGACCGGGCGAAGCTGCCCCAGAGCCGGCCGGGGGCGGGGGCCGCAGGGAGTCAGGCCGGGAAGAGGGGGCGCGCGGGGGACTCGGGGGAAGCCAGCTGTGCCGGGGCCCGACGCTGCGGGACGGAGGGGGCCCCAGACTGGAAGCGGGGAGGAGAAGGCGTGTGCCGCCGTGACTCAGGCTCCGGCCCCCGGAGGCCTGGGGGGTGCCAGGGGAGGCCCTTGACGCGGCCCCAGGACCCCCGCCCGGCCCGAGGAGGCCAAGGACGCTGACCCCGGGCGGGGTGTCGGGCACCTGGGGACGGGCGCCACCACGGCTGGGAAGCGCTGGGGCGGACCCTGGCTGCAAGCCCCCAAACGCCTGGGGGGGGTGGGGCAGCTGCCAGGAAGCGGAGAGAAGGGACCCGCGAGAAGCGGTCCGGGGCGCGGCAGCCTGGGGTCCTTCCACGAGGACCGGCTGGAGGAGCAGGTGCTTGCTTTGCCTGTGGTTGGTCGGCCACAACAAAGGCGATTCCTAGAGAACCAAATTACAGGGTGCGGAGGCCATGCAGGGTCTTATTATCTAGAGGTGGGTTGTGTGCTTTTCGCTGGGGATCCAGCGATCCGCTGAAGTCCCCCTCGACAGACTCATTCGCCCACCCAATACCTACTGTGTGCCAACACGCCTTTAGGCGCTGGGCAGTGAACAAGACAGACAAGACTGATACTGTTCGTGACTTAACAGGCACCACCAGCTTATAACAAGGAAACACTTCCAGCCCTTCGGGAGCCATGGGAAATATTAAATGACCCGGAGCACGGGAGGCCTTTGCCCTAAGCGTTTGTGAAGAGGGGCCCAGAACTAACATTTCTGAAGTGCCTAAAGGTGTCTGTCAACCGTTGGAGATGTTGTCCCCATGACGACCTGCCGGAGACGTCACTTTGGGTAAACTGAGTCCCGGCCCTACAGCTCCGCTCTGTTCGCTCCAGTGCTGGCCCCGCGTTCAGGGTGGAGCTGCATGACTTTCAGCCGCTGGGGGTTGGAGGGGCGGCCAGGCGGTGCCGGGAGATGGGGGAATTCCTTCATTCATTATGTCCTACCCTCACCCTCGCGCCAAGCCCAGGGCCACAAAGGGAAAATGAGGTACAGACCTGACTTCACACGCTCCTAAGTATGGGTTTAAAAAAAAAGTACCAGGGTAACCCACCATCAGGGCTGGCCACTGTGCAACACTTTGGTATATGTCCTTTCCAGTTCTCTCCCTAAGCGTATATATAAATAGGATAATTTTTATTTTAAGATTTTATTTTTAAGTAATCTCTATACCCATTGTGGGGCTCGAACTCACAAACCTTGGATCAGCAGACACCCCTAAATAGGATCATTTTATTTGTTACCAAAAAAAAAAAAAAAAAAAAGCATCAAGTCCACGTGGAGCCATTCTTTTATTGCAGGATGCTTCTCTCTTTACCCACTTCCTGCGCAGCTCCAGAAACGGCTCCAAGCTCTGCAGTCCTGAAGCATTCTCAGCAACTGATCCTCACAGCCGCCCCATGAAGACAAAGCTTCACCTTTATCACCTAAATAATTACCTGACACAGCCAGAGTGGGGGGCGGGGAAAGGGGAGATCCATTTCCACCAGCCGCTTCCAGCCCCCTCCGCCCCCAAGCAAATCTTCATTTACTGGGTCTGCTGTGACAAGGGGAAACAATGGCCTTCAGGACCACATTGTCGTTTTCATGGGCCCTTTGTACCTCAGCCCAGCCCCGTAGGTGTCTTCCTTTATTTAAAAAAAATGAGAGAGACTTAATAGATTTTTATGGACCCTACAAAGGTCTTATTTTCTCTGATGTGAGAAAAAAAAAATAACACCTCTTCTTGAGCCTCAAGGGTCATTTTTCTCTTCTGATTTTGTTTTTTTTTAATACTTTTTATGTTTATTTATTTTGAGAGAGAGAGGAAGAGAACAAGGTGAGAAGAAGCAGAGAGAAGGAAAGACACAATCCCAAGCAGGCTACAGATCATCTGCACAGAACCTGATGCGGGGCTCAAACTCACAAAACGTGAGATCATGCCCTAAGCCCAAGTCAGACCCTCAACCCACTAAGCCACCCAGGCGCCCCTTCTCTTCGGATTTTAAAGTAAATTAAAATGTTTCCATGAGTCCCTATAGACATGATGGGCTCCAGGCACTACGTCCTCGGTGCCCAACGGTTAGCCAAGATTGACTGCAATTGGGGGTGATAAAAGCCAAGAGAGAGGCCACCCATGGGGCACATGGGTGACTCAGTTAAGCATCTGACTCTTGATTTCGCCGCAGGCCATGAGCAGGCTCTATGCTGACAGCCAGGGGCCTGCTTTGCTTGGGATCTCTCTGTCTCTTTCTCTCTGCCCCTCCTCCACTTGCTCTCTCTCTCTTTCAAAATAAATAAACTTTTTAAAATTTTTTTTAGAAAGAGAGAGAGAGAAGCCACCCAAACTGAGAAGACTTCTACGGAATATTGCTGCAGACAAGTCTTGAAAGAGCAAGAGGAGAAACCCGGTAGCCAAGGCCAGGGAGGTGCTGCAAAGTGGGGTGTTGTGGTGGGAGAGGCTGAAGACGAAATAGGAGTGAGCAGGGCCATGCTGAGAGGCTGCCTTTGTCCTGAAGCCTGGAGGCCCACCTGGAGCCTGTGTGCAAGGTTTTCTGGAAGCAGCGCTGAGACCAGGAGGGAGGGAGAGAAGAGAGAGAAAGACGGTGGACACTGTCAAGCAGTCGACAGCTGTCATAGGAATGACACGAAGCCAGTGGGGCCACTGGAGAGGAGACAAGATGTAAGCAGGGCCACAGCCCTGTGTGTGCAATCTTCCCTGCACATAAGGGGACAATTTGGGCGGTGAAATGCCACCTATGCCCCCAGCTGAGTCCTACACCCTGGTGTGCGCCAGGGGGAAAGGATTCCTCTTGTCACCCAGGCGTGATTTGTTAGTCAAACATGTACCTGCTTCCGCTCAGAGGGGCCGTCTTTCCCTAATTCACTAGCCGAAAGGGGGCCCTTTTAACTAATTTTCAACAAAGGCCCCTTAGAGGCTGGCCGCTGTCCTAGATTGAGCCATAATCAAGAGGGTAGAAACCACAGGACATGCTGCAGAATTAAATGTCTGATCACAGAAAGGACGGGCTACCTCCCAAGTATCCGGAGCAGGCGGACGGCGATATAAAAAGAAACATAGACCCTGGAGGGCGGAAGCAGAATGAGGTCTGGTAATAGATAAACTGAGGCATATTAAAATTTTAGGAATTTATTGGAGCAAAATCAATTCCCATGGGGCAGCGCCAAACCAGAAGTGGTTAGAAGCACTCCATCAACGGGAACTGGGGACGGAACTTTAATAGAGAAAAGGCGGAAGCAAAGTAAGGAAATTATTGATTGGCTATAGCTTGAAACCTAGTTGGCTGCCTGCGACAGCTTGTCCCTAAGTCTCACTGTCGTGACCTTGAGGTATTTACAGGCTTGGATTTTGGTTCACTTACATAAGTGCGAGGGCGTTAGAGCTGCCTCAGTCTACTGGCCTCCTTGTTTAATTAACTTAACAATTTTTCTCCCATTTGGCCATCCTTTCGTACGTGATAGAGTGACCACAAATTTTGTACGGGTACCACTCCCCGTCACCATCAGACTTAAATTGTTCTTAACCTTATCATGGAACTCATAGTAGTGACGAGGTCGAATCCACTGAAGAATTGCTTTTTGCTGTTTGTCTGTCGTACATCCTGTTTCTCGCTTCTCCGAGCACAGCAAGACAGCTGATGTGCTGATGGCTGCAAACATGCACGTAAGAGCCGCAGAGAGAACTCGAAGCACCAGAAGGGTTATAATGCTGGCCACGAGTAGGATAATAATACCAAGAGGCTGAAGTATACTCTTAGCCAGGCTCCCCATGAACCAAAGCAATCGGTACCACGTAAGTCAAAGAATGTACCTGAGGAGGTATCAGCCTGGGCTACCAGGACACATAATCTCTTGTATTTGCATTTCTACAAAGCCAGAGGTGTTGATGCAGGTGCTGCAGACGGTTTCTGCTATGGCACAGGCACCTCCTTTTTCAGCCAGCAACTATTCTAAAGCATTTCTATTGTCTAAAACCGCCTTCTCAAGAGAGTTTAGGGAACTTTGCCGTTCACCCATGGCCTTCACAGTAGCCTCGGCGATGGTTGCCAGGGTTGAGGCTAAGTTTCTTTTTTTTTTTTTAATATTTTTATTTATTTCTAGGAGAGAGAGAGACAGCGTGAGCAGGGGAGGGTCAGAGAGAGAGGGAGTCACAGACTGAAACAGGCTCCAGGCTCTGAGCTGGCAGTCAGCACAGAGCCCGATGAGGGGCTCGAACCCACGAACCGCGAGATCATGACCTAAGCGAAAGTCGGACGCTTAACCGACTAAGTCACCCAGGCGCCCCTGAGGCTAAGTTTCTAATCATATATTTGTACTAATTCTGGGTGAAGGAAGAACGGACCATCGAAATACGCACCTATCCAGAGGGATACTCTGCTGGTGGATTTCTTTTTGGTCAATAGCATAAATTCAAGGATGTAGGCCAATACCATAATGAGGGGTCAGGGGAACCGTAAATACAGCACGTTGCTCTTTCATCTTCTGGCTGAGTTGGCCAAGCATGGAGGCCATTGCCAAACCGTCCGCCTATGAGGAGTAGCCAGGAGGTATACCTACAGCTCTCTCGGAAGTATTAGCATGCATGGACCCATTGGTCTATATAGAGGTGTTGACATCATTCGACCAAGACTCACATACTGGAAGGCCACCTAAATATATGGGCCTGACATCAAGCCTGCAAATGGTCTGATTAACACTAGCTGCTCTACAATGTCATATGTATGTATGTATGTATGTATGTATGTATGTATATCGTCAATGGATTTCATTTTCAAATCCCAGACTTATGTTACCTTAAGGCAAAGATTTATTTTTTTAACTTTATAAAAGGGGCCTGTGGAACAATTTAGACATACCGAGGCATTTGGGATGTCAGTGAAATTACTTATGGGGTGAACTAAGGGGTCTCTCCCTTTACGTCCTGATTTTGGCATGACACGAAAAATCCAGCAGTTAGCTAAGTTTCCTGCAGTAGTAGTAGTTATGAAATCCTAATTATAGTGTTGTCTTCCCAGGCATTAATAGAGAGAAAAGGAGACAGCGAGTAGACAAAAGGAATACAGATTTCATATTGGAGATGAAGATCTTGATCCACCATCTTGGGAAAGTTGTCCGCCTCCAGATGTTGACGGCTTTGGGGTAAGAATCTCTGTTTTAACTTTACATCTATGGCTGGTATGCAGTTCCGAGTCTGGAGAAGCTCCTTTTACCTGGTGGAAATACCCTTGGCTATAATCCGTTAAAGTTTTACAGTATTGAGTCATATCAGAATTTATGACATGGAGATACATGGAGTTCTATCACCAAAGGCATGGGTCTACCCGTTACTATTCCCTTTTTAAGGCATTAATTTAGGCTTTCCCATATGTGTTGATCTACTTGCCATCAAAGCCAATGGTAGAAACTTTAGCCGTGGCAATCCAGTTGATTTTGTTAATTTACATAGCTTTAGTTTTTTTTTTTTTTTAATTTTTTTTTTTTAATGTTTCATTCACTTCTAGGAGAGAGAGAGAGACCGCGTGAGCAGGGGTGCGTCAGAGAAAGAGGGAGTCACAGACTGAAACAGGCTCCAGGCTCTGAGCTGGCAGTCAGCACAGAGCCCGACGCGGGGCTCGAACCCACGAACCGCGAGATCATGACCTAAGCGAAAGTCGAACGCTTAACCGACTAAGCCACCCAGGCGCCCCTACATAGCTTTAGTTTTAAATTGCCACTGGTCCATTCAACTTAACAGATGACTGAGAAAACTAAGAATGACGGTAATGCCATTGTGTCAGAAGAGCCTTATTGTTTATCTACCCAGTGAAGTGGGTTCCCGCATCACTGGAGATCACTCTTTGGATACCCCATACTTTTCTACGAGTTTCTCAGTCATGGTTGTGGCTTCAGCCGTCCTGCATGGGAAAGTTTCCATCCATTTAAAGAACGTGCAAACAATTACAAGAACGTATTGATAAACCCATTGCAGGGAGCCATTGAATGAAATCCATTTGTAAATCTTCAAATGGCCCAGCAGGTGGTGGGAATGCTCCATCTATTACCTTAATAGTCTTTCCAGGGTTATGGGTGTGACAAATCAGCGAACTGGCTAACCAGTTTAGTAACCAAAAATTGGTAAACCAATTATGCGACATCAGAGCAGTTATCTTTCGTAATTTTGGTCATTTTCTCTGGGCCATAAGGAGTGCAGAATGTAGGGCTTTTAGGAATGACATCCTTAAGGACTCAAAAAGAACCAGACACCCATCTGGGGCCTCAATGAGTCCTCATTTAATATTAAATTTGCCCCCTTGTTCATTCAAATGAACAATTGCATACAGAACAATTTCAGGGCTGGCCAGTTTAGCACGGAAGTCTGCTAGAGTATTTCCCTGATACTCAGGTTCTGTTTTCCTAGTATGAACTTCATACTTCATGATGGAGGTTAGAAGGTGAAAGTAGGGGCTCCTGGGCGGCTCAATCAGTTAAGTCTCCAGACTCTTGGGTTCGGCTCAGGTCGTGATCTCACAGTTCGTGGGATCAAGCCCCACGTCACTGTCAGCGCAGAGCCTGCTTGGGATTCTCTCTCTCCCTCCCTCTCTCTCTGCCCCTCCCCCCTCTCAAAATAAACATTAAAAAAAAAAAAAAAGGTGAGAAACGTTGAGTCTGATCAGAGTTTAATAGACTCCCAACGGCATGGGGTACTTGTAAGGATAAGTCATGTCCTAATGCCAGCTGAGCTGAGGCTCCTGCCAGTCTCACTGCTGTGGCTACTGCTTTCAGAGAGTTTGAATATGATCTGGCTTCTGTGTTTAACTATAAGCCATTGCTCTATGTTTTCCTCTGTGCTGTTGTGTTAGGATTCCTAGAGCCGGCTTATCGTGCTTTGGACAAGTAAGGTGGAAGATTTCATATAATTTAGGGGCCATGGGGCTGGAATTTGTTGCAGGGCTAATTTTAGTTGACTAAAGCCTTGCTCACACTTGCCTGGGTTCCCAGGGGGTGGGCTCTGGATTTGAGACCCTTATAAATTCCTCCAGGGGAATTGCAATTAGGCGAAAAATTGGGAACCAAAGATCCACAGTGTCCAAAAGGAGACTCCTTAATGGTCTCTTAGTTGTGGATCTGGGGAAATGTGGGAGAGTCTTCATTCTTTCAGGTGAGATAGAGGCTGCCTTTTGGAATCAAATCATGTCCAAGGTCGTAGGCCTTGTCTTTTGAGACCTGGAGTTTTTCCTTAGAGGTCCTATGGCCTTTGCAAGCTAATTGCTATAATAGAGAAATCAAATCTAACTTCTTAGGCCTCCTTCCTAAGGGACATACCAATAGGTCATCTACATATTATTGAGTGACTGCAGAGTTCTTAAGGAATTGTAAAGTTTGCCAAGTCTTTTTTTTTTTTTTCTAGGAGAGAGACAGCGTGAGCAGGGGAGGGTCAGAGAGAGAGGGAGTCACAGACTGAAACAGGCTCCAGGCTCTGAGCTGGCAGTCAGCACAGAGCCCGACGCGGGGCTCGAACCCACGAACCGCGAGACCATGACCTAAGTGAAAGTCGACGCTTAACCGACTAAGCCACCCAGGCGCCCCTAAAGTTTGCCAAGTCTTGAGGTAAAACCTGTGAAAAATAAGAGTGGGGTTTCAGCAGTCCAAGTACATTGTTGGTTTTTCCAAGTGAAGGCGGATAAGTATTGATTCTTCCTGTCAACTGAGCTGCTAGAGAGAGCAGAGCAGAGATCGCCCGCTGTGAACTATGCTAGGTCCGTAGGGACTCAGGTGTAGGTGCTGATGTAGGGACATCAGACAAGGTGCTGGGGATTTGGAATCACAGAGCACCTTGGCATCACAATGTTACCAACTGCACACAGATCCCGGACGAAACACCAACCGTGTCCATTTGATTTTTTTAATGTTTACTAAGTTTTGAGAGAGGGGGAGGGGGAGAGAAAGAGAGACAGATGGGGCGAGGGGCAGAAAGAGAGGGAGCCAGGGGATCCGAAGCAGGCTCCATGGTGACAGCACAGAGCCCGATGCAGAGCCAGAACCCACCATCCACGAGATCATGACTTGAGCCGACTTCAGATGCTTGACCCACTGAGCCACCCGGGCGCTCTGTCCATTTGATTTTCTTTTTTTTTTTTTTTTTTAATTTTTTTTTTTTATGTTTTATTTATTTCTAGGAGAGAGAGAGACAGTGTGAGCAGGGAGGCTCACAGAGGCGGAGTCACAGACTGAAACAGGCTCCAGGCTCTGAGCTGGCAGTCAGCACAGAGCCCGATGCGGAGCTCGAACCCACGAACCGCGAGATCATGACCTAAGCGAAAGTTGGACGCTTAACCGACTAAGCCACCCAGGTGCCCCATCCATTTGATTTTCTTAATGGGTAAAATAGAAGAGTCGCAGGAAGCAGTCCTTGCTTCATTTGGTCTTCCCCAGTTGGTGAGAGCCCTTGGATACCTTCTGCCTTTATCGGAAATTCAGCCAATTTAGGCAGGGGTTAGGAATGATCTCTTTGGATTTTCGTGGGTTCAGTTCTCTTAATTTTGCCTTTGTTGGTTGAAGAAGAAGCCCACAGCATTTGGGCACTTTTGAGAGATTGGGGCTCTTATATTTTATTTTTTATTTTTTTAATTTTTTTTTTTAATGCTTTATTTCTAGGAGAGAGAGAGACAGCGCGAGCAAGGGAGGGTCAGAGAGAGAGGGAGTCACAGACTGAAACAGGTTCCAGGCTCTGAGCCGGCAGTCAGCACAGAGCCCGACCCGGGGCTCGAACCCACGAACCGCGAGATCATGACCTAAGCGAAAGTCGGACACCTAACCGACTAAGCCACCCAGGCGCCCCAGAGTTTCTTATATTTTATTTTATTTTGTTTTATTTTGTTTTGTTTTGTTTTGCTGTTATATTTTATTTTATTTTATTTTATTTTATTTTACTTTATTTTATTTTGTTTTGTTTCATTTCGTTTCGTTTTATTTTGTTTTGTTTTGTTTGTTTTTTATACCTTTGAGCCTTAATTTCATCAATTTTTATTTGCAGAGAACAGAGCCGTTCAGGTTCGGGAGGGTTCAGAAAACTCCAAGGTCATTTCTCCTTCTGAGTTAAATTTAAGGGACTCCTCGATTTAGAAAGCACATCTCGCCCTGCCAGGTCTACTGAGGCAGCGCCGCTCGGGAGGAAAGCATGGGCTCCCGAAAACGACCCTAATGTCATCTGGACTGATTTGAATACAGGTACCCTTTGAATTTGGTTAGAAACACCCACTAAATATTCTCTTTACTCCAAAGGGGTTTCTGTTTTCTGAAAGCAGAGTTTTATGTAGATAAAGCGGCTCTCGTATCCACCAAGGTTAACCAGGAGCCTCCATTAACGCTCACCTTAGTTTCCCCTTGCTTATTTAGAGGTATCATGGGAAACAATTTACGTGAGGATCCCTCGGAGCCCCATCAGTGCTTATTATTATTTTGTAACCTAATTTTTTAAGACTTCCCCCAGTGGAGAAATGATCTGGATTCATAGGCAGAGGTCCACGGAAGGATGGATTGGGGGGGGGGGGAGGGGCCGCGTTTCTTTTTTGTTTCCCAGGCCCCTGGTTGTTTACGACGAAGGCAGACATTTCAGGGCACCGTATTCTGCATGGAGAGCCTCTTGGTCCTTTGAGCTACTGTAGCTGCAGAGCCACAACGCATTGGTTTTAGCGGTGTATCTGGCTTTGAGGGTTTTGGTTTTTGTTTTGTTTTGTTTTTCAAAACGCTCAGCTATAGGGGCGCCTGGGTGGCTTAGTCGGTTAAGCGGTTAATCATCCGACTTTCGCTTAGGTCATGATCTCGTGGTTCGTGGGTTCGAGCCCCGCATTGGGCTCTGTGCTGACTGCCAGCTCAGAGCCTGGAGCCTATTTCAGTCTGTGACTCCCTCTCTCTCTGACCCTCCCTGCTCACGCTGTCTCTCTCTCTCTCCTAGAAAAAAAAAACAAAAAAACGCTCAGCTATAGGAATGGCTTCCAATAGGCAACTTGGTTTGTGCCCAAGCCTGCTAATGAGTAAGGAAGTCAGGCCATTCTTCTGTGCATAGCAAAGAAAGCCTAGAGTGTTTCACAAAAAGTGTTGCCCATCTTGTCTTATGGGCCGGGACTCATTCATCTTCTGTTTGCAGGATTGAATGGTAGTTTTTTGAGGGCCTATTTCATCAATCTTCTCAAACAGTTCTTGGATCTTTTATTTTCTTTTTTCTTTTTTTTAATTTTTTCTTTTTTTTTTAATGTTTTATTTATTTCTAGGAGAGAGAGAGAGAGAGAGAGAGAGAGACAGCGTAGCAGGGGAGGGTCAGAGAGAGAGGGAGTCACAGACTGAAGCAGGCTCCAGGCTCTGAGCTGGCAGTCAGCACAGAGCCCGACGCGGGGCTCGAACCCACGGACCACGAGTACATGACCTAAGCGAAAGTCGGACGCTTAACCGACTAAGCCACCCAGGCACCCCTCTTTTTTTTAATTTTTAAAAAATATTTTATTTATTTCTGAGAGAGAGGAGAGAGAGACAGCGTGAGCAGGGGAGGGTCAGAGAGAGAGAGGGAAACACAGAACCTGAAACAGGCTCCAGGCTCTGAGCTAGCTGTCAGCACAGAGCCTGAACACAGGGCTTGAACTCACGGACTATGAGATCATGACCTGAGCCAAAGTTGGATGTTTAACCGACTGAGCCACCCAGGTGCCCCAGTGAAGAATCTTTTAAAGAGGTGATTTTTTATTCAGTTTCTTAGAAGCTTCTCCATATCGGGGCACCTAGGTGGCTCAGTCAGTTAAGCATATGATCTCGGCTCAGGTCATGATCTCATGGTTCATGGGTTCGAACCCTGCATCAGGCTCTGTGCTGACAGATAGCTCAGAGCCTGGAGCCTGCTTCGGATTCTTTGTCTCCCTCTCTCTCTGACCCTCCCCTGCTCACGCTGCCTCTCTCTCTCTCTCAGAAATAAATGAAACATTAAAAAAAAAAAAAAGAAGAAGAAACTTCTTTGTACTAATACATCCCATTGGTTTGGGGAAATTTGGGATCTTTTTTCTCTAGAGCATCTCCCAAATGGATACAAGTAGGTGAGATTCCCTACCGTGGCCACTGGAATTTTCAAGATTACCTTTAGTAAGGTTAACCCACTGGTTCAAAAAGCAGAGATCTGGGCCCATTATTTTTTTTTAAGTTTATTTATTTATATTGAGAGACAGAAAGAGAGAGAGTGCATGCACACACGTGAGCGGGGGAGGGCCAGAGAGAGAGGGAGACACAGACTCTGAAGCAGGCTCCGGGCTCTGAGCTGTCAGCACAGAGCCCGACGCGGGGCTCGAATTCATGAACCGTGAGATCATGACCTGAGCCAAAACTGAGATTTGGACATTTAACTGACAGAGCCACTCAGGCGCCTCCTGGGCCTAAATTTTTATACCTATAGTTAGTTGGTATCCCAAATAGAGGAAGCCCAGGTTTAGACTCAGAGGAACCCATTTCTCTCTCTCTCTCTCTTTTTTTTTTTTTCTTTTTCCCGGGGTCTCACGCTGGACCCAACCCAGCTTACGTCAGATTCAGTCTGACCTTAGAGCCAGTCAGTTTTTAAGCTGGACCTAGTCTGATCCTAGACTCAGTCCAGCTTCCTTTACGTTGGCTGACCTCAGCCCCAGACTGGAGAAAGAAATGCTTGAAGAAATTTGGAGCGTTCTTTTCAATGCAAACCTCCCCCGCCCCCGCACCTCCCCCAAAACCCACAAGGTCAAATTCAAGGGGTTTTACTCTACTTGCCCAGAGCCAGTGAGAAAACAGTGAGCTCAGTTCTCCAGCACGTGCCAGCTCCTGGTTGCTCCCTGCTTCTGGGGCCTTCAGAGATCTCCTTTGGATCCTACTGCTGATTGGACTTTTTGTCCCATTAAAAGACAAACTGAGGCATATTAAAACTTTAAGTACTGATTTGAGCAAAAGTCAACTCGAATTGGGCAGCACCAAGCTAAAGATGGTTAGAAGCACTCCATCAGGGGGAGCTGGGGAAAGCTTTATTTATGGGGCAATGAGGGGAAGCAAAGTGAGGAAATTATGGATTGGCTGTGGCTTAAATCCTAGTTGGCTACTGTGATTGGTCATCCTTCAGTTTTGCTTTCATAACCTTGAGGGACTTACAGGCTTGGGTTTTGGTTTGCTCATGCAGACTCTGGGCTGTTAAAGCCACCTCAGTTTAATGCCCTCCTTGCTTAATTAACAGGTGACAAGCTGGAAACTTTGGAGCGGGTATCAAACCCAGAACGCCTTGTGTTTGCTCCTCGCCTTGTGTTTGCAATTCTCTGACTCAGATTCTTAGTCCGCCATGTCGTGTCTCCAGCCAGCCAGCACAGGGCACATTGGCGCCATCCATCCGAAGGGCCTCGGTGGTTCCTTGGACAGTCCCATTGAAGGCGGAGCCTGGCTGATAACTAGAACAGAAAAACTGGAAAATGTCCCTAAAGGAAACTTTTAAGGTAATAAACACATCTACCTCCCTAGACTTCAATTTGCCACAAATTCTGGTTCTACTTTTCCATATGTCTCAGAAGTGTAAAGCAAGTCCTGGCTCAGGAACGTAGACTCGCCACATTCTGCAAAAAGTAGACCTGAACTCTTTCAAAGAACAAGAGTCAGTTAGCCATGAAGCCTGTGGGTGTCAAAGGGGTTTAAATGTAGACTTTAAATTGAATCACTCCGGGGTGCTTGGCTATAGAGCAAATAACACTTGATGGGGGGTGAGGGGTGTTTCGTTGAGTTCAGGCCCCATGTGGAGCATTGAGATTACTTTAAAAAACATAAGATAAGTATTCGGGTGGCTCAGTAGGTTAAGCATCTGACTCTTGATTTCAGCTTAGGTCTTGATCTACACCTTCGTGAGTTCAAGCCCCGCATTGGGCTCTGCGCTGACCATGCAGAGCCTGCTTGGGATTTTTGCTCTCTTTCTCTCAAAATAAACTTTTGGGGCACCCGGGTGGCTCAGTAGGTTAAGGGTCTGACTGACTTTCGGCTGAGGTCATGATATCTTGGTTCCTGAGATCGACCTCCTCATCGGGCTCTGTCCCGGACGTGGAGCCTGCTTCAGATTCTGTGCTCTCCATCTCTCTCTGTTCTTCCCCTGCTTGTGCTCTCTCTCTCTCTCTCTCAAAAATAAATAAATACATAAACTTAAAAAAGAAAGAAGATAATAAAATAGGGGCATCTGGGTGGCTCAGGTGGTTGAGTGTCCCACTTCAACTCAGGCCATGATCTCACAGGTTCAAGTTGAGTTTGAATCCCGCATTGGGCTCTCTGCTGTCAGCACAGAGCCCGCTTCAGTTCCTGTCTCCCTCTCTCTCTCTGCCCCTCCCCTGCTTTCTGTCTCTCTGTCTCTCTCAAAAATAAATAAACATTTTTTTAAAAAGACAAAAAATATGGGTGCCTGGGTGGTGCAGTCAGCTAAGCATCTGACTTCAGCTCAAGTCATGATCTCATGGTTCATGAGTTTAAGCCCCACATCGGGTTCTGGGCTGACAGGTCACAGCCTGGAGCCTGCCGTGGATTCTGTGTCTCCCTCTCTCTCTCTCCCTCCCCTGCTCATGCTCTCTCTCTCTCTCTCAAAAATAAATAAATATTTTTTCTAAAAAGATCAAAAATAAATCATCCCTTATAAAATTCCAAAGGAATTGCAAACATAAAGATTATCTCCCAGTATAAACTAAAACTTCCAACTTTGTAGATATGTGTTGGGGGGTGGGGAGAGGAGGAAGTTCAACCCCACCACTTCAATTTGAAAATGAAGCAACCAACAGCATTGTGGTTTTTTTCCTGTTTGTTCTTAGAAAAGAGAAAACTGGCAAGCTGTTCCCCAGTGTTAACTTAATCGAGTGTGCAGGTGAATAGGATGTGACATCCCAAGAGGGACATCACAGATGGGAAAGAAGTAACTCATCCAAAAACACAGCTGGTATTGGTGTAAGGAAGTCTTAACCCCCAGCCTGCCAGTCTCTAAATCTCTGACATTTAAAACCACTTTTTTAATGGGCGCCTGCGTGGCTCAGTTAGTTAAGCGTCCGACTTCGGCTCAGGTCATGATCTCACGGTTTGTGGGTTTGAGCCCCACGTCAGACTCTGTGCTGACAGCTCAGAGCCTGGAGCCTGCTTTCAATTCTGTGTCTCCCTCTCTCTGCCCCTCCCCTGCTCATGCTCTGCTTCTCTTTCTCTCTCTCAAAAATAAACTTAAAAAACATAAAAATTTTTTAAATAAAAATAAAAGCACTTTTTATTATAAAATATTTCAAACATATGAGGGGAAGGTATTATATTCATATCCATATATATACCCGTACCTCTCAGCTTTTACAAGTCTAAACATTTTGACATATTTGCCAAGAAATAAAATATCACAGAGACAGTTGATCTCCTCCGCAAGCCTTCCTCCTCCCTTCCCCTCACGCCCTCCCCAGGCTGACCTTCCTACGGCCTGCTTATCATTCCCAAACCACTTCTGATACTTGTGTTGCCGAGGTCTCCATAAACAACATAAATCAATGACTTTCACTTGTGTAAGGTTTAAATAAATGGTATCACTTTATAGTGTTAATAGCGAACTTCCGAAATGTCCTGCACTTCCCTCACACCACACGGTTTATTCTCAAACACATTCTTTTTTTTTTTTCTTTCCTTTTTTATTTCATTTGCTCTTGCTTCTTGAATATCTGTCCCAGATATTGCCACCAAGGCTGACTCACTGATAAAACCTCTGGCTAAGACACTCGGGTTTCTGATTTGGTGCAATGAAGCACTCTTTTTTTTTTCTTTAATGTTTTTTATTTATTTTTGAGAGAGAGAGAGACAGCGTGAACAGGGGAGGGTCAGAGAGAGAGGGAGACGCAGAATCCGAAGCAGGCTCCAGGCTCTGAGCTAGCAGTCAGCACAGAGCCTGACGCGGGGCTCGAACCCACGAACTGTGAGATCATGACCTGAACTGAAGTCAGACGCTTAATGGACTAAGCTACCCAGGCGCCCCAATGAAGCACGCTTAATGCCCAGGCTGTACAATTTATTGGGGTGATGTGATCAATGAGAAACTACAGGACAACATACCTGCCCTTATCCAAAGGAAGGATGATTCTAAGAGCCAGACCTCAAGTGAGCTGGGTCCCTGCTGCTATAGGGATGGAAGTATAGAAGGTCCTCAGAACCAGCCTCAGATGCTGGCCTGCTGCTGGCCACCCGGCTCCTGGCTGTAGAGATGTCCCCTAGATGGTCCCAGTGTCCTTCCCTTCCTGATCTGACATGACCACGTGAGGGTTTGAGTCCTTCCTCTACTTCTCCACCCTACGAAGGTCAAGACCCACAGTGGCCCAGCTCCTTGGTTTGGCCACGAATGGGAAACAAAGAGTAATTGACTGGCAAGGCCTGCATTCCTGTGCCTCTTTGAATGTGTCAAAGCTGGACATTTGGGATTTCTCTGTCCCTTTTCTATAACCTGTCATCCAACACAGAGCCTTCCAATGGTTGCTGAATGTTTCATTAATCCTGTCTCTTTGTATGTGTTAGAACACTTTTGGTGGTAAACGACAGAAAACCCAACTCGAACTGGTTTTGAAAACATCTTTTCAGGGGGAGAGGGTGTACATTTTTCTGTTTTTTGTTTTTTTGCTTTTTTTTTTTTTCCTCACTGCTTGAGAGAATTAGCAGGCCACTGAGTTTGGAAGCCTGGGCTAATAGAAGCAGAGTAGCAGGATTGTTCCAGAAGGGAGGGATCTCAGGAGTTGAAGGCGGTTCTTGCAGGATTCCCAGGGAGGCAGGGAAGAGATGCCTGTGGACACCTTCAAGGTCTCGAGAGGGTGGGAAGGTCTCCGGACTGAACTCAAGGAGTTTGTCAAGCTCTGAAAAAGTGGGTCTAACGGTGGATCTGGGTGGTCGGAAAGAGGCTCCCCCAAGAAAGCCAGCGCATGGGAGGGATCTGAAGGCCGGGCAGGCGTGGATCAGCTGAGTGCGGTTGGGGAGGACCATTCCTGGTATTCTAGCAACTGCAAAGGAAACAGACTCAAAATAAGAAGGAAGTCGTTGGGGAAGGGAAGGGGCACCTGGGTGGCTCAGTTGGTTAAGCATCTGACTTCAGCTCAGCTCATGATCTCATGCTTCGTGGATTTGAGCCCTCCACTGAGCTCTGCACTTACAGTGCAGAGTCTGCCTGGGATTCTCTCATTCTCTCTCTCTCTCTCTCTGCCTCTCTGTCTCCCAAGTGTTCAGGCACACACTCAATAGACAGACAGATAGATAGATAGATAAATGTAAAAGGAAAAAAAAAAAACCAAGGGAGTAGTGAGGCACCTGGTTGTTTCTGTTGGTAAAGCATGTCACTCTTGACCTCAGGGTTGTGAGTTTGAGCACCACATTGGGTATAGAGATTACTTCAAAACAGAATCTTTTTTTTAATTTATTTTTATGTTTTTATTTTATGATTGAGACAGAGAGAAACAGAGCATGAGTGGGGGAGGGGCAGAGAGAGAGGGAGACACAGAATTGAAGCAGGCTCCAGGCTCTGAGCTGTCAGCACAGAGCCCAATGCGGGGATGGAACCCACAAACCGTGAGATCATGACCTGAGCTGAAGTCGGACGCTTAACGGACTGAGCCACGCAGACGCCCCAAAAAAAAATCTTTAAAAAAAGAGAAAAGAAAGAAAGTAGCATGGATGAGGTATGGTGTGAGGCAGGCTCAAGCATGCAGGGTTTTAAAGACTTCGTTAAGGATTTTGATCTTTTTTCTAAGAGCCAGGGGAGGTAACGGAAGGGTTTTTAAGCATGATGGGGGTGTGTGTGTGTGTGTGTGTGTGTGTGTGTGTGTGTGTGGTTATCAGATTTATAATTTGAAAAAATAACACGGAAATATATTGCAGGAGAACAAAAAGTAGAGGCAGGAAGACGGGATAGAAGGCTATTGAATTGCGCCAAGACACAAATGTGGAACCACCAGTGGTGGGGGGAAATGCAGAAAGGAGGCGGATTCCAGAATTCTTGCTGGAGGAAGTGCCACAAAACCGGGGGATGGACTGGGAAGGATAGGGAGGTTCCAGAGATGAAGGCTCTGGGGAAGGGCAAATGGGTTGCTATGAACTAGACGTGTCCGGAAGAGCAAAGACAAATATCATTTGTGCAAGCCACATCCATGCTTCTTTCTGGAAACAGCAGCTCTGTTTCCCTTTTGAAACTCTCCCTCTTCTCACACTCCAACCAACTGGTTTTGGGTGTGACTGATCTCACCACCCATATTGAAGACTTGGTCTGAGTCAGGTATGGTTGCCAAAGAAAGTACAGGATGCATACTCGGGGCATAACTGATCTTCAAATTTTATTCATTACTTATCTGAAATTAAAATATAACTTGGTGTCTTATTGTTGCTTTTTTTTTTTTTTTTGAAGATTTATTTATTTAAGTCATCTCTACACCCAACATGGGGCTCAAACTCACACCGCCGCCATCAAGAGTTGCGTGCTCTACTGACTGAGCCAGTCTGGCACCCCTCAATGTCTTGTATTTTTATTTACTACCTCTGGCAACTCTAGACCCAGTCCTACAAATCAGACACAGAGGGTTGGTTTGGAAAAGGCCATGATTCCTAAGCTGGGCTGATGACAGCTCCCCTTTGGACATTTAATGGAAGTCTCAGAAAAGAGGCTCTCATATTCCACTGCATCGTAAAGCTAGTAGAACATACCATCAGCTGTAAGAGTGGGCCCAAGTCCCAGATCTGGCCCATCTGAATATTCCTTCAAATCACAATGCTTGGTTCGTGGCTGGACACAAAACCCAGGCAAAGTCAGCAAGAGTTAAGCATGGGGCTAGTGATGGAATTATCAGGAAGAGAGATCTCTGTGTGCTGGAGTTGCTGAGCCGGAAGAATGTAAGCCTGGAGCTGCCGGTGACCGTGTGAGGACGGCCGGCCTGAAAGTGAAGTCAGCAGAAGCAAAAGAGAGAATGACAGATACTGAGTCTTGTCAATATCATGCGCGCCCCTAATATCAGCCAGGCCTGAAGGCGCCCTGAACTTTTCAGTTAACTGAGCAAATAACTGTCCTTTATGGCTTGAACCAGTTTGACTTGAAATTCTACCACTTGCCTCCAAGAGAATCCTGACTAGCGGAAGCCCCCTGGTTCAGTTTTGTACGTGTTTAACT
Organism: Proteles cristata cristata; assembly: GCA_017311185.1. Taxonomy (NCBI): domain Eukaryota; kingdom Metazoa; phylum Chordata; class Mammalia; order Carnivora; family Hyaenidae; genus Proteles; species Proteles cristata. The sequence goes on from JAESUZ010001000.1 coordinate 506,170, forward strand.
TGAGATGCCTCTGATGTTAGGCTGTTGCCCATATGGGTCTGAGCTAGAGGTTTACATTCACGATTCCCCTTTCATAGATGGGCCTAGAGCCCAACCTGACACAACATAGGGATTCAATGAACATATGAATAAATGAATGAATGAATGAATGAACGAACGAACGAACAAATGTAGCAGTCTGATTATCCATTAGTGGTCCTTTAAAACCAGAAATTCTGGGGCGCCTGGGTGGCTCAGTCGGTTAAGCGTCCGACTTCAGCTCAGGTCATGATCTCACAGTTCGTGGGTTCGAACCCCACATTAGGCTCCGTGCTAATGGCTAGCTCAGAGCCTGGAGCCTGTTTCAGATTCTGTGTCTCCCTCTCTCTCTGACCCTCCCCTGCTCATGCTGTCTGTCTGTCTGTCTCTCTTAGAACTAAATAAAACATTAAAAAAAAAAAAAAAAACACAGAAATTCTGACCAGTCCAGGTAGATGGGATAAATAGAATGAATACAGCTAAAGAAAACATTAGTGAACGGGGTGATCAAATTGAGTAACTATCCCAGAAGGAAGAATCAAAACACAAAAATAAGGGGCGCCTGGGTGGCCTAGTCGGTTAAGCGTCCGACTTCCGCTTAGGTCATGATCTCGTGGTTCGTGGGTTCGAGCCCCGCTCGGGCTCTGTGCTGACTGCCAGCTCAGAGTCTGGAGCCTGTTTCAGTCTATGACTCTCTCTCTCTCTGACCCTCCCCTGCTCACGCTGTCTCTCTCTCTCCTAGAAATAAATAAAACATTAAAAAAAATTTTTTTTTAACACAAAAATAATAGAAAATGTAAAAGAAAAACATAAGGTACGAGGAGTGCCTGTCTGGCTCAGTCCGAAGAGCGTGTGACTCTTGATCTCGGGGTCATGAGTTCGAGCTCCACCACACTGGGCATAGAGATTACTTAAAAAAAGAAAACTTAAAAAAACTAAAAACAAAAACTTAAGATTCAGAGGACAGAAGTAGAAGTAAAAATATCCAGATACTAACATTTCAAAATGAGAAACAGGGGCGTCTGGGTGGCTCAGTCAGTTAAGCATCCGACTTCGGCTCAGGTCATGATCTCACGGTTCATGGGTTCAAGCCCCGCGTCGGGCTCTGTGCTGACAACTGGCTCAGAGCCTGGAGCCTGCTTCAGATTCTGTGTCTCCCTCTCTCTGACCCTCCCCTGCTCACACTGTCTCTCTCTCTCTCTCTCAAAAATAATAAAAAACATTTTTAAAAATTTAAGAGATTCTTGTTTTGTCCCCCTCCTTGTTTTTATATTATTTCTGCCTCTCTTCTCTTACATTCATCTGTTTTGTATCTTAAATTCCACATATGAGTGAAATCATATGATATTTGTCTTTCTCTGACTGACTCATTTCGCTTAGCATAATACCCTCTAGTTCTATCCACGTAGTTGCAAATGGCAAGATTTCTTTCTTTTTGATTGTTACGAGACCTTCCATCACTTGCTGTAACCAACGTTCTCTTTTTTTATTAAAAAAAATGTTTCTCCTCTCCTAGAAATAAAAAAAAAAAAAAAAGGCGCTATGGCTTAGTCGTTAAGCGTCCGACTTTCACTTAGGTCATGATCTCGCGGGTTCGTGGCCCGTGCTTGGGCTCTGTGCTGACTGCCAGCTCAGAGCCTTGTTCTCCCTGACTCCCTCTCTCTCTGAATGTTCATAAAAAATGTTTCTTTAAAAAATTTTTAATGTTTTATTTACTTCTGAGAGAGAGACAGCATGAGCAGGGGAGGGTCAGAGAGAGAGGGAGACACAGAGTCTGAAACAGGCTCCAGGCTCTGAGCTGTCAGCACAGAACCTGATGCAGGGATCGAACCCATGAACCGTGGGATCATGCCCTGAGCCAAAGTCAGATGCTTAATCGACTAGGCCACCCAGGTGCCCCCAAAAAATGTCTTAATGGGTTTTTTTTAATGTTTTATTTATTTCTAGGAGAGAGAGAGAGAGAGAGCGAGAGCGCGTGAGCAGGGGAGGGTCAGAGAGAGAGGAGTCACAGACTGAAACAGGCTCCAGGCTCTGAGCTGGCAGTCAGCACAGAGCCCGACGTGGGGCTCGAACCCACAAACCGCGAGATCATGACCCAAGAGAAAGTCAGACGCTTAACCAACTAAGCCACCCAGGTGCCCCTTAATGTTTATTTTTTGAGAGAGACAGAGCACAAGTGGAGGAGGGGCAGAGAGAGAGGGAGACACAGAATCTGAAGCAGGCTCCAGGCTCTGAACTGTCAGCACAGAGCCCGACGTGGGGCTTGAACTCACAAGCCATGAGGTCATGACCTGAACTGAAGTCAGGCACTTAACCTACTGGGCCACCCAGGCGCCTCTGCATGTGTCCCTTGGAAACAGCACACCTGTATCTCTTGGATAAATACCTAGTAGTGCAATTGCTGGTGTGTTGACTGATGACATTTTTTAAAAAGATGAATTTACTAGAATTTTTAAAAAGATCAAAAGGCTCCATTTCCAACCAAGATATAGAATTTTCAGCAGGTCACTGCTCCCACTGCAAGAATTAGAAGGGAAAAAAAACCCAGAAACATTGCAAGAATATCTTTTTAAAGATAGCAGAGAGCTATGAATGCAATGCTATGAATGAATGAAATGAACTAAAATTTCAAAGGCAGAAAAGACTTTTCACAAAGACCTGAATGAGCTGAGGATCACTGCTCACATAGTCTTCCCTGGGGCAATTGCCAATTCTGGGCACAAAAGCTTAGCTCAGGCGAAGGGACCCTACTGGGAGAAAGAGAAACCAGAGGAGTTGCTGGTGGCCATGATGAGCTGCAGGCTCCTGGAAGCTTCTTAAATAAAAGACAGAGAGTGAAATCTTCTGCAGCCTTGTGGTGTTTAGAAGACTGAGTCGAATTCGAGAAAGAGGGCCTGCCTAAAGCAAAAGATATTTGCCAGATTTTGAAGGTACCTGGGGCAGGACGCAGGAGAGTTAATCTCAAAACCTCCAAACCTCAGAATAAAATCTCCCACTGCTCATAGGCTGAGAGACAGAGAGCTTCCAGACCTGAGGAAGGGCCGTGCCTGGGAAACGAGGATGAACAAAGGTAGGTAGAGTTTTGGTAAAACTGGGTCTCATCCTCAGGCTGGCTCCATCCCTTACTAGATAGACGTGATTGGTTTCTTAGTGCATGAGCCTAAAAGAGTACAGATAGAACTTTCTCTGGTGGGAGATAAAAATCACCTGCATCAAAGACAATGGTTCTTTGGGTCCAGTGCATAAGAAGTTTGGAAGTTACTTCTCTGTCATAACAAGAAAAAGGTGAACCACCTGAAAAATCTACAATTTTTCTTAGGTCTGTAAGAGAAGGGAGTTGAAAGGACACCTGGGTGGCTCAGTTGGTTAGGCATCCGACTTCGGCACAGGTCATGATCTCATGGTTTGTGGGTTTGAGCCCCCCATCGGGCTCTGTGCTGACAGCTCGGAGCCTGGAGCCTGTTTCCGATTCTGTATCTCCCTCCCTCCCTCTCTGCCCCTCCCCTGCTCGTTCTCTCTCAAAAAATAAACACTAAAATTTTTCTAATTAAAAAAAAGAAGAGAAGGGTGGTCACAGCAAGTGATGGAAGATCTCAGAGTGACAAGGACATGTGCAGTGAGTCCCAGAAGTGACCTCGCAAATTGGAGAAACAGACACATGAATACAGAGAATCTAAACCTGCCGGAGCAGAAACCCACAAGCCAAAAGCCCCATGGCAAGCAGCGCTGGGGCAGGGAAATCTGAACTGTAGGTGACAATTGCTGGGGACTCAGTGTGCACAACTCTGAGAGTTCAAATCTCTAGGGAGGTTCAGTCATAAGGGACCCCCGACACTTTTGAATAAATATTTTTTTTAATTTATTTCTATGAGAGAGAGAGAGAGAGACAGCGTGAGCAGGGGAGGGTCAGAGAGAGAGGGAGATACAGACTCTGAAACAGGCTCCAGGCTCTGAGTGGCAGTCAGCACAAAGCCCAAAGCGGGGCTCGAACCCACGAACCGCGAGATCATGACCTAAGCGAAAGTCGACCACTTAACCGACTAAGCCACCCAGGCACCCCCCGACACTTTTGTAAGTTATCTCCAGGAGCTCAACCTGATTTTCTTTTTTCTTTTTTCTTTTTTTTTTTTTAATATTTTTATTTATTTCTAGGAGAGAGAGAGAGACAGCATGAGCAGGGGAGGGTCAGAGAGAGAGGGAGACACAGACTCTGAAATAGGCTCCAGGCTCTGAGCTGGCAGTCAGCATAGAGCCCGATGCGGGTCTCGAACCCACGAACCGTGAGATCATGACCTAAGCGAAAGTCGGACACTTAACCGACTAAGCCACCCAGGCGCCCCATCGACCTGGTTTTCACACTATCAGAGAAAAATCCCCTCATACTTCTGGCCAGGGGAGGGGAAAGTAACCATTTTGAAATATGCCAAGTATTCTGTCCTTAACAACATCTGCCTTCAAGAGAAGCTATTTAACCAGATCCTAAGCTGCTGGGGCTTTTTCAGAGCCTAACTGACCTGGGGAAAGGAAAATACTCGACTCCAGACAGTTCCAGCCGTGCTGTCCCCCGCCCCCCCCACACACACACACACTCCACACATACACACCAACCGAGAAGGCACATGTGAAGTTCACAGTCCAGGGGCAAAGGCTCACTAAAAGACTGAGACCTAATCATGGGAATATAGCATGCTTCCTCCTCCCCACCTTTCCACCGCATTACTACAGGCTGATCTACAGCAGTTCCTTGTCGCCAGTATATCATGCCTGGTTATCAAGACAAAATTACAAGGCATACTAAAAGCCAAAAAAGCAAATACAAAAACAGAAACAAAACACTGTTTGAAAAGACAGAGCAAGCATCAGAAGCAGACATGGCAGGGATGTTGGAATTATCAGACCAGGAATTTAAAACAACTGTGATTAGGGGCGCCTGGGTGGCTTAGTCGGTTAAGCGTCTGACTTTCGCTTGGGTCATGATCTCGCGGTTCGTGGGTTCGAGCCCCGCATCGGGCTCTGTGCTGACTGCCAGCTCAGAGCCTGGGCCTGTTTCAGAGTCTGTGATTCCCTCTCTCTCTGACCCTCCCCTGCTCATGCTCTCTCTCTCTCTCTCCTAGAAATAAATAAAAAATATTTAAAAAAATAAATAAATAAATAAAACAACTGTGATTAATAGGGTAAAATTAGATCCACTAATGGACAGAGCAGACAGCATGAAAGAGCAGATGGGCAGTGTAAGCAGAGGGATGGAAATCCTACAAAAGAACTGAAACACCAGAGCTCAAAAACCCTGTAACAGAAATGAAGAGTGTCTTCGGTAGGTTTATCAGTAGACTTGACACACCTGAGGAAAGACTCTCTGGGCTTCAGGACACATCAAGAGAAACCTCTAAAACTGAAAAGCAAAGACAACAAAGATGGAAAAAAGCAAAACAAAATATCCAAAGACTGTTGGACAGCTATAAAAACTGTAACATACACATAATGGGAAAACAGAAGAAAAAAGAGAAAAAGGAACATAAGAAATATCTAAAACAACAATGACTGAGAATTTCCCACAAATTAATGGCAGAAAACAAACCACGGATGCATGAAATTCAGAGAACACTGTGCAGGATAAATGAACAAAAACCTATACCCAGGCATAGCTCATTCGCACTACAGAAAAACAAAAATAAAAAAAAAATTCTGAAGTAAGCCAGAGGGGAAAGAAAAACACCTTATTTATAGAGCAACAAAGACAAGAATTACATCCAAATTCTCCTGGGAAACCATACTAACAAGAGAAGAGAGTAGAGTGAGATATTTAAAGCATCGACAGAAAAAAAAAAAAACCAACCTAGAATTCTGTACTCTGTGAAATTATCCTTCAAAAGTGAGGGAGAAATAAACACTTCCTCAAACAAAAACAGAGAATTTTTTGCCAGCAAATCTACCATTTCTTTTAAGAAATCTTAAAAAATAATTCTTCAGAAAGAAGGAGAATAATATAGACCAAACATTTGAAACTACATCAAGGAAGAGTATCGAAGAAAGAATAAGTGAAAGTAAAATAAATCTTTCTCTCTTCCTTGCTTCCTTTCCTTTCTTTCCTTTCTTTCTTTTTCTTTTCTTTTCTTCAAAAAGCTTTTTGTTAAAAAAGTTTCCATGTGGTCCATGGCTTGGGAGAAGACTCCAGGGTGATTAAAAAACTGCCTAGCGGATGCAGGGGGAGGTTCAGGTACAAGTCTTCACACCAGGAGGGTGCCAGAGGGGGCCCTCAGAGGCTTCTGGGCTTCAGAGGCTCCTAGTCATGTTTTAGGGTGAGGCTTTTGGGTTTTTTTGTTTTTGTTTTTGTTTTTAAAATTTTTTTAGTGTTTTATTTATTTCTAGGAGAGAGAGAGAGAGACAGCGTGAGCAGGGGAGGGTCAGAGAGAGAGGGAGTCACAGACTGAAACAGGCTCCAGGCTCTGAGCCGGCGGTCAGCATAGAGCCCGACGCGGGGCTTGAACCCACGAACCGCGAGATCATGACCTAAGCGAAAGTCGGATGCTTAACCGACTAAGCCACCCAGGCACCCCTAGGGTGAGCCTTTTGAAGAGATACTGGTCCAACCCACCCTGGGGACCAGCCAGCCTGCAGATGTGAGTCAGATGGTCACCATCTTGATGAGTTTCACATCCTCATCTAGGAAGTGGTTCTCCAGGAAGTCACAGAGATGGAAGTCTGCACAGGCAGAACCCAGGGCATGTAGATCTATAAGGACCAGATTCGAGTTCTCAGAACCATGGCGGCTTCCATGGCATTCAGGGTTTATCTTGGGACAGTTTCTGCATGTCCCTGAAAAAGGCATGGCCACCTCGCTGGTTCTGCATCTTCAAGAGAGGCTCAGCAGTCTCATGCTTCTCCTCAGCCAACTTGCAGAAGAAGTGCCCAGACCCCTGCAAAGCCACATTGTTGCAGTTATCATAGAAGCCCAGAGAGAGGTAGGTGCAGGAGGCCTTCAGATGCATGTTGACCAGGCAGTTGAGGTGGCCTCCACTTCAGGGGAATAATTCTAAAGAATCTGGGAGCTCATGGTTTGTTGGTAACAAGGAACTAAGCTCAAAATAGTGTATTGGCTGGTCCCGGAGGCAGAGGGTGGCCAAGAAGATGGTTCTGAAGGTTGGTTGGAAAAAAGATAGGAGGGCGGTCAGAAGATGGTAGAAGGTGGGCACCTGGGTGGCTCAGTTGGTTGAGCATCTGACTTTGGCTCAGGTCATGATCTCATGGTTCATGGTTTCAATCCCTGCTTCGGGCTCTGTGCTGACAGCCAGCTTGGAGGCTGGAGCCTGTTTCAGAGTCTGTGACTCCCTCTCTCTCTGACCCTCCCCTGCTCCACTCTCTCTCTCTCTCTCTCTCTCTCTCTCTCAGAAATAAATAAAACATTAAAAAAGAAGAAGAAGAAGAAGAAGAAGAAGAAGAAGAAGAAGAAGAAGAAGAAGAAGAAGAAGAAGAAGAAGAAGAAGAAGAAGAAGAAGATGGTAGAAGGGACATCCCTTGGTCTGTTCCATCCAAACACTGCCGAAGCAAGAGACAGATCTGTGGGACTGCCAGGCACATTGCCTACTTTTCTTATTCTTGATAAGTTTGTCCAAAGTGATAATAGTAACAGTCTATTAAATTGTATGTATATATACCATGGGTTCAAGCCCCTGCTCAGGATTCTCTATCTCTCTCCCTCTTTGCCTCTCCTCTGCTTGTGCTCACTCTTTTACTTAAAATAGATAAATAAACTTTAAAAAAAAGTGAATGGGTGGGAAAGATATACCATAATATATACCATATACCATCCAAAGAAAGTAGTAGTAGTTATATTAATTTTAGACAGAGCAGACTTCAAAACAAAGAAAGTTATCAGGGATAAAGAGGGACATTACGTAATGATAAGGGAGTCAGTTCTCCAAGAGGACATAACAATCCTTAATGTGTATGCACCTAATAACAGAGCTTCAAAATACATGAGGCAAAAACTAATAGAACTAAAAAGAGAAATAGATAAATCCACTGTTTTTGCTGAAGACTTCAACACATTTTTCTCAAAAAAGGGACAGATCGAGAAGGCATAAAATCAGTAAGGACATAGATTAACTCAACAACACCATCAATCAACTGGATATAATTGACATCTATAGACTATTTCATCTAACAGCAGAATACACATTCTTATCAAGCTCACATGGAATTTTCAGCAGAATAGACCATATTCTGGGCCATAACATGCACCTAATAAGTTTATTTATTTTTTTTTTTCTTTTTCATAGTGATTTTTTTTTTTTTTTTTGCAAATAGTTTATTGTCAAATTAGTTTCCACATAACACCCAGTGCTCATCCCCACAAGTGCCCTCCTCCATGCCCACCCCTCCTCCCCCCCACATCCACCAGTCCTCAGTTTTGTCAGCATTCAAGAGTCTCTCATGGTTTGCCTCTCCCCCTTTCCCCCACCATTTCTGCCCTTCTTCTCCCCCTTGGTCCTCTGTTAAGCTCCTCCTAATCCTCCTATACGTGCACACATATGATATTTGTCTTTCTCTGCCTGACTTATTTCGCTCAGCGCACCTAATAAGTTTAAAAGAACAGAAATCAGGTGCACTTGGGTCAGTCAGTTAAGCAACCGACTCTTGATTTCGGCTCAGGTCATGACCTCATGTTCATGATTTCAAGCCCTGCATAGAGCTATACACTAACAGCATGGACCCTGCTTGAGATTCTCTCCGTCTCTCTCTGACCCTCTGCAACTTGCACACACACACATTCTCTCTCTCTCTCTCTCTCTCTCTCTCTCCCTCCCTCCCTCCCTCCCTCTCTCTCTCTCTCTCTCAAAGTAAATAAATAAACTTAAAAAAAATCGGGCCACCTGGGTGGCTCAATTGGTTAAGCGTCTGACTTCAGCTCAGGTCATGATCTCACACGAGTTCAAGCCCCGCATTGAGCTCTCCGCTGACAGCACAGAGCCTACTTGGGATTCTCTCTCTCTCTCTGCCCCTTTCCAACTTATGCTCTCTCTCTCTCAAATAAATAAATATTTTAAAAAATTAAAAAATAGAAACTTTATTTAAAAGTTTTTAGGGGTGCCTGGGTGGCTCAGTCAGTTGAGCATCCAACTTTGGCTCATGATCTCACAGTTTGTGAGTTCAAGCCCCACATTGGGCATGCTGCTGTCAGCACAGAACCCACTTCAGATCTTCTATTTCCCCCTCTCTCTGTCCATCCCCACTTGCACTCTCTCTCTCTCTCTCTCAAAACTAAATAAAACATTTAAAAAATGTTTTTAAATGAGGTATAATTAACATATAGCATATTAGTTTCAGGTGTACAACATGATTTGATATTTGTATGCATTGAGAAATGATCACCACAATAGGTCTAATTAACATCTATTCAGTGTTTAAAGGGAAGGAAATCCTGATATATGCTACAAAATAAGCCAATCACAAAAAGACAAGTACTGTATGATTCCACTTACGTGAGGTAATTAGGGTAGTTAAATTCATAGAGACAGAAAGTAGAATGATGGTTGACAGGGACTAGGGAGATGGGAAAAGTAATTGTTTAATAGGTATGGAGTTTTAGTTTTACAAGGTGAAAGGGGTATAGAGATGAATGGTGTTTATGGTTGCACAATATTATGAAGTTAATGGATTCAATACCACTGAACTGTATACTTAAAAATAGTTCAGGTAATGGGTGCCTGGGTGACTCAGTCACTTGAGGGTCTGACTTCAGCTCAGGTCATGATCTCATGGTTCATGAGTTTGAGCCCCACATCAGGATCTCTGCTGTCAGCATGGAACCAGCTTTGGATCCTCTGTCCACCTCTCTCTCTGCCCCTCCCCTGTTTTTGTTTTCTCTCTCCTCTCTCTCTCTTTCTATCTTCCAAAAGTAAACATTTAAAAAATAGTTAAGATGATAAAAATAGTTAGGATGATAAATTTTATGTTATCTGTGTTTTACCCCAATAAAATAATTGAAGAAATCTGTAGGAAGAGAACTACAAAGCTGATGAGAGACATCAAAGAACTAAATAAATGGAGAGATAGTCCATGCTCATGGATAAGAAGAATCAATATTATCAAGATATTAAATTTTTCCCAATTTGATCTATAGATTCGGTACAATCCCAATCAAAATCTCAACAAGTTTTTTTAGGCATAGCAACAAACTGATTCATAAAGTTCTGTATGGGGAGGCAATGTATCTAGAATAGCCAACACAATATTGAAGGGAAACAAAGCTGGAGGATTGACCCTATCCAACTTCAAGCCTTACTATACAGCTACACTAATCAAGACAATGTAGTAGTGGTGAAAGAGCGGACAACTAGATCAATAGAACAAAATAGAGAGCCCAGAGATAGACCCACATAAACATAGTCAATTCATCTTTGACAAAGAGGCAAAGGCAATACAATGGATAGAAGAAGATAATTTTATCCATAGATGATGCTGGAACAACTGGACATTCACATGCAAAAAAATAAATCTTGGGGCGCCTGGGTGGCTCAGTCAGTTGGGCATCCAACTTCGGCTCAGGTCATGATCTCACGGTTTGTGGGTTTGAGCCCCGCGTCTGGCTCTGTGCTGACAGCTCAGAGCCTGGAGCCCGCTTCACATTCTGTGTCTCCCTCTCTCTGACCCTCCCCTACTCATGCTGTCTCTCTCTCTCTCAGAAATAAAAAAAACAAAACAAAAAAAAAAAAGAAAAAAAAGAAATCTAGACACAGACTTTACACTCTTCACAAAAATTAACACAAAATGGATCACAGACCTAAAAGTAAAATACAAAACCATAAAACTCTTAAAAGACAATATAGGAGAAAATTTAGATAAACTTCATTTTGGCAATGACTTTTTAGATTTAACACAAAAGGCACAATCCATGACAGAGAGAACTGAAAAGCTAACCATCATTAACCTTAAAAATTTCTCATTGGGTGTAGAGATTATTTAAAAAGAGAAAATAAATTTTTTTAATTAAAAATTTCTCTGTGAAAGAACTGTCAAGAGAATGAAAAGACAAGCCACAGACTGGGAAAAAAATATTTGCAAAATACGTGTTTAATAAAGGATTGTTACCCAACATATACAAAGAACACTTAAAACTCAGTAATAAGAAAACAAACAACCTGATTAAAATGTGGGCCTATCTTAGTCTATTTGGACTGCTATAACAGAATATAATAGACTGGGTGGCTTATAAACAACAGAAATTTATTTCTCAACAGTTCTGGGGGTTAGAAGTCCAAGATCAGGTTGCAAGCATAATCAGGCAAGCCCTTCTGGAAAGGGCTTGATTCTCAGTTCATCAATAGACATCTTCTCACTGTAACCTCATGTGGTGGAAGGGCAAGGGGGCTATCTGGAGTCCTTTATATGAAGGCACTAACCCCATTCATGAGGGCTCTGTTCTGATGACTTAAACATATTTCAAAGGTCCCACCTCGTAATGCCATCACGTTGGGGACTAGGATTTCAACATATGAATTTTGAGGGGATACAAACATCCAGTCTATAATAGGGCCAAAGACTTTAACAGATGCCAAAGAAGATATACAGTTGTCAAATAAACACATGAAAAGATGTTTCACATCATATGCTATCAGGGAAATGCAAATTACCACGACAAGATACCACCACACACCTGTTAAAATGGCAAAACTCCAGGAAAATGACAACACCAAATGCTGACAAGGATGTGGAGGAACAGAAAGTCTCATTGGTTGCTGGTGGGAATATCAAATGGTACAACCAGTTTGGAAGATAGCTTGGCAGTTTCTTACAAGTCTAAACATACTTTTACCATAGGATCCAGGAATTATGTGCTCAGTATTTATCCAAAGGAATTGAAAGTATGTTCAAACAAAAAACCTGCATAAGTGTGTTGATAGGACCTTTATTCATCATTGCCAAAACTTAGAAGCAACCAAGATATCCTTCAGCAGGTGAATAGATAAACTGTGTTGCATCCAGAACATGCAATATTATTCAACCCTAAAAAAAAATGAGCTATCAAGCCATGAAAAGACATAGAGGAACCTTAAATGCATATTGCTAAGTGAAAAGAGCCACTCTAAAAAGGTTACATACTGTATGGTTCCAACCAAATGACATTCATCAGGCCTGCAGCAGAAGAGAAAGAAGATGCGTCACACTCAACATCGGGGTTTAAAAGGAAATTTTTTTTTAATATTTTATTTATTTCTAGGAGAGAGAGAGAGGGAGAGAGACAGCGTGAGCAGGGGAGGGTCAGAGAGAGAGGGAGTCACAGACCGAAACAGGCTCCAGGCTCTGAGCTGGCAGTCAGTACAGAGCCCGACGCGGGGCTCGAACCCACGAACCGCGAGATCATGACCCAAGCAAAAGTCGGACGCTTAACCGACTAAGCCACCCAGGAGCCCCTCAACATCGGGGTTTAAGATACATACACCATCTTAAAATTCATATGGGAACTCAAGGGGCCCCGAACAGCCCATACAATATTCAAAAACAAGAACAGAGTTATAGAACCCATACTTTCCAACTTCAAAACTTAACCATAAAATGACAGTCATCAAAACAATATAGTATTGACATATGGAAAGATCAGTGATAAATCAATTGAATAGAATTAAGAGTCCAGAAAGAAACCTGTATAACTACAAATCAGTGGATTTTTGACAAGGGTGCCGAGGAGATTCAATAGGGAAAGAATTGTTTCTTCAACAAATGATGCTGGGGCTACTGAATGTCCACGTGCAAAATAATGAATTTGGACCTTTCCTCACATTACATCCAAAAATTAACTCAAAATGGCTCAATGACCTAAATATAAAAGCTAAAACTATAAAACTCTTGGAATAAAACACACAGGGTAATCATCACGATCTTGCAATTCGCAGTGGTTTCTTAGATATAATACCAAAGGCACAAGCAACCAAGAGAAAAAAGACAAATTAGACTTCGTCAAATTTTTTTAAAAATCAAAAAAAAAAATTCTCAAGAAGGTGAACAGACAATAGAATAGCAGAAACTATTTGCAAATCATGTATCTGATGAATCTAGTATTCATAATGTCCAAGGCCTTCTTATAACTCAATCACAAAAAGAAAATAGTTAAAAAATGGGCAAAGGGCTTGAGTAGACATTTCTCCAAAGAAGAGATACAAATGGCCAAACAACACGTGAAATGATGCTCAATGTCCTTAGGTAAATGCAAACCAAAACCATAATGAGATACTTTTTCACACGCACTAAGATGGCTATAATCAGAGAAATAGAAAATAGTACAGTTTTGGTGAGGAAGTAGGGAACTTGGAACCCTCCTACAGTGCTGGTGAAAATATAAAATGGTGCAGCCACTGGAGAAGACAGTTTGGCGATTCCTCAATAATTAAATATGGTAGTACCATATCACCTGGAAATTCCACTCCCTGGTGGATCCTCAGAAGTGAAAACGTTCAAATAAAAGCGTGTGTATGAATGTTTATAGAAGCACTTATTCATGGGAGCCAAAAGTAGGAAACAACCTGAAAGTCTGTCTCTGATAAATGGACAAATAAAATGTATATCCACACAATGTAAAATTGCTCAGCCTTAAAAAATGAATGAAGTATTGATATATGTTACAACATGGATGAATCTTGAAAACATTGCGCTCGGGTACCTGGGTGGCTCAGTCAGTTAAGCGTCCAACTTCGGCTTAGGTCATGATCTTTCAGTTTGTGAGTTCGATCCCCGTGTTGGGCTCTGTGCTGACAGCTCGGAGGCTGGAGCCTGCTTCCGATTCTGTGTCTCCCTCTCTCTCTGCCCCTCCCCCGATCATGCTCCGTCTGTCTCTCAAAAATAAATAAATGCTTAAAAATTTAAAAAAAAAAGAAAAGAAAACATTTTGCTAAATGAAAGAAGCTGGAGAGAAATTATATCATAAGATTCCATTTTTATGAAATACTCAGAAAAAGAAAATGCAGAGAGACAGAAAATAGAGCAGTGCTTGCCAGAGGCAAACTGAATTGCCAGAATTGGGAGTGATTGCTTGATGGATACAAGGGTTTTCTTTCGGGGTGATGAAAATACTCTGAAACTAGATTGTAAGGATGGTGTCATACATTATGAGTGTACCAAATACCACTGAATTATGGGCTTTAAAATGGTTAAAATGCGGGCGCCTGGGTGGTTCAGTCTGTTCAGTGTCCGACTTCAGCTCAGGTCACGATCTCGTAGTCTATGGGTTCGAGCCCCACGTTGGGCTCTGTGCTGACAGCTCAGAGCCTGGAGCCTGCTTCCAATTCTGTGTCTCCCCTTCTCTCTGCCCCTCCCCCACTCATGCTCTGTCTTTCTCTGTTTCTCAATAATAAATAAATGTTTTTAAAAATAACTTAAAAATTATTAAAATGGTGAATTTAATGTTATGTGTATGGGTTGTTGTTTTTTAGGAAAGTCTCAAAATGGAGCACTGAGGGAGGATAATTCAACTTCTCAATAAAGGCAGGTTGACAGGTTAGCTCTTCTGTGGATCTCTGTTTCAAGATGGCTGCCATAGCTTTAGAGCTGCCCATCCTCACATGACAATACCGTTTTCTTAGGGAGGAAAACCCTTCCAAGAACCTTCCAGCAGACCGTCCCTTAGCATCTCATTGGCTAGAGCCTCATCACATGCAACCCATAAACCATAAACTACAAAAGAAATAGGATTCTGGTGCTCGGGTTAGACCAATTACAGTTCATCTGAGGCTGTAGCAAAGGGCTGTCCTTCCCTTAGCACATGGCTGCTGAATAGAATTTATACCCTGTTAGCAAGGAAAAAGAGGGATATAGCTATTTGAGAGATAGGTGGTGGTGTATGCTACATCCTTCTTCTATAATGATACCATCCCACAAGTACTTTGGAAACTCCTATACATGACTCTCAAAAACGTAATTCAAATGAGATGTAAGAGTCACAGTGATGGTTCAAGGATGGGTGTACGTCTTGTCTCACGAATGAGAGGCATCCTCTTAACTTTTCTGCAATTTACTGGAAAAGATGTATTTACTCTCTGTTGAGCTTGCTGAACTACCAGATTATAAACCTGAGGTGGCTATTGATGTGAAATGCTGGGGGCGCCTGAGTGGCTCAGTCGGTTAAGCATCCGACTGTGGCTCAGGTCATGATCTGACGGTTCGTGGGTTCGAGCCCCACGTTGGGCTCTATGCTGACTGCCAGCTCAGAGCCTGGAGCCTGTTTCAGATTCTGTGTGTGTCTCTCTCTCTCTGACCCTCCCCTGCTCATGCTGTTTCTCTCTCTCTCTCTCTCTCTCTCTCAGAAATAAATAAAACACTAAAAAATTTTTTTTTGATGTGAAATGTTGGCATCTGGGAGCAGACAGTCAAGAAAGAATTCTTGAGACATCTTTGGTGCAAAAACGGTGGTTTTATTAAAGCATGGAGGACAGAACTCATGGGCAGACAGAGCTGCACTGGGGTCATGAGGAGTGACTGGGAGAGGGTTAGGGGTAGTGTAAGTCTCTAAAGAATTTGGAAGCAAGGTTTCTTGGACCTTGAGGGGTCATTTACTACTGTCTAGTAAACTGTTAGTCATGAGGCCCTTCAGATGTCTATCAGTGGGCCCTATATTTGGAGAATGATTGCTAACACATATCTTGGGGTAGAGGGGTGGGTAGAGATAAAGGAAGTTTCCAAAGGGATTTTCTTTACAGAATCCTGGAGTTTCAGCTAATGTCAAGCCAGGACTGACTTATGCCTCTAACAAATTATGAACATTGAGGCAGTTAAACTCCCAGAGGAAGGTCACTCTGCCTGACTCAACTACTTGTCAATGGCCTGTAAGTTGTAAGGAAGTTTAATTTCTTTTTCTTTTGCCTTTCTTCTCCACATCATTCCCCAATGAATGTTTTTGACCCTTAAATCTTTAAGGCTGCTGAGGGTGGAAGGTCTCATCTTCTGTAACCTCTTACTGCTGAATAGGGGTGTAGACACGTCCCTACCTATGGCTCAACATTGGTCAGTTGGCGACTTCTATATATATAGGAGTTACAAAAGGCAGAAAGTATGGATCTTCCTGAGTGGAAAGGAACATCTGTTGGCTTGAAGTTATGGCAGTGAAGGAGTCATGGCACCAGGTGGAAAGGCATGAAGGAAAATAGCAAAATATGATTAGAATAACAAAAAGAAAAAGAAGCCCAAATAAGAGTCCTTTGATCGTTAACAAAAATCTCCCTCCATTCCAAGAATTTAACCAATCATTAAAGGAAAGAGAGGGATCATTTAAAGTGCCAGTTGAAGTATTCATGTCAGTTAGAGACCCAGAAACATTTCCGTGGGAATCTGGAATGTATACACAGCATTCTGGTATTATGAGAGCACAAGTTCCGCCTTGTGCAGCAGTGAAAACATCTAATGCCATTCTATTTTGTAAAACTGTTTCCCACATTTGTGTTACTTCAGCGTTTAATAGGGAAATGCTATTTTGAGTGTCATTTAGGACTTTGACCGTGTACTTATTAAGAGTTTCCATGTGCTGAACGACATCCTCCAGTCTTAAAGAGGAAATACAGGTGGATGTTAGGAGGTCATACCAATGAAACACAGAATGTGTCCACCGTTATGTTAAATTTGGGAGGTTGGTAGGGGCGCCTGGGTGGCTTAGTCAGTTAAGCGTCCGACTTTCGCTTAGGTCATGATCTCACGGTTCACGGGTTCGGGCCCCGCATCGGGCTCTGTGCTGACTGCCAGCTCAGAGCCTGGAGCCTGTTTCAGTCTGTGACTCCCTCTCTCTCTGACTCTCCCCTGCTCACGCTGTCTCTCTCTTCTGGAAATAAATAAAACATTAAAAAAAAAATTTGGGAGGTTGGCTGGGTTGGTAATGGTTTTAATAATGCAACTGTGCATGCAGCCAAAACCCAGAGTAGGGTGATCTATCCAGCCTGGGGGCAGCCATGGCCACAGGTTCCAGCCACATAGCCATTGGGTCCTGTTAGGAGCCAGCTGTCTGATTCTGGTCCTCCTTGAGCCACAGTCAGGATATTAAGGACCATTTGGTTTTGGAGAGCCACCTTTTAAATTTGTGGGTGACTCTAAGCTGGGTCTGGATAAAGATGGCCGCTGTATGCTTGGCTAAAGCCTCTGTTTGCAATTACATCAATAGAAATGGCTCCTAGGACAAATATGGCTAAGGGATAAAACCATCAGGAAGTCCTCTCTCGTTAGGGCATGTGAGTGGCTCAGTTCGTTGAGCAAACTTCAGCTCAGGTCATGATTTCAGGGTTGGTGAGTTTGAGCCCCTCATAAGGTTTGCTGCTTCAGAACCTCTATCCCCACCCCCCTGTGACCCCCCTCTCTTTCTTTCTCTCTCTCTTTCAAAAATAAATAAGCCCTTAAGAAAAAAAAGAAGAAGCCCTCTCTCTCTGAGGTCTAGCTTTAACAATATCCTAATTACAAGGAATCACTGGCAGTTGAGAAATGACTTGTCTCAGGAGATAAGGGCATTCCTAAGTGCATCATCTAATCCAATTATAGGGAAAGTGGGGCCGTTCGTTATCTCCACAAGTCATAGTTAACCCCATGGTGCAGGGTTTTAACTCTGGCTTTTAAGGAGTGATTTTGTCATCCCAGACACACAGAATTGGTCAAGGCCATAGTAGAGTTATACAGTTATTGGGGAATTCATCCCATTTTCCAGCTACTGAATAATCACATGCCCCTGGGGGCCTGTCATCATTCCCAGGGAATAACAAGCATGAAGACTGTCCATACATGAGCTATGGTGGCAATTTCTCTGAAGTTTGCTTCAAGTTGTCTAGCTTAGGCAAACAACAAACATTCAAAGACAATCAGAACTAGAATTTAGCATTTGCAAAGGTGTGTTATTGAAACGTAATTTTTCAGGGCACCTGGATGGCTCAGTCCATTAGACATCTGACTCTTGATTTCAACTCAGATCTTGATTTCAGTTTTGTGAGTTCAAGCCCCATGTTGGATTCTACACTGGGCGTGAAGCCGAAAGAAAGAAAGAGAGAGAGAGAGAGAGAGAGAGAGAGAGAGAGAGAGAGAGGAAGAAAGAAGGAAGGAAAGAAAGAAAGGTTTATTCTCCTTATAATCACCCTTGTTTCCAGAGACAGACAAATGAAGACTAATTTGTTTGCAAAACAAGTCCAAATTTAACAAACCTGGCCTAATTATTTACATCAGCTCAACAAGAATAGTGATTGGTCATGTAGTTCTTTTAAAAATCTGCTTTGCTAGGGGTGCCTGGGTGGCTTAGTCGGTTAAGCGTCCGACTTTCGCTTAGGTCATGATCTCGCGGTTCGTGGGTTTGAGCCCCACGTCGGGCTCTGTGCTGACTGCCAGCTCAGAGCCTGGAGCCTGTTTCAGTCTGTGACTACCTCTCTCTCCGACCCTCCCCTGCTCACGCTGTCTCTCTCTCTCTCTCCTAGAAATAAATAAATAAATAATTGAAAAAAAAATCTGCTTTGCTAGGGGTGCCTGTGTGGCTCAGTTGGTTAAGCGTCTGACTTCGGCTCAGGTCATGATCTCAAGGTTCCTGGGTTTGAGCCCCGTATCGGGTTCTGTGCTGACAGCTCAGAGCCTGCAGCCTGCTTCAGATTCTGTATCTCCCTCTTTCTCTGATCCTCTCTCCTGCTCATGCTGTCTCTATCTCTCTCTCAAAAAAAAAAAATATAAAACATTAAAAATTTTTTTTAAAAAATCTGCTTTGCTAGAACTTTTCATAAGAAAACTAGATTGAACTTTTAGTAGCTCCTCTAGGCCAGAAGCCAAGCCAAGTACTTGCCATGAGATATGCCTACAATACTTGTAGATTGGGTGAATTTCTCTTCTTGAGGTCCCCAAAATATCCTGAGGTTCCTGCACCTACCAGGAAGTGACATTTGTTATTCACCTGGTAAGGGTGCTGGAAACTCTTGTAAGCAAGGTATCAGGCCAGCATTTCCAGAGGGATTCATTGGTTCCATAAGCTTAGTCAACCTTAATTCCTTAAAGCTGTTTGGCCATATCTGAGTCTATGCATGATAACATTCCAGTCAAAGCCTTGGTAAAATAACCAATGTTTCCAATGGCATCCTTTTACAAGAACAAATTCTTATTGAACTTACATCAATAACTATGGTTGCCATGGAAGAAAGAATACTCACTGAGACTTTTCTGAATTCCAGAAGGTTCAGAGAGGAGAGTTAAAGGCTTCAATTCATTTATAAATGAATATTTTATCATATTTCTGTAAGTCTTCGATATCTTAAGAGAAAATTTCCTTGGGGTGCCTGGGTGGCTCAGGCAGTTAAACGTCCAACTTTGACTCAGGTCATGATCTCATGGTTCGTGGGTTCAAGCCCCGCGTCAGGCTCTGTGCTGACAGCTAGCTCAGAGTCTGGAGCCTGCTTCAGCTTCTGTGTCTCCCTCTCTCTCTGATCCTCCCCTGCTCATGCTTTCTCTCTCTCTCAGATAAATAAAAAACATTTTAAAAATTTAAAAAAAAATAGAGAAAAGAGAAAATTTCCTTAATCTGGAAAGCAAACGTTAGAGAACCAGCAATGTTTCAAACAAGAGTTACAAAACTATAAGCATCTTCCTCAATGTCCCATGCTACTAATTCTTGTTCAGCTTGAATGCAGCTTTTTAGTTCTGGAAATTCTTACCTATTTTAGTCTCATAAAAAAATGAGACTGTATTTGTCAAAAGCCCTTCTTATGAATCTCCTTGAAAGTCAAACTCATTTTGCAAGAGCATCAGAACAATAACTATAAATGACAAAAAAATTCTTAGAGTGGACATTGCTAACGATCTGATATGAGAGTTTATTACGATGTAACTGACAAGGAAACTCAGTTATTTCTGTGACACAAACATAGAAACTGGTTTTTCCACGCAAAGAGAAAACAACTTTATTTACATTTTCTTATCAAGGGCAGACAAATAATCCAAGAAAACATTGTCTTTTTAATAGAGAGAAAGCAGAATTTTATTTTTTTAATGTTTTTTATTTATTTCTAGGAGAGAGAGAGAGACAGCGTGAGCAGGGGAGGGTCAGAGAGAGAGGGAATCACAGACTCTGAAACAGGCTCCAGGCTCTGAGCTGGCAGTCAGCACAGAGCCCGACGCGGGGCTCGAACCCACGAACCGCGAGATCATGACCTAAGTGAAAGTCGGACGCTTAACCGACTAAGCCACCCAGGTGCCCCGAGAAAGCAGAATTTTAATCTTATACCAGTGTATTTTTTTTATATTGAAAGAGAGAGCGCACCAGTGGGGGAGAGAGGCCCAAGGGGAGAGAAAGCATCTTAGGCAGGTTCCATGCTCAGTACAGAGCCGGACACAAGGCTCAATCCCACTACCCTGAGATCATGACCTGAACCAAAATCAAGAATCAGATGTTCAACCGACTGAGCTACCCAGGCGCACCTATACCAGTTTATTTTTAAAATCCATTTATTTCGAGGTGCCTGGATGGCTCCGTTGGTTAAGCTTTCCATTCTTGATTTCGGCTCAGGTCATGATCTCACAGTCATGAGATGGAGTCCCAAGTCGGGCTCCACACTGGGAGTGGAGCCTGTTTAAGACTCTCTCTCTCCTTCTATTTCTACTCCTGCCCCGCTCATCCTCTCTCTCCTCCCCCCGCCCCCGCAGTGTCAACAAATAAATAAATAAAATCCATTTATGTCAACTTTAGTCCATCCTGACCATACATAAAATTCCTTTCCAATGATTTCCCTTCACAAAACTTCTACAATTGGCTTTTGCACTCAGATTTTGTCCCCAAGCCATTTCTCTCCAAACAACCAGCCTCATTGTAGGACAAAATTACTTTCTTTTTTCTTCAACAACAATTTATTCCCAATAGAAACCCTAGAAGTAGACTTACAACTATAAAGTCAACTTATCTTCGACAAAGCAGAAAAGAATACCCAATGGAAAAAAGACAGTTTCTTCAACAAATGGAGTTGGGAAAACTGGACATCAACATGCAGAAGAATGAAACTGGACCACTTTCTTATACCATACACAAAAATAAATTCAAAATGGATGAGAGACCTAAATGTGAGACAGGAAACCATCAAAATCTTAGAGGAGAACACAGGCAGCAGCCTCCTTGACCTAGGCTGGAGCAACTTCTTACTAGACATATCACAGAAGGCAAGGGAAACAAAAGCAAACATGAGCTATTGGGACCTTGTCAAGATGAAAACCTCTGGGAATGCCTGGGTAGCTCAACTCGTTCAGCGTCTGACTCTTTATCTCAGCTCAGGTCATGATATCGCAGTTCCTGGGATTGAGCCCTTCAATGGGCTCTGTGCTGACAGAATGGAACCACTTGGGATTCTTTCTCTCCCTTTCTCTCTGCCCTCTCCTGCTGCCTCTCTCTCTCTCAAAATAAATAAATAAACTTAAAAAAAAAAACCTCTGCACGGTGAAGGAAACAATCAACAAAACTAAAAGGCTGCCTATGGAATGGGAGCGGATATTTGCAAATGACATATCTGATAAATGGTTAGTATCCAAAATCTATAAGAACTTATCAAATTTAACACCCCCAAAAAATAAACAGTTAAGAAATGGTCAGAAGACATAAATAGACACTTTTCCAAAGAAGATATCCAGATGGCTAACAAACACATAAAAAGATGCTCAACATCACTCATCATCAGGGAACTACAAATCAAAACCACGATGAGATACCACCTCACACCTGTTAGAATGGCTAAAATTAATATAAAAAACAACAGATATTGGTAGGGATGCAGAGAAAAGAGAACTCTCTTGCACTGTTGGTAGGAATGCAACTAATGAACCCACCGTGGAGAACAGTACGGAGTTTCCTCAAAAAACTAATGATCTACCCTATGATCCAGCAATTGCAGTACTAGGTATTTATCCAAAGAATACAAAAATACAGTTTTGAAGGGATACATGCACCCCAGTGTTTAGAGGATATTATCAACAATAGTCAAACTATGGAGAGAGCCCAAATGTCCATCAGCTGATGAATGCATATAAGAAGAAGTGGTATATATATATATATATACATATACATATATACATATATATACATATACATGTATATACATATATATATATATACTCAGCCATCAAAAAGAATGAAATCTTGCCATTTGCAATGATGTGGATGGAGCCAGAATGCATCATGCTAAGTGAAATAAGTCAATCAGAGAAAGATAAATAGCATATGATTTCACTCATATGTGGCATTTAAGAAAAAAAACAGATGAACATATGCTGGGGGAGAGAAGGAAGGGAAACAAACCGCAAGAGATTTTAATGATAGAAAACAAATTGAGGGTTGATGGAGGGGAGGTGGGTGGGAGATGGGCTAGATAGGGATGGGTACTAAGAAGGGCACCTCTTGTGATGAGCACTGGGTGTTGTATGTAAGTAATGAATCACTGAATTCTACTTCTGAAACCAATATTCCACTGTATATTAACTTAAACATTTAAATTTTAAAAATTATAAGATAAAAATGTATTCCCATTCCTTGCATCTTTCTCACACATTTTCTACTTTCCTACATAGAGTTGCTTCCCTAATTTCCATCAGTCTTAATTACATTTAGCAGAATTTTAACTCTTAGAAACCTTAGTCTCCAGTGAATACTAAGTAGTAGCCAATAGTAAACTGTTACACCAGAATTCTTTGGGATGGCAAATTTATGAAGCAATTAAGCACCGAGCATGTTTTCCAACAAGCTCAAATGTCCTTACTTTCTATGCAATAAGACATCAAAAGCAGATAAACCTTATTTCAGTGATCAATGTTTTAGTATTTTATCTCCTTTGGAAAAGACTTATATGTCCAATGAATTCAATTAAACTTATCATCCAAGCAAAGCTTCAGGTTACCAAAGACTATCTTAACAATTAACCAGGAAAGCTTTAAGACGAACTAAATCAACCATCATTTTAAGTCATCGTTTTGGTGACAAATTGCAACAGAGATAACACGAGCTTATTTGACCTTCAGTAAGCCAGGGTAGAATAAAAATTTCGTATGTAATGCTGGTAACTCTAAAGACATGTCTATCTGAATTAAACCAACAAATTTAAATTAGTTTAAGTGCCAAATTATGTTCCCCCTAGGTCCACTTAAAAGTCAATCAGTTTGGGGCGCCTGGGTGGCTTAGTCGGTTGAGCATCCGACTTTCGCTTAGGTCATGATCTCGCGGTTCGTGGGTTCAAGCCCCGCGTCGGGCTCTGTGCTGACTGCCAGCTCAGAGCCTGGACCCTGTTTCAGTCTGTGTCTCCCTCTCTCTCTGACCCTCCCCTGCTCGCGCTGTCTCTCTCTCTCTCTCTCTCCTAGAAATAAAATAAAAATATTTTAAAAAAAAGTCAATCAGTTTGTTCCCCATTGTCAGTTTTGACCTGGGACACCAGTGGGGAGATCTGAAGTGGGTGGTGTAAATCCGTCTTTGCTCCTTGACAGTGAGAGAAGAAGGAGCAAGAGCTGAGGGTGCCAGAGGCACCAAGGATGATATAGGAGCCAGTTACGCAGACATCGCCCAAAGATTGCTGAAACAAGGGGAGGGGGAGGAGGCAGAAGATTCGAGGTGCTGCCAGAGGGCAGAGAAAGAGGATTCCTGTTCTAAAGTTTGTCAGCTCGAACAGATGAGCAGATGACATATTTGTTTTTGTCCCTCAACAAATGGAATTAGGCAGTCCATGATGGGCCAGAGAACAGAGGGAACTTTCCAGAAACAAAGGGAGTTTAAACAGCTGCTTGGGAATACTCCTTAAAGTCCCTGGCCCGAGGTAGACTAACCACAGTTGGCTCCAATTATCCTAGTCACTAACCCAGGAGAAGCCCCCACATCTATTAGGAGGAGGAACAGTGAAAGAGGGTCAGTGCCCTCTTTGGCCCCCAAATGAGGGCCCGTGTTTCCTCCAGCAACCTGGGTTCTATCAGGAGGAGGCTTATTTCATTATCATCCAATATGTCAGGAGGGAGTTTATCGGCCCGGTTTGTGGGCAAACACATTTTGGAAGGGGACTTTAGGTCGAGGTCATGTTTTAGGGCCGTGAAGCCCTGGACATCGGGTACCTCGGTCCATTTGCCCTCTTTCCTGCAGGAGAGATTTGACTGATAGATCATACTAAGGCCATGCAGTGTTACGGAAGATCAGACTTTTTAACTTTTACAATCCGAATTATTTCCAGTGAGTTAAAAGGCATCCCAAGGGAGGGTCCTTGAGAACCAAAGAAGAAGCCTAGAGATCTATTATCAAGAAAACTCACCCTGACTCTGGGGTGGCATCCCACGTGCAGGATATATCAGAGGTTCCTGATGTCAAAGCGACCCAAAGCTTCCCTCAAACAAAATCACTATTGATCGCACGCCCTGCCTTCCGTAAAGCCCCCAGAGGAAGGATTGCCAGCACACCCCTGCTTCCCCGTTGTGCCCTGGGCTACAAATGGGTGCTGGTGAGTGGACTGAAATACTGTGCTGTGGGGGCACCTGGGTGGCCCAGTCAGTTAAGCGTCCAACTTTGGCTCAGGTCACGATCTCGCAGAACGTTGGGTTCTGTGCTGGCAGCTCAGAGCCTGGAGCCTGTTTCAGATTCTGTGTCTCCCTCTCTCTTTGCCCCTCCCCTGCTCATGCTCTGTCTCTCTCTGACTCAAAAATAAACTATAAAAAAAGAAAAGAAAAGAAATACTGTGCTGTGTCATGGGTGAAGAACCTGCCGGTTTTAACCCATGGAAAACACTAGAAAAGGTTTACAAAGGAAAATTACCCAATTTTGTGATTTAAGTAGTTAGTAGGGGCCATTGACAGAAAAGAGAAATGAATCATGGTCGAAGCAACATTCTAACACATGCGGTCTTGATGGGCTGACTTCCCTAGGAAATTATCCCCAGTTGGGTTTTAATTCAGCTGGGTACTGGTTCTGGCTGGCTCTAAGCGGAGGTCTTGAAGCCAGAATCAACTAGACCAAGAGTGTCAAGGGGAATCACATTAGACCAATGAGGGGGATAGCTCACACAGGAGTCCTTTAAGACTGGCAGCCATCTGGTGACTTAGGTGGCTGTCCCATGCCCAAGACAGACAGCTTTGTATAAGGACAGAATAAAGAGAGGACATCAAGTTTCTGGGTCTTATTTCCATTCTGGACACGGTACTAACTTCCAGCCAAAAGGCAGGCTCTTTCCCTCCCATAGAGTAGGCCACAGCTATAGGACTGCAGCCCGAGCAATCGACAAGAAAGTGTTCCAATAAGACCACACTCTTTGAAAAGCCCCTGAAATGAAAGTAAAGGAAGAGAAGAGAAAGTAGTCACCAAGTTTGCCCTGAGCCCAGGAGTCCAGAGGAGAAGACAGTCTGCACATTGGGTGCCAGAATGATGTGAAATGTTGGGGTCGGGGAGTGAACAGTCAAGAGAGGATTCTTGAGACGTCCTTGGTACAGAAAGGATGGTCTTATTAAGGCGCATGGACAGGACCCGTGGGCAGAAAGAGCTGCACTGGGGTTGTGAAGAGCAACTGATTATACACTTCCAAGTTGGGAGGGGGTTAGAGATTGCATAAACCTCTAAGGAATTTGGAAGCCAGGTTTCCAGAACCTAGAGGGGCTAGCTGGTGTTAGGAACAGGTCCTTTACCACAGTCTAGTAAACTCTCAGTCATGAGGCCCTTCAGATGTATATCAGCGGGCCATATGTTTAGAGGATGATTGCTAACACATATCTTTGGGGGTGGCGAGAGAGATAAAGGAAGTTTCGAAAGGATTTTTTTACAGGATCCTGGAAGTCAGGCTAATGTCAAACTACGGTTGCCTTTTGCCTCGAGCAACGTATTAACATTGAGGCAGCTAAGCTCCTTGGGGAAGGTCACTCTTCCTGTCTCAGCACTTGTCAGTGGGCTGCAGTTGTAAGGAAGCCCAATTTCTTTTGCTGTTACCCTTGTTCTCCACATCAATTATGATGCTCCTCTTTGCCACCACATAGTGGATTCTGCCTAAAAACCAACCCAATGCAGAAGATCGAACATGGAGATGGAGAGAAATGACATTCCCGAAAATATCATGTGTGCTCCTGAATCCAGCGATGCCTGAAGTCAGTGTAGCTCAGGGCTTTTCTGACACCTGGGCTAATGCTCTCTCTCTTTCACTTGACCCAGTTTGCATTTGGTTTCTATCGTCTGCGATTGAAAAGTCCTGAATGATACAGGAAACAAGCAGGGACGGAATCACGACAGACTTGAATGTAAGGCTGGTAAGTTTCGACTTTATCCTGGGGTAACTGGGGACCATAGATGGGTTCTAAGCAAGAGAAAAACATGGTCCCTCTTACAGAAATTGTGGAGCCCATTCCTCCGCCCCAGGCCAAAACCAGATCCACTATGTTATATTGGTCCTCGAATCCCCAAACCCCGTCACTATCAACTTGATCAGAGGTAGACTGTAAATCAAAGACTTTAATGAGTGCTGGTACCACTCCCTGGACAATAAACCAAGCAGCCAATGAAAGTAGGTATGTGGGCAGGGCGCCTGGATGGGTCGGTCAGTTAAGTGGCAGACTTCGGCGCAGGTCATGATCTCATGGTTCATGAGTTCGAGCCCCGTGTTGGGCTCTGTGCTGACAGTGAGGAGCCTGAAGCCCACTTTGGATTCTGTGTGTGTCTCTCTCTGCCCCTCCCCAGCTCAGGTTCTGTCTCTCTCTCTCTCCATAATAAATACACATTAAAAAAATAAACATAAAGGGCGCCTGGGTGGCTTAGTCGGTTAAGCGTCCGACTTTCGCTTAGGTCATGATCTCGCGGTTCGTGGGTTCGAGCCCCGCGTCGGGCTCTGTGCTGACTGCCAGCTCAGAGCCTGGAGCCTGTTTGAGTCTGTGACTCCCTCTCTCTCTGACCCTCCCCTGCTCATGCTGTCTCTCTCTCTCTCCTAGAAATAAATAAAACATTAAAAAAAATATTTTTTAAATAAATAAGTAAATAAACATTAAAAAGTCTTTTAAAAAGGTAAGTATGGGGGCACGTAAGTGGGTCAATTGATTGAGCGTCTGACTTTGGCTCAGGTCATGATCTCACAGTTTGTGTGTTCAGCCTCACATCAGGCTTGCTGCTGTCAGCGCAGAGCCCACTTTGGATCCTCTATCCCTCCCCTGCTTGCTCTCTCTCTCAAAAATAAATAAACATTTAAAAAATGTAGATATGGATTGAGGCACCTAGGTGGCTCAGTTGATTGAGCATCCAACTCTTGATATCGGCTCAAGTCATGATCTCAGGGTTTGTGAGATGGAGCCCATTGGGCTCCACTCTGACAGCACAGAGCCTGCTTGGGATTCTCTCCCTCTCTCTCTTGCCCTTCCCCCACTTGTGCGAATGTGCATGCTCGCTCTCTCTCTCTCTCTCTCTCTAACAATAAACAATTTTTTTTTTAAAGTAGGCATGGATTTATGATGGACCCAGGCAATGCAGGAAGGAATTTTATCTGAAAAGATAAGTTGAGAGCCATGCAAATGGGTGTGGGGGGTGCCTTTTTAGATACATATTTATACTTACTGCCTCCAGAAACTTCGAGAGTGGGGGTTGAAAGGTGTGCTTACTTAAGAAGAAACGCAACAAAGGAACCAGCGGGCTCTGCAGTTTTCACTCTTCCAAATGAGTTAAATTGGTGGGTTCACCACACTCAGCTCTGCTCTGGGAGCCAGAGGGCATTCATCACCCAGAGCTTGCTGGCCTGGCAGGAAGTGGGCATCAGTGACCTTCCAGCTGAAGCCCAGGACTCGCTCTAGACAACAGGATGCAGGAAGGAACACAGAAGCAGAATCTCCTCCCGTGGAAAGGGGTGGAGTCTTCCTTAGGAAGAAAGAAGTTGTCTTACTCAGAGATTGAGAAGGAAGTTCAAGAACACACACAGGACTGAAAAGCAGTCAGAAGAGAATCATCCATGAAGATGAAGATGGAACAAAGTCTCAAGTCATTAATACTTTTCTGTGTAGATACAAAGGAAGGTTCAAGTGAGCCAGAATTATAATCTTTGCTCCCTTCATAATGTAAATTCCTTCTGAAAATGGCCTAATTCAGTGTTCTGTAAACTTTTTGTAAGCATAGGAATCACCTATAGGGCTTCTTACCAATATAGGTTCCTAGAATCCTTCTAAAGATTCTGATCTTGTAGAAAGAGTGGACAGCTATTGTTTACACCCATTCGGCATTCTTCACCCCGTCTTTGGTATCCTTTGGGGAAACAGAATGAGAGATGAATAAGTATACGTTATTTGGTCATCAGCTCCCATTGGTCCATGACCCTACTGGTCAATGATGCTTCTGTAGACCACCCATATTTAGGATGCACATGTGTCAGGGCTGAGTAAGGTCCCACAAGTGTCCCACCCTGAGGTATCAGAGAAACCCCAGAGCAAAAAGTAGAAGAAGGTGCAGGCAAGGGGCAATCAGACAGTGCCCACATGAAGTTAACAAAGCCTGCATAACATGATTGTAGCTTGGGGCACCTGCGTGGCTTAGTCAGTTGAGCGTCCAACTTGGACTCAGGTCATGATCTCATGGTTTGTGAGTTCGAGCCCCACGTTGGGCTCTGTGTGGACAGCTCAGAGCCTGGAGCCTACTTCGGATTCTGTCTCCCTCTCCCTCTGCCCCTCCCCCACCCACGCTCTGTCTCTGTCTCTCAAAAATAAACATTAAAAAAAATGTTTTTAAAAACTGGTTTAGCTTGGAAACAAAGTATGACTGAGATTTGAAGTAATGCAAAAGAGAGTTCCTGGAAAGTCTGCTTCCAGAATTCTCAGCTCCACTCCATTCAATCCAGTCCATTATAAGAGGATTCATGGAATAAGTCATATCCATTATCTTCCTCATCTATCTATCCCCTTCTTGATTTCTCTCACCCACATCCAGCATTCTGCTCACTCGGTAAGTAACCCTGAAGTCACTAAGGAGCACCATCAGTAAGCGGTAGCACTAGTGGGGATTTGAACCCACACAGATTGTCTCCAGAGCTTGGGATTTTACCACTACAAGGCCTACAGAACAATGTCAAGGGAAATTTCAGTGTAGGTGGCATCCAAGTTCAGTGAGAATGAAAACCAAAACTGCTTAGAGATGTCTGCCATGATCAAGGGTAGGTAGATAGACCACCAAAAGCACAAAAGACCAAAGGGAAAACAGATACATTGGCTTACATCAAATTAAAAACATTGTGCTGCAAACGATACCTTTAAGAGAGTAGAAGGATAAAAAAAATAAAAAATATTAAAAAAAATAAAAAATAAAATAAAATAATAAATAATAAATAAATAAATAAATAAATAAATAAATAAATAAATAAAAAGGGGCGCCTGGGTGGCTTAGTCGGTTGAGCATCCGACTTTCGCTTAGGTCATGATCCCGCGGTTCATGGGTTCGAGCCCCACATCGGGCTCTGTGCTGACTGCCAACTCAGAGCCTGGAGACTATTTCAAAGTCTGTGTCTCCCTCTCTCTCTGACCCTCCCCTGCTCACTCTGTCTCTCTCTCTCTCTCCTAGAAATAAATAAAAATATTAAAAAAAAAAAGAGAGAGAGAGAGTAGAAGGAAGGGGCTCCTGGGTGGCTCAGTCAGTTGGGCGTCTGACTCTTGATTTCGCCTCAGGTCATGATCATGGTTTGGGAGCTGGCGCCCCACACTGGGCTCTGTGCTGCCAGTGCAGAGCCTGCTTGGGATACCCTCTCTCTCTCTCTCTCTCCCCGGCTCTCCCCAGCTTACACGCATGCCTGTGCCCTCTGTCTCTCTCAAAATAAATAAATAAACCCTTTTTAATAAAAGAAATATAAAAGAGAGGGAGAGAGAATAGAAGGAAAACCCACAGAATAGAAAATATTTACAAATCTCATATGAGCTAAGGGTCTAGTATCCAGAATATATAGTGAACTCTTAACAACTCAACAGTACAAAGACTAAGAAACCCAATGTAAAAATGAGTCGAGGATTTGAATAGGCATTTTTCCAAAGAAGATATACAATCATGAAAAGACATTAGGGGTGCCTGACTGACTCAGTCAGCAGAACACGCAACTCTCGATCTTAGAGTCATGAGTTCGAGCCCTACGTGGGGGGTGGGCGGGAGGTAGAATTCACCTTTAAAAAATGCTTAGCATCATTAGTCCTTAAGGCAATGCAAATCAAACCACTGTGATATCCCACACAGCTGGTAGGATAGCTATACTATAAACAATGGACAATAATAAGTGTGGGCAAGGTTGTGGAGAAATCAGATCTCTCCTGCATTGCTGGTGGGAATGACAGGCGGAGTCACTGTGGAAACACATCTTGGCAATTTCTCAAAAAGTTTGACATACAGCTAGCATATGACCCAGCAATTCCACTCCCAGGTTTATACCCAAAAGAACTGAAAACAGACGTCCAAATAAAAACTTGTGTATATATGTTCATAGCCGCGCTATTCACCATAGCCAAAAGGGGGAAGCAACTCAAATGTCCATCATCAAACGAAAGGTGGTATGTACATCCAACTGAATATTGCCCAGCAAAAAATAAGAAAGGAAGTACTGGGGCACCTGGGTGGTTCAGTCGGTTAAGCGTCTGGCTTCGGCTCAGGTCATGAACTCACGGTTCCTGAGTTCGAGCCCCACATTGGGCTCTGTGCTGACAGCTCAGAACCTGGAGCCTGTTTCAGATTCTGTGTCTCCTTCTCTCTCTCTGTCCCTTCTCTGCTCATGCTTTGTCTCTCTCTCTCAAAAATAATAATAAAATTAACATTAAAAATATATTGATACCTCTTACAGGAATGAACTCAGAAAACATTTTGCTATTTAAAAGCCAATCACACACACACATGAAAAGTAAATCACAAAAGGCCAATACTGTATGATTCTCTTTATATGAAATGCCCAGAATATGCAAATGCGTAGAGAGAGTAAGTAGATGGGGGGGTGGACAATGGGTAGTGACTGCTAGTGGGTATGGGATTTTAGGAGGAACAGAAATGTTATGAAATCACACTGTAGGGATGTAGATTGTACATGGAGTTGTACACTTTAGATGAGTGAATTGTATTGAATGTAAATTATATCTCAACAAATCAATTTTTAAGATTTTTTTTAATATTTTGTTTATTTCTAGGAGAGAGAGAGAGAGAGACAGCGTGAGCAGGGGAGGGTCAGAGAGAGAGGGAGTCACAGACTGAAACAGGCTCCAGGCTCCGAGCTGGCAGTCAGCACAGAGCCCGACGCGGGGCTCAAACCCACGAACCGTGAGATCATGACCTAAGCAAAAGTCGGACGCTTAACCGACTAAGCCACCCAGGCGCCCCAATTTTTAAGATTTTTAAAAGTTTATTTATTTTGAGAGAGAAAGAGAGCAGGGGGAGGGGCAGAGAGAGAGGGAAAGAGAACCCCAAGCAGGCTCCTCACTGTCAGCACAGAGCCCAACACGGGGCTCAATCTCACAAACTGTAATATCATGACCTGAGCCCAAATCAAGAGTCAGATGCTCATCTGATTGACCCACTCAGGCACCTCAAGATGTTATTATTAAGTACACCCAACAAGGGGCTCAAACTCACGACCCCGAGACCAAGAATCACATACTCCTCCTACTGAGCCAAGCAGGCACCACTCAATAAAGCTATTTTTAGTAACCGCAATGTCCCGCATTGCAGGAAACCCCTTTGTCACTCAGGCAAACCAAGAAAGTTTGTCCCCCTCATGCCACCCTCAGCAATATAACATTTAAAAAGTAGGGGCGCCTGGGTGGCTCAGTCAGCTGAGCCTCCGACTTTGGCTCAGGTCATGATCTCGTGGTCTGTGAGTTCAAGCCCCGCATCAGGCTCTGGGCTGACAGCTCAGAGCCTGGAGCCTGCTTCGGATTCTCTGTCTCCCTTTCTCTCTGCCCCTTTCCTGCTTGCACTCAGTCTCTGTCTCTCTCAAAAATAAACATTTAAAAAATAGTAATAATAATAATACTAACCAGGGGGCTGGGACGAGATCACAAAGTCTGCAGTATTTGCGTGCTGTTGCAATGCTGTGTCACAAACCCAGAAACACAGTCGTTTATGATAGCAAGCATTTATTTCTTGCTCACAGGTCTGAGGGTGAACTGTGCCTGCCGTGGGCCATCTGGGCTCCAGTGCGCTTGGGTGTCTCCCATTCCAGGACCCAGGCTAAAGGGGCAGCATCTCCCTGGGCTCTTCTCATGTGGACGGCACAACACGAGGGACCAAACCACAGCATGCAAATACCCACAAGGCCTCAGTTAGGATATAGCATACTTCAGGCTACTCCATCTCTGTCAGCCAAGGTGAGTCACGTTGCCAAGTCTGGAGTCAGTGGGATGGGGAAGCATTCACTGCCTAGTAAAAGGCACTGAAAAGTCTCAAGGTAACGGGGTCGGGCATGTAATCTTATTACAGGGGGAGTGGAATAGTTGAAAACAAGCCAATCTACCACAGCTACTGGGCCAAATACTTGTCATTCCTGCCTCATGAGACATTTGTCTAATGTCTGCTGCACTGCGATCTTTTTTCTTTTGTAGGAATCACAATTCTTTTTTTTTAAAATTTTTTAAATGCTTTTATTTCTTTCTGAGAGAGAGACAGTGTGAGTAGGGGAGGGCCAGAGAGAGAGGGAGACACAGAATCTGAAGCAGGCTCCAGGCTCTGAGCTAGCTGTCAGCACAGAGCCCGACACGGGGCTTGAACCCATGAACCGTGAGATCATGACCTGAGCCGAATTTGGACGCTTAACCGACTGAGCCACCCAGGTGCCCCAGGAATTACAATTCTTAAAATTACGATTATAAACGTAAAAATACAGAAAATGTTAAGATGTGAAAATTAGCCATAATCCCACCACTCAGGGTTGATCAATGTTAGTAGCTTCCTGTTCATTCCTACACAATTTCTTACACCTGATGCTTCTTCTAACATAATCTCTATTGTCAGTCAAAATTTCATGAATACCTTTTAATATAAAAACATAGATCAGGGGCTCCTGGGTGACTCAGTTGGTTGAACATCCAACTTCAGCTCAGGTCACGGTCTCACTGTTTGTGAGTCCAAGCCTCACGTCGGGCTCACTGCTGTTAGCGCCAAGCCTGCTTAGAATCCTCTGTCTCCCTCTCTCTCTGCCCCTCCCTCAGATTCTCTTTCTCTCTCTCTCTCAAAAATAAGTGAAACATTTTTAAAACATAGATCATTTAAAAATTTATTTTATTTTATTTATTATTTTTTTTTTTTGAGAGAGAGAGAGGCAGCATAGGCAGGGGAGGGTCCGAGAGAGAGGGAGACACAGAACTTGAAGACAGGCTCCAGGCTCTGAGATAGCTGTCAGCACAGAGCCTTATATGGGGCTCGAACCCACAAACTGCAAAATCCGAAGCTGGACGTTCAACCGACTATGCCACCCAGGTGTCTCAAAAATATTTTTTAATGTTTATTTTTTAGAGAGAGAGAGACAGAGCATAAGCAAGGGAGCGGCAGAGAGAGGGAAACACAGAATCTGAAGCAGTCTGCAGGCTCTGAGCTGTCAGCACACAGCCCGATGTGGGGCTCATCCCGAAGCATGAGATCATGACCTGAGCCAAAGTCAGACACTCAACTGACTGAGTCACCAAGGCGCCCCTAAAAAACAGATTATTTATAATCTTCATGTGAATCTTATGGTACTTAACAACATTTTGCATGTGTTTATGAACATTTTCATCAATAATTCTGTTATCATAACACATTTATTTCCATTTCTCATGTTTACTTTTTTTTTTTTTTTTTAAGCAAAAAAGAGAGAACTCAAGTGAGGAAAAGGGGCAAAGAGAGACAGAGAGAATGTTAAGCAGGCTCCACACTCAGTGCAGAGCCGACACAGGGCTTGATGCCAACACCCTAGGATCATGACTTGAGTTGGAATCAAGAGTTAGATGCTCAGGGCACCTGGGTGGCTCAGTCGGTTGGGCGTCTGACTTTGGCTCAGGTCATAATCTCACAGCTCATGGGTTCGAGCCCTGCATCGGGCTCTGTGCTGACAGCTAGCTCAGAGCCTGGAGCCTGCTTCAGATTCTCTATTTCCCTCTGTTGTTCATTTATTTCCCTCTCTCTCTGACTCTCCACTGCTCACGCTGTCTCTCTCTCTCTCTCAGAAATAAATACATTAAAAAAAAAAATAGAGTTAGATGCTCAACCCTCTGAGCCACCATGTGCCCCCCTCATGTTTACTTTTGATCTGTATCAATGTTGTTCAATTTTTTGCTTCAGCATAATCATAGCATACGTGTTTGTTGGTTGCACACTTAGCATTATTTCATAAATGCTTTTCCACATTGTTACAATCTGGATTATCTATTCTTTTTTGGTGCTAACCCACCATCATTTGTTAGCCAGTTCCTCTTGTTAGACATTGTGGTTATTTCTAGTATTTTACTATTTTATTCATTCATCCCCAAAAGTCGTATTGCATTGATTGGCTGAGGGGTTTCTTTGTTTTTTGTTTTTGCCTTCTTTTCTCCCGTTCTTCCCCTCAGATCAAGTGGAGATGGCCAGGTGGTTGGCATTTTCCAACTGCTGAGTTCAGTAATGGTTCAGCAGTTCTGTAAGACAGCTTACCGCTATAGATTTACATAGTTCAGAGCCACTTCCCTATATAGTTACTGATAGCTGTCCTCAGTAAGAATGGCGTCCAGAAATTCTTTTGGCCACTAAGCTGATTCAGCTCACTTTCTGGCACCAAAATGCAGGGCCAGAAGTCATTTGGTGATATGAGTGTGTCCCACAGAGCCCGGCACAGAAGCACATGTGGGCAGTGGAAGGGAAAAGGAGGTTGAAATGTACAGAGTGAGAGCCTTGTCTATGGAAATAGCGGCCATATCACCTGCTATTTGGGAAAAGCCCCTCTACAAGGAGAAAATAAAGCTGATACACAGAGAGAGGCAGAGAACAGAGGTGAAAAGAATGTCCTAGTGGCATTCATGACCTGGGTCCGGTTATTCCCAAAGCCTGCCCATGTACCTGCTCTTCCCACGAGTGGGCATTCAGCCCTTTCTTGAAATCCAAGAGTCAACAAATCCTCCATTTTGTTTGAGCTACTTTGAGTTGACATTTTTGCAGCAAGAGCCCTGACGTGCAGGCTCCAAGCTGCTGCTAACACCACAGCCCCTGAGCCAATGCTGGAACTAGAAAGATGGACCTTCCTTCCAGGAGCCACAGCCCGCAAGGGACAGGGACATGCAAACAGATCATCACCGTGTGTTGTCTCCACTTTCACAGTAGAGCGTCCCAAAGGATTCAAGAGCCAAGAGAAGGGGACCTCTGATTACCTGCAAAAACTGAGTAAAATCTCACCCAGGAGTGAGAATGTCCTGAATTTTAGGGATTGAGTAGTTCAAGTGGTGAACACTGCTATGATGTCTGTGTTGGGTCATTATTTTCCTTCTTTTGGATGACTTCAGGGTAACTCTTGGCAATAGGATTCCTGAGCCGAAGAGCATGGACGGATATTTATTATGCCTTTTGCTGAAGACCACTATGAAATGCCAAGTAAGTTGGGAGCAAAGCCACACGTCCGCCCTCTTCAACAGCCCTGTCCACAGTCAGAGCTTCATGCAGCTTTATTTCCTGCAGCATTCCATTCACTGTCCCCACCTCAGCGCTGAGGTCTTAAAACGCCACCAAGGGGCACCTGGGTGCCTCAGTCAGTTAGGCGTCCGGCTTCGGCTCAGGTCATGATCTCATCGTTCAGGGGTTCGAGCCCCGTGTCGGGCTCTGTGCTGACAGCCAGCTCAGAGCCTGGAGCCAGTTTCAGATTGTGTCTCCCTCTCTCTCTGACCCTCCCCTGCTCACACTGTCTCTCTCTCAGGAATAAAAACATAAAAAATTTTTTTAAAAAACACCACCACCAATAGTCAAAGCTTTACCCAAAGGAAATGCTTCATCCCAGCGTGGGCCTCTGGCCCAGGAGACATTATGTGGCCTGGAGCGGCGAATTGCTGGAAACAGGCAATTCATTCCCATCTCTCCTATCTCCAGGCTGTCCTTCCTGTTTTAGGAATCTCATCTCCCAGGGGCACCTGGGTGGCCTAGTCGGTTAAGCGTCCGACTTTCGCTTAGGTCATGATCTCGCGGTTCGTGGGGTCGAGCCCCGCGTCGGGCTCTGTACTGACTGCCAGCTCAGAGCCTGGAGCCTGTTTCAGTCTGTGACTCCCTCTCTCTGACCCTCCCCTGCTCACACTGTCTCTCTCTCTCTCTCTCCTAGAAATAAATAAAAATATTAAAAAAAAATTTTTTTTAAGAAGAAGAAGCAGCAGCAGAAGCAGCAGCAGCAGAAGAAGAAGAAGAAGAAGAAAGAAGGGGCAAGGCGCCTGGGTAGCTCAGTTGGTTGGGTGTCCAACTGTGGCTCAGGTCATGATCTCACAGTTCGTGGGTTTGAGCCCTGCATCGGGCCCTGTGCTGACAGCTTAGAGCCTGGAACCGGCTTCAGATTCTATGTTTCCCTCTCTCTGCCCTTCCCCCAGCTCATGCTCTGTCTCTCTCTCTCTCAAAAATGAATAAACATTAAAAAAAAAAAAAAGCAGCAGTAATCACTCAGGAGTCATCTCTGTGGTCACGAAGTGCCCTCACCTATGTCTCATTCTGAGTATGACTTATTTCTGCTGGTAATATCACGGTCTGATTATCAGAGGGCGATCTTAAACTTTCTCGATCTTCTGAAAACTTCACAGTGAAGTCCATATAGAAAGTATTCCTGTTCCAAGGATGTTTAAGTGTAGGGAAAATGCCCTAGACTTGATGAACTAGGATTCTTGCTATATTACCTTGGGCAAGTAATTTAGCCTTTGAAGCCTCAACTTCTTGCTCTATAAAATGGGAACAATATATTGTACCACTTAAGACCTGTGAAGACAAGTGCCTGGCATGTGATTGGGTGTATCACTCAGGTCCAACGGTGAAAACGGGAACCGCTCTACCTAAAACAAAACAATGTAATGCAGGTGTTGGTGACACCTGTAGGGGAGGGGGTTGGAAGGACTGAGAATTCCAACAGGGGACCCGGAGGCGACCCAGAGATTAGCAAAAGCAAGAAGCTCCCCACAACTCCTAAACTGGAGGGACAAATGCAGGAGTATCTGGTCCCATACGGTGACATTTTAAGATGGATTTCCAGGGTCATACATTTTCCCAGCTGAAATGCCACGAAAGCTCCCACAGCCCAGGGAGATGCCCATTCCTTGTCACCCAAGCAGCCCCAGAGCAGGATTATGATGCCGCAGTGTCATGGCAACGGGACTCTGGTCTTGAGGCTCTCGTAGATTTGTGTGACCTTGGGGAGGCTCAAAATCTCTAGACTCACATTTAAATCATGGAAACCAACGCCATCGGAGTGGTCTGCGTGTGCCCACACTCCACTTGGCTTTTCCATCTTTGCATCCCCTTGTCCAGAAGGTTCCACATGTTTTCCGAGAGAAAGGATGGGGTAGTCCAAGAAAACAGATAACGTGCCCCAAGGTCGCAGCGCTGACAAAAATCCGAAGGAATTCAGTCTCCCTGCCGCCCCCCCTTCCCGCCCCCTTTCCTTCCCACGCCGAGGCCCCGCTCACTGGCCCGCCGCTTCTTTTCCCGCCCGGGGCATCTTCTGGCGGAGGAAGGCTCGTGCAAGGAAAGGAAAGCGACCCCGAACAAAACGCTAGGGCCCCCGGTAGCGCCCGGATCGCGCACAAGCGTGCCCCACTGGCCGCTCCAGGGAGGGCGCCCCCCGCCCGCGGGGTCTGGGGGCCTCTCGCGCCCGCCCGCAGGCCCCGCCCCCGCGCCGGAGGCGGCAGGGAGCCCGCGGCCCTCCCCGCAGCCCTGCGGGTCCCCGGGAGGCGAGCGGAGCCGCGTGCCCGGGGCGGGGCCACGCGCGATTGGCCGCGCGGGGTCGGGGGCGGGCCCGCGGCGGCCGGCCGGGCGGGCGCCGACAATGAGCCTCCATAAAAGGGAGCGGCGGGGGCCTGGGGCCCCGGATTGAGCCCTCCCCGCCCGGGGTCCCGACGCGCTCCGACTCGGGGAGGTCCGGACGCGCCCGTCGCAGGCCCGGCGGTGAGCGGCGGGCGGCGGGGAGGGGGCTGCGCGGAGCGGGAGGCGGCCCCTGGCTGCGCGCCCGGCCTCCGGCGTCCGGTCACCGCGATTCCCACCCCCTCCCGGCCGCACCATGGCCCTGAAGGCCGAGGGCGCCGCGCTCGACTGCTTCGAGGTGACGCTCAAATGCGAGGAAGGGGAGGACGAGGAGGAGGAGGCCATGGTGGTGGCCGTAATTCCGCGGCCCGAGCCGATGCTCAGAGGTGAGGATGGAAGGGGGACCCCACTTCCGCGTCCCGGGCCCGGGTCGGGCGCCCCCTCCCCCTCCCCAGTCAGGGGTTCCACCGCCCCCTCCTCCTCCGGCCTGGGACCCAGGCGCCCTCTCCCCCCCCCCTCCGGCCTGGGGCCCGGGAGAGCTCTTGCTCCGCCCTCTCCAGGGTTTGGAATCTGGGGCCTCCCCGAATTCCCCCTCCCCCACCCCCGTCCAGGGTCTGGAGCCTTCGATCCACACCCGGCGCGTTCCGGATCTTCCGGTGCCCGAGCGCCCCCTCGACCGGGCCCAGCCCCGGCGGCTGCGGTCTCCCGCCCCGCGGAGGGAGAGTCAGACGCGGGGGCCAGTCTGTGTTCTAGGCCTCCGGGCCCGACGCTGGGCTCGGCAGCCTGGTGTCCGGAGAGATCCCGAGGATGCCGCTCCCCAAGGGGAGGATTTTCAGGGCCCTCCACGCAGAAAGCTTTCCTGGTCCCCCAGTCCCCCCCTCCTTTGCATCCCGGGCCTTCCACTTGCGTAAGCCACAGGTGTCAGCTCCTAGCGCTTCGGGGGTGAATGAGATTGCGTAGAGCATACTCCGTTTAGGGAAAGACGTGCTTTCGAGGGGGGACCCTCGGCCACGCAGGAAGGAGACTGCCTCGGGAGGGGATTTGAGAAACAATCTCGGGACACTCGGTTTCCCCTCCCCCCTTCAGCAGTTTTCTTTAGTTCGCAGGATCTTGCAAGCCATTAGGAAACAAAGGGCCATCTTCCTGGAAAACTTAATATTTGTGAAAATGCAAAAGAAATTATTTTTCATGAAAAATGCAAATAGCTTTTCATCCTCCGCTACCTCTTCCCGTACCGGGGACTGTACCCAAAAGAGATTGAGAACAAGTTGGTTTAACCTGAGCGGAGCATGCTTGCGTTCTCCCTGCACTCCCTCTCCTTTTGAGAGGAATCTGGAGGGTTATTAAAAAAAGTCAGGGAAATGAAGGCCGCTACCCTTCTCAGAGCTTTGCATGGAAGTTCTTTCCTCACTTTTGCTAATATCTACTGAATGCTGGATGCCAGGCTGTGTCAGTTGTATTCAACAACCATGCAGGAGGCACCCTGTTCCGGAAAGAGAAGTCTAGAGAAGTTATTTCATTCAACAGGTCTTTAGCAGGCACCTATTATAAGCCAGACGGTTTTAGGCCAGGCATGCTAAAATGGCCGTAAAGAAAGATGAAACATTTTTTCTGGAACATATATATGAATCAGTGACCAAGGACGAACCGAAAGAAATGCATCGTGTGTCGAGTGGTGATAGGTGGTTCAGAGAACCCTGGAGAAAAGGGAGTGGGGGCATTTTACTCAGATTATCGAGTGGTCAGGAAAGGCTTCTCTAATAAGGTGAATTTTGAGCGCAGGCCCAAAGGAAGAGAGGGAGTGGACCTTGTAGATAATTGGAGGGAAAGCATTTTAGGCAGAGAGAAGAGGAGGTGTAAATGTCCTAAAACAGGAGCTTTTTGAAAGAGTTGAGGTAAGAGGGAGAAGGGGTGGATTCGAGGTGTCGGCCTGAGTGGCTGAAGGATCGGGCCTCCTACAGACCAAGGCGGGAAGGCTAAGGCATAGGCCTGTGGAGATACCGAGTTAAGGTTTGAACAGGGTGGGTTAGAGATGCCACACAAGTGGTGTGGTCGGAGAGGCATCAAACACGTGTATTTAGCTTCCATGGGAGAGTCTGGCCTGAGGTAACAGCGGAATTGTGAGCAGGCAGGCGATGGGAAAGAGGAAGACGGAAGGGGTCCAAGAACTGACTGACTTGGGGAGCCCTCCCTCATCAAACATTTTTTGTTAACATTTGTTTATTTTGAGAGAGAGCAGGGGAGGGGCAGAGAGAGAGAGAGAGAGAGAGAGAGAATCCCAAGCAGGCTCAGCACTGTCAGCCCAGAGCCCAACTCTGGGCTCATTCCTGTGAACTGTGAGACCATGATCTGAACTGAAATCAAGAATCGATCACTTAACTGCCTGAGCCACCCAGGCGCCCCAGTCTCCTCAAACATTTCTGGAAGCCTCTACATGTCAAGCGTTGTTCTTGACGCTGGAGGTACCCGTGGGACCAACCAGAAGTCATGGCGTTCTGGAGCCTACAGTCCAGTGGGGAGACAGTGTGCAAGTGGAACACGCATTAGGCCAGGTTGGGGGGCTGAGGGGGGAAACGAGGAGTGAAGGGGAGTGGGGTGCTCGGTGAGGCGGATGGCAGGGACCAGAGAAGGCCGTCGTGAGAAGATGGTCCCTCAGCGGCGCGCTGAAGGAAGCAGGAGCCGAGCAAGCGCCTGAGAACATGACAAGGAACCACCACAAGTGACTGAGAAAAGAGCCCCAGGGAAGTACAAGATGAACCCCCAGGAGCTGGTGCCCAGAAGCCCAGTGACAAAAATCAAGGCGGAAGGAGGGACGGGTCAGGTGGTGAAGTTGAAGAAGCAACTGCTGGGTTGAGCTTTGGTGACCTTGACGAGGGCTGTATTGGAGGAATGGTGGGAAAGGGCCCGCTGGCAACCAGGAGGTCAGGGCTTGTGTTCACAGTCACGGGGGAGATAAGACCTGGATCTTCCGAGCCCTGGCCAGTCCTCGGACCCGTGTCGAATGCCACTGCTTGCCCGCACTTCCTAGGTGTGGGGGCCTCCCGTTGTGTTCCACCCCGTGGAAGAGAGAGGTGCGGCCAGCAGAGATCACGGGGATTCCGCAGAAGGCTAACGTGGATCGAGCAGGAAAGGGTTGCTGCCTTCCCAGAGCTTGTGGTCCGTGTGCACGAAGAGCGGATGCGAGGCAGGTCAATGAGCTCGCGCCTGCAGACGCTCTGGAAAGGGGTTGTGACGGCATAGGATGGCCTTGTGAAGGGGCCTCCCCAGGCACGGAAACAGACATGCCCGTCACTCACCCACTGAAGGCTCACCAACCCTCTCCTTCGTGCCAGGCCCTGTGGGGACAAGATGATGAAATTTACCGCTCTTGTCCTCCAGAAAGTGAGCACTGTGGCCTGGAGGTCAGGTGTGGCTACAACCAGCTGCCAGGGCTGGGAGGTCAGGAAGCCACCCGAGGCGTGGCTCCTTGAGCAGAGCTGCAAAGGTAGTAGAAGAATTTGTCGGACTGGTCAGGATGGCCTGGATGGGTGTGCCCAGGCCGAGGGCAGGCAGGCCCACAGCCTGCTGGAAAAACCTGTGGTCCGACACCAGATTGAGAGAAGGTCCGGAGTGAGACAGCAGAATGCCAAGGCACACAGCTTGTGATTCATACGGTTAGTGAGCGCCTCGCGGTCTGCAGGAGAACGGGGGGAGAGAGAGAGAGAGAGAGAGAGAGAGAGACTGGATGGGAACGTTCCTCCCCGCAACTCCCTCCCCCCGGTCCCCCCAGTTTGGGGAGTCGTGTTGTAAGTATTCCAGCCGTGGGCACCCTTACTGATCACCCCCGCCGCCGCCTCTCCCCCTGCAGTGGCCCAGCAGGAGAAGACGCCACCGCCTAGGCCCAGCCTGCTGGAGGCGGGCGGCGATGGCTGCGAGGAGCCCAGGCAGCAGGTGTCTTGGGAGCAGGAGTTCCTGGTGGGAAACAGCCCGGGAGGCAGCGGGCGAGCGCTGTGCATGGTGTGCGGGGCCGAGATCCGGGCCCCTTCCGCGGACACAGCACGCATGCACATTCTGGAGCAGCACCCTCACACCCTGGACCTCAGTCTGTCGGAGAAAAACAACATCCTGGAGGCATGGAGTGAGGGGGTGG
This sequence comes from Proteles cristata cristata, assembly GCA_017311185.1. Taxonomy (NCBI): domain Eukaryota; kingdom Metazoa; phylum Chordata; class Mammalia; order Carnivora; family Hyaenidae; genus Proteles; species Proteles cristata. The sequence goes on from JAESUZ010001000.1 coordinate 548,202, forward strand.
CCCTGTTGCAGGACGTCAGAGTGGAGCAGCCTTCTCCACCCACCTCAGGTACTTGGGACTGGGGGAGCCGGGGGTGGAGGACGGAGGGGCAGGACGAGCACTTGGAGCTCACCGGGTGTTGGCCGCCTGCAGACCTGGGCCACGATGTCGAGGCCGACCCGGACTCCGACCTGGACCCTGCCAAAATGCCAGCAGAGATTGTCGTTCTCCTGGACTCCGAGGACAACCCGTCTCTCCCAAAAAGGAGCCGGCCCAGGGGACTCCGGCCCCTCGAGTTTCCTGGTCAGTCTTCGAAAGTCCTTGAGGCTGAGCTGGGGAGAGGGGAGCGTGCGCCCTGTGTTCTGTGTGGAGAGAGGCTCAGGAGCAGCCCCTTCCTTTCTTTCCTTGTTTTATTTTACTTTATTTTATCTTATTTTTTGGGGGGGAGCGGTGGAGAGGAATGGAGGGAGAGGCGCAGCCCCTTTGAAAGGTATGGGGTCTTTTCATTCCGTAGCTGCTCCTGCCTCAGAGCCAGGAAATAAGAAGCCCCGAGGTCAGAGATGGAAGGAGCCTCCTGGGGAAGAGCCAGTCAGAAAGAAGAGAGGCAGACCCATGACCAAAAACTTGGACCTGGACCCAGGCCCTGACCCAGGTGACGGGGAGGCCTGATGCGGGCGCAGGTGTGGGCTCTGGCCACAGTGCTCCGAGAGGGAAGCCCAGCCAGTGAGGGGGAGGGGAGTGGGGTCGGGAGGTGGGGAGGGTGATCCAGGCCGTCGGATTCTGGCTTTCTCAGACCCACGGTTCCGTCCCGTGCTTCCTTCCAGACCCCCCGTCACCTGACTCGCCCGCCGAGACGTTTGCGGCTCCCGCCGAGGTCCGCCACTTCACGGACGGCAGCTTCCCCCCGGGCTTCGCCCTCCAGCTCTTCTCCCACACCCAGCTCAGGGCGGCCGACAACAAGGACTCACCCAGAGAGGGCAGAGCTGCTGACGGAGGCCTTCCCCCGCCGGAAAGCCCCTCCCCAGGTGGGCTCCTGAGAGGGGACCTGGGGGGGTGTCAGGCAGGCGCATCCCTGGGGCCCGGCCTCCTCAAGGCTGCTCTGCAGCAGAGGCTGGGGTAGAGGTCGTTAGCACTTGGGCGTCCTGAGAGGCGGGGCCGGAGGCAGGCAGAGTTGAGTGACAAGTGACCGGCTGGCTCCTTGGGGAGTGTCGTGGAATTGGTCACTGGGTCGGGCTAGACCAGCGCTCCCAGAGCCTGGCACCCACGACCACGCTTGAGTCTGATTCCACCTGGAACACCCGAGCTGCCCACCTCGCCCTGGTGGCGCAAGGGCCCGAGCGGGGCCTGGAACGGGAGAAGGGAGCCGTGGTGAGCACAGGCTTTTACAAGACCACAGTTTACTGTGTCTTAGTCCCAGAGATCAGAGGCCTGGAAGGGGCCTCTCTGAGCTAAAAGCTGGGTGTCGGCAGGGTCCTGTTCCTTTCTGGAGGCTCCTGGCAGGTGGGAAGGGGGAGTCTATTTTCTCGTCCTGCCCAGCTTCTCCAAAGCTGTGGGCATTCCTTGGCTCATGCTCTCCTTCTGTCTTCAAAGCCAGCGGCCGCCAGTAGAGTCCTCCTCCGGATGCCATCTTTGGTCTGTCTCTTTTGCCTCCCTCTCCCTCATGGGGACCCTTGTGATTACATTGAGCCCACCCAGATCATCCAGGACAGTCCCTTTATTTTGAAGTCCACCGATTAGCAACATTTCTTCAGCCTTAATTCTCTCTCGCCCCGTAACATACCGTATTCCCCAGTCCCGGGGATTAGGGTGACCAGTACTCTGCCTGCCACGGTCATGTAGCCCAGCAGTGGCAGAATCCACATTAGACTGGAACGCATTCTGGAAGGGCAGAGGTTGAGCCCGCTCCCTCCTCACCTCTCCGTGCCAGACATCGTGGGCTCAGGAAGTGGTTCTTGCAGGAGCGAGTGAGTGGCGCGTGCACAGCGCCTGGTGCTGGCCTGTCAGAAGTTCGGAGTTAGCGCTCAGGGGAAGCTAGCACATGAGGTGCCAGGGGCTCCCCAGAGCAGGGCTCTCAGAAAGGAGCTGTCCTTTCTGCATAAAGAAAACTGCCGGCATGTCCCTTCCGCGCCACCTCGCTCCCAAGCAGTGACCGCCGTTACTCGGTTTGTGTCCTCGAGACCTTTTACAGAGCTCGGGGTGCGTCCGTGTGTCCGTGCACCTGCGCCCTTTTGCCTGGTGATGTTTTACCAAAGTGGGTTCTGCTTTTTCTAATCGTGAGGCAGACCTCACCCCTTCACGTAGATCACGGTTGTAACTGTCCCAAGGTTCAGCTTGAGCTACATTCCAGTCCTGCCTCCCCGAGACTGTGTGCTCTGCTTGGACTTGAGCGTTGCCCGAGCTTCCTCGCTCTCTTCGGTGGATCACTGCTCTAAGTAGCTGACCGCTTCCACTGTTTAACGGGTCTTCTGGTTTCATTCTCGAAAGGGAGCCTTCATTTTGAGTCCTGGGGTACCCTGTGCCCAAATTCCACCCATCTGGAGTGGTGAGTAGCCGAGAAGGGAGTCCCTGAGGTCTCAGGTTCATTTGGGGTGCGTGGGCAGAGTCTCCGAGGCCTTGGGGGTTCCATAATCTTGTGAGAGGGCTTTTCTCAGCAGCGGCAGGATCTAGGGAGGTTGGAGGGGGGCCCAGAACCTGCAGCAGACACTATGCAGCCCTGAGGGATGCACTCTGGAAAAATGACATGAGCGAGGCAGCCTCTGTCCCCAAGAAACTTCCTGTTTTTGGTGTACAGGTTGGATGGAGGCAGTACCACAGCGGGTAAAGGACAGTGGGGTACCCGCCATAGTTCTGTGCAGAGCACAGGCTCTAGAGCAGTGGTCTGTTTCTGGATCCCAAAGCTCGGACAGATTTCTCAGAAACCTGCGAGGCATCCACCAGAATGTCTTCACTTTGGGTTGCTTTTACATGTTGAAGTTCTTGGGAGATTCTGAGCAAAGGTTCTTCCACTTTAAAAGAGTTATTAGAAAGTCAAGGACTCTGAAAATGGAAAAGGTCACTGCAGTGAGGTCAGCTGAGCTGATGGATGTAACTCTGAAGCCAGGGAAGACTTTCTAAAACTTTCCAGGGGCCTTGCAGGATGAGAGTGGGGATATGTGCAAGCCAAGAGAGAGAAGGTGAACCTTAAAGACCCCACACTCACAAATCGTGAGAAAAAGAGCCTCTTTGTCTTGCTAGTGGTGAATTTGAGTAAGACCTCGAGACGTGGCTTTTAGGATTCCTTGGCCAGGCCCGGGACGTTTACAGGATGGGGCCAAGGAAAGATTGTGTGTGCGTGTGCACGTGTGCAAGCTTCACGAGGGTTAGGGTCCTTGTTCACTGCTGTATCCTCTGCACCCAGTCACGTGCCTGGTGTAAAAGAAAGCCCTCAGTGAAGACTTATTAGAGGAAGAATGGGTGGCAGGTGCCTTTACGTGTCATCGGGCAGTGACATTTTCAGTCGCTGCTAGAAACGAGCCTTAATGAGGACCGAGAGCAAAGAACTCAGGCCCACCCTCTGGAGAAGGTGTGTGCAGGTGTGCACCCGTGCACAAATGTGGGAGAAGAAGGGGGGAACGGGACTGGAGAAGCAGCGAGGTTTGGGCTTCCCAGGACAGAAGGGGATCAGTTTTGGGCTTGGAGTGCAAAACGGAGTCGGCTTGGCCCTGGGGACTGATAAACCCTCCTGGCCTGCTCTTTCTTGGCCCTGGGGCCCCTGACCATACGTGATTTCTGGCAGGACATCACACCTCAGGCCTCACTCTCCTGATGCTCGCCTCTCCACCCGCCCTCACCTCTGCCCTCCATGCTACCACAAAGAATCCGTACTTCATTCCATTGCTTTGAGAAGCCCATAGGTTAGTGAGCTCTTACTCTATGCTGGACTCGTGAGCACTGTAGCGTGTTCTCTCTTTAAATCCCCAGTCACCACATACAGTGTTATGATTTCCGTTTTGGAGAAGAGGAAACAGCCGGGGGGACGTAAGGCACCTCTCGGGGCCCCTCACCCAGTAAGCGGCGGCCTCTGTGCGTTGCCACCTGTGCTTGTCCCCTCCAGCATCCCAGCTGCAGCCTCCGCCTTCTCTCTGCTGCTGGGGCGAGACGGCTCCTGGCAAAGCCTAGGCCTCTGGACCCACTGCTTGCGCCCACCCCCCGCCCTGCTGGCTGCGCTCTCCTCTGTCCACCGTCAGTTTGTCCCTCTCCTCCAGATCCTACCCAGCAGCCTACACCAAACTGATTTTTCCCTTCTTGACCTCGCAGCCCTCCCTAGCCACTGCACCGTGTGTCCCCAAACCTTTTCGGCAAAGCTGGGGAGCATTTTCTATGCTATCTCGCCCTCGTCTGTCTGGGAGCCATTTCCGTCCGACTCCCCTCCTCCCATCTCCTGCTGAAATGGCTTTTCCGGCCAGGTCACTGTTGACTCGTCTAAGGTGAAACTCCAGCCATCAGTCCTCTGTCCTTACCTTAACCTTTTCTGATTTAGCAGTAATGGTGACCCTGCCCCTGACTCCTTCCCAGCGCCGCCTTCTGCCCTTGGGGTCTTCTTCCAGCCTCACCCGCTGTTCTCTTTCTACTGTCTGTTCTATACACGGCTCCCTGAGTCAGAGCTGATGCTTCTCTTTCCTCCCCTTTCTTGAATGTAAGCTGCTTCAGGTTCGGATGTGTTTGTGTCTGTTCGGTTTCCCGTGATCTCCCCATTTTCCAGCACGGGATCCAGGTGTTGTTAAGGTGTTTGGCAAGTGAGTGGATAAGCGAGGGACTGGATACCTGAGCCATGGGGCAGGGCCTTACTCCCAGAGTAATCTGGTCCCAAGTTCTTGTGTTCACAGCTCCCACCCAGATCTGCCACCCTCCACCCCCGGGTTCCAGCCTCTCTTCTAGATGCCCGGGTGACATGTCTGTGGTTGTCTATAAGATCTGTCAAACTGGCACATCAGAACTGAAGCCCCGTCTCCACTCCCTGCCCCCAGCCTTCTCTCCCCTTTCTCCATTCTGCATTTTCTCAGGCTAAGAAAGTTCTCCCTTTCATCCCCTTTCGCTTCCCAGGCTCCACATCAAGCAGTCGGCAAATCCCATTAGCCCCACCTCCAAAATCTGTTCAGAGTTCACCTTCCTGTCTCTCCACTGCAGCTACCTGGGTCCAGGCCATCTCCCTGGCCTCCCAGCATCTGGCCTTAGCCCGCTGAGGTCTGATCTCTTACAAGTAGCCAGGGTCCCTAATGAAAATCAAGTCGGGTGCTGTCACTGCCATTCTGGGGCACTCCAGATAAAAAGCCAGAGTCCTCGTGGTGACCGTGATGCCCCGACAAGCGTCCTTCCTCCCCTGCCCTGCACACTCTGTGCCGGCACTGGTCCGCCATTCTACAGCAGCAGCTGTACACCACCAGGGCATCGGCGTTCGCTCTTCCTCCTGCCTGGGATGCTGTTCCCCAGCTGCCCACACGGCCGATTGCTCGCTCTCTGTGCATCTTTGCTAACACACCCGCTGTATAAGGACCTCCCTGCTCTCCTGTCCCTTTCTCTGGTATATATAGCATTTTGCTTTGTTTCGGTCTGTACACAGCACACTGCGTCTTGTATTGGTTTATCCTACTTACCGGCCCCCACCACTGGAACAGCACTTCTGGGAAGGCCACGTGTCTGCTATGTGCACGGTCCGAGCCCTGACAGCGGGGACGGTGCTGGGCGCAGCGTGGTGCCTGAGAACCTGCTGTAGAAGTCGGGGACAAATGAACGGGCTCGAGCTTGCTCTCAAGGAGCATCTAGTTCATCAGAGATGCGGGGCAGCTTCTGCAAACGCGGAGCAGAATTGCTCAGTTGCGGAACAACAGTGGCAGCCGTTAAGCAGTTTAGAGCCTCCGCAAACTGTACGGCAAAACTGTGCCTGTTTTCTCGGCCGCATTTTAAATGCGGTCTCTAAAAACAGCTTAGGAACAACAGCACCGCCAAACTGATCCGTCTCAAGACAGACGTTGCAACCGTCCGCGTACTCTGTTTTGCTTTTCAGTGTAAAGTAACTTTTGCACACGGGCCGCGCGAGAGCTCTGGGGAGCCCGCCCTTTCCCGCTGTGAGGGCCCGGTGTTGCTTCTCAGGAGGCTGCCGCCCCACCGCTCAGGTGGACGCCTGGTCCCCGTGTGGTGGGTGCCGACTCTCAGCAGGTGATGAGCCTGGTGAAGGTTGCAAAGCAGGGCTGGGGATGCCACGCCCGGCCCGTCCATCCAGTGCGCTCCCCTTGCCCTGCGTTTCCGTTCACGAGCCCTTTGGTGGGCAGAGCCGTGCCTTACTCTGTGTGCGGGCGTGCCCACGCGGGGCAGCAGCCCTGAGGCTCGGGCGCCCTCTAAGTTTCAGAGGAAGTGGTCGACCGAAGGTAAGAGCTGAGGGAGGGAGGCCCACAGCACGGAGCCTCTGTTATGCGAGGGACGAAGCGTGTGGGTCGTGTCCGGCTTCTGCCGCAGGAGCCGTGACCTTGGTCTCCCATCGCCCATGCTCCCTGGATGAACCAAGAGTGGAGCGCCCCTCTCTGCCCGTGGGCTCTCCCCTCATACCAGGCCCCGGGCTGGGGAAATGAGGGTCCCGAAGTGGAGGTGCGGTTTGCAGAGGCCTCCAGGGGGCGTCCTCGTGGAGGGTCTGGAGGGCCCTGACTTGTGTGTGCTCTCTGCTTCCCATCCCTGCCCAGCTCCCCCTCCGGGGCTTCGCGGGACACTGGATCTCCAGGTTATCCGTGTGCGGATGGAGGAGCCCCCGGCAGTCAGCCTCCTGCAAGACTGGTCCAAGCATCCCCAGGGCACCAAGGGTGTGGGAGCAGGTGACCCCCCGAACTGGCCTACAGTTCTGTCGGAATCCAGCACCGCTGTGGGGGGGCAGCCAGAGGCAGGGAGCGGTGTATAGGTTCTTGCTTTCCTGGGGGAGGGGAGGGTGGAGGCAGGGTCCCCCTTTGGCTTATCACTCAGAGCTGCCCGGCTCGGCTGCCTGATGGAGAGAGTAAAACCGGGTGCCAAGGCAGGATGGAGGAGAGGAAGGAGGGGGTGGCATCCGCTGTCTGTTGGGGGCGCTGGAAGCTGGCTACTCCTGGCAAGGCTCGGGGCCAGGCCCCGAGACGGGCAGTCGTGCGGTAGGGCATTGGGCCTGTGGAGAACACCTACCCTGATCCTTTTGCTGACCCAGACCTCTCTGTCCCCACTCCGTCCCCCCTCTCAGCCCCCACCATTCTCCCTTGGCACAGTGCCTTACACAAGAGGTGGTCATGATGGGGTTTGAACTGAGTCCCACTACCTCGGGGGACGCCTCTCCTCCCCCACCCGTTCAGGCTCCTAAACCAGGAGGCCTCCATTACCTCTTCCCGCTCCATCCCTGCAGGAGGCCTAAGCAGCCCACCTGGGGGCTTTTGTTCACTCCCTCCTTTCACCTGTTTTCCTGTTGTATATATTCTCCTTTGTTGACAATAAATTATTTTTTTTTATTAAGAAAGTTCCGTCTGGGCTGTCACTGGGGTAAGGGGGACATCCAGCCTCCCTGGGAGACCTTGAGGTGCAGGAGGGCGGAAGAGGGTTCTGGGTGGGAGGCCAGAGCAGGGCCAGGCCAGGGCTTTGGTGGCTGGAGGACTGGGGCTGACTTGGTGCTGGTCAGAGGGACACCTCACCCCTTCACCCTCCCCCCTCCCCCTGCCCTTGAGATGGGGTCAGAAACTCCTTTAATATTTTGTGCCCCTCTGACTCATTTGGTAAGCCTCTAAGGGGACGGGGGGCGGGGGGGCATTGCTCAGGACGTTTAGGCCTTAGGAGCTGAGACTAACTTGACCTTTCTAATGTTTTGGGGGTTTTTTGTGTTTGTTTTTTTAATTATTTCTGAGAGAGAGAGACAGCGTGAGCAGGGGAGGGTCAAAGAGAGAGGGAGACACAGAATCTGAAACAGGCTCTAGGCTCTGAGCCAGCTGTCAGCACAGAGCCCAGCGTGGGGCTTGAACCCACGAACCGCAGGATCATGACCTGAGCCGAAGTCAGACGCTTAACCAACTGAGCCACTTAGGCACCCCTAACCTGACCTTTCTAAAGTGAGATGGTTGTGGCCAGCCCTCAGTGGGGAGAGATGCCTCCCCTCCCCCATCCCATGATGCTCCAAACCGCCCTCTCCTTGGCTTAATTATTTTTTAATGTTTTTTATTTGTTTCTGAGAGAGAGCATGAGCTGGGGGCGGGGGGGAGGGCCAAAGAGAGGGCGACACAGAATCTGAAACAGGCTCCAGGCTCTGAGCTGTCAGCACAGAGCCCAATGCAGGTCTCGAACCCATGAACTGAGATCATGACCTGAGCCGAAGTCGGACGCTTAACTGACTGAGCCACCCAGGTGCCCCTCTCCTTGGCCTTAATTAAACTCCCTCCTCTGCCTGGCTCCCCCATTCCCTGGACCAAGAGACCATCCGTTTGGGGTTTCTTCACCAGATTCCTTATTCTCCTAAACCAGCATCACAGGCCAAATCCACATGGGGTGCTTTTCTCCCCTTGGGTGACATGGGCTCTGAAGAGGAGCTTGGGGGACTCCGTCTTAGACCCCAAGCCCCACTGTCGAATTTAAAATCCAGAGGCAAGGGGAGGGATGGGGGCAGTCCACCCTCCGCACCGAGGCTACTTTTCTGCTCCTGATAAATACTGTGCATCCAGGGAGAGGCAGGGCCTCGGTAGCACCCCAGAGGCCTGTTCCCCTATAACACTGACCCAGCCAGCTTTTGAGACCGACCAGGGAGGACCTGGGTGTGTGCTGCCTGCTCCTCTGAGCTGGTGTCCCCACCGTGCATGGGCCAGGCCCGAGCCATCTCACAGCCTGGTTGCTTCTGGGGATGTGGCCCTTTCTTTGACAAGCGTGGGAGAGGAGTGCCCGGTTGGGAGGGATTAGAAGGCACGGGTGTGGCACGTTGTGGAGAAAAGGCAGCGGGTAGAGGTTCAGAACACCTTGTGTCCTGGGTGGCTTCACCCGTGCGTGAGGTCAGGTGGGCCACGGAACCCCCCACCACTACCACCGTGTCTCCACCATTTTTGCAAATTGGGTAAAACTGCTGCCTTACCTAACAGGCAAGAAGTAGTGCTGAAAATCGGGCTTTGAAACACGAATGTGAATTATCGCGGGTGATTTCTTTTCATTTTTCCAGTCTTCTGACTGTGTTTACAGGTCTGCCAGTGTGCTTTTAAATCCACGCGGCTGTGTTGCTGGGTATTTACAATCTAGAAAAGCAATAAAAGCTTGCTGTAAGATCCTGAAGTAAAGTGCACCTTTGCTGCCGTCGATGTGACTGATGGGCGGCCCACTAGACTGTGAGCTCCTTCCGGGCAGGGGCTAGGTTGCATTGACTTTGTTTTCTCCGGGCCCTGCTTAGGGGCCCAGCACATCGTAGGTGCTCAATAAATGTTTGTCAGGTGCCCTCTTGCTGTGTCTTCCTATGCAACATTTTCCCAGCGCAAGCTGGTCCCTGGAGTACGGCTCCCCACACAGGGTGGCAGCCATGGTGACTGTGGGTGGCATGGTGGTCCTGTGACTTCATCCCCATGTCTTGGTTGGCAGGGGTCTGCCCAGCCTTGGCCAGGACCCAAGGGACCATATGAGTGTCTGTGGCTGGGAGCACACTGTGGGCATCTCGGGTTCCAGGGAGAGGGGGAGGGAAGAGCTGAGGGCACAAAGTTTCTGAACATCGGTGACCCAGTACTTGGGGTGTGTCCCCAACCCACAGACCAGAACTGCCATCCCAGGGCTGCTGCAGACTTTTGCCTAGAACACCAAGGAAGACTCCCACGCTGTCAGCTGGGGGCCGGTGGTCGCAACTTTCTCCAGGGGTGATGCTGAGGCCCAATCACGTCATCGAGTGAAGGGGGTGGGGAGACCTGTGCCTCTGGTCCCCTTTGCTCTCTGATACCAGCCACTACCTGCTGCTCCCAACTGCCCTCCTTGGGGTCCAGGTAGGGGAGACCTTTCTGGATACAAGTAATAACCATAGAGTCAAAGCTGGTCCAAGACAAAGGAAGAAGCAGCCCCTTCCCTCCTCAAAGAGAAAGTGGCATACGGCATGCGCATGCCTAAGGCTGTGGTTGGGAAGAGACCCCCGCGCCCCCCTCCACTCCCCGTGTGGGTCCATCGCTGGTCGGGTCCAGGCTCCGCAGCTCCTGCAGTCTGACCTCCTCTTCCTGTGTAAGATCTGCTTACCCCGCCCCAGCCGGGGAGCTGTGAGACTGTAAAGTCCTCACCCCCTCCAGGTGTGGAAGAATGGGGAGCTGGGGGCTGTTGGGAGGCAGGCGCCAGCTGACCTCCCCGAGGCAGCACAGGCGGGGACAGGTAAGGGGGTTGCACGGCCTCAGCGTGTCTGTTTTCCAAACCTCCTGGAACCAGGCGCCTTGGTCCAGGGTCTTCACACCGAAACTGGCTAGTCCCTCTCCCTCCCCCCCCGCCCAGAGGGAACAGCCTCATTGCACCACAGAGCACCCCAGCCTCTGGAGGAGGAAGCAGTTTAGGACTTCTGGTTCCCCCAACAGCTCTCCTCAGTTCTGCTCAGACCCCACGACTGGGTGACCTGAGGAAGCAAGTGGCAGCAAGGAGGCAGGGGGTTGGGACGACTGGCCCGCAGGCCTCAGATTCCATAAAGGTGAATGAAGCCCCCCGCCCCCTCCCGCTGGGGCAGGCTCTGTGCTGGGAACCACAGAGTGCAGACAGGACCACCCGCCTCATCTCCATCGTGGGGCACCCCGCACTGTGCCCAATCCGCAGGAGAGGGACAGGCACGGCAAGGTGAACGAGGTGGCCAGCCTGCTCTTCCAGGGCTGGTGACTTGAGTAGAGCCCGGCTGAGCCTGGAGCTGTCTGACCACAGCGCTCTGGTCTCCTGCACCGTGGCCAGTTTCTGCGTCAGGAGCGACCGATGCCTCTTCCCTTGAGGGCCTGGGGACCTGCGGTAGGTAGGTTCAGGGTGCAAGGTGGGGTGGGGTCGGGTGAGAGTGAGGAAGGTCGTTCACAATGAAAAGCGCTCAGCACCTTCTGCGCTCTGGCCCTCAGACAGTGGTGCCCAGTGTCCTCGCCATGCCAGTTTCCAGAGTCCCCCTTGCCCTGGCACCCGCTGGGACCCTACCTTGCACCTGGCAGTGACACCTGAAGGGGCTCACAGGAGATGCAGGAGGGTGCTGGCTCCCTTGTGCCAGGTGACAAGGTCTGGAAACCAAGCTGAGGGCTTCAAGGGTGGAGGGAGTCCTGCCCCTCACCTGTTCCTCTTCCGGAAAATGCCTCCTGGTCCCCTGAGTGGGGGCCCTGGCTTCACTCAGCGACCTCTGACGCTGAATCAGGCTGGGCTTGGTATTCAGTGGCTAACAAAAGCAGTGACTGGTACAACAATGTCCACGTGAACTTGGGCCGCTCCGGGGGGCAGTGCCCGGGGGGGCTTCATCCCAGAACCTGCCCTATCCCCTCCCCTCCTCCTCCCTGACCTGGAGCGAGTCCTCTTGGGGCCACCACGGCACCCCCAGCTTGCTGGGTGAGCAGTTTGCCTCTGAGACACCCACCCACAGCCTTCTGATGTCACGGCTGGGGGTCGAGACGATTGCACATGGACAGTGGTTCAAAGCTGAGGTTCAAGAAGCCAGCAGACCTGGCCCAGACTGCGAGCTGGGTGAGCTGCTTGCACTGTTCTGGGTCCCGGGAACCCAGAGCCTTTCTGGGCAAGACAGACAGCAAGACAGGAAGGTTCCCAGTATGTCTTGCCAGGATGGCACGGTTTTTTTTTTTTGTCTTCTTTATTTCTTTTCTGATCATAGACGTTTTCAAACACACCCAAAAGAATAAAGAGAAAATCAGGAGGCGCCTGGGTGGTTCAGTCAGTTAAGCATCCGACTTCACAGCTCAGGTCGCAATCTCCTGGTTCGTGAGTTCCAGCCCCACGTCGGGCTCTGTGCTAACAGCTGGGAGCCTGGAGCCTGCTTCGGATTCTGTGTCTCCCTCTCTCTGCCCCTCCCCCACTTGCAGTCTGTCTTTCTCTCAAAAATAAAATAAACATTAAAATTTTAAAGAAGAAGAAGAAAGAGAAAATGTAGTAATGAACCTCAAGGTATCTATGACCCAGCTTCAACAAAAATGGCCCAATTTGGGTTTATCTTTATCTCCCCACATCCCCCTCCCTTCCGGTTTATTTTATTTCATTTGAAGGATTTATTTACTTTGGAGAGCGCAAGCAGGAGAGAGGCAGAGAGAGAGAAGAACTGAGGTTCTGAAGCTGACTTTGCTCTGAAGGCAGAAATCCCAGTGCGGGGCTTGAACTCATGAACCGTTGAGATCATGACCTGAGCCAAAGTCAGCCGTTCAATCGACTGATCCACTCAGGTACCCCTTCTGGTTTATTTTAAAGCAAATCCCAGACATGGTGTCATTTCATCTGTAAATAGGTTTCTTTGTATCTCTAAGAGACAGTCTTCAATGAAATATATCAATATCACGCTTCAAAAATTAACAGTCCCTTAGGGAACCTGGCTGGCTCAGTCAGTAGAGCATGCGACTCTTGATCTCAGGGTCATGAGTTTAAGCCCCATATTGGGCATGGAGCCTACTTTAAAAAAAAAAATAATAATCCTTTAATGGCATCTAATATCCAGTCAGTGTTCATGTTCCCCAATTGGTCCATGAATGTCTTTTTGTTTTCAATTTTCTAATTGTGGGCAAAATACACATGCCGTAAAATTTGCCCTTTTACACATGTTTAAGTGTAGTAGTAGTTAGTACATTCCCATTGTTGTGCAGCCAGTCTCTAGAACTCTTCTGTGAGTCTCTTTAACTTTTTTTTTTCTTGAGACAGAGCCAGGGAGAAGGGCAAAGGGGGGGGGGGAGGTGGACAGAGAGAGAGAGAGAGAGAGAGAATCCCAAGCAGGCTCCACACTCAGCTCACACACGACCCTGGGATCATGACCTGAGCTGAAATCAAGAGTCAGATGCTCAACCGACTGGGCCACCCAGGTGCCTCCTCCATGAGTCTCTTTTTACAGCTGATTTGTTTGAACCACGAGCTAAATAAGATCCACGGCTTGCATTTCAGCAGCCTTTCTTTCCTTTTGTTTTTTCTTCTCTTCGTGTTTCTTTTCTTTTTCCTTGTTCAAGAACCTGGTGACTTGTTCCATAAACAGAATTCCTTCTGTCGTGGATTTGGCGGATCGCACTCCTGTGACGGCACTGGCATGCTCACCCACGAAGGGATGCAATTTGGGGGTGGGGGGGCTGTAGAGGGCTTCCTTGGAGGAGACATTTAAGTAGAGAGAGTCCTGCAGCTCAATGGGGCAAGGGAATTCTGGGCCAAGGGGACAAAGTGAGCCAAAGCTCTGTGGCTTTCATTCCCTGGGGATTCACAGCCAGCCTGCTACAGCCCTAGCTTTGCACGAGGTACGAGGGACACTACCAGGAACCACATTGCGTCTCCGCTCTCCTGGGGGTGAGTGCTGTTCTTCCCAGGGAGCAAAATAGGGGAGGAAAGTAGGAATTTCATCTACAGACCCTGCCTGCCGGCTCCAGGTGTGACTGTACAGCCCCGGGGGTGGGGGGTATGTGGGGACGTCATTTTGGCACACTGGTGAGTCCTGGCCTGGCCTGCCCCCTACCCCCTTCCGGGAGCCAGCAAGAGCCTGGACACCAGCTGGTACCAACCCCTCTGCCAACTCTAAGTCAGAGGCTGCTGCTGGCCCATGCGACATCCACGTGAGATGGGAACTCCTCGGGGACCAGCCTCCTTCATGCCGCCAGAGGCTGCTCCTATTTCTGCCCATCCTTCCTTGTAGCGCTTACTTATCCTTGAGATCAGACTCAACACCACCTCCTCTAAGATGCCTTCCTTGCTACTCGGTCCAGCTCCCAACCTCCCACAAGCCCCAGATCGTCCACTCTGGGTATCTCCCTCTGAACCCCATTAAAAACTGCCCACTTCTGCTTTCTCCTGGACCTCTGGAACACGGCCGCCTCGCACCCCATCCGGGATGCCCAGCCTTTTCAGTGACAGTGGCCGCAGACCCCTGCCTGTGGACAGTGATCCAATGTGCATCGGTTGGTCAAAAGGGCAACCCTCCTCCCAGAACAGACCCTCAAGGTGGCTTTTCTGTCTGATGCCTCTTCCTCCCTGCCCTCTCCCCCCGGGGTGGCCTTCCTGCTGCAACACGAGGACACATAAGTAAGCCTGGGAGGGACACTGTCCCCTCCATCCCAGGCATGGTGATACCCGACCGTGGCTGAAGAAGGGTGAGAGGGATATTGTTGCTGGGTTTGGGTTTTGGAGACTGTCTGAGACCTCGAGCTGCCGTAACGGAATACCATCAACTCTTGGCTTACAAACAGCAAATCTATTACTCACAGTTCTGGAAGCTGGAAGTGCAAGATCAAGGTGCTGTCAGATTCAGACCCTGCTTCCTGGTTCAGAAAAGACGGTCTCCTCTCTGGGTCCTCACACGATGGAAGGGACTGGGGAGCTCTGTGGGGTCCCTTTTACGAAGGCACTAATCCCATTACACCCAGTAGGTCACGCAGGGCCCTCCTGACCTAACCACCTCCCAAGGCCATCACCGTCACCTTGGGGGTTAGGACTGCAGCATATGAGTCCTGGGGGGACACAGGCATTCAGACGATACCATTACAGACAACTCCATAGAGAGCAGCGAGTCCGGCTCCTCCTCTCTGTACAGACAAGGAGCCTGAGACCCAAGGGCGGGGGGAGGGGGGAAGTTACCTAATGGCTCATGTGATCCATTAGTGACAGAGCTGCCGCCAGAATGGGCTCTCTTGTTTCTGGTCCAGTGTTGTTCTCCAGGGAAGTGGGGAGGTTATAGCAGAGAGAATAAGAAGGAGACTCAGGGAGGAGGCTGGCTAGCGCACACCTTAGCACGGCAGCCTTCGCAAAGCGCTGGCCGTCCACCAGGCTGTCTAAGCATGTTTCATATATTAACTCATATCCTCACCCATCAACCTTATGAAGTGGGTGCTTTTATTATCCCCATTTAAAAGATGGGAAAATTAAGGTAGACGGAGGTTAAGAGGCTTGCCTGAGATCACGTAGCTACCAAGGAACACCTTGGCAGCAAGGTGTGTGTGTTTACTCACTACCCTGTTTACCTCTCATGGGCCAAGGTGATGGAGGTTGACTCCCCTCGCAAGGGACTGAGCCCCTCTTCACTTTGATTTCCTTATTAGTAAGCTGGGGGGAAAGAAGAGTGCCTCCTGCTCCTTGTGAGTCTGATAGTGTTCACGTAGCACCCAGCTCAGTACGTGTTAGCAAAACCAAGAAAGGAGACCGAGAACAGTAGTTGGGCAGGGGCACTGATAGCAAACATTCTAGCCCATCAGTGCGAAGATGCACGTTTTTGGTTTTTTTCACACACCACCATCTCTGAGCAATCCTAAATGCAATAGGATGTCTGGCACTGGGGATAAAGCACACGATGGGAATTCAGAGACCTCACGAAAAACAGGATAAAACTCTGCGAGATGGGAGGGTCAGGGGGCATACGTGGGTCTTGCTTCACCCCAGACATGGGACTCTTGATCAGAGAGTAATTCTGGCCCCTGCCTCCCACCCTGGAGAGTGGCCCGCCCAGAATGGGCATGCTCTCTGGCTCCACAGGTTCGAAGGAGAAAGATGAAGAGTTGCATTGTTTTGGAGGCATGAGAATAAGGATGTCTTCCATGTGAGCAGCCTTATCTCCCGTTGACTTCTTTCCTCTCTGCCCACCCACGGAGGGAGAGTTACCCTAACCCCTCTGTGCCTGCCAGGGCTGGGAACCCCACGACCCCTACCTTCCCTCATTCTAGGGGACTCTCAAGACTCCCCTGGCGCCCTGATCCATTTCGTTGGTTTCTACCTACCCTGAGACCTATGGTAGATGTCTTTTTTATGTGTGCTTTGTTTTGTTTAGGTTACAAAGCTTGGAATTACCCATTTTATTTTATTTTTGAGAGAGAGAGCGCACGCACAAGCAGCGGAGGTGCACAGGGAGAGGGGGACAAAGGATCCGAAGCGGGCTCTGCACTGACCCCGGAAGGCCCAATATGGAGCTTGACCTCACAAACCACAAGATCACGACCTGAGCCGAAGTCAGTGACTGAGTCACCCAGGAGCCCCTGAAATTACCCTTCACTCTTCTCTCACATGCCCCTAAGCCAATCCATTGAGAAATCCTGTCGGCCTGACCTTCCCAATATAATCCCAAGTCCAGCCACTTCTTGCTACTTCCACAGCTGCTGCCCCTTTTGAAGCCAGTGTCGCTTCTCCCTTGAATTATCCTAAAAGCCTCCTTCCTGGTCTCCAGGCCTCTGTTCCTGCCCTGCCCCTTTAGCCGACGCTCAACCCAGCAGCGGGTCTGATCACATCACTGCAGCACCTCCCCATCCCATTCCGAGGAAAGGCCAAAGCAGTGGTCACGATGCCTGGTTCCCTGTCACCTTTACGCCCTTCTTCTCCTACTACTCACTCTCTCTCTGCTCCGGTCCCATGGGCCTTCTTGTTCCCCTACCTCAGGACCTTTGCACTGGCCATTCCCTCTGCCTAGAAAGCTCCTCCTCCAGATATCCACAGAACTGACTCCCTCACCTCCTTTAAGTCTTTGCTCAAGTGTCACCTTCTCAGTGAGGCCTACACTGTAATACTGCAACTCATATTCGGCCCACCCCGAAGGGCAGAGATCTTTGTCTATTTTGTTGACCGATACACTTGAAGAACAATGTCTTGCACATAGTAGGTACCCCATAGAGATTTGTGAACGAATGAATTTGCAGGTGAAAGAGGGGTAAATGGGCGACAATAACGAATCTTGGAGGAGACCCAGGTTGGCTAAGGGATTTGAGAAAGTGACATTTGAACCGCATCTTGAAGTACATCTGGAAGCTGAGGAAGGTGACTCGCAATTGATGGGCCATGGAGGTGAGAGAGCTTGGTCGCAGGGCAGGACCTAGGGGCAAGGTGTCACCCAGTAATCCCTAGTTGGAGAGGCTGTTAGCAAGGGAAGTCGAGGCTAGATCATGCAAAGCTTTGAACGCAGGCCAACCCCTTTCCCACCACCAGGACTGGCTACACGATTTGCGGGGCCCAATGCAAAGTGAAAATGCAAGAGCTCTTGGTAAAAATGTCAAGAGGGTGACAGCAGAGTGTGAAATCAAGCTCAAAGCCGTTCTAAGAGTAGGGCTTTGCGTGACTGTACAGGTCACAGGCCCGGGAAGCCAGCTCTGCCTATCACGCAAGGGAGCTGGCGAGAGCCTTCAAGCAGGGCAGAAATGTAATTGGGGCCGGACTTGAGGCAGATTATTCCGGCACGTCCAGTGGGATAGGTTGGGGGGAATCTAGGCAGGGAGACTGATTAGGCAGCCTTGTGAAGAAGAGGAGGGGACGGGTGGGGTGGAGGTGGGGGGGCCGAAGAACAGAAGGCAGAGGTGAAAGCCGGAGTGAGAAGCATGGAAGAGGTAGAGTTTGCTTTGACAAGAGCATGGCAGGAAAGACCCCCTGCGGGCGCACCTTCCTTTGCCCTTCCACCCCCTTCCCTTTTCCCCCAAGCCAAGTGGTGTGGGTACAGAAATCAGCGGTGTGTCTCTCCTTGGCCACCAGAGGGCAGATCATTCTCATGGATTTTCGGAATGAATTTGGGGTGGGGGGAGTGGACTGTCCTCTGTCCTCACCTCCTCCTCTCTTTCCCCCTCATCTCCTTCTGTGTTCCTTCATCAACTTCTTCCTCGATGGCTGGGTGCCTGACTGCAGCTGGAATGGGCCACGGGGAGGTGTCCTGGAGTAATGTAGGTGGCACCTGTTGGCATTTAAACAAGTACTTCCGTCCCATCCTCTCATTGCATCTGTCCAGCTGTCTATTTCTCTGGGCGACTTGGTCATGGGCTCTGATCAAGATGCTGTAGATGGGAAGTGAAAGTCATCAAGTGTCGGAAGTCCATCCAGCACTTTCCCCCACAATTCCTGGGACCTCTTTGCTCCTGTATCTTTGGGGACTTGCTGCTTGAGCCTGGTCTCTGGCTCCTGAGGACATTCTGGGCTTCTGCCCACCTTAAGGGACTGTTGAGCTGTGAGGTGGGGGTGGGGCAAGTTCCAACATGTCCAGGGTACAATGGGTGGGGACAGCTTGGAGCCAGAGAAATCAAAGGAGCCTACTGCCTCTCCCTGGTGAGACAGTCTGGGAGGAAGTGAAGAGTGGACTCAGGTTGCCAAGTGGACTTCCTGTTGGAGTTAGAGCCTCTTAAAAGATGAGAGGGACCTCACTTTATTGATGAAACTGAAGTCCAGGAAAGGAAGGGAACTTTTCCAGGTGCCCATTCTTTGTGCCATCCCGAAGAATCCTCATTGTCAACCAGTTTCTCTTTTCTGTGAGTTTTCTTGTCTTAGAGGGGATAAATGAAAAAATGAATTAAGACAAGAATGTCTCTTGGGGCTGCTGGGTGGCTCAGTCGGTTAAGTGTCTGACTTTGGCTCAGGTCCTGATCTCACGGTTCGTGGGTTCAGGGCTCTGTGCTGATAGCTCAGAGCCTGGAGCCTGCTTCAGATTCTGTGTCTCCCTCTCTCTCACTGCCCTGCTTGTGTGCTTTCTCTCTCTCAAAAGTAAATAAACATTAAAAAATTTTAAAAAGAGACCAAGAGAATGTCTCTTCTGCCTTACTTTACAGGGGTATTTTGAAAGGTAACTGGCGTGACTCAATATTACCATAATGCAATGCCATTTTGTGCTATTTTGAACAATTTAAAAAAAAGGTAAGTGAAATTCAAAGACGTTATTTAGAATGTCATCACTGAAACAAAGGCATGAATTCTCTTCATATAAGGACGTCGAGGAGCCTAAACTCAGAGATGTTATGTAATCTTTCCAAGATCACAGAGCATTTTCATTCCACCGGAGCTGCAGCTGGAACACAGGGCTGGGGGGACCCCTGCAGTCTCCCACAGCTGGGAGCCAAGGAGGCCTACCGGGTGCCTGCCCCGGACCTTAAGGAAGAGTGCAGATTAGATGTGGAGTGTATGGATAAACAGAATCCAAGACAGACGACGGCAGGTGAAGAATGTTAAGTAGACAGGTAATAGACTGACGCCGCCTTTGACAGGTGACACACATGTTGATAGGTTGGAAGATAAAAAAGAGATTTTATGAACAGACCGACTGATAATCGGATACGCAAACGGAGAAATTGTTTTAGAACCAAAGGATGCCAATAGTTGGGATGGCTAGCGGCCTTATCTTCTAATCAAATAATAATTTAGTCAAATTATTAGTCAAATAATAATGTGCCCAGGTTATCCACGCTCCCTGCTCAGGATTTTGAAAATACCCGGAAACTGACGGAAAGAAACGAAGAGTCAGACTGGGTACTACTCCAGGAACAACTCGGGGCTCGCCGGCTCTCGGGTGTTGCCGGAAATGGCCGACGACCGCTGTCGGCTGCGGGGCGGGACGGGGGCGTGGCCGGCTCACCGCACGCGGAGCCACTTCGGGTGTTTCCGGAAACCGCAGCCAGCCTGCTTGAGGTGGGCGGGGAAAGGTCTATGGGCGTGGCTGGATTGCCGAGAGGTTTCGTCGATTTCCGTAAACACAGCCGAAGCTGGGTCTTCGGAATCGAGGCGCTGCGCGCGTCCCCAGCGGTAATCTTCTTCGGGTGTTTCCGGAATTCAACCGTAGTCCGAGGCCGGGAGGAGGAGGCGCGCCCCCCTCCCGTTCCTCGCCGCTTCGGATGTTTCCGGCTGCCGCCGGCGGAAAGAGCCGAAGGCCGGCGGTGGTGGCGGCCATGTTGGGAGCAGCAGGTCCGGCGGTGGCTGCCTGTGTGCCGGGCGCGGAGCAGTGCCGCTGAGGGCAGGGGAGGAGCGAGGCAGGCGGCCGGCTGCGGCGGCAGAGAGTAGGCGGAGCGGCGCGGCCCGGCCGAAAGGCGGCACAGCCCAGCCGGGGGTCGGGGGGGGTGCGGTCCGGAGCCGCTCGGAGCCGGCGCGGCCTAGCCCGAGCGGCGCATCCCCGGGCTGGCGTGAGCGGCTGCCCGGCCTCCCCGCACCCCCGGCCGGGGCCCATGCGGCGGGTGCCCCTGCTGTGAGAAGCCCCGCCCGGCCGGGCTTCGCGCCTTCCCTTCCCTCCCTTCCTCCAAGCTTCTCGGTTCCCTCCCCTGAGATACCGGCGCCATGTCCAGCGCCCGGACCCCCCTACCCACGCTGAACGAGAGGGACACGGAGCAGGTAAGGAGCCCCGAGGGCTCCCCGAATTCTCTGGCTGGGCCCCTGCACCTTGCAGAGCCTCCTCCCTCCTCTGCTCTCCGCGTGCCCCTGCTGCCACCCTGCAAGCCTCGGCTGCCCTGTCATCTGGCTCTCGGCCTCGCACATCCCCCTCTCAGTCCCGTCCTGGGACCCACCTCGTCCCGACTCCAAGCTGCACACTTGTCTTTTCTGCTGACCCCCCCCTTTCCCTCACCGCCCCCCTGCGCTCTTCCGTATTACCTCCCTAGCTTCCCCTTCTCTTCCCTTTTTCTCTCAGGGGCCTTTTCTGGTCTTCCTCCACCCACGCTTAAAGCCGCCACCCTCCTGCTCCTCGAATAGCACCCCGCGATTTGCCCCAGATCGGTGTCCACCTCTTCCTCCATCTCTTCCAGCCTCGCTTCTGCTCCCGCACCGGTTCTCCCCGCCCCTGGTTATCACCCTCAGGGTCCCTGCCCCGGAGTGTGTTCTCGATCCCTCTCCCCTTCCAGTTCCCCCGCTTCTTTTCTTTTCTTTTCTTTCTTTTTTTTCCTTCTCCCCCTCTTCCTTCTGCAAATTGTGCTCTCCCTCATGCTTGCAACCCACCAGCTCCACCCTCATCACCTTTCCAAATGGTTCGCCTACTCTTTGCTCATCACTTTCCCTTCCTTTCTCCAGGAGCTCCCTGGTGCCTCGCGCTGGCATTTGTTACTTCCGTGTTTCCCAGACTGCTGTCATGCGCATGGTTTTCCCACAGGTTGTCTTTGGGGTTCCAGTCTGAAGGCTCCCCTCGCGTTCTGTTCCCCACCTCCAACCCCCTCCAGGGTTTGGCTGAAGTCTCTGGGCCTCTCGTTTCTCCCCCAGTGCTTTACCGGCCTGTTCCCTGGACTCGTCCTCCAGAGAGAGAACATTCCTCCGGCCCCACTCCCTGGGTACTACCTGTTGCTGAGTCCTCTGCCCGGCCACGCTGCGTTACCATGCTGGCCCCTCTGCCCTTTCACACTGCCACACAGGCAGTGATGCCTTCCTGTGTCTTCACTCCCGGCCCTGTCACTTTTCATAGTTTCTTTCTCCTTGTTCGGTACCTTCCGGTGTCTCTACCCTCACCCGGTCTTCCTCGCTCCGCCTCTCCATCAGGATTGCCTTCATCTCCGGATTAGTCTCTCACCTTCTTCACGTCGTGTCTCTTCTGGCCCCCTGTCCCTTCCCTCCAGACTGGCCAGTGTTTGTAACTCGCCGCCCGGGGATCGGGCTTACTAGGTTCTCGAGCTCTTCGCCGCCCCCCTCCCCAGTCCTCCGCGTCCTGGCAATCACTGCTATCATCTGTCACCCAAGCTTTAGCGTTTTCTGTGTCACCTCACCTGTGAGCTGAGCTGAGCTGAGAGGCGTCCGCTTTCCACCCCTCCCCGTTCTGTCGCCGGGCGTCCCTGGCTGACTGCTGGCTGCTGTGTGGAGAGTCCCCTGCCTGGCACACCCTCGGTGGTGGAGAAGTTTACTGGGCCAGAAAAACTCGACTTGAAAAAGGAGCTCTTCTCCCTTGGGGCTGCGGCATCCTCTTCCCTTCCTACACCCTTGCTGCCTTCCTGTCCTGCCCGGCTTTCTCCACACCCCGATAGAACCCCTGTTCTAGTCTGTCGCCTCTTCACATCCTTCCCTGACAAATCTTCCCTCGTTTTTTCTCTGGTGTCGCCCCCTACCCCTCCTCCCTGATCTCTGTCACCTGGGCGGCCAGGAGCTCACGAGCAGCTGCGGCCCCAAGGTTTCCTCTGCACCGGTTGCCCCTTCCGTTACCGATGGATTGATTGGGTCTGGGGGTGAAATGAGTCGAAAGGGAGGGATGGTGGGTGTCTCATCACTGGGTTTTGCAACTGGCTCCGCACGGGACCCGAGGTCTCTGGGAACCGGAGCGCGGTTTGCATCTCACACAGTCTTGCCCTCACTTGCCGGCTGTCTCTCTCCTTGCTGGGAACCGCTTGCTCTAGGCCCTCTTGGGGTTCCCTGTTCCAGTCCTTTGCCTGTCGCAACCTTTGTTTTAGCAGGTAAACCCTGCTTGACCGGAGAACTTTCCCAGCCTGTTGACTGTGCGCCGGTGGGAGGAGGAGGTGGCCCGGGGACTGACTGGCACCCTCAGGCCTGCGGGGCGTGGTTGTGGACGGCCTCCTCTCCGGCGAGGCCGCGGGGGGCATTGTGCTCAACAAAGGAGAGTAACCGACTGCCTCGACGTGGTTTCTTTGTGCCGTTTACGAAATGTAAATGTGTTCTCGCCATGGGCTTTTTGCCCCTCGTGGTGCGTGCGTTGATTCCCTCTCCTCCCTACATGCCCCAATACTGCCGAGCGCTAGTAGGAAGCCAGTGCCCACCCATCGAGGCGATGAGAGCTAATCGGGTTTACCGTTGGGGAATGGAAGTGCCCTTCGCCGACTTCGTCTAGAGCGGCGGCTGCATACTTTGTCGTCCCGCTCCAAATCAGGCATTACTCATCCTGTTTGCGCTCTTTGTGGACTTGGGTTCCCCCCTGCGCCACTTCATCGCTTCTGCTGGCCGTCCTCAGGGTAGCCGGTCACACTGTCTGCTTGCTGTTAAGTCAGCACACAGCCTTTGAAAAAGTGTGGAACCACCGGCTGCCGGCAGATTCCCGTATTTTTCAGAACAAGAGAAGAGACACGTAGCGGCCCCTTTCACCAGGCCGGGGATGCCAGAACTGTCGGCCTCCTTTAGAATGGCTCATTGCCACCAGGTGAGAGCTAGGAAGCTCTCGGTCCCATTGTAATTCTGGCTGAAGTAGTCATAGAAGTTCAGTCATTGCGGTAAATCAGAATGTTAGGAAATAAAAAGCAAGGGATTTGGTTGGGCAGATTCCCTCCCCACGAAGAGTCTCTGTCACTTTATTTAGATTTAAATTATTTAAACTGGTTTCGCCAGGAAATACGTAAACTCTACTGGTTGTCTTCAAGCTCCAATCTCTTTCTGCCCTTCCTCTCCCCCTTGCTTTAAAACATGTGGCTGATGAGAAGCTGTTTCCAGGAGCTCTTTGATCACATCTGAATTTAAACACACATAACGCGCACACGCACACACGCACAAAATGTTGAAGCATAAAAATAAACCTTGTGTTGCAGGAAGATTGCCTGTTTGCTGTCGAGTCTGCTCCTCGCGCTGAAAGCTAAAAGAAAGTCAAGCCCCGTCTTTAAGATGATTTTTGTGACACCTGGTTTCGAATGTGCTTTTTCGCGGCTCTAGACTCTTCTTTCTTTTGCAGAAGGAGTGTTGTGACTTGGGGCTGGTAGTTTTGGGGATTCTCAGTCTGTGAGCTGAGCTTTCTGTCCACTTCTCCAGATGGCTCTCTGCTGGCCTGAAGGCTTGACTGTGGTGACAGCAGTCAGCACGCAATGACTTTCTCTTCCAGCCAGTGGTGGCCACGATAGGCAGGTGCAGAGAGGGGTCCACCTTCCCGAGTCCACCTGCCGTTGGCCGGAGCTGCTCCGTGAAACACATGGGAGGGAGGCCACACCTGCCCCACCTCTGGGCCTCAGGAACCACCAGCGAGCGGGCTTCCGAGGGAAAAGGGGAGGCTTTCCCTACTGGCCTCACTTCTGCTGCAGTGAGCAAGGGAGGGGGGTTGCTCTCATTTTTCTACAGAGCGAGTGGCATTGTTTATTCTCTCGGATGGTTCTAGGAAGGGGAGTGTGGAAGTCTGGATGAAGTGAGCAAAGCCGACTTCTGGAATCCTGTAAAGAACAACCGAGCCACTCCAAACACGTCTCCCTTGGATGCCAGGGTTGATTCTGGCTGAATGTTGCACTGAATAATTTGGTTTTAGCATCTCCGCTGGTGGAGGGCTCAGGTGGCTCTCCTTTCACCCCGTCCGTGCCTGCGAGCCATGCGGCACAGTGCTCTGGGTGCAGGCTCTGACTTCTGCCCTTTGACTCTGGCCAAGGGCCCCTCCGTGGTGTTGCCTTCTGGCCAGGGGTGCGGCGTGGGTGGATGTCAGACCATACAGTCTCGCTTCCTGTGCGGCCCTAGAAATCAGGAGCGAGGCCCCGTTAGAGCAAGGGCTTTGGGAATCTAGAGCCCATAGCATCGCTCGCCACACCATAATCTTTGAACCCGGTAAGGGTCACCGCTTAGTAAATTGTAATAATTTCTCTCTTAACGTGTGCCCTTTGGGAAGTCATTTAACAGATGGGTACAAGACAGTCATTGAAACTTGGTCTGCTTTAGATTAAAATCAAGTTCGCACAGGGATGACTGCATCTTTCGGGTGGTGACTGAAGACCGGGCCCAAGATTCGCTTCCCGGTCAGGGGCTTAACGGATGCCTGGGAGGTGGGGAAAAATAGAGAATTCGTTTGCGTTGAGTGGTTGGCATGGTCAGGTCTCCTGGGGGGTCCAAAACTTCTCAGGCTAGACTGGCTCCCTTTTGGACAGAACAACCCAGAACAATCTCAGTGGGTATTTGACCAGGACTAACCCGTGCCTTCACAAACTCTTTCCCATTGCGCACTTAGCCACCAGGCTGGCCTTTCTCTCCTCCCGGGAGCTTCCATGACTTTCCTACATATGTATTCTGCCGACTGGAATGAATATTTTATGCCTAGAGTGCAGCCAAGCCTCAGACTCTGTGGCCCATTATCGACGAGTGGGGTGGGGGCTGGGCGCCACCTTTGGCCCCATGAAAGCTCTGCTAAGTGGACTCCCCGCCCCCCCCCCCACAGCAGCACTCTGAAGCCCATTAATGGATTGGGATGAAGTAACCTTGGCAGATGGAAAGGACGAGGAGGGTGGTTGTCCTTCCTTCCCCAGGACTGCCCGGTGGGGCTTTCCTGCAGTCTCGGGGTCCAGCCCCAGCCCCGTCCGCTTGGTTAAGCTGTAGGCTGCTGCTGCTAGGCTTCTGCTATGAGAGGAGGTGGGGAAGGGGCCCGAGTCTCTTGTAGCGTCTGGTGCTGCCGGGTTTGCACTTTCCTATCAAAGCAGAAACCGAGAAGGATGTGGAAAGGGTGGGTGGAGTTTAACCCAGACCTTCCTCCTTCAGCGGAAGTTCAGCACAGTGACAAACCAGATAGGTGGCTGAGTTTCCTCCTGTTGATGGGAGACTCTGGCATTCGTACCTTTTGCACTTACAGCTTGGATTCTCCAGGCTTCCTCGCAGCCTTCATCAAACGAGAGTGAGTCACTGCAGTGTTATCTCTGCCTTTTCCCCTTCTGTCTCAGCAAAGGGAAGAGGGAGCCTTTACAAACTTTGTGGGGGAGGAAACCACCCATTTCCCACCGGTGGCATGGGAAGAGGCCATCCATCCCGACGTTAACTCTGAAAGCTCTAGTGCTCGGAGCAGAATGTCACCACCGCACACAGCCCTCTTCGTGGAGGCATTGAATGTCATCACTGTCTTTCCTGCTGGCACGCCCGATTCTGAACCACCGTGAGAGGATCTGGTCTCTTGGTATCCAGTTGTCTTTCAGAGGCAGCAATCCGGTCCCTTCTCTTGCCCACTTGGCCTGCTCCTCCTTGAGGGGGTAGAGCTAGAGCCCTTCGTCTGTGTGTCTGCTCTTTGCTAGAGGGTTTGAAGTGTCTCACTCAGTCCCTGCGCCTTCTCTCTCTACGTCCGTTTATCCCTACATTTCTTACTTGAAAAGGGCAAAAACAAACGTATTTCCTTTTGCTCATCACACAGTTAACCTCGGGTTTGGAAGGCGAGGGCGAGACACTGACATTGATGGCTAGGTGAGTCCTGAGGGACAACAGATAGGAGAGGGGAAGGAGGGGGATGGGGAGGGAGGGGTGTGTTCAGTGACTGGCTGCAAGCCACCTTTTTTCTTTTTAACATAAGGAGGGCGGAGCAGACCAGAGGCTTCTCTGTAGAACCAGTCAAGCTGGTTTTGAGCAGCCTCGGCCTATTTTCCCCTGTGCTCTTTGGGAAGTTGGCAGTACAAAGGTCTGCCTCCTCTGGGGCTCTGCTCATTGAGGTGTGAGTTTGGATGAGGTCTGTAAACACCCCCATTGCCCCTAATACTGAGTGGGCCTCTGAGCAGGGGCCTCCCTACATGAGCGGGCTTTCTCTACACCCAGTGCTGCTCAAGGCAACTTTGTCCCACTCTCCTGTCACTGGCAACTCCTAAGATACAACTCCTTTCCTTGGGCCCCCTCTGCAGGTCACAGCTTGGCCAAAGGCCCCTGCAGCCTGGGTTGGGGGAAGGGACCGGGTTTGTGGTTTATAGGCGGGCTGTTGGGATCTGGCTGCTACATCCATTGAGACCCCAGACCTTCTGGCTCCGTGCAGTGGGACTGTCTGTCCAGGCCTGCTGGGGAAAAAAAAGGAGAGAGAGTAGTTTTTGGTCTTTGGCAGCTCAGCAGGTTAACAGTTTGAGTTTATTCCTGATCAGGTACCTGTAGGAAAGGTGGGAGTCGTCAGTCACAAACTGGCACCTCCTGAACAGCAGCAGGAGACCTTTCTCAGGGAAAGGACATGGGATTCTGAGGCTCCTCTGACCATCAGAGCTCCTGGTACAGCAGGATTGTTTTCCCAGTCCCCCTCTAAACTGAAAATTCCCACGTCTGAAAGTTTGGTGATTAATGAGTAAAACCACCTGCAAACATAGTTCCAGCCCTTGCCCTTGCCCTTGGGGGCTGGCTGCTTCTGTCACTGCTACAAGGATCTACTCATTGCTTCTCCTGAGCGCCGGTTCACTGAGGGTTTTGTTTTGGATGCCCATACCCTGTGTACAGCGTGGCTCCTTTTCCCGCACCTTAGACCTGAGGGTCTGCTGGCCTTCCCTTACCTCCGTCACTCCCTGGCCCCCCCAGCTGGCCATCATTTGAGTGTCTTTGCATGTGGTGTTGGATGTGCTTGTGGCTTGTCACTTCGTTTGGGCCCGCAAGTGTTTGAATGGTTGGTTCTGTAGTCACAGGAAGTGGGGCCCCCCAGGCCTGCTTGGTCTGGCAATAGCATCCTAACTGAGCTGAGCTATTGGCAGAGTTGAAAGGAGATCCCAGCACTTGGGGACTTCCAGTAAGTGCTGCGTTCTGGTTAGAGCAGGCTCTGCAGCTTGAGTCCCCTGTGCTGGAATCTTGGTCAGCCCTACTGTGTGAGTGTTTCAGGCCTGTTAGCTCATCTGTAAAAACACGAGTGGTGCTAGGCCCTGTCTTGGAGGCATTGTTGTTTTGAGCAGCAGAAGAGTTAACGAACATAAAACTCGTTCAAATACTGCCTGGCAGGACGTGATCATCCTCGTCATCACCGTTCTTAGTTGAGCGACTTTGTGGGTTTTCTCTGCACACCACACAGCTCCAGGTCAGTATGCGTTGGGATTTCTCTGTAATTGATTGAAAGAGTCTTGGTTTCTTTCAGTCATTAGGGTCCCTCAGGTGCTTTTTCCAGCATTTAAAAAAAAATCGGTTTATGTTTTTTATTTCTTTTGTCGAAGTCAGCCAGCTAGCTGAATAGAATGCTGTTGGAAAGGTTTATGTACTATTGAGATTATTTTTTAAAATGGGAGTGTGTTCATGTACACAATATCAATATCAGATGATTTTAACTGATTGAATAAAACAAACCAACCCAAAACACTACCTTCTGCCTGGCCGTATTTCTGTGTCACAGGCGGTGGTGGTGGTGGTGGTGGTGGTGGTGGTGGGCCGCCTCATCAGTGTGTGGAAGGCCAGGTCCAAAGTCACCAGACCATGGGTGTTTCTGAGGGCTGGGATCCAGGTGTTAAAGAGGCCCCGCCAAGCGCATGGGATTTTTTTCCGGTTCCTTTCTTCAAGTGCAGTATTTACCCTTTGGCAACAGGAGAAAGCTCCCTGTTTCTCTTAAAGACCGCATGGGAACTTAGCAGCTAATGATTTTAGGTTCCTTTTATAGTAGCAAAGTGGCTTTCAGGGCAAGCCCTTCTTATCTCTGTCCTCCCCTTTGTGAGTCCCCAGAAGGGTCACAGCTATTTCTCGGGTCACAGCCATTTCTCGGCTGCTCCTGTGAGTTTGTGGACTTTGAATCCTGGACTGAGATTTTGGTCTCAGTCTGTTCCTTGTTTATCTTCATGTCTTGGCCGCTCCTAGAGCCTGAAGGCCTGGTCAGAACAGCAAGTAACTTGCTTAGTTTTTTCACATTACAACTGCAGCCAAGGCGAAAGGTAACAGTGTCGCCTCAGAGCTCATCAGGGAATATTTCTTTCACTGTACTTTCCTCTTTCGTTTGACCCCTCTGCTGACTTATCTCACTTCCTTTTTTTTTCTGTTTGGTTTCTTTGAACTCTGTTCCTTCATTATCACTGTCCATCTCGGTTCATCTCCATGCCCCACTCTGCCTTACCTGTTTCTATGCCTCTTTTGTGGCATGGCTCAGAAGAGGAATTCTGATAGTCTGAGATCTCCTTCATGTATAGAATCCCAGAACTACCCAGTCCTTTCTCCCATTCGTCTGATTTTTGTAAAGTTAAGGATTTGCTGCTTTAGAAAATATTTTCTTTTTATGGCTCTGGAGCCACCTTCCTTAGTAAAGCCAGGCCTGGCGATCTGACAACTTATTAGGGTTGGCATCCCGGTTTCCCTGGTGACAGGGTCTAAGGCAATTCTGGGCTGTTCCCTCTGGCCTATCCGGAAGGCTGTAATGCTGGACCCCCTCTTGGGAGGGATCTAAAGAGGCACTTGTGAATTTTGGCAATGCGATATTGAATTTGGCTCCCAGAGTATGGTTTGAGGACCCTGGGGCTCCCTAAGGCCCGTTCAGCGGGACACGAAATCAAAATGAGTTTCATCAGAACATGAATGCGGTATCTGCCTTTTATCACTCTCGCTCTGTCCGTATACAGTGGAGTTTTCCAGAGGCTGAATGATGTGTGCTGACATCATCACTCTTGGCTAGTGAAATGTGTGCTTCTGTGTTCTTGTGTTTTCTAGAATTTTTAAGGTTGTCCTTTAAGGTATAAATATAGACGTTTTCAGCGATGCGCCCAGTTTGTTTTCAGTGCTTCTGGACTCTTGCAAGCTTTCTTCACTTGTGCCTGCCGTAAGCCTTGTAAACCTCATTATTGTCCTGTAAATCATTATTTTGAAATCCCACCATTTTCCTGGCATCTTCGAGGAAACACAACAAGTAAGTACAGCTTGTAAAACTTACTTGTAAAAACTTTCGGGAAAGCTTCTAATTTTAAGTATTACTCACTTAACTTATTTTAGCATTTTATCCTAACACAGAGGAAAATTTATCATATTTCTCTTATATTCAAGGATGGATTGTTGGCTTTAAAAAGGGAGATTAGAAGACTTGCAGCCTCTGTTTACTGAAATGGACATGTCAACAAGTGAATGGCAGGAATCTGAAGAGTCTAGGCAAAACTGTAAATAAGGAATGAGAAATTATTAGAAGAGATGATATTGTAATGAAAGCTATCTTCTCCTCAGCTCTATAGATGTTAATACTGTACTTTATCGTGTCTTACGCAACTGAACACCGTTTACGTAGTGCCGGTTAAGGTGCCCCATCATGTCAAGACCAGTCATTCAGAGTTCAAAGAGAAAGGAATTGATCGAGTAATTTCAGTGTGTACACCATGAGCTCTTTAAAAGCCAAAAGTCGCTCCAGCTTTTCAACCTAGAAATGAAAAAGTCACTGGATCTTAAAGGATGAGTTCTGACATTGCTTTGGCTGGAAAAGCCCACCCAGTGGCCGAGAGACTAAGGTCTCTAACAGCAGACATCGCTGAATGCCCCCTGGATGGAGAGTCGGTGAAACGCAGGGCAGTGCCACTGGGTGTGCCACCGCGTGTGTTACCATGACTCGTCGACGGAAAGGTTTAGGTACGAATCGAAAGACTGAGTTCCCATCTTGTTTACAGAAGTGTACTTTTCGCCTTACAAGTGAGACTTACAGACGTGGCTCAACTTGTGTCAGTACCAACCACGCTTCAAAGAATTTTCTTTTATGTGAACGCTCAGCAGTGAACACAAGTAGTGATAAATATGCAAGGGGTTGAATAACTCTTTTGATTCTCATGGTTTGTCCTGGAAGAACTTCGTTTTCATTTGCATTGTTGGTGCAGAAGTAATGGCAGAGAAAATGGCTGGCGTCGTAACGTAAATCAAGGCAGTGGCAGGAAATTCTGCTAGTGGTCATGGTTGTGGACTTCTTTCCTGCTAGACACTTGTGGTTTAGAGGGAGGGCATTTTCACTTGAGTATGTCCTAAAAATTGTGTATTTTTATTAAGTCTCAACCCTCTAATAAAAGTCTCTTTAGTATTTTGAGTGATGAAATGCCAAGTACCCATGGGGTGTTGCTGCCGTATCCCATCATACAATGACGGTCTTGAGAAGATGCACTAAGTGTTGGAGCTGAACCAGCCACATGGATCATCATTTTTACTTCAAAGAAAAACTGACGGATCAACTACAGTTATTCATACTTGAGTATTTAGTGGACATTTTCTTGAAATTGAACAAAGTAAGTCTGTCACCGTTGCCAGCAATAAAATTCAAGCTTTCAGGCGAAAATGGGAATTTTCGAAAACTTGGATTTGTTAGACATTTTTGATGAGATCCGTGGTAAAATTAGTGGAATGTGATCTTTTGATATTGTAAGAAATGTCAATGTTTAGAAATTCTGTATAATTCAGTGAAGGAGTATTTCCCAAAGTGCAAGATGACCAGTGTATTTTAACATAAAAAGCACACAAAAGATTCATTGATGGGGGTGTCTGGGGGGCTCGGTCGGTTGGGCGTCTGACTTTTGATTTCAGCTCAGGTCATGATCTCACAGTTTGTGAGATTGAACCCCAACCCAAGTTGGGCTCTGCACCGAGAGTGCGGAGGCTGCTTGGGATTCTCTCTCTCTCTCTGCTCCCCCCCCCCAAATAAATAAATAAACTTAAGAAGAAGAAATTCATTGATAAAATTTCAGATTGCACCTTGCAACTAGCTTTTAAAAACTACTACTTTTGAGTTTGGGTCTGGTGTCAAAAAAGAAAATTCTCAGTATCCAAAAGGCTATTAAACTCCATTTTCCAGATACAGGTCTATATGAAGTGAGATTTTTCCTCGTATCTTACAACTGGAACAACGTATTGAAGCACATCAAATGCAGAAGCAGATAGAAGTTGGCTCTCTTCCATTAAGCTAGACATTAAAGAGATGTATAACTGTAAAACTTTTGCCGTGAATTTGTTTTAGAAAGTGCAGGGTTTTTTGGGTTTTTTTTTTGCAAAAACAGGTTATTTGTATGCACATGAATGGGTTTCTCAATTTGAATTAATAAAATATTTTTAAATTACCATTTTAGTTTCTAATAAGGTAGCTATCGATAACGATAACCCACATAAACCCAAGATCTGTGCAGTCTTCGGTAATTGTTTTAAGAGTGTAAAGGGTTCTTGAGCCCAAAAAGTGAGAAAACTTTTGTTTGTAGACAAAACTTGAGTTGATTATCCATCTTGGGTTGGTTACTTGACGTTGACTTCATAGGGACCCTTGTTTACAGTTCAGGCTGCAGTACAGTGCCTGTCGGGGCCTTGGAGACTTTGACCCCAGCCAGCCTATTTCCTTCTTCTAATACATACAGCATTGGCCCCATGGGCATTCATTGGTGTTTTATCAGTGGTTTGTTTTATTCCCTCTCTGCCTTTTTCCTTACGTTTTTTTCTTTTTCTCATTTTCCTTTCTCTTTATTCCTGTTTTACATCCCTCCCCCTTTTTTTTTCATTTTTTCTTTTTTCTTTAGTGTTCTAGTGTGGGAGCTTGGGGGGTTTGTCTGGCATTGTGTTTTGATTGGATTATGAGATCAGTTCATGGGGTGGACTTCCTTTGGTATGTGTGAAATTGTGGTTTGGCAAATACAGTTTGTTCAGTAAAAATAAGTAACTCACGTTTACATGTCATGGGTTTATTCTGTTCTTTTAAACGAATAGGTACCTATTTAAATCCTCTCTGTTATTTCTAATACAGTAAATATTAATAGATATGACCCACATAAACAAATGTTTTTGGGGGACTCGATTGTTTTTAATAGTTGCAAGGAGTTCCTGAAACCAAAAAGCGTTAGAATCACTGTTGTAGACAAAACTTGGATTAATTCTCCCTGGCTTTGGTTGGCCGAATTCTTGGTAATTTCATTAAAAAAACATTTTGCAATTCCCAACCCCTGTTTATTCGTGGCTGTGCCTCAAAAAGGCGCTTGCTCCCTTGGTTTTTCTGTTGTTCTAGCTAAGGAAGCTGATTCTCAGCTACCTGAGGGACTGCGACCAAAGGTGGCTCATTTTCTCCTTCAAAAACAGAGCTCTGGTCTTGTGAGGTTTTTTAAACAATATTTTTTTTATATTTTGAGATAATTTAAAAGGAAGAAAAGTTGCAAAACTAACTCAAGGAGTTCCTGTACATTCTTCTCTCACCTTCCCCTTGGGTTCACGTCTTCTCTGACCACAGGACACTTAGAACTAAGAATTTACCTCCATACAGTGCTATTAACCACAGCACAGAATTGGTTCAGATTTCATCAGTTTTTCCACCGATGTGCTTTTCTGTTTCAGGACTCAGTCCAGGAGCCCACATTGCAATTTGATTGTCATGTCTCCATAGTCTCCTCAAATCTGTGACCATTTGCTTAGTCTTCCCAGGACTTTTTTGACGTTGACAGCTTAAAAGAATATTGGTTAGTTTATAGAATGTTCCCTAATACTGGTTAGTTTATAGAATGTTCCCTAATTATGGTAACCTAAAATTTTCTCATGGCCTCGTGCTTTAACTCCCCATTTTTTTCATTGTGTTAAAATACACACATAAGATTTACCCTTGTAATCTTTTCTTTTTAATTTTTTAATTAAGTTTATTTTTGAGGCAGAGGGGGACAGAGGATCCGAAGCGGGCTCTGTGCTGATAGCAGATAGCCCGATGTGGGGTTCAAACTAAAAACAAAAACAAACCACAGGATCAGGACCTGAGCTGAAGTCAGACACTTAACCGACTGAGTCACCCAGGCGCCCCCCCCACCCCGTTTTTATGATTTCTAAGTCGAGTGGCATTAAGTACATTCACAATGTTATGTAACCATTTACTATCTCTAGAAAATTTTCATCATCCCAAACAGAAATTCTGAATCAATTAAATAGTAACTCTCCATCTCCTCCTCCCCCAGTCTCTTGTAACCTCTATTTTATTTTCTGTCTCTATGGATTTGGCTACTCTAGGTACCTCATGTAAGTGGGGAATCCTACAGTGTTTGTTTTTTTGTGTGTGACTTATTATACTTAATGTTTTCCAGGTTCATCCATGTTGTAGCTTTAATTCCATTTTAAAAGTTAGCTTGGGTTTTTACTATGGCGTTACGTATTGAGTTGGTATATTAGAAGATATAGTTATTAAGAAATGTTGTAATTGGCTTAATGATTAATTTATTTAAAAATTTTTTTTAATGTTTTGTTTATTTCTGAGACAGACAGCATGAGCAGGGGAGGGTCAGAGAGAGAGGGAGACACAGAATCTGAAACAGGCTCCAGGCTCTGAGCTGTCAGCACAGAGCCCGATGCAGGGCTTGAACCCACGAACCGTTGAGATCATGACCTGAGCCAAAGTCAGATTCTCAACTGACTGAGCCACCCAGGCGCCCCTAATTTAAATGAATTAATAGATAATTTAGCATTTTCGAAGTTTTAGTTAGAATACTGTGGTTATACCCACATAAAGAAAAGCTGTTCAAGGTCCCTAATAGTACAGAGTGTAAAGGATTTCCAGACAAAAGTGTGAGAATGTTTTCTGCAGACAAGGATTGGGCTGATCATCCCTGTTCTTGATTGGCTGGCTACTTGATAGGACCTTACACTGGACCTTTGTTCTGCCGTTCCCGGAGTTCTGGCTGGGCCGCAGGAAGGTCCCTGCTGCCTTGGTTTGGAGGCATCCTAGCTGAGGAAGCTGGTTCTCAGTGACCCAAGGGACTTTGACCAAAGTTGGCTTTTTTCCTCCTTCTAATATAGAATGATGGCCTTCCCTCCCACCCCCCACCCCCATTAAAAAGATCATTTGGCTTACTTGGATTTCATTATGACGGATTTTTTTAAGCTTATGATGCATTGGCTATTGGTCAATTCCAAATTTGAAAACTGCAAAGCTTGCTTAGCCTCTATCCTTGAAGAACCTTGGTGCCTGTAATAGCTGAAGGCTGCTAGGCTCCAGTCACCTGCTATGGCCAGAACACACAACAGTCTGTTCCCTGGGTGGCTGCAGAGCCTACACACTTTGTTCCTTTTTCTTCCTGTTTCTTAAAGAAACATGCCTGGCAAATCCCACACTTGACAGAGATACGCTTTATTTTCTCCTGGGAGAGGTAGGCAGATTTGGTGTGTGACGGTGTGAACTTTATCTATGCTTAATGAGTCTTTAAGGGACAGGTAAAAGCGGTAGATACATACTTTCTCAAGTATCTTTTTTTTTTTTTTAATATTTTTATTTATTTCTAGGAGAGAGAGAGAGACACAGCGTGAGCAGGGGAGGGTCAGAGGGAGAGGGAGTCACAGACTGAAACAGGCTCCAGGCTCTGAGCTGGCAGTCAGCACAGAGCCCGACGCGGGGCCCGAACCCACGAACCGCGAGATCATGACCTAAGCGAAAGTCGGACGCTTAACCGACTAAGCCACCCAGGCGCCCCTACTTTCTCAAGTATCTTATGGGGATTCCTGGATGGCTTGCATGCTTAATGATCTGACTCTTGATTTCCGCCTAGGGTTTGTGGGATCCAGCCCCATGTCAGGCTCTACACTGACAGTGCAGGGCTTGGGATTCTCTCTCCCTCTCCTTCTGCCCCTCCCCCACACATGTGCACATATACTCCCTCTCGAATAAATAAACTTGAATATTTTTTGCTGGGTCCCTGGGTGGCTCAGTCGGTTAGCATCCAACTTGGCTCAGGTCATGATCTTGCAGTCCGTGGATTCGAGTCCCACGTCCGGCTCTGTGCTGACAGTTCAGCCTGGAGCCTGCTTCGGATTCTGTGCCTCCCTCTCTGTCCCTCCCCCCACCCCCGCACTGTGTCTCTCAAAAATAAACATTAAATTTTTTAATTAAAAAAAAATTTTTTTTTTAAGTATCTTATGATTCTCGGCCTGTTCTTTTGCTTGTACTCATCCAGCGTCCATGGCACCTCTGACTTTGGAAGGCTTCCCCTGGGACCACTAGTGGTAGACCTTTGGGCCATCTCTAATAGTTACTTGTACCAGCTCTAAGCAGATCTTTTTAAATTCATCTCATTTGTTCAGAATCACTTCTCATCGGGTCATTAAAAAACACTGTTTAATCAGGTGCTTAACTTATATCAATTTGCGTCTACATATAGACTTGCAGGATTATAGCTCCATTCCCCATCACTCAGCAGTCCCATAATCCTCTGCTTTTTACACAAAGCTTATTTCTTTTCAGATTCACATGTGGCTTTCATTCCAATTCCAGAATTGAACTTGATGTGCTTTTCTCTCTCTCTCCGGCCGCCGGTCTGTACAGAAGATAGACTTTTGCTTTCAAAGGAGATTTGTTCGCTCTATTAGCTAAGGCAGTGACTCCGTAACAGTGCCTCCCAGATGGCCCTCTAGTGCATTAGTCTTCCAAGTGGTTGGGAAACTCTTAAAGGGAATGGACTGAGGACTTGGAGGGCCAACCACCCCTGCCCATTCTCACTCATGGGACCTGGTCTTCTCCGAAGCTAGTGTCTTTAGCGACAGACATAATGATCACCTATATGTATCGAACACTTACTTTGTCCCAGACTCTTGCTTAGCTGTTTTACACTGATTAACTCGTTTAGTCTTTGTGAGATGGTGGGTCTTACTCTTTTACAGATGAGGAAATAGAGGCCCAGAAATGTTGAATAACTTGTTTGTTACAAACCCAAGTGGTCCAGAGTGTATCAGTGTCAGAGCAAGACTTTCTTGACTGTGGCGAATCCTTTGGATCTGGCTTCAGCTGTGTCCAGGCAGCAGGAGATAGATACCTTAGGATCTGCTCCCCGTCAGCGTGGGGTTGGCCTAAGAGTCATACATGGCCGCCTCTGCCCCAGATTGTTTCTTCCTGCCCTGGGTGGCCCAAGGGGTGCAGATGCCGCTCGCCAGGCTTACCTCCCTGGTCTTGACTCTTCCATGCAAGAGCTATGGGAAACTTTTTATTTATTTATTTTTGAGAGAGAGAGTATGTGAGTGGGGAGGAGCAGAGAGAGAGGGAGACACAGAATCTGAAGCTGGCTTCAACCTGTCAGCACAGAGCCTGATGTGGGGCTTGAGCTCACAAGCTGTGAGATCATGACCTGAGCGGAAGTTGGATGCTTAACCAACTGAGCCACCCAGGTGCCCCTATGGGAAACTTTTTAAAAAAATTTTATTACTTAATCCTAGCTTCTGATTGTCCTCTTCATCTCTTCTCATCTTCTGGAATTTCAAGAACCATTTTAGAAAGCCAGAATTCTGAGGCCTAAAATTAATAACTAACAAGTACTGAGTTCATAGCATGGAACAGCTTCGATTCCTAGGTTTGACTGCCCTGCTCTGTAGCACCCATGAAATGCTGGGATTCTAGAACGCTTTTACATGCGTTCCCACACCCCTGCTCCCCCCAAAAAGAAAAAAGCTGTTGTGTGTGGATCTTAACTGTGTACATTTTATCACAAAAGTAATGTTCTCCCTTTACAACCGTCTATGTGCCACTTATGCAGAGGTGCCGAGCTCCTTGCTTTTAGCCTTGACTGCCAAGGGCACTGAGCACCGTGGCTGGTAGTACCAGGCTGCTGTGCGCGTTTGGGACTTGCCAGTTCAATCCTGGGAGCTGAGCCCTGGCAGTCCTGTGCCGCCTTATCCCACTGCTTGTTTTATATGCCACTACTTCCTGTTTGCTTTTGTTCAGTCTTCCTTCTGGCTCCCTGCTCTCTCCCGCGGCTGATGCCCGCAGCTGTGCCCCTGGGTCTCCGGGACCTCTGCTGTTTCTCAGAGTGACTGCTCTGTGCCCCTCTGGAATTTTAGTTCACTTGAGTTGACGTGTTTATGGTTTGATTCGCTTGCTTGTCTCCCCCGGCCAGTAATGCCTTTTCTTTCATCCTGTTAGACGTCTTGAGTTTTATTAGCAAAGTGCTGAAATTTTAAGGCTGTTTGAAGATGCCAGCGTGGGGTGAGAGTAAAGGGGCCAGCTGCTGCCCTTGAGGCACGCATCACTGACCCACTTGGGCCCCTCTTGCTGCCCTAGCAGAGCAGGAGAGGGAGTCCGACCAGAAGAGCGTAGTTGCGTTCAGACCTTACTTGCTTCTCCAAGACCACGGTCGCATGCCATTTCTAAATGAGTGACTTTCTGTTATGGGGTAGAACCAAGGTCCACATAAATGACCTCAAGAAGCAAAGCCTGTTGTCTTTCTTCTGCGTGGTCCCCCCCTCCCCACATCCCATCTCCAACACATTTTTATCTCTCAGCAGAGGTAGCTGCTGTTCGCACACAGGTAGTCTTTGGTGACACGGGCCACGGCTTCCTTGGAGAGTGCATGGCAGTGTTTTCTTGCTAATAAAAAGGCTGTCATAATGGGTTAGGTCCATAGGGGCTCGGCCCTTCTGTACTTGTATTCCCAGGGAGGAAAATTTCTAACTTAATTACCACATCACACTGGCAGAGAGGTGCGGCTGCTAATTGATTAGATGACAGTCCTCTGCATTGATGCGGAACTGTTGGGGTGGCTGGGTTTCGTTTTGTTTTGTTTTTAAATAAACAGATTTGAGCCAGGTAAGTTTATTTTGGAAAGATGAAGTTCCTGAGCGGGCATTTCCCTTTATGAGCCTCACGTCTTTAGTGCCATTCTGTGCCCCTCTTTGCTAACCTGGTCGGAAGCACTAAGTTGGCTTTTCTCGCCGTTTCGGTGCACGTGGGGAATAGGTCTTTTCCTCCCCTGCGTGTCCGGCGCACTGCATTTCTGTTGGATAGAAACAGATTCCTTTATTTGGTTTGCTTTTCCTTCCCTCCTGTCTTGGAATAGTTGAACTCTATTCTGAAATATATTTTTAAGATAGCGTCTCGAAGCAAACACCCTGCCTTCCTTGAAACCACAGAAACTGCTTGTGAAACAGCCGCCAGGGCAAGCCGCCAAGTCTGCACTGTTAACCCACCCTGGTGACAAATGTCAGACACTGATGGCACACCAGAGTCATGACTGGTGTGTGAGGGTTTGCTCAGTAATAAATGTGTAGGTGCTAAGCTCCCGGTTCTACCTCCAGAATGCCCACATTTTTATATTCTTCATGGGGAACCATTCCCGAAGAGTCTTGTATAGTTAACCTGCTGTATACTCTACGGGGAAGGTTTTACGGGGAAGGTTTTAAACAAACCAATTCCCATTTCCCCCCTCCTTTTTTTTTTTTTTTTTTATTTCAGGAAGTGATTTTCTTTTGAGGTGATTTGGACCAAGCCTCTTATCAGCTTTTCCCATTTTTATTTTTTTTTTAATTTTTTTATTTTTTAAATGTTTTTATTTATTTCTAGGAGAGAGAGAGAGAGACAGCGTGAGCAGGGGAGGGTCAGAGAGAGAGGGAATCACAGACTCTGAAACAGGCTCCAGGCTCTGAGCTGGTAGTCAGCACAGAGCCCGACGCGGGGCTCGAACCCACAAACCGGAAGATCATGACCTAAGCGAAAGTCTGACGGTTAACCGACTAAGCCACCCAGGCGCCCCACTTTTCCCATTTTTAAGTTATGGCTTCAGAATTGTTTTTCCCCCACAGTGGAGGAGGACTTGGGCCTTAATCTTTACCCCCAGGCCCTGAAATGGCTGACTTCTTTGTTTGTTTGTTTAATGGCATAGAAATTTTCTCTGTCTAAGGAATTTTCTTTCTTTTTTCTTTCCTTTTAATTTTTGGTTAAATTTTAGTTAGTCGACATACAGTGCAATATTGGTTTCAGGAGTAGAATTCAGTGATTCATCACTTAGGGAATTTTATTTCTTTACAAGTACTTTCAGGAATGAGTATTTGTTCCTCCCATTACCTTCCAGAGGAGTTCTGACACCTCTGGTAGCCTGATGGGTGAGAATACCGTTTGAAAACTGGCATCTGGGCACCTGGGCCACTCGGTGTTTTTTAAGTGTCTGACTCCTGACTTCGGTTCAGGTCGTGATCTCACGGTTCGTGGGATCGAGTGAGCCCCATGTCAGGCTCTGTGCTGACAGTGCAGAGCCTGCTTTGGATCCTCCCACTATCCCTCCCTCTCTGCAGTCCTCTCTTTCTCAAAATCAATAAATAAACATAAAAACAAAACAAAACAAAACGGTATCAGCCTGCATGGAGCTATAACACTGATTGAGTGGGAGCGGAGATCTGGCTTGACAACCAACAATTGAGAAATAAAAGGAAAAAAATTTTTTTTTAATTTTTTTAACGTCTATTTATTTTTGAGAGACAGAATGTGAGCAGGGGAGGTGCAGAGAGAGAGAGGGAGACACAGATTCGGAAACAGGCTCCAGGCTCTGAGTTGTCAGCACAAAGCCCGATGTGGGGCTCGAACTCACAAACTGCGAGATCATGATCTGAGCTGAAGTCAGCCACTTAACCAACTGAGCCCCCCAAGGTGCCCCAAAAGGAAAAAGATTAATGTGCCTCCCTGTTCACAATCAGCACTGTGATGAGGGTTCTAGATGCAGAGCTTGAGGAATCCTTCCCAGGTCTTCCCCAAGAGCACCCTCTTTTGTTCTCTTGCTAGGGGTTTATTCTGACTTCATTTCTGTGACCTGAGTCAGGAGCAGCCGTTTTGAGTTTAAGTTCTTCCCATTATCATTGTTGGCTTGTCTGTTAGGCCTGTCCCTGGTTTCCAGATGGGGAGGAGACCAGGAAGGCTAAATGACTTATTCTTTCTTCACTGAGTTTCCCTGGGTTGGCCGCCTCTTGATGCCAGCAGCACGCGACTCCCCACAGTTGGTGCAGTGGGTGGGCGTCCCCGTTCGCTGAAGCCCCAGGATTTAGATAGATCCTGGCAGATTTCGTGCTCGTAGCTAGAAGTGCGGCCCAAGGTCTTCAGATCTCTCTGCCCGTGGTTCTTCTGAAAAAACAGAAGTCACAGACTTCTAGTAAATTGGAGGGATTAGGTGGACTGTTAACTTTAGTTCTTGGGTTTGGTCCCACCTTGGACTATGATTTGTGTTTATCTATCTCTCCCCCTAGATAATCAGCCCTTTTGAAGTCTCGGCTGTTTTTATCCTTTTCTGTGTACCTTCCTCCCCCAGAGTCTTTTGGAGTGCTTTGTGCAAGGTCATCTCTCAATTTTTTGTGAAACAGAGTCAGAGAAATTATAAAATGGGCATTATTTACGTACGACCCCCCATGGAGGAGTCTGTCCATGCTGATTTGTAAATCCGACCTCTCCTCCAGTTTTAGGATGTAGAAGTCACAAGTCTTCATTTGTGTCTTAGTAGGTGTGATAATGACTACAGAGAACAGCTTTTTCAGGATGCGGGGACAAGGAGAAGAAAAGTTAACTCTCTTCCTGGGCTGTGTTAGGAACCCAGAGGGGAAAGCCTAAGGGGAGAGTCTGCTG
Source organism: Proteles cristata cristata (assembly GCA_017311185.1). Taxonomy (NCBI): domain Eukaryota; kingdom Metazoa; phylum Chordata; class Mammalia; order Carnivora; family Hyaenidae; genus Proteles; species Proteles cristata. The sequence goes on from JAESUZ010001000.1 coordinate 588,919, forward strand.
TCGAGGAAACCCTGTCTGGCTTCCTGAAGGAGGGGCCAGAGCCAGAAAGCAGGCCCTCCTGGTTTGGGGGGGCGTTCCAGTCTTGCCTCTGACACACAGCATCTCTGGCTACGTAGCTGCTTCTGGTTCAGTTGGCTTCATCCTTCCCTCTTTGGATGGATGAAGAGAGAGAGGTACACTGAGTGTTGGGGATTTTGTCCAGAGTTGGACGGGTCATGCGGTCTGTATCAGAAGGCTGGAGTTATTTATAGTGGGAGAAAAGCGCAGGAGCGTGGCACAGGAAGAGCTAATTTCACACTACCTCGGCGCCTGGTGATGATGAGAACCCAGATTTTTCTTTGAGCATCTCAGGGCAGATCAGTTGCTTTTCTGAATTGACCAAGAGCTCTGCCATCCGGGACCATGTTTCCCAGGACCGCTGTGGGTAGGGCATGAATGAGATGGAGGACCATTTTCTCCTTTCTTCTTGATTCCCTGCTCTCTGTGACTCAGTGCGAAAGCCCCACCTGACTTCTGAATCTTCTGTTTTGGGGCCGGCTGTAGGTAGGGTGGTGGCAAAAGGACCTGCTAGACCGGTCTGCTTGGCCCCGCCTCCCCCTCCCCTTACTCAGGGCAGGGAGACTGAAACTGCTGTTTGGGGGGCTTTGCCAGGCCAGTTTCTCCCCCTGGGTCACCTGCCCATGGCAGTCGGGTGGGGCGCTCCCACCCAGGACCTCTCCAAGGAGTCAGGCTACTGGGGAATCATGCTGTGGGGGGGCGGGGGGAGCACACACCCTACCAGCATTGCATCTCTTCAGCTCTGCTCACACTCAGTGTGCAGAGCGCCAGGGCCTGCTGGAAATAGACTCTGTGCCAGGGTGCCTTTCCCTGTGCCTGTAGCCACACTCCTGCTAGGCAGAGAGGCTGGGAGGGTTGAGGAGCTTGTAAATTGTGGGTAAATCAAGTCTAGGGGGGAGGGAGAGGATCCTCCCTGAGGGCACACTGTGTTTCTAAGTCTGGGGTAGTCACCTGGGTTAACTTTAATTTTTTTTTAGCCCTAGGCAGAAGAGATTTTCCAGCGTGTGAGCCTGGTGTCCAAGGCATATTAGATGAGGTTTACTTACGGAGCTAGACTTAGGTAGCGTGACCCGATATAAGCCAAGGTCAGGATGTAGTCTTCAGGACGTGTGGACCATGCCCACTTCCTGCTACAGTCTCAGGGACCGGGCTGGAAGGCTTATGAGCACAGAGGCACTGAAAGCCCGCACGCCCACACCAGGCAGACCCTCATTTTATAAGTGGGGAAACACAAGTCCCAAGAGGGCGAATGACTTGCTCAGGGTAATGTAACTTGTTTGCGTGGGGCCGGGTCTAGAATCACGCTCCCGTGGGGACCTTGGCGCTCTACCCGCATTGCTTCCACTTCGAGTGGTTCCTGTTGCTCGGAAGGCCTGAGTAGGGGCGAACTTGCAGACCTGCTGGCGGGAGGGAGGCTGGGAAAGGACACGTAGAAGGGCAGCAGGCCCCAGCTCCACACACCAGAGATGAGTTCTGAAATCCTGCCAGAGACTTCTTCCGTAGTGGTGCCAGGAGGCCGCAGGGACCGGATTTAAAGCAATGGGCACCAGCACTGTAGTCCTGACCCGGGTTGGAGGGGTCACACGGAGCAGAGTCATGCTTAGAGCTATCAGGTGAGGCGACTCGAGGAAAAGCAGAAAGACCCTGACCCTGACTTTCCCTCGTGAATTAGGAAGGCACTTGTGGAGAGCCTGTTAGGTGCCAGGCACTGTGCTGGGCACTGAGGACACAAAAATGACCTAAGTCCTGGAATTTCCCTCAGGCCGCTCTCAGCCTTGTGTAACAGTGAACAGGGCAGCCACCAGGGGTTGTGAAGTAGTCAAGTCCTTGCACAAAGAGGCTTGAAGTTCTGTGACAGGAACCTTGTGAAGTCAGAGGGATGGAGCAGGGAAAGCTCTGGCAGTGATGTCTGAGTGGAGGCAGACCAAGAAGAAGAATGGGAGTGGATGATGGAGGCAAAGTGTTCCGGGCAGCGGGAGGCTGTGGCAAAGGCCTGGAGGTCTGAGAGAACATTCTACATTTGAAGACAGTTGGCTGGAGCCCAGAGTGAGACTCTAGGAAGGGACAAGGGCCAGGCTGGAGCTGCAGGCAGGGAAAGGGAGCCAGCCAGCTCATTATGCAGCCGAAAGAAAAATCCAGAAACCGTGCAGATCTAGTCTGAAAATCAGTTTTATATGTAGACATATGTACACATGTGTAGACATTTTTTTATGTGTAGACATTTATACATATATACACACAAACATGTGCACACAGACATGTAAAAATTAGTTGTGTGTGTTTAAGAGCTGCTTTGAATGTGAAGCCATCTCTTCCTGTTGTCAGTGGCTGAGTGCCCTGTTGAGATGACTGCTGGCGCCCCCCACCCTGGGGTATAGAGCGGGGGACTGGACCCGTGTTTTTATGTGCTAGAGTGGGTGGAAAGGAGGTTGAGGCTATAGTCCTGGTGGGACCACTCCGGCTTTAACTTTGTAGCAGGCTGGCCAAGGACTTGGAGCTTCTTCAGGCCCCGGGGTCAGGACCGATTTCCCTTTTCTCTTGGGGGAATGACTCACGGGCCAGTCGCTGCCACCCAGGGTTCTGCGGGCCTTCCTGAGGCAGCCTGCTCCAGCTGGCCAGCGGTAGCTTTCCGGTGAGAAAGAGGAAGTACCTGGTGGCCGCCCCTCCTGCCTCACGTTTCTGTCGCTAAACAGCACCTCTCTGTGGCAGCCTGGGGCTCCGCTCCGGCGAAGGAGGAGCTCTCTCCTCCCCGTGGGAGGGGCCGGCGGCTGTGGCTTCTGCCCTACCCTTGGTCACAGAGTAGCTTGCATTACACAGCCAGAGTCCCCCTTTCCACCTGTCGTCAAGTGCGCGAGTGAGAGACTTTAACTTACAAGGTTGTAGAAATGGCCACGCTCCAAACTGCAGGGTTCAAGGCACAGCCGGGGAGGCGTGTGAAAATTGGCCTCAGGTTAGAGCTTGGTGGACTGTCTGCCTCAAAAGGTGTAATGGGGGCAGCGTTTCGCTTCTGACCACATATGGACACTGCCCTGCAGACAGCTGGGCCGTCCCCTCTCCTGCCAGGGAGTGAGTTTTGTTCCAACACCAGTCTGGCCTTTACTGTTTCCCCCCGTCTTTCCCCGGGGACCATGAACCTTCCCACCTCCTGTTCTGTTCTGATTCTGATAGGAGTACCATTCAGAGTTCTTGGCAGGAGACCGGCTCACTTCTACCCGTGCTGGTTTCCCCTCTTTTCCCGGTGTGTTTGATGTGCACGTTCCCCAAAGTTCCTTCTGCAGCCGCCTGGCTCTGTAGTGCTCAGAGACCGCCTGGCTCTGTAGTGCTCAGAGACCGCCTGGCTCTGTAGTGCTCAGAGACCGCCTGGCTCTGTAGTGCTCAGAGACCGCCTGGCTCTGTAGTGCTCAGAGACCGCCTGGCTCTGTAGTGCTCAGAGACCGCCTGGCTCTGTAGTGCTCAGAGACCGCCTGGCTCTGTAGTGCTCAGAGACCGCCTGGCTCTGTAGTGCTCAGAGACCGCCTGGCTCTGTAGTGCTCAGAGACCGCCTGGCTCTGTAGTGCTCAGAGACCGCCTGGCTCTGTAGTGCTCAGAGACCGCCTGGCTCTGTAGTGCTCAGAGATCGCCTGGCTCTGTAGTGCTCAGAGATCGCCTGGCTCTGTAGTGCTCAGAGACCGCCTGGCTCTGTAGTGCTCAGAGACCGCCTGGCTCTGTAGTGCTCGAGGGCCGCCTGGCTCTGTAGTGCTCAGAGACCGCCTGGCTCTGTAGTGCTCAGAGACCGCCTGGCTCTGTAGTGCTCAGAGACCGCTGGCTCTGTAGTGCTCAGAACCGCCTGGCTCTGTAGTGCTCAGAGACCGCCTGGCTCTGTAGTGCTCGAGACTCACTTTGGCTCTGTAGTGCTCAGGGACCGCCTGGCTCTGGCAGTAGCTCAGAGACCTGGCTCTGTAGTGCTCAGAGACCGCCTGGCTCTGTAGTGCTCGAGACCGCCTGGCTCTGTAGTGCTCAGAGACCGCCTGGCTCTGTAGTGCTCAGACATCGCCTGGCTCTGTAGTGCTCAGAGACCGCCTGGCTCTGTAGTGCTCAGAGACCGCCTGGCTCTGTAGTGCTCAGAGACCGCCTGGCTCTGTAGTGCTCAGAGACCGCCTGGCTCTGTAGTGCTCAGAGACCGCCTGGCTCTGTAGTGCTCAGAGACCGCCTGGCTCTGTAGTGCTCAGAGACCGCCTGGCTCTGTAGTGCTCAGAGACCGCCTGGCTCTGTAGTGCTCAGAGACCGCCTGGCTCTGTAGTGCTCAGAGACCGCCTGGCTCTGTAGTGCTCAGAGACCGCCTGGCTCTGTAGTGCTCAGAGACCGCCTGGCTCTGTAGTGCTCAGAGATCGCCTGGCTCTGTAGTGCTCAGAGATCGCCTGGCTCTGTAGTGCTCAGAGTTCGGAGCCCGCCCTGGTTTTAAGGGCGGGGCTTGAAAATAGAGGATCAGAATCTCCCTGCCTCCTCCCTCTCCCCCTCCCCTTCCTCCTCCTCCCCCTCCCACTCCCTCGGGCCCTCCCTCCCCTCCCCCTTCTCCCCCGTCCCACCCCCCCCACCACTGCCAAACAAACTGGAGTGACCGGCTCAGAGGCTCCAAGCAGCCTCCAAGCGGTACTCAGCCCTGTCAAATTGCCCTACATGACAGCAGCTATCTGGAGGAAGATTAATGCACGCGTGAGTATGTGAACTCCGGAGCGCATGACCATCCCGGGCTGGTTCTCTGTGGCATGTGTGGACCCATTCTGGCGTTAGGGAGACCTGGCCTCCTGAGAGGAGATAGTGAGCCAGCCAGGTGTGTGTCTGCCGGAGGCCCACCCTCTTCTCTAACACGGGGAAATGGAAAGCACTTCTGAACACCCAGCTCTTCGGAAGAGCTTGGTGGGTGGTTTGGGAAGGATATTCTTGGAATCCCTCGCAGCACAATATCTCTCCTTTCCCTGAGCCAGGTTTCTTAGTTCCTAAGCCGGACAGCTACCGTCAGTTTTCACAGGAGGGGTGTATCTCCCCTGGCCTCGGCAAGACTGTAGCGGAAGGTGAGGAAGGGGGCAGCTGCTCTCCCAAACGGAAGCATCTTGCTGCTGAGGTTCAGGTGCCTGAGGCTGAGACCAGACCAGAGTAGCCCAAGCTTGCTGAGAGGGGAGGGTTGGTTATTCAGGGGCTGTGACAAATGGCTTTGCAGAGGAGCAAGGGAGAGAGATTCTCATGTCACCAAGCCAGGGGCCAGCTTCTCTACAGCATTGCTATCAAGACTTTTGACTGCCTGGAGCCACAGGCTCAGGTGCTGACTGCTCGCCACTCCTCCTTTGTGTCTTGTGGCCAGTGTTATTGTCAAGTTGGAGGATGATCATGATCATGTTGTCATTATGGAGGATGATCTCCTCCCGGTGTGGTCCCCAGGCTCCCTGCTCTCTGAGCCCCTCGTCCCTGGAGCTCTACCTAATTTGTCTCAAATTCTGCCTTTGAGTCGGGCAAGAAATGGAAGAAAGGGTTGTAGGAAGCTGTGTTTGGGTGGTTTGACTTCTGACTGGGCTTTTAGGCATCTGAAAACTGAGTGCTTTTCTTTATCCAGATTTCTTTCGAAACCTCTCTGTATGCACGAACCCTATACCTCAGACATTTCACGGTGGGCCAGAAAGGCTTTGCTTGGATATGAATTTAGTTTGGGGCCCTTTCTGGGGTCCTGTTTCGTCCAACCCTCTAGTCTCTCCCACTGCCCCTTCCTCCCAATAACATTAACTTTTCATATAAAGAACGTTGGAGAAATTGAGCACTGTCTCAAGGTCACTGGATCATAAGTGGCATTTGGCATAGCTAGCTGGTTTGGCGTTTGGTGAGAGATTTCTGCTTTATATTTGAGCAAAAGATTTCTTGGCGGGAGGCCCCTGCGCTGTGTTGCCAGTGCTCGCTCGCCCTGTGTACAGGGTTTGCCCCCTTCCCTCCCCTGACAGGTTGTTTTAATCCTCTCGCCTATAAACAAGTGCAGTTTTCAGAATGTGTGGGGCCAGCTCACGTGACCTGGGTCCTCTCTTCAGGAGGTGACCAGCATCAGCTTTAGATACCGCGGTCACTTGATGTGGCAGAGCTGTGAGAGTCAAGAGGTGGGAACACCAGGAGGAGGCCTGGGTTGGCCAGGGAAGGTACGGTGGTCCCCCCCTTACTCAGTTTTGCTTTCTGCGGTTTCAGTAGCCTCTGGTCACCTGCGGTCCAGAAACAGATGATCTTCTGACCTGTCGCCAGGAGGTCAGTAGTAGCCTGACGCTGTGTCACAATGTCTGTGTCCTTCATCTCACTTCATCTTACCACGTAGGCATTGTCACATCCTGACAAGAAAGGGGAATACAGTGCAGTGAGATTTTGAGAGAGAGCAGGTTCACATGACTTTTCTTACAGTATACTGTTTAAATTGTTCCCTTTTATTGTTAGTTACTGTGGTCAGTCTCTTACCGTGCGTAATTTATAAGTCATACTTTTCATAGGTATGTACGTATAGGAAAATTCGCAGTATATGGTTGACCCTTGAACAGCATAGGTGTTAAAGATGCCGACTTCCGGGGTGCCTGGGTGGCTCAGTCGGTTGGGCGTCCAACTTCAGCTCAGGTCATGATCTTACAGTTCGTGGATTCGAGCCCCTCGTCAGGCTCTGTGCTGACAGCCGGCTCAGAGCCTGGAGCCTGTCCAGATTCTGTATCTCCCTCTCTCTCTGACCCTCCCCTGCTCATGCTGTCTCTATCTATCTCTAAAAAATAAAATATTTTTTAAAAATTAAAAAAAAAAAGAATGCCACCTTCCACACAGTCAAAAATCTGTGTGTAATTTTTTGACTCCCCAAAACTTTACCTGCAGCCAACTGTTGACCTTACTGATCACATGAACAGTTGATTAACCCGTATTTTGTATGTCTTATGGGTTATGTAGTGTATTCTTAACAAGCTGGAGAAAAGAAAATGTCACTAAGAAAGTTATAAGGAAAGGGCGCCCGGATGGCTCATTCAGTTAAGCGTCCAGCTCTTGATTGCATCTCAGGTCATGATCTCATGGGTTCATGAATCTGAGCCTCGTATGGACTTCCTTACAGCAAGGAGCCTGCTTGGAATTCTCTATCTTCCTCTCCCTCTACCCCTCTCCCTACGCCTCCCCAACGTGTGCACCTGCATGCTTTTGTGTGCACACACTCTCTCTTTCAAAATAAATAAGTCAAAATGAAGAGAAAATACATTTACAGTATGTACTATACTGTGTTGGAAAAGATCCGTGTATAAGTGGACCTGCACAGCTCAAGGCTCAGCTGTATGTGGGTTTTGGCACTGCCTATGGCTTCAGGCGTCCACTGGGGCTCCTGGAGTGTAGCCCCTATGGGTGAGCAGGGACTGCTGCTGTCTGTGCAGCGGGGGGGGGGGGGTGAGTCCTTAGTGGGAGTAGTAGGAAGAGTCTGCTCCATGGGACAGGAGTGAAGAAGGCAGTTTCATTCCTTCTTGCATTTACCATTCCTGAATTCCCACTTGTGGTGTTTCATTTACCTTTCTCCTGTATCTCCGATCCTGGCTGCGGGGCCCCTGGGCACGCAGCTATTTCAGGAAGCTGCCCCTGAGACACATGCAGGCTCCCTCATGGATACAGAACCCGGCACCGAAAATCCCATCTTCCCCAACAGTGATCTTGTTGTGTTGGGCGAAGGACAGCTGGTGGCGGGAGCCTGGCCGCCGCAGAAGGCCGCCGAGCCTCCGAGCCAGAGGCGCCCAGGAGCTGGGGTGCAGCTGCATTTTCACCGCGGCCGCCACCCCCTCCCCACACGCAGGCTTCCCAAGCTTCACGACTCAGGCAGCAGCACTCCTCGGTGCATAGTTGGGGACTCAGGCCACACTGTGTGCGTGTTGTGTCTGTTTCTTAAGTACCTGTCACATTTCCCATTGTGACTATTGGCTCGCAAAGGTTCATATATCTAGCAAATACTGGCAATATCGCCGACGCTGTCTAACCTCGGGAACTGTGGCCTGCACTCTGGATCTTCCTAGGGTGGGATGTGTGTGTTTAACGTGCTTATTATCGGGGAAGAGTAGAGTGGCCTTTTATGGAAGGGATAAAACAGTTGAGCTGCTGGAGCCTTTGCTGGCTCTGCCAGAAACCCAAGTCCAAGTCCAAGCCGTGCCAACAGTTGACCAGAATGTGGTCTTCATCTCAAGAGCTCTCCCGGGCCAGTCTGAAAAGATCCATCTCTTTTTGGAGATAGGATTTTCAGTGAGCACTGGGTAAAGAAGTTAAAGCCAAAAATCCTATCTTTTTCTGGTAACCTACAGAGTAAGTTGAGAAAGCATATGGAATTATAGTAATAATAGCATGTCGTGAGCATTTAGTACGTGCCAGGCATTATTCTAAGTATTTTGGATGTGTTTTGATATTTTGTCAATTCTGACTTTATACCTTTTGTTTTCTCTTGGTAGGGACCCCTTTGTGCCTTCAGGGTCTTTGTCTGTGGTGGATGCCTGGACTAGATAGAACAACAGAATGGGTAGCAGTGGCCTCCTGCTGCCCAGCTAGATTCTTCTGATCAGAGGTATCCTGGGTGGCTTTTTCCTCTCAATCTTCAGATCTTTCTTTAAGCCACCTTGCCTGTTGGCAGTAGAGCTGCCCTTCGGGATTTGCTGCACAGGGTCTGTTTGCCTTCATAGGCGCCCTTTCCTCCCTGGCCTCTCCAGGTGAATGCGGAGGTGAAGAGCTAAGGACATGGCTGGTGGCCTCCTGCAAAGTAACCAGCGTCCCCTTGTCTGCAGCCCCTTCTCCCCCAGCACCACCTGTTACTCGGTGGTTCTAGTTCCTGAGGGCTTCCACCAGCGCTGAGCTAATCCGTTGCCAAAGAGCCCAGGTTCATGTCGGAGATCAGAAAGCTCAGACTCTCTTCCTCGGACTTTCTCTAAAAAGATGAATTGACTATTAAAAAGTGCTTTTTAAGAAGGCACTTGTAATGGATAATGGCTGTCATGTCATTTACCACACACTCTGCTCCCTAAGTCAACCACACACACAACTAGGATGCCCTGAGTGAAGCTGCCATTGCCACCAGAGAATGAACAGTGTTTGGCTTTAGGGGACACCTAGGCCTAAAGTTAGAAGCTGACACATACACAGTCTCTCTGAGAAGCTTTCCAACGCTTCTCTACCTAACTTTTAAAAAATATATATAGATATATATTTATTTTAGTTTTGGGAGCGCGCAAGCGGTGGAGGGGCAGAGAGAGGGGGACAGAGGATCCAAAGCGGCCTCTGTGCTGACACGCTGACAGCAGTTAGCCCCATGTGGGGCTCAAACTCCAGAATGAATTTCAAGATCGTGACCTGAGCCCAAGTGGGACGCTCAACTGACTGAGCCACCCAGGTGCCCGATCCACACTAACGTCTGACAGATGAGCCCTCTTCCAGACATGGGACCAGCTAGCCAAGGCACCTGCCCAGATCATGGCCACTTAGTAATAGGGTCCCGTAGTCCCAGGGGTGAGGCCACAGTGGCAGCAGTGGGCCCAGTGAGGTTGATAGAAAGCACATACCCAGCTTCAGGTGCCAAGCAAGGAGTCTGTTCTAAATTTTTTTTTTAATGTTTTATTTCTTTCTTTTTTTTAATTTTTTTAAATGTTTATTTATTTTTGAGAGACAGAGCATGAGCGGAGGAGGGGCAGAGAGAGAGGGAGACACAGAATCTGAAGCAGGCTCCTAGCTGTCAGCACAGAGCCCGACACGGGCCTCGAACCCACAAACCACCAGATCATGACCTGAGCCGAAGTCGGACACTTAACCGACTGAGCCACCCAGGCGCCCTACAAGGAGTCTGTTCTCTCTCTCTCTTTTTTTTTTTTTAATGTTTTATTTATTTCTAGGAGAGAGAGAGAGAGACAGCGTGAGCAGGGGAGGGTCAGAGAGAGAGGGAGTCACAGACTGAAACAGGCTCCAGGCTCTGAGCTGGCAGTCAGCACAGAGCCTGACGTGGGGCCCGAACCCACGAACCGTGAGATCATGACCTAAGCGAAAGTCGGACACTTAACTGACTAAGCCACCCACGCGCCCCACAAGGAGTCTGTTCTAAAGAGCACTTGCCCCTGATACGTCAGGGGACAGTCCCAGGCTCCCCTTTCTTCTTTCTCTGAGTGGAAGGTCTCCTACCTGATCCCTTTTCGTAGTTCTTTCTCTCCTAGAAGCCAATGCCCACTCACAATTCCTTTTGAAATTCCAGCCTCGTTTCTCGCCTCTGCCTGGGTTCATTTCTCATTCCCTCCCTCCTACTCAACCATCCCGGATGCTTTGAAAGCCCCTCTGCCCGCTCAGCCCTCTTGTTTCAGGCCCTCACCCAGGGTGTGAAGGGACAGAGCCTTGGTTTCTGCTGCCCATGCTACTTGGGGGAGCAGAGATGCGTTCCTGGGGCCCAGGTAGAACTCAGAGTTAATGTTCCTGTTGTGTCGTGTGCTTCACGTCTTACGTATGGTTAACACACTGCTTCGGACACAGCGGTGGCCCTCGTGAGCCGGCTTCAGGCACAGCTACCAGCCGTTCCTCCAAAGGGAACTTCGGTGAGTTGGAGATTGCTTGCTTGACTGATGGGCTGCAGCAGGGTTGCCTGTGTCTGTGGACGCGCTCATTAGCTTGGAGTCCCGTAGCACCATCTATTAGAAAGAGTACATTGTCCTTCTGGATACCAAGTGACAAAGACAAAAACACACACAGACACCACTTCCCACCCAGAAAGGTGGTCTGAGAGCTACGCTCACTCCCGTGATCGCTCTAAGGGATGAGTGAATCCAAATTCTTAATTTTAGCTGATTGCACTTGTTGTCAGGAGGCGCCGGAAACAGCTCAGTTGTCCTCACTGGCTTGGGTTCCTAATGGTCTGCTGTAGGAGGAAGATGACACCTCGGCCTGTGAGCAGGAGCAGCCCTGTCGGGAAGGGGGTGCAGCTTGGTTTGCTCACGCAGAGTGCGGCCCATCGGAGATTTTTGATGGTCCTGTAAATGGAACGGCCACACGGCAGCCCGGCCCGGGGGGATTGGTTTTGAGGTGAGAATTGGGGGGACAACCTTACGTGGTTTCTCTTAACCTCCTGCGTGAGCTGCGAGCTCTGACCTCTGGCCATGGTGACTTCTGGGGCAGCAGGCGTCGTCCCAGTGTTTTTTTCTGGTATTTCCTCCTCCAACACCCTCTTTGAACCTGGAGGAGTAGGAAGGCAGTCTGTTTTCTCCTTCCAGGGGAAGATGCAGTGGAAGGAGGCACATGTCTTATTCAGCACCTTCCAGTGTGGAGCTGGGACTGGACATGACCCAGAGGCCTGTTTCCCAGCCTGGGGGAAAAACAAAAACAAAAAAACCCAAAACGTCACAAGGAAACCCTGCTGGAAAGGACAGAGACGAGGGGTTAAATCTGCACCCAGGTAGAAAGGCTATTGCATAAACGCTGAGAGAGGTTTTTTGTTTTTTTGTTTTTTTGTTTTTTTTTAAGATCTCGTGCTTCTTTTTTACTTTGTGTTGGCAAAAACCCCAGGAGAAGATGGGAGATTCTGGGAGGAGATGATTATGCTGGGTGAGTCAACTGAGCTCCCCAGCTGCCGTTTTTAGTTCCTCTGCTTTTCTGTAACAGGAGGCAGCTTGGGGAGGGGGGTGGGGGGGAATGCTGATTTGTGCAGCAGGACAGGAGGCAGGTGTGTATGGGTGCATCATTGTGGCACTCCAGGGTTGACGGGGCCTTACAGTCATTGCATTGGTTCAAGGAGGGAATAGTAAAGCAGAACTCTCAGTGTAGCAAACAGTGAGTGTCCCCTCCAAGTCACGGTCACCTCCCCAGATCAGTAGCTCCTTCAAATGGCTTGAGCTGCATTGGAGTGTCACAGTAAGACACAGTGGTTTTGATGGCAAAGCGGTGGTGGGGTTGAATGTGAAGAGGCCAGAGAGATGGGTCTCAAGTGGGAGGGCCCAGTGTGTTTGGGCATCAGAAAGTTTGGAGGACAGGGCTCCCCCTCTGTGGTGCAAGGAGGGCTCGGGCTTGTCTGGGGGTCAGGGATGGGAGCGCGTGGGCGGCGGCCCTCCCAGCCCCGGCAGTGCCTCTATTCTGAGTCTGTCTCCCACTCATCTTGGTGACCACCTTCAGCTTTGGGTCAGGAAGGAGCACCAAGGGCCTCATCACCACCTGGGAAAGCTTCTTAATGCAAAGAACATTCCATAGTTGTCCTCCATCCTTGGGAGAGGAGGTCTCGTGGCTTCCTGCCTGCTTGGATGCTGTCCGCAGAGGACACAGATGGGGAGGTTATAGGTGCGGGTCCTAGAGACTGTCATGAAGATGCATCTACACGTCTCCTCCTTTATGTGTTTATACCCATTTTTTCCTTCAGTACCTGCTGAATGCACCTGCTCTGTGCTAGAGGCGTTGTTGTGGGCTGTGAACAGGATAGACCCGGGCCCTCCCTTTAGAGCATTGTCTGGTGGGAAAGCCAGACGGTAACCAACAACTTCAAAGGGTAACAACTGCCTTGAAAGAGGAGAAAAGGATCTTTGGCAAGAGGTTCTGATCTTCCTTCTGCCTCTGTCTTATCTTCCAAGAGGGTGGCTGTAAGGATCAAACACTTGTACCGTTTTTATTCCTCAACTATTTCAACATGGGCCAGCTAGGCGCCGGCACCCTCGGGCACTGAGGGCATACAGAAGCGAGCCAGACACAGTCTCTGACCTCTCAGAGCTCCAGGAGGTTAAGGCGTCGAGACACACAGTCAGAAGAGATGAATGGTACAGACAGGGTGCTGTGGGAGCCAGAGAAGGGAGAGATCACTCTCTGCTGAGAAGGTGTTTGGATAATTCTTTGAACAAAAGGATTCGGGACCACCTAGGGAGAAGAGTGCTTACTGACCCTGGATCCCATAAAAGAAGATGTTACGTGGTGGCTGGAGCCTTGCTTGTAAAGTGTGTGCGCACCTATGGAGCTCTGAGCCGTTCCCTCCCTGGCAGCCAGAGTGGCGGGGCTCGGGGTCCCCCTGCGGATCTGTGACTCCAGAGTGACTGCCTTTACCCCCGTGCCGTGTACAGCCAGCCAGTGTGCGAAACAGAAACAGAAACTACTAGGCAAAGGAAAGGAAGGAAGAGGGAGGCCCAGGCACCTCAGCTGCACCGGTTGCTCTCCATCAATCCTCTGTAAAGTGAGCCAAACCCTTCTGCTGCAGGCTGTCTCCTGCCTCCCCCGGAGCCCGGGGCTGCTGGCAGGCTGACTCTCCTGTGATATGGAGGAACTTGTTGGTCTCCATGGTTACGGGAACCCACTGGTACGGGCGGCGCCGAATGGAGTGTGAGGCTGGCAATGTGAGCTTCCCCCAGCCCTTGGCACCATGTGGTACTGGTATGTCGGCTGTTTCTTGGACCTTTTCTGGGAGGAAGGAGTTAAGGAACCCGTGAGGAAGGGAAGAGCAGTCGCACCTTCCTCCTCCTCTGGGCTACTTAGAGGCCAGAGGCGTGACTGCCTCCTTCTTCACCCGCTCCCCTTGGCAGGAGCGGTTTTCTGTTAAGAAAGAGGGTCCTTTTGCCTGACAGCCCAGCTACGGTAGAAACTGGACTTTTCCTTATTCCAGAAGCAAGACCAGCTTTACTGCACTGGGGCTTGTAGTCAAGTCTGTAGCGATGACAGATGACAGCTCTTCTCAGGGCCCAGAGGGATTCCTGGAGAGGGGAAGCGGGTTCCTACCCGAAAGTAAAATGAGATCGTAGGAAACGTTGTCAAGATCTCGCGCACACTGGCCACTGTGGTCCACGCTGATGTGCGTTTCTTCATTCTGTCTTCATGCCGATCTTGTGAAGTGGGTGCAGCTGGTGGCCACATGTCCCAAATGAGGAAACTGCATTCTAGAGAAGTCCCAGAATCTTTGTCTTGGTCGTGCTCTGCAAAGCAGTAAGGAGCAAAGGCAGGGCTCCCATCCCAGACCCACCGGCCTCCGGAGCTCTGCCGTGCCCTCTGCCATGCCCTCCCGCCTCCCTCACTAAGCAGAGATACTGTGGTGAATCTACTAGGCAGTTCCCTCCTCTAAGTTTCTAGAAGGCAGGAACCAGCTCTCTCTGAACTTTGCAACTGGCCCTGGCTCCAGAGATAGGCACTCAACAAAGGCTTGCTGAATCAGCGGCGGTAATTGGGGACTGAGATCAAGGCTGGGCCCCAGGGAGCAGATTCTCAGGGATGAAGTACTGGAAACTTGCAAAGCTGTGGTAGCTCAGCACAACCTACCTGTTTGAGGAAGAGCCCAGCATTTCAAGTGACTGTGAAGGCAGGAGATGTGAGGCACGCTTATTGCGTTGTACCTTCCATGCATGGAGGGGAGTGAGCAGGCGGTGCTGCATCGGTTCTGGTCTCGCTCCAGGCCAGTTCTTGCCTGCTGGTCTTCCCAGGCACGCACTGGCCTCTGCCGGGGCTGCCCTGAGGCCTCCAGGCCGCTCCTCTGCTGGCCTAGGCTGCAGTGCTAGCCTCCCTGCCTTGGGGTGAGGATTGCAGCTCAGAGAGCTAAAGGGCAGCGAACTACCTTGCTTTTGGCTTTGTGCTTCAGTGGAAGGCTCCGCAGGTCTTCTTTATCAGGGAGGCACCTGCCCTGGCTCGAAAGAAGGAGCAGTCTTTTGACAGCTTGACCCAGTGCCACCACCCCTCCGCAGCAGGGCATTAAGGGAAGGGGGGGTCCCCCAGGGGGAGCCATCACAGTTAATTTGGGGGTGAGGAGGATGCATCCAACCTCTCCATAGGTCAGGGCTTACCAAAGCCTTGTAAGATCCTGCTTACCCACAATGCTCCTCGGGTTTATTGACTCTTGGCAGTTGAGAGTGACAGTTGCTCAGGACTGAAGGATGCAAGGATGCAAGGAAGGCTCCTGGATGCAGTGAGGGAGGAAGAGTGAAAGAACAAGCGACTGGCCACGGCCACGTGACCCGTCAGCTCAGTCATACCCATTTCTCCCCAGCCTCTCTGTGTGAGGTCAGTGCTCTGTACTTCCTCAGTTTACAGAACCCCTTACTGCTTCCCACAAACAGGACTGAGGAAACAATCTCTCTGTCACATTACACAACCCTAGGGACTAGAAAAATGAAGCTGTTTGATTCTGTTTGATCCTCCGAGTGAAGGGGCAGGTGATCGCGGGCAAGCCTGAGCCCAGGGTCCAGAGGAATGAGAGCAGGGTGTGCTGCGGGCCCCCCCCGGGGACACCGTCGCAACAGCCCAGTGGCGCTGGCCTGCGCCAGACACTGGCTGTCCTCCTGTCCTAGGCATCTGTCCCCTCCTTCTAGCGTGGGGAGGCAGAGCCAGGGATGAACCTTCTTTGGGGGAGATAAGACAGATTAGGCATCAAGAAAGGTTGATGAAAGGCCGACGGAGGGACCCTGAGGAACAGCCGAGTGGTGGCGTGGCCAGGGGACCTCGGGCAAGTCTCGTACCTTCCGTGTTTCAGTTTCTTGTGTGTAGCATGAGGATGCTACCCTACCGTTGTAGGGAACATAGGAAATACGTGGCAGCAGAAGGTAGCATCCAAAATGTCAAATGTGTCGTTCAGGGCTCGTGTGTTAGGTGAACACTGAGTAGCGTGGTCTCCCGGGTCTCTGTGTTCAGGTGCTGAAAGGGCACAGAGGAGCCTCTGTTTGCCCTTCTCTAGAGGGGTTGGTGGCCTACCAGCATGAGATCTTTCAAGAGTTTCTTTTTTTTTTTTTTTTTTTTTAATTTTTATTTATTTCTAGGAGAGAGAGAGAGACAGCGTGAGCAGGGGAGGGTCAGAGAGGGAGTCACAGAGTGAAACAGGCTCCAGGCTCTGAGCTGGCAGTCAGCACAGAGCCCGACGCGGGGCTCGAACCCATGAACCGCGAGATCATGACCTGAGCGAAAGTTGGTCTCTCAACCGACTAAGCCACCCAGGCGCCCCAAGAGTTTCTTAGTGGGAAAGATCCTAACTAGAGAAATGGAATGAATTCGAGGTAGGTCTGGGAGCCTGAAGAAAGGTGTGCCCAGAACACAGAACACAGACAAGGAGGGGGGGTCCCCAGGAGCCCAGCATGTTAGCAGATGCCCAGGCAGCAGGGCTTTGCAGGAGGAAGGTGGGTCCCGGCATCCCTGCTGCCCCCAGCCCCCCAAGTGCTTGAAACTGTATTGTTGGCGGGGAGCAGCGCGGCTGGTGGTGATGGAGACCACTTGGAGGTTAGGCAGGAACCTAGGGGTGGACTCCCAGAATCAGGGCCAGAAGGGACTCAGAGGGACATTTGGCTGGTTCTCCATCTTTTAGGCAAGTTGTAGGATTAAATCTCATTACGTATCAGTGACAAAGGTGTTTAGTCTGGAACCCATCGACCTCTAAAAGGGCTTCACGGGGCCCCAGAGCTCCCTGAAATTATGTCCAAAATGTTATGTCCAAGTGGAATGTGCGTTTTCTAAGTTAAACACTGCTTTTTGTGAAGCAGGAGGTCCATCTGCCACTGTTGGCTTGCTGGTTTCTGCTTAACCCCCGCCTTGTTCTCGGTGGGTGGTTTGCTGGTCCAGCAGCAAGGCTGCTGGCTCCCTGGGTCAGCTCCTCCCGCAGGCTCCTCCCTGCCAGTTGGAGCCCCTACCCAGGTCCCACCTGCTGCAGGTGAGATAAGGACTTTTATGACAGCCCTAGCTGGAGCAAGGCTCCTCACCCTCTCCCAGCTGTTACCCAGCAAAGCACCTTGGGGAGGGTGGGGCAGCCCACTTCCGGGGAGGGGGAGGGGAAGGGGAAGAGAGAAGGAAGTTGATCTAAACCCGCCTCTTTCTGTCTCTCCGTCTCCCTTCCTTCCCGTTCCCTTCCTGCCCCTTTCCTCCCACCTTGCGCCCGGTGTAGTGCCCCGGGCCTGTGTGCATTTTCTGGCCGCCAGGCCCTGGCCTGCGGGAAGCCGGGGGGAGGCTTTTTGGCCCTGTTGCTCTCCCTGCCCAGCCCGGTCTCTCTCTGCTAGTGGTGTGGTTTCGGTTGCGACACAGTCCAGGTTCCCAGGCAGGAGCCGCTCGGGCCTGGCTGCTTCACTGTTTTTCACTGAGGAGGTGGTGGAAGGTGTCGCCTGCTTCGGCTGAGTAAGGGTGGCTGCCAGAGCCGGCAGCCCCCGCCCTGGGCCCGGCTCTTGCCGGCCTCTGTACTTTGCCCTCGCTGCCTGAGCTGCCTGACAGGTTCTGCTGCGGGCCCTGCTGAATGGAAGTTGCTGGTAGCCCTTGTCCCTTTCTCCAGCCGGGTATGTTTTCCCCTTCTCTGCTGTGGGATTGCCCCCACCCTCAGCCCAGGGTCTTTAAAGAATTGCCGAGTGGAGCCAGGTGCTAGCACAGTAGTCAAATTCAGGGAGAGAGGCACTGGCTGGGAAAGGAAGAGGGGGCAAATTCCAGAAGAGTCTCCATAGGTTGAGGCGGCAGGTGCCCCCCTAGGGTGAGAGGAGGTGGCAGATGACAGGTAGAAGCCCAGGGAGGGTGCTCTGGCGCTCCACTGAGGGGAGACTGGGGTCTGGGGCGGCCACCCGGGGCCAGTGCCCAAGGGACCCTTTTCTTCCTCCCACGGTGCCCAGGCCGCCTGCGCCTCTGGCCAGGAGTGCCTGCCTGTCACCCCTCCCAGCCCTGGGGAAGTCTCAGGACACTTGAGGCCAGGCCTGAACGCCGAGCCCCATGGCATGAGCTCTTCTTGGGGAGGACTGTTAGTAGGGGAGCCCCCAGCACTAGCGAAGGGGCCCTGCCTACCTGAGTCAGCGCCGGGCCTCCGGGGTGGAGGCTGTCTTCCGGGCGAACCTGGCAACACGCCTGAGGCTGACTTTGGAGATCCCAGGTTGAAGGGCCCACTGGATAGAAGGCTCTTTCTCTTCTCCCCGGGTCCTGCATTCCACCGTCTGTTGAGCCCCCAAAGCGGTTCAAGTCCTGCTTCTGAGCCCAGCATGCCGAGTGACCTGTGTGGCCTGCCTCTGGTTCCCGACACTGCCTTGCAGGGCACCCCCCCTCCGTTCTTTCCGAAAGCTGCCCGAGAGCTGTGCTGTCAGCTCACAGCGGGCTGGCCTCCTCGGATTTTCAGGGTCTGCCTGTGGTGTGCTGCGGGCCAGGGCTTTGGGGGTGTCCGGTGTCCTACCTTACTGTGAGCAGGGAGGACAGAGGTGGGGGAAGGGTGTGGATTTAGCCAAATCCTGGGGTGTTTTTTGGCCCGGAAGGGCAGCCAGTCCTCAGCCCCCCACACGGTGGTGAGATCTGGGTCCGTGCTGAGTGGGCCTCGTCAGGACCATGGAAGAGACCATGTCCGCACCCTTACCTGCACTTCAGCCTTCAGGGCAGCCGCTTCGCACGGGGCCTTGGTCCAAGAAACATTTTCTACTGGAGACTTTCTCCTTTCTCCACTCCCTTTCTCCTTTCTTCACTTCCTCCCCTGGGCTCTGCTCACCTTGGCCCACATCCCTGCTGGGAGGGAAAGGACGGCTATGCTCTTTTGAGTCCTGAGAGTCAGGTGATTCGGTCCTGAAAGGGGAGTGGGTGAATTTGGGAGCAGGGGATCAAAGAGCACAGTCCCCTGTTCTCAGCTTCTCTGGGTCCTAGACAAGCAGAACTTCTCTCTGTTCTGGATGCCCGGCTTGGAACCAGCCCATCACAGCTGTCCTGTCTGAGTCGCCTCCTGTGAAGGCTGGAGGCACTAGTGCGGGCTGGCAACGAGGGCCAGAAGGGGGAGGGTGGCCACAGCTCAGCCTGGACCCCTTTCCAGTAGAGAGAGCTAGGCCATCTCTGGTGGCCTTGGCCTCCGCTGAGCTACCTCTGGCTTCGGAGGGTGCCACTAAGGGGTGGGGGTCTTGTTGACAAAGACAGTAGTATTCGGGAACTAAAATGAACAGTGACACGGGTTGCTCTCCGTGGAGCACTGGACAACACATTTCATGTGTGTTCTCTCACCCAGTGTGAGGTCGAGGATATTGTGTCACCACTTTACAGGCAAGGAAACTGATGCCAGTGAGTAGGGGAGCCGGGACTTGAACCTAGTTCTGCTGGACAGAGCTCCTCGGCACCCACTAGGCCATCCCCTGACACAGATGTGTGGAATCACTCTGCACTGGTCATCTTTTGGGTGGTTTCCTTCACCCTTCGCAATACTCTCATCTCCCTCTTGAGGATGGTGTTGATGATAATAAAGTTAGCACGTGTTGAGTAATTGGCAGATTGAGGATTTGAACTGGCAGTTTGTCTCTGGCATTTGCACTCTTTAAAAAAAATTTTTTTATAGTTTATTTTTGAGACAGAGACAGAGCATGAGCAGGGGAGGGGAAGAGAGACACAGAATCCAAAACAGGCTCCAGGCTCTGAGCTGTCAGCACAGAGCCTGATGCGGGGCTGGAACCCACGAACTGTGAGATCTGACCTGAGCCGAAGTCAGACGCTTAACTGACTGAGCCCCCCAGGTGCCCCAGTGGCATTTGCACTCTTAACCACACCTCTCTACCCCTAAAAGGAGGGAGCTGGATGGCAGGGCCCCTCTTGTGTTTAACTGATGTTTTGAGGCCCAGTGTGCGGCCGGGCCTGGCGGGGAATGCGGTCCTCTGGTACCGCACAGACCAGGCCCTGGAGCCAGGGACAGCGAGAGGGCTGGGCAGAGCAGAAGTCAGGAAGGACCGCAGGATTCCCAGATTTGGCTTCAGAGGGGCAAAGGGCCCAGACCTTCAAGTCTACACTGAATTCTTGTTACAGATTTTGAGGACTTGGAGTCTGCCAAGTCCTTGTATCCTCAGGAGAGGGGAGTGACAAGGAACTCAGGAGGTGAATTAGAGGACACTTCCCCACCCATCATCCTCTTGTGAGAGCTGGCGCGGGGCGGGGTCCCCCTGTTCATGACCCCTGAGGCAGGCCAGCTGGGGCAGTAGGCAGCCTAGCAGCACTTTCTGGGAGGATGGGGCTGAGAAGAGGTAGGCCATGGAGCCCAGACCTCCAGGAGCCTGCTGGATGGGGCTCGGGGTACCCTTTGGTAGACTGAGCCAAGGTATACTGAGCCAAGCCGAGAAATGCCCTTCTCTCCAAGGGGTGTGAACCCTGGGGTTGCTTTGGAAGGGCAGAAAGCAGATGTTTGAAAATCTACTGGTCTTAGGGGCACCTGGGTGGCTCAGTCAGTCAACTGTCTGACTTTGGCTCAGGTCATGACCTTGTGGTTTGTGAGTTCGAGCCCCACACTGGGCTCTCTGCTGTCTCTCTTGGGATCCTCTGTCCCCCACCCTCTCTTGTCCTGCCCCTCCCCTGCTTGCACTCTCTTTCAAAAAAATAAGTAAACATTAAAAAAAGAAAGAAAAAGAAAATCTACTGGTCTAGTAAACACTGTTTGAGGACCAACCAGGTTAAGTGAGCAACAGGGTGTCAAGCACAGAGAGGCTGAGAGAGTTAGGTGGGCCAGAGTGGGCAGACAGCAAAGGCTTTGGGGACCTGGTGAGGACTTACAGGAGAGAGAACACTCCCCAGAGGGCGAAAGACATTAGAAGGGACTCTGCTGAGATGTCAGGAACCTTTCCCTTCAGAATCTACCATAGGCATGGGATCTCTTTTCTCCTCAAAGGCCTAAATCCATGAGCTCTTGGGATCTGAGTCAGACAGCTTACCCCAGATCAGCCAGCAGCTACTATACAAAGAGAAGAAAGGCCTTCCATTGACGCAAGGAAGGAGGGGGAACCGTCAGTAGCAGGGTATTTGCTTTGCGTTATTGTTTTTCTGCCTGGAAAGCATCTGGTTAGGGAAGCAAGCTTCTTGCAAGAAACTCTGGACAGTTCTATGGGTGGTAGCAAGTCATTTCTCTCCTCTGTGGTTTTGAAGGGCTTCATTACAGCCCCAGGGGGCCGTGAAAGAAGAACTTTGACTCACACTTTTCTGGTTACTCTGCTCTCCTCCACCCAGAGTTTCCAAGGTAGCTCTGGATGGTTCCAGGACAAGGCTCTGGCAGCACTTTGCCCCGGTGTGTGGGAGTGAGGGCATCAGGTGCTCTTGGAGAGTAAATCTGGGGTCCAAACAAGATTAGACCAGGCTCTCAGCACTTTTATTCATCCATTCACATGCCATACAGTTCACCTTTATTTTATTTTTTGTCTTTATTTTTATTTGAGAGAGTGCATGGGGGGAGAGAGCGAGCGAGCGAGAACACCTTAAGCGGACTCCACGCTCAGCCCAGAGCCCAATGTGGGGCCGATCCCACGACCCAGGGATCATGACCTGAGCCGAAATCAGGGGTCTGGACACTCAACCAACTGAGCTACCCAGGCACCCCACAATTCACCCTTTGAAGGTGTACAATTAAGTGGCTTTGAGTAAATTCACAGAGCTTTGTATCCATCTCCACAATCAACATTTCATTAGGCGATTTTCATTATCACAGAAAGAAACCCTGTACCCCTTAGTTGTCCCCCTAACTCTCCACCCTCCTCAGCCCTGGACTGATCTCTCTGTCTCTGAGGATTTGCCTGTTCTCAACATTTCACATACATGGGATCATACAGTACGTGGTTCTCTGTGACCAGCTTTATTCACGTAGTGGAACGTTCTCAAGGTCTGTCCCTGTTGTAGCGCGTGTCCCGGCTTCGTTTCTTTTGGTTGCCGAGGAAGAGTCCACCACGTGGGATATCCCAGTGTGTCCGTCTGTTTGCCAACTGACAGACGTTTGTGTTGTTTCCACTTGTTGGCTGTTGTGAACGTGGGCTGTTACCAGTAGACACTGGTGTGTGAGTTTCCGCGTGGACATCCGTTTCCACTGCTCTGACGGGTGGCACCTGGGAGCGGGACTGCCGGGTCACATGGTGGCTCTGGGTTGTAGCTCTTTGAGGAACACACAGGCCTTCATATGTTTTCCTCTGGGCTGGACCCGTTTTGTGTCACGCTTGCAGAGCTGTGCTGTTGCTGTCACTTCGCGTCCCCACACTGTTGCCCGAGCTACGGGCTGTTGGGGGGCACCGGCGGGGGGGGGCAGACCCTGTCATTCGGTGTGTTCGTGGCACAGGTGTTGAGTGAGCATCCTCCAGAATTCAGATTGTGTCAGGGCTGGGGCATACCTGTGAATAAATGATGTACGCCCGCCTTCATGTGCCTCCATCTCAACAGGATGGCCAGCAAACCAGTGTAAAGGGATAACTAATAAAGGTAAAGGCGAAGCGTTGGGTGGTGACGAGTGCCGGAAGTACTTGCGCCGGAAGTACTTGCGCTGCGCTGCGCAGCCTCGCTGTGTGAAGAGGCAGCCAGGCGAGCAGTAGGGGGCGCTCTCCCGCAGGATGTAGAGGGCTGGTGGGTTGTTAAGGGCGGACTGTACTGCCCTGGGTGCGAGGCCCAGACTCCCGCACCCACGGGACGTTGGCACTGAAGACTGGCTTGCTCCTCATCTTCTCCTCCTCCTCCCCTGCCTTCTGACTCTGCCTGCCCGCCAGCCCTCTGCCGTCCACCTTGACCCCCCGCCCGCAGCCTCGTAGGGTTTTTTTAATGGAGAGATAAGGGCACAGATATGGGGAACTGAGAGGTAGCGTCCTGAAAGGTGTGCGTGTTTCCACCCTGCAGCCCACCTTGGGACACCTCGACCCCAAGCCCAGCAGTAAGTCCAACATGCTGCGGGGCCGCAACTCAGCCGCCTCTGCTGACGAGCAGCCCCATATCGGCAACTACCGGCTCCTTAAGACCATCGGCAAGGGTAACTTCGCCAAGGTGAAGCTGGCTCGTCACATCCTGACCGGGAAGGAGGTGAGCTCGGGGACGGGGGGGGCATGGCTGCCCCCCCAGCAGGTAGCGGTGGGACTGCCGCCACAGCCAGCCCCTGTTTGTCAGCTGGCAGTGAAATCTGGACAAATGGATGTGTTGACGGGGTTGGGGTAAAAGGAAGTGGAAATATAGAGGAGGAGGGAGAGTCGAGTCTTGGGCCTCTCCTGTCCTGAGAGGGAATCTTGGGTTTTGTGTCTCACGTGCAGGTAGCTGTGAAGATCATTGACAAGACTCAGCTGAACTCCTCCAGCCTCCAGAAAGTAAGTGCCGCACCTTCAGTTCTTTCTAAGACTCTCATCAGGGGCCAGGGATCTGCTGATCCCGTGTGGGCCACCCCCCACCCTTGAATCCCCAGTTTTAAAAATCTCTGGTCTTTTCACCGTCCCCACTGCTCCATGGCTCTGCTGCCTGTGGGGCTCTGATTGGATCCACCACGTTGACTCCCCCTGGGTGGGCTTCCTGGCCACAGGCACTGGCTCTTTAGAAGTCTTTCTGCCCTTCCCTGCCATTTGGCCTACCTATCTGACCTACTTCCTGCTCATCAGGATCGTGTTATCTTCTGACCCATGGCCCTCTGCAAAAACACACGTTCCTGGCCGTTACTAAAAACATGTGTTTGGTGATTCCAAGATCTAGAATGATCCAGGGGAGTGGCTCTAGAAGTGCAGGGATAAGAGGAGGCAGGGAGCCTGCCACCAGATTCTGTCCCAGCAGCAGTTTAGGGGATGAGTGTAGAAGGCTGGGTTCTTAGAAGCTCTACTCCAGTTTCAAACCCCTGACAGTTTGTGCAGGTTAAGGATGGGTGGTCCCAGTTTGCCTTCTCGCTTCTAAGGTCCTCTTGGCTAAAAGTCACAGACTCATCCACATGTAGTGTTCGCTAGATGAGATTGAACTTTCTCTTCCTTTACTGACAATGGGAAACTGAGGTCAGTCTTAGCTGATCCGGGGAGTCCTCCAGGTGGGAGCACATACCCAACCTGGTCAGGAAACTATGAAGAGCTGATAGGAACATGAAAAGGAGGCTTTGATTTGCAGAATGGGACAGCTTGCCAGAGAGGGGTTGACGTAGAACTGGAAACCCTCTGCCCGCTCCTCCCATGCCGGGCCCCGACAGTTAGGGGAAGGAGGAAATCTCCCGTCTGGCTCCTGAAAGGCTGTCCCTGTTCAGGTCGGTCCAGTTTCCTTGTGCCCCCATATTCCAGCTGGCCCTGGCTCAGATTTTCTGATCTTGAGTCACCTAGTTCTTTCTGTCACGAGGTAGGCTGAAATTTCCTTTTCAGGAGCACGCTGTTATTTAAGAGAGGGCATAACCTCATGCTAACAGTCAACTCCAGGGAGCTTGAGAAGCTTCGGACCTGGGGTGGGGGCTGGTTTTGAGGGAGGCACTCACGGAATTGCAGCGTGGGGGTTGAGGTACCTTGACACGCTGGCAGCCAGAACCAAGGTGCTGCCTGTGTTTTGTTAGCCCCGGGACCCCCTCAGCGTTCTTTGGTTCAGAGGCAACTTTGCTGTCATCACCAGGGCTTTCCTGCTTAGAGCTTTCCGGAAGGAAGGGAAAGAGGGCTACCCTTGACATGTTGGCTCAGAGCACACAGTGTAGCGTGCGCCGTGTGACAGCTGCCAGAGTCAGCCTGGCCGTGCCCTTTACCACCTCTTTTTCCTCCTTGCCCCTTCCTGGCTGGCTGGAGGGCACTGATACCAGGCAAATGTAGCCATTTTAAAAGCCTTTTAACATACTCTTTTACCCAGGCCAGTCTGATTCCGGCCAAATCACTCTGCTTAAATCTGATCCCGGCAGTGATTCATAGAAAGGACAGGACGGAAGAATCTAGCCCCCTCAGGGTTCTCAGCTGAGCCCAGGAAACTCCCTTTCTCCCAGAGAATATGCCTTCCAGGCCAAGTAGGTGCCCTCTGGGGGAGAACCCAGGCAGCTGCCTCCAGCCCCATTTCAGCGTTACTTACCCCCACCCCCACCCCCTGAGGTGGTGTCCAGGACCTTTCGCCTCTTCATCCCAGATAGCTGCCGCGCCAGGGAAGAAAGCGAGAGAAACCTGGGCTCTAACAAGAAAAGGGAGCCAAGTTCAGAATCGGATTCCTGAAGATTCGAAAGGCTGTCTCTTCTTTTTCAGCTCACAAAAGCTCTGAGACCTGGTTAAAGGGGAAAAAACGTGTTCAGTTTATTCCATGAAGTACACCATGAATTAGGTCCCCAGACCTCCCCCTCCCCAAACAAAACAAAACAAAACAAAATATAAACAACTACTTGTGCTCTTTGTGCAAATGGTGAGGCCTGGAAGTTACCAAAACCCCACCTCCAGTTCTCTGGCCCCCGCAGAGGGGATGGGGATCGTTTCTCTCATCTTTCTTTATGGAAGTACATGGTTTGGAGTCCCTGATTTTGTTTCACAAAGAGCGTGAGTGTGTGGAGGTGGGTTTGATTAAAATTGGCATCGGCTATATATAGGAGCGGCTTCTTCTGCCACCGCCCCAGAGGCCCAGGAGAGAAGGGCCTGCCCACCCATGCGGAGCCCTTTGACTTCTATAAACCAGAAGATGAAGCCCCCCCTCCCAAGCCCCCGCCCCTCACACAGAACAAGCTGGAGTCTGTTTTGTCACTGAACTTTAGCGGCAGCCCTGGTTCTGAATATTCATGCACACGGGCTCACACTGCCTCCTTCAGAGGCGCCCAGCCACACCCGCCTGCTCTTGGGGGTTGGAGTTGGGGAGAGTGCAACAGAGGACCCATGGCCGATGTATCCAGATGCTGAACACAAGGGTGCAAGTCGTTAGAGGCCAGCTTCCCTCCTGCTGACGAGTCTGCCTTCGTACCCCTTCACCTACTTCTCAGCCATCAGGGACGGGCCTGGGTGACCTGGACCCCGCCCCATTTCTTTCCTTGGCCTGTTTTCTCTCTTGGGAGAAGCCGCCGAGCCGTGGCTTTGTTTGGAGGGGGCCTGAGGGGAGCAAGCTAAGCCAGCGTGACCCCCTGGTATTTTCTTTCCCAGCTGTTCCGCGAAGTAAGAATAATGAAGGTTTTGAATCATCCCAACATAGGTGAGAACCAGATTTCATTCCTTCCTTCCTCCCCTACAGGACGGCTCTGCTTCCCAGCCTGTATCCCTCCCCGAGGTGGTGCTTTCTGGAGTCGGGAGTCTGGGAAGCTGCCTCTGGGGATGCCCAGCTCAAAATCCAGCCCTGCCTCTGGCACCTGGGGCTCTTCTTAGTAGCATGGCTGCCATGAGAGGAGCTTACCCTTTTTTTTGGGGGGGGGGGGGAGCCTTTCATCCCCAGGATGTCCCTGGTCGCATTAGGGCTCAGTGTGTGGCCCGTCCTACTTCTCTGACTCACGGCTTGGCCCTTTCCTTTGCAGTTAAGTTATTTGAAGTGATCGAGACTGAAAAAACTCTCTACCTTGTCATGGAGTACGCTAGTGGAGGTAAGTGTGGAACTGCCTCTTCCCGTGTGCCCCCGGGTCCCCCAGTCCCAGGAAGCTCCGACCTAGACCCCACCCCGTGTCTTGCAGGAGAGGTGTTTGATTACCTGGTGGCTCACGGCAGGATGAAAGAGAAAGAGGCTCGAGCCAAATTCCGCCAGGTGGGTGTGGGTCCCTTTGCGGAGTGTGGCCCCAGCCTCTGCCCTTTGGGGTTTGGCCTATGAGGAGGTGCTGCCTGTCTCTGAGTGGCCTGTGCAGGGTCCTGCGAGCTCTGCTTATCTATATGGCAGATTGGAACTAGGTCACCGACTCACAGGTCCGCCATCCAACCCTCGGGTGCCCCTGGCCTAACCCTTCTTCCTTCCTTTCAGATAGTGTCTGCTGTGCAGTACTGTCACCAGAAGTTTATTGTTCATAGAGACTTAAAGGTAAGGCGTGCCCTCGTCTCCTGTCTCGGGGTCAGGTTTGGGTTGTTCACCCTCTGTCAACAGTGTCCTAATAACCTTCAGGCTCTGAGAGTTCAAGGAAACTCCAGCTTGTAATTTTTTGGAAGTGATGAGGAAGCCCCTTGGGCCGTTTCTGAAATCAGCCTTACAACTGGACTTAGCTGTCATCTAGCCGGCGAACAGGGTCTCTGCCGCCTCCGCTGGGCACGTCCCCTTCCAGGGTTGCCAGGCGCCGCAGGAGAGCTGCGGGCTCCGCTGGCCCTTCCGGCGGCTGACTGAGGGCGCAACGGTGACTGTCCCACCGCTGCCCGCCCAGCTGCTCTGCAGGTGCGCGCCTGCTCAGCCCTCTCCCTGAGACAGCAGAGTGTGGACTCCCCTGGAGGCGCCTGGCCCCCGAGTCCTGGCAGACATGACCGTGATTAACACGAGCCTGACGTGGCAGCGGAAGCCTGCCACAGCTCACGGCATCTCCGAGCCCTCAGATGCCCGCGCACTCCCATGGCTGCCTGTGTGAGGGGTGGCCTGCGTTGGCCCCCTCCGGGCCAGCCCCTTCACACTGACTGAAGGTGGAGAAAGTTCTGAGACCGAAGACGACCTCTGTTTATATTCCCATCCCCCTCAGCTCCTTCCTGTTCAGTGCCTTCCTGTGGTCCGCTCCCTCCTCACATCTTCCATCTTCCCTCCCAGGCAGAAAACCTGCTCTTGGATGCTGATATGAACATCAAGATTGCAGACTTTGGCTTCAGCAATGAATTCACCTTTGGGAACAAGCTGGATACCTTCTGTGGCAGCCCCCCATATGCCGCCCCAGAGCTCTTCCAGGGCAAAAAATACGATGGACCCGAGGTGGATGTGTGGAGCCTGGGAGTTATCCTGTATACACTGGTCAGCGGGTCCCTGCCTTTTGATGGACAGAACCTCAAGGTGGAGTGAAGCACAGGCTTAGATCTTTAAAAATAAATAAATAAATAATAACATTTATATATTGAGAGAGAGTCAGAGATACAGCGTGAGCGGGGGAAGGTCGAAGAGAAAGCGAGACATAGAACGTGAAGCTGGGGCTCTGGGCTCTGAGCTGTCAGCGTAGAGCGCGACATGGGGCTCGATCTCACAGACCGTGAGATCATGACCTGAGCTGAAGTTGGACACTCAACCAGCTGAGCCACCCAGGTGCCCCAAAAAAGGTTTTATTTTTACGTAATCTGTACAATGAACGTGGAGCTCAAACTGCCAACCCTGAGATCAAGAGTCAGTTGCTCCACCGACTGAACCAGCCAGGTGCCCCAGGCTTAGGTCATTTTTATTGCTTCTCCTTTGCATTCTCAGCCTTTGGTCTTACCCCTGACCTCTCTCCTTTGCCACCTGTACACTTTTCCCAAGCCAGAACTTCAGAGGAGGGCTGGGTCTTCTGCACCCAGCGTAATGGCCTCAGTTCTTTCCTCTAGGGACGGGTTAGATTAGATCCTGTTTCCGCTCACCTTTCCGAGTCACTCAGGATGGCAGGGCCTCGGGCTGGTCAGGCTAATGGGCACAGGGCACTTGACATCAGTGCCTCTCCGGTGTGGTGCCTTGTCTCTGGCTCTCTGTCTCCTACCGTGTTTCACATATATCTAGCTGGTCAGTCTTAAGCTCTCAGAAGCCTGGATATTAGGTTTCTTCCCTTGGCCTTGGGGTGATTTAAATTTCTTTCCCGCTGGGGCACCTGGCAGGCTCAGTCTGTAGAGCAGGAGACTCTTGATCTCAGGGTTGTGAGTTCAGGCCCCATGTAGGGCATAGAGCTTACTTAAAAATAATAATAAATTTCTCGGGCGCCTGGGTGGCTCAGTCGGTTAAGCGTCCGACTTTGGCTCAGGTCATGATCTTGCAGTTGATGGGTTCGAGCCCTGCGTTGGGCTCTGTGCCGACAGCTCAGAACCTGGGGCCTGCTTCTGATTCTGTGTCTCTGTCTCTTTTTGTCCCTCCCCTGCTTGTGCTCTGTCTCTTTCTCTCTCTCAAAAATAAACAAACATTAAAAAAATTAAAAAGTAATAATAATACATTTCTCTCCTACTGTAGGAGCTACGGGAGCGGGTACTGAGGGGAAAATACCGCATTCCGTTCTACATGTCCACGGACTGTGAAAACCTGCTTAAGAAATTTCTCATTCTCAATCCCAGCAAGAGAGGCACTTTAGAGGTGAGCAGCCAGGATCCCAGCTGACTGGAAAGCCCTTGGTTCCTTGGGACGCCTCCGAGCTGAGTCCCCTTCCTCCCTGCCCTTAATGCTTCCCTTTGCTCCCCCAGCAAATCATGAAAGATCGATGGATGAATGTGGGTCATGAAGATGATGAACTAAAGCCTTATGTGGAGCCACTCCCTGACTACAAGGACCCCCGGCGGACAGGTGAGGCTCTACTGAGCCGTGAGATTCAACTCCCTAGGACTCAGGACCAGCCTTAACTGTGTGTCCCCCCTGTGCAGAATTGATGGTGTCCATGGGTTACACACGGGAAGAGATCCAGGACTCACTGGTGGGCCAGAGGTACAACGAAGTGATGGCCACCTATCTGCTCCTGGGCTACAAGAGCTCTGAGGTGTGTGCCCCCTGCTCTGTTCCCTGCTGGCCAGCTTTGCTGTCACTGGCAACCCTGTGCTTCTGGCACCCGTTGAGGGCAGAAGCTCCTCTCTGAGTAGGTGCGCTTTCTTCTGACGAGTTTTAAGCCTCAGCTCTGGTGGGTAAAGCTCTCTGGCCTTTGCTTTCACTGGTTTCTGTCAGTGAAGGGCTAGGAAAGCCGGTGGGGTCTAGGCCTGGGTCCGGGTCTCCACATGGGTGAGTAGATCTGGCTCGGTGTGTGTTGCTTAGGCTGGGTCTAGGTCAGTCTGGCTGGATCACTTCTTTGTTGATGGAGAAAATCTGTGTGTCTGTTTCCACGTGTTTGTGTCCCTCCGAGTTGGGAGGCGCCTGTCTCTGGGTGTTCGGGTGTGTGGGTCTCTGTGCTCTTCTTAAGCGGGTCTTGAGTCTGCACCGCTGGTGTCTGGCTCTCTCTGTCTGTGTGCCTGTATGTTTGTGCCCCGTCTGTTCATCTGGAGGCTTCGTGTTTGTGCCCGTGCCCATCTGGGTAACCGTGTTGGTGTGAGGCCACGGGTGTGTGCGTGGGAGGGTGGTCTTGCGCGCCATCTGTGTGTCCCCACACGCACTCCTGGCCTCCCCGGCCTGCTCTCCTCCTGGAAGTGTGGGACTTAGCCTGGTCAAGAACAATCTTGTTGGGAGCAGGAGGGTGTGCTCTCGCGGTCTGAATGTGTGTTCTTACGAGCACATGTGTCCCTCTCCGGGGGTGGGGGCTCTTGCGTGTGCTGGGGGCCGGGAGTCTCTTGCTCTGTTCGTCGGGAGCCGTGTCGGGGCCTGCGTGTCTGCAGGATGTTTAGACGCACCTGGGTCCTGCAGGAGCACGTCCTGGGGTGTCCGGGAAGGACTTGCATCAGGCAGAGCGGTGTGAAGTGGGTCCCTCTGCGCGCATGTCCGCGTGATTTCTACCCTCCTGTTTATCTGCCTGCAGCTGGAGGGTGACACCATCACCTTGAAGCCCCGGCCTTCGGCTGATCTGACCAACAGCAGTGCCCCTTCCCCCTCCCACAAGGTACAGCGTAGCGTCTCTGCCAACCCCAAGCAGCGGCGCTTCAGTGACCAGGGTGAGTGCTTCGGGGAGTTGCGGGCAGCGGACTCACCCCTGTCCTGAAAGGACATGGCCTCTAGGGGCTAGGGAGGACCCCGCTGAGTCTCTGTCCCAATTCAGCCACGTCTTAGTAGCGTGGCTTTGGGCAAGTCACTTCCCTTCACTCGCCCTCTGTGAAATGGGGTTTACGGGGAGCGCCATGTACATGGCCGGCCCTCAGCTGGCCCCTCGCCCTTACCCACTCCTGCCATCCCTCTGCCCCCGCAGCTGGTCCTGCCATTCCCACGTCTAATTCCTACTCTAAGAAGACTCAGAGTAACAACGCAGAAAATAAGCGGCCTGAGGAGGACCGGGAGTCAGGGCGGAAGGCCAGCAGCACGGCCAAAGTGCCCGCCAGCCCCCTGCCCGGCCTGGAGAGGAAGAAGACCACCCCCACCCCCTCCACGGTGAGCGTCCCACCTGCCCTGGGGCCCGTCCGCTCCGAGCAGCTCCCTCCGGCTGCCCCCCTGGCCTCGCCTCCAGGGCCGTTTTTGCTTACTGTATGAAGCCTACCCCCCACGAGGCAAAGCAGAATCCTTTCTTTTCCTGGAGCCGGCTCTGTGAGCAGAACACTGGTTTTCTGTGGTACAGCTCTGCCCTCTGTTTCCCACAGAACAGCGTCCTCTCCACCAGCACAAATCGAAGCAGGAACTCCCCCCTTTTGGAGAGGGCCAGCCTTGGCCAGGCTTCCATCCAGAACGGCAAAGACAGGTGAGCGGACCCAGGCCCTGCCTGCCACGCCCCCCTCCCCCACCAAGAGCCGTCTCATGGCGGTGGTCTGGCAGCAGCCCCCTCCCCTCCCCCCACCCCCGCTCCCTGGAGTTCCGTCCTGGCTCTGTCCAGTCCAGCCTGTCCACGCGCCAGCCCCTCCTCCCCGCCACCCCCCACCCCGAGTCTCTGTCCCCTGTGCTCCTGTGACTGCTCCTTGCAGCGGGCACACCAAGGGAGACCCCATGGTCCTCTCGGGGGCATCCTTGCCTGACTTGGGGGGTTTTCTTTTTTTTTTTTTTCATTAGTTAGTTCTCTTGTTTATTTGTTTATTTATTTATTTAAGAACTGTTTGCACCCAGTGTGAGGCTCGAACTCACGGCCCCAAGATCAAGAGTTGCATGCTCTTGCGACTGGGCTGGCCAGGCGCCCCCGCCTTCTTGCTTCTTGACTGCAGCTCGGGCTCAGCAACTGCGCTCCTCTAGGCTCCAGTGCCTGAGGCTTTGTTCTGGCGGCCCCAGCTCAGGGCAGAAGTGAGAGATGCCCACCAGAGGGGCGTCCGTGTTGAGGGTGACCCAGCTGTGCCCGTGAGAACAGAGCTCCCCTCGCTTTGACTGTCGGCATCTTTTGGTGTGTTGCGTTCTTGGCTCCATCTCTTCTGAGCTTAATGAAAATTCCCCAACACCCTGCTCTTTCTGTCGACAAAACATCCTTGTTCTTAGAATTCTCAGGGGACCAGTGCAGCCCCGGAGGCAGTTCCCTCCTGTCGGCTTTTCTGCACTTTGGGTTTCCTCCCCCGGGTTCTGGCCCGCCTCGCTTCCCACACCCGGGGCTCCGCTCGCTCCCCAGCCCCGTCTGCCTTGTCTCTGACTGGAGTCCTGTTGCTGCTCCCCACACCTGCCCTGCCTGCCCCGCCCCTGCTTCCTCACCTGAGCCTCCTGCCCCCACCCTGCCCCTAACCCAGGCCTCTTCGCTGCTTTTGTCTCCTAGCCTAACCATGCCAGGGTCCCGGGCCTCCACGGCTTCTGCTTCCGCCGCAGTCTCTGCGGCCCGGCCCCGCCAGCACCAGAAATCCATGTCGGCCTCCGTGCACCCCAACAAGGCCACTGGGCTGCCCCCCACGGACAGTAACTGTGAGGTGCCGCGGCCCAGGCAAGTGTGCTGGGGCAGCTGGCGCACCTGGTGCCCTCAGCCTGCTCCCCCCGCCCCCCCCAACAAGTTCTCCCCCCTCCCTGGGGGCCCTGCTCTGTTCTTGGCATCTTAGCCACAAGCAATGGTTCTGTCCCCTGCAGTCAGGAAATGGAACAAAAAAATAGCTTAATGCCCCTCTTTTCCTCCAGTTCTCCCTCTCAGAGCAGATATGCAAGAAGCCGTCCCGAGGCTCCAGAAGGAAGCCTTTCTGTTCTGAGCCTTCCTGGACTTCCTTAGGACCCCAGGGACAGTCAGCATCAAAGGGACTCAATCCTTGAGGGTTGGTCAACATTGTCCCCTTGAGGCTCCAGTGTGCCTAGCTCCCAAGGAGCCACTTCTGTCCGGCCTGTTCTGCTCTCCACACACGTATCCTCCCTCCCTCCCTCTCTCCCCTCCCCCCTCCCAGACCGGCCTCTTCCACCTCCATCCAAACGTCCTCCTTTCTGGTGTCCTCAGTGGTCACACCCCTTCCTTCTGTGTCCTCCGTGATGGCTGCCTCCACCCCAGCATCCCCCCTCCCCTGTTCCTACCCCACGGTGCCACAGGTACTCGCTGGTGATGGCTGGTGATGGCATGCTCGGGCCCTGATGCATTTCCCCCACCCCCACCTCTCTTCCCACAGCACAGCCCCCCAGCGTGTCCCTGTCGCTTCCCCCTCCGCCCACAACATCAGCAGCAGTGGCGGAGCCCCAGACCGAACTAATTTCCCCCGGGGCGTGTCCAGTCGAAGCACCTTCCACGCTGGGCAGCTCCGGCAGGTGCGGGACCAGCAGAATTTGCCCTACGGTGTGGCCCCGGCCTCTCCCTCTGGCAACAGCCAGGGCCGGCGGGGGGCCTCAGGGAGCATCTTTAGCAAATTCACTTCCAAGTTCGTACGCAGGTGAGTAGGGGGCTCAGGGTGGCAGAAATAATGAGGCCAGGTCTCCCTACCTGCCTGGGGGTGGGGAGGGGGACTCTCGGCACTAGGCTTGGGTCCTGGGGTTAGAAGAGGCCTTAGGAAGCCTAAGAGATGGGGTCTTTGTCAGCACCTCATGATCCCAGACCCGTCTGTCCATCCTTCTCAGGCTCTCCCCAACTCCGGTACACACCCCTCGTTCTCTGGCCCCGAGAGCAGATGGCCAATGCCGCCTCCTCTCTAGGAGAGTGTGAACTCAGATGCTAAAATAAAAGCCCCCCTCTTCTCTCCTGGGTTCCCATGGAAACTTATATTTGGTGACGCAGCTGCAAAGTCATGAGGCCTGGGCCAGGCTGGGCCAGCAAGGGGAGTGTTTCCGGGTCCTCCGTCTCACCCCCTCTGACCTCCTTTCCCCCCACTCGGCTGGTTAAGTCCACTCCCTCTGCCCCAGCCGCGTCTTTCTGCCCCGGGCTCCCCAGGACGGAGGCCACAAATGAAATAGCTGGTGGGGGCCAGAGTGGCCTCCTCCCTGCGGCCCGGTGCGCTGATGCCTTCCGAAGCGGCCAGCAGGGCGGGGGCTCTCTTCGGGAGGTTTCTCACACCTGGCTCCCAGCCTCGCCAGAGAGACCACTTTAGTTCTTGCGGTGCAGCCAGCAGTCCTGCCTGGCGGGGTGCCGCCTGTCACCCCCCCGCACCCGTTGGCTCTCCCACCTCAGGGTGGCTCCAGAAGCAGCGGCGGGCTTGGGGAGAGCAGCCTTGCTGCCCTTCCTGCTCACGTCAGTCCGCTCAGCTGGAGTAGAGACGGCGCCCCTCCCCAGCCCTGGGATTCAGGGCGGCCGGGCGGAGCGGGCACAGGTCACCACGTCTAGGACTCTAGTCTCGCTGAGCGGCTCTTCCACAAACGGGGTGACCGTTGAACCTGTAAAGCCCACTCCCCACCTGCTTATCCACATACTGTCTTGTTGGTTTTTTTTTTTTATTTCTTTTTTTATTTTGTCTTTTTTTGTTTGTTTTTTTAGAAATCTGTCTTTCAGGTTTGCCAGAAGGTAGGCGTTCAGCCCGCTGTGTGTGTGTGTATGTGTGTGTGTGTCTGTGTCCTGTGTCCTGCCTCCGTCGTTAACTCCCCTTTTCTGGCTCTTGCTCCCTCTTCCATCTGCTAACCACGTCTGTGTGGCCCTCTCTCTGCCATCTTAAAGGGATGAAGACCGCCTCTGACTGGGTGGCCACTCAGGGCAGATGGCTTTGAAAATGAGGAGCCTGTCCACGGGCAAGAGGGATCTTCTCAGGAATTCTCCCTTTAAGATTGCCTCCTACCCCCCACCCCAGGTTTGGGTTTCGGTCACAAGCATCGGGTTCCTTTCCTGGCCTTTCCCCTTGTCTGTGCATGCGCTGTGAAGGGGCTCCATGACGGTTGCAAGTGCATCTGGGACGGTATCTCGTTGTGGGTGTCCTGGTCTCTCCCTTCTCTGGTCCCCTGAACTTCAGGGCTGTGTGACCCCTTGACCCTGTCCTGTGGATAACAGCACTTTGGAAGTACTGCAGGGACGCCAGGGTCCTGAGGCTTCAGTCTGATGCTTCCAGGCCCAAGGAGCCTTTGCCTCACAAGTGGGCACAGCACCCCCTTCTGGCAGCTCCTGTAGAACTAGCCCCACCACCACCACCACCCAGCACACCTCCTGCCTCCAGCTGTATCTGGACGAATCAAGCCACCTCTCCTCTGGGCCGTGTTCTCCCGATAGGGACTATGGTTTCCAGAGAGCCAGGCCGGGGGCCAGAACGTTCAAAGGCGGGAGCCATCTACCCCATAGTCCTGGCAAAACAGTGGGACACCCCCCCCCCACACACACACACACCTGCTGAAGCGACTCCCTTCCTAAACTCCCTTCCCGGCTGTGCCACCCTCCGGCCCTATCCTCATCCTCTCTGGAGGCCCGGGTGGACCAGATACCAAGCTGGAGACCCAAGGGCCGGGTTGGGAGCACCAGTTCCCCAAGGCTGTCAGCCCAGGCCCTGTGCTGGAGTCTAGGACACCTGGCAGGCATGTTGGTGACGAGCTGACTAGTGGCCAAGACAGGGTCTTTAGGCCTTCCCCTGTGCACCCACTGCTCCCCACCCAGC
Organism: Proteles cristata cristata; assembly: GCA_017311185.1. NCBI lineage: Eukaryota > Metazoa > Chordata > Mammalia > Carnivora > Hyaenidae > Proteles > Proteles cristata. The sequence goes on from JAESUZ010001000.1 coordinate 624,183, forward strand.
TCTTCACTGCATGGCTGCCTGTTGACTCACGGCCCGCCCCGGTGACAGGGCGCCTCCACCTACAGGGCAGGAAGCAGGAGGGGCTGGGGAGAGCAGCAGGCTCCTTCCCCTGCACAGCCCGGGCCCCCGCTCGCGGTGCGCTTGTGTGCATTCGTGTGTCTGTTGTGTCTTCGTGTTCCTTTTCCATGTGCCGCTGCTGCGCGCGCTCTCTCATCTTCCTCACGCCCCTGCCCGCCTCTGCAGTCCCCAGTATCCCAGCTCCGGGCACCCATCTTCCCGCCAGGAGCTGGAGAAGCCGCTCAGCGGGGCCAGATCTCTTCCCCACTCCCCCTCCCAAGGTGCTGGCCCTGCCCTGCCCTCGGTCCTCCCTTCTGTCCAAGCAGATGGCCTGGCAGCCTGGCAGGCAGGGGAGTTACAGAAGAATGGGGGAGGCAGGCTTGTCCAGGGCCAGCCTCGGGGCCCTTCTCCCCATCCCCTTACCTAGGCACCCATCCCCAGGCCTGCACAGAGCCGGTCCAGCTCTTGGCCCCTTGAGCCTCCTGAGAGAGGCTTCTGTCTACCCCCCACCCCCACCCCCCCATCCCCAGCAACACACACTCTCTCACCCCAGCCCAGCCCCGCCCCTTCTTGAGGCCGAGGGCTCTGGGGCCTGGGTGCCCTGATGGTGAAGACCCATTCACAGCACGAGGCCCTGGCTGTGGGCTGGTGCAGGAGCTGCCTCCTGCTGTGGCTTGTGCTCCATGCGTGCGCCTGCACATCCACACCCTCCTCCCCGCTCCAGCAGAGGCTCCTCCTCCCCAGCACAGAGCTCCCGGAGTGGGGGGGAGGGGCCAGGCTCCCCACGTGCTGGGCTCCCTGCCCAAAAGGGACAGTCGAGCTACCAGTGTGAGGGGCTGCAGAGCCAGGCCGGCCCGCCAGGTGATGGGCCTCACCAGACCCACCCTCACCTGGGTCTGTGGCGGCGAAAGGAGCGAGAGGTCCCAGCACTAAACTCTCCCTCGCTCTGTTTTTTGAGGAACCTGAATGAACCTGAAAGCAAAGACCGAGTGGAGACGCTCAGGTGAGAGGGCCGGAGCCAGCACCGGCCCTGCCCAGGCCCCCGGGCTTGCCACGAGCCTCCTGCTCCTCTCTTCCTTCTGCCTCCTGGCACTTCCTCCGGTGGCCCTGCCTGGGCCCCACCCTCTCGGGTCCTCCCTTTGCTCAGAGGATCCCCCACGCCCCAGCTGATGTATTCTGGAAACAGGAGCCTTAGGCTGGGCAGCTGGGGGCTACAGATTCCTCCCCACCGCCCAGCTCACCCTTCTGTCCCTCGGCTGCTTCGCTGTGTCCAGCGTGTGAACTGCTCAGGGCTGGCCGCACGCGCTCCCCTTCTCTCCTCCCCCTGACCCCCCTCCCCTCTTCCGAGGAAAGAGGAAAGCACGGGACTGTGGCCGCCCTATCCCCTGCGGGGGGGCCTGGCTTCTCACTTTCTCCGCCCTCCCTGAGAGATGGAGGTGCCAACCAGCCCACCCCTTTCCCCCACCCCTTTCCCTCTCGCCCTCCCTCTGCTCCCCCGCCCCCCACCAGGTCTGCCGCTCGCTCCCTCCTCCAGCACTGTCGCTCCCTCTTCAGCATTGTCGCCTCCTCTCTGGTCTGCCAGGGTGGCTCTCCCGTGGGTGGGGTGCCTCAGCCCAGGCCTGACACCCCCCCCACCCGCCTCTGCCCTCTCCGCAGACCTCACGTGGTGGGCGGCGGAGGCACCGACAAAGAAAAGGAGGAGTTTCGGGAGGCCAAGCCACGCTCCCTCCGCTTCACGTGGAGCATGAAGACCACGAGCTCCATGGAGCCCAATGAGATGATGCGGGAGATCCGCAAGGTGCTGGACGCGAACAGCTGTCAGAGCGAGCTGCACGAGAAGTACATGCTGCTGTGCATGCACGGCACGCCGGGCCACGAGAACTTCGTGCAGTGGGAGATGGAGGTGTGCAAACTGCCGCGGCTCTCTCTCAACGGGGTCCGGTTTAAGCGGATATCGGGCACCTCCATGGCCTTCAAAAACATTGCCTCCAAAATAGCCAACGAGCTCAAGCTTTAACAGGCTGCCGGGAGTGGGGGGCGACGGAGGCGGGCCAGCTGGACTTAGCTGCTGGGGCCGGGCTCCGACCCACCTGGGCGAGACTGCAGAGATGGATCGGTGTGTCTCCCCCTGCTGGCGCTTCTCCCCTCCCGCCCTTCTTGGTTTTTTTGGTTTTTTTTCTTCCATGTTTGGGGGGGGGACAGGAGATGGTTCTTTCCCCCCAACATTTGCCCCTGCCCAGAAAGCCTCCCCCTCCCCCCCACTCCCCCCACAGGAGGCCAAGGAAGGGGAGGGGGGGGCAGGGCTCCCCCTCGGTACTGCGGTTGCACAGAGTATTTCGCCTAAACCAAGAAATTTTTTATTACCAAAAAGAAAAAAGAAAAAAAAAAAAATCCCAGCGGCCACCTTTCCTCCCTGCCCCATCGGGACAGTCGAGACTGGATCTGTGGGGTTTCCCGGGAGGGTGGCTCAGGGCTGGAACACTCTCAGGCAAGAGTGGTGGAGTTCCCTGTCAGGCCCTCCGCCAGGCCCACTTTGGGCTTCTCCCCTCTCCTTCCCTCCTTCCCCTCCAAGCAAACCACCAGAGGTGGCCTTCCCCTGACCTCAGGCCCCAGGGCTGGAGAGGCCCTGACGCCCGGTCGGGGGCCGTGGGGGCGGGGCGCTGCGCAGCCCGGGGTGGGGGTGGGGGGCCTGCGGCTGCTCCGGGTTGGCAGGCGAGGCTGGGGGCGGGGGGGGGGGTGGGGGGACTCCAGCCACCTCCACACTGTATCCTCTGCCCCTCCTTCCCCAGAGCTGGGCATTTCCTTCCACAAGCTGCTGTGGGGACTTTTGTTCCCCTCCTCAAAAGTCTGTGCCATCTTCTCCCACCCCTCCTGGGTAGAAGGCGGGGCTGACCCCAGGGCTGGGAGAGGGGAGGGGACTGCAGGGCAGATGGGCTCCTCGGCCCCCAGGGGGCCGCCTGGGCTGCTAGTCTCCGGAACAGGGATGCTGGGCACTCTCCGTTATGGGAGAGCCTTTGTCTGAAAGCACAGCCCCTCACCATTCCTCCCCCCTGCCCCTTCATTGGCATTAATCTGGGCACCAGCTAGTTCCATAGCAGTGACTCCCCCTCACCACTCCTCTCTCGGCCTTGCCTTTTCTTCCTGACACTGTTGCCCCTCCTCTCAGGAGACACTGCCCAGGGCCTCCACGGCCCCCCTGGCAGGAGGCTGGCTAGGGCAGCAGGGCCAGGGCCGGGAGCATCTGCCCTCCGGGGGGTGGGGGGGGCAGAGAGGCCTAGTGACTCCCAGCTCGCTAACCTCTTTGGCCAGTGTGGGAGTGGCTGGTTATGGGCGCTTGGCTGGTGGCGGCCGCTGCATCCCTTAATTTATTTCTCTGCTGTTTCTGTTCCTGAGAAATTGGGGGAGGGGGTCCTGCAGAGGCTGCCCCCGCCCTCACCTGAGTTGTACATTTTTTTGTGATGGGTTTTATTTTTTATTTTATTATTTTATGTTTTTTTTTTTTTTTTGATTTATGATGACTCCGCCCCTACTCATAACTCCCCCCTTTCCCAGCCCAGGCTCCCACCGGCAAGTGGAGCCCTTGGGGTCCCAGGAAGGGGCCTAGCCAACCTCAGCCCTCCTGCCCCAAGCCCCAACTGCTGGGGGCTCGGGCTCAGGCTCCGACCAAGGGCTCCCCCTCTCCCTTCTTTCCTCTCTTCCTCCCTCCCCATCCCTCCTGCCCAGTGGAACAGCCCAGGTGCTCTTCTGAGGGGCCTGGAGGGCATGGCTTGGCTCCCAGAGGGGGTGGTGGCCTGTGGGGGGCCTCCCAGGCAAGGTGGCCCCTCCCCACCCACCCACCCCCCCTCACCCGCACTTAGTTTCTCCTCTGGATCAAACACGTAATAAAGAGAATGTTTGGAATCTGAGCTGCCTCCTTCTGTTTCTTCTCCCAGCCGGGCAGGGACCCAGTCCCCGAGGGCACAATGTGGCCCAGCCCGCCAGCCCTGCGGGACAGAATGGGACAGAATGGATTCCCGTCTGGGACCTGGGGGAGGCCAGTGCTGGGTGGCGGCTCCCTCCCACCCTCAGGGCACCGACAGGAAGCAAAGCCCAGGGCCCTCAACAGCAAGGAGAGAGCACTCTGTGAACTTGGAACATTTTATTTATTTTTTAAAAACATTGAAAAATAAACCCATGTCTGCATATGTTCCCAGCCCTCCTTTCTCTAGGCTTCTGGGCAGTGGGTAGAGCGGGCACCCTCAGAGCTCCTCGGCGCTTCTGGGCAGGCTCCCGCCGCCCATCCAGTCCTGCCACGCTGAGGCCGCAAGGCACCTCTGCCCACCTCCCCCCTCTAGCCCCCTCCCCACCTCACCCTGACTTATTGCTAAAAGAAAGGAAAGAGGAAGAACAGCGCCTACACTGTCCTCTTCCCCCATCCCCCAAGCTAAGGTCACTACCCCCTCTACACAAAGGCCAAGGCCAAAGGCCAAGCCCCAGCAGACTAGGAGGCAGCCATTCCAGCCCCAGCCAGGAAGAGACAAGTAGCCTCAGGCCAGTTCAGAAGGCCCCTGAGTCCCAGGCACCCCTGGGGTGGGGGCAGAGACTCGGCTGCCCATAACAAGTGTAACAAGTGTAGGACCCACAGGTCTAGACTGCCCGCTGGCAGCTCCAGGTCTTGGAAAGACCTGGCCAAGAGCTCTAGTCCCTTCTGTCTTCAGTGAAGCCAAAGGTGTCCAAGGACAGCCAGCCACGGGGTTCCGGGGCCCCTCAGGTGGGTGGAGGGCCGCAGGGCTCAGAGTGAGGGTGCCGGGGGCTCCAGAGGGGCTCCGATCAGGGTGGGCGGGGGCTGAGGGCCAGGGCGGGCACTGTGGCGGGAGGCAGCCAGAGCGGGGCGGATGAGAGGTGGCGGGGGCTGGTTGGGGGCCAGCCGGGGCTGGAGGAAGCGGCCCTGCTGGAGTGGGGGTGGCTGGCGGAGCAGAGTGGGAGCCGTCGGCAGAGGGGGCCTCAGCAGCGGGGGCGGCTGGGACAGTGAGGTGGGGGGCGGAGGAGGGGGTGGCACAGCGGGTAACGATCGGGGCACAGATGTCGACACGGACGTGATCTGCACCTGGGCGGAGAGAAGGGAGACCAGACTCGAGTGCGCCCTGGGTCCCCGTCCACAGAAGGAGCCCGGCTCCCTCTCCTCCCGTCCCCCAAGGCGGCTTCTTCCGACCCCTCCTCACCTCGTCGTCTTCCTCTAGGGCTGGGGCTGGCAAGGGGGCCCCTCGCCTCGACTCCTCCATGGGGACAGGAGCCCCGGGGGCCCCGTCCTGCTCGGCCTCCCACTCCTGCAGCACCTCCTCCAGATTGAAGCGGCGCCGGTAGCTCACGAAGAAGGTCTTCACCTGGGTCAGAGTCTTGTTCCCAATCACCTCTGCAATAGCCCCAAAGTCCTTGCCATACCTACGGATGGCTGTGAGGGTCAAAAGGGCAGCAAAGTGTGAGCGCCCCGTAGAACGAGTTCCTTCCCCGACCCTTCTCCTCCGCCCCAGCTTCTTGGAGGATGGGGGGAGATGCCTGGGGCTCTGCACGCTCCCCGCCGTCTAACCCACCTTGAACCGCCAACAGCTGCTCATCCGTGGTCCAGCGGGAGTTGAACTTGGTGTTGGCCTGGAGAGCAGGGAACATATCCTCTAGACTCAAAATTCAAAATTCGGGCAACAGAGGCCCCGCCCTCCAAGCAGACCTCCCCTTTCTGCTCTGCTCCACACCGGAAGCCACCTTACCTCAGGGGGGCGCAATGGGTCGATGCCACCCTCCAGCGCCTGGCGGAGGCTGCTATTGGTCTGCTTCATGCTTTGTACCTGAAAAGGCCAAGAAATGCCACGTTGAACTCTCCTGCCAGAGAGGCCACCAATACCAACTCTCGCCACAGCTCTACTGCCCAAAACAGCTCCGGCCGCCCCCTTTCCAGCACGCCCCTCCCTCAACAGCTCAGTAGGGGGAGACCCTGGGGTTCTCCCCCACTCGCAGACCAGCTTGTATAAAAGACTCAGAAAAGAAGGCCACGGTTACTCAAAAGCCAAAGAGGACGGAGTAGAGGCAGGCTCGGCGCCTGCGCCACACCACACACCCTACCCCGCAGCTATTCCCAAAACGTAGTTCCCAGCCACCGGTCGCCCGCCCCTTCTTTTCTCAGGCCCTCACCTGGCGCTTGAGAGAGATGAGCTGCGAGTCAAGGCCTCGAAGCGTGAGGTTGGCAAGGTCGGGGCTCCCTGACACGGCAGTGAGGCCCTCGGGGCTCAGGTACATGCCCTTGGGTGGGCGACGCCGGGTTCGCAGCGGGTGGTGGCGGTACTGAGACCCCTGAGCCTCCTTCTTCCCAGGGCCTGGGCGGGTATTCAGGGGCCGAGAGGGCAGAGGCTGCCAGGGAAAGGAGAGGGGTGGGTGGTGAGGAGCCCCAGGATGAGGCAGGCGAGTAGGCTGGGCCAGACCAGCGCAGGGACGGGGGGGGGGAGGTGGGGGGTAGGCTCACCTCTCTCTTGGGGTCTCCAGCATCTGGCTCTCCCTCACTCACGGCTCCCCGTCCCTCTTCGAGCTCATCACTATGACACAGGAGCCAAGGAGGGAGTAAGGCAGAGGCCAGGGCCCCCAGAGCTCAGCTTGCCCCGCCCCTGGGCCCCCGGGGCCCCCACCTGTCTTCTTTGTCTTTTCGGCCCCCCAGCCGCCGAGCCTGTCTGTCCATCACACTGGTCCGGCTGCGGGTCTTCTTCCACGAGTAGTAATACTTTACCAGGCTGGGGATGAGCTTGTCGGGCAGCTGGAAAGACAATGCCAGGGGCTGGGACCCACCTAGGACCCTGGGCCCCGGGCGGGCTCATCAGAACGGAGGGGCTGAGGCCCGCTGGCCAGGGCGAATGGGCTTTTACCATCTGCTGGATCCGCTGGAAGCACTTGCCGTGGAAGCCAAAGGCCTGTTCAAACAGCACCTTGTCCTCCACGGTCCACTCGTCAGGGAATGGGGTGAAGTTGGCCAAGTCGGCCAGGGACTTCTCCACGTCGTGCTTGTGCCACAAGAGCATGCCCAGCGCCTGGCCCAGGACAGGGAACAACTCGTGCTCAGCTGCGCCCAGCCCCGTCCCGTCCCCACCCCAAATCCCTGTGGGGCCAAGGCTCACCTGCTCGATGTTGTAGCCGTGCTTCTCCTTGGCCATGGCAATGTACTTGTCAACTGCGGGGGTGGGAGGGGCCCGGCAACGGAGAAGGGGTTACAACTCCTGACCTGAACCAGCCCAGACAGGGGCGAGGCCCCCTGAGCCCGAGCCCCAGGGCAGGGGCTGAACCCACACACCTCGGCCTCCAGCCCACTTCTGAGAAGAGCTGGCCACCAAATGGCACAGACTCCCCCCCGCCAAGCCCCCAGCTCCCAGAGATGGGAAGGAACCGAGGTCCCGCCCCACTCACGCTTGGCATCGGACACACAGTGGTTGGGCGACCACACGAGCATCCCCTTCAGTTCCTTGTTGCTGTAGCGTGCAGGGCTCTCTGAAAGACCAGAGCGAGAAGGATGAGCCTGGCGGCACTGGCCTGGGCCCATGGCCGGAGGGTGGCAGCGGAATGGGGCCTGTGAGGTGAGGCCCAGAAGGGAAGGAGGGACAGAGACCCAAACAGGAAGGCAGAGCAGGAAAACCAGCCACGCCATGGGCCACCCACCCCCGCCCGCCTGCTGGTCTGTCCTTCAAGCGGGCGCCAGCCAAGGGCTCCCCCAGGTGAGGCTCAGGGCCAAGCCATGGGCCCTCGGCTCCCCTCCCTTCGCCGCCTGTCCTGCCACTCACCAGGCTTGCACTCCGGAATTACGGCCTGGTAATTGGTTCCAACGCGGATCATGCTGTCTGTGGAGCCAGGGGAGGCAGTCAGGACTCCAGGGAGGGAGGGAGGGAGGCCGGGAGAATGTGGCAGGGGTGGTGGCGGCCCTGGGGTTCTCCTTCCTGACCATCCAGGGCCCCCACCTTCTAGAAGGCTCACTTTTCCCTGATCTTCCCCCTCAGTTACCCTCAGCCACCGAAGAAACTGGAAGACGGAGAGACCCTGCCTAGTCATAACCCATGGGGGGGGGGGTTAGGGGAGAGAAGGGGCAGCAGCGATGGGGGGCGCAGAGGACAAGGGGCCAGTTTAGAGCCCAGACCAAGCAGAGCCCTTTGTTCTGGCTGGGGGGCGGGGAGAGGGTGCTGCCCCTAGACCTGGACCATAGCCCTGCAGGGAATCCAAGGCTCCTCCCCACCACATGAGCCTCACAGCTCGGTGTGCAAGTGTCTTTCCAGCCCCTGCCCCCGCCAGACCTCAGTCCCCTACAAGGTAACAAGGTATGAGCAGCCCAAACTGTGAAAAGGAGGGCCGCCTGAGTCCTTCGGAGGCTGAGGGCAGGGCGGGGGTGGGCAGGAACGCCTTCTTGGCAGCTAGGGGCCCAGCCTCCGGATTCCCAGCGCCGGCAGTCCCCAAGCTGGGGGAAGGAGCGAGGCTCCAGTCCTAGGAGGCAGGAGCCATCCGTCCAAGACGCCCGTGGGGGGCAACTCTCCCCCAGCCCCACTCGCGTCCCCGGTGCCGGTGCACCTTTAACCCTAGGCCGCCGGGCTCACCGTGCGAGTGCTCCTCCTCGCTGCTGTCATCCTCCGAGTGCGGCTGTCCGCCGTTGGGCGCCGTCTTGGCCCGGCTGCGGGACAGGATCCCGGAGCCCGCGCTCGGCTTCTCCATCACGGAGGGCATTACCCCGCCCCAGCTGCCCCGGGGGGCGCGGGAGCCTTCGGAGAGCGGCGGTGGTGGCCGCGCTCGCCTCGAGTGCCGTGCCCGGCCCGGCCTGGAGAGGTCGCCACTGAGGCTACGAGAGGCAGGAGGTCAGCGTGGCTAGGGTCCGGCGGGGCGGGAGCCCCGCGGACAGCTCAGCGCTCTCCGCGACCCCCACGGGCGAGGGCGTCAGAAAAGTTTGTGCAGAAGTGGGGTACGCGGGGGATGAGCGCAAGGTCCGGTGCGGCTGGGGCGCGCTCGCTCCGGACGCTCCACGGGCTTGGGGCTCCCCCGGAGAAGTCGGGGCGCCCTGCCTTTTGGGGCGCCTCCGAGCCCCACCGCCCTCCCGCCCACGCAGTTGAGCGAGCGGGCGCTGCGGCGCAAGTGGCGCCCCCCGCGGGCTGCGCGCCTCTCGGCTGCACCAGGATGCCCCAGTCCCCAGGCGGGGACCCCCGTCCCGACCAGACCCCTGCCTGCGACGGCAGGCGGCGGGGCCCCGGCGGTGGCGGTGGCGGTGGCGGCGGGGGCGGCGGCGGGACGGCGCGCACGGCGCGCCGCGCTGGGCAGAGTTGCCGGGAGGCGGGCGGAGCGCAGCGGCGGGCGCCGCCTCGCACCCTCCCCGACGCGCTCGCTCTCCCCGCCGCGCTCGGGCTGCTGCTCGCTCGCCCGCTCTCCGCCGCCGCTCGCTCCTCGCGCACACAATGAAGCTGCTGGCAGGGAAGTAGTGCCGGCTGCGGCCTCAGCACCCCTCCCCCAGCCGATGCCTCCGCCAGCTGAACATCTGGCCCTGGGGTGGGAGGGAGGGCCCGGGGGGCGGGGCCTGGGGGCCGGGGCTAGACCTCCAGGGGGTGGGGTCAGGACCCGGGTGGAGAGCTCTTCCCTCTGCGGGCCCCCGGGGCTCCCTGACTTTGCCCCTAGGGGAGACCCCGCTGCCCCCCAGGAGTAGCCGGGGGTCAGCTCCACCCACGCGCACACCGGCCCCGCACTCCAGTGGGCTCGGGTTACTGCCGCCTGCCCCGGGGGCCATGAGGCCGCCTGCCCGCCCGCCCGGGTGGAGCCCAGCTTTTCCTTCCATTTCCTTCCTGCCAAGGAACTCCCCGCCCCCCCCCCCTTCCGCAAGGGGGACCCCCCTCCCTCTTGCGCCCTTGGGGGCCAGAGCGGATGGGAGGCCGGACAGGCGAGAAATGAATTCTTCCAAGAGCTACTGGGCCGAAGCCTGGCTTCTGGTGCATCTGTGGGTCCCCAGGGGTCACCTCGATTCCCTGTGACTGCCGCAGTATGCACCCCCAAAACAGGGGCTTGCGGGGCATGCGGGGCCTGGGGAGTGGGACGTGTTGGGGAAGGTCTGGACTGCAGGGAGTGGAAGGAGCTGGTCTCCTCCCCACTGGGTTCACTGTCACCCCAGCTGGGAGCAGCATCCCCCTCCCCCAGGACAAGCGCGGGCAGAGTGACAGACCGGGAAGCGGGTAGAGCGGCACAGACGGAGATGGGGGAGGGGGTGGGCAGAGACTTTCAAAGCCAGACCCAGCCACCCTGCCAGGCACACAAAGAGCCAGCGCACACACCGGCGGCGGCTCTGAGCCTGCGAGCTGCGCCCGTGCCGTCCCCGCCGCCCAGGGCACGTGCTGCAGCGCACACAGGCCGAAGCCCCCGCCCGCCGCCCCTCCCATCCGGAGCCCCAGATTCCTAGACACACCTCCACCCGGGCACACCCCGCTGTGCCCAGACAGAGCCGAGCCTGCGCTAGCACCCTCCTCTCCCTTCCCTTCCTCGGCCACTCTGTAATCAGATTCCTAAATTTAGAAGCAACCCAGGGCCCAGCCAGGGATCCCCGCCCCCACCCGCTGCCTGCGGCCAGCCGGCTGGGGTCCTGCGGTCCGGCCACGACCCGGCTGGGGCCGCCCGGTCCTGGGGGCTCCTGGGGGCGGCCGGGCAAAGTCAGGCACGACCCCACCCGGCTGCGGCGCTGGCGGGCCACACGGGGCCACCCAGCCCGCGGCCACGTTGCCCGCCACACCTCGGGCCAGACCTAAGGAGCCTTTTTCCTCCTCTTAAATCATGGCTTGGGCACCAAGCCCCAGGGTGGGGAGGTGTGCACAGAGGAGGAGAAGGAATGGACCAAGGACAGGTCTGACCTAAGGGGGTCTGCCGCAAGATGAAAAGAGTCTCCCAGCCTGACCCCTCCTGAGTGGCCAGGTGCCACCTCCCGGTGCCCGACTGCCTGTGCACAGCCTGCTCGTATGATGGGAGCCTTCCATCTTGCCCACACCCGGTCCCCAATTAGGCAGGGCCTCACTTAGGCCCCCTGTGCCCCCACCGTTGCCCTCTTTCTGTACTCATACCGAGGGTCCAGGGCTCAGACCCTCACCCCGAGGCCTCGGCATCATGCTTATTTCGGCCTCCTTCCTCTAGGGCCGCCCCAGGTACCCCCAGCCACTGGCGTCCCTCCTTCTCAAGCACCCCTCCCCCCGTAAGAATCTCTTTCTGCTCTCCCTTCTCTCTAGAGCCTGGAGCTCAGAGCCAGAGAAAGATTCTGCTTTGGAGGTAGGGGCAAGGAGGGGAGGTTTATTCCTTGGAGCTGGGGGCGGGGATGGCGGGCAGTGTCTAGGCCCTGGTGCGATGAAGCTTCTGTCTGGGATGCGGGACATGACAAGGGAGGGGTACCGAGGAGTTGGGGGCAACCGTGGGGGGCCACAGTGTCCAGAGAGGAAGCATATTCCTAGTGAGCAACCCCCTCCCCAAGGGGCAATGGCGCAGGGTTAGGAGGGGGAGGGGCAAGGCCCCACCCTCCCACCTGCTGCCGCTGCCCCCTCCCCAGCTGGCCCCCTCTTTTGTGCAAAGCCACACAAAGGACAAGGGGCCCCGGCCGGCCTGGCCATCTGCTCCCAGCAGCCTGAAGGCTCTTAAAGAGACAGCACCCCCCTCCCTGCCGCCCCGGGGCTGTGGGGCGGGGTGGAGCCACGGCTCCACTGGACCTGATCTCAGTGGAACCCCAAATCCCACCCACTTTTTCCAGGCTCCCCCAGCCTCCAGGTCAGGAATCATCCTCTCCCCCCCACCCCACTCTAGGCCAGGGCACCGAGGTGCCACGTGGCCAGGAGCATGGGGGTGTGGGAGGGGAGAGTCGCTGAGAGGCAGCCCGGGGACCAGCCCCTCCTCCCCTCCAGCCTTAGGCGTCGGAGGGGCCAGCCACGCTCGGTAGCACAGCACTAGGAAGTGGGGTCCCTCACCTCCCCGAGGCCACCTCTGAGCTTTGTGAGAACCGCCGGTCTCTGGGAATCACCTCCCCGCCATTTTCACTGATGAGCTCCCACTCACCCTTCCTCGGGGAGGATGACAGAGCCTTCGTTTTGAGGGCTGCGGGCCAGGATGGCAGCCCATCGCCTTGCAGCAGCCCCGTGATCGGGACACATTTATTTCCTGCATTTCCCAGTTGAGAAAACTGAGGCTTTGCTCAGCCTTGCCCTCCCTCCCGCCGCCGCCACCACCACCACCACCACCACCACCGCGGGGCCTCAAAAGCCATGAGCCCTGTCTGAAGCCTGCCTTCCTCTCCTGGCCCCTGAGATCCTTGGGGAAGCCAGACTGCTTCCCCGCTTGGTGCTTTTGCCACGCTGCTGAGGCGCCCAAGTTTACATTATTTGTGCGATTGTTTATTTCCCGTCCGTCTCCCTGCTGGGCTGTGGGCAGGGACCGCGTCCACTGTGTTCCCTGTGTGCCCAGTACCTGGCATACAGCAGGCACTCAATATTTGCTGAATGACTAAATGCCAGGAGCCCCCCCCAGAAAGCTTCCTCTTCCCTGGCTTCCTCTGTCCCCTGCTTGTCGGGCCCCTTGCCTCCTCCCTCCTCAAGGTGAGGCAGAAGGGAAAAAGGTTGAACAGGGATGCTGGGAGAGAAAAGGAGGGTGACCTTGAGAGAGCCACTGGGCCTCCCCTCACATCTCCCTCCTCCCAAAGGCGGGGGCCGCTCCAGCCAATCCTGAACCCGCAGCCCTGCCAGACAGACTGGGACTGTCCCGAGCTCCGGCCCTGCGAGGCTGGCCGCTGTGGTGTGGTGCCTGGGACCCTGGCCAGGCCCTCCTCGGTGGCCACAGCCAAGGGGCTAAGCTTGGGGAAGGAGGAAGGCAGGCGGGAGGGGCCCCGGGGTGGGGGAGGGAGGTTGGCAGAATCTAAGCTGAAACCTGGCTGAGCACTTGGGGGAGCTCAGGGGAGGGTGCTTCCCTGGGCTGGAGGCCTGGGGGCAGATGAAGCCGGGGAAACAGAAAAGACGGCCTACAGCATAGAGGGGGCGTGGGGTGCTCCCTCCAGGGCCCGCCACCCTTCAGTCCTGCCCAGACGGGAATTCGATTCCTCCCCCTCGGCATCCCAAGCCCCTTGGGGTCATTGGAAGGCTGTGTGGCCCCAGGGGCTGCCCTCCCCCTCTCTGGGCCGCGTTAGTAATCCCCTGCACTGGCCTGCGCTCCCACCCAGGGTGGTGAAGAAGCTGAGAGAAGGTGACAGAGGTGACAATCCGGTGCTTGGCACTGCCTCAGCGCTGTGGCCGCGCGAGGAGGGAGGGAAAGGGGGTGAGGCAGGCGCATCTGTGAGTGTGGCGCTGGGGGAGGGCAGAGCAGAGCCAGGCGGGAGGTCAGCAAGGAGACCCCGGGCTTCCTGACACCCACGCCGAGGAAATCTGACTCCCTGAGCAAAGCAGGAACTGGGGAGGAAGGATCAGCAAGACCTCAGTTCAGAGAGACACGAGAAGGCGACAGGAGCTCCCTGGATCCCTGCGGGGGGGAGCTTCCAGACCCTGCAGCCAGCTCTGTTTCTCCGGAAGCCAGGGAGGGGGCCTCCCCTCGCCCTCACCTGGGCAACAGCCGGCGCCCTCTGGCGGTGACAGCATGGACCAAGGGGTCCCACCTCAGCCTGGCCACCGCTGTCCTCCCGCGGAGGCTGAGCCTGGCACCCGGAACAGCCCATTCTCCGGGGGTAAGCGTCTGGGATCAAGGGGTCCCCCCGGGCCATTTGGAGCCACTGAGCTTTAGATCCAGTCGGCAGCAAGCCTGCTTGGCCCAGAGCCACCCAGAACCTCCCAGAACAAAGTCAGGTGGAGCAGAAACCCCTAGAGAAACAGCAGAGGAGACAAGAATAGCAGGGAAAATGCAGGCGCAATGCAGGCTACAGGGCTCAGATCTGGAGTGAGTCCTGGCTCTGCTGCTCGCTTGCCGTGTGGCCCGAGCGGAGAAACTTGGCCTCTTTGAGCCTCCGTCCGTCCATCTCTCAAAGAGAATGACATCTGGCTATTGGGAGGATCCGACATCATCCCATGGACTGTAATTAGAGCCTCCATCAATGCTAGTTTCCCTCTAAAGCAGGGGTGCTCTCGAGCAGAGCCCCTCCCCAGCAGGGCTGGAAACCCCCTCTCTGCTCTGAGGTAGCCCCCGCTCTGTGGACCACCTGAAGGCCATTGCCCCCCAGGGCTCCTGGGTCTGACCTTGGAGCTAAAAGCTCTTCCTCTGTGACTCCTGACATCCTCTCTTCCCACTCCAGGTTCCTGCCTTGAGTCTGAGCTCTCTAATTCAGCACACACAGGCAGCTGGATACAGATCCTTTTTCTTTTAAGATTGAAAAAGACCTTTGTAAGGTTTCTTTATTTGGTGCGCACACGTGGGGGAGGGGCAGAGAGCGAGGGAGACAGAGAATCCCAGGCAGGCTCCACATTGTCAGTGCAGAGCCTGACGCAGGGCTCGAACTCACGAACCACGAGATCACGACTTGAGCCAAAGTCAGATGCTTAATTGACTGAGCCACCCGGGTGCCCCAAGATTTTTTAATTTTTAAGTAATTTCTACACCTAGTGTGGGGCTTGAACCTACAGCCCTGAGATCAAGACTCCGTGGTATGATTTACCGACTGAGCCAGCCAGGCGCCCCCCATCCCTTTTTTTAAAGTAATCTCTAGACCCAGTGTGGGACTGGAACTCACAACTCCATGATCAAGAGTCGCATGCTCTTCCCACTGAGCCAGCCAGGCATCCCTACGGATACAGATTCTTAAATACTGCTTGGATCGTGGCCCATTCCTGCTCAATAACCTTCCATGGCTCCTGCTTGCCTTCCAGGCAAAGTTGGAACTTCTCCCCCAGCCGGGGACCCAAGGGCCTTCTAGCCTGTTTCTGATCCAGCCAAGCAGGTCTGCTCACCATCTGCTGAGCCGTACCTGGTGCCCCAGGTGCCCCATCCACCCCGCAAACACTGGCCCAGCCTGCTATTTGCATGTCCTGTGCCCAGCCCCTCCCTGGAGACAGCTGGCACCTGGAAGCAGCTCTGCCCTGCCAGGGCACATCCAGGGGCCCCCCGGCCTAGCCGCCAGCAACCTCCTGCCCCCTCCCGCTCCTCCTCCACCACCGCACCTGCTGCGTGGCTCTCAGCACATGACCTTGCCTCCCACTTCCAGAAGAATCGAGGCCACCCGGCAGGAACCCCCTCCAAGGCCTGCTCTCACACCCAGGGATTCAGCTCCGCGCCCCTCCCTTCTGAGTGTACCTGCACCTTCGCTCTCCAAGGCCAACTCACTCCCAGGCTCCCACATCTCCCCCTCCACTAATGCAAGGGCGCACACGCCTGAGTCCTCGCTCCTCCCTCCTCACTGTCCTGTCCCTCAGAACACCAACCAGCTTAAGCCCCTCCTCCCTAAGCCCCCCACACGCCCCGGACACCAACACGCACACGCACGCACATGCACACGCATCCGTCCCATGTTCACCTTCAGCCACCCTTTCAGCTAAGCAACTGCTGCCTTCTCTCTCTCTTTTTCCAAGCTGGGCGTCTTAAAAGAGTTGTTCACACCCTTTCTCCTTGCCTTCCTCCCACTCACTCTCCAACCCACCGCAGTGCTGTTTCACCCTCCGCCACTCTGCAGAGACTGTTCTTGCCAAGGTCACCAGTGGCTGTTATCTCTAAACCCAAAGGACGCTTGCCAGGCATGGTCTCCGGCCACCTCTGAGCCGGCTGGACAGAGAGGGCCATCCTGCTCCTGGACGTGAGCTCCCCACAGCCTCCCCTCCTGCCTGCCGCCCAGCCCTTACTGTTGATGCTTCAGTCCACATCCTTAACTCCTGGGCTGTGGACTCTCCAACCTCCATCTACCCCCATCCCAGGCTCTGGACCCCCATCTCCAGCCAACCAACGGCCTTCTGGGCATCTGCCCTCAAGTCATCTCAGGCTCCTTGTGCTCGGCCTGTCCCAGAACAGATCTCAGCCTCTTGACCACACGTTTGCGTTGCCTGCTCTGCTCTTACTCACCCTTCCTACACCGGGACCCAGAGTAGAACAGGGGGGCTGTCCCGCACCCCTCTCTGCTTCACTCCCAGATCCAATGGTGTCCAGTTTCTGTCAGTCCCCTCCCTCGTGGCCATGCTTGCCTCCCCATCCCTGAACCAGCCTCCGAGCAGCCGGCCTCCCTGCCTCCCCTCTATTCTTCATTCATCAGCCAAGGTGATCTTTCTCAAATCCAGTCTGATCGACTCAGTCCTCTGCTTCTCGTTACCCTTGGCTTGAGCTCAGGCTCCTGAGCATGATGCTTCTCCTTCAAAATCTGACCTCCTCACATCCATTCCCCCTTTGCCTTTCTCTTTTAAGGGTCTGTGTGGTGGTGCTGTGGAGCTGATCCCCAACGTCAGCCTTTCCCAAGACCCTGGACACCATGATTGGTCGAGAAAGGGGACTAGCAGCCCAATCATCACATTAAAAATATGGGATGAAGGCCAGGAAGCTGAGCCATGAGTGTTGGCCGTTGGCTGCCATCTTTGATCCCCAAGGAAAGCCAGCACTATGGAGGGCACCACAAAGAGATGGAAATAAAACTGGTTTCTCAGTGACGTCTTTTTAAAATTTTTTTTTAATTTTTAACATTTTTTTATTTGTTTCTGAGAGAGACAGGCAGCGTGAGAGGGGGAGAGTCAGAGAAAGAGGGAGACACAGAATCTGAAACAGGCTCCAGGCTCTGAGCTGGCTGTCAGCACTAGAGCTCGACGCGGGGCTCGAACCCATGAACCGCAAGATCATGACTGAGCCGAAGTTGGTCGCCCAACCCACTGAGCCACCCAGGTGCCCCACCCCCCGTCAGGGGCATCTTTGAGCTTCTGGATCAACTCAGCTGAAGCCACTAAACCTCTGAACTTCCCGTCATAGGAGCCAATACATTCCCTTGATTGTTTGAGGCTGGTTGATTTCAGTTTTCTGTCACTTGCAACCACAGCCTCCGAAACAATGCCTCTCTCAACACAACCCCACTTGGACATGAGCTCTCGTCACGTTCTATCCAACAACCTGCAATTCCTTTGGAATCTTTCCATGTGTGATTTCTCATACCTGGAATGCTGCTCCTTTTCGTTGTTGACCAATTCTCGTTTGAGCCAAGTTCAGCTCTCACCTGGTCTAGGACACCTGCCCTCAACCCCCAACACTGACAGCATGCTAATGGAAGCACCTGTGCGTTACCTGGCTGCTCCTCCCCTGCAGCTGTAAGTGCAGAGAGCAGGGGCGTCTGTCTGTCACGAGTGCGTCCCCAGTGCCTCACCCAGCTCCACACCAGCCAGCAAAGGGCTCCCCAGTGACCCAGCTCAGATCTCCCAAGCACAGCTTCCTCAAGGAAGCCCTCCTGACTGTCCTGTCCCCTCTCGCTCTGCAGGTACCTACACTGCCGGATCCTGGGAAATTGCTTCTGCCAAATCGCCCCTGATTTTCCTGTCCTATCTGGAGCTCCTTGTAGGCAAAGACTTAATCAAACAATAGGAAGAGGCAAGCTCTTTTTTTTTTAAGCTTATTTATTTATTTATTTATTTATAAGAAAAGCCAGAGGGGCATAGGGACAGAGAGAGAGAGAGAGAGAGAGAGAGAGAATCCCAAGCAGGCTCTATGCTCTCAGCGCAGAGCCCAATGCTGGACTCGAACTCCTGAGTCATGAGATCATGACTTGAGCCAAAACCAAGAGTTGGATGCTTAACCTACTGAGCCACCCGGGCGGACCAGGAAGAGCCAACTTTTTATGATAATATAACAGCCATCTTAACTGAGTGCCCATTATTTGTTTGCAGCTACAGCCTCAGATCCTAGATTAATAACAAATACCTAGTAGATGCTTGATAACTATTGTTGAATACGTTAGTAAATGAATACACAAATGAATACTTGTAGGTACGAGCCACAGATTGCAAAATGCCTCACCTAACTTCTCACATGTCTCCCCACCCCCAGTAGCCCTATGAGGTGCATATTCTAATTATCTTCATTTCACAGGTGAGGACCTGAGGCTTCACAAGATGACCTGCCTAAGATCACACAACTTGAAAGTGGCAGAGTTGGGGGCGGGGCTCCTCGGTGGCTCAGTCAGCTGGGCGTCTGACTTTGGCTCAGGTCATGATATCACGGCTTGTGGGGTCAAGCCCCGCATCGGGCTCTGTACTGACAGCTCAGAGGCTGGAGCCTGCTTCAGATTCTGTGTCTCCCTCTCCCTCTGCCCTTCGCTCACTTACGCGCGTGCACACACACACACACACACACACACACACACACACACACACACATTCTCTATCTCTCTCTCTCAAAAGTAAACATTTAAAAAAAAAAAAAAAAGAAAGTGGCAGAGTTGGAATTGACCTCAAAGCCAGCTGATGGCAGAGCCCTGTTTTCATGTCCCTGTGTCCACATCCTTTCCGTGAAGGTGCCTTTGCCTGTTCCTCCTGATAAGGAGGAAATAGCCTTTTAATGGCGATGTGGAGGTTATGGTCACCACTATCAGAGCTCAGGGGTCATCATGACCCCAGATGAATCTCATTTCTCAGCTCTGTCTCTTGCATGCAGCAGAAGGTTTCCCCTCATGGGGCGCCTGGGTGGCTCGGTCAGTCAAACATCCGACTCTTGATTTCAGTCCAGGTCATCATCTCATAGTTCATGGGATCGAGCCCCACACCAGGCTCTGAGCTGACAGCACAGAACCTGCTTGGAATTCTCTCTCTCTCTGCCCCTCCCCTGGTCTCTAAATAAATAAATAAACTTAAAAAAAAAAAGGTTTACCCTCATGATCACTAAGTGGCTACACTTACTCCAAGCATCCCATCCTTTTTTTTTTTTTAACTTTTTTATGTCCTTATTTTATTTATTTATTTTTTTTAATATTTTTATTTATTTCTAGGAGACAGAGAAAGAGATAGCGTGAGCAGGGGAGGGTCAGAGAGAGAGGGAGTCACAGACTGAAACAGGCTCCAGACTCTGAGCTGGCAGTCAGCACAGAGCCTGACGTGGGGCTCGAACCCACGAACCGTGAGATCATGACCTAAGTGAAAGTCGGACGCCCAACCAACTAAGCCACCCAGGCGCCCCAGTCCTTATTTTATTTTGAAAGACAGAAACAGAGAGCGAGCGGGGGAGGGGCAGAGAGAAAGGGAGACACAGAATCTGAAACAGGCTCTAGGCTCTGAGCTGTCAGCACAGAGCCCGACACGGGGCTCAAACCCATGGACTGTGAGATCATGACCTACGCCGATCTTAACCGACTGGGCCACCCAGGCGCCCAAGCATCCCATCCTCGAAGGACAATTTCCAGAGTCGGGAGGGAAGGGGTCATAGGGTCAGGGTTTTCTCCTTGGCCTCTTTCTTTAGCAGGGAGAAAAGCTTTTTTCAGGGATTCCTGAGCAGGCTCAGGCTCCTTAAACAAATCCTTGGCAAAAAGATTCCCATGCTCGCATCAGAGCCGTTATGGTTGTGCCCCCAACACACCTGCAGCTCTGGGGTTACCTGATGTGACATCCAGGTGTCTCCACCCATTAACTGAACAGAGTTGGGGCTCTGTTAGCAGGAGGAGGCATGGCTCTTGAGTGGAGAGGCAACTCTCCTCCCCCACCCCTCCTGAAACAGCACCCTCTCTCTATTGCAGCATTCAGAAATACTCACTGCCTGGGGCCTGAGTTCGAGCCCCACGTCGGGCTCTTTGCTCTTAGCGCAGAGCTCACTTTGGATCCTCTGGCCCCCTCTCTCTCTTTCTGCCCCTCCCCGCCCCTCAGCCCCTTCCCGGATCACACGCTCGCTCGCTCGCTCTCTCTCTCTCAAAAATGGATAAACTTTGGGGTGCCTGGGTGGCTTAGTCGGTTAAGCATCCAACTTTCACTTGGGTCATGATCTCGCGGTTTGTGGGTTCAAGCCCCGCGTCGGGCTCTGTGCTGACTGCCAGCTCAGAGCCTGGAGCCTGTTTCAGAGTCTGTGACTCCCTCTCTCCGACCCTCCCCTGCTCACCCTGTCTCTCTCTCTCTCTCTCTCTCTCTCCTAGAAATAAATAAAAATATTTTTTAAAATGGATAAACTTTAAAAGAAAAAAAAGAATGAAAAGAAATACTCATTGGCTGAACTCCAAACAAAAGAAGGAGGAAGGGGTAAGAGGTGGGGGAAGCCTCCTTCCTGGCCAACATGGACCCTGGACCTGGAGTCGTGGCCCCCAGGCGCCCACCTTTCCTAAGATGAGACCAGCAGAGAAGGCTGCAGCTCCTGATGGAAGGTAGGCTCACGGGGCCGAGTGCATGCGGGGACCGATAACCCAGAACAGGCAGACAAGTGGTAGATTATGAACTGTTGTAGGTTAGATGTATGGAGTCATTCATTCAACAAGCATTTATTGGCCATTGTCTCCTCCTCCACGAAGTCCGTACAGGTGGGCAGACTGCATGGAGATTGCTGATGGGACTCTGAGTCCGCACTGGCTTCAGGCAGAAAGGATGCCAAGAAGGATTAGCAATGTCTGTCGTGAACACAAAATGGGGGTGGGGGGAGGCAGAGAGAAGGAAAGAGGCCCCGAAAGAGAGTGAATTACGGGCAGAGAGACCTTGGCCCCAAAGACAGGGTCCTCAGAGTTTATGGGCTGAATTGTGCCTTCCCCCAAAATTCCCGGGTTCAGGTCCTAACCCCTAGTACCTCAGAATGCCACCTCGTTTGGAGATAGGGTCTTTATAGACACAACCAGATTAAAGTGAGGTAATTAGGGTGGACCCTCGTTCAATAGTACTGATGTCCTTATAAGAAGGGGGGGAGCGCCTGGGTGGCTCATTTGGTTGGGCATCCGACTTTGGCTCAGGTCATGATCTCACGGCTTGTGAGTTCGAACCCCCCGTCGGGCGCTGTGCTGACAACTCAGAGCCCGGAGCCTGCTTCGGACTCTGTGTCCTCTCGCTCTGCCCCTCCTTCACTCATGCCCTGTCTGTCTGTCTGTCTCTCTCTCTAGAATAAATAAAACATTAAAGAAATTATTTTTAAAAAAGAAGGGGAAATTTGGACACCGAAATGCATACAGGAAGAATGCCACATGATCACGAAGAACCCCAAAGCTTCTGTGAGCCAGAATCTCAGGAATGATTTCATTAAGTGATTCTGCCTTGGGATCTCCCATGGGGTGACCATCAAGGTGTTGACTGGGGCTTCAGTCATCTTAAGTCTTGACCAGTGTGGGACAATCATCTTCCAAAGTGGCTCACTCACTTGGTTAGCAAGTCGTGGCCGGCTGTCCGTGAAAAACCTCAGTTCCTCACCATATGGTCTTCTCCATGGTGCTGCTCCTGCATCTGGAAAGCAGGGCACCTGGCCTCCTCCCAAGAGAGCGATTCCAGAGACTCAGGCAAAAGCTTGGCCTCTAGTTTCATAGCCTAGTCTTGGGAATCACAAGCCGTCACTTCTTCAGTACTTTACTGCCACATAAGTCAGCCCTAGTTTGATGTGGGAGGCGACAGTATATAGGCACTCATGGGGCGCCTGGGTGGCTTAGTTGGTTAAGCGTCCGACTTTCGCTTAGGTCATGATCTCACAGTTCGTGGGTTCGAGCCCCGCGTCGGGCTCTGTGCTGACTGCCAGCTCAGAGCCTGGAGCCTGTTTCAGCCTGTGACTCCTTCTCTCTCTGACCCTCCCCTGCTCACGCTGTCTCTCTCTCTCTCCTAAAAATAAATAAAACATTAAAAAAAAAAAAAAAAGGCACTCATGCAAGGAGGTAAGGGTTCCTGGGGCCATTTTGTTGTCTGGCTGCTAAAGGCTGGGCAAGAATTCTAGAAGGTTCTGGTGGCAAGAGTCATGAAGAGTCTGATAGATGGAGCTTGGGAAAGACAGAGCCTAGGGAGTGTATTAGTTTCCTGGGACTGTTCTAACAAAGTCCCCCCAAACTGGATGGCTTAAAATACCAGCAGTTTGGGGGCGCTGGGGTGCCTCAGTCGGTTAAGCATCTGTCTTTGGCTCAGGTCACGGTCTCACAGTTTGTGAGTTCAAGTCCCGCATCAGGCTCTCTGCTGTCAGTGCAGAGCCCACTTAGGATCCTCTTTCTTTTTCTCTCTTTCTCTCAAAAATAAACATTAAAAAAAAAAAAACTGGGGCACCTGAGTGGCTCAGTCGGTTGAGCGTTGGACTCTTGATATGGGCTCAAGTCATAATCTCATGGTCTGTAAGATCAAGCCCCATGTTGGGCTCTGTACTGACAGCATGGAGCCTACTTGGGATTCTTTCTCTCCCTCTCTTTCTCTGCTCTATCTCTGTTTGCTCTCACCCGGTCTCAAAATAAATATTCTTTAAGTTTATTATTTTGGGGCGCCTGGGTGGCTCAGTCGGTTAAGCATCCGACTTCGGCTCAGCTCATTATCTCACGGTTTGTGGGTTCGAGCTCTGTGTCAGGCTCTGTGCTGACAACTAGCTCAGAGCCTGGAGACTGTTTTAGATTTTGTGTCTCCTGCTCTCTCTGACCCTCCCCTGCTCACACTGTCTCTCTCTCTCTCTCTCTCTCTCTCTCTCTCTCAGAAATAAAATATTAAAATTTTTTTAAGTTTAGTTTTTATTTTTTTAAAGTTTATTTATTTATTTATTTTGAGAGAGAGAAAGTACAGGTCATGGAAGGGTAGAGAGAGAGGGAGAGACAGAAAATTGAAGGCAGGCTCCATGCTGTCAGCACAGAGCCCCATGCAGGGTTCGAACCCATGAACCGTGAGACAATGACATGAGCCGAAGTCAGATGCTTAAATGTTTATTTATATAAACATTTTTTTTTTAATTTGAAAAAAGGCAGCTGGGCGACTCACTCAGTTAAGCATTACTCAACTCAGGTCATGATCTCACAGTTCGTGGGTTCAAGCCCCACATCAGGATTTGCCCTGACAGCACGAAGCCTGCTTTGGATTCTCTGTCTCTCTCTGCTCCTCCTCTGCTCAGACTCAAGCTCTCTCTCTCAAAAATAATTAAACATTAATTTTTTTAATATTTAAAAATTAAAAAAAACAATAGCGATTTCCTCGTAGCTCTGGAGGTTAGAAGTCCAATAAACAAGGCATTGCTGGCAGGGTTGATTCCTTTTAGAGGCTCTGAGGGACAGTCCTTTCCATGATGGCTCCCGGACATCCTGGGCATTCCTTGTCTTGGAGCTGTGTCACTACAATCTCTGTCTTCCTTTGGTCACTTCCCCTGTGTGTGTGTGTCTCAACCCCCTCTCCCCTTTCTCATATAAGGACACCAGTCATTGGATTTAGAGCCAACCCTAAATCCAGGATGACCTCGTTCTGAGCCCCCTAACTTAATTACATCTGTAAAGACCCTATTTCCAAATAAGGTCACAGGCATAGGTACCAGGCGTTGGACTTAAAGCATAACTTTTTGGGGGACACTATGCAAGCCACTGTAAGAGGCATCTCTGCGGAGGGAATAGTTGATGCCACGACCCACTATCTCCATCTGCTTCGGCTCAGCTATCACCTCTAGGAAGCCTGCTTCCTTTGTGGCCCATAGCACCTTGTGCCCACTACCATCCCTGCCACCATTATTCCTTCAGCTGACATTTACTGAGTACTTACTCCATGTCAGGCACTGAGCTGGGCCCCAGGGCTACAGCAGTGAGAGTTGCCAAATTTAGTGTACAAAAATACGGCGGGGGTGGGGGTGGAGCAGTGAAAGCAACAGGGCTTGAACTCGTGACTCTGAGCTCAACACTTGAGCGCTGAGATCAAGAGTCACATGCTAGAGGCGCCTGGGTGGCTCAGTCGGTTAAGTGTCCCAGCTTCAGCTCAGGTCATGATCTAGTGGTTCGTGAGCTCGAGCCCTGCATCGGGCTCTGTGCTGACAGCTCAGAGCCTGGAGCCTACTTTGGATTCTGTGTCTCCCTCTCTTCACCCCTTCCCTGCTCATGCTCTCTCTCTCTCAAAGAATAAATAAACTCTAAAAACATTAAAAAAAAAAAAAAAAGAGTCAGATGCTTAACCAACTACTCAACCATACCCAGTGTGGAGCCTATTTACATAAATAAATAAGTAAGTAAGTAAATAAATAAATAAATAATAAGAGGCACCCGGGTTAATCTGAATTGCAGATAAAGAGTGAGTTTAAGTTTGTCCCTGTCCCGTGTACTGTGTTTGGCCAACCCTTACAGCAGTAGAGGGGGGAAGGGAGCACAGCCCCCAGCCATAGGAAGCCCACGGTTTCGGGGAGGGGGAGATGGCTGCAGTGAGTGGCCTAGATGCTGTGTGAGCGGGAGAAACGGACATGGGGAGGCCCCCAGGAAGTGTGCCCAGGCCCCGGCAGGGAGAGAAGGCTCGTAACATCCAAGCTGGGACCCCAGGGGTGAAGACCAGAGAGGGTTTCTGGCGAAGCGAAGAGCAGGGCCAAAGTCTTGGCGTGGGGAGGGGGCCCTGGCCAGGTGCGCGGGGGCCGAGCATGCCGCCCCTAGCCCCTAACCGAGGCTGGGACCTCGGAGTCCCTAACTGGCCTGACCGGATGTGCATTTTAGAGAAAGGGGGATGTGCGGCATCACAAATGCGGGGAAAAGAAGAGCCTTTCAAGGAAGGAGTGGATAGCGGGCCAGAGGTTGCAGGGAGGTCCAGAAAGACAGGGCCTGAGACCCATCCGTTGGAAAGCTGCTGGAAGCATCCGGGAGAGGCTTCTCCAGGGTGGTAGGAATAGATGCCACCTGCATGCAGCAGGTTTGAGGGGTGAGTGGCGTGAGAAGCAGGAAGATAGAGATAATGTGGGCCTCTTTTTCCAAAAGTTTTTACGTAGGGAGAGAGGCCTGGAAGCTGGAGAGAGCAGGGTAGAGGAAGGCTGGGGGAGGGAGGCAGGAGTGGAGGGAGGGACCCTGAGGGGATGGGATGAGGCCCAGGCCCTTCCACTCCCCAGGTGGCCAGAAAGGGGAAGGTGGGGGCACATTCAGATTCCTTTTGGGAAATTCCAGGACTCTCCTCTGCTGGGAGTGGGGGTGTGGGGGGAGGTGGGGGGGTGTCTAAAGCCTGCCTCTCTCCAGCTGTGCTGTGACACACATGTCACTGGGGAGGTGTCCCCCAAGCCGGTGCCCCCGTACAGAAGACAACACAGGGCACATGAGTCTCCTGGCCTCCACAGAGCAAATGAATGAATGACTAGCTAGGAGCCATTGAGGGCTGTAGGGTAAAAAGAGAGCAAAGCAGGATGGGGGAGTGGTGTGGGGCCTGGGAGAGAGGGGCAGATAGTGTCTGAGTCCAGAGGGGTGTGGGAGGAGAGCAGGGCAAGATGCCCAGGAGTGGCTAATGAGGCCGTGTAGACAGCCTGGTCAAAGAAGGCAGAGGCTCATCAGGGAGGGGAGGAAAGGAGGGGTGGGGTGGGGTGGGGAGATGAACTTTTGCACCTTGGAAGGGAATTCCTTTGCAGCCCCAGGCCATGCCAGGTGCCTTCCTTATTCCAAGCTCATTTAATCTCATTTAATTTCCCTAACCTGCGGTGGAGAAGACGGAGCCGGTGAGGAAAATGGCTGCTGCGGGCAGTCTCACTGCAGGAATACGGAGAGCGAGGCTCTGGGACCTTACCCAAAGTCACAAAGCTCCCAAGGAGCAGAGAAGGCGTTTAAACTCAGGCTGGTCTGACTCCAAAGCAGACTCTGTCCACCGTCACTGGAGACCAAGGAAGCCCTGAGCGGAGAGGAGCCCACAATCCGGTGGAAGGATACTGATGTTGGGCACCAACGGGGCATTGGACCCCCTCGGGCCTCTCACGGGCCTCCATGATGTCACTTCCCCAAGGGACGGCTGGGCTCGCCTCCCAGGCTGTGTCAGATGTCCAGCAAATTCCAGCAGCCTGGGGTAAGGTGGACCCAAGAGTGAGGAGTGGCACGAGAGACCGGGCCTAAGGTAATCATGGTGGCAGGTATCTGCTCCCTCAAACAGCTGACCTTGAAATTGAAAGTGAGTAAGGAAACAAGAAAAGCCGAAAGAGGGTGGGGACTGCTCTGGGGGTGGGGGTTGAGGCCGATTCCCACCTCGCCCCTCCTCCCTCTGTAACCACCCTTGCCCACTCCTTTGTGCTTCCCGGGCTCTGCAAACACTGTTCCCTCCCCTGGAATCTCCTTGCCTCCTCCTCCTTCAAGGGCAAGTTTATGTGGCCCCTGTTCCCACCTTGGCCATTCTCCTCCCACCCTTAGCTCCCTCTTCTGGTCCCCAGAGTACTTGCAAGCAGATTTTCTTTTTCTTTTTCTTTTTCTTTTTCTTTTTCTTTTTCTTCTTTTTCTTTTTCTTTCTTCCTTCCTTTCTTTCTTTCCTTCTTTCCTTCCTTCTTTCCTTTCCTCCCCTTCCATCCTTCCTTCCTTCTTTCCTTCCTTCCTTTCTTCTTTTAAGTTTATTTATTTTTGGTAATCTCTACACCCATTGTGGGGCTCAAACTTGTGACCCCGAGATCAAGAGTTGCAGGCCCCCGGCGCCTGGGTGGCTCAGTCAGTTAAGTGTCCGACTCTTGATTTCTGCTCAGGTCATAATCTCACAGTTCGCAAGTTCGAGCCCGCAGAGGGCTCTGCAGTGACAGTGTAGAGCTTGCTTGGAATTCTCTCTGTCCTCCCTCCCCCCCCCCGCCCCTCTCTCAAAATAAAACAAGCTTTAAAAAAAAGCGCAGTCTCCACCGCCTGAGCCAGCCAGGCGCCCGTTACCGAGGAAGAGGAACAGGATGCAGGCTGAAGATTCATTCATTCCAGTCTACCTACATTCCTCCCGCAGTCTCCGCAGGCTTGAAATACCATCACACGCTGGCTGTGCTCCAAATTTGTGTCTCCTGTCTGGACCTCTCCCCGTCGCCGAGTTCCAGACTCCGATCACTCCACATCTCTCTGTGACTGTCTAAAAGACATCTCAAGCCTGACATAGTCAACACAGAATTCCTGATCTTTCCTAGCCCCACTCTCATCTTGTTCCTTCCTTACAAAGTTGCACGCGTTTTCAGTTGAAGCTGCTCCGCTTTTCCAGTAGCGTAAGCTAAGCGACCTTGAACGGTAGCTTTCTCCCTTTCTTCCCCTGACACCCCACATGCAGTCCACCTTCAGTACACACCAGACCCTGACTGCTTCTCCCACCTCCACTGCTGTTCAGCTGATACAGGCATCATCGCTCTTGCCTTTGACTGGAGCGGTAGCCTCTGCATGAACCCTCCTGTGAACTTGCCCCTACATTCTCTTCTTAACCTAGTGGCCAGACGGTGCCAAGAGCACATAAGACACTCCATGGCCCCTCCACTCAGACTCTCCAGTGGTGTCCCAGCTTGCTCTGGTCCCAAAGTCCTTTCTTGGCTGGATCAGTCGGTAGAGCATGCAACTCTTGATCTCGGGGTCATGAGTTCAAGCCCCAGGTTGGGTGTAGAGCTTACTGAAAACAACAACGTACGTACAAGCCCTAAACGATCCTCTCTCTACTTGATTTGACCTCCTGCTAATCTCCCGCTGGCCCATTCTGCTCCAGCCCCACTGTACTTGCAGTTCCTCGACCGTATCAGCCATGTTCCTGCCTGTGGTTTTTGCACTAGCTGTACCCCCAGCCTGGAATGTCCTCAGATATCCGTAACTTGCTCCCTTACTTCCTTCAGATCTTGACACCAATGTTACCGCATAATTGCCTTCCCTGAGCATCCTAGCTAAAACTCCAAATCCTGACCTTCCCTATTCCCCTTCCCTGCTTTTTCTTCTTCCATAGAATCGATACCATCTACCTTATTATATATTTTTACCTGTTTATTTCATTTATTATCTGCCTTCTTTTAGAATACAAGTTCTGGGGCCGCATGGGTGGCTCAGTCGGTTTAGTATCCTACTTCAGCTCAGGTCAGGATCTCGCAGTCACGCTATCTGCTGACAGCTGGGAGCCTGGAGCCTGCTTCTGACTCTGCATCTCCCTCTCTCTCTGCCCCTCCCCTGCTCGTGCTCTGTTTCTCTCTCTCTCTCTCTCAAAAAAAAAAAGCATTAAAAAAAGTTTTTTAAGAATACAAGTTCTGTGAGGGCAGTGCCTTTTCTATTCATTACGGCTGTTTTCTTTGCCATCAGGAACAGAGCCTCGCCTATGGTAGGCGTTCAGTAGATACACTGCTTGAGCACTTGTTTTGGGTCATCGCTGCCCCGAGCACTGGGAGATGGGATAATGAGCAAAACCTGGCCAAGTTTATGAAACTTAAGTCTTGGGCAGCGGTGGTCTAATTTTCGCGTGTATGATCCTACCCGCGGAGCTCTTAGAAGACTGACTCCAGCCCTAGAGTCCTGGGGTAGGACCCAGGGGTGTGTACAGTGCATTCGGCTCCCCAGGAGATTCTGATGCAAGGGGTCACGCTGGTTGCTGGGACGGACTGAAATTACTATCGTTCAGGACGTCCGAGGTCTCATTTCCACAGCACCATCCACTCTCCGTTAAACAGTGTTGCCTGCCTGTCTCCCCTCTAAACAGGGAGGTTTTGGACTGCTCCTCTCTGTGCCCCCTGGGTTCCGCGCCGCGTAGGTGCCGGTAACTGCTTGTTGAGAGAGCGAATGAATGATGAATGAACAGTCAGAAGACGGATGAATGTATAACGGGACTCCGGTTAGAAAAGGAACTTCAAGAGTTCAAGATCTAGAAGGTGGGAACGTTTCCAAAGAGTTTCCCTGTGCCCCAAGGTTGCAGGAGGAGCTCGTGTTTCCGAGGTCGTGACGCGTTTGCTCCGCTGCGAAGGTGCCCCGGGCCCGGGCCGGAGCGGCCGCGGGGAGGCGGAGCGCCGGGGCGGCGCTGGCACCCACCCTGCGGCCTGGCAGCGCTCTTCTCAAGGCCAGGCGCGGCCGTTGCCATAGCTACAGACACAGCCTGGAGAGGAGGGGGCGGGTCCGGGCTCTACGTCATTCCTAGCGCGACGCGGCTCCGCGCCTCCCGCCTCGTTCGGGAGCGAGACCCTCCACCCGCCTCCCCGGCTCTCCACCTGCGCGCTTCCCCCGCGCGCGCCCTCCCCCGCTCTGCGCCGGCGCGGTGCTCGCCAAGGCGCGCAGGGGAGCCCGCGAGGCGCATGCGCCGTGCGGGGCCCGCCGCCGCTCTGGTGTCGCCGCCGCCGCCGTTGCTGCCGTTGCCGCCTCCCTGCCGGCAAGTGTGGGAAGGAGGAGCTGAGGGCCGCCGCCGCTGTTGCCGCCATGGGGGTGAGTGAGGCAGGCAGAAAAGACGCGAGGGCCGGGAGCGCTCCCCGCTCCCCTCGCCCCCTGCGCCCCCATTGTTCCTTGAACCCCCTCTCACGTGACCCCGACACCCTCCGGCCTCACGTGACCCCCCCAACCCCCACATGAACCGACTCCCCCATTCTAAGTGTCCCTCAACTCGGCGCAGCCCGGGGAGCCCTCGGGGAGCCCTCTTCTCCGGGCCCCACCCCCTTAGGTGTCCCCCCCCGCCCCTCGCGTCGTGCCCGCCCCTCCTCAGTTGACCTCTTATCTTCTTGGCCTCTCGCTGACCTCTACGCGGTCCCTGGGGTGCACCCCCCGCCCCCAGGGGTCACCCCTCACCTGGCTGTCACCGGCTTCGCGGCTTCCCACGTCCCAGGCCGACCCTGGCTCGGAAGGAACCGAGGCCCGGAGAAGAGGCACCCAGCCAAGGTCACACGGGCAGTGAGCAGGGGCCAGACCCAGACCCGGGCCTCCCCAGCCCTCCGCCACTGGCGGCGCTTGCCGCCGCCGCCCGGATTCTCGCCGGGCAGCCGGCGCCCCTGCACTCTTTCCAAACCTCCCCACCGGCTTCCTCCTGCTCCGAAAACGCCCTCTTGGCTTCCAACGGAGGCCTGTTCTCCGGGCGTCGTAGATGCAGCGCAGTGATTATAATTCTTACTTGGCTTGTTAGTAGTGTAAGTACTACAGGTGGTCTTGCGCGGGGGAAGTGTGAGCAGGGGACCGGTGGCGGCCCGCCGATGGCTCCGGTCCAGATGGATAGTGACCACCTGTTCCTCCTGAGACCGCCTGGAGGTGCGCCTGCCCCTGGCACGTGGGGACAGAGGGGCAGAAGTTGCTCAAATAGTTCTGCGAGTTCACCTTCCTGCCTTCCAGTTAGAGTAGCCGCGGTCGCTCTGCTGTGGCTGGCCCTGCCTGGCACTGCAGGTATTAGTTTTAACCTGGAATTTTCCCCACCTTGAGGAAGGCTGGCCTCTGAGCCAGGTAACCCTCAGTTCTGCCTTCACTGGCCAGCAACGTGATATTGGGCCGGTGCCGGTGCCTTCATCTATGTGATAAGGATGGTGATACCATCCCCTCCCCCCAGATGTGAGGATTAAATGAGATAGCGGTTGTCAGCAGCCACATGGGTGCCTCTCAAATCGTGGCTGTTATTTTTGCTTGTATTTTCACCTCACCTTTTACTTGAGTTGTCTAAAATAGATCTGGGCTATTTTCAATCCGTTGGGTTTGTCCCTCCTGTTGTTAACCTAGATTTTCCCGTTCAAGAGGTTATTGACTGAACATGTCAACTTGGACAAAAATAGCCGTCTAACCCCTGTCGAAGTGCTTTACGTAATCCATGTCAAAAAGCACTCGTCTTGTTTCAGCAAGGAATTTTGGGTGCTGCGTACTTCGGGTATAGAAAATCAAGCCTAGAAACCTCAGGCGTATTTAACCTAGATTCTGGTGAAAGGTCCCAGACCCCAACTCTTATTGAAATGGGGCAAAATTGGGGCGCCTGGGTGGCTCAGTTAGTTAAGTGCCCGACTTTGGCTCAGATCACGATCTCACAGTTCGTGGGTTCAAGCCCCGCGTCGGGCTCCGCGCTGACATTGTAGAGCCTGCTTGGGATACTCTTTCCTTCTCTGCCCCTCCTCCCCACTCATGCTTTCTCTCTCTCAAAAAGAAAGAAAGAAATGAGGTAAAGCTCTGCGCCTGGTATCCACTCGGTACCCAGCATCAGCCACTACAGACCAAGCAGAAAACAAAAAGTGTAACCGGCCATTCTGGCCAACACTTCCTTATTGGTTGAGTTGAAAGAGCAGGACTCAGAGATACCACGACCCTTGTTTCCTCTGGGGCCTGCGCATTATTACTCATACTTCACAGATGTGTTTCTCACAATGGCCCCTATCTAGTCTCTTCTGGCCTAAAGCTCGCTGCAAGAGAGAAACTGGCATCTTCCTCCCCAAAACAGAGCTGGAACCCTCTCATTCTCCTCACTCCTCACCGGTGGGGACTGGGGACTCCCTGGCTCAGTGTCAGGAAGGCCAGTGCTTGTAGCCACACCCTCCTGGAGGGCCCTGCTGCCTCGGACAGCCTGACCCCAGGCTCTGAGGAGCCTCAGAGCAATCCGCTTCTTCAGAGTTTGTTCACCCTTGCTGCCCTGAATGTGTTGTCTTTTAGGAACTAGAATTTAGATCTCTGGCTCCCTTTGCCGAAAAACAGGCTTTGTTTTGTTTTGTTTTGTTTTGTTTTTTTCTAGATACTGGATACTTTGAGGGGTGAAGGTATTGGTACTGAGAAGCTAAGAGGCGCCAAAACTCTTTTCTGAAAGGTGGCCTCCTGCCCGCATCTGTGTGCTTTTTGTTTCTTACTGTCTCAGTGTGACTCTTGGCCGTCCGGGAACTGTAGGTGGAGATGCTGCTTTGATAGGAGCAGCAAGGGAGGGGCAGTGCCCTGGGGGTCAGGCGGTTAAGCTTCCCAACTGTGACCAGGTTATGGTCTCACAGTTCGTGAGTTTGAGCCCCACTTCAGAGTTCTCTCTCTCTGCGCCTCGTGGGATCCTCTCTCTCTGCCCTCCATTCACTCACACGCTCTCTTTCTCTCAAAAAAAGGGGGGAATAGCAAGAGAAGGAGTTTCTCAGCTGCGTGTGTAAACACTTATGTAACACGTAACGCTTCATAACAAGTGCTGGATAAACGTAGTTGATGTTGTGGAAGAAGCTCGGACTTTAGGGTTCAGACCTGGATTTGAATCTCAGGTGATTCACCCCGCAAGTATGGACTTAGTGCCTACGGTTTGTTGAGCACTGGGTACACTGATTAATTTTACCAGTGTGACCTCTACCTCATGGAGAGTACAGTTTGGTATGAGTGGAGGGAGGGGGTGGTAGGCAGACTTCTTCGAGAACTCTTCACTGGCTCTGTGACCCTGAAAATTATCTAACCTCTCTGTGCCTCAGTTTCCTTATCACAGAAGTGGGCACACATAACTTGCTGAGTTATCATAACAATAAATCGCCTTTTTTTTTTTAATGTTTTATTTTTGAGAGAGAGCATGTGCAAGCAGGAGCGGGGCAGAGAGAGAGAACAGAGGATCTCAAGCAGGCTCCGAGCTGACGCCACAGAACCTGACGTGGGGCTCAAACCCACAAGCCGTGAGATCATGACCTGAGCCGAAGTCAGATGCTTAACGGACTGAGCCACCTGGGCGCCGCCCCCCCGCCCCATCGCCTTCATTAGTCAGAAGAGCGTGTGGCTCTAGGATCCTTGTAGGCAGTACAGCCCTGATTGTTTACATCTAGTACATTTTTGTCCTCAGACTGTCCTGTGAGGTGGAGGCCCATTTTACTGATGAGGAAATGGAGATTCAGACAAACTAAGTAACTTGCTTAAAGAGGTTAATAACTTCCCCAAAGTCACACAGCTGCTAAGAGGAGGAGCGAGGATCTCGTCCAAGTCTCTTGACTCAAAATCCCATACTCTCTTTATTATGTAAAGCTCCCTTGGGGAAGACACTTAACCACAACGAGCTTTACTGTTCACTGTGCTTATTTCCCATTTTAATTAGGAGACTTTTCCGGTGTCCCTGCAGGATGGCCTCACCTCTGCAAGGCAGGGCCAAGCTAATTGGAACAGTAGGAGCCCACTTTTCCTCGCATGTGCTAGGTTGCAGGGGCCCCCCCCCCCCGGGCTGGAGCGAAGCACTTTGAGGGTATTCTTTTGTGATCTGCCGCCTTGGGCCACGGCGGCCCCAAGCCTCCGGGATGCGCAGCTTGCCTGTTCCCTTGCGAGAACGAGCCCGAGCCCATAAATCTCCCAGAGGCCTGGGGTTGACCCTCCTGCTGCTTGTGCATGGAATTCCTTCCTTCCTGGGCTTCAAGATGAGATGCCGTGGAGGGGACCCACGTTTCCAGTGGCTTCTGGGTCCAGGAGCCACCTGCACCTCTGATCTCTCAGCTCTGTATTAAGAGAGAACTAGCGCGCAGGGTGGAGGAGGGGAGCTTGCCTCAGTGCTCACTTCTCACCGTCCTTACAGCGCTCTGTGAGGCGGCAGTCGTTCCCCCTCTTCTCTGGGGCTGGGCTTGCCTCACAGGTCATGCGAGGGCGGCGGCAGGAGCGCTGGCCTGGCCTGACCGATGCCAATGCGCGTACTCTTTCCTGGAGACCCGCCGTCTCGGGTTTCCCTGTTCCTCACCCCTACCCCTGTGTAGATGGAAGGCTTGGGGCCGCCCCGTGTGGGCACCGTGGCCACCTGTCAGCCATCTCCAAGCCACAGGGGATGAGAACTGGATTGCCGCGTGGCTGCCTTCAGGGCACCTGAGGTCTCGCCTCTGTCTTGGCGGGGCTGAGAAGGAGAAGGTCTTTTGACATTGACGTTGACCTTCCCGTTGGGAGGCAGCGTGGCTGGGGGGCACACCCTGGATCCCCGGCTCAAACCTTGGGATTGAATCCTCTGCCACTTGCTCTCCAGGGGGCTCTACAGGAGAGTCACACCCTGTCATACCCACAGGTCCCTTTGAGCCCTTTCCTCAGGTGTCAGTGGGCGTGATGGTTTTTGCCCTGAGGATGGAAGCAGTTATTTGTGAAAGTACTTTGCAAGCTTAGTGTATCCCTAAATGTTGTTTTGAAGTTCAAGTTCCCAGAGGAAGAGGTGGATGGTGAAGGGAGCTGGTCCTGTCCCCAGTCGGTCCTGGCATTATCAGGACAGTCCTCACGCTTCTATCTGTTCCTTCCTTCCTTTATTTTTTTTTTTATTTTAAACTTTTTTAAAAAAATTTGTTTTGAGAGAGAAATTGAGAGAGACAGAGACACCGCAAGGGGGGGAGGGGCAGAGAGAGGGTGACAGAGAATCCCAAGCAGTCTCCATGCCGTCAGTGCTGAGTGGTGCGAGGCTCAAACCCATGAAGCTGAGAGATCACAACCTGAGCGGAAACCAAGAGTTGGACACTTAACCGAGTGAGCCCCTCAGGTGTCCCTGTTTGTTCCTTCCTTTGGGAAGGTGAGAAGTGGGGTCTGGCCTCGCCTCCAGCACAACGCTCAGCGCAGGGATAGTAAACAGCTGGTGGGGGGGCGAGTTGGCATGTAGAAGAGCAGTTCCTGTGAGTCCCTTGTGCCCGAGCTCTTGCCTTCTGGTCCCTTGAAATGAGAGTTCAGCAGTGTCCTTCCTCAGAGAGCCGAGGGTAGAATTGATCCTGAAGCTTCCAGCAGTTGGTTTTTCAGCTCGCCCTTTGCTGGGGCCAGTCAGCGAGGGGGCCAAGGTGCAGCTGCAGGCGGCAGAACCTCTCTGGGGAGCTCGGGGCACTGGCAGGTGGGGTCCGAAGAGGCAATGCAGTTGGTGACAAGGCAGAGCCGAACTGCGGGCGCCCTGGGAGCCCTGGGGATTTGGGCTGGGCGGGCGGGCCGCTGGGCTCCGCGGGGAGTGGGGAGGAGAGCCCTCGGTCACTGAGAACCGGCCAGACGCACCCTCACCGGCGCGCACCTCGGGACGCCTTCTGAGCCCGATCCGTCAGGTGAGGAAAGGAGGTGCAGCGGGGGCTGGCTCTTTCCGAGCACCACTCCGAGGAGCAGAAAGAGGCCTTGCAGAAAGTCTGTCAGACTCCAGATGGGCTCTTTTTCTCGTGTCATCAGCTTCTTACAGGAGGGCGAGAGGGTCCATTTAGGCCTGAGAGAACCCTGTGAGCCTTAAGGTAGGGTTTGCTCCGCATGCAGTTACCGAGGTGGGGGGGGTTGCCATTCACGCCTCTTTGCTCCTCCTTGGCTGCCTGTGTGGCCTGTACCGTGTGACCTGACACACGGTCAGCAGGGCCTCTGTCCCCAAGTGTCCCCCTCATTCTGCTCTTGTCCATACCTGGTGTGCATGTGCCTGCCGCTCGCTGGCCTTGGGAGCGCGGCGCTCGGGGAACAGAGTGCCCTGGGCCCCGGTTAAGAAAGGGGGCCTGGCTCCCAGGGGCTCCCCCAGCCCGAAGCTTTGCTTCTGGAGCTGGAGGACACTGCACAGGCTTTCAGTAAGCTTCCGCTCAGGAACAGCTGTCAGCGGTCACCTCAGATGCCACCTCCTCCCTGAAACCTGCCCTGAACGTGTCTAAAATTAGTTGTTCCCTCCTTAGGCGGGAATGGATGAGCGTGTATCTATTAGGCACCTGCCGGGGGACAGGCCTTGTCCTGTGCCCTCACTGGGTCCCCACAGTAACCCGGCAGCCCCGAGGGTCAGGAGTCTTTCTGACCGGGAAGCCGAGAAGTCTGGGGATGCCCCTGAACCCTCGGGACTAGAACACGCTTGGGCCTTTCCCAGCCGGCCATGTGGGCAGCAGCTGGGACCAGAAACTCGGCCGCTGTGGCCAGGCCCGTGTGCGCAGGGACTGACGCTTCGGAGCCTCCGAGGGGGAGCCGAGCCTTTGGTTGGCCACAGCCCTTCAGCCGACTTTGCCTTTCCCTGTTGCAGAGGAAGTCAAGCAAAGCAAAGGAGAAGAAGCAGAAGCGCTTGGAGGAGCGAGCAGCCATGGATGCCGTGTGTGCCAAAGTGGACGCCGCCAACAGGGTGACTCCCTCCTTCCCAAGTCCCCTCCTTCTAGAACCTCGGCTTGGGTTTCAATTTGATTTCTTTTGGCGCCACCCTGTGGCGGGATTCTGTTACTGCCCAGCGCGCGTCCGGGCTGCCTCCTTGTCGCTGAGGAAAGGGAGCCAAGGGAGCCGGCCACAGATTGGCCCCGGCGCTGCTCCTCTCTGTGGGTCTCCCTCCCTCCGTACCAGTCCCTCCGTACCAGTGGCAGAGGGTCTGGAGACATTTTTGTTCGGATTTTGCATTTTGGTGAGGAAACCTCCCTGGTAAAACGTGACAGTTTTCTCATTTGTTCTTCAAACTTGTATTGACTGGCCACGAGGTGCCAGAGGCAGTGCTGGCACCAGGGGCGGGGGCAGCAGCCGGGTTCCGGGGGCCACAGTCCGGGAGGGAGTCCCTGCGAAGCTCGGCCCCCAGGTGGTCCTAGGAGCGGGCTTGGCTTCCCAAGAGAACTGGAGGCGTTCCGGTCACCCTTCCTGCCCCCGCCCCTGCCCCGTTCTTGCCCCCATTTTAGCCCACGCACTCAGCAGTCCACGTTTATAAGGACGTTCAGGGACGTGATTGTTCCCGTTGGGTTTGAACCAGGTGAGGTTAGTTGGGGGCTTCTTAGAAGTACACAGGTGGATCAAGTGGCCTCTTTTCTGGCTCAGGTGGCCTGTAGGCCAGTATTAGTGGGAGGCTAGCCGAGTCTCCTGGGCCTTCTCGCTAGAGCCCTCCCTGCATGGGACTCCAGAGCCCAGGCGGCAAGGAGAGTTCTGTCTGAGGGCTAGTCCCAGCGTGGGGGCCGCACAACATCCTACTTCACTGCGGGCTGCGACTGGGCCACGCGTGCGTCGGCGCTACTTGACTTTTCCTTCCCTCCACAGCTTGGAGACCCTTTAGAGGCTTTCCCAGTGTTTAAGAAATATGATCGAAATGGGTAAGTGTTTCTCACGCCAGCCATCGTCTCCTTGCGTGTCTGAAGAAATTCACCTTTCCAGAGCATGTTTTTCTCTTTTGTTATGAAAAAGAAGCTAGGCCTCATGTCTTGTGGGTACAGAATCCCCCACTTAGGGTGACACAGGAACCTGTAAATGAACAAAGATGGCACAGTCTTAGACTGATGTTTCTTTAGGGTTTGAAATTTTCTCTGGGTGAAGAATCAGAGAGCTGATACGAACCTAAAAAATCATCTAGGCTGACTACCTCCTTTTATGCAGGGGGAAACTGAGGCTCAGAGAAGCTGAATAAGATTTCTGAGCTACAGAGTTTCTCCCTGGCAACTGAGGGGGCTTTTAATTCCCAGTCTACAGGTCTTTCCTGGAGTGTATGGTGTCATTGTTAAAAGCTACTTACTAGGGGCGCCTGGGTGGCTCAGTCAGTTAAGCGTGTAACTCTTGATTTCAGCTCAGGTCATGGTTCATGAGACTGAGCCCTGCATTGGGCTCTGCACTGACAGTGAGGAGGCTACTTGCCATTCCCTTTGTCCCGCTCCGTCTGCCCTCTCCTGCTGGTGCACGCGTTCTCTCAAGAAAATTTAAAAAAATGTTTTCGGGGCGCCTGGGTAGCTCAATGGGTTAAGCATCCGACTTCAGCTCAGGCCATGATCTCACAGTTCACGAGTTCGAGTGCCACATCGGGCTCTGTGCTGACAGCTCAGCGCCTGGAGCCTGCTTCGGTTTCTGTGTCATTCTGTGTCTCATTCTCTCTGCCCCTCCCCCTCCTCCCTCTCTCTGCCCGCTCATACTTGGTCTGTCTCTCATAAATAAATATTTTGAAATTTTATTTATGTTTTAATGTTTATTTATTTTTGAGAGAGAGACAGAGAGCAAGCAGAGGAAGGGCTGAGAGACAAGAGATAACAGAATCTGAAGCAGGCTCCAGGCTCCAAGCTGTCAGCACAGAGCCCAGCACGGGCAAAAAGTTTTTTTTTTTTTAATGTTTATTTTTTGAGAGAGAGAGAAACACAGAATAGAAGCAGGGGAGGGACAGAGAGAGAGAGATAGAGATACAGAATCTGAAGCAGGCTCCAGGCTCCGAGCTGTCAGCACAGAGCCCGATGTGAGGCTTGAATTCACAAACCGTGAAATCACGACCTGAGCCGAAGTCAGATGCTTAACGGACTGAGCCACCCAGGCACCCCAAAAAATACTTTTTTAAAAGTTACTAAGGGCGCCTGGATGGCTTAGTCGGTTAATCGTCTGACTTTCACTTAGGTCATGATCTCGCGGTCTGTGGGTTCGAGCCCCGCGTCGGGCTCTGTGCTGACAGCCATCTCAGAGCCTGGAGCCTGTGTCAGAGTCTGTGTCTCCCTCTCTCTCTGACCCTCCCCTGCTTGCGCTGTCTCTCTCTCTCCTAGAAATAAATAAAACATTAAAAAAAAAATTACTTACTGGCTGTGTGACCCTAGACAAATGACTTAACCTCTCTCTGCCATTTTCTAATCCGAAATGGGTCTAAGAATAGTACTTTCCTCATGGATTTGTCACAAGTATTAGATGTAAAATGGTAGTGCTTGGAGCTTACCAAAAACTAGATCAGTGTTAGCTGTTATTACTACTGTTATTGTTACTAATCCAGTTTGCTCCTGTGGGATCTGGTATTAAAACCTCCTTCCCCTTTCTGTCCTTTTGGTTTATAAAACAGGAAGCATAATCTGTTTAACCAGAGATGCTGTTGGCTTAGGGGGAAACGGGTTATGATTTTAGAGAATCATAGCTATGGGTTTGAATCAAAACTGTACCTCTTATGAAGAATTTTCGGACAAGCCACACTCCTTAACCCTCATTTTTTAATCTGTTAAATGGAGTGGTAATGCCAAACTTGCAAGGTTTTTTGTTTTGTTTTGTTTTAATTTATTTATTGTTTATTTTGAGAGAGAGAGTGAGAGTACAAGTGCATGAGCAGGGGAGGGACCGAGAGGGTGGGAGACAGAGAATCCTGCGCACTGTCACTGAGGAGCCATACTGGGGGCTCAAACTGATGAATCGTGAGATCATGACCTGAGCCGAAATCAAAGACTTGGATGCTTAACTGACCGAGCCACCCAGGCACCCCTTGCAAAGTTGGTTTAAGGAGGAGAGAGAATTCTATCCTGTTCTGTAAGTGGCAGCTGGTGTGAGTATTTTAGTCAAGCAGAAAGACAAATGCAAACATGAGTTATGAAGCAAACGCTTTAATAGGTGACACTATTGCTGCTTTTTGTAGCTCTGTCTGAATCTGATAGTGTCACATTCATTTGTTCTTCCTGTCTGGGACCAGTTCCTCCAGTAGCCTTGTCATTCAGTGCCCAGGAAGTCCTTTGACGTAGTTTAGAGATACCTTACTGTGGTATCTTCTAGTGTTTTATATTCCACATTCCTACTGACTTTTCAGAAATCAGGAACAGCTCTGAAGCAGGCACTGCCAGCCAACTCTGGGCTCCTTTGGTGCCTAGAATTTTGTGTGAGCTGTGTGGCTGTGATCCTGCTTTAATGTACTTCCAAGAACTCAGATTAATGGAGAATTCATATCTGCAGACCGACCTTAGGAAAACCTACAGCTAAGACCGACGCAGTGCTGTGTTTGGGCATTTCTGACAACTGTGTGGTCAGTGCTCAGGGGAAAGAAGACTCTTCAGAGCCGAGAAGTTCCAAATTTCTAAGGCTGAGCACATGTGCAGGTCACATGGCATGCCAGACAGCAGAGGTGACAGTCGATTCCTGTGGGGACACCCTGTGAGGGGTCGTGTCAAAGGCCACTGGAAGATATGGGAACTCTGTGAGCATTTAGTATCGCTGACTTCAGTCCTGTCTGAATCCAGCACTCCCTAGAGACTGGGATTTCACAGTTTGGCCAAGGAGCTTAACTGTGATTTATTAAAGTTTTCCTTAGAAGTGAATAGATTAAGATAACTTAACACGTAGAACATAGTTGTTTAGCGAATCACGGAGTTGGACCCCATTCTACCCCGTCTGATCAGCCAAGAGCGTCCACTCTGTCCTCAAAGGAAATGGCAGGCACACTCCTCAGGAGGGTTATGGGCCACAGACTTCTCAAAGGGTCTGAGGTGACCCAACCACTTTCAAGGTCCCAGAGATTAAATGCCAAAGGGCAGGAACTAAAGGAATCCAGAAGACTTTAGTGTTTATAACAGAACACAGAAGAGCGGCTTGAGAAAGCATAAAAGTAGCAGAGAGGGACAGAAGTGTATGAAGTGCTGAGGCTGCTAAGGGCCTCCTGTGGGGGCAGGAATGGGACTGCAGTCAGGGTGGCGGCTGCCCGTGATGGTTGTTAATCTCGGCCCCAAGGCTTCATCCTTCACCGGCCCCTCCTGGAGTCCCAGTGCGGGAGGCAGGGGCGCAGGCTTGGCTCTTCTCTGTAGGTTAACAGGCAGGCAGGCTTCCCTGTCAGCCTCTGGGGCGCCGGGCGCGCAGGGGCCTGTACCCGGCTCCACGTGCCTCCTTTTCCACTTTTCAGGTTAAACGTCTCCATCGAGTGTAAGCGAGTGTCTGGACTGGAGCCGGCCACCGTGGCCTGGGCCTTCGACCTGACCAAAACCAACATGCAGACCATGTAAGCACACCCCTGCAGGAGGGGGCCTCGCACCTCCCCGTCCGGGGTTCCCCGCCTTCACCGCCCCCACGTTCCCCAGGTACGAGCAAAGCGAGTGGGGCTGGAAGGACCGAGAGAAACGCGAGGAAATGACGGACGACCGAGCCTGGTACCTCATTGCTTGGGAAAGCAGTTCCGTCCCTGTTGCCTTTTCTCACTTCCGGTTTGACGTGGAATGCGGGGATGAAGTCCTGTACTGGTAGGAGCCCCAGCTCGGGGTAGGCGGTGGGGAGGAGACGCCGACGCTGCTCCAGGCATCCGGCCCGGAGGCAGAGTCCACTGTCCCCGTCGGTGTCTGCGGGCTGCCGGGGCCCCAGGCTCCTCTGACGGGCCCTGCCTCCCTGGGCTCACTTCCCTGCTTTCTTCGCCCAGCTACGAGGTGCAGCTGGAAACCAAGGTGCGGCGGAAAGGCCTGGGGAAGTTCCTCATACAGATCCTGCAGCTCATGGCCAATAGGTAAGGGCCGCCCCGTGTGTCGCCGCGGGGGACAGGGCGCGTACGAACGGTTTGGAAGGAAGGCACATAGATTGAACCCTCTCAGGAAGAGTCCCCGCCCTGCTGGGACTCCAGATTTTGTACGTTCCTTTCAGTGCGGCTTCGCTTCTGGATGCCTGCTGTGCCCGGAAAGTGGGGGTGCAGACAGGAAGCGGAGAAGCAGCCAGTCAGGCGGGAGGCCTGACAGCCGTGTGGTCTGGTCAGCCCCGTAACAGAGGGGAGCACTGAGCGCCGGGGGTGCCCAGCGCAGAGCGAGAGTCGGGCGCAGAACAGCACTTCTCACGAGCAAATGACAGCGGGCAGAGACATGAAAGAGGAGGCCTGGTTTAGCATGTTTCTCTTTCTGGAAGCTGTTCTCTCTGCTTTCTTCTCAGCACACAGATGAAGAAAGTTATGTTAACTGTATTTAAACACAATCACGGCGCCTACCAGTTCTTCAGAGAAGCGCTGCAGTAAGGAGCTGGGCCTCGGGCGGGGCCCTGGGGGTGGTAGGAGGTGCCTGCCCCAGGGCCCTGGTCCTGGCCCTCATTCACCCCGAAGCATGAGCTCCCAGCCCAGTGGTCCGTGGGAGCGGTCAGGGGTCGGTGAGATGGCAGGAGTGCCCTCTGGCTGCGTCCTCCGGCCAAGGGGCTCATGAGGGGCCTCATGAGTATGGCTGGTGGAAAGGCCATCAGGCGGGGGGGGGTGGGGGCAGTCCACTACCCGCAGTCTAACCTGTTCTCTTGCCCGCCGTGCAGATTTGAAATCGATGACTCTTCCCCCAGTATGTCCGGGTGCTGCGGAGAGGACTGCTCCTATGAGATCCTGAGCCGGAGGACCAAGTTTGGGGACAGCCAGCACTCCCATGCTGGCGGGCACTGTGGTGGCTGCTGCCACTGAGCTCCCAAGTTAGAACGCTCTCTCCAAGGCCTGTCTCCTCCCTGGGCTCATGCCGCCGGCCAAGTACCCTCAGAGCTGTGGCCTCCGCCCTGTGCGTGCTGGGCCGCAGCGTGAGAGCACAGAACCCTGGGGGGGAGGGGTGCGCTCCCAGCTGCCCCTCCTCCCCTCTCCTAGAAGAGCCGAGTGTTCAGAAGGAGCGGAGAGGAGAAGGTGCCGTGGGAGGAGCTGGCGGAGGCCGGGCATGAAGCGTATTTTCTCACGGTGGCTGCCTTCTCACGTGGCCCTCGTGTCCTTGGCCATGAGGTTCCCCAACTTCTTTGCAGATGGATTCCTGACAGGCCCCCTCCCTCCCCCCTGCCACATCCACACCTGGACAAATGGGGTGTTTGTACCCACCTTTATACAAAGTCCTGGAGCCCTGGGTCCGGGTCTGGCTGGTCCTCAACGAAGTACGGATTCGGTAGATCTGGACGTAGAGAGATAGGCTTCAGAGAGACTCGCGTTTCGTAGACGAACGCTCTGATGGAGACCGTGGGAAGCCCTTTTGTGCCACGACACTGGGAAGCAAGGGCGCTCTTTCCAGCTGTGCTTTTCCGGGCTC
The DNA here is from genome assembly GCA_017311185.1 of Proteles cristata cristata. NCBI lineage: Eukaryota > Metazoa > Chordata > Mammalia > Carnivora > Hyaenidae > Proteles > Proteles cristata. The sequence goes on from JAESUZ010001000.1 coordinate 666,504, forward strand.
ACGGCGAGCCTGGAGGCGTTCCAGGGGACCAGCCCGTTGGGAGGAAGGCTCCGTCCCTCCGTTGCTGTCAGAGGAGACGACCAGGAGCAAGCTGTGGACGGGGCCTCCCGGAAGAGAGTTGCGTCTCTGGGCTTTTGGACTTGCTGCATTCTGGCTCAGCCTCGTGGCCTGACAGTGACTCGAGCTCTTCATCCACAGAAACAAGCCAGAGGCCCTGCCGGTGCCTCTCCGTCACCCCTGGCCACTCGTTCTCCCTCAGCTCCCCCTCACCCGACACCCCCTTCTTACTCTCAAGGGGGAGAATGACATTAGGGAGCCCCTCCCCTTCCCCCAGAAAGACCCCTGGTTCCTGGCATATTCAGTACTGTCTCCTCTCGTATCTTGGTGCTGATCCCTCTCTGAAGGCGGGGCCCCCCTGCCTCTTCAGAGCCCCCCAGCCAGCAGCAGGCCCCACCGCCTGCACTCCCAGCCTTGCCCCTTGCTGCCTCCGTGAGGCCTGGCGCCGCTGCCCTGACGGGTGGCTTCGGCTGCAGCAGGAGTGCCTCTCAGTGGCCCAGACCGCTGCTTTTCTCTCTGTCTCCAGGGTCCCCCTGCGGCAGCGGGCTGGAGCAGGGGGAGGAGGCCTTCCTCCTCTCTCGCGGGGTAGAGAAGCTGTGGGTCAGAGCTTCTACTTGCCCTGATCTCTGGGCCTCCCTCCCAGGGAAGAAAAATGACCAAATTCTTATCCAGGAAAAAGCACCTGACGCCTCCCCTTGGACATCCTCCCTGGGCTCTGCTTTAGGGAGTGTCTGAAAGGTTCTAGCCTTTGTGAAGTTGCTCTTTGGAGGTCTGTTCTGACCTCGGAGTCTGCTCATACCCCACCCTCTGCCCCGACTCAGGTGGTCTGTGCTGGCGGGTCTCCCTGGAGCTGTTCCTGCCCCTCCCCTACTTTCCTGCTTGTGCGGGGCCGGTCACACGGCGTCCGTCACCCACCCAGCCCTCCTGAGTGCTCCGTGTTGCTCTTGACCCCGCCAGCAGCGGACGTGGCAGCTTTACACTGGAACAAGCCCCCTGCCCCTGCCTTCTGGCTTGGGGAGGGGGGGTGTGGATTTTACCTGGGCGGGGGGTGGGGGGGCAGAAATTTGAATTGTGGGAGGGTGTTGGCGAGCTCCCTCCAAGAATCATGGAATGGCAGAGCATGTTTAGGAATTTTCTTCCTCTGATCCTTATCTCTCGACACAGAATGGATAGATATTTATTGTCTTAGATCATGGATTTCTGATACCTCCCATTCAAGGGGATCAAAAGGACCCCCACTGTAGATCCTTCATAAGGTGAGTTCAGTGTATGTTGTCTCTTTCCATTCATCGGACGCCTGTCACCGAGCCCACTGGCAGATGGGGCGCCTGGTGCCACACCCTACCCTTCCCGCTTCTGCTGGTCACTCCCTGCAGGGCCGCTGGGGTTGTGGGTTCGGGGCTGGGGCAAGAGAGGTACTGCCTGAGGCCAGTAGGCCACTCTCTCACTGGTGTTGAGCCCATCCAATTCTCACTTCCCTGGGTCTTGGTTTTGAGAAACAGGGCAGGCCTTTTTTTCCCGGCTTTTCTGTGTGTGTGTTTGGGGCATGTTAACATATTTTTTTAAGATTTTTTTTTTTTTTAGTTGTATCCACCCCATTTCAGATTATTTTTGTTGATGTCAAAAATGTGTATATGACATGCCTATGGTTCTTTTTAACCCTTTCTGGTTTTGTTTTTTTAGAGGAAACTGAAGATAAACCCTTTCTTGATATATATATATTTTTTTCCTTTAGCGACTTGTTATCACTGGAATCAAAGGGAAAAGCTATCTCTTTTTGCATTGGTTGTATTTGTATGTCACAAATAAAAGACACTTTGTTCAGCTGCTGGGATGGTGTCCTAACGCTGGGGTGCTGTGGGCAGCGTGATCTCAGGCAACGCCCCTGACCTTTACCCGGCCCCAGTGTTGGCCTAGACCCTGAGAGGCATGTAGTGCAGGCTGCACACCCCTTCCTGCAAAGGAGGCCTGGGCCCGAGGAAACCTCAGGGGGGCTGGGGCGAACAGCCATGGATGGGAACTGAGATCAAATGTGTATGTGGCTGCCACTGCCCTACTGGCCCTGGGTTAGAGGTAAGAGGTCTTTTTGAGGGATGCCTGCTTGGTGTCTTGGACAGAGTCCTAAGCCAGGCGTTGTGGCATCTGACATCTTTGGCTAAACCTGAATTCCAGCACATGTGAATGAGAGTTGAATAGATTGTCTTTTCTTTTTTTCTTTTTTTTTTTATGTTTTATTTTTATTTATTTCTGAGAGAGAGAGAGCGTGAGCAGGGGAGGGTCAGAGGGTGAGACGGGATCCGAAGCAGGCTCCAGGCTCTGAGCTAGCTGTCAGCACGGAGCCTGACGCAGGGCTCAAACCCACAACTGTGAGATCATGACCTGAGCCAAAGCTGGACGCTTAACCGACTAAGCCACCCAGGTGCCCCTGTCTTTTCTTTTTTAACGTTTGTTTTTTGAGAGAGCATGTGAGAGAGCACCTGTTCATGCGTGCGAGAATGCGCGAGGGAGGGAGAGAGAGAATCCCAAGCAGGTCTGCACTGTCAGCGCAGAGCCCGATGTGGGGTTTGATCTTAGGAACCGTGAGATCGTGACCTGAGCCGAAATAAGAGTCAGATGTTTTAACAAACTGAACCACTTAGGCTCCCTGAGCGTGTGTTTTTTCTCTCCCTTTTTCTTTATTGGGTTATTCAGAATAGTCTGTCTCTTAAAAAGATCCCAAGCCCCTCTTCCCTCCACTGATAAAAGACGAAGGCACAAAGGAAGGCTAACTCGTGTCGGGCCTGACAGGACAGGAAAGCTGACCGGTGTGTGACAGATGGAGCTACTCAGCTTCTCTCCCAGGCAGGACTCAGTTGCGGGCCCAGGCTGAGCTGGGAGCAGAAGTAGGGAGTGGGCCGCGAGCCGGCGTTGAGAGCACTTCCAGTGGGCACTGGACGTGCCAGCCTCGGGCCGTGGCTGGTAGTCATACGTGCTGGGAGGTGGAGCGGGAGGCTAGGAGGGGCCCCAGGCTGCAGGGAGTTATCTGTGCTGGCAGGGCCGTGGCTGGAGCTGTTCGGTGGCTGTCACTATTGTCGCCTCAGCTCTGTGGGCGGGGCACCCCTGGAGCACGGTTTGTGCCCTGGTTGCATGTATCTTGGAGGCACAAAGAAAGGCGTCTCAATCCTTGGGGAAGGGAGAGCATTTCACTGGGCCAGTTGTACCACGGATTTCTCATGTGACAAAAGTCTGCCCCCTGAGTTCTTTGTTCCTTGCAGGCCGTTTTAATTTCAGGCAGGAATTCCTTGGGATGACTGTCCCCTCACCACAGGGCAAGTGGCCAGAGTTGGAAGGGGGTGGGGTCCTCCCTTGGTCACTGCTGACTGGGGTCTGTGCCCACCTCTTCTGCCACCTTCCTGAGTGGCCTGGGCCCCTCATTGTTCCCCCAGTGTCTGCCTCATTCAGCTGCCCCCGCCCCTCCCTCCAGCTGTGACTGAAGCTTCTCCCCTCAAAGGACACTTGCCCGGGTGAGCAGGTGGAGCCAGGGGCCCGGGGCCCACAGAGCGCTTCCCTTCCCGCTCAGCCTGAGCTGCTTTGAAAAGGACTGGGTTTTGCCAGTGCAGGCAGCTTGGCCACCAGGTGATTTCTGCTGCCAGGCTTTGCAGGCGGTCAGCTCCACAGCCTTGGTCTGCATGGCGCTGGGGGACCAGGGCGGCGATGCTCCGCATCCAGGCCACAGAGCCCAGGTGCGTGGTCGCGCCCGGGCAGGAGTTGGTCTCAAGGCCCTGTCTTCCCTCTCGGGGCCTGGCGAAACAGAGCCGGCCTGCCCTGTTGTGGGGGCAGTGTCTCCCGAGGGGTTACTCCTGTCCCACGCAGGGGAGCTGTTGAGAAAAATGGGGACTGGAGTTGAGAAGGCCAAGACTGAGGACCGGCCACCCTGAGGGGACGAGGTTTGCCTACAAAGGGGGCCCGGAACAGGGTGTGGGGACAGCAGAAGCGCCTGTTGCCTGTAGTAGTGACTTGTCCGTCAGGCAGCTTGTAACAGGGAGGAGGCGGCAGCCATAGCCTCTGGGACGTACCTCAGCTTTTCCCTGATGTCCTGTGCGGTCTCCCACTGCCCTGGATGGGGAGGGAGGGGGTGGTGGGGTCAAGGACAGGCGGTCTGTGCCGGACCTCTGCCAGATGCCCTGGCTTCAGAGCCTGCGGCCCACTCAACCCCCCTGCCCGGGTCCCCCTGCCTCCCATCACCTTCTCCTCCCCCCCCCACCCCAGGGGTGGAGAGGGACATCCTGAGCCCTCCTGCAGTGCACGCGCTTGCTCATGGCGCTGCTTGGAGGCTGCGTGTGTGCAGGTGCACAAGGTGCACCTGTGAACCTGTATCGTGGCTTTGGTGGGAGTCCCTGCCGTGGGATCTGCATCCTGTGGAGGTGAGCGTCTGCTGTGGGCCGGCGGAGGCAGGGCTGCCCCTGCTGGGGCTGGGGTCAGACCACACTGCCCCGTGCTTGGTGTAGACCAACCCAGGGTTAGAGGGATGAGGCCCTGAAGGAGAACAGCCAGGCTGAGAAGAGCCTGGAGCTTCTGAAGGAGTGGGGCTGTTTATCTTGGAGAAAGGGTTGTGGGGGGGGGACAGCCATGAGCCGAGGTGAGGGAGCAAAACGAGGTGGCCGCGGCTGCCCCGGGGGACCGGCTCCAGCCTCCTCTGTGACGGGCTGTTATTAGCTCCAGGGCCCTGTAATGGGAGGCCTGGCGTCCCGGGCCCTGCGCCACTGTGAGATCCTGCCCTGGTACAGGGGGGCATTGTTGCAGGGAGCGGGCCAGGGGGTGGCCTCATCCACCCCTCCCCTTCCACCAGTTGTGACAAAGTAGTCCTGCTATTTATGCAGTGAGGATCTTCATGAACTAGCAAGGTCCCAGGTGACGAGTATCGAGAACAATAAGGAAGAACGGGTGACTCACTTGTCCTGGGCTGCAGGATGGAGAAGAGGTCAGGAGTCCGGTGGCCAAGAGAGGAGCTTGGGGTTTGGAGCTGAGGGTCCTGAAGGCAGTGGGCTCTGGATGCAGGGTCACAGCAGGATAGGGGTGAGGCTGGGGGTGCCGGTAATGGTCCTCACTTCTGCAGCCAGAGGCGTAGAGCAACAGCACAGGCTTGGATGGTCACATACTCGACCTGGGTCATTTTTTCCCTCTTGGCCTTGGGGTTGCCTCGGGCAACCCTGAGCAGCATGGGGTGTCCCTTTCTGTCCATGCTCACTATGACCCTCTGGGGAGACGGATGGGAGGGCTTGGGTGTGCTTGATCCAGCCTGGCCCCACCCCTCGGCCGCTCTCCGTGTACCCATCCATGTCATTGGCCCCGGAGCAGTGGCACCCGGGCTTGCAGACCTGACTGCTCAGTTCTGCTGGGGGTTTTGGTGGACTGTCAGCTGTGGAGTGTGGGTGGACCCTGCCACACCGGCGTCCCTGGACTTCAAGTCTGAGCGGCTGTAGCACATAGCACATGAGTGAGGTGATCTGACTCTCATCACACAGGCCACTGGCTGTGGGCTGCAGGCCGGAAGGGGTTAACCACTACTCAGCTCCTGGGAGGGTGACTGAAACTTTCCAACCAGCTGCCAGACCCCTGGCGTGCGGGGCAGGACAGCTGCATTCCACTGGGGAGAGCAGCACCCCCTTGTCGCTCTACCCTCACCCCCACCAAGCTGTGCGCGCCCCCCCCCGCCGGAACGTCTGGCGCCTGCCAACAGCTGTGCCCCGGGAAGAGCGGATGCCCCTCTGGGGCTCTGCCCACACCCGCCTGGTGACTCCTCGCTCCTCCTGGACCAGTGCCAGCCCAGGTTTCCCAGTCAGCCTTTTTCTGGCGAGGCCGGCCCCTCCCGCCTCTCTCTCCTACTGGACTTTGCACGAAAGCCCCCATTTTGCAGATGGGGAGGCAAACCTGGGGAGGCCCAGGTGGGGAGAGGGCCATTCTCTAACCCAGTGAGTCAGTTTTGAATTTACGCCCCCTTCTTCAACCCTCTTCCTTTGGACAATGGATCCTTCCCAAGGCTGCTAGGGCCTCTGCCGCTACCCCACCTCAGGAAGACAGTACATACAGGCCTGTGGAGAGAGTGCAGCCGCCCTCTGAGAACCCTGGGCTGCGCTCCTCCCCGCCCCCCCCCAGCCCTCCCCTCTGCCAGCCCCTGGGTTCAGTGCCTGGCACCCACTCAACATCCCAGGAGAAGAGCCTAGGCCAGGTGGGGGCGCTGGAGACCTCTGACTCGGATTCTTACGAGCCCCCTGTGCTAGGTGCTTGGGGAGGTGGTGAACTCCAGGTGGGGGGTGGGGGGGCATCGGAGGGATTTACACCTCCTGGCACTAGAGTGCCAAGGTTTAGCCCCTTCCCTTCCACAGGCCTCACAGGCTCCAGATTTAGACAGAGCAGCTGTGGGGCTGGCACCTTTAGTGGACAGGGTGTCAGGCCTGGGGTGAGGGGTACCAAGTCTCTGTAGCCCATGTATGGCCAGGGAGGCCGGGGGGTCAGCTCTGAGATGGGACACCTGGTATCTTCCCATCCCGCATATGACCACCGGGCCGTTGGGGACCTGGATTGAGAAGCTGGTGTCAGGAGTAGGGACCAGCTCCCCTACCCAACCCTGGGGCTTGGGATCTGTTCCTACCACCGCATTCAGGGAAGGGAGAGTGGGGGTCGAACCGCTCGGGCCCTCGGATCAGAGCTAGGAATTGGGCTGGGACCTCGAGGCCTCACCCCCATGCAGAGGGAGACCTCCGACGATCTGAGCGCATGTGTGTGTCCTTCCAGACTTTTATCTATGCATATCTATTTCGCTAGATATTTCTTCTTTGTTTTACAAAACCAAGATCCTATCACATTTGTTTTCCTTACTTTTTCCTTACCTGTTTTGAACTGTTTTAACGGAAGTGTAGCGGACCCGCAGAAATTTCCAGAGGTTCTGAATGTGCAGCCACTCATGATGGAATGATCACAAACACATTTGTGTAACCAGCCCCCTGGGAGCCCCAGCACACCTGTCTGTATTCTGTGCCCTCTCTCTTCCCCCAGGAGTCCCGCTACCTGACATCTGCTCCCGGGTGGCTCAGCCCCACGTGCTGCAGCCCTTTGTGCTCCTCTATGTCTGGCCTCTTCCACTCAACATGGTGTTTGTGGGAGCCCCACCTACCGTGGCTGTAGCTGGTTTGCTCTGAAGTGTTTTGTTGGATATGTGCACCACATGAGTTTGCTGCTCTGGCTGCAGGACTGTCCCTGGCCTGGAGGCGGGGTCCCTGGAGGCTGGGGCAAAACCAGAGACGTTGGTATTAATCCCAAAGGCAGACCCCACACAGGTGCAAATGCTGCCCTGGGATTTGTAGACTCCATTGCGGTTCTTAAGTTCCCCCTGCCTCTTGCCTCCTTCCTCTCTCTCCGAGAGCAGCCATCTCGCAAGGGGTATGAGGAAAGCCCTGGAACAGAGCACAGATGGACCTGCTCTGCCAGCCTTTACTCCTTTCCCACCAGCCAATGGTGAAGGAGATGAACACGCGGTTCCCCAGGGAGTAACCCAGGGAACCACAGAAAGGCCAGTCCTAAAGTATCTCTGGGCCTCTTGCCTGGCAGAGCTCTAATCTGGACGTTAGTAGTTTGTTCATAGGACAAAGGCTGGACAGAGTCACTAGGGTAGCAGGGAGGTCTCTGCCCCTTCTCCCCGTGGCAGGCAGCCACCAGTGTCTAATGCCCCTAGGCTGTGACTCTTGGGATGGGGGTGGGAGGGGAAGTTTAGAAGCCTCTGTCCTAGGCTGTTTGCCAAGCCGGGGCAGGGTGAAGGAGGGGGGCCTGGTAGCAGGGGATGGAGGTGGGGGGTGGGGTGGGAAGAGTTCCACATGACCAGCCAAGAGGGTCCTTGCCTTCACACAGAACAGAAATCAAACACAAGCCAGGGCACCTGAATGGCTCAGCAGTTAAGTGTCTGACTTCAGCCTAGGTCATGATCTTCCCGGTCCTGGGTTTGAGCCCCACATCGGGCACTGTGCTGGCAGCTCAGAGCCCGGAGCCGGCTTCAGATTCTGTGTGTGTCTCTCTCTGCTCCTCCCCTACTCCCACTCTGTCTCTTTCTCTCAAAACTAAACATTAAGGGGGAAAAAATCAAACACAAGCCAGAAAAATTGTGATCAGTTTCTTGAATACTGTAAGTGACAGGTAGAGACTAGCAGACAGAATATCTGCGAAACTTGGAAAGGAAAGGAGAATGAGTCTCGGTGTTGGTGGGGTTAGGGATTTCTATTGGAAAGGGGTCTAGGGTGCATGCTCTTCAGGAATCCAGGGTAGGGTCTGATCAAAGGCCAGTGTCAGGTGAATAATAGGTACTATTCCATAAATTACTGAGGATAGGGGTATTGATGCTAGTGTCAGCCAAGATTTGTTTGAAACTAATGTCCTAGAACATGTTTGGGATCTGGCTTTTAAGTGTCATCAGGTGTTTGGGACCTGGGATAAAATTCAGAGGATAATCAACTTGCTACTTCCTTCAAGTGGGAACATAACTTCTTTGGCTTATTCAGAAATGGGGTCTAGGGGCGCCTGGGTGGCTCATTGGGTTAAGTGTCCAACTTCAGCTCAGGTCATGATGTCACGGTTCGTGGGTTTGAACCCCGCATCGGGGTCTGTGCTGACAGCTAGCTCAGAGCCTGGAGCTTGTTTCAGATTCTGTATCTCCCTCTCTGTCTGACCCTTCCCTGCTCACACTTTCTCTCTCTCTCAGAAATAAATAAAACATTAAAAAAAAGAGTGAGGTCTAGCAGAAAAACAGCCGAGACAGAGCCATTTATAACATATAAAAATTCATATTCTATTATATATTCTATTTAAAATATATATTCTAATATTTTATATATATATAAAGTCTACATCCAAGGAGGGGCTCAAACTCACAACCGTGAAATCACAAGTCACGTGCTCCTGAGCCAGCCAGGAGCCCCAAGACAGAGCCATTCTAAAATGGAGTCCTTTCAGCTTCCCTACCTCATCTTGCCATCTCACCCGACCCACCCCCACCCTCTGCTGCAGTCTTTGATGCTATTGACCACGATGACCAAACTTGAACCTGTGGAAACTCCCTCTGTGGTAGCTTGTGTAACGGTTAAAAGTGTGGGTTTTGGAGCAGATAGACCTGCCCTCCTGGAATCCTGGCTTGTGACTGCATTACCTTGAGCAGATCTGCTTTCTAGGCTTATTTCCTCATTTGTAAAAAAAAAACTTTGAAATAATAGCAAATCCCTGATGGCATTGTTGTGAGGATGGAATGAGATTGCGCAGTTAAGGCCTGGCTCTGAGGCTGGCCCCTCCCTTTCCACTGGAATACTGTTCAGCCTCCTGAAATTCCTAAACTTTTTCTGAGTGATGTGTGCCAGGTTCCTTGGAGACGGCGGTGAACCAGACACACGCTCTGCCCTGCCCTCAGGTGGCCCCCGATCTAGGGGTGGAGACTGACCCTGTGGGTAGAGCAAAAACAGGGCCGCAGGACACAAAGGTGGCATAGGCTTCCTGATGCAGTGCTACCTTGTCACTTCCTATCACATCATAGCACTTTCGACAGCTTCTCATTAAGTGCTTGTTTATTGTCCGTTTCTCCTCTCTGGAATATCAGTTCTGTGATAAAAGGAGTCCTTGTCCACCTTGTGTTGGACAGTTCCTGGCGTATAGTAGGGGCCAGTAAATATTTGTGGAATAAAAGTAAACTATCAGCAAGTGGAGGCCTGGAAGTAGGAGTTGGTGTGGTGAGAAAGGAAGGCTAGGTCAGAGGTGAAAAGGGTTCTAAATAGAATGTAAGATACAAAGAAGCAAGAGGCTTGGGGGTGGGGAGGATCAGAAAGCAAGAAGAAAGATGTGGAGTAAGTAGAGATGGGGTTGGAGTTTGACATCCAGGAATTAGGATTTTGTCTAGTAAGCAGTGGGCAGCCACTGCAAATTTTTAAAGTGGGTTATATGGGTTGGTTAGATTTATGTTTAAAGAAGAAGGGAAGAAGGGAGAGAGGATGAAAGGCCGGCTGCCACTGCATGGAGGCTGAAATTGGAGAGGGTAATAGTAATGAGTCGAGTTCAATTACAAGGTTAGTGTCAGGCGTTCTGGCCAGAAATAATGGAAGCCTGGCGGAGAAGGATTCTGAATAGAGAGATTTTCAAAAAGAATGAATGAAGGGAGGAGTCAAGAATGCCGCCTCGTTTCTGGCTTATATGATTGGGTGGCTTTCGGTGTCACTCAAGAAGGTAGGCCACGCTGGAGGTGGGGCATAACCGAAGGGAACGCCCCTCCTTGCCCCGCCCATTGGTGGTAAAATGGCGTCGATTGGCTCTTTCGAGGAGCGCGCCAAAAACTGACGGGGGCGGGTGAGAGGTGTGTCCTTGCGTCATTTCCGGGAGACTTCCGGGCCGCCCCTTCCCAGCCTCCCCAGAGCCGGAACTTCCGGGCGCCGCCGCCATTTTGACTTCCCGACCTTGGGCTGCTGGTGGCTACTGTCTGCAGTCATTCCTTGCAGTCATGTCTGTACTGACCCCGCTGCTGGTGAGGGGCCTGACAGGCCTAACCCGGCGGCTCCCGGTGCAGCGTGCTCAGATCCATTCCAAGCCTCCGCGGGAGCAGTTCGGGACCATGGTGAGGAGTGGGCCGGGCAGGGCGCGGGAGATGCAGCGAGCCAGACTGGGGGTCCCGCGGCGAGTTTGCGGATGGCCGGTCTGGCGCGCTGGACCTCGGCGGCCCTGAGAGTGCCCTGCACCTCGCGGCCCGCAGCTTAGCAGGGAGCAACAGGGGTTTGGGCGTGTCTGGAGAGCGCGAATGAGAGGGACAGTGCCCGGGCGACAATCGGGGCTCAGTCAACACCAGGATCTCGATTCAGCCCTATTTCTGTCACTTACGTGCTGTGCAGCCTCGAGCCTGTTTACTCATCGGCTCATGGGGGTTGCGTAACGACTGTCAGCGGCGCTACTGGTTGTTACCACTGTTGATTATTAGGGAAGGTGGGTCTTTGTCATTTCCAGAAATGAGAGAGAGTTTAACCCTTAATGACTTTCACCTGTTTGGCGCTTTTGTGCATTTGTCTGAGCGGCAGAACTCGGCCTCGAGTGCGAGTCTTCAGAATCCAGGTCGGTGGGCCCCAGTTAGGAGCAGAGCCCGAAGAGCCGCAGCTATTGAGGAAATACTAGTGATCATAGTTGCAGCGGGCATCTGCAGAGTGTCCACTGCGTGCCAGACGCTGCCAAGACCGCTGCGCTGGTCCCGGAGACCCTGAGAACAAGTGGCCGTCATCTCGATTTCGTGGTTGAGGGAACTGAAATTTAGGAGCACTGTATCCACTTGTCAAAAGTCAAACCTTCAGCGGCAAAGAAGTATCTTGAATTCAAGTCTAACACCCAAGCTATGCTGTGATCTTTACTGCCATAGGGAATGTGGAGGTGGCTGTGAAAAGCCTTTTATTCTAGCCCCGGAGGCTGAATGACAGTCCTGGAAAGGAGATGGGAAGAGAGATGTTTTTGTTTTTAAGGTCTTATTTTTAAGTAATCTCTACACCCAGAGTGGGGTTGCAACTCACGGCCCCGAGATCAAGGGCCACATGATCTACCAGCTGAGCCAGCCTGGCGCCCTGAGGAGAGGGGCTTTTTAAGGCAAAGAAGGAGAGGTGCAATTTTAGGGTCATCAGCCACTGCATGGTTCCTGGATCCCAATAGACCACACGGATTTAATTCCTTGTTCCTGTCCCTTTGCTTTAGCATCTCGTGGTGGATTTCTCTGTGGATCCTAACACAGGCTGGCCCCCACCCCCAGATCTGACCCTTTGCCTCAAGGCCTCAAGTGGGCCTTGGGTCTGCTAATCTCTGAAGCCTGAATCCGGACTCCCCGAAAGGGGCTTTCTGGTGCCGGGAAGCCTCGGGGGATCCTTATCGTGCGGGATCTTGTTCTTTCTTGTACTCTGTAGGAAGTCGCCATTGGGCTCACCTCCTGTTTCCTGTGTTTCCTCCTGCCGGCGGGCTGGGTCCTGTCCCATCTGGAGGACTATAAGAAGCGGGAGTGAAGGGGACTGGCCTGTCCCTCACCCTGTGGCCTGACCACCCCTGGCCTCTCCTGATCATGTCTGCTGCATTCCTGGCCAGCCTTCCCCGGATCATGCCTTTCCATTACACTGACCTCGTCTGCAATCAGGACCTCTCGACTTCTCCACGGGGACCTCCTGGGACCATATATGCTGGTGTATAAGGCCCTGCCCGGTAGGGCCCTCCTTGTCACAATAAAGTCTGTTTAAACCTTGCATCAGAAACTCCTCATGTCTTCGGCCTGGGCTCCGGCCTCCACACTTGAGCTGAGGATGGTGTTGGGCAGGGGTGTCCCTGCTGGCTGTCTCCACTGTGGTAGGTCACGCATGCTCGGCTGTTCTTGCTGCCTGGAGGCGGTGCTTCCTTTGCTCGCTTTCCTGTGTTGCCTGGCTTCTGGGGGAAACAAATCCTGTCGCCCCGGGAAGCCCTTCCTCGCTCCTCCTGTCTAGCTCCTCCTCGGTGGCGCCAAGCTCCGGGCTATGGCTAAATGGGTGTCTGTGTTCTGTCTTTCTCACTGGGGCCAGCTCCGCAGCTGGAAGTCCTCTCTGTGGGTCCAGCCTTCCCTCTGCTCCTGGGGGCTGGGCTCCAGCCATTGCTCAGGAGCTTCTTGTTCTTCCTCGTTGGAAGGTGGGCACTTTATAACGTCTTGCTTTCTCACGTCAGCCCCAGGGCCCCTTTGAGTGTTATATCCGTCACTGCCTCTGGAGCGAGCAGCTTCCTTGTGCTCCCTGCCTCCTTCCCCAGCCCTGCCTTTCTTGGCTTGCGGAATGTGCCGCTCCTCCAATCCCAGGGCCCTTCCTCAGTGCGTCTTCCTGCGGGGGCCGGGGCACCTCCGCGGGTGGGGCACGCTGGATAGAGGAGCAAGTCCAACTTCCGCCCGTGACTGCTTCCCTGCAGGGTACAGGCATGGTCGCCTGCCTCCCGAGAGGCTTTCTTTTCACACAGACCAGCCTTTATGTCTCGGCCTGAAGGGACAGGGCCGAGAGTGCGGGCGGGTTGTGCAGATTGGGCTGTTGGCCGGGGGAGGGGGTGAGCCCACAGCATCCGGAGGGCCAGGCTGGGTCCGCAGAGCAAGGGGCATCCACCGGTCACCTGCTGGTACCCCAAGACCCCTTGTCTCTGGCAGGGAGAGACCTCTTGGCTACAGCCTCCCAAACCACAGGGTGGCCCGTGTCTCCTGCCTCATTCTGGGCGGCTCTCCCGCCTCACACCTCCTGAGCAGAGGGCTCCGAGGTTGGCTCTTGGTCGGCCCCGGTTTGCCGTGGGCTCCGATTAGTCCATGGAGCTGCCGTGAAACAAGAACATGACCCCAGAAGAGAATGGTCTTGAGTTTCTTTTTTTTTTTTTCTTTTTTTTAATTTATTTCTAGGAGAGAGAGAGAGAGAGAGACAGCGTGAGCAGGGGAGGGTCAGAGAGAGAGGGAGTCACAGACTGAAACAGGCTCCAGGCTCTGAGCTGGCAGTCAGCACAGAGCCCGATGCGGGGCTCGAACCCACGAACTGCGAGATCATGACCCAAGCGAAAGTCGGACACTTAACCGACTAAGCCACCCAGGCGCCCCTGGTCTTGAGTTTCTAAGGTAACTCCACTGCCTTGACAACAGCTTTTATTGGGTGTCCCCCGTTTTGGTCCCCCTGGAGCCTAGAGGAACACGGTGGTCCCCTCATTCCAGAAGGACAACTCCAGCCCACAGCTGTGCATCTCGGGCCACTGCTCAAGTTGATGGGCAACCAGTGGTTACGGGCAAGTGCTTTCGGGTCGGAGAAGGGCCCCAGCAAGCCCATCAGCCACTCCGGTTCTTGCTCTCCCCCAGCGGGCTCGGTCCCGCGGCACCTGTGGGGGGTGGTCGAGAGTGTAGGGTGCAGTCATGCTGGAACCCCATCCTCCCCTTGGTCCCCAGTTGTGGCCACTAGGTCTGAAATCTGGTCACCATTCAGTGTCCCTCTCCTAACCCGACAGGGGCCCTGCATCCATCCCCTGCGGAGAAAACAAGGCTCCCGGTACTAGCAAATGGTACTTTATGAGACTGTGTTGTGGGTGCCTCTCGGCTGCCGGGTCTGCAGGAGTGGGCGTGTTTGGCCCCCAGAGTGCACACTGGGCCGGGAGAGGCTGCAGTCCTGGTAGAGGTGAAGGAAAGTACTGAGAGGGGGCGTGGCTTTGAGACCTGGCTTGGCCATTTATTCCATGACCTTGGTCAAGTCAGGCAGGCTCCCCGAGCCTCAGTTTTCAGGATTGTAAAATGACGGTGATGTGGCAGGCAGGGTAACGCCCCCTCAGAGAGGACTGTGCCCTTGTGCCTGGACTTTGCAGATGTGATTTTTTATTTACTAATTTATTTATTTTTTAACATTTATTTAGCTTTGGGAGAGAGAGACAGATCATGAGCAGGGGAGGGGCAGAGAAAGAGGGACACACAGAATCTGCCTGGCATCAGGCACCAGGTTCTGAGCTGTGAGCACAGAGTCCGACACAGGGCTCGAACTCATGAACCATGAGATCATGACCTGAGCCAAAGTCGGACTCAACCGACTGAGCCACCCAGACATCCCTGCAGATGTGAAGCATGTTGAGATAGGAGAGTCCCCGGTAGGCGCAGTGTAATCACAGGTGTCCTTAAGGTAGACAGGAAAAGCAGTGACGAATATCTCAGAGATGCCACCTGGGAAGGACTTCGCCTGCTGTTGCTGGCTTTGAAGATAGAGCGTCGTGAACTAAGGAATGCCGTGGCCTCTGGAAGCCAAGGACAGCCCTCAGTTTACAGCTGGCAAGAATCGAGGCCCTTAATCCTACAGCTGTGAGGAACGGAATCCACCACCAACCGGCACACATAGAAGCAGAGTCTCAGAGCTTCCAGAAGGGAACCCAGCCTGCAGATACCTTCCTTTTAGTCTGGTGAAGCCCATACCAGACCCCTGACCTCTAGAACTGTCATACTATACATCCACGTTTTTTTTTTTTTTTTAATTTTTAAAAATGTTTTATTTCTAGGAGAGAGAGAGAGAGAGACAGCGTGAGCAGGGGAGGGTCAGAGAGAGAGGGAGTCACAGACTCTGAAACAGGCTCCAGGCTCCGAGCTGGCAGTCAGCACAGAGCCCGACGCGGGGCTCGAACCCACGAACCGCGAGATCATGACCCAAGCGAAAGTCGGACGCTTAACCGACTAAGCCACCCAGGCGCCCCTATATCCGTGTTGTTTTAAGCCACAAGATTGGTGATGATTTGTCATGGCAGCAACAAGGAGACTAAAGCATTGTCCTCCCTGTGCTACGAGGCTCTCACGGGAGGGTTGGCTCCAGTGGCTGGGATCCTCAAGGGACAGAGGTGAATTGGAATGTGAGCCATTTACAGGAGGACAGTGCCCAAATGAGATGTGGGGGTTGTGGGGGGGGCGCTCTCCCTTGGCCATCTCCATCCCCCTCTAATTGCTTTCTGCCTTAGGTGTCTGGACCCTGCAGGCAAGTATCAGCTGAGCCAGTGGCTTCAATGTATAGCCCCTGCTGGGCTTCACCAGTCTGCCCTCTGCACCATCACAGCCTCTCTAGACCATGACCTTGGAGCGGGCTGCCTGTCGCCCATCATGGGTTCCTGTGGCAACAGCTCTAGAGGTTCGCTTTGGGCCGCGCGCCCCAGCCCCTCCCATCGGGGCAGATGCCAGACTCCCAAACCTGCCTTGGGAAGGATTACCAACCCCTCCGCTCTGGTCCACCTTGGAAGCTTTCTCCTGGCCATGGCCTCCCTGGGGGACTGTGGCTGTCCTCCTAGGACCTGTGCTGGGTCATTGTTGCCTGGCCTCCTCCCTTCCGCCCCCCAGAGGTGGGAGTGCTCTCGTGGGCCTGGGAGCTGGGAGCCATGGCGCCCCCTACAGCCTCTGTGCTGTCCATAAACTCTCCCTCTGGGGCTGAGCTTTCGATCTGGGTCTGGGTCCAGGTATGGAGTCCCTTCTCCCTCCTCCTGACAGAGTCCTTCATACACGGAAGTGGGGTGTGCCAGCAGGACCATGAGGAGGTGTCTGCCATGTCAGCACGATGGAAAATAAAGTCCTCTGCCGCTTGTCACCTTGGTGACTGTATTCAACGGCAGTCTGAACCTGAGTGCAAACATGGCCTGTTTCTTTTTCTTAAAAATCTTTAATGTTTATTTTTTTGAGAGAGAGAGACAGAGTGTGAGTAGAGGAGGGGCAGGGAGAGAGGGAGACACAGAATCTGAAGGAGGCTCCAGGCTCCGAGCTGTCAGCATGGAGCCCGAGGTGAGGCTTGAACTCTCAAACAGTGAGGCCATGACCTGAGCCAAAGTCGGACCCTTAACCGACTGAGCCACTCAGGTGCCCTGAAAACGACCTGTTTCAATCCAAGACCCGGCAGTCAGGGCCAGCAGCACTGGACCACTTCTGGACTGGTAAATTGGGAGGCAGAGATAAACACCTGGAGCTATGCTGGTGATTTCCTGGCAAACATGTTGTTGGACTTTAGATGCTTAGGATAGTGAATCAAAATCCATTTTAAAATGGTAAGAGTAGGGGCGCCTGGGTGGCTTAGTCGGTTAAGCGTCCAACTTTCTGACTTTCGCTTAGGTCATGATCTCGCGGTTTGTGGGTTCGAGCCCCGTGTCGGGCTCTGTGCTGACTGCCAGCTCAGAGCCTGGAGCCTGTTTCAGTCTGTGACTCCCTCTCTCTCTGACCCTCCCCTGCTCACGCTGTCTCTCTCTCCTAGAAAAACAAAAACAAAAACAAAATTAAAAAAATAAATAAAATGGTAAGAGTAGGGGCGCCTGGGTTAAGCACTTTAAGCTGCTGACTTTGGATCAGGTCATGATCTCTCAGTTGGTGGGCTCAAGCCTCACATCGGGTTCTGTGCTGACAGCTGAGAGCCTCAAGCCTGCTCAGATTCTCTCTTTCTAGTCCCCTCCATCAAAAAAAATAAACTTAAAAAAATAATAAAATGGTGAGAGTAATAGAAGAAATGAAATGAGGGTACAGAAATAGTTACTAACTGCCCAACGAATCATCATAGAGAAGACTGGGGCAAAAGCTGACCATCCTGGGCTAGATTAAGAGCCAAAGCTTCCCTCTGGCTGTTCCCTTCCTTTTTTTTTTTTTTTTAAAGATTTTATTTTTAAGTAATCTCTACACCCAAGCTGGGGCTCAAACCCACAACCCTAAGATCAAGACTCTCCCACTCCACTGACCGAGCCAGCCAGGTACCCCTCCTTCCCATTCTGCCGACTAGGGGACGGGCTGAGCAGCAGGTAGGAGAGAGGACCTTTGTTACTTTTGTACATTGGTGGGTTTAAAAAAAAAATTTTTTTTTAAATGTTTTATTTATTTCCAGTAGAGACAGACAGACAGCGTGAGCAGGGGAGGGTCAGAGAGAGAGGGAGTCACAGACTGAAACAGGCTCCAGGCTCTGAGCTGGCAGTCAGCACAGAGCCCGACGCGGGGCTCAAACCCACGAACTGCGAGATCATGACCCAAGCGAAAGTCGGACGCTTAACCGACTAAGCCACCCAGGCGCCCCTAAAAAAATTTTTTTAATGTTTGTTTTCGAGAGAGAGAGAGAGAGAGCACGAGCATGAGAAGGGAAGGGGCAGAGAAGAGACAGGGAGACACAGAACTCGAAGTAGGCCCGAGGCTCTGCGCTGTCAGCACAAAACCCAATGTGGGGCTCGAACTTGCGAACCGTAAGATCATGACCTGAGCTGAAGTCAGACGCTCAACTGACCGAGCCACCCAGGCGCCCCTGTACATTGGCTTTTCAAGCCCAAGTACCCCGGAGGGAGGTATTTACATGGCGTTGGCAGCCTGGCTGTGGTCCATCACTGGGTCACAACTGGGATTCCTTCTCACTCTTCAGAGGAGCTGGTCTTGACCATTAGTCCTGACCCCAGCTCCCCCTGTGTCCCTCCATGCCTCAGAGACTCCATGGTCAAAGTAAGGGGGGTTAGAGGTGAAGTTGTCTTACAGCAGTTTTCAAGATTTTGAAAAGCCAAGTAGAAATCACGTCAACTGTGTGAGCTCTCCATTTGAGAATCCTACTTCTACGAACAGAAGATCTGACTGGCAGTTAGAGATTTCAATATTAACACCGGGAGAAGGTATGAACATTTTGGTGAGCATGGGTCCAAACAGGGTGGACCCTTTGCCTTCCGGAGTTTAGAAGTGACACGCAGGCTCAAGGATCCAATAAATAGGAATCTGCAGTGTTGCTGGAATACAAATTTGGCATTTGCAGTGATGCGGTGACAAGGCCACTGTGGGCTGTGTGGTGAGCCCGGGCACCAAGGGCACCTGCCCCAGTACTGGGGGTG
Source organism: Proteles cristata cristata (assembly GCA_017311185.1). Classification (NCBI taxonomy): domain Eukaryota; kingdom Metazoa; phylum Chordata; class Mammalia; order Carnivora; family Hyaenidae; genus Proteles; species Proteles cristata. Next base: position 684,915 of record JAESUZ010001000.1, read on the forward strand.
GCCCATGAAAATACTGTCACATTCCACTCCCGAACTGTCACAAACCAAGGGGTCTGCATGGGACTCAGGCACAGCTCCTCCTCCAGCTAAAACACCCCCCTCCCATCATGAAGAAGTTCCTTAACAGCGAAAAGTTGGGAAACCAAGCCACACACTGTAATTTCTCTCAATAGCATCTTTAACATCCAAAGACTTGCTGCTTTACTTATCTTTTTAAGTAAATTCTATCCCCGAAGCCGGGCTCAGACATACCACCCCAAAATCAAGAGTCGCGTGTCCTATGGATGGAACTGGCATGGCACCCCAGGATTGCCACTTTTTTAAACTTTTTATTTTTGGCGAACTCACAGGCAATTTTAATCGGTTACACAGAGAGATCCCTTTACCCAAATTTCCCCATTGGTAAGTCTTGCAAAATGACAGTATAGCACATACCAGGGGTTCATATATAGTCAAGATCTAGGACATTTCAGGGGCGCCTGGCTGGCTCAGTCCACGGAGCATGCGACTCTTTAAGCTCAGGGTTGTGAGTTTCAGCCCCACCTTGGATGTGATTACTTAAAATCTTAAGGGGTGCCTCCTGCGTGGTTCAGTTGGTTAAGCATCTGACACTTGTTTCCGCTCGGGTCGTGATCTCACGGTTGGTGGGATGGAGCCCCGGTTGGTGGGATGGAGCCCCGTCTGGTTGGACAGCAGAGTCTGCTTGGGGTACCCTCTCTTTCTCTCCGTCCCTTCCCTGCTTGCGTGAGCTCTCTCTCTCAAGATAAATAAACTTGAAAAAATTCTTAAAAAAGATCTGGAACATCTCCATTCCCACAAGGACCCCACCTTTTTACAATCACATCCACTTCCCTCCGGTCTCCCTCCCTTAGCCCCTGGCAACCTCTAATCTGTTTTCCATTTTTATCAAATTCTTAAAAAAAAAAAAAAAAAAAAAAAGGCTGCTTTTCTCATAGCCAGAAAGGCGCAGAGGCCAGAGTTAGGTCCCAAGACTTTGGCCTTGACCCAGAGGGACACGTTCTCCCTGACGGAACAGGACACCAAAGCCTGGGCCCGCTCAGAAGCGAGGCACAGTGGAACCGAGCGGTGATGTCCTGGGGCTCGGATGTTAGCGCGATTCCGTCTCCTCGGCCAGGTTCTCCTCACTGCCATCGCTGCCAAGAATTCCGGAGGGATTTTAACACCATCTTCCCACTTATCTCAGTAACACAATCCGCTCTTCAAACTCCGGTGAAAATAAATCTGAATCGGCTCCGGGAGGCTTCTTATCACTTTGGGAACTTTGGGAACAGGGACGACGGAGCCAAGCAAGAGGGCGGGTGGTGGGCGGGCGGGGCGGCCGCTACCGCCGCCACACCTGGCAGCGAGCCCCACAGGTGACTCCGCTGGAGGGGATCCCGTCGCTAGGGGCGTTGCCAAGGAGGGGCCACGAGGAGGGGCTCTTTTCCGGAGGAGGGCAACTGCTAACCCGGAAGCGGTCGGCAGTGCGGCGCTGTTTAAAGATGGCGGCGGAGGAACCTCAGCAGCAGAAGCAGGAGCCGCTGGGCAGCGACTCCGAAGGTACTGACCCGGGGAGGGCCGTCCGGCCCGGGCTAGCAGGGGTGATGCCGGGTCGCCGCTTCCCGAGGAGGCTGCGGGCGGGGCCGCCGGAGGCCGGGGACGAAACGCACAGACGGCCCCTTCTTCCGCCGCCGCCACCTCCCCTCCCCCTCACAATGGAAGGAGCCGCCGCCGCGACCCCCGGCCTGCCCGGCGAGCGGGCCGGCTGGCGAACGAACGGGGCGGGCCCAGGCCCGCGGCTCTTTCCTGTCGCGCGCGCCCGGGGCGGGGCCTGGGCCGTCCCGTCCCGCCCCCAGCCCAGCCCCTCCACGCCGGGCGCGGGGCTCCCGGGTCCCCAGCCCTCAGGTCCTAGTCCTTGCAGTCAGGCCGGGGCCTAGGCCGGGCCCTGGCCCCCCGCCTTCTACTGGGCAGCCTGCGCCCGGGAGGGCGTCGAGTTACGCCGGGCCGCGGAGCACAAAGGACTGGGCGGGCCGCTCGGGATGCTGCGGGCGGCTCGGGGCGGTGAGCGGCCGGGGCGTGTGCCCCTGAGGACTGCAGCCTCCGGTTCTGGTCGAGCCCCCTCTTCTGGCCTAGCAGCCCCTTTCCGCCTGCCCGGGCATTGTTTTCTTAACACCCCTGGAGTTGGACCTTTCAAAAACGGTGCCACCCTCTGTCTTTTCACCCATGGTTAGGCCCTGGGGACCGAGTAGGTCACTTGGGTGGGTGGGACAGCCCTGTTCCGGTGCAGGGGATTAGTCAGGGCCCAGCTGATGCTCTGACTCAAGAGGTGTGGCCTTAAAAGCCATTCAGCACACACACCACCTTCTAACCACACACTTGAGAGACCAAATGCTGGAGGCGCAGGCCCCCCAGAAGAGACTTGTTCAGGATCACGTAGGGAAAGAAAGAGCCAGGACCAGATTAGAGGTCTCCTGGCTCCGCACCAGTGGCTGCTGAGGGCGGGGCCCACAGGTGGATCTGCCAGTTCTCTGATGAACAGTTTGCCTCCAGGGTAGCACCTCTTTCTCTTGGCATTTCAATAGAGGGGAGAAAGGTGGTGGTGGTAGCCCCCATTTATGGTTGAGGAAACGCCCTGGCAGTAAGGTAGCAGAGGAGAGGAAGTATGATAAAGAGCTCAGACGTCAGAATTAGACACCCCTGGGTTTGAGCACAGGTCTTTGCCAGGGGTGACCTTGGACAGGTTATTTCACCCGTCTGCATTCATTTTATCTATAAAACGGGCATTAAGAATACCCAGCAGAGCAGCAGGAGGAAGGGTGTGACGGAGTAAAATGCAGGCGTACGGGAAGCTTTCATCCAGCCCATAACTCTGCCTCCTCATCTTACTTCCCCCCAGGAGACCTTGCCTGGCCCCAGAGCATTCCCAGGTGGCTGGGAATTGATGTTAGAAAGCAGGGGGGTGGGAGGGGTTAGAGCTGGACAAACACCTCAGAGCAGGGCACACCCCTGCCCCCCTCACTTAAAAGATGAGAAAACTAGGGGCTGGGTGGGGAAAGGACTTTACCAAGATCACACAGTTGAAGATGCGTGCTTCCGGATTCCACGCCTGCTCTCCCCGGGCTGCTCTTGTCCTTGGCCCGGCTGCCTGGAGCCTGGAGTGGAGGGAGCCTGGGGCCCGCTGTAATCCTTGGCTTTCTCCCTTCTTCCAGGTGTTAACTGTCTTGCTTATGATGAGGCCATCATGGCTCAGCAGGACCGAATTCAGCAAGAGGTGAGGGGCTGTGGCCAGCGGCCCTACTGTGGGGGAGGGGCTGTGGCCAGCGGCCCTACTGTGGGGAAGCCTAGGCTGGGCGTGAGGCCGGTTGTTTATCTCTGCTTTGGAAGCCTCCTCCTCTCCAAGCTGTGCTAGGTACTGGATGCCTTTACTGGGGGAGAGGGGGCTGTGCCACCCAGGTCATTGCTCCAGCACCCCTCGTTTAGGCGTTCTGGCTGTTTGGTGTGGGTCACTCCATCCACCTGCCAGAGCGTGGTGGCTTTCCTCCCCGCTGCAGATTGCTGTGCAGAACCCTCTGGTCTCGGAGCGTCTGGAGCTCTCGGTCTTGTACAAGGAGTATGCTGAGGATGACAACATCTATCAACAGAAGATCAAGGTGAGAGCCTGGCTGAGGGGGCGGGGCAGGAAAAGCCCTGGGGGTTGGGGCAGGAGTGTGTGCCTGCTTCAAACCTGCTCCTTGCTGGCCTTGCCTCAGAGAGGGTAGCATGTCTGGGGGGAGGGGAGCCCTCTGGCTGCCGGCCCTCAACTGTGCGGGCTCTGGAATCAAAAGCCGTTGATTTGCTCTCCTGACTCTGCCGTACGGCTGCTGTACCCTCTCGGCAGGTCCTTCGCCGTCTCTGAGCTGTGGGGTCCTTTTTTGTTAAATCAGAATGATGAAAGTATCTGCCCACAAGGCGGTTGTGAGGTTGGGGAGATGATGCCTGTGGGGGCTGGGTAGCTGGGAGAGGTGGGGTTATGGCAGGGGCGGGTCCTGCCCGGGAAGAGATGTGTGGGCCTGTGCAAGACCCTGTCGTAGCACTTACAACCCGAGGGAAGACCCTTCACCGCTCGCTCTGTGAGCCAGGACAGTGGGTATGTGTAAGTAAGTGTCTGGTAGGCACTGCCCGAGGGCTCAGTAAAGCCGCCCTCACCGCCCAAGATCAGAGATAATTAGAACCTTCCACCTGTAAAAGGAGGGGCCTTTGGGGTTATCAGAATCAGCAGGCAGGGGTAGGTGGTAAACAGTGGACGTCACAGCTCTGGCTCAGCCCACAGCCGGGAGCGGAAGCCCCTGGGGCAAATAGGAGCGTCCGTCCGTGCCTGTCACTCCATCGCTTCTGAGTCTGGTTTTCCCAAACAAGCCAGAAATAATGATATTGATGTGAATTTCCTGACTTCCAAGAGTAGGCAGCTAATTCAAGTTTAAAACGTTGTGTGGGCCAGGCAGCACACCTGCAGGCCGGGCCCGGCTGTGCGTGGCCAGTGGTCTGCTCCTCGCTCAGCGTTTGTGATTTACCCACGAGGACTGTGGAGACAGGAAGGCACTGGCTCGGGGCCCTGGCAGACCCGGTGCAAGTTCTGGCTTCACTTCTGGCTGTGTGTGACCTTGGGCCTTAGGCAACCCCCCCCCCGCCGCGTGTTTGAGGCCATCTCCACCCTGGGAGGATCCTAAGCCTAGACAGCAGAGCTCGAGCAGACTTGGGCGACCCGGCTCCTTTTTGGATTGGGCCCCTGTAAAGATTTAGGAAAGCGGACATTGTCCCCCAGCAAAGGGCCTGGCACACGGCAAGCGCTCAAAATGCTTCTAGTAGCTCTTCTAGTAGCTGCCGCCGTTTGGCCTCTGTGTGCAACATGCGCTGCGATTTATCATCTCCGAGTGCGGGCTGTGCGCCAGGCACTGCGTTCGGTACTGGAGGTAGAGCAATGACTGCAACCCACAGGGTCCTGCGCTCGTGAAGCTTACGTGTCCCTGTGGGAAGAGACAGTAAGGCAGAGGGAGCTTGGGTGTGGAGGTCAGAGGTCAGAGGCCCTGGAGAAGGTAAAGCAGGAAGAGGGGAGAGGGAGTCGGAGGCCTTGCTGAGAAGGTGGTGCTGGGAGTGACAGACCAGAAGCGGCCCGGGAGCAGGCTGTGGGCGCCTGGGCGGAGTGGCCAGGGCTCGGAGACAGTGTGGGCGGCAGAGCTGGGGCACAGGTGGGGGCTGGGAGAGGAGGACTATGAGCAGGTTTCTCTGGTTACTCTGGCTGCTGGAGTGGGGAGCCCTGGGAGGAGGCTCTTGCAGTAAACGCCCCAGGGTGGAGGGGAGTGCCTGAGAGAAGCAGCCAGAAGCCGACTCAGCAGGAGGAGCAAACCTCTGGATCTTCTGCTTTCAATTGGATTGGGGGGAGGGGTCAGCGGTCAGGAGGCGCCATCGGGCTGGACCAGGAGGTGCTGGACCAGGAGGTGCTGGACCAGGAGGTGCTGGACCAGGAGGTGCTGGACCAGGGGGCGCGGCAGTTGGATGTTTGAGTCAAATAGGAGTGGAGGACAGAGGCAGGGGCAGGTGAAGAGTTCGTCTGGGGTTATTCAAATCCCAGGACCAGCGGCACCTGACTGGCTTGGTGGGTAAAAGCACATGACTCTTAATCCTGGAGGCTGTAAGTTCAAGCCCCACACTGGGTATAGAGATTGCTTAAAATATTTTAAAATCAATCAATCGATCCCAAAGACCAGTAGTGGCAAGAGATGCGAGAGTGTCGTGGGCGAGTGGAAGCTTTCCCAGGCGCGAGCGGGGTTGTGCCATTCACGCGGCAGGCACGTGTGCAGGTGTGTGGCTTGCGCTTCCTCTGGCACGTGGCGTCTTGAGGGAGGGTGCGGTGTGGTTTGGTGGCGGCCCTGACCTTTATAGGGTGAGAGGCGGTGGAGGACACGGGGAGGCTGGGACCTGCGGGCCCAGTACGAAGTATGAAGTACGAAGGAGGGGGGGGGGGCGTGGAGGTGGTGTCGTGGGGTGGATGGTGTCCCCCGGTGGGTGACGACCACCCTTGTGAATGCTGCTGAGGGGCCAGCCTGGGGAGGAGTGGGCCTGGCCCTCGGACTCAGGAAAGGCATGCGCGACCTTGACTAAAGGCTGCTTGGGTAGGGTGAGTAGAAGAGAAATGGACACGGTGAGCACAGTTTCACTCTAAAGGAGCGAGAGCGGAGGGGCTGGGTGGGAGCCGGGAAGGAATTCGTGTGAAGCAGAGGATTTTTTTCTTGAAGCAGGAACTAGCCTTGGGTTTGTGTGCTACCGAGTCTAAACCAGTAGGGAGAGAGGCACCTGGGGCGGGGGGGGGGGGGGGGAGGGGGCAGGGAGTTAAGCGTCCGACTTCAGCTCAGGTCATGATCTCGCAGTTTGTGGGTTCGAGCCCCGCATCGGGCCCTGCGCTGACAGCTCGGAGCCTGGAGCCTGCTTCAGATTCTGTATCTCCCCTTCGCTCTGCCCTTCCCCTGCTCCTGCTCTGTCTCTCAATAAATAAATGTTTAAAAAAAAAAACACAGTAGGGAGAGAAAAACTGATGGATGCAGGAGGAGGGGGAGGCTTCCTGGTTGATGCTCACGGGCTCTGATGTGGCCCAGAGGGGCGGCCTAGTAGCAGCCCCAGACCCCGGGGAATTAGGAGAGAAGGCTGCGAGCGGGTGTGCTGGTTGGTGCTAAGGGGTTCCGGGTGGAAGTCCTCAGAAAGGAAGCAAGGTCATTGGGAAGGTGGGTAGGGGGTGAGGGGTGGAGGAGAACGGAGAAGGCATGAAGTAGCCCAGGGGAGGCCTGCTTGCTGGCGGTGCCGATGGCCCACTCGGTGTGGGGAGGTTCGGCAGAGAGGAGAAAGCCCACCACGTTTGGGGAGGCAGCCGGAGATGGAGGAGGGCAGGGTAGGGTTTAGAAGGAGACCAGGCCTTGGGGCAGGGCTCGGGGCTCAGTCGGTTAAGAGTCCGACTTTAGGTCGGCTCATGATCTCACAGTTTATGAGTTCGAGCCCGCGTCGGGCTCTGTGCTGACAGCTCAGAGCCTGGAGCCTGCTTCGGATTCTGTGTCTCCCTCTCTCTGCCCCTCCCTGACTCGCACTGTGTCACTGTGTCTTTCTCAAAAATAAACATTGATAAAAAGTTTAAAAAAAAGGAGACCAGGGCCACTGGTTCCTGAGTGGCGACACTTGATGTGGAGCCCAGCGCCACACCCACGTGCTAACTCGTTTGCCCTGGACTCACATGGTTTGACTCTTCTCCGGAAAAGGTGTGTTGGATGAGGACTGACCGATTTGCCTCTTTTTCTGCACAAACAGCCCTGCAGGCCCAGCAGCGTGGCCTGCCTAGTGGCCAGGGACGGCTTTGGTGGCCCACGGAGCCAGCGTGTCCCTAAAACACAGTTTCGCGGGGTTCGGGGGCTCCGGCCAGTGCATCTCTAGGTGCCTCGCGTTGCTGGCGTCAGCGGCCGAGGATGACAGGTGGCCCCTGGGAGCTCAGTGGTCCCCTCTGTGGTGTGACCTGTGTGTGTGTGTGGGGGGGTGGTTCTCTGGCCCTCCCTGGCTGTGGCCGGACGCTGACGGGCACGGGGGTGGCGGGTGGGGGCTGCCTCTTCGCAGGACCTCCACAAAAAGTACTCGTACATCCGCAAGACCAGGCCTGATGGAAACTGCTTCTATCGCGCTTTCGGATTCTCCCACTTGGAGGCACTGCTGGATGACAGCAAGGAATTGCAACGGTGAGGGTGGTGGCCGTGGGCGGCGGGCGGCGGTTCCGGGAAGGCCCCCTTCCGCTCTAGGCGACTCGGAGGTGCAGGGCCACCTGAGGCCAGACGGTGGCTGGGCGCTCGCCGTGGTTTTCTGCTCTGAGCTGGGAGTGGGGCCCCCCCCCCGTGTTGGCCGGTCCCCCACGTCTGCACCGGCCTCTCTGCTGGCCGAGGAGCCCATGCTGGCCCCCGTTTCCCTCCCGCCCGCAGGTTTAAGGCTGTGTCTGCCAAGAGCAAAGAGGACCTCGTGTCCCAGGGCTTCACTGAGTTCACGATTGAGGACTTCCACAACACGGTGAGCCCTCTTGGCCAGGGGGGCGGGCGGGGCGGGCGGGGGCGGGGCTGACCATCTCCTCCCTTGTGCCCTCTGTCCTCTGTGGGTGGCAGTTCATGGACCTGATCGAGCAGGTGGAAAAGCAGACCTCCGTAGCCGACCTGCTGGCCTCCTTCAACGACCAGAGCACCTCGGACTACCTGGTGGTGTACCTGCGGCTGCTCACCTCGGGCTACCTGCAGCGCGAGAGCAAGTTCTTCGAGCACTTCATCGAGGGTGGCCGGACCGTCAAGGAGTTCTGTCAGCAGGTGCCGTCCCTCCCCTTTCTCCTCTCTAGGGGTCAGGGGGTGGGGTGGGACCCGGGCCGGGGTGTGTGCCGAGTGGCGCCGGGACCGGGGCCCTGACCTCCCCGCCCCCCCGGCTGCAGGAGGTGGAGCCCATGTGCAAGGAGAGTGACCACATCCACATCATCGCGCTGGCCCAGGCCCTCAGCGTCTCCATCCAGGTGGAGTACATGGACCGCGGTGAGGGCGGCACCACCAACCCGCACATCTTCCCCGAGGGCTCCGAGCCCAAGGTCTATCTTCTCTATCGGCCTGGACACTACGACATCCTCTACAAATAGGGCTGGCCCCGGCCTGCTGCTGCCCTGCCCGCCCTCCCCTCTGCCAGGCGCTAGACATGTACAGAGGTTTTTTGTGGTTGTAAATGGTCATATTTCACTCCCCTCCCCCCACCTCCCCGTCACACGACCTTCCACGTTTTATTAAAGGGGATGCTGGTGGTGAGCCGCGTGTGTGCGTGTCCCTGCTCTGCTGCTGCCTGCCTGGCTGCTGTGTCTGGCTGTCCCCCCCAACCCTCCCCAGGTGGGTTCTTCTCGGCCTTCTACCTGTCCGTGTCCAAGCCTCCCCACCAGGAGCAGTTTTGAGAGGGCTAGGCCTCTTGGGGACCCCTCCTGGTTACTGGGGTTCCGCTTCCTTCCTTTCTGGCAACCCCCCCCTTCCCCTCCTTAGCTGGCCCAGGGGCTTCCAGGAGAATCTTGGAAGTTCCCTGGGGACTTGCCCAGGGACCGAGGATCACCCAGGCTTCAAGCTGCTCCCTCCTAGGCCCTGACCTGGCTGCACCTCGCGCTGCCCGTCCGGGCCTCGGACCTGACCCCACCGGGGGTCTGCATGGTCCAGTCCTGGGTGGAGAGGGCTGACGTGATGGGGCCTGGCTCAGGGCAGGTGGAGGAGCCGGGGCACCCCGGTGTACCCCCAGGTGGTGCCAACCTGGTGGGGGAAGGGTAGCCTTCAAGCCTGCGCGTGGTCCACGGTCCCGAGGTCTAGGCAGGGCTTGCCAGGCCGCCCTTCCTCCCCCGCCCCTCCCCCTGCCTGTGCCTGCTTTCCACCCCCTTTGCTTGGGCCACGGTGTCTGCACTGCCTTCCTTTTTGCCTTCACCTCTTTGCTTCCCTCACCCCGGCACACGTGGGGTCTTGGCCCCCAGGCTGTGAGCTCCTTGGGGGCAGGCCCTCAATAAATGGAACTGCTGCTGCCCGCCTCCGCCGTCCAGCCGTGCCTCCACCCGCCCGGCTCACCGAGTGCGCTCGCCGGCCCCTTTCAGCCAGAAGCACTTGTCCACACCCCTCTGGGCTGTCTCCTTCCCCAGCCAGCACTCAGACAGCAGGAGCTGCGACACTGGGGTTCTTTTATTAGGAGGCTCCGGAGGCGCAGGGGGCTGAGGGGAAGAATGGGGGGCCCGGGCTGCAGGCTTCGGGGCCCCCTTAGAGCGGGGAGCGCGGTCCGGTAGGCCCAGGCGAGTCTGTGGGCAGAGCAGAGCAGTCAGAGGGAGTGGAGGCTGGGGGCCTTCCCTCTGGGCTTTCCTGCGTGGGGGTGGGGGTGGGGGACGGGGGCGAGCCCTTGTGTTAGTGGCAGGTTAGTGCGCAGCCACATGGCAGGCCAGGCCCTGCTTACCAGTCCCGGGCAGGGTGGGCGGCCGGTGCCATCAGGCTGGAAGGCAGAGGACAGTGAGAGCCTGCTCTGGGGGGGCAGGGGTGAGGGCAGACCCAGGTGCCACGGGGGTACGTACCCACAGGGAAGTAGTGGGGAAGCCGTTGCATGTAGATGCTTTCGTCCTTCTCCAGAAACACGCAGATGATCAGCCGGTCGACCTGTGCCGGGACCTGCTCAGCCCGGGGGTGCGGGTGGGGCACCCACACCCCGGCTCCCCTGTTATCGCTGCCCCCACCTCTGCAGGTTTTCACCTGCCTTTTTCTTGGGGGTGGGGCACTGACCCTGAGTTTGGAGCTCAATTTACATCCTTCACGGAAGGGGTTCACCCTTCACCCTTCACGGGAGGAAGGCGTGCGCTCCACCGCCCTTGCTGGATGCTCAGGAGAGCAAGCTGGAAGGGGCCAGGACGCGGAGAGGGCTGGTGTGGCCCCGCCACCCACCCATCGTGGCCCCTCGACTCTGCCCAGGACTCACCTTGTCCTTGTGGTGCTCCAGCCACTCGCGCAGCGCGGCCAACACCACCTCCGCGGCCGCCTCACTGGGGTAGCCTGGGGACCCAGCGGGGCCCGCGTGAGTCCGGGCTCCGGCCCGCCCCGGGACCCGCCCCGCCCCGTCCTCGTGCCTGCGCCCACTCACTTCCAAGTCCAGCTCCGCCAAGTTCTAGACTGCGCCCCTCCCCCAGCCATGCCGCGCGCCACTCACCAAACACGCCAGTGGAGATGCAGGGGAATGCCTGGGGCGGAGGAGGGAGGTGAGAGGGAATTGGGGACAGTGTCACTTCAACCGCCGCCTCTGAGGGGCCTTCTTCCTCCCCCTCTGGGCCTCCCCCGCCCCCCTCACCGCGGAGCGCAGCCGGTGCTCCAGTAGCAGGTCAAGGCTGCTCAGGTAGCAGCTGCGGAGCTCGGCAGCCTGGCTGGCGCTGGGCTCCCCGTGGGCGATGGGTCCCACCGTGTGGATGACATCTGCGGGAGGCAACGGGGTCAGACTCCAAGCCGCCATCGGCTTTCTCCCCCCGCCCGCCCTGGAGAGGACAGGAAACAGGCCCTCTCCCCAAATTCTGAGAGGCCCCAGGGGAGGACCCTGCCCATGTGGGTGCAGAGGTGTGCCCTCCAACGCGCTGGGCCCCCTCCACACATCTGTATGGACCCGGCTGAGCCGTGGGGCGGCGTGGGTGAGCAAAGCCACTGCCGCCTCAGCTCCACGCATCCCCTCCAGCCACCTGCTTCCTGGTGCCTGCGAGGAGAGGCCGGTCCCGGCACCTAAGGTTAGGAAGTGACTCCGGAGGAGGCCTCCAGCAATTGTGTGGAGGCTGGTCCCCTAGCCCCCCAATTACACAAGGTGCCCTGTCTGTGCCCCACAGGGAATTGGGACTCACACTTGGCCGGCAGCCGATAGCCGCCGGTGATCTTGGCCTTGCCGGTCTCGCAGTTCTGCAGGGTCCGGCACTCGTCGGTGAGGAGGGGTCCAGCGGCCCGGTGGATGCAGCCGTCCACTGCAGGGCAGGGGGCAGTGAGTCCTGGGGCTCCCGGCGTCACGCCTGAGCCCGTTTTACAGAAGAGGAAGCGGAGGCCCAAGCACAGAATACTCCCACCCCCCTCGGCTGGGCCAGGACTCACCGGGCACCGCGCACGCCTCCGCCTCCTGCGGCCTCCAGCTGCTCGCAAACACCCGCAGCCCCTACCTGCTCCGAGGCGGAGGCGGGCCGCAGCGGGTCCCGGCGGGAAGCGGCGCGGGGCGGCCGGCAGGGGGCGCGCCCGGCCCGCCCTGCGGGTCCCGGCCGCGCGGCAGGTGCGCAGGCGGGGCTGGTGGCCTCCGGAGGCCGGAGTGGCTCGGGAAGGCGAGGTCCGCGGCGGCAGGAACCGCCACCCTAGCCCGGCCAAGGGGAAGGTCGCCCGGCTTTGGCCCGGACGCGCCGTGGGGCCTGCGACCGGTGGCCGCCTCCGCCCGAGGAGCCCAGGAGCGCCGACTGGCACCGCGCACCGGATCCCCAGGCGAGGCCCCTCCCGGCCGCGGCAAACTCTAGGACCCACTTGACAGATGATGAAACTGGGGTCACCTAGTTACAAGTGAGAGATGCGGTCCTCGAGCCTGCGTCCTCCAACCCGTTCCTTGCGCCAAGCGGGGAGGCGCACGGCGCCGCGGATCCGGGCCGCGCAGGTGGCTCCGGGCGCGCGCCCCTGCTCGTTATCGAGCCTCGTTAGCGCATCCGGCTTAATTGCGGCGTGCCCGGGCTTGTTTATCTGATCGCGGCTCCGGGGCCTCGGCTGCGACCCTGGGGACGCGGGCCCAGATAAACAACTCGGGCGCGGCGGGAGGAGCGGAGGAGACGCTCCTCCAGCCGGATCTCACCCTGGTGCCACAGCGTCAGCGGCTCTGGCGGGAAAGGCGGGGCTCGGCTCTCATCGCCCGTGCCAGTGGGGCACACCGACAAGTCTTGGCGGAGACCAGCGGGCAATAGCGACAGCGACCCCTTGCATCTTGGCCAGGAGAACGCGACCCACCTCTGGCAGCTCCCTAGCTCGGATGGCACCCCGGCCTGTGCCAGGAGCTCCTTGGCACTAGCTATCGGTGCTCACGATGCCCAGCAGCAGGAAAGAACTCCCATTTCTCCATTTTGCAGATGCGCAAACTGAGGCCCTTCGGCCTTCATCACACCCTCCCCACCCCCAATGTCTTGGCAGAGGTCCAGGGACACCAGCTGGGCCACCCCCCCTTCTCTTTTCTTTTGTGCCCTGTGGGGCCCAATTAAGCCTAATTTTGTGACTTCACTTAGAGCTGGCACCAGACGATTTCCCAGAGCCTCCAAGGGTGGGGTGGGTGGGGGAGGGGTAAGGGCAGCAGTGGCCCAGTGGAGGGGGCGGAGTGGGGTCCCAAGGCAGGGCCCCTGAGCTACCTGTCCAGGTGCGAGGCCTGCGCGGCGTCCGGGTGTCGTGTGTCTGGTGTGGGTGAGGTGCCAGCTGCCCACCCAGCAAAGTGCAGGGGCTGTGGAGCTGGGCAGCCCCGGAGTTCAAGGCCCAGTTCTGTCAGTCAGATACGTGTGGCCTGGAGCAGATCACTTAACTTCTCTGGATCTCAACTGCCCCATCTGTAAAATGGGGTAGTCACAGACATCCCCCTCACAGTGCTCTTGGAAGGATTGAGCGCCTTAACTTCCATATGGTGCTTAAGCCAGGGTCTGGCGTGGGTGAAGGTGACGTGCACATTGTCCTTAGGCCAGTGTGATAGTATGAGGATGTGTGCCCTGTGGGTACACGTGTCACAGGTGGCGGTGTCCAGGCAGGTGTTAGAGTGTTCAGGGCCTATGCGGGCAATGACCCACAGGAATGGGTCTGAGCCGGCTCTCTGGGGCGGGGGTGGGTGGGGGCCCTCTGGCCCTGCCCTAATGGTGCCTCGGCTGCCTGCCGTCCCCTGGCACTGTCCACCCTGCAGGTGACCTTGGCCTTCCGGGGAGGCTGTGCGGAAGTGAAGCTCGGCAAGATCTGTTTCAGGGACTTAATGTTTCCTGCAGAGGTGGACGGGCCTGCAGCCAGGCCTTGGGGGCTGACCTGAGGCCATGAGGGGGAGGAGGGACTCGGAGCAGAAGCCTTGGGCTGGAGCTTCCCCAGCAGCTTCCAGGCCAGGGCTGGGTGACTGCCATGCAAGCGCCTAGGGGATCAGTTTCCCCAGGGCAGAGATGAGGGATAGGCTCTGGGCCCCACGCCTGCCCCGCCCTCTCCCCCAACAAGCCAGAGCACGACTCGCCTGCCCCCTCCCTGTCCACACACCGGTTCTACCATCCCTGAATGCCAGAGGGGACCTGCTGACCTCACCCAGAGGCCCAGAGGTCACGCCTGCGCCCCCCCCCCCGCCCCTGCTTCCTAGGCCCTGTCCTGGCTCTTACGTTGGGCTAAGCCCAACCCTGGAGACTGCAGGAGATGGCTTCCTGGGGTCTCATCCGAGGGAGGTGTCCCCTCCTCTCCCCTCTCCACCTGAGCCTGGGGCTGCCTGGTGGGAGGGTGGTGACCCCAGTGCATACCAGTGGACCCTTGATCCCCTCTCTGGGACCTTGGGCCACATGCAAACAAACCTCAGGCCTCCAACTCAATCCCTGTTCCAAGTCAGCAGGAGACCTGGGGTCCCTCCTGGGGAGACTGACCCATGGGGGAGGGGCTTCTGCCAGGTCCAGAACCAAGCCTGCCCCACAGGCGGCTCTGCCCCCTCCCCCACCCCGGTCACAGGCCCCCGGGTCTGGCTCCTGAGTTCTAGCCTCTGCAGCCTCTTTGGAGCACCTGCTAGAACCTGAGCAGCGCGCACGCACACGGCCACCCTAGCAGGTCCTACTATTTTCCCTCCCTTATAGAAGAAATTGAGGCACAGAGTGGATGAAAGACTGGCCCAGGGTCACACAGCTAGACTGCCCTACTTCCTCTAGGACCATAAAGGCGGTATCTCCCCCCCCCCCAAACCTTCCCTCCCACCCTGTCTGGCCCCCTCCTCCGCTCTCCTCATCCAAACTCCAAACTCAGCTCTGCGGCCTGGGCTCCCCTCGTCACTGCAGCAGGGCTCCTGTCCCCCTCTCCACATCCATACATTGTCCCCAACAGAGGGACTTTGGGGACCCTGGTTGCTGAGTGGCCTGGGGTCCCTCATCTCGTGTGACTGTTCGGCCACCCCCACGCAGCTGACCACTGGCTACCTCTGTCTGGCCAGGCTGCCCTGGAGACCCTCCCCAGGACCACCTGCCTCCCTGTCCTCTCCTGCCTGAGCCCCTCAGATGCCACCGCAGATGTCACCGCCGCTGCCACCTGGGGACCCTGTCTGTTCTCTGCCTTGCCCTTCCACCCCCTCCCAGGCTGTTCTCCCAGGTAAGCCCAGCCGGCCCTGCCCTCCTGCCTCTGCACGGGCACAGGGAGGGTGGGGGGCGGGCGGCCTGGGGGCCTCAGCTCGCACCCAGCCCCTTCCCCAGAGGTGGGGGTCGGGGGGGCCAGGAGGGGGAGGGGGAGGGAGCCCGCAGAGGCGGAGGCAGGCAGGCTCCTGTGGGGGCCCTTTGCCAAGGCGCTTAGGATATGCTGGCCGCTATTTGGGGTGCTGTAATATTCATGAAGGGAAGATTAGATATTTAAATTTATTCAGCAATAAATGCGTCTCAGTGGGGGAGCATTCCTCATGCTAAACAAACAAGCAAGCAGGGGCTAATTAATTATTTACAGGAACATGAGGATGCCTGTGGCCTGGGGGACAGGGAGGCGGCTGTGTCCCTGCCAGAGGCCAAGAGACCCTGACAGGCCCGGGGCCAGACCCCCCTCCCCGACCCTCCTCCACTGCCCCATGGGCCTGACCCCCTGGGTGTCCCTTCCTGGGGTTTCTTTCCCCAGAAATCCTGCCTACAAGCCTGCTGGTGGCTTTGGGCAACTCACTTCACCTCTCTGTGCCTCAGTTTCCTCATCTCTACATGGCCCGTAACAGCCCCTCCCTCCCCACTCGGCATGAGCCTTTGTTCAGTGAGAGACTGCACCAGAGTGTCTTGCACTTTATCAGTCTGTCACCCGTGTCACCTGTTTTAGATGGGGGACCGAGGCCCACTCCCCAACTCTGTAGGCAGAAGGCTGCTCTGCCTTGTCAGCCTCCTGGGGCCTGAGGGACTGACACCCCACAGGGCAGAGATGTCACCTAGGAAGCCCAGGGCAGGGCCAGGGCGGCTGGGGCTGCAGGGATGTGAGGTGAGGCCCCAGGGGGCCGGGAGAGGGCGGGAAGTCACCTGGCCTGGGCCCTGGGACCACTCCCCACCCGGACATCTGGGAGTCCAGCCTGAGGAGAAGCCACCGGTCCAGCCACCCCGGTGTCACCTGCAGCTGCCATCCAGGCCCTAGCCGCCTGCGCAGAGATACCGAATGCCAGGGCTGACGGGCGCATGGGGAAACTGAGTCCCTGAGAGGGCATCAGCTGGGTCAGGGGCAGACGTCCAAGCTGCCGGTTTACCTGCAAGCCCTGAACCCTGTGGAGGATGAGGTCTGCCGCCGTAAATCCTGGATAAAGGACCCACTCTGGGGTCCTGGACGCCCCCCTCCCCAGCCCCATCCACACCGCACTCTCCATCTCTGGCCTCCACTCCCCTCCCACCCCCCACAGTGCCTCAGAACCCCACAACCCCACGTGGTGCCCCCTTGCTGGAGCCACCTCTGGCTTCTGCCCACACCCTTCCGGTCGGTCGCTCATTCAGTCAACAAACCCAGGCCAGCCACAAGCTCTGTGGTAGGTTTAGGCTCGGCCTGGTGGGGGAGGCAGCGCCCACGGTCGCCAGACCCCACCCTCGAGGTGCCAAGGCGGGTGGGCACCCCGGGGAGAAGATGGATGGACAACGGCTCCGGTCTGTGATGTGAAATTCATTACGGGGTGAGATCGACTCCTTAAATGGGGATTTGAAAACATTAGGGCTTCATTATGTACACAGCGGCAGCGCTTCATTCATCATGCACAACTCACTCCCGTTATTAAAAATCCCCACGGCCGCTGCACGCAGGGGCTGGGTGGCATCTTGCCCGCTGGGGGTGGCCTCCGCTAGCGTCCCTGGGGGGGGCCTGGGTCCCCTCATCCCTACCAGGGAGGGCCTGTGCCGGGGTGGGGGTGGGGAGCACGGTTCTCTCCAGGGACCTGGTGCCTCAGTTTCCTCATCTGCAAAATGGAGATGGTAATGGCACACCCCGTAGCCCCGCGGTGAGGGTGTCGGGATCCTGCAGAGAGAGGCGGCGCTGCGGCAGCGTTCACACCATCGCTACCATCTGGGGACAGGCAGGGAGGCCTGGGGCCCTTTCTTGGGGAGGACACGTCACTCCCTTGCTCATAAAACCTCCCATGACCCCCATGACATGAGTCCATGAAATAAAATCCTCCACCCCGAGCAAAGGCTGGGGTTCCTTCCAGCCTCCACCTTAGATGACTGGCCTCTGGGTCTCTCTCACCCACCCAGCTGCAGGGCCCTGCGGGGGGGGGGGGGTTCTGTGCAGGAAGTGGGGGCCCAGGGCTCTGCAAGCCCAGAAATGGGAGGGAAACGGCGCTGGACAAGAGGGGAAGGAGACGGTGCGGGCGGGCCCTCAGGAGGCGGCATCTGGGCAGAGCCCCGGCCATGGGAAAGCCTGGCTCTGGGAAGCTGGGGGAGGGGGGCCGCAGGCAGAGTCTGGGGTGGGGGCGGGGAGGTGGGGGGATGGGGAGAGGGCTGCATCCGCAGGAGGTGGAAGAAGCTAGAACCGATTCCATCCCAGCCGGAAATCTGAGCAGGGGCGGGTCTGGGAGGGCTCTGGGTGTGCGTGGGGGGCCTGGGAGGGCCCTTTGCGGTCCCCCATCCGATGCTCCTGCCCTGTCTGCTCAGCTCAGGGCCCCCCTGCCTCCCCCACACAGCCTGCCCCCACCACTCCAGCCTGGGACACAGTGGGACCCCAGACAAGTCTGGGCTCAGGGTGCTCGGCCCTCGGGCCCCCTGTCCAGGGAGGGACATGGAGGCCACCCCGTCCGGCCCCTGTGTCCACTGTGCCTTGGCCATGGCCCTGAGCAGCTACGGGGCAGAAATCGATGTTCCAGGGCCTTGCGAGTCCCCTGGGCCAGCTGGGCTCTGAGCAGAGGGGAGCTGGCGAGCAAGCAGAGGGGGAGGAGGAGAGAGCGAGAGAGGACCAGAGACAGCAGGTGCGCGGAGGGGAGAGATGGGGGTTGGGCAAGATGCTGTGCCGCTGGGAGAGACGGAGAAGGGGCAGGAAGAGCAAGCGAGCGACTGAGGACAGAGACAGAGACATAAGGAGAGACAGAGGGAGAGACAGAGGGAGACAGACAGAGGCAGAGACATAGAAAGGGAGAGACAGAGAGAGATAGAGGCAGAGACATAGAGAGAGAGACAGACAGAGACAGAAAGGAACAGAGATAGAGGCAGAGAGGGATAGACAGGGATAGAGAGGGAGAAACAAGGAGAGACAAAGAGACAGAGGGGCGCCTGGGTGGCTTAGTCGGTTAAGCATCCGACTTTCGCTCAGGTCATGATCTCGTGGTTCGTGGGTTCGAGCCCCGCGTCGGGCTCTGTGCTGACTGCCAGCTCAGAGCCTGGAGCCTGTTTCAGTCTGTGACTCCCTCTCTCTCTGACCCTTCCCTGCTCACGCTGTCTCTCTCTCTCTCTCCTAGAAATAAATAAAAATATTTAAAAAAAGAGAGAGAGACAGAAGACAGAGGCAAAGGCAGACACATAAGACACATAGAGAGGGAGAGACAGAGATGCAGAGACAGAGAGGCAGAGACAGAGAGACAGGAACAAAGATAGAGGCAGAGAGGGAGAGACAGAGAGGGGCAGAGTTAGATACAAAGGCAGAGACAGAGTCAGATGCAGAGACAGAGAGAAACAGAGGCACAGACAAAGATAAAGACAGAGAGGAAGAAATAGAGATGCAGAGATAGAGAGACAGAGAGAAACAAAACCAGAAAGAGACAGAGGCAGAGGAGACAGAGAGACAGACAGAGAAGGAAAGACAGAGATAGAAACAGAGGCAGAAATAGAGAGAGGCAGAGACACAGAGAGGGAGAGAGAGGCAGAGACAGGAGGGGCAGAGATAGAAAGACAGAGTCAGAGAGAAACAAAGAGAGAGAGAGACAGACACAGAGACAGGGAGGGAGACAGAGGCAAAGACAGAAAGAGGCAGAGGCAGAGAGAGACAGAGATAGAAGGAGAGAAAGTGAGGGGCGCCTGGGGGGGCCCAGTCAGTTAAGCGTCCGACTTCGGCTCAGGTCATGATCTCACAGTTCGTGGGTTTGAGCCCCGCATCGGGCTCTGTGCTGACAGCTCAGAGCCTGGAGCCTGTTTTAGATTCTGTGTCTCCCTCTCTCTGCCCCTCCCCTGCTCATGCTCTGTCTCGCTCTTGCTCTCAAAAATAAGTAAAAACATTAAAATCTTTTTAAAAAAAATAGGAGGAGAAGAAGTGAGAGATGGAGGGAGGAGAGAGGGTGCCACACCCCTCATGAGGGCCACGGATGTGTGGAGAGAAGGTGGGCCCAGGGTGGTGGGCTCTGCTCAAGCCGAGGCGCCAGGGCAGGGGTGCAAACGCGCGCGCGCACAGGGAGAAGGCACCTCGGGGCACAGCCGGTCCACAGCAAGCACCACACTCCCACCGGGCAGTGGACACACACCCTGCACAAGCCCCTTCGGAGGGTGGCCTGACGCAGAGCCAGTTGGTACTTAAATAACCACACAAATGGGGAGCCTGATTGCCAGGGGTGACAGGAGGGGTGGCACCAGAGCCTTCAGTACGAGGAGCAGTGCGGGGGTGGGGGGAGCGGCGGGGCAGGGGGGGGGCTGCCCTGACATCGCGGTAACCAGGCAGGGAATGTGGTGGTGAGAGGGCAGAGGAACACGTAGGCACAGGAGCAGCGTGTGCAAAGGCCCTGTGGCCGGAGAGGACTGTGGCAGAAGCTGCGCCTCCCTGGCTTCCTCGGGCATGAGACGTCTGGGCCGCGGGGTGCAGGGACTGCGCACACACACAGCTGTGGGGAGCAGGGGCTGCGCAGGGCCCCGCAGGCAGGGAGGAAGACAGCCGCACCCCCAAGGGTAGGAGCTGGCTGGGCTCAGTGGGGCCACTGACCTCCAGAAGGGGAGGGAGTGTCCTTGGCAGTGAGCGTGTGTGGAGGGGACAGGACTCCCTCTCTCCCTCCGCCCTGCTTGACCCCGGCCCACCCGCCCCCCTCGGACGGCCCTTTGGGGAATCGGCCAGGCCGGAGCAGAGATGGCGGCCGCGGATGCTGAAGAAGGCGGCCCTGAATTAATCTGTCACTAAAGCTTGGCCGTGGCAGGCGCAGTCATGATTTAGATGAATAATTGAAACGCTCCGATACATTTATTATCCCTTTAGTGCAAAAGTGGCAGAGAAAGACGAGGGGTAATTGAAAAAGAGCGCACAAATCTCCACGAGAAAGCCGGCTCCTTATCGCCAAGTAAACATTTCAGTCCTAATAAACAGGAGAGACACACGTCGGGGCCCTGTCGATTCCCATCCTGATTTAGGGCCCGCCTCCCTTCTTACCATACAATAGGAGAGTGTTCAGGTTTTTAAAAAAATTTTTATCGAGCCAGTAAAAGTCTCTGCAGGAGGGAGGCGGGCGAGCGGGAAGGGCCTGGCGGGTCTCTGGGTCAGGTCTGAGGGTCTGGCTGGGAGGCCACCCCAGCCCATCCAGTCCCCACGTCAGAGCCGTCAGACCCAGAGCCCTCCACCGGCTGGGCCTCCGCCCCTCTCAGCCTGTCGAACTCCTATTCATCCTTCAGGGCTTGAGTCAGAGGCCCCTCTGCTGGGAAGCCTCCTACCAAACTGGGTCTCTCTGAGGGCGGCGCCGAGTCCCGAGTCCCCACCACCCCACACTCAGAGCCCTGGGAAGGAATGGGGGTGGGGGGAGGAGGAGGGGGGGCTTCCCTGACTGTGTTGCCAGAACCACCCACCTTGGCCCCAGAGGCTGGTGGGGACCCAGCCCCGCCATGAACCAGGCCCAGTATGAACCAGGCCCAAGCATCCTGGACTCTTTGGGTGAAGCCCTTTTGGCCCCAGGAGCCCTTGGGGGCTCTTGCTGAGGGTAGGGGTGTCCACAGACTCCCTTCCCTGCTCCTGAGAGGCTGCGGTCTTCTCCCACCCACAACCACCCCATGTGCAAAAATTAGGCTCACTAAACCAAAGCCATGCAGGCAGGGCCCAGGCCCCCTTTAGAGGGCCTCCTTCTGAGCCATAGCTGCCCCAGGCCCCCGTCCCCCCCAATTATTATGTGCCTCTCCCCACCCCAGTGCAGGGCTGTTGGACCTGTGTGCCAGCTCAGGACCGGACCCGGCACACAGAGGGTGCAACTATCCGTCCCATAAACTGGCTTAGAAGCCCCTAGAACACTGTCCCAGAAGAGGGGGCATTGTAGTGCACTCTAGTGAGGAGACAAGCAATGAGAACAAACATAAAATACACGGACGTTAAAAGGGATCGGTTCTATGGAAAAGGCCACAGAGCAGGGTGAGAGGGTCCGCACAGTGGGCTGGGGCCTCCAGCAGAATTTAAACACAGTGGCCAGGCCTATCCTGACTGATGCCTGCATGGGTGGTGGGGGGCAGTGGATGGATGGGCGGCAGGTGGATTGGTAGGTGAAGGGTAGATGGATGGGTGAAGGGGGTAGATATATGGGTGGGGGGCAGATGGATGGGTGGGCATAGATGGCTGGGGGATGGATAGGTGAGTGGAGGGCATCAATGGGTGGGCAGTAAATGGATGGATGGGGAAGGAAGATGGACGGGTAAAGGGGTAGATAGACGGGGGTAGAATGGATGAATGGAAGGTAGATAGATGGGTAGAGGGGACAGATGGCTGGGTAGAGGAGGTAGATGGATGGATGGCTGGGTGAGGGTAAATGGATGGGTAATGGGGTAGATGGATGGGTAGATGGGGGTAAATGGCTGGGCAGAGGGGGTGGATGGATGGGGTAAATGAGTGGATAGAGAGGGAGATGGATGGGAAGGAAGATGGATGGATGGATGGGAGTAAATGGATGGGTAGAGGGGTGGATGGGTGGATGGGTGGATGAGGGTAAATGGGTAGGTAGAGGGGGAGATGGATGGATGGAGGGTAGACAGATGGGTGGAGAGAGTAGATGGGGAGGTAGGGGGTAGATGGATGGGGGGGCAGGTAAATGGGTGGTGGTAGGAAAGTAGGAAGTGAGTAGAGGCCTGAATCCCTGTGGGGCTGGACCCAGGAGAAGAGGGAGAAACTCCAGCTGATGCCATGGAAAGGCAGAGGTCGGTCTGGGCAGAGCCAGGTGGGGACGTGGGCTGCCCAGTCCCAGGCCGCTCCTGCCCGTGGCTCCCACCCAGGCAGTTGCGGGGGTCAAGGCTGGACAGACCAGCAGGCAGCAGAGGGCACAGGTGGCAGACAGGAGGGCGGAAGACACCTCAGGCGTCTGGGGCCGTCTCCATCCCAGCCCTAGGCAGGCCCCAGCCGCTCCCAGCTCTAGCCTCGCCCCCACCACGGTCCCCTCCCTGCCACCTCCACCTTGTTCCAATCACATTAGCAGAGTGACAGCCCCGGTGAACACTCGCAGCGGCTCCATAAATCTCAGCCGGCATTAAAAGGCTGGACTCGGGGCTCACTTCCTCCTGGGTCCTGGCCCACCCCATCCATCTCTGCGTCAGGCAGGCAGCGCCTGGGGCCTGCTCCAGCCTCCTTTCCCCCACACTGCTGCAGGAAGGGGAGCTGGAGGACCCCCAATATACCTCCACCCTGTCTAGTCAGGAGCAGGTGCCCTTTGACCTCCCAGAGTGAGGTCACTAGGCCACTGCGAGCCACTCCCTGCCCTGCCCAAAACTTCAATGGCCCCCACTGCCTTCCTCAGCAAGCCCTCTGCTTAACACATGAAGCCATCCCTGCCTTTTTATAGTTCATTTATTCATTCAACAACCATTTAACTGAGCACCTACTATATGTACCCTAGTCACTGGAGATAGGGTGGTGCCTCCCCGAGCTGTTCTCTCAGCGGGCGAGACAGAGTAGACAATGACCTTAATAAACAAGTGAGAAACAGAAGCATTGGAGCAGGGTGAGGGTGGGGAGTGCAGCCTGGGGAGGTGCAGGCAGCTGCAGAAGGTGGGGAGCACGGAAACCTTGAGAGGTGAAGGGGGCAGCCACGGGCTGGCTGGGGAAGAGGGTTCCAGGAGGAGGGAACAGCCCGCACGCAGGCCTGAGGCAGGAGCGAGCAGGGAGGCCGGTGCCGAGTGAGGGAGGGCCGGGCAGTGGCTGTGAGTCGGGCAGGTGGCTGGGGCCCTTGGCTCTGAGTGAGGGGAGAGCCCCGGGCAAGTTTCAAGCAGGAGAGGGGTGACGGACCACACCTTTTTGTGGTCCTTACCCTCCCAGGACCGAAGGGCTAAGAAATCCAGCTCCCCAGGGGGTCTGTGAGGTCCTGCGTTGCCTCCAGCCTCCCCTCTGCCTGGCCAGGCCGCGATGGCTTCCATCTTGATTCTCCCCAAATGGCCCACGTTCTCCCTCACTTCGGGCCTCCGCCTGTGCTGTTCCCTCTGCTCAGGACACCCTTCCCATGGCTCCCTGCCGGCTCTTCGACCCATTCCTCGGCTCCCAGTGTAGCCACCACCCCCTTCCGGGAGCCCTGCGCCCCCATCGCCTGGACCACCCTGTGTAACGGTGGGTGCTTTCTTCTGTATCGTGAGCTCAGGGAGGGCACGGACCAGGCCCCTCTGATCCAGCACCCACCTCAGGGCCCGGCATGCAGTAGGCGCTCATCACTGGGTGATGACTAAACAGACGAAAAAGAGGGGTGTCCGAAGGCAGAGCATGGCAGCTGTCAAACCAGCTACGGCCCCCAAGTTTTCCAAAAGGGACAGGCTTCAGAAGAAGGTCCTAGGTGGGCCCCCAGCCCCCCGCGAAGCCCCTCGTTCTGGGAGGCCTCAGGGATAGCTGTGACCTCCACAGGGACAGTGGAGGAGAAGTGGGGGAGGGAGGGAGGGAGGGAAATCTCTCTGGCCACAAACAGACCCCCCCCACCCCCCGGCAGCTCTTAGCGCTACTCTTATTTATTCCTGACCTTCGCTGCCCCTTTTATTTTTCCCCCTTTTAAAACCTGGCCTGGGCCCCGCCACAGCTGCCGTAAACACGGCCCCCGGGATTTATCCTACGGCGCATTAACCCCTGCCCCCCGGCTCACCAATCATGCTGCTGGCTGTGTAGACAGCGGGCAGCCCAGCCAGCAGTGGGGGGGGGGACCGAAGGGCGGGGGGCGAGGGACTGGGGCGGTCTGCCTGGGCAGCGCTGGTCAGTGGCGGCAGGTCTCAGGGGGCTCAGGGACTGGGGCCCCCACCTTGGCACCTGCTACCGGTATAGTCTGTATCCCTGGAGGCGGGGCCCACCATGACCTCCAACCGGTCACCTGCCTGGTTCAGCTACCGCTTCGCAGTGGTTAACGACAGCGAACACATGAGCCTTCTTGGGGCTGTAGGGGGGCGGCGGTGCCTCGCGGTTGCCCTGACTCTGTGAAGCCTTGTCCAGTGCGGGGCCACCTCCCCCGCCCCCGGGGTTGTGGCGCGGAGCAGAAATGATCGCTTTGGCCTCACAGGTGGGGGTGCGGAAGCCAAAGGGCTGGGCTTTTCCCACCACACCTCAGCCCCCAGTCCCTCCAACCCTCAAATGTCCCGCCACTCGCACCCCCGCCCCAGGAGGCCTCTCTGCAGAGGGTGGGGACCCGCCGGCTGGCTCGGCAACGACGGAGCCAGGCCCGCCATCCAGGGCTCCCGCTTTGTGTACGGTGATGGCAGGCAGGGCTGAGAGGGCGGGTGCCGGGGAAGAAGGGCAGAGGTGGAGCTGGGGTGGTGGGCACACAGGGGAAGGCCACCCGCTGGGTACAGTGAGGCCCGGAGGAGAGAAGCAGCCATGAAAGGAGAGACTTTGGGAACCTGCGCCCCCCCACCCCGCCCCGCGCCACCAAACCCCCGCCCCCTGACCACTGACCACGAGAAGGGTCCACTTACCACCGCCACCTCCAAGCAGGGAGCTGTTGGCTGGAAGAGAGAGAGAAAAAGGCCAGTTAGCCGGGGAGGAGGGGGGCAGCAGTTCATGGGGTGGGGGGATGGGAGGCGGGCGGCTGGGCTCCAGCGGGTGGCCCAGGGCCCCGGGGTCTTCAGACTCCGGGCACAGGATCTTCCCTGCCGTGGGGGCGCACAAGGGGGAGGTGGTGAGGGCCGGGACTTCCTCTCCTGCTGAGGCTCCTAAAGGACCTGGGGTTTGCAGGGTGGCGGTAGGGGGGTTCTGCTGAGCCACAGGGCCCAGCCGCTCACCCCGGAAACAGCCGCACATGGGGTGTGGCGTGACGAAGACCTGTGACCACGCGCATCGATTTGAACAACAGGATTCACTCTTTGGACCCAGCGTCCCTGGAGGCCCACCTGTGGCTGGCCGGGTGCAGACATGCGCCCTGGCCCTGGCCTCGGAGCGCCCAGGTTGGGGAGGGACACAACCTGAAGCCACTAGAAGACATGCTATATTGTTTGCAGCTGTGCTAAGTACCGCCTGCGGAACGAGTGTGGTTGGGGCGGGCGGCTAAGAAGAGGGGGCTGTGAACCAGGGCTGGGGGCACCTAACAGATGGCAGCGACCGTGCGCCAGGTCCTGAGGCAGGAGAGTGAGGGCACAGAGCACCAGGACTGGAGCCAAAGCTGGTTCAACAGATGGGTGACTAGGGCCACCTCGCTCTGTGCCTCAGTCTCCCCCCTCGGGGAAGAAGAGACCATCTCCTAGGGCTGGTGTGAAGGTCAAGGGGGGAGAGAGGGATCCTCAGCTCCAGCCCCCTGTCCCCGTCCAGGACGGGAGGCGGACTGGCGGCTGCTGGGGCTGACCTGTCCATCTCTCTCCGCCTGGCCCGCAGACCCTCACCCCTGCTTACCCACGGGGCTGATGTGAGGCCAAAGTGAAGCTGGCAGCCTGTCCACCGGTGCGTCAGGGCCGTGAGGGTCAGCGCCCCTCCCCAGCCCGGGCTCCCGCTCCTGGCCACGTAGCGCAACTGTGTTAACTGCGGGTGCTCGTCGGCATAAGTGATGGGCGAGGCACACAAGTCCTGCCCAGGTGGGGACACCAGCTGCACCTTGGCCCTCTGGCCCCAGGAGCCCCGGCTCCCAGGCGGCGGGGGGGTGGGGTGGGGGCCGCAGCGCCTCCCCCTCACCTACCTTTTGGGGTCCTGGGACAGCCCCGCTGTAGGAGGGGGACACGGAGCAGAGCCCCCACTTTCGGGCTGGCCAGGCTGTAGGCCTGGGGTGCCGTGCGGAAGCTGTGGACCCTGCTAAGTGGTGTCGGGCGGCTCCGAGTGGCTGGTCTCCCAGAGCTGACAGCTCTTCGCTTGGGGAATAATTAATTCCACAGCCCGAAAACCCAGGGCTGCAAGTTGCCACGTTACTTGCGAGATTAATACAAGCAGCTAATTAAGATGGAGAGGCGAGGAGCGGCTGGGCGCTCCCAGCGCAGGGCTGGGGGGCTGCGGGACGTGGGAGGAAGGCGGGCTGAGCAGGCAGGGAGGGAGCCAGGAGTTGGAGAGAAGGACGGGGTGGGGGGGGACAGGCCACTGAAGGGCTGGGCTCCCCCAAGCCTCTGGGTGAGGCTGTGGCCCCAGGAAAGCAGGCTTTCACAGCCATTGAGGACTATCTCCCAGGCGCAGGCTCCGTGCTTTGCACAGGCGGTCCCACTTACTATCATAGCAAAGCCACACCGCAGGTGCCGAGGTGCAGTTGCTCCCATTTTACAGATGAGGAACCCGAGGCTGGGGGGTGGGGTTGCCCCGTGGCCGCGGCGGGATCAGAACTGGGTCTGATTCTAGTGAGGCCACAAAGCAGGCTGGCCTCAGGGCAGCCAGACACAGAACCCGCACCGGAGGCCCATCCCCTGGCTAGGACTGGGGCTCCCCTCTTCTGCCCAGACGCCCTTCAGACCCCCCAAGGGTCAGGCAGAGGGGAGGGCCTGGAGCCAACAGGCGAGGCCTGGGCACCTTGGGTCGGCCCAGAGCAGTCCCGGCAGCTGTGGGAAGCTGCCCTCCACGGCCCTTCCCCACCTCCCCCCATCACCTCTCTCTCTCTTAATTAACACCGGCCACAAACGAACTGGCGGCGGCTCACAGAGGGCTCTGCGCCAAACGGGTTGGCGGTAAGCCTCGAAGGGGCGGGAGGGGAAGGGGCGCCGACCTGCTGTTCTGCCGACCTGCTCCAAGGGGCTGACCCCCACCCGCCTGGCAGCCCCCGCCCCCCACCGCGTGTATGTCTGCCTGGGTCAGGGGACTGGGGCGAACTGGTCCGCTGTTTACCAGGTGAGGGACATCCAGAGGTTGAGGAGGGAGGTGGACCTGAGGCAGAAAGGGATTCACCAGGCTGGCGGGGGAGGGGAGAGGGAAACGAGCGAGCCAGGCGGTTTTACCTGCCCCAGGTGGGAGGGGGCGGCCAGGGCTGGCACAGGGCCGCACAGAGGCCGTGGTTACCAGCTTGTCCCCAAGCTGAGCGGTGTCCTAGGAAGGCACTGTCCCCTTCCTCCAGCCCACTAGGTTGACAGTTCCATTAGTGGGGGTTCGGGGGGGTGGGGACCCAAGCCCCCTCTCTTCTTTCTCCTGAGCCCCTGTCTTGCCCTCTCCCCCAGAGCCTGGATGTCTGGCCCATAAAGCTGCCCAAGACACACACAGCTGGGCCAGGCTGCTTGAGGGAATGGCCTGGAAGCCTGGGGTGAACACCGGAAAAGGGGGAGCAGCCCAGCCTCCCACCAGAAGCCCGGCGATGCCGGGCCTGCCTGCTCCCCAGGCCAGGACTGGCCCTCGCCCAACCCTGACACTGACCTTGGGTCTCCGGGTCCTCCTGCTGTCCCCACCATGCCCCCTTGCATTTGGTTTAAGCTCTAAATCAAAACTGATCATTAGCCCCTTCAGATAAGGAAACTGAGGCTCACAGAGGGCTGGTGGGGGAGGAGGGCTTGACCCGGGATAGCTGCTTGTCAGCGTCCTTCTTTCTCAAAAAACATGTTACTCTTTTTAAGCAATCTCTGCACCCAATGTGGGGCTCGAACTCACTAATTCCAAGATCAAGAGTGGCATGCTCCGCTGACCGAGCCGCCCAGGCACCCCAGCGTCCTTCATCTTAACCGCTGCCTGCCCCCCGTGTCTGGAAGGCTTCCTGAGGTCTCCTTGCCGAGGTGCGCAAATGGGTGAGCAGCCACGTGCTGTGGGGACAAGCTCTGGACGTCCAGCCGAAGCCAGGCGCCAGGACCTGGCCTCACCCGAGGGATCCAAATATGGCCCCGGAAAGCAGGGGATTCCAAGCTCCTGAGGGGCCGAGTGAGCTGAGCTCAGGCCTCAGCCTGGGACTTGGGTACAGGCACCCGGGACTACGAGGCTAGTCTGGCTTTGGCGGGCGCAGGGCCGGGGGGAGGGGGTGTAGTTTCCTGGGTCAGAGCCCGCACCCCGGGGGCTGTGGGGGCCTTTTCCCAATCCCGCCAGCCTCTCTGCTTGTGGGTCCCCACGGCAGGGTGAGGTGGTCCAGCCCTGCCCCACATTCCACCTGCGGACAGGTGTGTGCCGATCTCCGGTGGACTTGATCAACTGGCTCTGAGCCTCAGTGCCAGGCCTGTGACCTTGGGGTGGCAATGAGGTCCACCCCCCTCGCCACCAGCCGCTGACAGTGGCTCACTGGCCCAGGGATTGGGGCTCCTGAGGGTATTGCTCCCTTCCTCCATATGTTGTGTCTGCCCTTTCCTGCCCCCACACTGCCCCTCAAGCAGGGCACTCCCCCAGACCCCCCATCCCACCCTCTGCCAGCTCCACACCTTCTCAGGCCCAGGCCCTGCCCCCAGCCCTTGCATCCCGTGGGCAGGGGAGAGTCGCTCCCTACTTTGTGCCCCGGCATCTGGCCCGTGTGTGGTCACTGCCCAGTGAAAGGGAGAAGGCCAGACCCTGAGCGCCCAGCCACTGTCTGTACTCTCTGCACGACACGTTTTCATTGGGTGCCAATCATTTGGCAGCTCATTTGCTAATCATTTGCCACCAAGCACAGAGAAATGAACGAGACACAGTCCCCCAGGTCGCAGGAGGTCCCATCCTTGGTGGGGCGGGGCATGCAGATGGCAGATGCCCTGGCAGGTGAGGGAGGTACAAGATCTGCTGAAGCCTGAGGCTGGGAGGGCTTCATGGAGGAGGTGGCGTTTGAGCTGAGGCTTGAAAAGGAAAGGCATGCAGGGAGGGGCAAGGGCTGGTGCTGTGAAAGGGCCTGATGGGTCTGAGCATCCCCCCCCCACCCTTCCCCCTGCCCCCGGGCAGGATGACTAACCCGGGCTGTATGTGCTGAGGAAGCCCAAGGTTGACTCTGCCTGACTCTCAGCCAGCAAGCAGCCAGGATGGGACTGAGCCAGAGCAGGGGGGTCAGGGTGGGGCAGAGTGGAGGCTCCAGGGCACAGACACCCCTTCCTCTTCTGGTTGCCCTCACGACCCACCCCTGCCAGGCAGCACCTCGTTAAAAGAGTGCCCCCCGCCACTTGGAGGGCCTGGTGGGGCCCAGCGAGCATGTGCCTGCATCCCATAATACTTCCAGCGCCCCATGAAAATGTCATTTCTTTCAAAATCAGAAGAGTAAATGAACTTTTAGTTTGAAAATATTTTTAGGATCTAATGTTAATATGTTCTGTCTTTATGCCAACAAACTCATAAAAATCAACTTCTAACATCTTTTTATGTTTGTTATTAATCATCCTGTGAATTTAGGTGATCCCCTGCCTAATATATTTTTATAGGGGAAGGGCCCACAACAGCCGGAGCCTGGGCCGGGCAAGCTCCTTCTCCTTTAACCCTCACCCTGTGCTGCAGACATGTCACCAACCCATTCTACAGATGAGAGAGTTGAGCCATAGAGAACAGTCTTTTCACAAGGCAAACCTGAGGGTCTCCTGTTCCCCCACCCCCACCCTGTTTCCTGAAGAAACCCTCCCAAAGCTCCCCCTTTGCTCTAAGGATAAGGAACTGACCCCTAGGGGAGCCTGGCTGGCTCAAGTCAGTAGAACATGGGCCTCGATCTACTGGTCATGAGTTCGAGCCCCACATTGGGGGTAGAGTTTACTTAATAACAAACACACACCTGGCCCCTAGGATGGAGCCCATTGGCTCCTCCTCCTCCCCCTTCCCCTTCCTTTCCCCCCTCCCCCTCCCCCCAGATACACTCCAGGCCCTCAAGAGTGCTCTATTTCCTCCCGCTCCAGGGCCTTTGCATGAGCTGGTACTTCAACATCCCCCACCTGGAAAGCCAGC
Source organism: Proteles cristata cristata (assembly GCA_017311185.1). Classification (NCBI taxonomy): domain Eukaryota; kingdom Metazoa; phylum Chordata; class Mammalia; order Carnivora; family Hyaenidae; genus Proteles; species Proteles cristata. Next base: position 714,746 of record JAESUZ010001000.1, read on the forward strand.
CTTAAGGGCACACCCGGCTCCCTGAGGGCTCCTGTGGGCCATAAATCTCTGCCTCGGGCATCCTTACCTCTTAGGTGGGTGCTTGCTACACACCCAGTGCTGTGTATGTCACACTTGTCCCCTGCTCCCAGCACAGAGCCCGGGGTGCAGGTGGTGACTCCCACCGATTTACTGGACGGCCACCCCAGGGTCTGTCCGGCTCTGCAGCCAAGGTTCTCCTCCACCGGGACTTGCAGAAGAGCCTGGTGTGCGGGGCGTGCAGGTGACAGGGTTCATCTAAGGGCAGTGACAGGGGGCCACGTAGCGCTGCCTGGGATCTTCCCTGATGAATCCTCCGGCCCAGCGTGTAGGAGGCGGGGGGCACTGAGCGGGGGCGGGGCTGCCAGAGAGGAGACGCGGTGACCCGAGGAAAGCGCTGAGCAGGTTACTGGGCCAGGGAGGGGCTGGGTGAGCGGCACAGCGGTGACTTTGAGGCAGTCACAGACCCTGTGCTCTGCGTGCTGAGGCTGCTGTTGTTGCTGCTGTGCTCCTCAAATGCCTGAGAGGCTGTCAGCCAGGGGCTGGGAGGCGGGGGCCGCTCCCCCAAATCCCCCGGCCCCTCAGCCTGGCCCAACCCCCTCCACCTTTCCTCGGGAGACTAGAGCCTCGCTTTGCAGCATTTGACAAACAAGCAGCCCCTACTGTGTGCCAGGCTCCGGGGCACAGCTGGGCAAGGCGCTGCAGGCACAGAACTCATTATCTACGCAGAGCAAGATACGCAGAGCAAGAATAAACCTGAACAAGGGTTACCAGCTGTGACAGAGGTTGTGAAGGGAGGAGAGAAAGGCTGGCCCCAGCGGCTGGGGGAGGGGGTGACCTGGAAGGAGTCAAAGAAACGCGAACATAAGGAGCCAGCTGCGAGGGGCACACCCTCGCAGGGGAAAGGCTGTGCAAAGGCCCTGGGGCTGGGCCCGAGTGAGGAGGCCACTCTAGCTGGAGCAGAGTGAGTGGGGGAGAGAAGGAGGAAAGTCAGAGTCAATGGGGGACGCGAGCAGCTCATGACAGACAAGGGGACCTGCTGGCTATTGCACTGTGCAGGGGGTCCCTCCCAGGCCTGGAGGGGGAACAGACCCTTCCCCAATGCCCCCGTGGCTCTGTCACTACCGTTCCATTGCAGCCACGTCCCGCCTGGCACCCACTGTGCACCAGCACCCCAGAGTCTGGCACAGTGCCTGGTACCTTCGAGGTGGTCACTGGCGGCCCCACCCTGCCAGGGGGGTTAGGGGCGTGGGCTTTGCCCTTGGGACCGAAGCACCATCCTGCCCCCCACTTCCTGCGGGCCTGTGGTGGGTATCTTGAGGGTGAGTCGTTTAAAACATGCTTTAGATTAGAAGCATCCCACAGACGGAATAAAATGTGACATGTGCTGAATTTCTGAAGATAAAACAAGAGACTTCAAAGGCATCTCAAGCTGCGAAAGCAGTTGCCGTGTTTGACAGACTCTGTCCCCCAGGCCAAGGTCACTGTCCTCTGAGATGGGGCTGCCTGGGGGTGGGGTATGTGAGGCTTACTGGACACTCCCCAGGCTGGGAGAGCCAGGGGTCTGATGGGGGACAAGGGGGCTCACATTCATCAGCACCCCCTGCAGGCTCTCACCTGGGACCTCCACCATCATTTAACACGTGTGTGTGTGTGTGAGTGTGTGTGTGTGTGTGTGTGTGTGTGTGTGTGGACACACATCCCTTCCTGCCCTATTTACAGATGGGGAAACCGAGGCACAGAGTGGCAAAGTGATCTGTCCAAGGCCACTGCCTTTAAGCAGGAGGAGCTACCACCCCGGTGCTTTGCAAGTCCTGGTCCTGAAACCCTCAGTGGCGATCCTGGGCCAGCCCCTGGGGCCTCAGTTTCCTCATGTGTGGGTTGGGGAGGTTAGTTAACTGAGGCCCTTGTGGGGCTGAGGTGATACTGTTTGAAATCCCTGTAAAACTGTCCCGGTCGTCAGGGTTTCACAGTGGCAGCGGGCAGGGGAGTGGGGTCCCCGGTCAGCTGGGGAGAAGGGTGTCAGTCTGATGACATGACGGGGATTCATACAGTGGCTTCTTTCTATCAAGGTTTGCTCACCAGCTCCTGGGGAAGAGTCGTGGGGACCTTGCCGGCTGTGCGGCTCCATTTTACATACGGGGGAACTGAGGCTCAGATAAGTGTGTGGCCTGAAGCCGTACAGGGTGAGGTGGTGGAGATAGGGTCTAAATCCTGGTGGCCTGACTGGAGCCTGGGGCCACTAAGCACCCCACTCAGCCAGAACTGGCTTGTTTGCCTTCAGGATTGAGCCCCCACTCCCTCTTCTCTGAGCAGAACCGCGCGAATCTGTTGGGAGCCGGACCCAGCTGGGCTCTCCTTCTGGGGTCTCGCTCTCCCACTGGCCCCGTGTCAGGCTGTCTGCATCACCAAGGTCTCCTGAATCTTGGATCAGCCCCCCTCCATCCTCTCCGCACCTCCCGGCTCCCCGTCTGGGGCTCGCTCTGTAGTCCCACCCCTTGGTCTACCCCAGGAGCCAGAGCCACCCCTCCCCCCGCCACCCCTCCCCCGCCACGCCTCTGCCTACAAAAGCCACCCACTTGGCCATTGAAGCTCGGAGCAGGTGCCCTGGCTGTGGTTCCTGCCAGCCCCGGGCTCCCCTCTGTCTCCTCCTGCCTGGGTTTCTTGGGCTCTGCCCCTGGACACCCAGCCTCCCAGCCACCCACCCCCAAACTGCACCCCGAACCCTTGGATCCCCAGCCCCCCTCAATGCCCACTCTCCAAGACCTGTCCCCAGGCGACTTCCACTTATTGGTATTTTGTTATGCAAGAAATTCATGTTGATTGCCCCAAATTGGATAAAATACATAAACAAAAAGCAAAAGAAAGTGAGTCACCCATTAGCTCATCAGATTCGGCTAAGCCCCTGTCCGTATTTTCCTGCAGGACCTCTTTAAACAAAAACAAAAAATGGTTAATAACGCATTTATCGAGCAAATTCTCTGCGCCAGGCACCGGGCCAAGTATTTCCAGTGGAGTCTTTCATCTCTTCCTTCCCCGAGAGCCTAAGGGGACTTTTCCCACTTTACAGGTGAGGAAATAGAGTCTCAGCGAGGTGGCGCGACTTGCTCAAGGTGACGCGGCTGGCGAGTGGGGGGTGCCGGGATCTGAATCAGGCAGTCCAATTTCCCAGGGACCGCTGTGGCGCGTGGCAGAGCCCTGGGACCCCAGCTGCCTGGGCCTCCCCTCCCCCAAGAGCCAGGGGGCTGGGCGCTCACAGCCGCATCATTAGCATAACCACGAGCATCCCTGAAACCCAATTACCAGGAGATGGCTTGGGCCCCAGCCAGCCGGGTGCCATCTCCATCTTTGCAGGAATGAGGGGCTGGGGCCGGGGGAGCCCTGGCGCAGAGGAGAGGGGATGGCGAGGGAAAATGTCCTGCGTGGGGGCGGAGTCGGAGGCCCCTCCTCCACTGCCAAGGTGGCCTTGACCCCCTCTGCTCAGCTCCAGCGGCGCAGGCCTCAGGGTCACAGGTTCCTCTACCCTCAGCTTGCTGGGTGACCCCAAGCAGCCCCTAGCCCTCTCTGAACTTCAGACCAGGGTCTGTTCGAGCAGATCACAAATCATGGGTTTGGAAGAGAAAAGAGCGTTGACTCTGAGCAGCCAGGCAGGCCGGGGCTCCCGCGGGGCCCAGCCACGGCCTCCCCCTTCCTGGGCTGCTCCTCTGCCTCCCCTCACCCTCCAGTCCATCGTCTCCGGCAACTGACCCTTTTCTATCGACTTCATGGGCACAAAAGCTATGTGGGCACCGGGAAGCTCCCGCGCGCGCACCCAGCCCACCCACCACCCAGCCCAAGAGATACGGGTCACCGAAGACTTGAAGCCCCCATCCCCCACCCCCTACCCTGAATTTAGAGGTTTGCTTTGCATGCCCTTCGGCAACATATTACCTGGGTCTGTGTGCTTGGGTTTTTTTAAATATAAAAAGTGGGGCTGCTGGGATCGGCTACTACCGTTCAAGGCGACACTTAGAGGAGACTCATCCAGACCCTCCCAGACTGCGGTAGCTGGTCTGTCCGTTTCCGCTGCTGTATGATATGCCAGGCTGGGGCTGTCCCGCCCCCACCCACCCACCCCCCACTGACCAACAGGCAAGCCTGCCCAGTTTTGTCTCTTGAATACAGCGTCAGTACCACCTCGCCGCACCCCGTTCGCCCACGTGGTACTCCCTCAGGTGTCCACATGTCTAGGAGTGGGACTGTGGGGGCTGTGGTCTACACACATCTTTAACTTTACTAGTTATTGCCAAATTGCTCTGCAAAGTGGTTGTTCGGATGATCGTTTTAAAATATAAATTAGATCGTGTCACTTTCCTGCTTAAAACTCTTAAATAGCTTCCTATTACACTTAGAATAAAATCCATGTTCCTCTCCGTGAGTGCACACTGCATCCCACACTCTGCTCCTCCCAGCGTCCTGGCCTCTTGTCTCTTTCTCGAATAGTTCTGGTTCTTTTATGCCCCAGGGCCTTTGCATATACTGCTGCCTCTGCCTGGCACACTCTCCCAGCTCTTTCGAGGCTGGCTCCTTCTCCTCTTTCAGGTCTCAGTGAAAATGCCACCTCCTCTAAGAGACCGTCTCTGACCACCCAACTAAAGTGACTCCCACACTGATCCCCTTACACCTGTTTATTTCCTCTGGCGACCACACCTTGGGCCCGGAATGATCTTGTCTTCAATTTCGCTTACTGGTTCTATTACCAGCGTGGCAGCCTGTGGGAGGGAACCTAGTCTGTCTTGTCCATTCCTGTACCCCGGAAGCCACCACAGGCCTGGCACCAAAGAGCTACTCTTCCTGCCTGCCATTCATTCATTCAACAAACATTGATTTGCCCTCTGGTCACAATGTCTGGAGGGATGAATGAGCTCCGTGAGTTAGGGAGGGTGAGCTGTGGGGGAGGCCGTTCGGCAGAAGGGAGTGTGGCCAAGGTGAGGGCAGAGGGTCAGCCGGACCCAGGGCGCTGTGATCCATCTCCTGTGGTGGGGAGCCATGGCAGGTGCCGGAGCGGGAGCAGCAGGGTCGGGATTGCACTTCGGAAAGACCCTCGGACTTGGAGGCGGGACAGGTAAGGGCCGGGGGAGGATGGTGGTGGCCGAGGCTGGGTTGACAGAGGGCCAGGAGAGGTGGTGCTGAACCCACAAGGACCAATTGGACTGTGGGAGACGGGATCGGATCCGGCGCAGGATCGACTTCCAAATGTGTGCAATCTGGTCAATGGAAGGAGCACTTTGTGAGTGAGGAAACAGTGGGGGCTCCAGGCACTCCCCCTCGAACCCCCTGGTCGGAAGCTGGGAGGGAGCTCTCCCTCCCCGTGCTTACAGAGAAGAGAAGGTACCAGACTTAGACCCAAGCGAGGCACCCTGGGCCCAGCCCAGCCCCTCCATGGACGGACGGACGGACAGAAAACGGAGGCCCTAGGAGGAAAGGAATCAGAAGGAGGACACACAGCTGTCGCTCCTGGGATTTTAGGGACTGTCGGAGGCCAGACATTCGCTTCTCAGAAGAGGGGCAGCCACAGAGAGTGCAAGTCGGACACCAGAAAGGACTTCCTCAGAAACTTTCCCTGCCAGACGCAGCGTGGTCAGGCCCGCCTCCTCTGCCGGCCTCGCTCCCAGGACACAGGGCTGGGGAGGGAGCTCATTCAAGGTCACTCAGCCAAGAGGGGGCAGTTCTGGTCTGGCTCTAAAACCAGTGCTCCTTTGGCAGGGGGCGCCAGGAGGTTGAGGAGTCCTAGTTCCCTCCCATCCCAGACCCCGAGGGTCCGGGAGCCCAGGGCGCCCACTGTCCTGTAGGCCTCAGGGTGGGGGTGGCCATCCCCCCACTCCCAGGCCGCGTCCTGTGGGGACGAGCTAGGACCCCAGCCTGGCTCCTGCCCTGGTGCCTCAGGTGCCCGCTGGGCTGAGCACCCGTCCTCTCCGCCCTCCCTCCTGCTCTCCAGCTGGGGCTCCACTCCCCGGAGGGAGGAGAGGAGGGAAGGGGAGGAGGCTGGCTGGGGCAGCCATTGGTATGCGAGGCCGCGCCTCAGCCCCTCCAAGGCCCTGCCTTTCTGCTCAGCTCTTTAAGAATCCCTCCTCGCAGCGTGGCGGTTGCCGGGCAACCCCCCCTTCGCGGCTGGCGCCCTCCCCCTTGCCCCCTCCCCCACCTCTGGCTCCTCCCAGCGCCCCCATCTCTGCGGCATACTTAGCTCAGAACCTGCCAGGGCCTGGCTGCACCTGTGCATGGCGGGGGGGGGCGGGGGGGGGCTTGAGTGACCCCACCCAGACCCAGCCCTGGACCACCAGGACTCGGGGGAGGGGGACCCCAAGCCCAGGACACCCTATCCGCACACTCCCACTGGCTCCCCTCCCCACTTACTGTCTCCACTGGCTTGAACTGCCCTGTTGGAGGGGGAGAGGGCCCAAGGGGGAGGGGCCAAGGGCTGTCTGAGTCCCCGAGGAGGCGGCCTGCGGGGACAGCAGGCCTTGGGGAACCCCTGGCGGTGGAGTAGACACGGCCAGTAACCTTGGCCTGGGCCAGGGGGTTCGAGAAACGGAGGTGGGGCAGAGTTCGGGGCTCTGGAGGGGGTCACGAGAGGTGCAGTGAGAGGGTGGGGATGTCACCGGAGGTAGGGGTCCCGCGAGAGTCTCTGAGGCTCGATTCTCAAAACCCTAGGTGGGGGTTATGTCCGCCTCCACCTTGCCCTCCTCCCTCCCAGGGCCCTGTGGCCCCCCCAAATCTTGGGGACATGCCCTCCCTTTGCCCCCACAACTTCCTTCTGGATCGGGCCTGCCCCTCTGGCCTCACCCCTGCTTCCCCTCTCCACAACACTCTGCCACCGCTGGCCACCCCAAGACACCAGGCACATGTTGTTCCCTCAACCCGGATGTCCTTTAAGACACAATTCCCTTCTTTCCTGAACTTGGGAATGTGTGTAACAGGTGAATGACGGCCAGAGTCAAGAAATGCTCAAATCACCATAAAAAGCATTACCTCTGCTGGGAATAATGTCTGGGGAGGGAGGGAGGGAGGGAAGGAGTCAGCCCTGGGAGTCTGGCAGAGATGAGGGGTGGGGGGCGGTGATGTCATTTGTGGGGAGAAAAGGAGGCTCCCAAGGGACTGCAGGCTAAGCCTCCTCAGTCCTGCCAGGGCTGGGGAGGGTGGGCTGGCTCGCAACCCTTGTGCCCTCTGCCCAGATGGCTGGAAGCGTGTCTGGCCCCCTTCGGAACCCCTGGAACCACCAACTTGGGGCCGTTCCCAGTTTCAGGAATTATAGTTGGCCTTGGACAGCTCGGTCACCATTGCCTTGCAGCCTGATGCTTAGTTAATGTTTCATTCATTCATTCATTCATTCATTCATTCATTCAGCAGCACCTGACTGCTCTCCCCGCAGGCAGACAGGTGCTGGGGACACTCAGGGACCATGGCTGGCACAGGCTGTGCCCTCAAGCTGCTCACAGTCTGCTGGGGAAGACAGACACTAACAAAACCCACCTCACTGAGCAGTGTCAGCAAAGCAGCTGGGTGGGTGCGCTCCTGCCCCAGCCGGAGGCTTCCCCGTTTCCCTGGCCTCACCTGGCGCCACCGCTGTCCTCAGGAGGGGCTGGCTCTGTTCTTCCTGGCTTTGCCCATGCCCTCTCCCTGGAGCACCTTCTCAGGAACTTCTTCAAGGATTGTGGGACTTGCTCCCTTGCTCTCTCTGAATTTGTGCCCTGGGGCACCCCAGAATCCCCGTACAGATGGGGAGGAGCTCCCAACCCTCTGTGCTGTGCAGGATGGAAAGGTCCTGTGCACAGGGGTGGGGGAGGGGGTTGGTGGTGTCAGGACACGGACCAGAGAAGTCAGAGAAGCTGATGGGACTTTCTGGAGACGGCCGGTATGTTCCCCAGGCACACACAGCCAGCCTACCCACAAACCCCGTGCCCGTGATTCGTGGAGACAGCACAGGATGCTGCACTGGGGCATCACTGGGGGGAGGGGGCATGGTCTGGGCGATGGGCAGACAGGTTTTCAGTGACTGGGATTCTCTGCCCCTCTGCCCTGCCCTGCTTAGCTGCCCCTGCCCCGGAGCATTGTGGGGATCTGGGAGGACCATGATCTCTAAGACCAAGAAGCCAAGGATGGAGCAGAAAGTCCATCGGGAGACCCTCTTGTTCTTGTTTGGTGGCGGGAGGTCCACCTCTCCCTGAAGATGCTGCCTGACTGGGGCCTGTGGGGGAGATTGAGCCTCTGTCTCTCAGGTGGCTGGCTGCCGTCCAAGGTCACGTCTTCTGAACATCTGCTCTCTGCTCTTTCAGTGTGCTGATCCCTGACCGCCACCCCTGGGGGGGCCTTTATTCCCGGACACCCAGGACAAAGCCTGAGGCTAAGGGGTCCCTGGTAATGCCCACTGACCACCCAGTGGGGCAACTATGCTTCTCCCAAGAGTTGGTCGACCCTCCCCCTGCCCTCAGCCCAGAACAGGCTCAAACAGGGCCCAGGGTGGTACACCCTTGGGTGACAAAGTGTAACCGTGATGTGAGCCTTGTTGCCACAGATTCGCAGTATACAAGGCCCTCTCCTCTGGGGATCTCAGCCGACTCTCACGTTGGCTTAATGGTGGCCCCATTAAGATAAGAAAACTGAGGAACAGAGATAATGCCAGGGTCACCAGTATGCAGGTGGTGACAGGATGACCAGAATCCAGGTCTGAGAACTCCTGAGAGAATAGGCAGGTGGCTGGGGGGGGGGGGGCTTCCGGCAGGGCCAGGGTGACCTTGACTGCCCAGCGGTAGGACCCGGCGCACCTGGCTGCCGGACGCTGCCTGCTGCCTGGGTTATTGCTGTCCTGGGAGTAGGGGAGCCGGGGCTTGGCGAGCGAGCCCAAGGTTGAAGCCACAAATCGTCCCTGGGTGACTTGTGGTGCCTCCTGCTCAGCGCATGTCTGAGAGCTCCTGGTTCTAAGCAAGTTCAGTCCTCCCGGGCCAGGGCCCCATCGCCTTCACCCACGACTGACCGACCGTGCTCTCAAGGAGCACACAGGGGCTCGGGAGGTGTTTGTTGAATGAACAAGTGATCCTTCTGAATCTCATAACTGATGGTGCCCCTGCTGTACTTACGCTCCCTCCCTGGCATGCTATTGCTTTCAAGATAAAGGCCAGCGCCCCCTCCCCCCAGGCTTGTTCAAAGCCCTGCACCCCCAGGCCTGGCCGATATCAGTCACATCATCTTCTGCCATGGCTCCCCGACTCCTGTCCCCAGCTCCAGGCAGCGACTCCTCATCTCCAAACCCTGGGTTCTTTCATGTCAGCCCCTGGGAACAAGGTGGAATGAGCTTCTGGTGTCTGCCCAGAACATTCCTCCCGACCCTCCATGACCTAGCTCGGGAGCCTCCTCCGCCAGGAAGCCATCCTTGGGTGCCGCAGCTGACTTGGCCCCTGTGTTGTGGAGTCATGTGGGATGATGTCTGTTTCAGCAAGATCTGGCTGAGCCGTAAACTGTCCAGGTGACCAGCGCTCCCGGTAGATTTTGGGCGCTGCCAGGGCAGGGGCCAGCGGGGTCTGATGAGCTTCTGGTCTCTGGAGCCCAGAAGGTGTCCAGCACACAGTGGGCCTCCATCAATATCCCCTGAACTGTGTACAGCCTCCAGGCGTGGCTGAGTGAGTTATGGGGCGTCAGCTCGACAGACTAGCATGCGGCCATTAAAACCACAGTCCTGAAGATGATATTTTGATATCTAAGTGCGACACTGAAAGCTAGAGCCATACCATCCCTTCCACTCCGAGGCACTGAGTGGAAAGGGGTCCCTCCTACAAAGGAATTTGTTCAGAAGAGGAGGAAGACGGAGCACATAATTCCTGAGCAACATTCTAAGCGCCTCGATGGAGGCATGACGGAGCCCCCCGGCTCCGCGTCCATCTGGGGGTCCGGGGGGGCGGAACGGAAACCACAGCTCCATACAAATTACAGCCGACTGCATGGACAAGCCTGGAAGGGAACGGAGGAATAGGGCTGTTGACGCCACAGGGCGGTGGCATTGTGGGTGATTTTTCTTTCCTTTATTGTTGGTTTAATGTTGTTTGGGCAATAAATAAAAATTGGGAGAAAAAATAGCTGTTTGGTGAATTGAGTGGAAAGCAGTAGAAAGGAGAGAGGGAGTTAAGGGGAGGGAAATGAGAAGGGAGAGGTGAGGAAGGAGAGGCCAGAGGGCAGAGGCAGGGATGCCCACCTGAGGACGGAGGTGGCAGTCTCAGGCAAGGCCTCCCCCTGCTCCTGGGCTGGGGGCAAGAGGGAGGGGAGATCGTAGGAGGTGGGGGGTGGGGGAGAGGAGGGGCTGGATCCCTTACAGAGATCCTTCTTCCAGGGAGAATCTGGGAGGACATCTCAGAGGAGGAGTGGCCTGACGAGGCCTTGAAGGACAGTAAAGACAAGAGTATGATGGGCAAGCCTGGAATCAGGTGGGACACAGGGTGATGGGTTTTGGGGGAGGGGTCCCAGCCAGGTTGTGGGGAGTCCAGGTGTGGACCTGTAAGCAGTTGGGGCCTTGGGGGAGGGGGTGTCTAGGCAGAGGCAGGGACTCACTCAGAGTCCTCCAGGGAAATGGATGGCAGAACAGGATGACTGAGCTCGGGGACAAGGTCTGATCAGGCCCCTACAGAATGTCAAGAGCCCCGGGACTTCCCAGACTAAGCGGAGGGAGGTGTGGCCCACCTCCCCACACCCGCACACCAGACTCCACACACAACAGGTGCAGACATTTCTTGATTCCCTAATGAGTGTCAGACACTGTCCTCCTCACCTTCCCATTCTAGGTCTCCTGAGTCAAGCCTCACAGAAACTCTTGGAGGTAGGTTAATGCTCCCATTTTATAGCAGACGACACTGAGGCTTGGAGAGGTTAAGGAACTTGCTCAAGGTCACAAATGGCCAGGGAGGGGAAGGGCGGGGCTGGCATCAGACTGGGACATTGCCCCACTTAGGCAGCTGGGTGGAGCACCCCACGGCGGGCGGGGGGGGGGGGAGGGGAGAGGACTAGATGTTTAGAGCACGGCAAGTGAGGGGGTTCCCGTGGGGAAGGGGCATCAGGCAGGGAGGAAACGGATACCTTGGCGTGAAGAATAGGCGGTGGGTACCTGTTTGTGAATGAATGCACGGGTGGACAGATGAATGAATGAATGGATGGATGGATGGTTGAAACGATGGATGAATGAGTGGGTGCAGGGAGGAGGGGTGTCAGGGGAGGCGGCGCGTGAGGGAGAACCCCTTTCTCTCCACCCCCCCTTGGAGCTGGAGGCTGGTCTTGGAAACACCCCTCCTCGCCCCGGGTGGGCTAGCTCCCCAACCTCCTCCCACCCACCCCCCACTCCCCGCCCCCAGCCATTTTAGCCGAGGGCAGGGGAGGAGGACGCGGAGGCCCTTTCTCCCCGGCTGGGCCCGAGTCCCCGCGCGGCGGCGTAGCCTCCCGCGCCGGGTCCCGCTGGCCAGTGCGCAGCGCTGCGCCCCCGCCCCCGTCGCCTCCACCCCGCCCTCCCCCCCAAGGCTCACCACCCCGCCCTCTGCCTCCCCCCCTCCTCCCCTCCCTCCCCGCTCGGCGCTTGCACGCACGGCCCCGCCGCCGCCGCCGCCGCCGCTGCCGCCGCCGCGAGGGAGAGGCGGCCGCACAGCCTGGTTCCCCGCGCCCTGCTCGCCGCCGCCACTCGCGCAAGCACGGCTGCCGGCCCTCGCCCCGCCGAGCGCACCCACCCGGGACACGCACCCCGGCCGCCCCGCACCTCGCGCACGCCCTGCGGCTCCGCCGGGCGCCCGAGCTGGGCAGATGCGCCGCCGCGCGCCCCCCGCCCGGGCCCGCCACCGCGCTCCGCCGCGCGCCGGGGGCTCCTCTGCCGAGCCCCCTGAGCGCCCTCCGGCCCCGGTTCCCGCCCGCTCCTTGGAATAACCCCTGAGGCTCCAGCCGTCGCCGCAAAGTTTCCCGAGGAGACCCGCCTCCCCGGCCGCTGCGCAGGTAAGGAAGGATGCTTGGGGCGGGGGCCGGGGTCCGCGCGTGCGGGACGGGGCGCCGGGGCCAGCGGGGCGGGGGGCGGGGGCCGGGAGTGCGCGGAGCCGCTGCGGGCTGGGGCCACCCCGCTTTGCCCGAGCGCCGCGGGGGCCGCGCAGCCTTTGGGATTTGGGGTGGGCGAGCCCCCCCCGCCCCCCGAGTCGACAGCCGAGCGCCGGCGGCGCTTGGCCCCGCCGCGGGGAGGAGCGGGGTGCGCGGCCGGCGGCTCCACTCTCCCGAGCAGAGGCTAGAAAGGGCGGGGGCTCGATCGGAGCCCCAGCCCGAGCCCTCGCTGCGCCCCCCGGGGAGGCGGCCCGGCTCGCGGGGGGGCGCCAGGCTGGGCTGGCCGGTTCCGGCCCTGGCGCGGCACCCGGGAGCTGGAGGGCTTGGGGGCGCGCGGAGAGAGGCAGCCGGCCGGCCCGGGAGCCTCGCTCCCGTCCCCACCAGCCGCGTGAGTCACGGTTGGAGCGAGGTTTTATTTTTAAAACGACTTCAAGGGGGGCATAGGCAGCCTCCAACTTCCCTCCCTATGCGCGCCGTGGACTGTCAGCCCTGTGTGGGGCCGGGGGCCTGGGCGGTGCACCTGGCGGGTGGAGCGGTGGGGCAGCCGGGCTAGAGGCCAGGGGTGGGGGGGTGGGGGGAGCAGAGGGGTGCCCCCACCGAGCAGGTTGCGGGGCGAGGCCCCTCCTCTCCGGGGTTGGAGGCCCAGGGGCAGAAGGCTGGGAAGTGTTATTGCCCAGCTGCAGGGAAGGTGTCCGATCAGAGCTCTCCTAGGTGGAGAAAGTTGTGAAGCTAGGACATCAGAGGGCTGCCCCAGGCTTCCCAAGCCCGAGGGCTGCGAGGCTCTCTCGGGTGTGTGGTTTTAAGAGAATACAGCCCAGCTGAGGTATGCCAGGCCCCTGCGGTCGTCGGAGCCAGAGGCCTGATGCCAATAAATAAAGCTGAGGCTGGGGGCAGAGGGTGGGGCATGTCGGGGTCCTTTCCTGCCATGCCCCACCCTGGCCCCCCTGCATCCTCAGCCCCTCCTGTCTCCCCCTCCAGGTGGCTGAGAAACTGGGGAGAGGGCTGCCTGTGTGGGGGCACAAAGCCCCACAGGATGCAGGATTGCCACTGGCAGAGGGAGTGGGTTGAGGGCATGCCTCTCTCTGCCCAGCAGCCGTGGAGAAGGAAGGTAGCCACACTCAGGGGCTCCAGGCTCAGGTTTCTGGAGTGAAAGCCAACTGCATCTCTCCCTGCCAGCTCCGGGAGGCGAGGCGCAAACATCACCTGTCAGCTGGTGCCGACTCCGTGGGCGACCGTTCAGGGCTTCCTCGGAGGTTTAAAATGGAAATGGCCTGAGCTGCCAGGGCCAGTGCCCAGGAGGGGAGGCTGCCCAGCTGGGCAGGCAGCGAAGCGGCCCTGGTAGTTTTGAGGGGCAGGAGGAGCCCAGGGGCTGTCACATCCTGGCTGAAGGGCCCAGCCATGGGCAGGCTCGTGAGTAGGGGAGGAGCGGGCGGGATGCCTGTGCGCCCCAGGCCCTGTGATCTCACCGAAACGCAGCGACTGGACCCCCAAAGGGCGCCTCTCCAGCCCCTGCTGTCGCCCACGGCCACGTTCTCTAGAGCACGCCCCGTCTGTGCGCCCTTGCTTTACTCCCACTGGCCGCAAGTCTCTCCACCTCTCTGAGACTCAGTTTCCCTTGTTGGTGAAATGGAGTCAGCGGTCCCCTCCTGAGGCTGAGCGGGGGAGGAACGGGGCTGCGTTATAAGATGAGGTGAGAGGGACAGATGTCCCGCTCCCAGGCTGAAGGGGTCCCTGAGGACTGAGGGCACTTGCGGAGGCCTTGGAGGGGTTGGGGGTCAGATCCCCACCCCTCCAGGGGGCTCTTGGTAGACTGACACTGACCTCGTTAGCAGCAACAGCCCCTTCTCTGTGTCCCCCTCCTGCCTCCTCTGAGGCCACCCATCTAAAGCCCCTGGGGGGAGGGGTCCGCCTAGTTGGCTCCTAAGGTGGTGGTGGGGAGGGGTGCTGCCACCCCATTGCGTCACCTCCTGGCTGGGTCCTAGAGGGAGCAAGACCCAGCTCCGCGTACACTGGGGCCTGGTGGCTGAGCCTGTGTCGCCTGCTGGGTGACCCCAGGCCTGTAGCTTCTGGGGACCCAGCTGCCTGCATAAAGGGGATACCGTGGCTGGTCCCGCTTCATGAGAATCGGGGAGGGGAGACACCCTGAGTACGGGAGAGCAGGGTGCGGGCCGTGCACAGAAGATGGGCAGGTCGTGTCTGTACTGTCTTCCAGGTTAGCTGAGAGATGGACGTGGGTCCCAGGTGGACCTCAGACGGAGGGAGGACGGAGAGGCAGGCCTGAAACCAGCTGGCCATCCGCAGGGGCCTCGCACAGTGGCAGCTGTCGAGAAGCAGCCGCCCTGGCACAGGGGACGGGGTGGGGGGGGGTCCTTGGAGTTGCCTGGCCACAGCCCCCGCTGCCCCGTCTGCGTCGGGCAGAGGCAGGGAGGGCAGGAGTCCAGGGACGGGGCAGGGCATGCTTGGCCAGCTCTGGGCCGGGAGAAGGGGCAGACGGCTCGGGAGGGGTGGTTGGCAAGTGAATGCCGTGGGGGTGGCCCCGCTGGGTGTCCTCTGGGGGCTGGGGACCTGTCGGCAGCCACCTCCCCAGCCAGCCAGGCTGCCCTGGGGTCAGTGCTGAAATATGTCCTGATCTCAGAGACAGGACCTGTCTGAGGCCGTGCGGGGCTGGGGGAGGCGGGGGTGCTGGCCGGGGCAGCCCGTCTGCCCGAGGGTCCCAGGGACTTGTGGTTCCTGGGAGCGTTACTGCGCCTGGCCAGTTGGCCTAGACTGGATCTTGTCGGGCCTCAGTATCCTCATCTGTAAGGTGGGGTCGTAGCGCTGCCCGCCTGGGGAGCATGGCCAGCATGAGGCTCTAGCACCGAGTTTCCACCTAGCAGTGAGTGTGGGGCCCCTGTGGTGCCTCTGGCCTTGGGATAGCAGGAGAGACTGACTGGGCCCCCACCCCAGCCACCAAAGCCCACTTCCGGTGGGATCTCACCCACTCGCTGGCTAGCGGTGCCGGCCCAGGGCTGCTAGGGCTTGCCAGACGCCAAGTGGCAGTGAGAACGTCAAGGAGGAACAGGGGTGAGGCCGAGGGCCTCATAGGATGAGGGGTGTGGGCCAGGAATGGGGTGAGGGGGGGCGGATGGGGCTGGAGGTCCCCCACACCTGCAGTGGGGTGAGTGGGTGCCGACCACTAGGGGAGGCTGCCGGGTCTATGGCAAGGCGGGGCCGGTGAAGGCCTGAGGCCTGCTGCGCCCTTGACCCACGGCGCTCTTGAGTGGGCGGGAGGGTCCCTTCCCCAGAGCCTGGGCTGTTCCCCCCGGGACAGAGTTCAGGTCTGCCCTGGCTTCTGCCAGGGCCTGAGGCAGCTGCAGTCTGTCTTCTGCCTTGGGGCAGCTACCCTGAGAAGGCTGGGGTGGTGGGGAGCCGGCCGGGTGGCCGGAGGCGATGGGGGTGGGGGTGGGGAAGGAAAGCGTGACCCCAGGGTGCCCCTGCCACGCTCTGCCTGCCCCCAGCAGCCAGTCTGGCATTCTCTAGCAGCAGCTGGAGCGGAGAGGGTTCCACGGAGAGAGGCTGCGTCTGTGCAGGCCTGTGTTTGCCTGAGAGGCGGGTGGAGGCCTGTTTACCGCCGCCCGCGGGCCCCCAGGGCCCGGCTGCTCCCTGGGGTCAGCGGCTCTGCAGATGACGTCAGCATCTGGGGGCCTCGATTCGCCCGTGGAAGTTGTTTGCTCGATTCGCCACAGCCCTGGGTTTTGAGCTCCCACCGTGGGCTTCCCTGTGCTGCCTTCTGCCCCACGGAGCTGGGGCCAGTGACCATGGGGAGGGGAGGGGGGCAGGGGGACACAGGCATTGCTGGGGCAGGTGGGGGCCAGGAGCCCGCGCCCCTGTCTCCCTGGCTCTTCTGTCTTTCCCCCCTCCCTCTTTCCTTTCCTATTTATTCATTCATTCATTCGTTCGATCGTTCGTTCGTTCGTTCATTCATTTGTTCGTTCTATAGGTGTTGAGCGCCAGTTATGGGCCAGGTACAGTACTGCGCTCTGGGGAAAAAGTGGGAAACAAAAGCGACCATGAATCTTGCCCTCAGGGAGTGTATACTTGGGACTGGGGATCAAATAGTAATCGGAACCCCCACTCCCACCATGGAGCCTGGATACAGAGGCGGAAGTCAGGCCTGGGTGACATAGGAGCCTGCTGGGGACTGGGGGTCGGGGAAGGAGGTGCCTGAGCCAAGATGTGACGTGGGGGCGGAGGTCAATGAGGAGAAGCACAGGAACTGCGGGCCTGGAAGACAGAACCAATGGGGGTGGGGTGGGGCGCTGGGCGCACTGTCCCCTTGGCAGGTGTGGGGGCCATGTGGGGCGTGCGTCACCTGCAGGCATCTGGGTAGTGGTCTGTCTCCCTGGGTCCCCGCTGGCCTGTCCATCTCAGCGCTCCTGAGCCTGTCTTACAGACCGTCCACTCTGTCCTCCGGGGCGAGTCTCCAGAAGGGTGTGCTTCCTGTTCCTGAGAGCTTTGTGTCCCCCTGCAGGGGCAGGCTGATCGGGCATCCGATGGCCCGGGGAGGGAGAATATTTGGGCTTGTTTGTGATGGGACCATGGCCCCTGTGTAGACTCAGCGCTTCTCATGACGAAGGGGGATCTTAAGAAATCCTAGCCTGGCTCTGAATGCGCCCCAGCACTGGGAGGGGGCATTGGGCAGAGCAGGGGCACACCGGGGACAGAACGGAGTGGAGGCGCCAGTCCCCGGCTGTGTGGGGCTCTGCTAACCACTAGGGGACACTGCCTCGCAGGCAGAGCGCGGGACCCAGGCATCCGGCAGGGCTGGGCTGGCCTTGTCGGGGACTGGCTGGCTGGGAGGCAGTGGCCGGGCTGTTTGGGGGATGGTTTTGTGCTTAACAAAAACTGGGATTAAAACTGGGGTCGCCGAGGCACTCGCCCTGGCTGTCGCTGCCTGCACTGCTCTCCAGAAGCAGCTCTGTGGCAGTATTTTTTTTTCACTCCCCTTTCCCTCCTTCTGCCTGAATTAATCGTTGGCACCAGATTACAACAGATTTAGCAAACTGTAAAAAAAAAAAAAAAAGAGCGAGCGTGCTAGCTAGGAAGAGAGAAAAGAAAGAGGGGGACTGGCTTCAGAGAGGAGCCAGCATTGATCTACAGAAGCAAATTGCTCTTGTCTAACCCGTCCCCCATCGCCCCTCCACTCCTCACCCCTGGCGACGCCTGGGAAATGCTGCCCGGGGAAAATGTCCTCAAAAATGCCGCTGGGCGCTGGCGCCAGGATAGGCTTTTCCTGGGGGCAGCCTGCCAAGGGCTGCCTGGTGGAGGTGCGGCCAGCAGAGGGGAGAGCTGAGTTTTCAGGGGGCCGTGTGGGACACCCTGGGCCACTTGGCCGAGGGGGGGAGTCATGGGGGAGGCACCTGGTTGGCTGGTCTGAGTGGTAGCAGGGTTGGGGGCAAGATGTCGGAATCCCGGTGTGTGGCGCCGATGGTCAAGGGTAGGGGCTGTGTCCGTCTGCCTTGCGTCCCAGCGCCTGGTGTGGGGCCTGGCATATAGTGAGTGAACAGGTGAGGGGTCAGCCAGGACTGAGTGACACCCACAGGAGCTGGCATGGTGGCAGCAGAGGGCCCGGTTTGCCAGCTGGGCCTCCGGGGGATGAAATCTACTGGACTGAGCTACCCTCAAGGGACACGTGCTCTCCTGGGTCCTGGATCCAGTGCTGCCTGAGGTCCCCCACGGACCCTGCACGGCAGCTGTCTGCTGGCTTTTCTGGGATGACCTTGATTTAAACACACGCCTCTGTGGTCCTACCTAAAAGTGCTGGTTCTGGCTCAGGGAATGTGGCTGCCGGCGGGCCAGTCCAGTCCCAGGATCCTGGGGGAGTCTGCCATGGGCCCCAGGATGCCCGTCCCAGTTAACGCACAGGGTGGCATTCGGCCAGCCCCCGGGCTCCTGGACTGGGCTGCCCCTGCCCCTGAGTGGGGGCACTGGGGGATTTAGGCTCCGTGAGGCAGAGAGGGTCTCACTCACTCTCTCAGAGAAGCTGCCCAAGGTGGCCCCGGCCCCGCCAGGGCCGGGTCAGGAGCCGGAGAGAAATGTGCGTCGCGCTCACACCTCTCGATCACATGAGATTTCGCACGCGCTCACATTCTTGCACACACAGGCTCACACTAATCCTCCTCACCCGCCTTCCCTTAACCAGCAGGAGCCAGGCTGTGGAGGCGAGTGAGCCCCACATCCCACCCCACTCCCAGGACACGGCCCGCTAAGCGTGGCTCCCACACCCGACCCCGGGCCCCTTCCTCTGCAGCCCCCTGCCCCTCCTGCCTGCGGACAGGGCTGTCTGCTGCCGGTGAGTCTTCCGCGGGCCCCTCTCTGGGGAGGGCGTGGGTGCAAAGGAACAGGAAGCTGGAGCGGTAGCCCCCTCCCCGGCTCCGCTCTAACTGAGGAGACCAGAAGGGTGTCCGCCTCACCCCTGATCCCAGGGAGGGAGCCACGCAGCTGGGTGGGCATTCAGCAGGGCCACTTGCCCGGAGTCAGCGGCCGAGCGGGGGGCTGGGCCAGTGCTCGGTGCTGGCGGGCGGATACAGAGGGGGCTCCCTGGAGGGCCGAAGGGGTCTCAGGAGCCCTTCCGTCCTCACAGAGGCTGCACCCTGTATAGACGACCCACCTGCCCAGGGAGACAGACCACACAGTCTCCCCTCCCTCCCAGTCATAGTAGGGCTGTCTGTGCCTCAGTTTCCCCACCACGCTGGCCAAGGGGTTGGACCACAAGGCCCTGAAGGGCCCAGCAACACCAGGGCTCTGGGACTCTGAGCCCTGAGGACCCCCACCCCCACCCCCACTCCCTCCACCAGGCTTGAGCTCTCAAGGGGGCTGTGCAGTGCTAGGCACAGAGTGGAGAAAAGGCTTGTCCAAGGCCATGAGCAAGTCAGGATCCACCATGAGGCGGCTGGGCTTTGTGGAATCCAGGGGCTGGGCTCTGGAGTCTGGTGGTTCTGGGTTCGAATCCCGCCTCGGTTACTTATCAGCGAGGCGCCCCCGGACACCTCTTTCCTTTTCTGTGCCTCAGTCTCCACGCCTGCGGAATGGAATGATGGAGGGCACTTCAGGGTCAGTTTGAAGACCAAACGTGACGGATGGAAGGGCTCTGCAGGAACTGGGACTTCCCACACTTTGGCGAGCAGGACGGGCCACCCCAGGCACGGGGCTGGGATGCTGCCCCTGGCCCCCCACCCCGGGCTCCGAGGAGCTCAAGGCCTGGGAGAGGCTGCACATGCCGGCCTCCATGCTCAGGAGCACCCGGCCCTGTCTGGCAGGACATTTACTCAGGGTATTTGCTCAGCTCCTGCCTGGCCCCTCACTGGGGAGGGCTTGAATGTCACCCTCCCGACAAGGGTCGGGGCTCAAATGTCACCTTCTGCCCAGGATGGGTCCTCTAGAAGGGGGTCAAGTAGGACCCCTTGGGTATTTCCTGGGTGCCTCCTGTGGGCCAGGGCTCGGGGGGAGCTGGGCTTGGGACCAGTGTGGCTCAAAGCGTCCCATCAGGGCAGCAGAGAGACCATTATGGCTGTTTTTACCGAGTTTGTGGTCTACACTGCATGTCGTGGAGCCATGCTCAGGACTCTGCCTGTGCAGGGTCTCTGGTCTTCACAGCTACTGTTTTATGGGAGAAAAACAAGGCACAGACAGATAAAGTGACTGGACTGGGGTCGCACAGCTAGGGCACAGCATCCAGCCCTGTTAGCCCCCCAACACGTGACTGCGTGGGACATGGTGGTCGTTGTGCTAGCAGCGGATGGCACAGATTGTGCTTGCTCCCTGCCGTTGGTATTGACTGGATTAATCCTCACAACGAGCCTCTGAGGTGGGCTCTAGAATTATCCTGATTTTTCCCCCTCAGAAATGGAGACACAGGTGAAGTGACTTGGCCAAGGTCACATGGAGGAAGGGCAGCCATTGAGGCAGACGTGGCCCGGCTCCATCCGGGTCCTGACACATGCTCTCACAGACGCAGAGCGCAGAGATGGCAGGGAACCCCGTGGTCCCCGGGGCCTGAGCTTTGTCTCACTCATGTTTCTCCCTTGACCCGGCCCCTCCCGGAGCTGGGGACCTGCCCGGCCCCACCGGTCTGGTCTTAGAGCCGAGGCCTCCTGGACCACCCCTCCCTACCCCTGCGCCCAGCCTGCATTCCCTGGGGCCCCACTGTGTGCAGACACCTCTCAGCCTTGCTGACCTATGACGTCCTTCAGCACGCCTGGGGTAGGAGGAGTCAGGGAAGGGCTCACAGCAGAGGTGCCATTTGAGCCTCGACGGAGGCAGGTGGAGGGCTTCCTGGAGGAGTCGGCCTCAGGGGTGGTGCCATGGGCCTGGCCCGTTGGGGCTGAGGGCATGTGCTCTGTCCCTCTGCCACCGGGTGCTCCTCTCCGGGCCCAGGCGCTGCGCGTGACGTCAGCAGGTGGCCCAGCTGGGCCCCGCAGCCTCTGGTGCCCCTGGGAGGAGCCGGGCCCGTGCGGGGGGCCCCGGAGGGCGGGAGCGGCCGGCGGTCACGGAGCCATCGCCATTAGGGCCCGTGAGCGAGTGGCTGCAGCTCCTGGAATCCTATTAAAAGCTTTTTCATTGTTCCCTGCGATATGCTCCGCTCCGCCGGGACCTGGGCATGTTGATAATTTATTTGTGGAAGGGAAAGGGGGCGAAGAGCACAGGAGAGAGGAGGAAATGTCATTATTTACTCAGCCGGCTTTCTGCAGCATGGGCCCTTCCGCGGGGCAGCCTGAGTGGGGGGTGCACCGTCCCTCCCCAGTTCAGAAGGTGGGGGTGAGTGCAAGGCTCTGTGGGAGCACAGCTGGGGTGGCCGCGGCCCGGGGAGGGGGAGGCCGTGTCGGGGGACCACTGGAGGTCTGGAGCCCCAGAGATCCTAGACCCAGACCTGCAGTGGATCCTAGACCCAGACTCTGCTGTGGACTTGGAGGTAAAGGTGCGGCCGAGGCCTCTTGTGCCCTGACTTTGGCATGAGTAGGGGGCAGTGGCAGCCTTCCTGGGTCCCGAGGGCACAGCATCGAGAAAGAGAGATGGCTCCCGGGGTCTATAGGCTCGGAGGGGGAGCCAGCTGCCAGAAAGGGGGTGACTGGGAGGCCCCAGGTCACCAAAGTGGGCCAGCTCTGCAGCTACACAAGTCCCTACACCCCAGGACACCATCAAACAGGAAGTGGGCTTCCGTTTCCCGAGTGCGGGGGTCGTGCTGAGCACTTCGCGGGCAGCACCCCAGTCCTCACAGCATCTCTGTGCGCCGGAGCTGTTTTCATCCCCTTTGTCCACATGAGGAAACTGAGGCACGGAGGGTCCCGGTCACACAGCTTCTAAGTGGCAGGGCTGGGATTTGAACCCTAGCCTCTCTCAGCAAGGTTACTGCCTCCAGCAGGGGCGCCGCAGAGACCTGGCTTCTGCTGGGTTCCCAGTCCGCCTCTCCCAAGGCGAGGAAGGCCAGAGAGAGAACGGGGGTCTGCCCCCTCCCTGCAGACGCCTTCAAGTGTCAAACTGAATCATTGTAGCGGGTGGGGCTCAGGCATCCCTAACCTCCCCTTTACAGACGACGAACAGAAAAGTGATGTTCATTTGCACAAAGGTGGGGTAGAGCTGGATTTGAACCCACAGTGGCTCTGGGATCTTGAAGTTTCCTCTGTGCCGGGTGCCAGTCTGCCCGGGGTGAGGGGTGGGAGGGAGCCCCTCTGTACCGTGCAGGGTGTCGGGCAGCCCCAGGCAGGGCTGGCTTTGGGACTAGGACCCCGCAGAGGGTCAGGTCAGGCCCTGCGTCGCGTGCTTGGCCCGAATCCCCTTGGCACACCCTTCTGACGGGCTGGCTCTGTATCGTGCAGCGAGGGGAAAGATGGGCTGCCCTGCCCAGGCCTCCCCCACCCCTGCCCATCCAGCATGGATGCTGCCCGATGTTTAAAGAGCTCACCTTTACTCAAGTCACTGGCTTGGAGATTATCGCTGGCTCCCTATTTCCTGAAAAACTGAGTCCAGAGCCCTTGGCCTGGCATTTCAGAGCTTCCCAGCCTGGCCCAGGTTGGCTTGTCTCCCAGTCTCTCCCCCAGTAGGCCTGTGCATGATGTGGCTCCCACCTTTGCTGTTCTTGTATGGGGAAGGCCACCCTCACTTCCCACATTGGATGAATGCCGCCTCCCTCATGAAGCCCTCCTTGATTGACCTGAGGAATCAGCCCGTCCTGCCTCCAATCCCCACTCCCCCCGCACTTGGTAGGCCTCCTGTAGGACCCTGTAGGTGACTGCAGTTTACACATCTGCTCCCCCTCCAGCCCCCCACCCCCATTATTCCTCCTCCTTCGCCTGACCAGACCCCTATGAGGTGCTGCTTCTGGGATTCATTAATTCATTCAACCAAGGCTTCCTGAGCCCGAGGCACATTGATAAATGGCTTTCTCTTTACAGCAACCCTGTAAATGGGCATTAGCCCATTTTATACAGGAGAAACCCAAGACACCTCAGGGAGGTTCAGGCACCAGGCCAAGGTTACCCCACGAGTCCGAGGCCGAGCTGGGGATGAAGGGGTCCTAGGTAGGAGCAGTGATGGGGCAGTGGCCCGGCTGGCACTCCCTGACCCTCGCCGCCTGCCTGGCACTGAGTAGGGCATTAAACACAGGTCTCATTTGATTCTCACAGATGCCGGGGACTGGGAGGTACGGGTAAGGGATGTGCTCGGTGGCTCCATTTTACAGATGAAGAAACTGAGGCCAAGAGAGGGAGGAAGGCAGGGAGGCAGAGCCCCAGCCCTGCAGGGTCCTTCTGAGAGCACTGGGGGGAGGAGATGAGGGCTATGCCGTGCACCAGGCCTGCAGCGCTCACTGCAGAGCAGGGATGTGGGCAAGCCCTGCCCTCCCCAGGCCCCACCTGGCCAGGGATCCCCCGGTGAGAGGCTAGGGAGGCAGCGTGCCCAGCAGCAGGGGGGTGCGGGCCCTGCCCCCACAGCAGCTGCCTCCCGGGCCCGGTGGCCTCACAGACAGACAGGGCTTATGAGAGCCAGGCCTTCAAGGAGAGCTGGGCTCCCGCCTGCAGCCGCTCAAAGGCTTCATTGTGGCAGGAGGGCCCTTCACGGGCAGCTGCCCCCGCTGCGGGCACAGACAGAGCCCAGCCTTGTGCCAGCACACTGCCCCTGCCCTGACCTGGGGTCGGCGGGACAGAGGCTCTTGTCTCTAGGAGGCTGGGGCCCTCCCATGGCCTAGGATGGGTGTGGTCTGTGTCGCCAAGACCCACGACCCCCCCCCCCACCCCTCCCTGCAGCTCACAGATCCTTCCTCAGGAAGGATCAGGGCCCTGGCCTGAGTCGGGCTCGGGGAGGGGGTGTGGAAGCTGGAGGGTTCCTAACAGACACGATAGCAGTGGGGCGCCTGGGTGGCACAGTCGGTTGGGCCTCTGACTTCAGCTCAGGTCACAATCTCACAGTTGGTGGGTTCGAGCCCCGCGTCGGTCTCTGTACGGACAGCTCAGAGCCTGGAGCCTGCTTCCCATTCAGTATCTCCCTCTGTCTCCCTGCCCACCCCCTCGCTCACGCTCTGTCTCTCTTCCTCTCTCAAGAACAAATAAACTTAAAAAAAAAAAATTAAACACGATAATAGCAACCAGGGCTCCTGTCATTGGTGGAATGTCATGTGTCTGCCGAAAGGCATTTGCCTGTATTTTCTCACCGATGCCTCAAAGCAGCCCTACAAGTTGTGGACAGTTATTTAGCCCATTATACAGATGAAGGAAACTGAGGCTCTGTGAGGTTGAGACACTAAGGGGCGCATGGGTCCCACTCCAGAGCCTGTTTGTAAGCATCCGGTACTGCCATCTATCCCTGCCGGGTCCCTAAATACCCAGGACTGTGGGCAGAGGCAAAGCCCTGCCCCAAAGGGCTCCCAGCTGCCTCACAAACTGCTTTGCAGTCCTGTGTGAGGGGGCCCCTGTCACCCCTGTTTGGAGCCAAGGAAACCGATGGCCCAAGAGGTGACTGCCATGGGGTGGTGCTGGGCGGACCGCATCTTACATGCAGCTTCCGCACCTGGTCCTTATTTGGGGCAGGTGGGCTGCTTGTCCGCGCTTGGCGTGGGGAGGCATGAAGTCCCCCGGTGGGAGGCAATGGAGGAGGTGACGGAGCCCCAGGAAGAGAGGCCGAGCCTCCCTTCCGACAGTCAGTCCTGGAAGGGGCCTCAGAGCCCACCTTGTTTTGCTCCCATTGTCCAGTCGGGGAATCGGAGGCACAGAGAGGGGACAGGGAACCGGCCCGAGTCCCGCGGCCGTGGGGACTGCACGTGGGCCTGCCGGCTGTGCTGGTCACTAGGATACCACCTACTGGCCCGGGGTGGGGACGGACGGAGGATAACCCAAACTGAGCACTTGCTGTATGCCAGGCCCGGTACTAAGCATTTACCTGAGGCCTGGTATTCAGCATTTATCTGAATCATTAATGCCTGCAAGGACCCTGTAAAGGGGGCCCCGTTACTGTCCCTGCGGATACAAATGAGGAAAGTGAGGCACACAGCCCTGACATCAGACCCCTGGAGCAGTCTAGGTCTCCTGGCTCAGCTGCTTTGACCAGCCCTCCCCTCCCCCACAGGCCCTTGACCCCCTGCTACAGACATCCTTAGGCTCAGGGTCAGAGGTGCTTGCTGAGGGAGGGACGGGGGCTTGGGGTGGGGCCAGACAGACAGCTCAGTGACCTTCTGCAGGGCAGGTGCACACCAGCGACATCCTGCCACTGAACTTGGATCCTGAGCTGGTTCCGTTCCTCCATCTGCGAAATGGGCGCTCATCTGTGCAGCCCCTTCCTAGGATACGCACGGGGGTAGTCCTGTCTGCAGATCCCCTCACTGCTGGGGCCCGGCCCCACACCCCCAGCTCTGCCCTTGGAAGGATCTGTCCCAGACCCAGACCCCACAGCCCCGGGGAGCAGGTCAAGCCTCCCTTAAAGCCTGGTGGCCTGGGGATCGCTCCTGGCCAGCCCAGGCCCTGGATGCCAGATTAGAAATAATTAACGCTATTAATATTCATAACAAGCGGCCTGCTGAAATGATGAGGGTGATCATCTGCTCTTCCCTTGGGCTCTCTCCCGTGGACAGGAAATGAGGCCCCCCCCTCAGGCCCTTGTGTGCAGTGCCTTCTGTCCAGGGCACAGGTGACCCCTGCGGGGAAGCCAGGTGCCAGGCTCCCCAGCGCTCCTCAACCTTGACAGTTCTCGCCCTGGACCCTTACGCTGGCCTGGGGCGTGGGTGGGGGCTGCCTGCCTCATTTCAGCAGGACCATCGGAGGCCTAGAGGTTTGAAGCAGCTCTCCAGGGAGCCCCGAGGGCTCGGTCCCAGGGCTTCAGAGTCCAGTGCTCTCCCTACGTGCCCTTCTAGAAATGTGCCCCTGCCCCTGGGCAGCCGGGTAAGGTGAGCAACGCGGCTGGCCCGCTGCCAGGCGGGTGGGGGCGGGGGTGTCCGCTGTCCCGCGGGCAGAGCCCGTGCGGCCCTCGGCAGGCCACGGTGAAGAGCCTGACCGCCTGGACTGTGGTCCCCGCTCTCCAGCTTCCCGATCATGTGGCTGTGGCCGAATCCGTGCCGGCCCCGCGCCCACCCTGCGCCCGCTCCCAGGGGTTGCCGGGCAAGCACAGCCCCCCTCACCGGGCTGCCTGGCGGAGTAAGGGCCCCACGGCAGCTGGTCAGTGTTTCCTGGCCAATGACATTTTCTGAGCACATCCTTCCCGGGCCTTGCTGTGCTGGCCTCTGGGTGGTGGAGCCCCCACCCCGCACGTGAGGATCCCAGTGGGGGGAAGAAAGGCGGGTTTTCGTGGCCCAGGGGAAGCCGCGCATGCGTGCTGGGTGGGACTGAGGGCAGTGGGTCAGGGTGCAGTCGGCCTCCTGGCTGTGGGCGGGGCCCGAGGGGGAAGCAAAGGGCCCTGAGCACCGAGGCCGCCGTCCTTCGGCGCATCGTCCGGGCTGGGCCTCCCACACTCCCTGCCTTACTCTTGTCCAACCTCTAGGGCCTTCTTGTTGAGGGCGGCCTTGTCTGTCCCCTGGTCCTCATCTAAGTTCTAACTCAGCCTGGGGGGCGGGGGGGGAGGACGGCGTTATGCCCCCACCATGCCCTCCGGGCTTTGGCCCCCAGTACTGTGCCCACCCAGCTGCGGGGAGTTAATTCCATGGACGCCACGTTCCAGCTGCAACCCCCAGTCCTCCTGGCCACTCACCTAGCCGTTTCTGTAGGCCTCAGTTTCCTCATCTGTAACATGGGGCCAGGGGTGCCGAGACAAGATGGCAGGGGCAGAAGTTGGCCCCTCATGAATGCCCAGAGGAGGGGAGGGGCTGGTCCCTCTGGGGGAAGCCCCTCTGGGCAGACACCAGCCCTGCCAGCCTTCGAGGCACCCGTGTGGGTGAGGGGGTGGGTGCGTGGGTCTGCGAGCCTGGGAGGCGCTGGGAGGGGATGTGCTTGTAGGGGACTCTGGCGGCTTGGCCTGATGCTATAGGTGGTGACAGCCGCATGGCAGCCCCTCCCTCCCCAGGGCCTGGTGCTGATTGAGTCTCATGATTACAGGGCGGGGGCACCCTCTCTGGAACCTCACTCCCGGCTCCCAGGCGGCGGCAGGGCTGTCGGCGAGCAGGCTAACAGCTGTTTGCGTGGAGACTAAATCTGTCCGGTCTGACAGCCACCACCACTGCAGTTTCAGTGTGGGAGAGGGCTGACAGCCGTGTGTCCACCAGGCTTAGGCTGGCTGCGCTGCCCCGAGGCTGGGCTGGGGCTCAGACCCTCAGCGGCTCCCTTCCATGCTCTCGAGTGCCTCTATATCCTGAACCGTACAGGGTCCACGGTGTCTGGTCCCACCCCCTGCCTGGCCCCAAAGAACCCCAGGGCCTAACTGGGCTCCTTTGGACCCTAGACAGACCACTGTCAGCTCATTCTAGGGTCCTGTCTTTCCTCTCTTGGGGTTTTGAGAGGGGCCATGAGTGATCATTCTGAAGGCTACTTGGTCCCTGGGCCCTGTGTTCCGTGGTTATGACTTTTCCTGCTCAGGAGAAGTTGTCCAGCTCAAAGGTGGGGGCTGCTCATGAACTTGACTGGTGTCCCGGGGAGTGTGTGGGGTGGAGGAGGGCAGGGTCCCCACAGCACAGCAAATTCCTTCCTTGAAAGATGCCTCCGACCAAGCCACCCAGAGCCTCAGTTTTAAACCAGGGCTGCTCAAATGAATATTGTCTGGAAGAGCACCTTTGGGGGCTGTGAGGCCTTGGCGACATGGGACAGGCTTCGAGAATTATTTTCCTCTTGCCGTGGGGAAGATTTGAAACCTGGACACAGAGGCTTAGCCTCTGGAGGCCGGCAGGATGGGCAGGACCAGAGAAGCACACATACCTTTTCTTCTCATGCGCTGCCCTGGGCAGACATGGCTAATCGATCCCAGCACTCTCTCCTGCTAAGTCTGGGAAGGCCTGCCCCGGATAGGGAAGCTGCCAGGCACCCCTAGCAGGCTTTTGGTAAATGAAGAAGAGAGTTCGAAGAGGCAAAGGAGCTTGCCCCAGCCACTCAGCCTCTAGAGGTGGAGTTGGGATTTAGAGCCCTCTTCTCCTGAGTCTAGTGCTTCGTGATCATGGAAGCTCGTGGTTCAGGGGCTCCTTGCTTACTTGGTGTTCCGCCCTGGGGACAGTAGTGCCCCCTACCCCCGTCCCAGGTCCCACCCAGCTCCCTGTGGGACAGGCACGGCATGACCAGGCTAGGCCTCTTTGCTCTGCCATCCCTCCCTCCTGGCCTGTTAACCTTTATCTGCTGCAACCTGCCTGTGCCTGGTCTAATTACGGCTGCTTACATTCTGGGCTTTTAACTGCAGCCAAGCCGTGCATGCGAATGCGAATGCGGGACTTCCGATTCCCCCCAGCACACGGAGCCTGATGGAGGGGGGGGTGGGGCCCGGGAGGGGGTCAGCAGTCACCAGGACGATGTAGGCTGGGGGGTGCCCTGAGCCAGGGGCTGGGCTCCCAGCCCTTGGATGGGTGTGCCGGGGGCAGGCAGGGGGCTCCCTTCTTCGGCTCCAGGGCTGCCTCCGCATGGCCTCCTGCCTCGCTAGGAGGTAGTTCTGCTGGCTTCCAGGTTACCCTTTTAATTAAGCCAATTAATTAGTGCCTTTAATGAAGCAGATTAACCAGGCCGGGCTCTGCAAATGGGGCTGTGGCAGCCCATGGTTTCCTGCAGGGTGGGATTTAGACGTGGCTGCCAGGCCAGGCCTGCGGTCCTCGGGGGCTGGGGTGCTGGGTCAGGCTGGGTCAAGGACGTCTGTGTCCCCCCCCTAAAAGCAGGACCGCAGGGGCTCCTTGGCCCTGCACGGCCACCTGCTCCAGGGCAGATGGGGAAAGGCACTTGGAAGCGGGAAGCAGCCTGCTCGGGGCCCACCCGGAGCTGGCGGCTGAGCTCTAACGCGAGGCCGCGGCCTGGGTTCTGTCCATGCCACCCTGCCCGCTATCTCCGTGACCTGGCGTCGGTTTCTTTACTGGGTGTTTCCTACGTGCTAGGGTATTGTGCTGATGCCACGCGGAGTGATGCACTGACTCCCGTCTCCAGCCCAGTTCAGACAGCGAGGCCCAGGCTATGAGTGGCCTGGCCCTAGGCTTCCCCCACCAGGCAGGGGAGAGAAGCTGGGGGCTGATCAGAGCCAGAGGGCAAGACTGAGCTCAGCGAGGACCCGTGGGAAGAGGCCAAGGGGACCCTCAGGTCCCTGGAGACATCTTTATGAGATGAGGACCCTCTGGTGTCCCGGAGAGGGTGAGGCCTTAAACACTCTCCTGCCCCTTAGCATGAAGAGGGCGCAGGGGTGCAGAGGGCCTCCCCGGGGCCAGAGGACAGATAACAGCCTGCTCAGATAATGGGATGGCTGGGCCTTTCAGGGAGAGTTGGCTCAGCCGCGACAGGAGAGAGGAAGGACTGCCCGACAGCGGGGGTGGGGGCTGGGGGGTATATTAACAAGTTTCCAAAGGAAGGCAGCGGCTGCCCCAGGAGACTGAGCGCTCGGCAGTGGCCTGGCGGGAGTTCCTCCGAAATACACTGCTCTGGGAATACAAGGTGGCTTCTCCAGCAGACATCACCACAGTGGGTGCTGACTGTCCTCAGGATGCCCTTGGGGCCCTCACGCCTTTCATCCATCTTAACCCAGAGTGGGTCCGACTGGTCTACACACAGGGCAGGCCCGGGAACCTTCCTGGGCCTTGGCTTTACATTTTAAATAGTGGTGCTTCTGGGGCGCCTGGGTGGCTTAGTCGGTTAAGCGTCCGACTTTCGCTTAGGTCATGATCTCGTGGTTCGTGGGTTCGAGCCCCGCGTCGGGCTCTGTGCTGACTGCCAGCTCAGAGCCTGGAGCCTGTTTCAGTCTGTGACTCCCTCTTTCTCTGACCCTCCCCTGCTCACGCTGTCTCTCTCTCTCTCTCCTAGAAATAAATTAAAAATATTTTAGAAAAACAAATAGTGGTGCTTCCTGGAGACAGAGATGGCCTCAGCTCTCACTTCTCAGAGAAGACAAATTCCCCTCCATCTGGCCGCCTAACCCATGAACTTTCTTGCTCTGGGCCTCTGCCCCCACCTGGCCAACCCCGTCCTGCCTTGGTGAGCTCTTTGTCATTCATCGTGTCTTCCTGATGTGCCTCAGGCGTCAGCTTTTAAGGGCATTCTAGTGTCTCCTAAAAATCACCCGCTGAAGCTCCCTTTTGCCTCCAGCTGCTACGCTACCTTCCATCTTCCACTCCTCCCCTTCACGGTTGAATTTCTCCCACCTGTCATTTCCTTCCTATTCTGTGCTGATAATGGCCTCCTCCTGGAAGCCTTCCCTGCTTCCCCAGCCTGCTCCAGAAGTTGACCCTCATCACAGCCAACCAGTCCGGGGGCCTTAGCGGTCCTTGGATCCACGGTGCCCAGGACAGGGCCTGCCTGGCAGGGGGCCCAAGCCTGGACGAGACCCTCCTCTGGGGCCCGAACAGGGGTGAGGAGCAGCCAGGAGCTTTGCGGCTGTTTTACCTTGAGAGGGACACCGTAGAGTGGGCGGAAGAAGGGAATGGGAACAACGAAGCCATCATCAAACTCGGAGACACTTCTTTAAATACCAGCTGGAAGGAGCCGGGTTTCTGGGTGGGCGGAGCTGCCCTTCATTAGCAAGAACCACAGGAGACAGGCGCTTTGCATGGGGAAGGGGGCAGGGAGGGGGCAGAGTGGAGCTGGGGGTGGGAGCAGGCAGCTCAGGGGCTGCCTGTCCCCATCCTATGTGGCTCTCCTCCCACAGGGCCAGGGAGGAGCTGGGGA
Source organism: Proteles cristata cristata (assembly GCA_017311185.1). Taxonomy (NCBI): domain Eukaryota; kingdom Metazoa; phylum Chordata; class Mammalia; order Carnivora; family Hyaenidae; genus Proteles; species Proteles cristata. Next base: position 745,141 of record JAESUZ010001000.1, read on the forward strand.
GCATCTCACCTGTGTCCTTTCCCAGCACAGGGCACAGTGTGACATTCCCTATAGTACAACTTCTGCCCATGTTCTGTCCCCAGCAGGCAGTGAGCTCTATGGAGGCAGGAAACCTCGTCTCTCTTCTGGTCCCCGGGGCCTGGCGCATTAGACAAGCAATAAATACCTATGGCTGGCTGGCCGATGGGCTGCGGCGTGGAGTGCCAGGTGTGTTCCCTGCTTCTCTGCACTGCCTCAGTTTCCCCTCTGGACAGAGGGCACTGGTGAGGCTCAGCCTCCCTCTGGGTATGGTTCTTAGCACCCACCAGGCCTGACTTGTGACTCTCGATGTGCCCTTGTCCCTCTGGACTGCTGGGGCTGGCAGGGACAGGGGCCACACTGGCTCTTGGTGACAGCCACATGGGCAAGGCACTCAGTGAGCTCACCCGAGTGACAATCTTGTTAGTCCTCTGGGCCTCAGGCTTCCTATCCACAGAATGGGACCAGTTTGTCCTTGCTGGTAGGAGACTGTATTAAGACAGGAAGAAGACGAAAGGGAGCTCAGCGGTTAACCACTCTGACCACCGCCCCACCCCCACATATGGAGTCGGGGCAGTTGGGACCAGAGCCTGCTTTACGGTCAGTCTTCTGGGTCATCCAGGCCTGGATGCCTTCCCGGAGGAGCTGTGACAGGGCACAGCCTCTCCCCTGCTCCCAACACCCCCCCCCGCCCAGCTCCCCGGCTCCCACACCCCCTCCTCCCCAGGCTCTGCTTCCGTGCCAGAAGGAACAGGCCCTCCCTCCCGGTGGAAATTCACACCCACAGCCCAGCCAAGCTGTCTGCAGGGAGGAGGGGGTGAGGAAGAGGGAGCAGCTGCGGGAACAGGAGGCTCCACCAGCGAGTGGACAGACAGAGATGGAGCCCATCTGTAAGTGACAGTCGACAGACAGCCGGGGGGCCAGGTGGGCCCGCAGCGCCACCGCAGCCTCGCCAGCCCTCGAGGCATGGGGAGCTGGGGTAGCAAGGGTGCTGTCTGTGGCTCAAGAACAGAGCCAACAGGTTGGAAGAGAAGGGCTCCCCGGGGGCTCTGCCCACCGAAGGTGCTCACTGGGGCTGGCTGAGGACCCCCGAGGGTGCCAGGCCCGGACTGGGGTCTCCATGATGCAGGGCAGGGTTGGGGGGGCTGTCGGAGGCACTGGTGAGGGGCCTGTCCCACCACCCTGAGAACAACCCTGGCCTGTCCTCCCCAAGGCTCCCGGCCCGGGGCTAGTCTACACCCCAGACTCACTGCCACAAAGATGGCCCCTCCTTTCTACTCTGGCATCCCTGCCCACACCAAGGCCTGCCCTGGCTTGCCCTTTGGCCTCCCCTCCAGCGTTATCTCCCCCAAGGAGCCGCTCCTTGCAGGCCACTCTGCATGACCCGTTATATCTATCCCTACCTGGGGCTTTCATTATGTTCCTCTGGTTCCTTAGCGCCTGGCCGCCCGGTACCACTCTGCCCTCTACTAGCCCGTGTTTATTTATTTATTTATTTTAACATTTTATTTATTTCTGAGTGGGGGGAGGAGCAGAGAAAGAGGGAGACACAGAATCCGAAGCAGGCTCCAGCCTCTGAGCTGTCAGCACAGAGCCCAACGCTGGGCTCAAACCCACAAACCATGAAATCATGACCTGAGCTGAAGTTGGATGCTTAACCGACTGAGCCATCTGGGTGCTCCACAGCCCCTAGTTTATAGGGCTGGGAGAAGGCAGGAATGAGGTCTCTGGGGCAAGCTGGCTGAGGGCTGGGTTTAGGGGAGGGGACAGCCCACTGCTGGTTGTTCCCAGTGTCCCTGACCTGTGAACTGAGAGCAGCGAAACCAGAGAAATGGCGGTATCCCTCAACTCCCCTGTCAGGTGTAAGCAATGTCACCTGCTGGGGTGGAGCTACAACTTCAGGGGCAGTGGCCACTCGGTGCCAGCTTTGAGGACAGAGAGGAGCCAGAGAGACCCCAGTTGTGGCCCTTGGGAAGCTCCCGGTTAGTGAGGAAAGCTGGCGCGCAGGGAGTCCGTGCTTTCAGGGCCAAATAGGCCATCACGGCCCCTTTTCAGATGAAGAGAGGGGCGGAGGGGCTGTCTGGCTGGACCTTAAGCTCAGAGCCTTGACACAGGTCCATCCTCTCTGCCTGCTGGAATGGGGTGTTCAAACAGGAAGGGGACTCTCACGCGTGTCTGTGGCCCCCATAGGGGTGTGCTGGGGGGGCACAACCAGGAGAGGCCAGCTCAGGAGAGGGGACTGTGTGCGGGGCGGCTACCCTTCGACGTGTCTACAGACCGGAGGGAGACCTTCCCAGACCTGGGGGGTGGGTTGTTTAACAAGGCCTAAATGCTGGAGCCCTTGTGGAAGGAGGAGGGGGGAAGAGGAAGGGACGATCATCTATGGAGCCTTAGGTTCACGAGCCCACTGAATCCTCCCGACCCATGAGCAGGCAGCCACAGACGGGGAAATGGAGGCACAGACTTGCGCTCAGGCGGGTCCAGTCCCAAAGCCAGTTGTCCTTCTACTCTGCCACCCTCGGGCTGTGGCTGCCCAGACAGCTCTGCCCGAGGCACCCCCATCCCTGGTCCGGAAGGGCAGCCCCACCCCACCCTCAGCTCAGCCCTTCTGGGACGGCCAGCCCCTCTCCGATCTGTGAGCCACAGCATGATCTGCTAATATCTGGCTGCATTATGTACAATTGCAAACCCATTATAGTCCTATTTTCCTAATCTATGACACCTTATCACAGCCCCCAGAGGCACTGCGTTTCCGAGCGTTGTCCACCCACGGGATTATTAAGCCTCTCACGCGGTAGCTGGCGGAGGGGGTGGAGCATCAGAGCCGGGTGACCTGCACCTCCTGGCCTGCGGGAGCCCTGGGAAAGGGCCTCCGGAGACCCTTGCCAGCCTGGCCGCGTGCTCCTCGCTGCACCTCTCAGCTCCCGGAAGGGGTCCTTAGAACATGCATCCCGGGGCAGGGCTCGGCCTAGACCATCACCTCTGGGAGGAGAGAGCCTGGAGACCTAGCGGCTGCTCCCCTGGAGGCCAGGCCTGGCGGGGGGGCACCTGCACACGTGGACAGGGGAGTATCAGGCCAGGCCCCTGTCCCGGCTGCTGCCTCGTGCCTTCCGGAAGGGGCAGCGGATACCCCGGGCCAGAGATGCTGTGAGGACACTGGGGAGGGGCGGCAGCAGAGCCCACAGCTGCTGAGTACAACGGGCATGGCCCTGTAATTGGGCCGCCTGTTCCCAGATAAGGCCGATGACACTGAACAGCTTCCCGCTCCACGCGGGCTGGGGCCGCTCATTTCCTGCTCCCTCGGCCGGCGATGCCAATTACCTCGCCTTCTCTCGCCAGCGGCGGCTTCTGGGCCTGCTGGATGATTCCTCCATCATCGGTGGGGCCTGGATCCTCTCTGGGGGGTGGGACGGTGTGGAGAGGACAGCGGTGGTGGGGTGAGTGGGACCGACGGTGCCCCCTGCCCTGCACTGGCTATGACTAAAGGTAGGGGTGTGACACGGGGGGCCCAGGCCACCCTGGGAAGGCCCAGCCCCAGCCCCAGAACGGGTTCCTGCTGATGGACTGAGGAGCCAGCGAGTGGGTGTGTGAACAGAACAGACAAGTGGAGCTCTGCCCAGCCCTGGCTTTTTCCAGCAGTTTTCCTGGCCTCGCCCTCCCTTCTCCCTGCTGCCATATGACACTTCTGCCCCATATGACACCCTGGACAAGTCACTGAGTCCCAGGGGACCCCCTGCCTCATCTGTAACCTTGGTGAGGGGGCAGTGCCCTCGACGCATGGGTGTGAGGACTGGCTGGGACCTCAGAGTGAGCAGCTCGTCCAGCGGGAGAGGACATGCTGTTCCTTCTTTTGCACCCGACACTCAAATTCTGCTCATTGGATGAGGACAGGCACCCATTTGGCACTAGGGAAACTGAGGCTCAGGCAGAGGTTTCGGTAGTGCTGGAAGGATGGGGCAGCCCTTGGCCCTTCTTCGCTGTGACCCCAGGGGGCAGACTTGGGGGAAGGAGCCACCTGGCCACAGGGCAAATATTGACTCCAGACTCCCATCACGCCATGGGGGAGGCGGTGGCAGTGGCGGGGGGCGGGGGGGGGGGGAAGTGCAGGTTCCAGGTCCACAGAAGGTGGCCCTGTTGGGCCAATGATCTGGAGGAGAGTGAGCACCTGTCTCCAGGGAGCACCCCATCAGAGCTGCGGCTGGCTTCCTGCCTGTAGGGGTGGTGGGAGGTGCCCCCAAGGTGGGAAGCTGAACAAGGAAGGTGGGTTCACCTGAGGGCGGATTCTCAGGCCCTTTCATGGCTGGATCCTGAGCACTCGGGGTCCCCCAGGCCATCCCTGTACGCAAGGCCCCTCCACTCCTATTGGGGGGCCAAGTAGCACAGAGGCTGTGGGCAGGAAAGTGTCTGTGCCCGGACAGAGGGTGTGTGGGGCCAGCCCTGCGGTGGTGTAGAGAGGGAAACGGAGGCCAGGGCCAAAAAGGGGTAGATCATCCAGCCATTCCTCGGCCTTGCTCTCCCAGTCTGGGCGCCTTTCCTCCCCTGGGTGCAAGAGTTTTGTACTTTGAGGTGGAGCCTCTTGACCTCGAGAGGCCTGCCTCCTACGTGCTGATTGGTTGCAACTCTCACCCTGACCCAATAGGAGAGGAACCTCGACGGCCCTGGGGGCGGGGCTCAAGAACACGGGGCTCAGACCCCAAGTTGGGCAGGGGGTTGCGGGCGCAGCGCCCGCATACCCCGCGGGCAGGGAAGAGCGGCACAGGGACGGCCTGGGGCCCTCTCCCACACGGCGGGGGGAGCGGGCGAACAACTCCCTAAGGGGCAACTAACAGACCAATTAAGCTGCCAATAAAAAATTTAATCAAGTAATAATGCACCTTACTTTGTTTAATTAGTGTTCTGTCAAGTGAATGAATATTTAAGGCGCGGGTGGCGGTGCCAGCATCTGCCCAGCGGGCAGAGAGGCCGAGCCCACATTTCAATCGGCCTGACAGCTCCCCACCCGGGCATTGATCGCCGCCACCGAGGTTCAGGAGGCCCGAGAGCGCAGAGCGCTGCGAAGAGCTCTCCAACATGAGTAAGCCGACCGCGACTGGCCCTGCCCCCCCCCCCCGCCACCCCCTGTCTGGGACTCGGTTGCTTCATCTGTACAATGGGAGCAGGAGTCACAGCCAGCTCTGTCAGCCCTAAAAAAGCCGTAGAGTGATTTTGTTTCTGGAACCCGAGTCCCCAGTGGGTGGGGAAGGCATCCGTCTGTGCTCTCCGCGTCCCCCAAGGCGACGCACCCAGGATGCCCAGCGTCTGTAAGCTCTGTGGCTACAAGGCCAGCTGTGTGTGCCTGTGAGGCCAGCGATACCCTGGGTGGGAGCCCCTCCAGTGCCCCAGCCTGAGGACCGAGAGCGGACCCTCCTCCCGCCTAGGGCAAGGTCTGTCTGATCTATACTTCCTTTCACTCGTCCTTTCCTTCATTCAGCAACTGGGGAGCTTGTGCTCTGTGCCGGTGTTTCCTTCCCTGGAAAAACGCGGGACCGGCGCCGCCTCTCAAAGGTCCAGCCTTGGAAGCCTGCAGGCCGCAGGTAGCCCTGCTGTTGCTTTGCCTCTCGCCTAGCGGCTGGGTGTGGGCGGTGGCCAGAGCCCTGGGACCGGGCGTGTCGGCCCCGCCCCGCGGGGCTCGTTTGCATATTCATGACCTAGACGGGCATGCGCACCGCGGCGGGCGGCGTCTCCCTCCCCGACCCTGGCATCCTCACCCTCAGCCTCGTCCTCCCTGTTTTTAATGGAAAGGGCCAAGCGCCATCCCCCAACCCCGCACCCCAACCACCTGAGAGCCTCGCGCTGGAAGGACTTTGGTAATTATTTGTTTCAGTTGAGCTGTTTTCAGTCTAGGCTAGGCTGAGTCTTGTAATGAGTATGGATTTGCCAGTAAATAAGTCCCCCGCTTCTAACCCCTGTAATAAATGCATTTGGAGTAATCTGGCGATCACGCGGTGTAATTGCTGGCTGTCAGGGCAGATGGATGCGCCGCGCTGACTTTGCCGCCGTCTGCCCTTCCTTCACGCTGCGCCTCCGTCCCCGCCCCCAGCTGGAGGTGAGGGCCCTTCTGCCAGCAGAGAACTGGCCCGGCCCAGACTGCTCGGACCCCAGGCCAGCCTCCGATGCCTTCGGGTCCCTCCTAAGCTTGACAGCGCGGGCTTTCCGAGTCACCTGCCTCTGACCCCATAGCCCCCACTGAACGCCAGGGCCTTGTTCAAAAATGCATGGTTCTGGGTACCACGGACACCGACTTGCTGGATTGGATTATCTGCATTTTAAAACGCCTCCTTCTGGCCCCAAGTTAGGCTGTCATCCTAGGACATCCCTCTGTGGGATATCAGGTTCCGACTTTACTTTTTAAAGGAGAAAATGAGACACTCTTGTGCTTGCCCCTCCAACCCCCACCCCCGATTTCCACTCGCTTCTGTTGACTACCTTTCCAAACAAATACTGCCTTGTTAGTGCCTCTGAGACCTTGTCCAAGCCTCTGCCTGGCATGCCTTGGCCCCTTCTCTGCCCAGGGGGCGCCCACTCAGCTTTGCTCAAGTGCCCCCACCTCTGTGAAGCCTTCCTGAACTTCCCTAGACGGGAGTCCCTCCTCTTCATTTCTCTGGCTGGACATACAGTTGGGATTTTACATGTGGGTCTGGTCCTGCGTCTCTGTGAGGGCTGAACCCCCCTTCACTTCTCTGAGCGGGACCCTCTGCCTTGCACGGTGCCTGGCACACGGGAAGTGCTCGATAAACACGAGGGGCATGAATCAGTGCTCAAGGGAGGAGCCCTGACTGTCCCTTGGAGAGAGCCCCGAGTCTGCGGGCTGGCCTGGGCTTCTGCAGAGGTCTTCCCAAATTCTGGGGTTTTCTATCTGCCAAGTCAGACGTGGCGTTCCGGTTGTGGAGCCAGTCACCACATGCAGGGCTGAAAGAAACAGCCCAGATTTTGGCCAGTTCATCCCAGCCTATTCTTGTCCTCTGGCACTCAAACTGGGGTACGTGTGGGGTAACAACCCAGCATTCACTCACTGAATGCCCACCGTGTGCAGGCACTGTTCTAGGTGCTGGGGGCGGGGCCACACTGACAGATGCTGACCTTTGGCAAGAGTGAGCAGACCCTGCTGGGCGGGGAAGGAGCCCCGCTCCGTGTCACCTCTCAATGCACCAGCTCTGCCTTCTGGGGCCTGACCCAGCCTGAGGCCCAGATTGCTACCCCAAAATCAGGCCGCGGAGGGGCCTCCACCCTGATGCCACCTCCCAGACTAGCCCTCCCCAGCCCTGCGCCTGGGCCCTGAGCCACTCCTGTGCTCTTGCCTGGCCTGGCGCTGGGACACCCAGGACAGTGGGGGCCTGTCCCCACATAGTTGTGAGGGATTAAATGAGATAACTAGAGGGAAAGTCGCCTGGCCTGGTGACAGACAGTATGGTGCAAAGGTTTCATTGCTGGGGCTCAGTCTTCATAGGAATGAACGCTTTCAGCAGGGTGTGGGCAGGGGAGAGGCCACCATAGAGAAGTCAAGGGCACAGACGATGGAGCCAGTGAACTCCAACCCTGTGTGCCCTCAGGCAGATCGCTTAACCTCTCTGGTTCAGTGTCCTCATCTGAACGGTGCAGAGAGTGATCCTGGTGTGCTCCTCCCAGGGCCGCCTGCATCCACTGAACACAGGGCCTGTGTGTATCCCGGACACCGAGGAAACCCAGGGCGGGAAGAGAAGGGAGCGGAGGGAGCCTTCGGAGGAGGTGATCAGATGCTTTTCTTGAAGGGTGAACGAGAATTCCTCAAGCGGGGAGGAGAGGGCAGCCTCAAGGAAGAAGCGGCCACTGCTGGCCAGCAGCCCTCCCGGCAGCCTCCTCCCCCCGGGCTTGCTGAAGCTCATGTGGGAATAAAACAGCCTCTAGGGCAGTGAGCTCTGGGTGATGTGGGTGTGTGTGCGCCGGAAGGGGCAAGAAGGGGAGGGGCAGAGGTCAGTGGAGGGGTAGCAGGGAACACCCTAGTGGGTGCCCAATGCGGCTCCCCCTGCCCAGCTGTCAGCCAGCAATCGTGTTTAATAAAAGCCCCCAATTAGACAGCGAGCCTAAGTAAGCACCTTTGGTCTAACGATGCAATTAACATAGACAAAGCCTCCCTTTCCTCCTTGGCCCCGGAGGGGTTGGAGAAAGACAAGCAGAGCTGGGCCCTCCCCGGTGAGCTGTGGAGAGGTTTGAAAAGGAACCAGTGATAGACTAAGAGGTGGCAATGAATCGCATCTGAATGACGGCTCCTCTCGCTGTCAGGCAACCGCGGGGAGAGTGCATCTTCAGTGGATGTTTCTAGGTTATCTGGCTTTGAACAGCAAAACCCATACAGACGCGAGGTCTCCTTCTCTCCGAGCCCCTCAGTCTCTTGGAGACCCTCTACCTCTTCCTCTCCCTCCTGCATCTTCTCTCTCATTTTCTGAGGACAGATGCAGGCTGGGTTTACATGAATAAAACATCAGTGAAGGGGGAAAAAAAATCCCAAACTGCACAGCCCGGACTTGGGGACAGGAAGCAAGCAAGCCACATCGTCAGCTCCGTGGGCAGCCCTGGAGCTGGGGGGGCTGTCTCACCTGGGAAGGGGGTCTGCTTGTTCCACAGAGAGGGGACCGTGGGGTCTGGGAGGCTGAGCAGGTTGATGCTTAGGCTGGGATCCTGGGGTTCTGACTCCTCAACATTCTTCTCCTGGCCTTGGGGCAGGTGGCCTCTATTTTCTCTTGGCTGAGGAGCCGGTGGCCGCAGGCTTAGCCCTGGCTGGACATTTGACCTTCACCTGAGACCTGCCTGCTGGCTGCCCGCCATCTGGTTTCTCCTGTCTGACCCTAGTGCACCCCAGGGGGTGCCCTGACATTAGAGCAGGATTCGGAGCTTGGGGCCTCTGTCCAGATGTTAAACAGCAAAGAGTAGGGGGGCTTCCTCTGAGTTCTCCCTACCCCTGTCTCCTGCCCCCCACCAACAGCAGTCAGGCCTGGCATCTACCATTCAGCAAAGGCTGGCAGAAAGGGGGCTGCCAGCCAGCACCTTGGGCACCCAGTGGCCAGGAGCCCAGAGCTTCTCGAGGACCTTAATCATTCATCTGTTTATTCATTCATTTTGCTAGTGCCTTCAGGGTTCACCTAGGACAGGCCAGGCAGGAAGACACCACGGTCACGGAGATACACTCAGGTCCTGCCCCTCCACCACGAGCACGGTTTAGTGAGGGGGGAGGGGGCACAGGCCAGACATGGGGCAGTGACAGTGCTGGGGACGTGAGCTGTGATAAAGGAGCCTGGGACAGTCACCTGACCCAGGCTTGGGGGCCTCGGAAGACCCAGAGGAGAAATGGGCCAGACACGGGCTCAGAGGCCACGGAAGGGGTGCGGGCCAGTGTTTCAGGAGAAGGGCTAGGGGAGGAGGGGCCAGGGAGTGAAGGGAAGAGGGGAAGAGCAGCAGTTGGTGTTGAGCACGCGGGAGGTGAGGCAGACGCCACACACGGGAGGTGGCGCTTCACTCACGGGTGCCCGGGGCCTTGGTGCCTGGTCTTCAAGCCAGGGCCTTACGAAAAGTTCTCTCCCCCTCCCGACCCTCCCCTCCAAAACCAAACATTCACTAAGGCGGCGGCGCCCGTGGCAAGGTGTGTGTTTGTCCTGGGCCGGAGAAGGTTTAGAAGATGAAAAGGGGAGGGTCTGCCCACTCTGGATGCACAGCCAGCCGTGGAGGAGGAGGGTGCAGGCAGCAAGGTTCACCCCCGGCACAGAGTGGGCTGGGGGAATGCAGAAGAGAGCACACCTAATCCTGCCCCAGGAAGGCTTCCCAGAGGAGGTGGCCTTTGGGAAGGCATTACTGGATGAATAGGAGCTTGTCAGATGGCTAGAAAGGCGTACTTGAGAGTCCCCTCTCCTTAGGAGACGTCTGCCTCCAAGGTGGGCACACGGTGAGGCTTATTACCTTCCATGTGCTTCTGAGCCCTTGGAACCCATTTCATCCCAGAAGTGCTCCTCGGAGGTCCCCAATTTACAGGAACGGCCTAAGGTCACACAGCCAGGAAGCAGCAGGGCCGGGACTCGAACCCAGGCATCCAGCTCCGGCGGCTGCTCTGGTGACCACCACCCCCGGTACACAGGAGAGGTCTATACTGCACACATACTGTGTGTCAGGCCCCCGCTAGGTGCTGCAGAGAAGGCACGGAAGCACCACGGGCATCCCAGCCCTCCTCCCGCGCGCTGGGGGTCCCAGGGGAGACCTCACCAGGTGTCCAGTGACTCCCAGTGACTGCACACTGTCTCCTGGTCCATTTGCCGGGCTTCCCAGGGGACTCGAGGTCTCAAGGGCAGGATGGGAGGGTCCCGCTTCCCCACAGGTGGGGGCCAGCTTGCCTGAGCGCTGCCCGGGGTCGGGGGAGGCCCGCTTGTAGGATGGTGCAGCTCTAGGAGGGTTAGGGGGAGAGGTCTTACCCGCCATGCCCACTCCACCCCGGGCGGCATAGCAGCGTCATGAACAGGACCCTGGGCCCCCTCCCCACTGCTTCAGTCCATTATCGGGCAAATAGCAGCTGCTGACGCGAAAATGAAATATAGATTCAATACCTGCGCCTTTCAGCTCACAAATCATGCCCCCAGCCCAGGTGACAGGCTGCACAAACGCTGGCTCAGATAACAGATGCGGGGGGAAGGGGGGACATATCTCGCGCCCCAGCTCCCCACCAATTCTCCCTGGGGCTCAGGGAGCCAAAGCAGAGACCAGGCTCTGCCGCTCTGCTGTTCCGCAGAGAGGTGATGGCACCGAGGCGGCTGTGGCTCACGCACACCACCTGAGGCCCCCAGAGCAGGCGGCGGATGCACTGGGGGGCCCAGGTAAGGACCTGCTCCTACCCATGGCAATCTAGGGCCCGCCCAGCAGGGGCCTGGCAGCCACAGCCCAGCCTGGCAACTGGGGGTGGCTCCAAGAGCCGTTTGCTTCTGTGTGTTTCCATCTCTGCACTCCCCAAACTGGCACCAAGTGGGTCGGGGAGGAGTTGGGCTGGGCGGCCCAACTTCCTGCTCTCGTCCATTTAGCCAGTGGTTTGCACTTTTATGAGTGGGCTGCCGGTGAACTCATCCCCGTTACAATGCACTCAGGGACCCTGACAACTAATTTAATTTAAAACAGCCTTGCAATAAAAGCTCAGAACGGAAAACCGCCGAGTCTTGGGGGTTATTTAACAAATTGCCTCACAGATAAATACATTAAAATGATTCTCAAACTGGAGTCGTGCGAAGTTGAAGTAAAATTAAGAAAGTCGAATCAAAATGTAAATTAATGGCGTTGAGATATAGCGTTTGAATTGGCAAGAGTCACGCTTGGGGAGCCTTGGCAAGGGCTCTGCCTTCTGTTCAGGTGACGTGGCGCCTCCAGGCAGTGCCAGAAACCCCTTCGGTACCAGGCGTCAGGGAGCTGGGGGGGTTGGGGGGTAAGGCTGCCCCGCCCCCACCCAGGACCCGCCCGGTCCGCCCTTCCACCTTCTGGGACAGTAGTGCCTCCCAGCCCCGGCAGGGACCCTGGCTGGCTCTTTTTCTGCCTCCAGCCTGGCTCCTGGCATGCCCCCACCAATTATAAAATAAAGGTGCCTCTTGCACTTGTCCTAAAGGAGATTGGGCATGTGAGGGCCTGGTTCGGATCGGAGCCCACCGTAGGTGTGAGGTCCTGGGGTGATGGCTATCACACGTATTTACTGCTAAGTGAATCTTACAGCAGCCCTGCAAAGCTGGCTGGGCCAGCTTTCCCATTTGATTGACAAACGGAGGCCAGGAGGCCAGGGGAGCACAGACATTGGGGGGGGCGGGTCCACATGCAGACAGCTCTAACTCCGCCAGACAGCATGGAGGGTCCTGATTGTACTTTTCTGTCTGTCTCTGCTTCTCTCCCTGCTGAGGGCAGAGAAGCCGGGGCTGGACTGGGGCTGGGCCGGTTGCCAGCCTGGTGCCCAGTTAATGGGCTCAGAATCTGGTAGTACCCTTATAGGGATGCCCCCCTCTCCCTCCTACTGCGCGCGCTGTGGGCTATGCTACCAAGCAGCCCTCCCTCCCTGGGGGTGGGGCGGAGGGCAGCATCTCAGCTTTGGTGGAGGTGCTCAGAATGTAGGGAGCTTGGCGGGAGGTAGGTACCCATGTGACCCCCATCCCCGGGGGCTGGAGTGGCCTCAGGTGCCGACAGACGGTATCGGCAACGGGAACATTATCTAGAGCTGCCTTTCTTGATAGTGCCATGTGCTAATCAGTCTGGGAAAGAAAAGAAGAGGGAATCCCCAGGGAGCGATGGCAGGGAGGGGTGAGGAAGGATGGGGCAGGAGATGCAGCCTAGGAGACTTGGGGGGAGGGGAGGGGAGTGTGAAGGTGCAGGCAACCACCCCTCCCCCAGCCTGGGATTGCAGGGTGATAGAGCAGAAAGGCACCGTGTGTGCGCGTGTGCATGTGTGTGTGTGTGTGGCAGGGGGCACGGTGGACGCCTTCACCTGGAACACAAGCCTATCTGACACGGGAGACAGCTCTGATTGGGGAGGGGAGGGCACTGCGGGGCTGTGGGCTGTCAGCTGTCGGGCCTGGAGGGGCGGGTGGGAGGTCTCCTGGGATTCACCGGGTCAGCCGGAGGTGGGGGATGGCTCTCAGGGGGAGCCCGGCCACTGGAGGGGCCCAAGCAAGCGGTTCTCCCAGATGGGGGTAGCCAGTTGTAGTGGGGGTGGGGGCAGGGCCGCTGGCTGGGGCGTCGGGGAGGGAGCCCCCTCCATGCAGGCATAGCTGGGCGCTCATGTGGGAGGGGGTCCCATGAAGCCCCTGAGCCTGGCCTGGGCAGCTGCCTCCCCTAAATGCTTCGCTGGGAAATCTCCGCAAGCTGGCGGTGCTGCGGACGCAACAGGCTTCTTATTGACAGTCATTAAGTCTTTAGCAAATGGTTCAGGGAGAAAAAATAGCCATGATGAGGATTTATGTTGGGCGCCCATTCCAGACCTCATCTGTGAAGGCCTGCGTGCTACCTGGACCCCCCTGGGGCCAACGATGTCCCGCTGCAGGGGAGCAGGGGGCGGGGGTGTCCAGGAGACCTGTTGGGAGCTGGGGGCCTCGGGGAGGGTGGTGGCAAGCTCAGTCCTCACAGCCGCCTTAGGACAGCAGTGCTATTACTTCTCTTCCTTCTCTAGATTCTCCAGATGCAGTAGCTCAGGCCCCGAGAGGCCAGGTTGTGTGCTCAGGGTCACACAGCTGGTGGGTGACGGGTGGGAACGGAATTCATAGCTTACGAAGCGGGGTGACTGGGACAGATGATCAGAGCCCCTCTACCCCACCCCCACGAAGCGGCGGGGCCAGGCCCAGCTCCCCAGCTCCCCAGTTCCCCAGCCACCGAGGGGGAGGATTCTTCTGGCCTCCGGCAAGTCCCCAAGCCTCCCTGAGCTTCAGTTTCCTCTCCTGTGAAGTGGAGCTGCCAGCAACCGCAGGGCTGGGCCTTGGGAAGAAATGTGTAGGAAGTGTTGGGAAAACTATAAATGCCAGACACACAGGACTTCGGCAGAAGCTGCCCGAACCCTCCTTGCAGGCATCAGAGGGCCACCAGAGGCGGGCAGCAGGTGGGCTGATTCCAGCCCCACCTGCTGCCACGGCCACTCCCAGGGGAGGGGTGGGCGGAGGACCCGGTGCTGTGTGGGGAGGTGTAGCCGACCCAGTTACTATGGACTGGGGCCCAGGGGGCCCGCCCAGCTGATCGGGGGCAGATTTAACAGGACTTTGAAAAATAAAAAAGGTAAAACAGCAAACGGCTGCCCGCTCCTCCCGCTGCAATAAAAATGGATTTATTTGTTCGTGGAATGAAATTTAATAACTTAGGTGGGAGATGAGGCGTGAACAAGAATAGTTTTTTTTTTTGTTTTTTTTTTTGCTCTTTCTCATTTTGGAAGGGGGGAGAGGAGAAGGAGTGAGGCGGGGACCGTCTGGGACATTGTTGGGGAAGCGGGCGGTCATGGGTCTGTGTCCTCCAGAGCTTGGTTAAGTGAACCCAGGAGGGCTCTGTGTGTTCATCGCTCCAGAGAACAGTCCATACCGTTCCTTGAACCTTTGGGTTTCCCAAGCTGGCCACACTTGTCTCTTCTCTAGCCCCCCCCCCACTCTCCCCCCCCCACCGTGCACCTGTGAGGGACGCTGGGCCTTTGCCCCTGCTGGACCCTCCTCCCGGACTGCCCTTCCACCTTCTTCAAAATTCTGTTCATCCTTTGGAGCTCCCTCAGGCTCCCCTGGTGCCCCCGGCTGGAAGAGCTCACCATTAGCGCCACCCCTCTAGGGGAAGCCACGTCATTTGTCCCCCAGCAAGGGGGCCGTGGGGTGCTCCCAGACACCAGGATTCCTGGGGCCTGGCACAGAGCAGCTCTCTGACAGTGTGTGTTGAATGAACAAGCGAGTGAAAGTCAAGGTCGGAGAGACTCGGTGTCTGCCTTTTGGCATCACCTGTGGCTGGGGCCGGGGCTGGGGCCATGGCTGGGCTGAGCCCAAGGAAAGAGTCCCCTTGGCAGCTTCCTAGGTGGCCGCTGCTCCTGGACCGGACTGAGGCCAGCCTGGGGCCTGTCCCAGGCCATGGAGTCTGCTTCCGGAAATCCTGCTTCTCCAGCTAACAACTTGTGTCACTTCACCTCTCTGGGCCTCAGTTTCCCCATTTATGAAGTGGTGGAGGCATTGCCATGAGACCAGGGCCCTCTGTCCAGCGGCGGGTCAGGCACGGCGGGAGGCTGGGCCATTGGCTCCGTCCTCCTGAATGGGACCTAAGACGATGGAGGAACCCAGATCTTTAGGGGGGACCTGAGTAGGAACTCACTTAGGCCAGGTTGTGTGCAGGGGCTGGGAATGGCAGAGGGCCTGGGGGGAAACCTCAAGGAGCTCCCCAGCCTGGCCAGAGGCCCCTCCAGGTCTAGGCTCCACAGCCTGAAGAAGCCTGAGCAGCCAAGGGGGACGGGCCGCTCACGCGCTGCACTAGGGGTCAATAACAAAACAAACGCACTATTGACCAACTGCCGCGCACTAAATCCTCCCGGCAGACAAGATGATGTGAGCCCGGATCGACTGCTGGACTCATAACCCGCTCAGCCCTGCCCTGCCCGCAGCCAGAGGAGGCAGGGGCGGGGTACAAGGCCTCTCTTCCTCTTTACGGTGCCCTGGGATGGAGGGGCTGGACCTATGTCCATTTCACAGATTGGGTCCCTAAGAATGCAGCCCGTTGGGTGCATCTGGGCGGGGCCCTCTGGGGCTGGAGATTTTGGAAGCCGAAGTGCAGAAATCCCGGAAGCTAAAATTTAGAACGTCAGCTGATTCAGCTCTTTTGTTTTTAATTAAAATAACTTCAGATAAATATGAAAAAAATACATGTGGCATCCCTGTAAGTTATGAAGCGTAATGATAAACTGCACACTCTGAATCCACCACACAGATTCAGCCCAGCAGTTAAATGCGCTGACTGCTGGGTTAAAACACCCGCCATGTCACTTCCTGCTGTGTGCCCTGGGCACTTTACTTTACCTCTCTGTGCCTTGGTCTCTACAACCATAAAATGGGGTCATAAAGAGCACCCCACCCTGCCCCAGTTATAGGCTTGTTCTGAAGATTACATATGAGTCTAAAGTCCTGAGAGCACAGGAAGAGGTAATTGCTCTCGGAGTTTGGGGGGATTTGGGGTGTATTTCTTCCCTGCTTCCTGTCCCATCCTCACCCCGGGTGTGGCCCAGGGCTCTCTCACCTGGTCTTCTGGGGGTCCGTGGACCCCAAGACTCCTGTGTAAACCTAAATGTCTGGGAAGGTTCATATTTTCCTGGAAGTAGATCAGATTCTCAAGTTGAGCCCCTCCCCCCAAAGTGAAGACCCCTGATCTGTCTCAACTACCCCATTTTATGAAGGGTCTTATGCCCCAGAAGTGGGTAGAGACCCGGCCACTGTCAGCCAGAGACAGAGCCGGCAGGCCCAGCTGCCAATGGCTCAGAGCCACTTACGTCTGCTTCAGGATGCCCGGCCACGTGCAGGGAGCCTGGGGAGGGGGCGAGAGACCCCCCACTGCAGGTTTCTGAGGGCCGTGGGCCTCGCCCAGAGCCCCAGACTGCCTGATGTGGAGACCTGGTGTGTGCGCATGGGGTCTAGCCGGGACCAACAGGTGCTCTCCCAGCCACCGTCCTGGGGTCTCTGCAGGCGTCCCCGGCCCCTCCACCCACCCTCAGCTGTGGAGGTGGCACAGGCCAGGGGCGCAGAGGTCTGCCTTCGATCCCTGCTTGTCGCCCCCTGGCTTCCGCTCTGGCCAGGTTCCTTAGCCCCCAGAGCCGCATTTTGTCCATCAGATGGACAGGCTGGGACAGGCTTGGGGAGGATTAGCAGAGGTCACACGTGGCGCTTATTAATTCAAAATCAGCACCCGCTCCCTCCCGGCCGTGGCCCGGGTGCAGGAGGACCCCGGGGATGGCACTGGGGGTGCACGTCTGCGGCGGGGCTGCGAGCCCGTGTGGTCTGGCGCGTCAGATGGTGTGTGAGTGCGTGTGCGCGTGGGTTCTCGCCTCCTCAGCACACTCCTCGGGGAGTAAAAGCTGGGCCTCCGCAGGGTAAACACTGCAGCTTCCCGGGGGGGAGCCTGGGAGACTCAGGGAGGGGAGCCCCCGAAGGCCCCCGAAACCCTGCAGGGGCCAGAGCCGCAGCTGGGACCCATGTCTGGCCAGGCCGCCTCTGGCTGGGCTGAGTCGGGTGGTGGGGAGGGGGAGGCTGGGGCCCTGACCAGCAGGAGTGCCTTGGAGGCTCAGGCACCAGGGAGAGGTTGGGGGCGGGGGGGGGTGTGGACACGTTCCCATCATGACTATACCCAGGGCGACCAGTCTGCCCAGCGAGTCAGAGGGATGTTGGGGGGAATGCCCCCTCCCACGCCAGTGCTGCCTCCCCCGCCAAGGAAAAGTTATCTAGAATGTCAAGAGTAGACATGAGCCAGCACGGGGCGATGGTCTCCTTTTATGATGGAGAAACTGAGGCACAGAGAAAAGAAGGACTTCCCCAAGACCCACAATTGAGTCTGTGAGTGTGAATTGAATGAGAGAGAGTCCTTTACTTTTTCTACATCCAAAACTTCTTTTTTTAAAAAAAAAAACAAAAACATTTATTTATTTTTGAGAGACAGAGAGAGACAGAGCTCGAGCAGGGGAGGGGCAGAAAGAGAGGGAGACACAGAAACTGAAGAAGGCTCCTGGCTTTGAGCCTGACACGGGGCTCGAACTCACAAGCTATGAGATGATGACCTGAGCTGAAGTCGGACGCTCAACCGACTGAGCCCCCCAGGCGCCCCAGTGTGATGGTAGCTTTCTATGTTGAGCCCTGGATGAGTGTTTCCCCACAGGGTCCCACATGGCAACCCTGGGAGAGAGGACTCATCCTCATGTTGTAAAGGAGGAAATGAGCTCAGAGAGGTTGAGTTTCTGGCCAAAGTCACACAGCAAATGGGGGTAGACAAGCAATTCCGATGTCACATCTGTGCCCCCAGCCTCTCCCCCTGCATGCACTCCACCGCAGCCCTTCTCACATCACTGAACTGGGTGGTTCTCGAGGGAGGGCTGGCACCCCTGCACGCGAATGGTCAGACCCTCTTTCTCCTAGGAGCCAGACATCATTAAACTGCCCTGTGAGTATCGAATCAGATCACGCCCAAGTTCCTGGAGCTTGGGGTGGGGAAGGCTATGGTTGCCCCAAACACCCCCATTTCTATCTAGGAAATCTCTTGCATGGTCAAAGGAGAGACCAAGCCGGGGCTAAAGGGTTACTTCCTCAGCGCTGAAAAAGAAGCGCCTCTTCTACTCAGAGAAAGTGGGGGGTGAGGCTGACCCACAGGGCTGCTTAGAGGGCCCTCTCCAGGGAATCAAGGCCACTGTAGACAGGCTGGGACCTGCCTAGCCAGCTCTGGGTCCTACCCTCCCGATGACCCCACCATCACCCTGTCTTGACAGAAGGTGGCCCCCTGGCTCTGAACCATTCCCGGGGCGCCATCTGAAGCCTGGCATTGTAAACACTTCATGTGTTTGGACCCCGATCACAATGCACTGTTGTTCTCATTTTATAGATGGTGAAGTTGAGGCTCTGAGAGGCTAAGTAAGTTGCCCAAACCATCTAGCCTGTTGGTGGCAGGCTCAAAGGGAGGCTCAGGCAGTGGGACAGATGATCCGGCCCTAGGTGGCTGGATTCTTGTTCCAGTCCATCCTGATTTGAAGTGGCGATCTAGCACTCCTGAGGAGGGGACAAGGAGACCTTGAACCTGGCCCTGGGCTGGAGGGAAGCCAGAGGGTCCGCCCAACACTCCTTGCCATTCTTACTCCCTTCGCTGCCTCCTCATTGGTGCCCCTCGCCCCAGCCCACAAACAGAGGCATCTCCCTAAAACCTACTCACCTGCCAGTCTCCTGCCCAGCCCTGGAGCCCTGGTGAGATTATGGAGGGCTTCCCCCCTGACCCCAGTGACCTTCCACATCTCCTGACCCAGTCGCCTGTCCCCTACTCTCCCTGTGCCCCTCGAATAAGCCACGCTCATGCTCCTTGCTCCTGTTTAAAAGAAATCATCTTTTAAAATGTTTATTTAATTTTGAGAGAGAGAGGGTGCAAGCAGGGAAGGGGCAGAGAGAGGGGGAGACAGAATCTGAAGCATGCTCCAGGCTCTGAGCTGTCAGCACAGAGCCCGACACGGGGCTCAAACCCATGAACTGTGAGACCATGACCTAAGCTGAAATCAGACACTTAACCAACAGAGCCACCCAGGCACCCCTCTTTGCTTCCTTTTTGACTCACCCTGCGGGTTTCTACCACTTCAGCAAGGCTCTATAGCCCCTGGTCAAGGGCCCCACACTGAGGTGCCCCCAGACCTTCCACCTCCTGGGTCCAAAGATGCCCCTCACTGCACCTCGATATAGCAACTCCAAGGGCAGGATAGGATAGGATTGTTCTAGAGGCTCCCCAGGTGCCCAGAGCAGCCTAGCGCTCTGATCCCTGACCTGTCTCCAGTACCTGGAGCAGTGGCGGGCAGATCACAGGCTGGCCATATGCTCTGGGTGAAAGAGTGAATGAATGAACGAATGAATGAATGTTTCCTCTGCGGGGCCCTGTGCTGGCACTGAGGGTCTGAGAGAGCTGACTTTGGTGTCGCTGCTCTAAGCTATCACACAGTACCAGCTCATGTAATTCTTTTTTTTAACGTATATTTATTATTTCTGAGAGACAGAGCATGAGCAGGGAAGGGGCAGGGAGAGAAGACACAGAATCCAAAGCAGGCTCCAGGCTCTGAGCTGTCAGCACAGAACCTGACAAGGGGCTCGAACCCACCAGCAAGAGATCATGACTTAAGCCAAAGTCCGACGCTTAACCGGCTGAGCCACCCAGGCGCCCCTCAGCTCATGTAATTACACAGCTTTATGCAGTGCACACAATTCTCATCCCCATTTTTTAAAATGTTCACTTATTTATTTTTGAGAAAGGGAGAGAGCAAGCAAGGCAGAGGAGAATCACAAGCAGGCGCCACACTGTCAGTGTGGAGTCCGACACGGGGCTCAATCTCAAGAACCAGGGAGATCATGACCTGAGCGAGCTCGAGAGTCAGCGCTTAACGGACGCAAGCCCCCCAGGCACCCCATCATCCCCATTTCCAGAGCAGGCAGCTGAGGGTGAAATGAAATTGCCCGAGGGCACACAGCTGGGGAAAAGTGGGCCCTTCCTGTCTGCTCCAGGCAAACGCAGGGACTGGGATGAGGTGGGTGACTTGGGTGAGCCTGCGGCCAGGATGGAGACGACACCTGCTGGCCACGCCCACGTTGGCGGCTGAACCCGCTGGCCACGCCCACGTTGGCAGCGGCACCTGCTGGCCACGCCCACTTTGGCAGCTGCAAGGCTGTTGCTGAGAGGTGGAGAGACTCGCTCCAAGGAAACAGAGTTGCCAGATTTAGCAAATAAACAGACCAGATGCCCAATTAAATTTGGATTTTAGAGAAATAACCAATCATTCGTATAGCATAAGTATATCCCACGTGATCTTTAGGACTTACTTATGCCAAAAAAAAATCTTAATTTGTTTTTTTTTCCGAAATAGACATGTAAGTGGGTCCCTATATTTTATCTGCCCGCCCCATTAAAAGATAGAGGGGTTGGGGCGCCTGGGTGGCTTAGTCGGTTAAGCGTCCGACTTTCGCTTAGGTCATGATCTCGCGGTTCGTGGGTTCGAGCCCCGCGTGGGGTTCTGTGCTGACTGCCGGCTCAGAGCCTGGAGCCTGTTTCAGTCTGTGACTCCCTCTCTCTCTGACCCTCCCCTGCTCACGCTGTCTCTCTCTCTCTCTCCTAGAAATAAAACATTAAAAAAAAATTTTTTTTTAAAGATAGAGGGGACCTTAGGAGGTGAGAGCCCGGCGGTCCTGTGAGATTCAGCCCACTTTGAAGCGGGAGAAACCGAGGTCCAGAGCAGGCAGAGGCTTGTTACCGACAGAGCTGAGGTGGGAGGCGGGCTCTGGACTCACACCCCTCCTCTTAAGTGGGCTGCCCTGGGAGACCAGGCCTGGGGTCCCCTGCCTCCACCTCAGCTCAGCAGAGGCACCCCAGCCCCGCTGCAGGCCACAGCCACCAGCATGAGGGGCTCCTCCTCTTCTGCTGCTCCGCCCTTGCTCATCCCCTCGGCTTGGGGCTAAGACTTCCTTGCTTGGGAAGGATCTGCACGGAGTGAATTTTCACAGTTGGGTTATCGCCTCCTAAAAATAGGGCTGAATGATGGATGTGAGCTGTCGCCAGGCCCTCCAGCCGCGGGGCATGGGAGTGAGGGAGGGGGATGGGCCCGGGGGGAGGGTCCCTAGACCCCAGCCAGGACCCTCAACCCCAGGGTGACTCCCCAGCCCAGTGTGAGCCTGGAACACACACCCCCACCCCCCAACGGCAACGGCAGGGGAGAGGCTGCTCTGTGCTTGAAGGCTTCAGAGCTGGGTTTGAGCCTCCAGGAGGAACTTTCTGGACAGCATCCGCAGCACCAGGCCCAGCTATTCATCTGCCCGACAGGCGCCCCCGCCGAGCAGCCGGGAGCATCGGGCAGGGCTGCAGCGTGCCTGGGAATCATCGGGCAGGGCTGCGGCGTGCCTGGGAATCATCGGGCAGGGCTGCAGCGTGCCTGGGAATCGGAGGCCTCGGTTGTAGGAATGCCCTGCCTGCTCCCCTCCCCGCTCTCCACTCTTTTAGCCTTTTGGTTGGTAATGACCCGTCTCGGCCTGGTGTCAGGATCCAGGTGTTGACGGGTGGGCGTCGGTAGAGATGTGGCTGGGGGCTTCAGGCTGCAGATGGGAAGGTGGAGGGCACAGGGGCTCCTTGCTGTCACCACACGTACATACACGCTCGGCCCAGGCAGTGACGGACACATAGACGCTGATGGGCGCGGACCTACCCGTGCAGACGCACTGGCAGGCACCCACCCGCCTCTCCCTTGGTCTCTTGGAGGGGCCTGCCCCACAGTCAGGCCTCAGGTTAGCACAAAGCACCCTCTGTGTGCCTGGGGAACGTCCTTCCCTCCCCTCCTCACGCCCTGTGCGTGGTCCCGCCCACAGGTGCTGGAAGAACACACAGGTCATGTTCCAGGGTACTGCCCCTCCCCCACCCAGAGATGTGCCTGCTGGCTCTGCTCAGGGTGAGAGATGTGAGACCCCCTGCCCTTGGCCTCTTCCCCAGCCTGGAGCCCCCCACCCTGTCCCATCTGCCTCTGTTGGCCGATACTCTCCGGGGGTGAGGTGGCCTCGGAATTACGATATTAAATGCAGCTGCACCGAAACACGGCCTCAATCCAATTATGCCAGGAAAACAAGAGGAGCCGCTTAGGCTAATCTGGTTATTCCGCCCTGGCCTCCCTTGGCAGCCACGTAGGGATACCCAGGAGGGGCAGCTGTCTGGGTGGGCAGCGGCGTGAGCGTGGCCCCGTGCCCCACCGGGACCCACAGGGCGGCCGCACGACCGGCGGCCTGTCCCACCTCGACATGCCAGGAGCACACAGCTCCTGCTGGCAGGGGATGCTTCTCGGCTCCCAGCCTGGTGGGAGAGGCCTTCATCCCTCACCCTACAGATGCTTCCTGAGCTCAGATCTTCCAGCTCCCCGGGGGCCTCATCTGGACAGGGGCACCCCGCAGGGAAGGGAGGGCCGGGGCTCCGCCCTCAGGGAGGGGACCCGGAGCTGGGGAGACAGGCCAAGAGCAAGGTCACAACCCGGTCTCAGGTGGGTGACGGCAGGGAGGGAGAACCCTTGTGAGGAGGTGACGCCAAAGGAAAGGCCAGGCGTGGGGGCCGTCAGGGCAGAGGGAAGAGTAAGGATAAGAAGGGCCAGAGGTGGGAACTCGTGGGGACCTCTGTCTGCTCTGTGTGCCCAGGAGGGGCCTGGCCAGCCTGCGGCGCAAGGGAGCTGGCCCATCACCCCAGGCCCCTCCTGGCTCCGAGCCTGGACCCCCCTGGAGGAGGAGGATTTGGGAAAGCAGCAGAAGATAGCGTAGAGGGCCGGGAGCAGTGACGGCTGGAAAAGCCAGGCCACACTCAGCGTGGGCCGAGGTGACAATTGGGGCTTGGGGCCAGTAGGGAGCTGGGCCAAGTGACTAAAAGGCCAGGCTGGGGCCAGAAGCCGGTCCTGGGGAGGGAAACAAGGTCATAAGAATCAGACCTCGAGGCCAATGTGGGGTTCAGATTGAGGTGAGGCTCAGGGACCAGGGGAGGGTCTCCAGGCTGGACCTCTGCTCTTCTCCACACCATAGGCTCTGGGCACCCCACATGGGATAAGGCCAGGACTTAGGGGTGTCATCAAGGGTTTCTCCTTTGAGAGGAATCGGGGGGGATTCCTGGACTTCGGCATTTAGAAGGTTAAGACCCCCACCCAGGCCTTCTTCCCTTACCTCAGATTTCCCTGGGACCCGGGAGGCACCAGCCCTCAGGGACAGGCCACCTTGTGCCATCTACCCAGCACGGCCTTCTTCCTTCCCCCCCATCTGTCCTTGCCCAGGCTCGTCTCCCTTTATGCCCTCTCTTAGACACAATAGCTCCCACATGCTGTCTGCACCTCCCAAGTGCACCAGTTCTGGCTCCCAGGCACTTTCTCATTTCATCCCACTAACAGCCCACCGGGTGGGCCTCGGTCTCCCTAGTTTACAGGTGAGGAAAGCAAGGCCGAGGGAGGTGAAGTGACTCCATATTGAAAGATGAGTAAAGAGCAAGATTTGAACCCAAGCCCGCCTGCTTCAGAACCTGTGATTTTCCACCCCACCAAACTCCTTTCTCTTGATCCTCTCTTATGAGGTTGTATTTCTGTAAGCTGCCACAAATCCTTTAGGATGAGATGAGAATAAATAAATAAATACATAAGTAAATAATGAGAGGCTGCCACCAGACAGATACCCACACCAGCGACAGCCGGGAGCGGGAGGCAATGTGCATAGTACCATTCCCAGGCCTTTCTGCTAGTGTGTGTGCAGGATTGGGAGCCCCCGAGGTACCCCGGCCTCAAGACTGGGCCTGCAAAGGTCAAGGGTGAGCCAGGGGCTAAGCGGCACCTGCTGGGAGTGCGGGGAGGGCACTGGTGTGGGCAGGAGTGCGGCCAGCAGCTGGCGGGGGCGTGTCCAGTGTGTGGGGTTGGGGAGGAGCCTGACTCTTCACAGGGCTGCTCACTCCTCAGAGCGAGCCCCTGTGATCATGCAAATATGTTGACGCTGTTAATCCTGCCACCTATCTGAGCCTTCCACACCTGGAGGATTAGCTCAGCACTTGCAAGGGACAGCTGAGTCCCCAAGTAAGAGGCCTTAGGGACGTCCGGCCCAGACTGGAGCAGAGGGTGGGAATGGCCGGTGCAGTTGGGGGAGGCCAAATCCAGGCTCCTGGAACCTAGGGGGTCTGAAGAAAGGACCCTATATTCCTGGGGGGGGTGACTCAAGGGTAAAAGTGGCCCCCAAGGGACTGCTGTCCCCTCCAGCACCCTGGCCCCGGTTCTGCGTGCAAGGGCGCTGGGCAGCTCGCTAAGGTCCAGCGTTGGCCAGGAGCTGGCGCCAGTCAGCGCAGCCTGGCCCCAGGCCGTTGCCGTGCGGCGTGTGCGGGGTCTCATTAGGAAGCTGGAGGGGAGAGGCGCTGGCATCAGGCCCAACTTTCACTGGTCCTTCAGGAGGCTGGGCTAGAGGTGAGGACGGGAGGGTGGCCTCTGAAGCTTGTCTCCCCCATCCTGCGTGTACCTGTTTGAGTCTGTGCGTACGTGAGCATGTGCGTGTAGGAGGGCGTATGCGTGCACAGGTACCTGTATGCATGAGCACACACGCCTTCTACCAAACTCTAGATTACTGTAGCCTCCCGCCCCGCCAGCCTCCTCCCCAGGCCAAAGGGACTCAGCCCTGGAAGGTGACATGGCTATTTCCGAGCCTGGATTCCTGCCAGTAGCAACATGGGGTGTGTGTGTGTGTGTGCGCGCGCGCACGCGCACACACACACATACACTCACCAGAGTCCAAGGAAGGGATGGTTCTGTCCCTCAGCAGAATGGAGGGCCCCCAGGTCCTGCCCTGTCTCTTCCCGGCCTGAGGCAGCCCAGCCCTCCCCCCCCACCCCCGCCTCTTAGACAGGAGCTGGAAGGTTGTGGAAGTTGCAGGGGACAGCGGGTGGAGTGTGAGCTCTGGGTCAAAGGGGCTGTGCTTGGGTCATCCCTGCTGACCTCTATAGAGCCCATGGGCAGTTTCTTCACCTCTCGGAGCCTCGCTTTTCATATCTGTAAAATGGGTACACAGTGCTTACTCAGGGAGGGACCCAACATGCACTAGGTAGTGGGGTGAGAACGGTGATGGAGCCCCTCAGAAGGGAATCCGCCAGGATGAAACCGGGCTGTGCACAGGGGCTGCACTGTGTGCTTGGGCCACCACACCGCATGCCCGGGGGGCCTCAGTGTCGTTTCTTATCCAGCTAGACTGGGCAAATCCAAAGCCACGCCCCCAGCTCCAAAGAGGTGAAGGGGGGGCTACATGTAGGTGGTATTCTAACCCTTTACGTTACCATGTAAGCTCATGACAGTTGGTGCTGTTTTATAGACTGTCTCATTTTACAGATGGGAAAACTGAGGCTCTGAGAGGTTCAGCTGCCTGCACAGGATCCCCCAGCATGTCTGGGACTCTAGCCCGGCATTTGGGCCTCAGGGAGGACAGGGTGCCAGGGACAGAGGGCAGCTGGGCGGGGCATGTGTGTGTGGACAGGTGGGGTGCCCAGGGCTGCTGCCCCTGGCGATGGGGGCTGGAGGGTTTGGGGAGGCTCTTGGAGGCAGTGATGTCCCTGGGGGCACAGGAAGGCCGGGGCGGAGGCAGTCCTCGCCCAAAACCAATTGTGTCTAGTTCAATTTGGAGCTGAAGTGCAAACGAGGCTCATCACCCGCTATTCCCACCCCAAATCAAATTCGGGGCTGTGATTTCTCTGTGGGTGGCGGCCTTCCGGGGGAGGCGAGTTAGGGAAGCACAGCACCAGGGCCAGGCCCAGCCCCCGGGGCTAGTGGGCGGGAGCCAGCAGGGACGAGGCCATTTGTCTGGGGCAGCTGGCTTGGATGGCCGGGATCTTCCACCCAAATTAAATTTTAACCCGGCTCATAAATCTCCCAAGTCCGTCCCCGGCCACCCGGCTACCGTGTCTACCACAAGCCGCAGCCTGGGCGGGCACTGGGGACAGTTTTGTCCGATGTTCTGTGTGGCTGGGGGACAGCAGGGCCTGCCTGCTTTGGGGAGAAGGGACAGTAGTGCATAGACAGGCCTGGGGCTCCGACTGGCCACCAGCCACTGGGGATGGTCCTGTCCCGGGTAGAAGCTTGGGGTCATTGGGCTGGGTTCCAGGGGGGCCATCGGTGGGCTCTACCGTCAGAAAGGCCCGGGTTCAAATCATAGCTCCACCTCTTGCCAGGAAGGACCAGCTTCGGTAGTTTTCCGACTTCTTGGGGCCTCAGTTTGCTCAGCCATGAAATGGGGGAATAACAGCTTCCCTCGTAGGTAAGGGTGTGAGGAGGAATAAGGGAGGTGATGTAGAGAAAGCTCTTGGCCAAGGAAAGTGGGCTCCTCCCAGGGGCCGTGACCAACTGGGCCCTGTCAGAGAAGTGGCTTGGGTGCCCCGCCAGTCCCCACAGCCCCCGTCCCCACCAGATGGCGAAATGGCCTTGTACCCATCTGCAGAAGCCGGTTGGGAAGCCTGCGGGCCTCCTTCCTCTGCCAGAGCGCTGTGGGGGGGCATGCATTTTGCGGTGCCTGGAGGTGGGTCCTGGCTGGGAGGCTGGGCTGGCGCGGGGAGCCCCCAGGGCTGCGCTGGGGGATGAAGGCCGCTCACCGGCCACAGGCCCTTAGGCATGGCCAGAGGGAAGCTTCCGTTATTTGCTAAATTTGCTGTTCTCTGGGGGTGTAAATACACCAACCCAAGTGTAGAGCTTTTTACATACATGTCTTGTTCCCTGTGAGCACCTCCCTGCTCAAAGGATAGAACATTCCAGTGTGGCCCCCAGCCCTCCCCTCCCCCACCTTTCTACCCTCAAGTCCAACCTGTCCCTCCTTTCTCCCCTCTCCTACTGTCCTCAGGGTGAAGTCCGGGTCTGGACCCTTCCCATGCGACCCCAGCTACTGCCCGCCCCCCCTCCCCCACCCTGGGCTTCTCCTAGTACCCGCACAAAGCCAGCCTCCTCCCTGCCTCCTGACTCTGGCCCCTGCTTCAGGAATTAGATGGTACAAGTTCAATCTGCATTTAGGGGAGAAAGAAACGGAGGAAATCGCGTCTGCAATACAGGTGACAGCACTGAGGGGTCTGTGACGTGCCCAGGTCCCCAGGAAGCATAGGGGCAGTGGTCGGACTTGTACTCTCGCCCTCTGCCCGCCCTGTGACTTCTGCAGCCCTGGCGGGAGGGATGGCGGTGGGCAGGAGCCGGCCAGCCTTGGCCTGACACTGCAGGGGTGGACGTGTGTCCCCTCTTCTTCATGGCAGGGGCACAGAGAGGCAAACCAGGGAAGCCTTTTCTACTACAGGTCCCCTCACCTGCCTCCCCCCACCATCTCCTGGCTGTCACCTCCCTGGAATTCACTGGGTCCCAATGCAAAGTGCCTGGTTCACCCCAGACCCGTTCCTCGCCCTTCACGACCCCTGTGCCCAGCCTTCGGTCCACCCCACAGTCCTGCCTCTACTCGCACAGCAGCAACTCGACCGCCTCCTGGGGCGGCCGCCTCGGTGATCTACACCCCCCAAATGCATATTTGTCCTCCGCCAGCAGTGTACAATTAACATTCCCACCAGTAAACGATGCGGGGCCGTATTTCACCCGCACCCAAATGTGGACCACAGAGGCATTAACATAAATGATGGTGCAGTTAAGTGAGGCCAGGATTTGCGCACGTGCACGGCGGCTCGCAGGCCGGGAAACACACTCAGCCTGCCCTCCCGCTTCCTCCTCGGGACCCCGGCCCCATCTCAGTGCCCAGAGGTGGACCCTCTGCAAGGCCCCCAGGGACACAGAAGGGAAAATAAGCCTGTTGCTGGCCCCTCCCAGAGGGCCAGACAGGGGAGGCTGCTTCTGCTGCCTGGCGGCAGGGGGAGACATGGGGGCAGATTAGGGCCAGGGAGTTGCCCCTTCATGGAGCCCATCACCCAGACGCCCCTCCTCCCCTTCCACACCCTGCCCGACCTTCCCAGGCTGTAGGTCAGGCCAGCCCCCCCACACCTTGGCGCCCTTGTTCTCCCCAGGGCTCCTGCTTAGGGCACCAGGGAGCACCTAGACCAAGGGAGGGTTCCCTGGGGTGTGTCTGCTTCCCACCCAGCAAGCAGTGCTGAGCCAGGCACCCCGTGTCCCCACTGTCACCACTCCTTGCTGGAGCTTGGGCTGGGGAGCAGGGACCCCAGTCCCAGGCTGCCAGGTGCTACCGTGGATGCCCCGAGGGGACAGTAGCCAGAGGAGGGGGCACAGCGTCAAGCCGACCTCACTCTTTGCAGCCTGGATGTGGCTGGCTGGCTGGCTGGAGGCCGGAGGGGAGGCTGGATGCCTGGCCCAGCGAGGGCTTCTCTGCGCTGGGGTGATCCACTGGCCACTTTCCATGGGCTGTTCTGGAAGCTCAGAAAGGGCGGGCAGGGGCAGATGAAGGCCTAGGTCCTCATTTGTGGGGTGAGGAAGAGGCGGGAGAGGGCCGGATCGTGTCGCGAGGGGAGTCCACGCCCCCATCACCGCCTGCCTCTCCCGGCCCCCTCCTCTGCTCCTCGCACGGGCTCCTGGGCCGCCGTGAACCTCCTGCCCTCACCCCAGGGCCGCAGGGACCCTGCTACTCAGAAAGTGCTTGGCAAAAATAAAGGCGAGGCACCTGGGGAACTCCTCCAAGGCAAGTCCGTAGAAGTTGTTGCCTCCTCTGGGGAGGTGCCAGGCTTGCCCCGGGGAGCCGTAGCTAGGAGATGGGAAGGCCTGTGCGTCAAGAAGCTCAGGGCTGGGGAGGGGCTCGGGGACCTGGGGGCAGGGGGACCGGGGCCAGCCACAACTCTGCCGCCAAGAGAGAGACCTTGGACACGGCCGCTCTGGGAGCTTCAGGTTTCTCGCCTGTGAAAGGGAGGCGCACACATGCTCCTTGCAGGGCTGCGGCGTGTGAAGGTGAGCCGGGGCACGTATGCCAGCCTCTCCTTCCCCTGCTCACCCAGGACAGCAGGTGAACCCTATACTCTGACCTGCAGGTGGCAGCGGGGGCAGTGGCCATGGGCTGTGGGACTGTGGGACACCACAGTCCCCTGCTGGCTTGGGCACATCTACCCAGCTGGGGGGTCCTCAGGAGGTAGCTGTGTCTTCCCTCCTCCCCTCCCTGGACGGCTCAGCGCAGCCTCCAGATTCCAGCCTGCTCACAGCACCTCCAGGCGGGCCCCTCAGCCTCTGTACCCGTCCATCCATCTGGAAGGTACCCCCACAGGCGCAGCACTGGGTCATGTGCCCCGGACACCGTCCTCCCCTGGCAGCACCGCCTCTGGTCTCTAAGCTCCAGGCCTGCCAGCCCTTTACAGTTCGTCTCTCCTGGCCTTGAGCGGGTCCCTCCTCCTCTGTAGGTTTTAGTACTTCATCAGCACAGGCTCAGAGCCAGGCTGCCCTTTATCAGCTCTATGACCCCTTTCTGGGTCTCAGTTGCCTAGTCTGTGAAACGGGAACAACAGGCTTCCTCAGAGGGTCATTAAGAGCATGAAACCGTGGGGCACCCGGGTGGCTCAGTCAGTTAACCGTCTGCCTCTTGATTTCGGCTCAGGTCATGATCTCCCGGTTTGTGAGTTTGAAGCCCCACATCGGGCTCTGTGCTGACAGTGCCCTTCTCTCTCTGCCCCTCCCTGCGTGCTTTCTCTCTCTCTCTCTCTCTCAGAATAAATAAACAAACTTACACCAGTATGAAACCAGCCCGTGCAGAGTAGAAGACTGTGAACACGGGAGCACGGCACACAGTAGGCTCTCAGCGGGTGGAAGCAGTATTCTTATTACTTGGTAGCGATCAGTGTGTATTGAAGGGGCTGTTCACAAAGTCATGGGCGGTGGCGGGGAAACCAGCAAGAGAATGGCTGAGGCTGTCGAGAGGGTCACTCAAAAAGGGAGGGGATGCAGCCAGGGAACCCTAGCTCCACCAGGCCGTCATCCTTCCCTCGGAGCGAGCCACAGGGGCCCCCTGTGGCCAAGGCCAGCCGGCAGCCACAGGTCCAGAAGTCAGTGGGTGACCAGCAGCCTCCTGGCCCCAGAGCAGAATGGGGAGTGATCTCAAAGTCCCCCGGGCCCCAGAACAAGCCAACAGCGGGTGGGTGACGCTGAAGGTGGTGGCCTTTCATGGCGATTTAGAGCACCCGTGGACTCTAGGTCAGCAAGAGCAGGGTACAGCCTTGGTGGTTACTAGCCGGGAGACCGGGGTGAGGCGGCCACCTGTCCCGGGTGCCCAGCTATGACTGGGAAAGTCGCAGGCAAACCAGGACCCGCAGCAAGGTCCAGCTCTGTCCCTCAGCCTCCCCATCTGTAACATGGAGAAGGAGCCCTCTAGCTGGTGGAGTGGGACCGGGATTCGACACAGGAGGGTCCCTGGGAAAACCAAACCAGACCCGACAGGGCCCATGGGATGAGTGTGTGGGTCTCCAGCCCTCGCCTGTCCTCGGGAAATGGATCCGAGGCTGTTTTTCCGTCCGGGAGCCTAATAGTCAGCAGTTATTCAGCGTCGCGTTTCCCAGTGGGTAGGAAAGCCACAAATAAGTAAATTCAGCCAGCAGGGCACAATTATTGAGCCCAGTGCTTTATTTCCCATCTCGTCTCCAGCCCCAGCCGGCATCGGGTCGATAATAATTTATGTCACAGCCCCCGCGGCGGAGGGGAGGTGGCCAAAACGTGCTTACGTCTGCTTGGAATCACCCTGCCTGTACCAGCCTAGTGTTCGCAGGTGGCTGCCGGGGCCAGGGTGGGGACTGGGGAGGCTGCACCCAGGGAGGAGGGGGAAAGTGGAGGCCAGGGGCAGGGCCAGCTGCCTAGATGGGAGGGGTGGGCATCCAGAACACTGTGCAGCCCCAGGCTTCGTCCCTGACCACCAATCAGGCCCATATTCCATGGCAGGTGCCGTAAGAGTATAATGGGGCAGGGATGGGGCGCCTGGGTGGCTCAGCCAGTTAAGCATCTGACTTCAGCTCAGGTCATGATCTCACAGGTTCGGGGGTTCGAGCCCCACATCGGGCTCTGCGCTGACAGTCTGGAGCCTGCTTGGGATACTGTCTCCGCTCCCCCTCTGCCCCTCCCACACGTTACCCTCTCTCTCTCTTAAAATAAATAAATAAATAAAATGGGGCAGGGAGAAGCAGTGTGTCTCTCCAAATGATGGGAGGTTTGTCCTATGTCCAAGCTCCCAGGGAAACTCTAAGGGAGGAAGTGAACTGAGAGGGAGGGCAGTGGAAGGGACCATTCTGGCCATGGCCTTGACCGGAGTCTGATCCACGGGAGACTCAAGTAGAAATCGAAACAGAGTCGTATATCATGGACGCAGGGCGCAACCTCTGACCCTGAGCCAGTGAAGGCTCTGTCTCCCCGAAGCTGCCTGGAGGAGGAGGAGGTGGGGGAGGACATGATGGGGAGGCAGCTGAAGCCGTGGGCGGCCGGCGCTCGCAGGGCTCCGTCAAGGGGCTCAGGGTGCCCCGAGATCTCCACTCAGAGTCTCCAGCCTGCACGGCATTTGCCAGCACTCGCCCTGCTGCGGAAGGAGCGGGGCTATGATTTGGATTTCATAATTTATGTAGCTGATTTCATCATGTTTCATGTTCTGTCATGTTTCCTGCCATTACAATTTCATTCGTCCCTCTGGGGACATTAGAATGTGAAACTGGCATCTTGTGGCGGAGGTGGCACCCGGCCCCACGACCCAGGGCCGGGCTGGTGTGAGGGTGCTTTCGCAAGCTGTGGGGGGCCGAGGGCCCTGGGCAGGCAGGGGGAGCAAGCTTTACTGAGTGCCCCTGTCTGGCAGGTGCCGATAGTAATAGCTGACTCACATAGGTGCGTTGGCGGTGGGGGAGGTGGGGGCAGGCTGGTCCTTAGGGTGCTCACCCCATGCTGCCCGTTAACCTTCACCACAGGTCCGCAACGGCGCTCCCCTTGGTTCCCCACTTCATGGATACGGAAACCGACGCCCAGAGATATGCCACGCGGGCCCCGGGTAACACAGCGGCTGAAGCTGCCTGAGAGGCTCAGCACCACCTAGTCTTCCTATAACAGCCCTCCCAACCCGAAGAACAGTTTTAGTGCGAGGCCCAGAGTGGCGGCCAGGGGCTGGTCCAAGGCCACCCAGTGCCAAAGCGCTCTCCCTGTCCCTGTCCCTGCGGTCCAGCCCCTCTTCCCCATGCCCCGTGGCCTCTGGCCTCACTCTGGCCTCTGGGCTCTCCCAGGTGGCTCCCGCCTCTCCAGCCCTCTCTCTGTCCCCAGCTGACCCAGCCCCATCTGGGGAGGCCCCAGCCTCCGTCTTCCGGCAGGAGGTGGGCCAGAAACCTGGCTTGCCTGGGGCTCCCTCCTGAGGGCCTCAAAAAATAACCGTCCCAAGCCAGGGCCTATAGCTGTCTCTGCTGTATTCAGCCGGACTGCCTGGGTCCCTTTCCTGCTCCCCACCCACCAAAAAGTGGGACTGCCCTTCCTTGCCTTCATTCGGGGCAGGGGATGGTGCGGGGGGTGGCTGGTGCTGCCGAGCAGGTCCAGCCCCCTCCCTGGCCCCCGTCACAGCGTGACCACCCAGGGTGGCTGGTGGCCTCAAGGCCAGCCTCCCAGAGAAGCTCTGAACAGAGCTCGAAGGAGGGCTCCAACTTCCACCCACCGATGCCTCCCCTTTCCTTGTCTTTTCTTTCCGCCTGGCTTTTAAAAAAAATTAAACGCGGACGGTTTCATCTTGGGAGAATTAGTATTCCAGGCAGGGCCGGGGGATGTGATTAGAATGTCAAGGCTGGAGCCACAGAGCTGGAAGGGGAGTGAAGAGGTGCTGCGCCTGGCGGGCCCCACGCCCCGCCAAAGGGGGCCGAGGGCTCTGACCTGCCGGCATGCCGACGGGGCACGGTGGGCCTAACAGGGCCAGGCTGCTTCGGGCCCGCCTGGACGCCCGTATCATGGGGAAGGCGGAGGCTGAGAGTGTGGCTGGTGGGCTGGCCGTGGGTCCAGGACTGGAGGAGGGCATGCGGGGCCGCCTCAGGGCAAAGACTGAATCAGCTCATCAGCCCCATCCACTGTCCCTCTACGTTCGGCTCTTGTTTGCTCAATATTTGTGTGCCAGGCACTGAGCTGGGTGCTGGGGGGCGAGGGACAGGGACGTGCCTGTCCTCACTGCTGCTTGTCACTGGAACAGACCACTACCTGGTACATGGCAGGCACTCCCCAAAGACCGGTTAAATGGACGCCTGAGGCATCTCCCAAAGCGTGCATTGAAGAACACAAAGAATCCTGGGCGGTTACCGGGTAACTGCTGGAGCGGATAGAATTATATTGGTAGCTTTGCAGCAGGACTTCTCAGAGCCTTTAACGTGCTCACGGCCCTGCGAACCTGGGGAGGGAGCGCCAGCCTGCAGCCCCCACCCGTTTGAGCACGGTCCTTAGTCCCTGGCCACGCAGGAAATCCGGTTGTGGGCCCAGAGGATGGGGCACCGAGCCAAGACAAGAGTGGGTCTGTGTTGAGGCTCCGCGGTGGACCCACTGTGTGCAGGGCAGGCTCCGGAAGGCCTGTTTCCTCAGGTGGAAAATCGAAATGGGAATGATAGTGCCCATGGGTTCAGAGAGGTGATGGATGAGTACTGCCTGCCTCAGACTTAATTCAGGGATGCTAGTGTTGCTGTTAGATCATCCCCATAAAACACTCAGCTCTGTGCCCAGGACCCCACTGGCAGGACTCTGTTACATTAGCTAGATTGTCACTGCTGCTGACACCACCTGTGCCCTCAAGAGCTCACAGCTGGGGGCACCTAGGCGACTCAGTTGGTTAAGTGGCCGACTTCAGCTCAGGTCATGATCTCGCAGTTTGTGCGTTCAGGCCCCACGTCGGGCTCTGTGCTGACAGCTCGGAGCATGGAGCCTGTTTCAGGTTCTGTGTGTGTGTCTCTCTCTCTGTTGTTCCCCCGCTCACGCTCTCTCTCTCTCAAAAATAAATAAACATTAAAAAATTAAAAAAAAAAAAAAAAGAGCTCACAGCTAAAGCAGGGGAAGACAGAATCCGGGGTGGAGAGTGCGAGGGCCAGGGTGAGGGGAGCCCTGAAGAGGACTGAAGTGGAATGGGGATGAATCAGGGGGGCGACAGTGTGGCCCCAAGGGGGAGGAAGCCTGAGTGGGCCAGGTTCATTGTCATTCAGCCTCTCTGCTGATGAGGGGTCTTCCAGTCCGGGCCAGACACCTCCCCTCAGTGGCGGCCTGGGCCATCACTGGGCATCTGTGTCCGTTACCAATTTCTTCCTTAATGGAATCCCTCCCAGTACATGCCTCCTGGTCTTTCTAGATCCCTGGTCCCCCTAGAACGGGTCAGCCCCAGAAGACCAAGGACAGGAGAGTGCTGCCTTCCTTGAAGAGTCCCATCGGCCCCTCAGTCCCTGCCCCAGCCACCGGTGCCCCCCCCACCCCGGGCCTCCTGCCCCGCAGTGTGGCTGTGCCCGTCGTAGGGCCCAAGAGCAGAACAGGGTGGCTGCCTGGTCTGATGCGGGCACAAGCAGGGAGAGAGCAGGGTGGAAGTAACCTCCTTCAATGCACGGTCTGTCCTCCCTTTAATGCAGCCCATCTAGACGCAGGAGCTGGGCCCCTCTGTGCTTGCTACAGGTGCCCACCTTGTTCTGTGGAAACAGAGAGAGCCAGGCTGATGGAGGCCGGGGTGCCAGAGGCCAGGGACTTCCTGAAGGAGGGGGCGCTTGTTAGCCTGAACCGAAAGGCGGGCTCTCGGAGTGAAAGGCTCTTGAGTCACCCAGTCTGCCCCTGTCTAACCGCAGAGGCCAGAGGCTTGGCAAGGCTGGGCCTCCAGCTCCTCATCTACCGGGATTCAGAAAGTCCCCCACCCCCCTCTTGGCCATGGCATCCCTGGCTGTGCCTGGGGTCCACAGGGGACTGAGGCCCAAGTGCTTTCCCAAGGTGCACCGGGGTTGGGGGCCCAGGGATGGCTTTAGCCCAGTGCCTGCATCCCGGGAAGTGAATGCCTGTGTGTTGGTGGCCACAGGTCAGGGAAGCCCCTGGGCTTGTAGGTGCTGGGTGAGGCCAGGGCCCCATGTGCCCCAGGAGCAAAGATACCAGGGGTCTCGTTAGCCATGGCTTCAGAGAGCCTCGTTATTAACAAAAGTGCACCTCGAATCCTTTTTCTTCCTCTTTCTCTCCTTAAGGCAGACTCCCAAATGAAAAGGAAATACGTACAATGAGCAGCAATGAGGAAACCTCAGAGGAGAGCCAGGCATCTGCCGAGATGGAGAAGGAGCATCAGTCCACTCTCGCGCGGTGCGTGAGGTGTGGGCTTCCTTTCTTCCTTCTATTTTACATAGTCGCTCGTTTTTCCCCCCTTCCTCCTTATTCAGCTGGTCTCTGAGACCGTGCTTTAAGTCCTTTTGAAGTGTTACAACCATTTTCTCCTCTTTCAATTAACAAGAAAAGGAAGCTAATAGCTTTCTGAGCCGCTCGCTGTAAATATTAACAAAGTCTGGCCGCACGGCCAGGGCGCGCAGTGTCGCTCTCTCGGCCGGAGAGTGTGTTTACGGGAAGGAGGGGAGGGGTGGGCGATTTCCAACACGGAGACGAAAATCCCTTGGCACGGGCTTCCGTGGTTCAGGGAAACTAGAAAGCCCCGGGGGGAGCCAGGCGAAAGGGCGCCCGTCCCTGTGGGCCGGAGGCTGGCACACTTGGCAGGGAAGGAAGTGGACCCTTCTGGAGGGAAAGGCAGCTCCCATGAGCTGCACCCAGGGAACTTGGGCGGCGCAAGGGCACGGCCTGGAATCCCTAGCTTGTGGCTTTCGGTGCGGTCAGTGGTGGGGATCTATGGATGACTGGCGTTTGAACGCAGCAGCTAGAGGGTGGGTGCTGGTGGTCCCCAGGGTACACACCAGATTGTGGTCCCTTCCTCTGTATGGAGCAGGGCTCCCAAAGGAATCTGAGCCTGGGGAGCCAGCTGACAGAAGCATGTGGCAGAGGACGGGAGGTGACAACCCCTTGAGCAGAGCCTGGGTTTCTGAAAGCTCCTTGGCCCTGTCTCTGGGGGGCCGGCAGCTGAGACCCCCTCCCCCCAGAGGCCCCACACCTGCTAAACTCACCAGCAAAGTGCAGTGTCAAACAGCTGCATAAGAGCTGCGGTATAAAGGCCATGTAGGACCCATTTTATGGCCCGGGTGGCCAGAAGCCCCATGTGACAGCACACAGAGGCACCAGTGGCCGGGGAGTCCGGGGCTTTTGACCTCAACTGAGGCCCCAGGCATGGAGAATGCACAGCTGCTGTTCTGCTAGCAAACAGTGGCCAGTTTCCTGAGAAAGGTCTGGCCTTTGCTGGCAGCACCAGACTCGTCATCCCCCAGGTTCCCTGGGATCCCACTGGGGCTGGGTGCTGACCCTCGTGCGTGTCGTGTCGGAGCTGAGTTTCAGCAGGGGCTGCTGCGTGGGGCTGGGCTGCCAGGTGGCCTCCTTCCCGGGAGGCAACAGGCAGTAGGCAAAGAGCCTCATGCGGCCCAGGGCCTCTGTGCCTGTCCCCTGTTGGGTGTGGGCAGACTCCAGCCACTGTGCCCTCCCTGCGGGCAGAAGGGCAGGCCTGTGGAGGGCTGGGCCTCGCTCTCCCCCTCCTCTGCCCTGCTTCAGCCTCCTCCTCCAGAGGCTGAGAGCAGCGATCCTGAGCCCAGCTGAGCCTGGCTGCCCTAGGCGGCCCCGCCCCCCTCGCCCCCTCGCAGCTCACTGGGGCTCCAGGGTTCCTCCCGCCACCCGTCCATACTCGCAGATTTCCAACCCTTCAGGTGCCTGACTGCTCTTCGTCTTATTGCTGCCCAGGGACGACAGTACCCACACGACAGTCTTTCAAGGTCCCCCCCTGGCGGCGGCACCCTGAGCTGGTAGAATCAGGTCCCCAGAGCACCCAGACGGTGCATGGGTGGGGGGGCTGCCGGGCCCAGTGGGGCAGGCAGGTGGGCAGCGGGTGCCAGCAGCCTGGGCCAGTTCGGTCCCTGGGGCATTCTGCCTGCCCAGCACCAGGAGATGGGAGTGAATTGCAGGCCACCTCTGGCCATAGCTGCCCCTGCTCCCCAGGTCCCGGCTCCAGCCCACGGTGGAGAGGGAGAGAAGCATCCCACGGGGGAAGTGCCACATCTGCTCTTTGAGAAGCTGTTCTGGAAGGGCAGCCCCCCTCCCCCCCACCCCCCCGGGCCCCTGGAGCTGATGGCTTCTCTGGTCTGGGCACCATCCACCACCCCTCCCCCTCCCCCACCCCCATCCCCCAGGGGCCTGCCTCCCAGGGTGGGCGAGGGCTCCCGCAGCAGCCCACAGAGCGGCTCCCACACTCGCTCCCACACCCATCCGCCAAAGTCTGGGTTTTGTCAGGAAGCGGTTTAATTAGCAGACTGGAGGCTTGGGGTTCGCGCTGTGTATGCAGGCGCTCTCGCCTCCGCCTCTTCTCACCTGCTACAGGGTGGGGTGCTGGGGTGCAGTGCTGCAGTGCCGAGCCTGGGGGCCAGAGTTGGCAAGAAGGGGGCAGGGTGGGTCTGGCTCACAGTGCAGGAGGGAGGAGCGGGAGCCTCCAGACACGCCCCCTGCAGAGGCCTCCCCGCTGCACCCCTGCCTTGGCACCTAGAGGCACCACCGCTCAGGCAGGCCCCGAGCCCCATGACGGGCTGGCTCCTCCAGTGAGGAGGAGAAGGGGGCGGGAACCCACCAGCCCCTTTCCTTCTACCCCACTGTTCCCCACCCCTGCTCCTGGGGATACCGTCCCAGCTTCTCACTGGGTCCCTGTCATGCATCCGAACACCCTCAAGTTCTCCCTAAAGGTCTGGGCATACCTCCCCCTGCCTGGTACCTTCCCTGGCTCCCCACTGCCCTCTATATAAAGACCAGGGCCCTCAGGAGGGCATGCAAAACTCCCCCCAAGGCCAGAATGCCACCCCTCACTGCAGCTCGGGTCACTACCCCCCACTAACCCAGTCAGAGCTTTGGGACAGCAGCCTTCTCGCCACCAAGCCCTCCTACTCTGAGCCTTTGCATATGCCAGTCCCTTGGCCTGAAGTGCCCTTCCCACCCCACCCCTACCGTGCTGGCTCTGTGGCAGGAGCGGTCCATACTCCCCAATGGGAGAGCTCTCCCTGGCCTGTGGCCCTGGTCCCCAGCCCCCTGCCTTCTACAGAGAGGGACCACGGCTGTGACAGCTCCCGGGTCCACGCTGGCACGAGAGAGGAGTGACCCGCGCACTGTGGTGGCGGTGGGGGAAGAGAAGCAGGCCCTGCGGATGGCCGTCCTGGTGAGAGGAAGTCAGCAGCCAGAGAACAAACTCTGGTTTTGAGTCACAAAGAGCCTTTTCATCTGCACAGGTCGGACACAGATGCTGACCTCAGCCTGGAAGTCCCGAATGAAAGAAAACCCGGGTCTCCTAGCTCCAGCCAGCTTTGACCCGCTAGCGATGATCTGAACTCTGTCCTCTTTGCCACGGGGTAGTTTCGCCCAGGAAGGGGGAGGGGGGCAGGCATGTTGTTCATTTAAAATGCCACTCGACTAAGTCACCAGCCACAAAGCCCACCTGGGTTTCCGGCAGCACGTACCGGGCGTCTGATAAATGATATACACATAATAATCCATCCCTAGGAGCCATAGGTTGAGATGGAGCAGGAGGGCTAATTGCTAATATAGGAATTAATATCAGTGAGCACCAATCCTCAGGGCAGCTGGGAACTGCAAAGCTGGAGAATGTTTCCACTTCGTGGGGGGGGGGGGGTGGGCAGGGGAGAAGCCCTGAGGTCCACAGGTGGGGTGGGTGCCCTAGAAGATGGACAGGTGGGTGGTCGGAGAAGACCCAGCCACACCTGCCCTCTACCTCGCCGCGGAGTTCGCATGTGACCATCATGACGTAGGAATCTGGAGGGTCCCAGAACCAGAGCCCCCGTGGTCCACCCTCCCAGGCCGGACAAAGTGGCCTTTTTGCTCCCAGTGTGGGTCTCCCAGTATGGCCCTCTGCAAACCAATGGCCTCCCCATTGGATTTGGAGCTCCTGGAGGAAAGGGGCTCCTCCTAGTACCCCAATGTCTTGCATGGTGCCAGGAGTGTGACTGGACTCATTATATGTCTGCTGGATGGAGGGATGGATGGATGGAGAGATAGAGAGATGGACAGACAGAAAGATGGACAGGTAGGTGGATGGATAGAGAGATGGAGGGAGGGGATAGTGAAAGATGCACAGGTGGATGGAAAGAGAGACAGACAGATGGAAAGGGACAGGTAGATGGACAGACGGATGGAGAGAGAGGGATGGATGCACGGATGGATGATGGTGAATGGACAGAAGGATGGATGAATGGAGAGCTATGTGGATGATGGGTGGGTGGGAGGGTGGGTGGGGGGAGAGATACATGAATGGGCAGATGACTGCATGAGAGGGGCCTCAGGAAAGACCCAAGTGCAAGGGCCAAGGGGCCACCTTGTGTTTGGTTGCTGAAGCTTCT
Organism: Proteles cristata cristata; assembly: GCA_017311185.1. Classification (NCBI taxonomy): domain Eukaryota; kingdom Metazoa; phylum Chordata; class Mammalia; order Carnivora; family Hyaenidae; genus Proteles; species Proteles cristata. The sequence continues at coordinate 784,324 of JAESUZ010001000.1, forward strand.
GTTGCACTGAGACTTGGTGTCTTGCAGAGAGAGGGGAACTGGCCCAGAATTCAAGATCTTGGCGGTCATGCATGTGCGACCTTGGACAAGCCTCCCTTCTCCATGTCACTGCCCCTGCACGATGGGGGACGGGCCTCCCTGCCCTGCCAGCTGTGCTGGCCTGTCTCAAGGCTCAAGGGAGATGGCAAAGCAGAAATGACCTGGAACACGATAAGGCGCATTGTTCCCCTGTAGACAGTCTATGCGTACAGGCAGATCCAGCCAAAGTGGAGTGGTGTAGACATGTGGGATTGTGCACTTGGCTTTCTTTCCCCCCTTCCGGTTCTTTTAAGACAGTCATGATGTTATTATTTATAACAGAAGTAAAATTGTAAGCATCTCAAGTACTTACAAGTAGAAGCTTTTATTACGCTGACCCAAAAAAAATGGTTCTCTGGCACCGGAGCAGAGACCTGGAGCCTATGGGAACAGGGGAGGCAGAGCGGAGGGGTGGGGAGCAGAGAACGCCCTGTAGGGGGAGTGCCTCTGAGCTGGGCCAAAGTGCCCAGGGGCCGAGCCTTTGGGAGGGCGCAGATTCCTACTGTCCTAGGTCAGTTAGACCACCTAGAAAGTCTACATACAAATGCTCAGTTTGTTTGGGAGGCGTGGCCTCAGCTTCCTCGAGCCGGTAGGGCGCCCCCTGCAGACCGTAGATGTTTGCCAGGAGGGCACATTTGACTATTCCTGGGCCTTGTTTGGTTCGGTGAGCGCAGGTGGCTACTAACAACTGTCATTACGCACCCACACTTGGGAAGAGCTCACGCCGCCCAAGCACCGCCAGGCAGCATCTGCAAAGCTGGGGGGACCCACCCAGAGCCTTGTTCAGTCCCCGTCGTTTTTCTAAACGAGAAAGGAGAGTGGGGGCCACAGGGTGGGTTCATGAAGCATCTACGGTGTGCCAGGCGCTGAGCCAGGTCCTGGGGGACCTGCCTTGGAGAAGCAGACATTGTCCCTCCCTTTCAGGACACCGAGGGTGTGTGTGACCAGGCACCCCAAGGAGGAGGAGGGTGACCCGACGCAGGAGGGGCGGGGTGATGTTGGGTGGACTCTTGCTGGACTAGGAACCGTGTGGGGAAGGGCATGGAGAGCGCGCCGCCTCGAGGCATCCCAGAAATGCTGATGGACCAGGCAGGGCCGTGCCTTGTAGGGCTGCAGAGGCTGCCTAGGAGCCCTGCCTTTATCCCGAGGACTGTGGGAAGGGCCCGATGCCAGCGGGCAGAGGCTGCCCTTCTGGATTCATAACTTCAAAAGCAGAACTTGGGCCATTTCTCTGTCATGGGGGATGGGCAGCCATGGCCGGCGGGTGCCTCTGGGCTCTGAGGACACGGCCCCCATTCTCTCTGAATACGGAGGCCCGGCTGCCTCCGCCTCCACCCCCAGCGGTACAGAACAATTTCCTCGCCCTGGGCAGGGAGGCAGATGACCTCATTGGACTGTTTCCATCTCTCGCTTTCATAGAGAAATTACAATTTATAATTGGATGAAATCGCGCGACTGTAATAGCAATAAGAACCCGCGCCGTAGCCCGGCAGTCACCCCTCATGCAAGGACTGTCCTCATCTTCCCTCCCGTCCCCCCCTCCCTGGCCCTGAGCTTGGAGGGACGCCCCCCCCCCCACCGCTCGCACCCCAGGCATTTAGCAGGTGCTGGCCATGCAGGATCTGTGGGGCTTGCTGGTTCTGCAGCCTCCTTCCTCTCGGGGAGGCTTGTCCCAAGGCCCCCCACTTACCCGGCCAATCGTCAGCCCCTACCTGCGCTCCACCTGGACCGTACCCACCCCTCATCCCACACACGCACCCCTGCCAGGCTGGGCGGCGCGTTCCACCCTCAGGCTGTGCTCTGGGGTTGTTGAAACATACGCCCTAAATACCTCTGGTTTTATTTGTAACGGCTTCAGACAACAAGCCTTCCTCAAATCGGCCACCTTCGGCCCGACAAGAGTGCCCAGATGCAGCTGAGCCCATCTGGATCTGATTTCAAACCGGAGCTAACCCTCTCAGATGTGTAATAAAAGCCCTTTTCCAAAGAGGGGCTCCTGCAGGGGGAACACGGAGGCCGGGGCACCGCAGGGCTGCAGGGCGCCACGCTAATGAGTGAGAGGCGATCGGAGGGCTCGGGTTTGGTTTGGGTTCTGAGGAACAGCCAGCCCTGCCCCCCAGGTCTCTGCGGAAAGGGGATATGGCCTCGGAGGGCACTGGGGGTGTGGAGGCCTGACCCCCTGGCCTAGGAAGCAGGAGGCCAGGGACCCTGGGACCCAACTTCTCCACATCCTTGATGCTCCTGCTTCCCAAGGTGGTGGTGGGGAGGGAAGGCAGCCATTCTTCTAGAAGCCGAGGCCGAGGTGGCCCGGCTGGATCCTTTGAATGACATTTAGCAAGAAGAGCAGGTGCTGGGGGAAGCGGAGCCAGCTCGGGGCCGTGCAGGCAGCCCCTGCATGGCCAGGAGCCCTCAGAATTTCATGGTTCTCTCTCCCGATCCTTCCGCCCCCCAGGAAAAGGAGACCGGGAAGCTTTGAGGAAGGTGATCCCAGTGGCCCCCTGTTCGTTATCTGGATTGGGGAAGAGAAAGGAGATGGGGGAAAAGCATCCCAGCCCCCTCCCGGCCTCACTGGAATGTGATGCTCTGGAAAGCAGGTTCCAGAAAGATGGGAGGAGAGGAGACTGCAGCCCAGGCTGCCTGTCCCTGTGCGGCTCCTAATTTCCTTGGGCTTAATCGCTTGTATTGTTTTTTGGCAGGTGAGGAGGCAGGGAGTGGGTGAGAAGGACTCCCTTTTGGACAGACAAGACCAGGGGGCGAAGCGGGAATAACTGCCCCCCCACCCCCCGCCAGCCTCCTGAGCAAGAAAACCTTCTCTACAAACCGGAGAAGCGAAGCAGGACTGAGCGCCCACGGCAGCCCCCCTCCCCACCCAAACATCTTTCCAAAGGGAAGCATGTGGGGCCTGACAGCTCAGCGGCGCATGTCAGCAGCTCCAGCCCCACGGTGAACATCTGAACTCCTCAGCGGGGTAATGGACCCCCTCCTTCCCCCCCGGAGACACAGCCTGAGTGGCAGGAATACCGATCCTTTCGAGAGTGGCTCCCTCTCAGCTCTGTCACGCAAGAACGCTCTCTGCACCGGAGCCCATTCTGCCAAGTGACTTAAAGGGATTAAAAAAAAAAAAAAAAAAACTTGGTGAAGAAAAGGGGGTAAAAGCCACGCGGAAGCTTTTTAGAGGAGGTGGCGGCCACAGACAAAAAGGCAAAAGTTGAAAGAAGACAGCGAGAGGCCACCTCCGCGGGATGGACGCCAGGCTATAGGGCATGCCTGGGGAGCAGGGGCGCAGAACACCCTCAGGCTGCACACGGGGGTGCTGGGGCTGCAGCGGGGGGGGGGGGAACCTCTGCAGACCCCTCATGCACGCCCCTCCCTCCGGGGGGGAGAGGCCGGCGGTGCCTGAAGCCTAGGGGACAGAGGACACTGCTCCAGACCCGAAGCCACGTCTGAGCACAAAGAGCCCAGCAGCGCACAGGGTGTCCTCCCTGCTCCCCGGGGCGCCCCTAGCTCCACGCAGCACCCCAAGTCTGTGGCCCACACCTGACTGCCAGGGCCGTGGGGCCAGAATGTGAGTGTGTCCGGGCCCAGCGCAGCCGGAAACATCCAGCTCAGAGACCCCAGGCAGACCCAGCAGGCTGCGGGCTGCAGCTGAGCAGGTAAGGCGCGTGCGGATGGGCTCTGGGCGGCCCAGGAAGGCCCAGCGGCTCCTTGGGCCCAGAGAAGGCAGAGCGCCGGTGACAGCTGGGGCCTGCTGCTTCCCGGCTGGGTTGCACTGGGGCATCACAGGGCCCCCCAGGTCTGCAGCTCCAGTGCGCCCGCCCCGCACATACAGTTCAGGCAGCCAATAGGGTCCGCTTGCCTGGGGAGGGGTCTTTCGCCACCCAGTGGCCTGTGCTCTACTCCAGGGGGGGTGGACCCAGGGTATAAGGTCATGGCCCTTCCTGGAGTAAACTGCGGGGCCGGCTGCTCCAGCGGAGGGCGGGTGGGGGCGGGGGTGGGGAGGTCTTACTTTGAGCCCCTCTGAGTTGTGCCCACAGGGGGCAGCAGTGAGGCCTTGGGGGGAGGGAGGCAGGACTTTTGGTGACCTAGGCCACTGGCCGTGGCACCTACTGCCCTCCAGCTGGAGGGGGGTCCTTCCATCCAGGTCTGCCACTGCCCTGGACAGAGGGACCGAGGATGGGGCTGACCCAAAGCCACCACCCCGGACTCTGCACCCACTGGCCCTTGGGCATCGCTGCTCTCTGGCTTCCGGCCCAGCCCCTCTGTGGGTGAGAGTGGCTTGCTGGGGGCCCAGGGATAGGCAGGGCGTGGCCCAAGATCACACAGCAGGTCGGAGGGCTCCTCCCCTTCACTCCCCCTGAACATCCAAGCTTGTCAGGTGGGGAGCTGGGTCCTACCTTGGAGGGCGGGGCCCACTCTCCAGGGCTCCCCAGAGGCCAGGAGGGAGGGCTTGTGCCTCCCCAAACACAAATCCCAGGCAACTTCTAGCAGCGGCGCCCAGGGCAGGGCAGGGAAGCCCCAATTCATTACCAAGATGGAAAATGACACTTCTCTGCACGCTTCCCCAGGAGAGGGGCTGATTTATGACTGCGCCAGGGCCCGGGACATTCGTCAGCGCCGCGCGACGCGCACGCCGTCTGCGGGGGCATTAATAGCCGTGTTATTAGCCACCGGCGTGAAAGATGCCCTGCGGATCGGCTATTTGCTGTTATTTATTATAAAGGCGCGCCAGCCCGGCAGCGGGCCGACAGGCGTCACGATCGCTGGGAGCCCGAGCTCGCCCCTGCCCACCTGGCCTCCCCTCCCCCACCCCTACCGCATGTCCCCCACTGCCCGGCCATTTGTCCCTATTCACCTGCCAGCCCCTAGGAGGGGTTGGGGGCAGTTCCTGGGGCCCCAAGCCTGTGCCCCAAATATTGATGGAGACTCTGCTCAGCGCCGGGCCCTGCTTCTAGTGAGCTGTGGGACTTCCTTGCATCCCAGGGCAGAAAGGCAAAGAGAGACAAGCTGGGCTGTGGGGCCGGGTGGACACGGGTTGGCGCCCCATCCCTCCTGTTGTGAGCAGTGTGACCCCAGGCACATCCCTCCCGCTCCTGGAATGTGCTCCCCTTTTGTGCTCTGGGAGCTCAGGCTCTGCAGGGCAGGGGCCAGCTGGGAGGGGAGAGGAGGGGAGGTCACGAAGGACCCAGCATGCAGCAGGCGCTCCACCTTGCCAGCTACTGCCACTAACAGGCCCTTAGGGCTAGAAGGGTCCGCAGACCTGCCAGTAGGGGGAGCCGCCCCCGTGAGCCCCTGTGTTCGACCCTGGGCACCATCAGCCTCCCTGTGCCAGTCTGGGAAGGCATTTGAGAGTTCAGAGCCAAGGCTGGAGGAAGAGGGCAGGGGGAGGAGTGGCCGCGGCCGCCGGGGGTTATCTTTCAGCCCTGGACCAATCCCTTGCGCTCTCTGGGCCTCAGTTTTTCCTCCTTGGCGAAAGGCAGGTCATTTCCAAAGTCCTGTACCTCCCCGATTCCAGGGTCCTGAGGGCAGGGACCACCCTGTGCATCTCTGTGGGGTGCGAGGAGAGAGGCCAACTTAAGAAGGTGAGGCCGTAGGGCGCCTGGGTGGCTTAGTCAGTTAAGCGTCCGACTTTCGCTTAGGTCATGATCTCGCGGTTCGTGGGTTTGGGCCCCGCGTCGGGCTCAGTGCTGACTGCCGGCTCAGAGCCTGGAGCCTATTTCAGAGTTTGTGTCTCCCTCTCTCTGACCCTCCCCTGTTCACGCTGTCTCTCTCTCTCTCTCTCCTAGAAATAAATAAAAATATTAAAAAAAAAAAGAAAAAAAAAGAAGGTGAGGCCGGCCTCTGCTGCCTGGAGGGCAGATCCACAGTTGGGGTCAGGGGTCTTCCTCAGGTTTCTCTCTCTGGGGCTGGGGTGGTCCCCGCTGGGCAATTGAGAGGGCAGGTAAGGACAGTGAGTCCAGGGCCTGGGTTTGTGTCTGGCTCCTCCACCACTGACGGCACGATTCAGACCAGTCAGTCCCGCCTCCTCTCTGGGCTGTCGTGCTGAGGGCACCTGAGTCATAATCACCTCCTGGGGTGGGGCTGGAGAGGGGCCAGCCTCTGCCTCTTCTCTCCCACTGCCTGTTTCTAGGTTTCAGATTGTGGGGCCTCCCTTTTGGCTTCTTCATGCATTGGTTCGTTCAGCAGATGTGTAGGAGCATTCCCATGCCAGGCTCTGTACTAGGCTGGTGAACAGGGCGGAGCTACCCTGGGTCATAGGTGTTCCCGTTCTAACGGGAAGGGCTGGATAATCAATTCATGATCAATAAACAGGAGGGTCTGCCCGGCCAGGACTGGCGTGTGGGGGATGCCACACAGCTCTCCACCCCCAGCCAGCCCCCAGCCATTGCTTTAGTACCAATAAGCATCGCCATACGCAGCCTCTTCCTTTCTGGCCCTGGCAGCCAGGATCCCACTGGCTACTTAGAAGTCCAGCAGCGCTGACCCTACAAAACCCCAGGGGGTCCCTGCCTATTCTCGGGGGCTGGTACCAGCGCTCCCACTGCTGCCCTCTCTCTTCCTTCCTCCTGACCGCCCAGAAAAAAGGCTCTCGAGCCCCTCTTCAACCTTCTGAAACTCCCCTTCCATCCCTTTTTTCCTTCCCCAAAGGAATTAAGCCTCCATCCTGGCAGCTTGACTAAAAATGCACACAGACAGACAGAAATATCAGGTGCAGGAATATCTTATTAAATAATGCGGGGAGAGTGAGAGAAACAAAATTACATGTGTCTCCTTTCATCCCCCACTCCCTCCCGGCCCTGAATAGTTTAATATCGAACACTGTTATCAATATAATTAACCTCCTAAGACACAATTTTAAAGTCTTGTTTTTGAAAGGGATTTGCATTCTCTGAAGTTCAGGACATCCCGCTGCCCGGCACCGCCCAGACGGCCCACGCGGGGAGGTGAACTCGAGGTACATTTTTAGTGGATTTGCATACCTGTCTGCAATTACCGCCAGTGGTAACCGCTGATGCATAATGCATGCAGCATGAAATTAGAAAAATAATTAACTTTAGGTTTTAAAAGAATCCCCTACCCCCCCCACCCTCCCTCCCCTTCCACTACGAGTTCTCGATGGCACCACTGGGTATGAACAAGAGCAGAGTCGTGCAGGGCTGGGCTGGGAAGGCCTTGAGGGTCACGGTGGCCAGCCCCCTGCTGGAAGGAGGTACCTCCAGTGGGCTCAGACTGGCCTGAGCCTCAACAAGGGCTTGGAAAAGGCCTGCTCACCCAGAGGTCTCAGGGATCCCCACCCCCCCGGCCTGCAGTTTACATCTAGACCTGCAGGGAGGTACTGCCTGCTACTAAGAACAGCAAAGGGTCGGGGTGCCTGGGTGGCTCAGTTGGTTGGGCATCCGACTACAGCTCAGGACATAGTCTCATGGTCCGTGAGTTCAAGCCCCGCATCGGGCTCTGTGCTGACAGCTCAGAGCCTGGAGCCTGCTTCGGATTCTCTGTCTCCCTCTCTCACTGCCCCTCCCCTGCTCATGCTCTGTCTCTCTTGCTCTCAAAAATAAATAAACATTAAAAAAAAAAACCAGCAAGGGGGTCCCCAAAGGTTCCCCTGTTCTGGATGGAACTTTGCATCAGGCCCTCTGCTCAGGCTTGTCGACAACCGTAGCTACCCTCACAGGATCCAGGGAAGTGGATGACTTAGCCTCCCATCTTACAGAGGAAGGCCTGAGACCTGAGGCCACCCTCAATAGGTGGGGCAGCTAGACTGAGCTCAGGCGAGCCCCCTGGGCTATGTGCCTTACAGGGGTGGGGGTGGGGGTATCGTGGAGATGGGGGGAACTCTTCCCAGGCCTCACTGAGCTCCAGGAAGCAGAGGCCAGCCCCCTGCCCCATGGCCCTCCTCCTTCCGTCTGTAGTTTAGCTAGAGAGGTAATACTGGCCGGCGGGGAAGAAAGTGAGGGGGGGGGTGCCCTCATTAATGTAAACAAAGGTTTGCGGAGGACTCACCACAGGTATGGAGGTGATCTTGCCTTGGTGAAGCTCCCTGCCTGGTAGGGGTGGATCATGGCTCCTTTTGGGGCCAGGGTCCCCTGTCTCTCCCCTGCTGGGCTGAGAAGCTGCTTCCACCCCTCGTCTGCACCGCACATCTTGCTCCAGCCTCCGGCCCTGCTTTCCAATTAGGACGTGAGGGCCTGACAAGGTTTAGGGAAAACACAATGAACTCTCATTGCTGAAGAGAAGGACCGGAAAGGGAGAAGGGGGGGCTCCCTGGCCACCCCCCCCCCCCGGTTTCTGCAGCTCGGCTGAGACAGACGGACAGCTGCCCTGAGTGGGTCATAGCAGCTCCCTGGGGTCCCTCCCCGGGACAGGGTGGAGCAGCTCTTCCTCCTAAAGCCACCGGTCCTGGGCCAGGCCCTCCAAACAACCCTCTCTTGTCATCTTCCCGGGACAGTGGGCTTCTCAGCAGCGTGTCACAGGCGAGGAAGCTGAGGCCCAGAGAGGTGTCACTGCAGGTCACAGTTGGGAGCTGGTGAGGCCAGGTTCCAACCTCGCTTTGTTGTCCCTGATTCTGGTTCCCATGCCTCCTTCTTGGGGTCAGCACCATCTGGAATTTTCTGATTCCTCAAGTCGGGGCTGAGACTGTGCCTGGCCCTTCGGGAGACCCAGCCACATGAGCTGCCTCCACTGGTGAACAGGAAGGCAGGCCAGGGCTCAGGGGCAGGAGGCGGCCTGCCCTGCCTTCCCACTCCTTGCCTGGGACCCCCAGCTCTTTCCGGAAACACGCTCACACCTAACTGTGCCTTCCGCGACCTGCAGTGGTGGACGCCATCTCCTAGCCAGCATGCCGGGGCCTGGCTGGGCCTTGTGTCCTGCGGCTGCCCTCACTGCAGCCCTCCCTCCCAAGTGAACCCCCCAGAAGTCCCCGGGCCTCCAGGAGCTCAGCTTGATGGGACTTGGGGAAGACACCAGGTGAGGGGTTCCATCCAGTTGGCAGAAAAATATCACCCACCAGTGAAGTGGTTGTGAGCAAAGCCAACACGGGGTCAGCCTTGCAGAGGCTTCTGGGAAAAGCTTCCTGGGGGTGGGGGGTGGGGCTCTAAGCTGAGGTCTTGGGGAGGAGTAGGAGCTGGCCCAGCCTGGCATGAGCAGCGCGGGGAGGGTGTTGGTGTCCGAGGCTCAGGAACAGCACGGAGTAAAGCCCCAGAGCAAGTCTGAGGGAGGCCAGGGCCTTTAAGAACCAGGGGCCGGGGTGCATCTCAGAGTTCCAGGGGAGACCAAGGCAAGAGCTGAGCTATGAACCCCACCGACTACTCACACACACACCCCCGCCCCGGGCCTGGACTGCTCCCCGTGAGAGAGAGGCTGGAGCAGCCTGGGGTCACATAGGAGGGTCCTGGCGTTGCTGGGCCAGCTCTGTGTGGCCCAGGCTGTAGCTTGGGGCATGGGGCTGAGGGTGCACAGTTTGAGGTAGAGGGGACCCAGCATCATGGTGATTGACAAGGGTCTCTGTCACGAGGCAGCTGGGCTCCAGGCTCCCAGTCTACCCTGGAGGCACGGCAGGGGCAGTGGGGTGAAGAAGGGGTCCCTGGAAAGCAGAGGAAAGAGACAAGCAGGTAACACAGAACCTAGACAGGTGTGCCTGGGGGCAGTCAGAGAACTGCAGCAGCTTTTATGCCTCACGCATCGGGTATGTACGGGTCGCATTCACGAGGGTAACTGCGCACGTATTTTCTCATTGAACCCTCAGCAGTAACTGAGAACCCCTGGAAGGGGGACTATTATGATCGCATTTATAGATGAGGAAATTGAAGCTCAGAGAGGGTGAGTGGCTTGCCTAAGGTCACCTAGTGGCAGAGGCAGGGCTCGAGCCCAGGTTCCTCTGCGGTGGAAGACGGTAGGAGCTAGTGGCTGATGGAGAACGCCAAGAAGGACGTTCCAGGTGCCCCCTTGGCTACCGGGGGTCTGTATCTCTCCAGTCTGAGCCACCTCCCTGCTCCCTTCCCAGAGAAGGATCCTGCTGTCGGTCACAGAGGTGGCAAGTCATAACTCACGTTGTGCCAAAGTCTGCAGAGTCGGTACAAGTGACCCCGTAAAAGACGGGCAGTTTACCGGGTTTAATTTGATGGCCCCATAAACCATCAGACACACAACAAAGGAATAAAAAGGCCACCTGGCACCCAAGGCAATTAGGCTCCTCCAGCAAGGCGCCTCTTCGTCCCCACCCTCAGGGCCCCAGGCCCCGCCCTGCTTTGCAGCCTTGGGGAAGGGGCGGTGGGGGAAGCTGGAGCCAAGATGGATGAGCCCCGCAGACAGGGGAAGGGAAAGGCCTTGGGTTCCTGCCTCCCAAATGCTTCTTGGTTATCCATCAGGCATCTCTGAAAGGTGCAATTTAGACTCTATTATGATGCCAGGGCCTCTGGAAGCTGAGGGCTGTGGCCATGAGCTGAGCGGGGACCGGAAACTGATGTCTGTGCCAGAGAATGTGGTGGCTGGCCTTGGCTTTGGCCTTAACAAGTCCGCCCCTTGCTCAGGGCACTGCCCCAAAGCGGCCAGGCCCGGGAGCCACCCGCAGATGACAGACCAGGGAAAGTGTGTCTCCTCTAGCCAGATGCTGGGGGGACAGAGGGACTCAGATGTGACCTCTGAGACCAAGGCAAGGTGGGCTTTGAGTAGGTGGGAGCCTTCCTGTCCCCAGCACCTGCCCGAGCCCTGCCTCTTTGCTCCTAGGCATCTCGAGACAGGATACCCAGGCTCCATGACCTTCATGTGTATGTGATAGGCTGGTACAGGTTCAAACACGTGTTTGTGAAGGGGGTTGGGTGAGACCTGGCTGGTTAGTCCCCCTCGTGCCTGGGTTTATCCCTGTCCTCTGAAGGCCAGCACGTCCAAGGTCTATGCAGCAGCTCGGTTTCAAGCCTGTGCTCTGTACGGTTTGGGCCAGTGCCTTCCTCCGTCCTGGATCTAACAGGAGGTGAGGGAATGTGGTCGGACAAGGGCCAGGCAGAGAGGGATGCCCACGCTCCGGGTGGACTTTCCAGGATGCCTCTCGCTGACACCGAGGGAAGGGGGGCTGGCCAGCACGGTGCAGGGCTCCAGAGGGGGTAAGAGGAGGGGAGTGGGCCAGGGCAGCCGCGTCAGGGAAACAAAGATGATCGACAAATCCCCCAAGAGCAAGCTTAAGCGCAGGAAGCAAAGACCGACTCCAAGTCCAGAGGGGCGGGGCTGTGAGTGGGCTCTGGACGGGGCTGGGCAACGCGCTTCAAGGAACAGACAGGAATAAGCAGGCAAGTGGGTGCTCATAGAAGGGGGCTTACGCTGACTTCAGGAGCCCAGAGTGTTGGACAGGGTCTCATCAGTCCCCCTTCGTCCCAGTTTTCCAAGGGGTCCTGTCCCTTCTGGCTCCACGTACAGACCCCATGCACCCTTCCCCTTTGCCCTCACTTGCTTTTAGCCAGCTGCCCTCCGCCGGCCCTTGACCTGCCTCGGGTCCACCTGATGGACAAAACTTCATGCTGCTAACAGGGCCTGAGCAGGCTTGTGCGTTAGCCATGGGCAAAGCCTGAGCTTGCTGCAGAGGACCTCGGAGCTGCCGAGGTGCCCTGTCAAAAGGCCCCTATAAATGCAAATGGGGGGCATGAGTGGGTAGGGGTGAGGCATTCCCACCTAGCTCAGCACCTCGGGTGATCACTGATGCCAAGCCACACCAGGCCTACACAGCCCCTGGTCCTTGCCCATGAGCACGGGACATTAAAGCACTAGCCACCCAGCAGTACAACCCGCAGCCCCCAGAGAAGGGCACGACACGAAGCACCACAAGCCCAGTGGCCCGGGTTCTGGCCCGGGCTCCCCCTTACCGCTTCTCAAGTGGTCTTGAGTGCGCTAACTTCTGTGAGCTTGACTTTTCTCTTCTGTTCAGTGGGACTAAGAAGGGGCATTGACCTCAGGTGGGAGGGTTAAGTGACTTAAATATTCCTAAAGCTCTAGGAGAGGTCTTTACTCTGCTGTCCCGCCAGAATGGCATCCCAAGTGGCTGGAACGCCGGCTGGCACATAGGGGGGCTCCCTAAAGATCTGTTGGATGGCTGGATGGACAAGTGGGTGGGTGGACACACAGATGGAGCAGAGGGAGGCTCTGTCTGCTAGGAAGACTTAGCAGGGGAGGGGACGTAGGTCCTGAAGGGGTGAAGAGGAGCCTGCTAGATGGATTGGAGCAGTCCCGGGAATGGAGAGGGACGGACAAAGGGAGAGCTTGGCCTGGCTGAGAAATGGAGCTGTTCAGTCCCTGGGGCCCGAGAGTGAGGCTCCCCACTGACTCATTCGGCGAGCAGAGTCCTGATCCACCCTGGATGCCAGGCTGGACCGGCTTCAGGCTGGAGCCGCAGCTCATACTCCGAGAGGCAGGGATCGGGTCCTGCCGTCGAAAGGCCTTCGTGAACCTAAAGGCACACGGCAGACCTTGGCCAGCTACATGAAGACACCTTCCCAACTGGGGTTGAAAGATAATTTCTCTTTAATTGATTTTTTTTTTTACTATGAACAGTCAAACAACATGAGAAAAATCTATGCTGCAATTTTTCCATTTGTGAAAACCTAAATTACACCTCGCAGCCAGCTGCTTCAGCATGGACCCCTCCTTTTTTTATTTGTGTCATTTCTTTAAATGCAAGAAAACACATTTATGGATATATATATGTATGTATGTATGTATATATCTGAAAGTTGCATGATTTGGGAAGGGGGCAAGATGTGGAATAATTTTCCCACACAACATGGAATGCAGAGCTAGGGAGGACACCTCTGATAAAAAGAGTTTTCTGTAAATACACAAGAAAGTGATTCCGTTGACACCTCATATCCTGTCTATAAAATGCATGAGTGACAAACAAGACGTGTTGTTTTAATACCAGACTATGAAGTTCCTTGCTCTCCATCGCTCACCAGTGGCTAATGCTGGCAGCTTCTTTTTTTGTAGGTTCTACTGACAACCCCCCCCCACCACCACCTTTTGAGCTCACAGGCCTCACAGCAACGAGCTTCTCCTTCAGACCCTGGGTACGAGCCAGATAGGGATGCGAGTTTCCGTTCCAGTGAGAAATAGCGGCTCTGAATCCATAAAACACGCCTTAAATCCATCCCATCAGCATTGACCAGCCACTTTTAGCATTAGCCATAAAGACTGGCTTAGTGTGAAGTCTTGAAAGAAGAATCAGAAACTGCGGAATCTCACTAAATTAACCTCACCCGCAGCTTGAAGTCACCGTCCGGGAGGCCCAAGACCGCGGCCGCCTGATTCACAGACATCTTTGCTCCCGATGAGATTTAACATGAGCCAGATGTCGTTAGAGCCCGACCTCAGCCCGAGGGCTCACCTGTGATGTCACCTCAGGACACAAAGGGCTGCGGGGCGTGCGCCTCGAGGCCTGACCTCTGCCCTGCGGCGACCCCTCGGCAGCCGGCGGGTGGGCACCGCGACTTGCTCTCACCTCGCATGTCTTATGCTCCTTGCAGGTGTCGCGGCTCCAGATCAGGCGGGGCCCGGCTTCCCCCAGCCGTCCACCATGGTGGCGGCACATCCCGCCGCCCCTGCCGCCGCCGCCCCTGCCGCCACTGTCACAGCCACCGTCGTGATGACCACGGCCGCCATGGACCTGCGGGACTGGCTCTTCCTCTGCTACGGGCTCATCGCCTTCCTGACGGAGGTCATCGACAGCACCACCTGCCCTTCGGTGTGCCGCTGCGACAACGGCTTCATCTACTGCAACGACCGGGGACTCACCTCCATCCCCACCGACATCCCCGACGACGCCACCACCCTCTACCTGCAGAACAACCAGATCAGCAATGCCGGCATCCCCCAGGACCTCAAGACCAAGGTCAACGTGCAGGTCATCTACTTGTACGAGAATGCCCTGGACGAGTTCCCCGTCAACCTGCCCCGCTCCCTGCGGGAGCTCCACCTCCAGGACAACAACGTGCGCGCCATCGCCAGGGACTCGCTGGCCCGCATCCCGCTGCTCGAGAAGCTGCACCTGGACGACAACTCCGTGTCCACCGTCAGCATCGAAGAGGACGCCTTCGCCGACAGCAAGCAGCTCAAGCTGCTCTTCCTGAGCCGGAACCACCTGAGCAGCATTCCTTCGGGGCTGCCGCGCACGCTCGAGGAGCTGCGGCTGGACGACAACCGCATCTCCACCATCCCGCTGCACGCCTTCAAGGGCCTCAACAGCCTCCGGCGCCTGGTACTCGACGGCAACCTGCTGGCCAACCAGCGCATCGCCGACGACACCTTCAGCCGCCTTCAGAACCTCACCGAGCTCTCGCTCGTGCGCAACTCCCTGGCCGCGCCCCCACTCAACCTGCCCAGCGCCCACCTGCAGAAGCTCTACCTACAGGACAACGCCATCAGCCACATCCCCTACAACACGCTGGCCAAGATGCGCGAGCTGGAGCGCCTGGACCTGTCCAACAACAACCTGACCACGCTGCCCCGTGGCCTGTTCGACGACCTGGAGAGCCTGGCCCAGCTGCTCCTCCGCAACAACCCCTGGTTCTGCGGCTGTAACCTCATGTGGCTGCGGGACTGGGTGAAGGCACGGGCGGCCGTGGTCAACGTGCGCGGCCTCATGTGCCAGGGCCCCGAGAAGGTCCGGGGCATGGCCATCAAGGACATCACCAGCGAGATGGACGAGTGCTTCGAGACGGGGGCGCAGGGCGGCGCGGTGCATGCTGCAGCCAAGACCACGGCCGGCAACCACGCCTCCGCCACCACACCCCAGGGCTCACTCTTCACCCTCAAGGCCAAGAGGCCCGGGCTGCGCCTCCCCGACTCCAGCCTCGACTACCCCATGGCCACGGGCGACGGCGCCAAGACCCTGGTCATCCACGTGAAGCCCCTGACGGCGGACTCCATCCGTATCACGTGGAAGGCCACGCTGCCCGCCTCCTCCTTCCGCCTGAGCTGGCTGCGCCTGGGCCACAGCCCAGCCGTGGGCTCCATCACGGAGACGCTGGTGCAGGGGGACAAGACGGAGTACCTGCTCACGGCTCTGGAGCCCAAGTCCACCTATATCATCTGCATGGTCACCATGGAGACCGGCAACACCTACGTGGCTGACGAGACGCCCGTGTGCGCCAAGGCGGAGACGGCAGACAGCTATGGCCCCACCACCACGTTTAACCAGGAGCAGAACGCAGACCCCATGGCGGGCCTGCCCCTGGCGGGCATCATCGGTGGGGCCGTGGCCCTCGTCTTCCTCTTCCTGGTCCTGGGGGCCATCTGCTGGTACGTGCACCGGGCCGGGGAGCTGCTGACCCGGGATCGGGCCTACAATCGGGGCAGCCGCAAAAAGGATGACTATATGGAATCGGGGACCAAGAAGGATAACTCGATCCTGGAGATCCGAGGTCCCGGGCTGCAGATGCTGCCCATCAACCCTTACCGCGCCAAAGAGGAGTATGTGGTCCACACCATCTTCCCCTCCAACGGCAGCAGCCTCTGCAAGGGCACACACACCATCGGCTACGGCACGACGCGGGGCTACCGGGACGGTGGCATCCCCGACATAGACTATACCTACACATGATGCCGGCCGCCCGGGCCGCCCCCACCCCAGCTTCCGCCTCCTCCTGGCCCGGTGACGACGTGGCCTTGCCCCAGCCTGCTGCCATCCCGTAGCGCAAGGAAGAGAAATTCCCTGATGACTTTCCCAGCGGAAAGCAAAGTTTGGAAGAAGGGTTGACAATTTTTGAGAACACGACAGTGGGGAAAAAAAATTTTTTTTCTCTAAAGAATAGAAGGTAGGAGGGGGATTTGACGTTTGTGAAGACATAATTTATACCAAGTTATGCCAGTTGCGGAGGGAAGGACTAAAAATAATATTGCAGGCAGGGTTGGGTCAGGTGTTTTGTTTTGTTTTTCTTTTTCTTTTCCTGAACTGGAAAGATACTACACAGCGTCTGTGTGCGCCTCGTGCTCTGTTCGGGGCCGTCACAAAAGAGCCGTCAGAGAGAACGGCCAACATGCAGGGCCCCCACGCAGCCCTCGCTGCCGGCTGCTCGCTGGGGAGGACGGCGTGACGGGAGGTTTTCAGGCTCCTCACAAAGGAGAGGGGGGGAAGGAAAGATCTTTTTTTTCGCTATGGAGATACTGTCCTGAAGCCTCTCCCCCGGGTTCTTTCCGTACCATTTCCCTCGCAGGTTTGCAGAAAGAGCACGTCTTTTGCTGCATTCTTTGAACAACGGTGTAGTCGATTAAAAAGCAAACTTCTCTTTTTCCTATCCCGAAACCCCTTCGGTTCCGTGCATCACAGCCCGTGGAAACCCCACGGGGGCGGGGTTCCCAGCCACCCGGAGGTGCACCCATCTACCTGTCTATCTCTATGTCGTGTCTCTAAGTACAGGTGGGTAGACAGAGCCACACATACGGTCCTTACTTCTTGGGTCAGTTCGTACAATTTCCGGAGACGATAGAGTCACAAAAATGTTGTTCTCGCCTAGAAATCACTGAGTAAGTAGACGGAGCGTGGGGGGGCGGGGCAATGCTGTTCCTAAAGGTGGAGGTGTGTCTGTCCTGGTCGGGTGGCTTGGGAGACCCCGGCAAGGGGTGCTCTGGGTGCGATCCTATCTCAGGTTGGCCAGAGCCGGGCCGCACTCCTTTCTGATGCAGAGAAACACTTTCTCTGACTGCCAGTGTCCTTGTCTCTGTCTCTCTGTCCCCGCCACCCCCCCAGCACACAGATACAGTCACCTCAACAGCGACTCTCTGTTTTCTCTGTGCTCCGTGCTTCCTCCCGGGACAGGTAATTGGCGCGGGGACTTTTTCTTTTCTTTTATCAGCTGATTAGCCCTAATGGTTTCCATGGCTGCTCACACGAGGCCCAGAAAAAGACATGAAAATTCTCAGAAGAGCCCTGGGAGACAGCAACCCCCACTCCCACCCCACCCCTGCTGAACGCAGAACACTCAGCACTCAGCACCCACCCCTGGCACCCTGCTCCGAGGGAAGAGGGAAAACCGGAGCTCTGGAGGGGCCAGCAACAGAAGGGCACTGACCGGGGGCCCTCGGAAGAATTCGGGTTTTCTTTCCTCCCTCTGGAACGTGAGTTGCCACCGTTGATCAACATGGCATTGCGGATTTGGTGAGCCGTGAGAGAAAGATGATAATGAAATAATGGCAGCAGATCTGGAAAGGTGGGTGGGGCGGTCCCTGGCCTCCTGCCGCGCTCCTTACCCCCCCACCCCCGGCACCCAGGGAGCCTGGGTCACCCCCTGTCAACAGGCCACGTGTGCTGTGCCGCGGAAGAGCGATGTCAAAGCAGAGGCACTGGTCCGAGGTCAGGGGGGATGAGAAAGTGTCCAGCTCTGGGCGGTGGCGGTTTCAAAAGGCCTCAACTGCTTTGACAAAAAAACAATGGCGGGGACAGGAAGCTGAACACAGGGCTGCCAGGACAGTCCCGGGGGCCGGCCACTCGCAGCTGGTGACAACATGTGACCGGCCCCTTCGGCGAAGAGGCAGGGGTTGAAAGAAGTGGACCTAACAGCCGCCTCGGCGGGGAAGGCCAGCTCCCTGGCCCCAGGGAGGGGTGGAGGCCATGGATGGCTCGCTGGAAACTAAAGCCTCCCACCCCCACCCCAAGCCCCCCTTCCCCACTTGAATCGTTTTCTCATACGATGAGATCAGGAGAGATTTTTTTCCAAGCCTTAATTTCATGTCTCTGTGAAGGTCGCCCTCCCTTTGCCCTGCAGCGCCCCCCGACTCAGGCCCTTTCAGGCAGCCTGGGGAGGAGCAGAGGGGGTGTGGGGATGTGGGGCATCGGCTCAGGAAGGGGGGGGCAGGGACCGAAGCCCGAGGTCCCTGCTGTTTCCGAAATGAGGTCCCCTCCCTCAAGGCACCACCCATGCCTTCGCCCGATGTCCCAGTCCTCGGCCTCCCCACGGGGCCCCCAAGTCCCCGCTGCGGCCACGCCTGGTCCCCCAGTCTTACTCGGGGTCCTCTTTTCTCCTTGTAGCACACCAGGAAGGGGTCAAATCGTCCCCTTACAGGCCAGGAAGGCATTTGGGGAACGGCAGGTGGCCATGTAGAGCGCGGGCTGGGAAGGCCTGCGGAAGGTAAACTTCCCTCCCCCCGTAGCACTCAGCAGGCCAGACCCACCTGGGCCTGAGGACCCTCGGGTGTCCCGCTCTGGGGGCTCAGGTGGGGGCTCACCGTGGCCTTGCTGTAGGCGTCCCCCTGAGGGGACAGTGGACACTCACATGTCCTGCCCTCAGACAGACATCTTGCCGGGTCCTTTCTGAGCGAGCTCCCAAGTATCTGCCTTCTCACGGCCCCCCCGAGTCAAGAAGGGGGCCTGAAGCCAGGTCCACTCTGAAACCATGTCCCCTCCTGGTCCAGCTTCTCTGAGCTTCATCCGGCCTCCCCCCTACTCACCCCCTAGCAGCACGTGAGGATGCAAGGGCCAGACCACCCCTTCTGTCTAGAATCTCCTCTGTGGGCGGCCGCCCTGACCCTTGCCGCCTCTAACTAGCCAGCACACCCTTGTTGGCCTCAGCGTTGATGAGCGTATTTTGTGGCGTTTATAGCAGGTTTTAAGTTAAAAAAAAAAAAGAGAGAGAGAGAGAGAGCCCACGACACTTCTTTGGTTAAGTGGTTTACCCTTCGTGGTAATTAGACGTAGTGATTAGAATCTCTTTTCTATTACATGGCAATTTTCCTTTAAATTTTTCCCTAAAAAAAAAAAAGAAGAAGAAGAAGAAAAGAAAAAGGGAAAGAAAAGGCAAGGAAGGAGGAAAGGCAGGGCCAGGCGAGTCATTTGCATTTTGCGAATGAGGCCTCTTGTAAGCTCAGCTCAGGCGTGGGGCCCAACGTATGGAATGCTTAAGAGATTACTAAGAATAAAATCTATTAATTAGTCATACTCAATTCCGCAGACATGATGTGCATCAAAAGCTTCTTTTCTTCCCTTTTCTCCTTCCCTTTTCCTGCGGGCTCCTCGAGGAAGCCTCCATCTTCTCTACATTGGCTCCGGCTTCCTGGGCTGCCTCTGCAGTAACATGGCGGCCGTGAGGCTGACTAGAGGGCCTCCCCGCCCCGGGGCCGGGAGGCCAGGTTTGGGGACAGGAGCTGGGGCATTGGTCCCTTCTGGCTCTGGGTGACAGCTGGCAGGAGAGGGGACAACGGCTGGGAAGATGGCAGGGGCCGGTCGGGGGGGGGTGGGGGGGGCGGGGGAGGGGCAGGCTTCCCCACCCAGAGCCCAAAGCCCAGGCTTGCTTGTGGTTCCTCTCCCCCTTCGTCCTCCCCCTCAGGGATCTAGGGAGGTCCTCCAGGAGCAGAAAGTGATGAGGGGTCAGGAAGCGTTTCCGGAGAGGCCGAGGGAAGGCGTGTTTTGTAAATCCACAGCCTCTGTTTCCCCTTCCGCAAAGTATACGGTGGACGGAGGCAGGAGTCTAGCTGGCTACACCCAGAAAAGCTGGGTGCTCCAGAGGTCAAGTAAGGGCCCCTCCCTTCCACTGATTCTGGAAGGTTCTAGTTGGTCCAGTGCAGGTGACAGAGGCCCAGAGCCGGAGGGACAGGCCAGGTGAGGGACCCTGCAGCATCTGAGGAGGCTGATGGGCCTGGAGAAGGGCTGGGCAGCGAGCCCAGGGCGCACCTGAGCCTCCCTCCACCTGCCTGGAGCCCAGAAAGGAGGAAAGGACACCCCCCTCACCACCACCACCACCAGTGGCAGCTCAAGTCCCAAAGCCAACCTACTCCCTTCTAGAAATCTGCTTCCTGCGGAACACGCCAGGGAGGAGGACGGGGCTTCTGAGCCTCACACTTATGAAAAATACAACAAGGAAAATTGGATGCGGCAGACAGGGAGCAAGGGAGCCGGGAAGGCAACCAAGAGAGAGCTGGGGCGTTCGCTGGAAGGAGGGGCCTCGGGGGGAGCAGGGGCCTGTGTCCCCAAGGCCTAGACCTTGCTCTTGGGGCCAGGAACACAGCCAGGCTCAGCTGCGGGCATCCCTGAGTCCGTGTCCCCTCGCGGCGCTCTGATCAGTGCAGGTGATGGGCGGAGACCGCGCGCTGGATCGGCGCCAGAGTGAGTGCTAACAAGCAATTCACAGCCCTGCGCAGGCCTTCCGGAATCCAGACAGAGGAGGCATCTTTTTTCTTAAGGAGGGATAAAAAGGCTCAAAAATGCAAATCATTACCGTTTACAACCAAGCGAGCCTGCTAAATTGATTAGAAGAGATTAAACTCCTTGGAGGTGAAGGGAAAGGGGGATTTTTCGCATTTTCTGAACCTGCCCCCGGTGGCCCTGTGCAAAGCGGGGATTTTCCAGCCCCAGGAGGAGCCGGGCGTCCGCGGTGGCCGGCGCCACGCGGTCCAGGGTGCTCAGAAGCGCGCGGCATTGGACAGAGCCTGGGCTCCAGCACTGTTCTGCCTCCGTCCAGCGCCTCGTGCTGGGGCCTCTGGGACAGGGTGGGTTCCGTGACGGTGACCTACTCAGGTCATTCAGAAACCGTCCCAGCCTCCAGTAGAGGCTCTGGCCCTGCCCTTCAGATTCCGTTTGCCTTCACGTGTGAAAAGCAAGGTGAAGTGGCTGGTCTAGTTTCTTAGAGAGTTAAGACTCTACAGCCCTGAGCTTTTCTGCTTTCTTCCTGTCCCGGGGCGGGTCTGTGATTCATTGGGTGCTGCCAGTGAGCGCAGAGCAGGGCCAGTCATAAAGGGAACGCTGCAGGTCAGGGAGGAGAAACTCTGGGCCAGCAAAGGAATCCAATAGTGAGCTCTCTGTCCCTCGGAGCATTCAAGCACACGATGGGGGCTGTGGCAGATATTTTCCTGCCTAAGCCAAGAGCCTGGTTCTTTGACTAGAAGATCCTGGTTTCTCCCCTCACTTTATCATATCCCAGGACCCTGTAAGGAAGGTATCAAGAGATGTTGACTGTGCTGCTCAAAACAACCAGTGTCCCCTGAAAAACTCCAGGTCAGGGCCATCCCACCATCAGGCGGCCCAGCCCTGTCAAACAGCCGCTGCGGCCACCAGAGACGCTGCCAAGTTGCTGTTCTCAGTACCCAAGAGGCACCGGGAGAGGAAGTGCACACCCGCGCACTCCATCTCAGAGCCTGGATCTGGGGGCTGGAGGGGGACCCACCCCTGCAGCGGGTCCCAGGCTGCTCTCGATGCCAGGGCCCTTGCCCTGCTGAGCTCCCTCTGCTGTCCCACTGTGCGCTCTCCTCCCTACTCGGCGCACTCGGCGCTGCCGGCTCCATCCATCCATCCATCGGTCCCAGCCAGGTTGACGGCTGCCTGGGGCATTTTTCACTCTGTGTTTTTATGCATTTACCATTTCTTTTGAAATGGTCCAAGTAGTTGCCTGAAATATCCGCGCTCTCGCTGCTTTAGAAACACTCACAAAAAGATTCCCTTGGCTCTTGAGCGCCCCCCTCCCCGCCCCGGCCCCTACCCCTTACCCCCCCACACCTCTGAATTTTTAATACATTGTTTCTCTCTGGTTTGGGAAATTCCGTTGTTGCTGGGGTCAGGCCCACTGTCTCGCTGTTGACAGACGGCAGGTGTGCCTGAGACCCCCGATGCTGCAGGGGCAAAGCCAGGCTCTTTCTCCTCCGTGTCGCCCCTGAAGACATGGTGCACCAGGAAGACCTTCAATCTGGGTGCAGGTCCCACCCTGCTCCCCGCTGGGGAGCCTGGGAGGCCCCGGGGGGGGCTTTTTTTGAGACCGCTGTCACTGCCCCCTCCCGCTCTGTTACTGAAATGCCCGGCTTATGCTGGGAGGGCAGTCTGGGCATGCAAAGGGCACCTGGTTCCCTGGGGGGTCTGCCCAGGTACCCACCTCCTAGGAAAGCTAGCCCCTAAGGCACTGTGGCCACCACGGTGCTCTGGCCGTTCTTTCCCACACCTACCCGCGCCGTCCCCACGCACCACCTGAAAACCCAAAAGGCCAAGTCTGGGGAGTCTTTGCAGGAAGGTCCTTACTGCCACCACCCCTAAATCTGTTTTAGACAGACCCTCAGGGTCAGCGGCCGCTCTGACAAGATGCCAGGTCCCCGTGGCCCTCTGTGCCGGGTCACCGAGGCCCAGCACAGCGCCTGGCACACAGGGGTGCTCCATCTTCCCTCCCCGATCCTCCCTTCCCTTCTTGTCCCCCCTGCTCTCGGGATCCGGTCAAAGGGCCCAAGCGGATGTGTTGGCAATGGCCTCCCTCCCATCCTGCCCCTGCGTCGCCGGCAGCCAGCACGGGGAGGGGCTCCTCGAAGCGCTTTTCCCTCCGCCCCTTGGCCCCACCGATCCCCAGCTGTGAGCCTGAGCAGGAGATCCAGCCATTTGGTGAGATCTAGCAGCCAGCGGAGTGACTCAGTTTCCCCTCTGCCAGTGGAGCCTCAGGTGGGTGACGAAGAGGGCAGAGAACCGGGTGCTGTCTCACCTTGTCTGATGCTCCCACCCAGAAGCCCCACACGCCGAGCCACCCGGCTGCAGGAACTAACCGGGCTGTCTCCTCCAGACAGAAAACCCAAAGCGACGGGAGCCAAGAGTCAGAGCTGCAGCAGACTCGGGGCCGCCACTCGCCCGTCTCCCTGGAGCCAGGCCGTCCGGGGTGCCTCTCACCCGCGCCATGCAGGGCACCTGTTCGCAGAGTGTCCTACCCACCTCTGGACGGCCCGGTTTTCGAAGGGTCCTGGGCACCCAGAAGGCGGACATGACCCCTGAAACTGGCCTTCAGTGGTTGTTTTTTTTTTCGTACCCGACCCAGCTGAGAAACCCACCCTGGTGTCCAGGGCCCAGCGCCAGGCTGCACCACGGGGGGATTCTTGGGAGGGAGGGCCCTGGTGCCTTCCAGCTCGTAAAGAGATGCTAAGAGCCGTGGGGAGGAAGCCAAATAGCCCAGCGCTGGCGGTTCGTCATCGGCGAGGGACAGAGATGGTGTTGAAGGGTGGGGGAGGCTGCGGGGCTGTGAACATGCGAGCCGCAGACACAGCAGAGTCGCACAGTTCGGCTGGCTGGGGCGGCCGCCTGCTAATTACGAATGTCACCAGGCAGGTGCAAACAGGGGGGTAAAGGGAGAGAGTAAACTCAGAGAAAACCCCGCACACAAGCACTGCACAGTGAATGTTTTTTAAGAGCCTCCAACAGCAATTCCCTTTCCTGATGTTAAAAGGTTCTTTGTATCTCATTTGCTATTGTAACGATTTCTGGAGCCACCCGGCGCTGCTTCGCTCGGTGGGCTCTGTTTCCAGCCGTCTGAGGAGGAGGAGGAGGAGGCCAGGGAGGACGGAGCGGGTCCCTCCGCTCCAGAAGGAAGGGTCCCCGGCCACAGGGAGCCCGTGGCCAGGGTCCCTTCCACCTTCCCAGTGGTGGCCTCGCTTCCCGTGGAACCCCGGCCTTCCTCACCTGCTAGATCAGCCCTGCGAGGTCACCTGGCCGCCCACTCCGTGTCCTCCCTCTTTCTCTCTGAAGGGTACAGCAATCTCGGGGGGCGGGGGGGCGGGGGGAGCCGAGCAACGGGACCGCGTCCGCCGCTGCCCACTGCCGCCCGAGACCCAGGCCAGCCTGCCTCCCTCCTGACGCCCCCCCCCGCTGCCCCAGACAGGGGTTTTTGGGAAAACCACGACACACAGACACCCACCACGCAACAACACAAACCAAAGTGCACTGCGAACCGCCCTTTGGCCTCCTTGTAGGTGCCTTGAAACTTCAATGTTGAGATGAATGTGATTAACTATTTGGTCCTTTTTTCTGTTCGTCTGTTTTCATATAAAACGTCCAAGTCCACTTTCCTTGTCCTTTCTTGAAATAAATAGAAAGATTTAACTTTTACAGTCATCTCGGCTGCTGACTCGGCTTGGGGTCCGGCGCGCCGGGGCAGGGTGGAGGGGGGCGGGCGTCTGTGGCAGGTGGGGTCTCGACTGCCCCCGCGCCTCCCTGGGCTTCCCCTCTCCGAGGTTCAGGTCTGCTGTGGGGACCCCACCGGCGCGGAGTGGGGAGACTCTGGGCTAAGTTCCCTGGGGCCACCGTCAGGGTCAAAGTAAGGATTCTGCCACAGGGAGGAGGGACCTCTAAGCCGGTCCCATTGGTCATGAGAAGGTGGCCGGCAGCTGAAGGCAGACGCCGAGGGGGTCTCCCTGTGGACGTGTGTTTGTGGGGTGTCCCGTAAGAGCTCTGGCAGCTACGAGGGCCCCTGGGTGAGACTGGACGTGTACGGGCACTGCGGACACCGCCCGCCCAGACACCCCGAGAGGCACCCCCGCGCTCGCCAGTTAGCTCTAAGCTGCATGTGGTATCGCACACCCCGAAAAGGGGGAGAGAGGAAAAAACAATGACTTTCCATAAGAACAATAGCCGTTTCTGCTAAATTTAACATAAAATAAGAACTCATTACTTCTGCCTTAGATCGGAGTGCATGTCTGGATGTGGGCTAATGAGTTTTCCCCCCTCATATTCCAAGGAAGCGAAGGCATTCCAAGCATGCCTTGGTGACAGGTGGCTCCGCTGGGGTGACACGGGGCGCTCCGATGACACAGGCATCCCTCTCCCTCCTCGCCTTCTCTTGGTCTTCACTGCCCATCCCGGCAGAGGCCAGCCGAGAGAGACCACTGCAAGGAGCGGCACACAGTGTGGCCTTTGGGAAAGGACCGAGTCCGTCCCTCCAGCTGTGGCTGGGAGCTGGCGCACAGTGGGTGCACAGGGGGCCACCCAGCTCTTTCTCACTTGAGACCTGTTCCCCAGGGCTGCAGCGCAGTCTTAGAGCACCTGAGAGCACAGTCAGCCAGCCGGTCAGTAGGCATATGTGGAGGGCCTACTGTGTGCTGGGACTGGGTTGGGGTGTCCTTCTTTCCTCCCGGAGGAAGAGAGAGGAATCCCCACGGGGGAGACGGGGGCCTTGCCCGGGTCCGCCAGTGGGGATGGTGTCTGGAGAGCCGTGTTCCCACTGCGGGTGCTTCTTCGGATGAGGAGGGCTCGGAGAGCAAGAGAGAAGACCTGTCTGCAAGGCTCTGCTTCCTCCGCAAGCCCAGAACCCGGCCGCCGGCCCAGCCACACCAGCAATTCCCCAGGCAGGCCCTGCCCTGACGCTCGCTCCTGGTCTGAGTCCTGCTGAGTTTCTGGGCTCAGATGCCCTTGAAGGCCCTTGAAGGTTCAGCTCAGGCCTCTAATGAGGCCGTCCCCTCCACCCCGGGCCCCACAACGCACAGGTGGCCAGCTCCAGCGCCTCCCTCGCTGGGGGCCCCTGGCTGGCAGGTGTCGCCAGCCACCCCTTCAGGTCCCTAGAGGGCACTGGCCTGGCACACGGGAGGCACCCGTGAACGTGAAATGAAGGAATGAGTCGATAAGCACTAGTACATCAGCCAGCTGATCACTTTATCAGTGTTAAGTCCCAGTAATCTGATTTGCCCCAGTCTTACTTCTCCCCTTCCCCTCCCTAATCAGGGCGGGTGGGGGCAGGGAGAGCAGGGGGCAGCGGACGAGGCAGGGACGGGCCTGCGCCCCAGCCCATCATCCCCTGTACACAGTGGAGACAGCACCAGATACCAGTGCACCCACAGGGCTCCCGTCCAGCCCGGGCAGGAGGTGAGGGTTCCCAAACTGTGTTCCTTAGCCCCTAGAGCTAATGAACTTCCTGCCCAGGGGGAGTTCGCCATCACATGCATTTGGGGACAACTGGATTAGCGCCACTGCTGTTTTGGAGGCTCCTCAGACAGGCCCTTGGAATCCTGCAGAAGTGGGTTGGATTCCCCAGCTACACCACTCATTCCTGGGGCCTCAGTTTTTGCCTCTGTAAAATGAGCACATGGGAAGAGCTCGCAGCTCTTACTTTTACCACCATGAGAACATCGACCTTGCTAATGCGTGCTGGAGGCTCCTCGGAGGGTACAGATTGCTGGGGTCCCCTCCACTTGTCCGGGGAGTGCAGGCCCCCATCTCCACCACACGCATGCATGCACACACACACACACACACACCCATGAATAGCATGTATTCAGCGTCCCTGGCCCCTGGGCACAGAGTCAGGCACTAAGCTGGCTGGCATTTCTTACAAGGAGACTCAGGTATCTCCAAATGGCGGGGGGGGCTGTTCCCCAGAGCACCCCAACCATAGACAGCCAAGGTCTGCGATCTCAGGCTGCCACGAGCTTTCGGCTGCAGCAGGATGGGGTGTGGGGGTGGGGGCGTCCTAAACTTCAATAAGTGGTCTCAGGGGTTGGAGACCCAGACAGGGTTGGGTCACAAGAGGGACTCCCCAGGACCTGTGGGGGGAAGCTCCAGGACCTGGATTTCAGGTCTAGAGAAAGAAGACCTTCCAAACGTAACTAACCCTTTCTGACAAGGCACAGGCGCAGATGGTCTCAGAGGCTGTGAGCTCCATCCTCACGGGAGAGCTGCCAGTCCCTCAAGGGGACGTGAGTTCCAGGTGGTGGAGGGGACCCACTGACCCTGAAGAGCCCCTTCAAATGGACGCTGGGAGGTGGGAACCCTCCCCACCTGCTTCAGCACCCGCCTTGCCCTGCTCCGGCCAAGCAACTCCTGGCTCTCTCCTCCCTGAAGCAATCTCGGGACTCACGTGTCACTGAGGTTACAGCCAGGTATGGGGTAAGACCCCAGATGGCTGCCCTGTGGCCAAGGGGCATCCCATGACCCAGGGCCTTGGCTTCCTCTATCCAACGCCACCTGTTCGGTGAGATGCTGGACTAAAAGTTTCAGTCCAGATAAGACAAAGAAAGAGTGGCTGTGAACCCCGACCCTGGACCCTGCCCTTCCCTGGCCACTGCCAGTTTCCAGAAGCTTCCCTCCTCCCACGC
Source organism: Proteles cristata cristata (assembly GCA_017311185.1). Classification (NCBI taxonomy): domain Eukaryota; kingdom Metazoa; phylum Chordata; class Mammalia; order Carnivora; family Hyaenidae; genus Proteles; species Proteles cristata. Next base: position 811,189 of record JAESUZ010001000.1, read on the forward strand.
CCCTCCTTCCCAGGAGGCGTTTCTGGCCTCACCAAGCATCTTGGAGAAGAGGCAATGGGACCCAGGGAGGAATCAAACCCCAAACCACACCCCCGCACCTAAGTTCTGTGGCCAATTCCTGGCACCCTGCTTAGGAGCCCCCGGGTAGACCAGAGGACAGCCTAGCTCCACCCCTACCACCCCAAATGCAGCATCAGGAGGCCCGGGTGGAGCCAGCTCATCTACTCTCGGGAGCCCAAAACCAAGTGTGCATCTGGCCACCTCCCCTTCCCTCGGCCATGCCCCAGGCCCGCTGACCGGCCCGCCACCCCGTCCAGCACCTCTGAAGGACCCTCTCCTCCCGCAGCAAAGTCAATAGGCTCTCTCCAGCCACTAACTGACAGCACAAATGAAATCCCGGCGCTCCCCCTCCGAGATTTACAAGGGAAGTGAAATCTTATTTGCACTCCTGCCAAGCCGGGGCCACGATGAAATTATGCCCGGAGAAGAGACCCGGCCGGCCCCTCGCGGAAGCGGCTGCATCAGAGATGGGCTTATTAAAAGCCACAGTGGCCACATTTCAACCTGTTTCAGGTGTTAAGTAATTTACTGCCACCCAGAATTCAGTGGCAGGATTTTATCTTTTTTATTTCCGCGATGCAGGCGAGTGCCCCCCCGCCTCACTGAGGTCCCTACATGGGGAACTGCGGATCTAAGTGCTCCCCCTCCCCAGCATTGCAGAGGGAAATGGGGGAGCAGGAGCCTGGGAGGGGGCCCGGAGTGGCAGCAGACAGCCCCGCCTCGCCTCGGGGTTCCACCAGGCTTGGCCAAAGCTCAGAGTGACAGGGAGACAGGCTCTAAGATCCCACACCCCACGTTTGGGAGACTACTGATCTCCCAAAGACCCGGTAGGCATCTTCTAAAGGCAGCGATAGTATGAGTCCTGTGAGAGCTGACACCACCTCTGTCCAGGACCTGACACCTACCCCCACGATCAAGTCTTTATTAAGCACCTACTGTGTACCTAGGCCCTGCTCAAATGGAGGACCCTGCAGTGAGTGGGACCCCCAAAGGCCCTTGCCAAACGGGGCTGGTGTCAAGTCAACATTTGTGGTTGATTGATTAAAATCTCTGAGAGGCAAACGAGCTCTTGAGAGGAGAGACGGTGGCTTGGGGGGTGGGGCACTGGAGGGAAGGGGCAGGGAGGGAGGGAGGGAGCCCCCTTTCACTGAACTATGTGCCAGCGGCCACAGCAACCCTCAAGGCAGGGTCTCCTCCATGTCACTGCGGTGAGGGGTTCATGCTCCGCCTTTCCCCTTCCCTGGCCCCCAAAACTCTTGGGGGAATGCACAGCCTCCCATTCACAGGAAGCTAGGACAGGGAGCCCTCTGTGCTCTGGGGCTCACGGGGCCACAAAAGGCCCCGAGTCCTCGGAGCCCCTTCCACGGGGATGGCTGGAGGGCTGTTTGATGCCTGCTGACTCTGGGAGGATTAAGCCTATTACAAAGGCTGGCGGGGTCTTATCCGACGCCCTTTATGACACCCCCCCCCTTCCCCACCTGTTTTCAGATACTCCAGGAAGACTAAGGGGAATCTTCAAAGTCCAGGCTGAGCCAAGAGCAGAAATTCTTTAATTAGCTTTCTCTTGGATCAGGGCCCTGGCAAATGGATTAGTTGTGGTAGGGCGGGAGAAAGGGACTGGAATCCTTCTTAAAGCTGAGATTACAAGCCCGGGGTAAAGGGCTGGGGGGGCCGTCGCCAGGGATGGCGGGTCCCTGAGCAGCCCCCTTTCCTGCCGAGCCTGTGACTCCCCAGGGGCTAGCAGATGGAACCTGTCACCAGGAAGGCGCGAGAGATGTGCTCTCAGCGAGGCCGTGGTCCTCGGAGTTGGCGTGGAAAGATAGTTGGCAAGGCCGGGCTGTGTGCCTGGGTCTCCTAATGAATGTGCTTCCTTTCCGTGCGGCCGCCCAGATCTGGGACTTCATAATTAGGGGGGATTTCCGGAAGGGGCACCCATCTGTGAAAGGTAAGGCAGCACAGGTCGATCGTGCCAGGCACCAGACATCTGTCACCATACCCCATTCTCACAGAGTCCCATTTTCGAACGAGCAAACTGAGGCCCAGATCTAAGAAGCTTGCCCAAGGCCACAGTGGCAGCAATTTCAATCGGAACTGGGTCTGTCCGGGATCCTCCCACTGCCCCAAATCCCTAGGGAGGCCTGAGTAGGGTCTGTGAGCCTGGAGGAAAAGGCTCCAGTGAGCCTGCACCAGAAATTGCTGCTGGGAAGGAGGCTTCCCCATGCAGGCCTCTTCCAGGAAGCCTTCCCTGACCAGCTCAGAGCACTAAGGTGCTTACACTCTGTTGTCCCCACCATACACTGAGCACTTTTTAGAGGCAGACACTGGGTCTTCATCACCCATACTCTGCACGAAGGAAGGAGGGCTGGGCCCACCTCTGTCTGGCGACCACAAGGAGAGGCCTGGTAGGAGGCTGAGCCTCAGGAGCAGGAGGAAGGGAAGGATTCCGGGAGCCAAGCTCCAGGCTGGTGTCTGTCCCGGGCCCGGGTTCCCTTGCCGACCAGCTTCACCCAGGGAGGTGCACAAGAGGTGGGTGGGTGAGCGGGAGGATGATTCAAGGACTCAGAGACCCAGATTCCCCGACCAAAGCCGTTTGAAGTCTGACTCGCGCTCTCCCCCTTGAGCTCCGCATCAAAGGCAGCTCCACTGTGGTCCGGCCACGCTGCGCTCTGCAGATAAGAGCTGCCCTCACGGGGCAGGCTGAGAAAGGGCGTCTGGGCCACCCCCCGGCTTCCCTCTGGCCTCCCCCTTCCCCACGCGGCAAGCTGACCCACCCCCAAGCCCTCTCTGGGGTGCTCCTGCCTCCCGCCTTCCTGACCCTCTGGTCAGGGCTGCCCCAGGGTCAGGTCACTACAGAGGTCCCAGGTCCCCACGGCACCAGCACCTGCCGAATGAAGGAACCCAAAGCTGGATGAACGGCCGTCCATGGAGCACATGGGAGGGAGGTCTAACCCAGGTCGGGGGAGGGTCCTCGAGGAGAGGACATCTGAGCAGGGACCTGGAGCGTGACCAGCGCCGGCCCAGTGGAAGCGGGAATAAAGAGAGCTTCTGGCAGGGGGGAGGCCAGGAGGTGTGAGAGCACAGGCAGTTGTGAAACCCGAAATCATTGCTCTGGGCTGGGGTGGAGAGGGCAGGAGAGGAAACCAGAAAAGACAGGAGAGGTTCTGGGGCCCAAAGATGTGGGTGTCCAACCAGGATGCCCGGAGAGCCGAGGGCACTCCTAGGGCAAGATTTCTCCCAAACTGAGGATCCCAAGGGTGTCGCAAGAAGCCACGATAACAGCTAAGGCTGCCCAACTCTGGGGGCGGGGGATTCCCATTTCCATCTGGTCTCTGTAAGTACCCGCTACTGTGTTGTGCGGTAGAGCCCCGGCTCCAGCCACGAGGCTACAGACAGCCCTGAAGCCAGAGGCTCAGCCGAGCAGCGGAAAACAGCATCGTCCCACGAGGGGCCGGGCCCAGAAAGACCCAGGACGAGGGAGCTGCAGGGAGGGGGCCGCGGGGGGGACCCTCCCCAGAAGCATCCCCAGTGACAAGCGGGATAAGCCAGGGACACGAAAGGCAGTGGCGGTGACCCTGCTGAGGTCTACTGGGAAAAAGAGAGTTCTATGTGTTTTCTGGCATTAAAACAAGAATTCCCAGGGTCCCACTATGTGCCGGTTTGGCGGAGCCGCTGGGGCTGAGCCCAGGAACGGGCCGCTCTCCCGCCGCCACTGCTAAGCACCTGCGAGTATCAATACTTCTAGCCTCTGCCTCTCGGGCAGTGAAGAATGATGTCTCTCATTTCAATTAGCCTTTTCCTGATTACTAGCGAAGTTCTGCATCTTTTCACTTGTTTACTGGCCATTTGTTTCTCTCCTACCGGGAATTGCTTGTCTGCAGCCTTTGCCCATTTTTCTTATTGATTTGTAGGAGCTCTTCACATATTAAGAGGGAAGCAGAGAGGCCGAGAAGCAGCCTTTTCCTGGGGCAGAGCCTCAGGGCCTCCCGCGAGGCTCCCTCAGTCCCAGAAAACAGAGGAAGAGTTGCGTGGGTTTCTGGATGCTCCCCCGCCCTGAATCTCTCTACACCCATCCAGCTCCCAAATGGCCAAGTTTGTCAGAAGATGGAGCGCCCTCTGCAGGTGAGAGGCCCTGCATGTCAGCTGGCAAAGCCCTGAGGGCTTGGTTTTTCCCGCCAGTGGCTGGCACCCGCCGGGAGCCAGCAGGTGTAGGTGGGCATCTGGGAGGAAGGGAAGCCACTCACTGTTCCAGCACAGTTCAGCGGGGGTCTTGCAGCATAAAGGGCAGGTCCCGAAGCCTCAGGCTGACCCTCCCACCAGAATTCCGGAACCCCATCTGATGCACACCCTCCCTGCACCTGCTTCCAGCCGTGACAGTTCCTCAAGAGGGACCCAGGACCAAGCGGACATGTCTGAGCCCTGCTCCCTTGCCCTCTGCCCCCAGACCTCCGACCCGGTGGTTTATTTGCTTTCTGATGCTTTCAGCGTTTCAGCAGACAAACAACGCAGCCCATAACACTGATCCCCAAGGCCTGCAAAGGCACTAATGTTGGGGAAGCCAGGAAAGAAGGCCGCTGTTTTCCTGGAGTAACAGGCGCCAGGAGCCCTCGTGGGAAAGCTTCTGCAGCTGGGGCTGGTGCAGCACGGGGGGCGGAGGGGGCCCACAGGCTTCCCCCAAACAGGTGGCAAGTGGCCATCGGCACCTGTTCCGAGGGGCCCATGGCAGCCGCGGAGGCTGCGAACTGCCAGTTTACCTTTCCTCCGAGTCCCCTGAATTTTATCAAACGTCTTTTAATTGGAAGTATTTTTGGCTGCACCAGCCCCGCCCCCCCCCCCCAGCCCAAGACCTTGGGAGGACTCAGTGCCACCCTCCCTCGCCCATCCTCCATGAAGCACCTGGAAGAACAGTCAGACTGCAGACTGCAGGCCACCGTCTGGCGCCGGCAAAGGTCACCCCGCTGTAGCCAGAGCAGGAGAGAAGGTCCGTGCTGAGGGTGACCTGGCAGAAATCCTGAGCGGCCAAGCCCTTTGCCCAGCTCTGTGTCACGCTTGGGCGAGCCCTTTGGGAGGGCAAACCATACTGCCATTAAGGGAGCCACTGTGACCTCTGGGTGACAAGGGGGGGCATCTCCAGGCCTGGAAAGCTGAGCCCTCCCCCTCCGCGCTCTCCGAACACCTTCCATCCCAGGGCTAATGATGTGCCGGCTACCCAGGAGGACACCTAGAACTGTGAGTGGTTAGCCCGTGTCCACTCCCTTCCCTTCGTTCATTTACTGGCTCACTCGCTCATTCATTCATTCAAGGGTGATGTGACATAGTGGCAAGTACCAGGATACAGAGCGAGATGTGGTTCAAGCTTCCTGCCTGGGGACACATCACTAAATAGCCCCGCATCGCTTCTCAACCTGAAAGGAGGGAATACCAAAGCCACCTCCTTCCCCTCCTTCCGCCACTCATCAGCTCATCAGCTCAGCTCGGCTCATCCTTATTATCATCACCCTGGGCTCCGCGAGTTGCCGGATGAGGGCGGGACCACGTGTGATGCTGTGGGGCAGGAGGCTGGGCCAGTGTGACCGCAGGCGCAGAGGAGAGAGGAGAGAGGGCCCCCCTGGAGGTAGCCAGAAGGATCAAATGACCCCAACAGTCTTTCCAGGCAAAGGTGAAGCAAGGTTGGGAGACAGGGCATTCAGTCACTAAAGGTGCCCACTTCGGGTAAGATCCATTGTGCAACCAACAGACCCACAGACAAGGGTAAGGGAGGGACGCCACCCCGGGCCCGTGGGGCCCCCCTCCCAGAAGGCACTCCTCCTCTTTCTCCTCCAGGATGAAAGCACATCATGGCATGGAATTCGCTCAGCCTCCAGCTTAATCACAAAGAGGTGGAGGGAAGTGAGGTTCTGCTCACCAGGGACACGCCCCCCCCCACGCCTCCAAGGAGCCCCAGAGTTTCTTTGGGGTCCTGGAGGGGTGGGGGAGTGGGATGCCGGCCCGCGGAAGCACGGGGGCAGCCTCCGGGGACTCTGGGGCTGGCTGTGGGGCCGAGGGGCCGCATTTGCATGGAGAGCGCTTGGTGGCTTTGGAATTTATGCAGTTGCCTGTGTGATTCCGGAGGCGAGACGAATCTCCGGCCGCTTTTCTCAGCGGGAACAAGTCTTTTCTTCAAATCAATGGTGACACATTTTTAAACTCTGATATTAAGGAGGGAAAGATTTTTCTGGCCCCCTGGGGGCAACCCTTATTAGTCACTGGCTCATCTGAGAGTGATCGCAGAGGCAGACTCAATGGGCCTGGGCAAGGCCAGAGGCCCAGAGGCCAGGCTGGCTGACACGGGAATGGACAGTGACAAACAAGAGGGCAGAGGGGGACTCACAAGTCAGAAGCAAAGCCATGTTGGAGGGACTTAGAGAGTGAGGCTTAGTGGGGGGAGGGAGGCCTCTGGGGGAAGGTACAAAGTATCCGTAGGGGAAATAAAGAACCATTGGTGAAGGTAATAGAGGTAGAGGATGGAGAGAAAAGGGAGAGTAGAAAGAGGCATCAAGCTCAAGTATAAACTGATTTCCACATGTGAAGTTATAGAAAGTAAAATCTCATTCCCCATCTTGCTCTGGCTGCCGGGAAGCTCAAAGCCACATTTACATTCAGTTGCAACAGACTTGTTCAACCTAGTTTTGAGGTGTTGTCTGGGCAGGGCCATGGTAGGTGCCGGGAGCCAAGCTGCCCCCCCCAAGCCCCCTAAGAACATAAGATAGAAGGGTGGGCATGATCCGGGGTCTCTCGGTAGACGGGACACCGGCATCAGGTGGCAGGTGGTACAGCTTAGCAGGGGGCCACACCCAGGAACAAGGTCAGAGGTTGGCGGGGTGGAAAGCACGTGCCATGGGCATCCAGGCTGAAAGCTTCCCGGTGTGGCCAAGGGCACGGGGCACATTCTTATGGGATCCCCAGCTCAGTGTCTTCCCCTGGTCCTTGTTTTTTCCCGTCCCTGTTTTAATGGCTCCCTGGTTTTATTGTACCTATTTTTCAGTGGGAATAGGTGGGTTAAATATTTTTTAAAAATCAATTCCAGCTCAAACGCCCACTTCCTCGGTGATAACAGCCACCATTTATTGAATTCCAACGGCTTGTCACATTTTCATGCATCTTTTCCATCCCCTCAATCACCTTCCGGGAGGGTGGGGCAGGGGGAGGGAGTGGCTCTTCCAGCGGGGTTTACAGAAGAGGAAACTGAGGCTCAGAGGGGAGCTGTATCGTGGTCAAGGTCACAAGAGTTCATAAGTGGCCACGGCACCTCTGTCCAGCCAGTCCCCTGGCACGCCCCCAGTCCCACCCCTGAGCCCCAGAGCCCAGCACTCTGCTCTGTGCACCAGGGGGAGGGGAGGGCTCCTGCTGGCCTTGTTAGCAGGGAGCTGGGGCTGAGTCAAGGTCAAGGCCAGGGAGGCGCCGAAGACAGTCCGGGGACCCACAGAATTCCCTCACCCCCTGACCCCGCCTGCCACGCCTGGCTCCCCTCTCTGCCAAACCCCGAGGCTCCAGCCACAACCCACCCCACCTTCCCGTGACCCTCACCGGGGAAAGTTCCCCGCCGGCTGCCAGACGGGATTTAGCTCCTTTGACAGTCAAAGCTGCAAAGCTGCTGTCGCAAATGTCAATTCTGGGCCATTTGCTTCGTAGATTTTAATGTTCCTGTTTCTCCTCAACATCCTCAGCAAGGTAGCTCTTGCTTTTCAAAAGGGATGTGGCGTTTGATGATGTTTAAACCGTACGTGAAATACAGCCAGGCAGCAATAATAAAACAGACACGAGCCCTGCTGGCAGGGGAATGGCTGACAGCCGGGCCTCTCTCTTCCCATGTGCTACTCCGCAGCTAAGCTCCTATTTTTATAGCTATTACAATGTCCGAAGAGGGGGCGGAAGCAGCGATGGGGAGGAGGGAGGCGGGGACGGCCGCACAAGGGCCACTTGTGGCTGGTGGGAGCAGGGCGCGGCGGCTGGGGTTTGAATGAACCGAGGCGGGTGATGCCAGCCGGGTGCCCCCATCCACCGCGGGCCGCGGCCCTCCCGAACCGCTGTGGGCCCTGGCTCCACGCCCCAGGACCCGTTCTCCCCGGGGCCGCTCTGTCTCCTGACACACACACACACACACACACACCCCACTGCGAGGACATGGACAGCTGTCACCTCCCCAGCCCCGTATGCGGGAAGCAGGGCTCAGGGCACAGGACACAGGGCAGCCTGCCTCCCCCTAAGGGACCTCGGCCACCACCTGTCGTCAGGGAGCTCTTGGGCCGCCCTCACCACCCAGGGCACCACCGTGCGCACAGCCCCGTCCTGGGATGGAGACGTGGGGTCAACGGACGCCTACCCTCCCGGGGCTCCCGTCCGGTGGTGGAGTGAGGTCAGTCGCTACTAAGAACGACAGCAATGGCTCACCGCGGCCCCTGCACCTGGCCAGGCACTCATTCACTTTCCTCGGATCCTCCACAGGGCTCACGGGTGGAAACTGAGTCTGGGAGAAGCCGCCCGGGGAACTGGATTTTACCCCAGTCTGTTTCGCGAGCAACCACGGGCCTGGCCTCCAGAGGCTCCCAGGCCACCCGCTGGGGGCCCCTAGACCAGGCCTGGCCAGCCCCCCGCCCCAGGCGCAGCTACACTCTCTCACAGGCGAGAAATCGAGACCGCGGGGAAAGGGGGCCTGGGATGGCACCCCGCGTACACAGCCGCCAGCGGGGCCTGAGGAAGCATCCAGATGGACAAATACTTGGCAAAATGAATAAATGAGCCCAAAAGGTGAGCTTTGAGACTCTGAGGAGGGGGAGGGGAGGCTGCAGTTTGCAGAGGGCCCTCTGGGTGGCGTCGGGGAGCGCTTTCCCCACCTCCTGGCCCCCCATGGGCTATTCCCATGTAACTCGAACACCTTTCCCCACTGACAGCCCTGCCACAAGAGAGGGGAAACCAGCCCCCCTGCCCTGCACCCTACGGCCCCCAAACCCCAAATCAGGAAGGCCTCCTGCCTCAGCACACCCTCCCCCCGCCCCCACGGGCCCAGGAAGGGCTCTGTTTACCCACGGAAGGACAGGAAGCAGGTAGCCTCAGGCAGCCCCTGTCCCCGCCCAGCTGAGCAGCGCGTGACAGCAGGCCCCATCCCGCAGGACGGCGTCACCCTCCCAGAGAAGCAGCGACCGCAGCGAATACAAGAGCTGGCATTTCCTGGCGGTTTCCTTTATCCCAGACATTGTGCTGCCTCCTTTCAAAACTCACAACCACCCCAGGAGGCGGGTCCTGGCGCCCTCTTCTTCCCATGACAGACAAGAAGACTGAGGCTGAGATGACCTGCCCGAGGTCCCACAGCAGTGCCCTGTGACGGGGCCACCAGGGCAGGCGGGGCCGTCTGGGGAGCTGGGGGGCGGCGAGGAGACAAGGCTGAGCGCTGGACTCTCTTCTAGGCCAGGTCACATCCTAGGGACAACCCCCCGCCAGATCAAGCAGGCCCCAGGGTCAGGGTTGGGAGTATGCTTGAGCCCACCCTAGGGGTCTGGAGAGAACAGATCCAACCCAGCACCCCAGCCCACAGCGCTGGGTGTCGAGAGGAAGGGAAGGGGGCCTGTTCCCGGGGAGGGTCCATGGTTTCCACCTGCTGCGTCCAGACCCCCCCTCCCCTCCCAGGGACACCGCGTGCCCATCCGTGACACAAGCAGGCAAGCCGCAGCCTCCTGCCCGAAGCTGGCTGGGCAGTCCTCTGCCAAGGTGCTGGCAGATCATTCTGGTCGAGCAAGCCAGAGGCTGCAGAACCAGCCCTTTTCATGCTTGGCCAATTTAATGGTCCCCATTAATTTCAAAACACACACATTCCCACAAGCTCCGGCCTCCTCGGCCCAGTGCTCAGGACAGAGAGCGCGCTGGGAACACGGGTGCAGGTGCTGTGGCCAGGCGGCCTCAAGGACAGGGAGGAGCCGCTCGGTGGGGGGCAGAGGGGGCAACGTGTTTCCAGACCTTGGGTCTGTCCTGATGGGGAGAAGAAGGACCCAGAGAAGGGACCCGGTTCTGGGGGACGGGGAGGCAGGAAGGCCTGTGTGACCCTGAGCTGGCCATCGCCCCTCTGGGCATCAGATACTCAACCACTTTCTTCTCTCCAAGACCGCAAATGCCTTGAGGGCGGGCACTGGGTCACCCTGAGCTTTGTGTCCCCAGAGGCTCACGCAGAGACAGGAACCTCCCAAACAGCACATACTGTCCACCTCCGTCCTCAATGCAAAGTGCATTGGCACCATCCAGCCCTGACGTCTGTGACCCATCATGGGGGGGCTGGGGCAGGAGGAGGAGGAGGCCCAAAGGGGGCCCTCCGTCTGACCACCTCTCAAAGGCATTCAAGCAATCATTTATTCAACAAACTTCCACTGAAACCCGGCACAAAGGGTCACTGGCCCGCCCTCGGGTCCCCTGTGGAAGGAAGGGAAGGATCTGGCTAATACACAGGTGACTTGGCAGAGGACCTGGGGGTGGAAGGACCTGCCCAGGGTCCTCGAGTCCTGCCACTGGCCAAGCTCAGCTCGCTGGACCGGGCCCCGCGAGCCCTCAAGGGAATCTCAATAATTCAGGAGGGATCTATCATTTATGAATTTATGTAACCGCTTCTCGACCTTGCGGAAACGAGCCGCCCTCCTCTTACGGTGGTAGAAACGAGGCCTTGGCACTGTCTCGGGTGTTTGGGGCTTTCTAATGTGGGGAGGGGGCCAATTGGACCCCAGGCCTCCCAGGCGGCCTTCCAATCTCCTCTGCCCCTCACCCCCACACTAGAAGCCAAGGGAGCTTCTGAGAACACAAGCCTGATCGCATCCCCCTTAAATCCCAAGTCTGAAAGGGGACGGTTTGATTCCTGGCTTGGCCTTTTACCAGCACTCTGGCCCCGTGTGGGCCTCAGTCTCCTCATCTGTAAAATGGAGGAACCATTGGTGTCCACCTCGGAAATGAGGCCGTGTGTGCAACGTGGGGGCAGCCCCCGGCCTGGAGGGAATAATGAATAACAAGCTGCCACAGCCTAGATGCAGGGGCTCTAGGGGGTGAGCTGGGGGCAGGGGCTGAGACAGGAGCTAAAGCCCACTGCGGGGCCTCACGGGGCCAACGAACCCAGACCCAGACCGACATTAGCACCACCTTCCCTGCATTGACCAGCCACCCTTCCCCCATCCCACTTCTCAGAGGGAAAATGACAACATACCTACTCTGTGACCCGAAGAGAAAAGGGAACAAAGAAGAGGCATTCCCACCCTCACCCCCAAAATACAAGGATTTCCGGGGCGCCTGGGTGCCTCAGTCGGTTGAGTGTCTGACTTCAGCTCAGGTCATGAGTTCGAGCCCCGTGTCAGGCTTGCTGCTGTCAGCACGGAGCCGGCTTCAGATCCTTGGTCCCCCTCTCTCTGCCCCTCCCCACCTTGCGTGTGCATGCGCGCGCACTCTCTCTCTCTCCCTCCCCAAAATAAATAAATATATATTTTTTTAATACAAGGATTTCCTGGAAGCTCTAGAGTCAGGTAAACCTCCCCACCCAGCCCCACTACTGGTTAGCTGTGTGGCCTTGAGCAAGTTATTTCACATCTCTGAGCTTCAGTCTCCCCTTTGACACTGCGGGCTAACATAGTAACACCAGGAGGGCAGGAAAGGTGGCATGGGATGTGCATTCAGCCCAGCGCTGGAGGGAGGCCCTTGCTCAGGACGGGCCCTGGCTCATTCCCAGCTCTTCAGAGCACCCCCCCAAGTCCCCCCTGGCCTGCCTCACCCCTTCCTGCCAGGGCTCTCCCTCTCCACCCCTGGAATGCCCTCATCCAGCTTCTGACTCAGTGTCCCCTTCTGAGCCTCCAAGCCAAGCCTCCACATTGCCTCCTCCAGGCAGTCTTCCTGATTGTCTACGACCCCTGCAGCAAAAGCCCTCTTGTACTTTGTGCTATCTCTTTGCATTCCCGTGTCTCACCTTGCATTTGGGATTAGAGAGTGTGTCTTTGGTAGCCTGGGGTCTCACCTCCATGCCCTGCGGCACAGTCCACCGCATGAAGGAAAGGCCCGTGGGAGTTCGAATTCCAACTCAGTCACCTGCCAAGCTGCACCTTGGTTTGATCCAGGGTGGGCGCATGGAGGGAGTGGAGGGAGTGGTAGGTTCTCACTGTGGGTCCCTGGGGGGTGGGGGGGACAGGCCCAGCGACCAGACCAGCCTGGCTGTCTGCCCCCAGGCTACCCCCCACCCAGTCTCCGCACCCAGTCTCCCTGCCCACTGCAGAGAGGTTGCTGCTGTCGGAGGCAGCCTGGCCGGCAGGCAAGCCTCAGCAAACACATTTAAATCTGAAGTGACAGATAAAGCGATTTACGGCGACAGTTTAGCGTCAGATCACTTCCCACAAGGCAGCGGCGTCCCTCAGCCCCTCTTGCTGGCTAGTCCATCAAGGCGGTCTCTAAATCACCGACTGCGAGCAGTGGCCCAGGACCCTGGGGCTGGGCTCATGGGGGCCTCCAGGCAGCCGAAGGGACGAGGCCTGGACTGTGACTGGCTGCGGAGGGGGAGGCGGCGATGAGCGGCTGGCAGATTTTCACAAATCAAAGACCCAAGACTTAAGGAAACAGAGCACCACTTCATGCCTTATTTTAAATAAACAAGCGGCTTTAAAAAAAAAAAAAACTCCCAGCGAGGCCAGCTTGTCGCTGTGAAACCCGGCTTCCCACTCGTGCGGCGCATCCCGGCCCGCGCGCCCGCACCCCTCAAAGGCCTCGCTGACCTGCCTTGCCTCCCGCCACCTCCTGCAAGAATTAATTGGTCCCTGCGGCGTCGCACTGCACTTTGTTCAGACCTCGCTTCCGGGGTTTTGTCACATTATATTCTACTTAGTCGCTCTTGATCTTGACTTTCTGATAACAATTTACTAGGGGGGCTTGCTGTGCGCCAGGCCCCGGACGGGCCCGGACTCACGTCATCCTCTCACGGCCACCCTGGGTGGGGCTGAGGATGGTCCATTTTTCAGACGAGGAAACAAGAGCCTCAGAGGCCACCACCAAGAGTCCTGGCATCCCCATCAGCTCCTGGCCTCTGTGGCCACAGCCCGGATTCCCTGGCCTGGGATGGCTTTGAAGGGAAAGGGTCCTGTCGGCACAAAGCATCACATTCATCCCTGCTCTGTCCCATGATGCCCTGAAGGCCAAGGCTGGCAGCCGGACCCCTGGCCTGGCTCAGAACGGGGGTCTTTCTTTGGGCTGGGACATTTCCTGCCTGGGACTCAGCTGTCTGCCAAAGACTAGAGACCAGCCGGCACAGGTCTGGTAAGCTGGGAACCCCAAGGGCAAGGAAGTGACCCAGTCAAGGTCATACCCCCACCATGGCAATAAGAAGATGCAGATACTCCACAGGCCAAAGCACCGCCCCCCCAGGGTGGAGACCCCCAGACCTGAGCTTCTCTGGAGGAGACAGTAGTGAGGTTCGGGGCGTAGGCCAACCCGGAGCCACACGCACGGCCCGAGAATCTCCTGCTCCGGAATGAGGGCCTGTAGGGGCTCTCTGGTTTATCATGCCAGCATGGCAGCCCGATTTAATTAAGATGGATGCAGCGTGCCCCCGTGGGTAAGAGCCATGGCCCACTACCAGATGGCGGGAGCTTGAGACCCTCTGGGCACTGCCTGAGCCAGCAGCCTCAGTGGCGGCCTGTGAAAGCACAGGCAGGGAGGGCCCGAGGTGGCCGGCACTGCACCCAGGTGCTTGGCGGGGGGGGGAGGGGGGGCTCCTGACCCTGTGACCTCCACTCCTGCCAACAACTTGCCAAGCATCCCGCATTCTACCCTCTGCCCCAGCCCCCCACCACGTACGATACAGCATACATCACATCACAACACGCGCACGCACACACCACACACACACACACCACACACATCCCACACACATACCATCATAGACACTACATAGTACACACACACTCCGATCACATCTCAAATAGCAACAGAGGGGGGCAAAAAGCAGGCTTGGACTTCAAATGCCAGAGGTTCAGTTGGCAAACAGTCTGATTTACCCGAAGGCCTGAGAGAAGCCATGGACGGGGGGTGGGGGAGAGAAGGAGGCGGAAAGGTAGGGAGGGCGCCGGGCCCCTGCCATCCCCAAGGATCCCCAGGGTCCCCCAAAAGCGTGGGAAGGGAGCCTGCAGCCAGGCTGGAGACACCCCAGCTCACAGCTCTTCAGGATGGAGGGAGTTCTAAGAATCCTGACCCCCTTTTCTGTCTCAGGCCCCTCCCAGCTTCCCTGCATGCATCCCGCTCCATGGCCCCTGCCCCCGGAGCAAGGCCCAGCCAGCTATGGCACCTTCCCGCCCCCATCTGGCCACAGGGACAGAAAGAAACACTGCCCCCCTCAAAATCTAGAAACTCCAAAGATGACCTCAAGTCTCCAGAACCACCACCCCCGCCTCCACCCCCCGCCATGGGCCTCTGACCCCCCCACGGGACCAACACTGCCCTCAGCTTCAAAAATAAAAATTTAAAAATTCACACCCCGGTATAATTGCTCGCTCCTTTTCCCCCATTGTGGTGGTTCCGCGGTCGGTGCTGAGAAGCAATTATTCATGGCTAATGATTATAATCAAGTCAAATAGAATTTAATGGACACGCATTCTCTTCCTGCTTGAAACTTTACATATGAATTAAGCACATATGGGTTTCACGAGGCACAGACCAGATTTATGCAGCCCCGAAAAGCCCCGCGTTGCCTCGACTTTTATTCTGCTAATAAACAGGCTGATTTACGGGCGCCACCGGGCGAGGAAACCGCGATCTCTGCTGCCCCCTGGTGGGCAGCAGGCCCGCGCGGAGCCAAGGCCGTTGGGCCCCCCCAGGGATGAGGCCAGAGGACCCTGGGGGTGGGGCTCCAGACCGCAGCCACCAATGACCCCTGAGGTCTGAGCAGTGGCAAGGCCACCATCACACTGGCGCCAGGAAAATGCCTGGAGGGAGGACCCAGAGGGGAAGCAGGCTCTGTGGGAGCCCCACGTCTGGGGCAGCCTCAAGCCATTCCCTGGGGTTCCAGACAGGTTCTGGGTCCTCCCTGCTCTGAGAATCTAGGGGAAAAAAGGAAATCCTAGGAAAACACATCAAGAAGTGTTGGGTAAACTGAGGCAAGCAGGGAGAGATGAAAGCGGCACATTAGTAGGAGGCACCAGCATCCCTGGCATTCCCAGGCACCCACAGTGACCCTATGCCAATGACAGAGGAGTCGTCCATGGTTCACACCAGGTACTGCATGAGCATCATGGGTCACAAGCATGGGTCCCTAATGCGGGCAAACAGCCCAGTGGGTGGGTTTTCTACCATCCCCATCATGCAGAGGGGGAGGTGGAAGCCCAGGCACGTTCACGGAGAAGAGGAGCCCCCAGAGAGATGCGGCAATGCCCCCGCCCCCACCCCGCTGCAGCCGAATGCAGCCAGGACCCAAGTGCTCTTCTGGGCCGAGAACCGTTGGACTGCGGCCAGCGCCGGGTACGTCACAAGAGCCACGAATCCCACCCACAGCCCTGCGTGCAGCCTCCACCCGGCTCCTCCCACACCCCCCCAACAGCCTCCCTCAGTCTCTGCACCTCTCACCTGGCCTGCCTGACCCCCCCACCCCCCACCCCCGCCACTGGCTGGAAAGGCGCTGATAAGATAAGATGCCCCATTCATCCTTCTGGCCACTTCACAGAAGAAAAGGACTGCCAGGGATCCATTCACACGCTTGCCCATGACACCCAGCAGAGTGCCCACCCCCCCCACCCCCCCGCAGGGCTGAGTCCTCAGCCATGGCTCCAAGGCTTGGTCCTTCCACCCCAGACCAGCCCCTCCTGGGTCCAGGCGGCAAGAAGGCCCTTCTCCTCTGGACCACAAGGACATCTGCCCACCCAGCTTGGCTTGTCTGCACCCCATGTCTCCCCAGAGATTCGCAGACATGCTGTCACCCGCTGCCCCCACCCTAGTGGCCTGAGAGAAGCCCAGCAGAAGCACCAGCAGAAACTCAAAGGCAACCCAGCTCCCTCTGCGCTAAGTCGGAACTCCTGCCTTTGTGTGCCGGGTCACCTGTGCGCTGAGATGGGCAACGTGGTGGCGGGGGCAGGGAGGACACCTGTGTGACTGCACAAACAGGCAGAAAGATACACAGAGCGATGCCGCTGCCGGAAAAGCAGCCCAGACCACAAGCAAGCGGGCCAGGGACAGGCCACAAGTAACAGGCTGAGTGGCTGCCTCGCCCCAGGGTGCGTGAACCCAGCCACTTATCAAGAGCAGCTGGCCTGTCCATTGCGTCCCAGGATCACTGGGTGATGCCACTCCCTGGCCAGCACTGGGGTCGGACACAATGGCTGCAAGCCCAAGGGCAAGGTGGAGGAGATCTGAGCCGCTTCCGGGGTAGGGGGTGGGGGGACTGCACAGTGACGTCCCCCCCCCAGATAAAAGGCTCCGCCCATGTCTCCAAACCTTTCTCTAAGGAAGCCTCTGCCTGTGAAGCTTGGGAAGCAGGCGAGCGAGGGCTGGGATTCAGCCCACAAAGTACCAGGTGGACTTGACTGTCCCTCAACAGCCCAGTGCTAACCTTGGCCAGACAACCGCTCGGAGAAGGGCAAGCACCTTCCTCCCACCTCCCCAGGAGGGGAGAGAAGCAGGAGGCTCCTCCACTCATCACAATAAACCACCAAGCCCGCTGCTAGAGTCACAGCAGGAAGCAGAGTGAATGTCAGGCACAGGGGCCTCTGTCTCCCCCCTTCCCCTTGACGAGCTGTGTCCCCCCCACCGGCCTGCTCCAGGTAGAAAGGGGGGCAGAGCAGGCAGGAGGCAGAGGAAGGAAAGCAGCGGTCGGGCGTCTGGAGCCCCCGAGGTCAGATCGCCCCGCTCTGGCCCCCACTTCCTGGCAGGGCAGCCCGGCGCAGTTCCAGCCAAGCTCTCTCCCTTCCCGGCCGCTAATGGGTCTCAGAGCTGCAAGGCAGCTGGGCCAAGGCGCCCCCGACACAGCAGGTCAAGGTTTCAAGGGAAGGGAGTCCTCGCGGCCCACAAGCTGGGTTCCTGAGGCGCCAGCGAGCCACCCCCATCTGGCCACCCGAGCCTCGCCGGAGCCAGGTGGCGCCCGCCCGCGCCTGGCATCACGGGCTGGAGCAGAGGTGACGAGGCAGCCACCGCCTCTGCGGCTCGGGCCAGCCACAAGCCCCCACTCACCAGCGTTGACAATGGCGTCCACCTCCAGCTTGGTGATGTCGCCTCGGAACAGAGAGATCTTCTCGTTCAGTTGCTTGTCCTTCTTGTACTTTGGCTCCTCCACCTTCGTGGTCACCCCTGGACACGCAGAGGCCGAGGGGGAGGGTCAGAGAGAGGCCCGCACTACACAGGGACCCACCCACCGGTGCCTCCATCGACCTGCCCCCACCCCCGCTCCATCCCCCGGAGGCACCGGCCACAGCCACCCCACAGTGATTAAGCACCCCTTTTGCGAGGCACACGCTTGGTCGCCTTGAATTTTCACAAGGTCAAACAGGTACGCCATTAATGTCATCCCCCTCCATTTTACAGACGTGGAAACTGAGGCCTAGGCGGGTGAAGGGACTCACCCTGGGGTACCAGTGGCCAGACGTGCAATTTGCAGGGCCCAGACGCTCCCTGGCATGTCGCATGGCAGGCCACTACCCCTCCGCGTCAAATCCCGGCTCCTGACAACCGTGTGTGGTCATGAGCCTGGGGCTCAGTTTCCCAACAGTGCAATGGGGATAGAAACGGAAGCTGCCTCAGACCGTGTTCATAATTAAGTGAGGTGATGACGCAAGGGGGCCCACCCGTAGCAAGCCCTCGGCACGCGCTGCTGCCCTTCTGGCGGGGTGGGTACGATGCCCCTCCAACAAGGGGCCAAACAGGCCACCCACCAAGTAGCCAGGGGTCCCTGGCGTGGGGCCTACCTTTCGCTGTCTCTTTCCACGTCGGGATCTTCTTCAGCCTGACAAAGTCCCTGCAGAAGTAATGTTCTTCCCGCTGCTTGTCACTCAGGCCCTTCAGAAATGCTACAGGGGTGGGATGCAGCAGGCAGGAAGCAGAGTCAAGGCCGGCAGGGAGACGGGCCTTCTCCCACCCCCCATACCGCTCCCCTCCTCACCACAACTGTCGCCTCGTCCAAGGATGCAAACCAGCCCTTCATGTCCACCCCTCCCACAGGCACGTGGCAGGAGGGGGGATGTTAGAGCCAGGAGGCCCCTAGACCATTCCGCCCTCCCCACGTTGTTCAGGAGGGAAACTGAGGCCCAGGGAGACAGGGCATCTCTCGGGTACCACGGACCTGAGTTCGGAATTCAACTCTGCCACCTTCCAGCTGTGCCCACGGACGTGTGGGTCCCTAACTTCTACGTTTAGAGCATGGGGCTTAAGATGCCCCTTCCAGGATCATTTCAGGCTCACTCAGTGCACTGGCTGGTGGCACTGGGTGACCTACATCATCAGTTACATCGTCAATAGACCCCCTCATTGTCATGGTTATTTGGAGGTGGCAGGACACAGGGAAGAGGAACAGACATCCTCAAAGAGCCAAAGAAGCGAGCAGATCTGGTGGCTGTTGGCAGCACACCCCGCCCCCCGCAGAACTGGCAGAGAGCTGCCCACAGACAGATGCCCCAGGTGGGCTTCTCACAGCGTGAGCCAGGTAAGCAGCTAGAATTGTCCCCGTCTTACCGAGGACGAAATGGGGATTTCAGAAAGGTTAGGAGGCCAGACGTAGTCACAGAGCAGCTGAGTGGGGGGCCGCCCCCCCTCCGGCTCACAGACTCAGGGGTCCACCCCCAGTCTGGTTTCCTTGCTCTGGTCCCGCTCCCCCGGGGTCTGGTCTTCCCTGTGGGTAGCCCTCTCTCTCTGCACCACCCTCCTCTTTCTCTCTCTTTCTAGGCAGAGGAGCAGCGGAGCCCCCTTCTAAGGCTGCCCGCGAGCACAGTGGTCCAGGCTCCTGGCCCTCGGGCTCCCTCTGCCGGCCTGAGGCCACCAGGCTCACAGGCTCTCAGCCCAGCCTTCCTCCCCTCTGCCACTTCTCCCTGACCGCTTGTCGGGGGAGGCTAACAAACAGCCAAGGCCACACTCAAGGAACTCAAAATCCAACAGAAAATGTGCAGAGATGGGGGGAGGGGAATTAGGGCAGGTGGTGGGAAAGGAAGGTGGTGGGAAGGTTTGCCTCCTGGAGGCTCCTGTGGGAAAGGCTGCCAAGGGCACGTGTTCAGGAGAAAGGGGGGGGCCTCCACCCATGGCCGTGGCCGTGCAGGAGCCAGTGCATCCACAGCCCCCACTCCTCCAGGACGCGCCAGGAGCACGGGACGGCCCAGCTCACAGCCCAGCTCGGTATGATGGTTGGGATTATTAGAAACGGCTCACAGCAGGGCTCCCGGGTGGCCCAGTCAGTTAATCGTCTGACTTCGGCTCAGGTCATGATGTCGCAGTACATGAGCTCGAGCCCCACGTTGGGCTTTCTGCTGTCAGCTCAGAGCCCACTTGGAATCCTCTGTACACCCCCCCCCCAGTCCTCCTCCCCTCAAAAATAAACAAACATTGAAAAAATGCTTTCACGGGGCACCTGACTGGCTCAGTCAGTTGGGCATCTGACTTCGGCTCAGGTCATGATCTCACAATTCGTGGGTTTGAGTCCCACGTCAGGCTCTGTGTGGTCAGCTCAGAGCCTGGAGCCTGCTTTGGATTCTGAGTTACCCTCTCTCTCTGCCCTTCCCTGACTCATGCTCTGTCTCTGTCTCTCAAAAATAAAAACATTAAAACAATAAATAAATAACGCTTTCACGAAACTCATACAACTCAACACCAGCAAAACAAACAATTCGATTAAAAAAACGGGCAAAAGGTTTGAATAGGCACTTTTCAGAGAAGACATCCAGAGGGCCAGTTTACACACACAAAGCTGCTCAACATCACGCATCATCAGGGAAACGCAAATCAAAGCCACATTCAGATGTCACCTCACACCCGCCAGAATGACTAGTATCAAAAAGACAAGAAACAAGAAATAACAAGTGTTATGGGGCGCCTGGGTGGCTTAGTCGGTTAAGCGTCCGACTTTCGCTTAGGTCATGATCTCGCGGTTCGTGGGTTCAGGCCCTGCGTCGGGCTCTGTGCTGACTGCCAGCTCAGAGCCTGGAGCCTGTTTCAGTCTGTGACTCCCTCTCTCTCTGACCCTCCCCTGCTCACACTGTCTCTCTCTCTCCTAGAAATAAATAAAAATATTTAAAAAAAAGAAAAGAAAAGAAAAATAACAAGTGTTGGTGAGGCTGTGGAGCAAAGGAAGCCCTGGCACACTGTTGGTGGGGATGTAACTTGGGGCTGCCACTGTGGGTAACAGTTTGGAGGTTCCTCAAGAAATTAAAGATAGGGGGGTGCCTGGGTAGCTCAGTCAGTTAAACGTCTGACTTCGGCTCAGGTCATGATCTACGGTTTGTGGGTTCGAGCCCCGTGTCGGGCTCTGGGCTGACAGCTCAGAGCCTGGAGCTGCTTCAGATTCTGTGTCTCCCTCTCTATCTGACCCTCCCCTGCTCACGCTGTCTCTATCTCTCTCTCTCAAAAATAAATAAAACATTAAAAAATGTTTAAAAAAGGAATTAAAGATAGAAACACCAGGGGTGCCTGGCAAGCTCAGTTGGCAGGGCATGCAACTCTTGGTCTTGGGGTCGTGAGTTCGAGCCCCACATTGGGAGTAGAGATAATAAATGAATGAATGAATGAAATACCATATGATCCAGGAATTCCACTCCTGGGTCTTTATCCAAAGAAAATGAAAGGATTGATTCAAAAAGACATATATGTGCTCCTATGTTCACTAAAGCACTATTCACAACAGCCAAGATAGAGAAGCAACCAAAGCGTCCATCATCGGACGAATGGATAAGGAAGATGTGGTAGATCTATGTAATGGAATATCATTTGGCCATAAAAGAGAAGGAAATCTTGGCATTGGCGACAACATGGGCGGAGTTAGAAAAAGTTATGCTGGAGACACCTGGGGGGCTCTGTTGAATAGGCGTCCGACTTCGGCTCAGGTCATGATCTCATGGTTCGTGGGTTCGAGCCCCACATTGGGCTCCGTGTTGACAGCT
Organism: Proteles cristata cristata; assembly: GCA_017311185.1. Lineage (NCBI taxonomy): Eukaryota > Metazoa > Chordata > Mammalia > Carnivora > Hyaenidae > Proteles > Proteles cristata. The sequence goes on from JAESUZ010001000.1 coordinate 832,347, forward strand.
CAGAGCCTGGAGCCTGCTTCAGATTCTGTGTCTCCCTCTCTCTCTGCCCCTCCCCTGCTCGTGCTCTCTCTCTTTCAAAAATAAACATTAAAATTTTAAAAAGGAAAGAAAATGTTATGCTGAATGAAATAGGACAGGACAAGTACCATGTGATTTCACTTATTTGTAGAATCTAAACAAAACAAAACAAAACAAACAGCTTCATCAAGACAGAGAACTAGCTGGGAGTTGGCACAGGGCAAAGGGGTACGGGACTGGGTGAAACGGGATGGGGACTAAGGGGCACTAGTCTGAAGTTATCAAATAAATAAGTCACAGGGATGAAATATACAGCGTAGGGAATGTGGTCAATAATGATGCAATGACGTTCATAGCAGCACTCTCCACAATAGCTAAAACATGGAAAGAGCCTAAGTGTCCATCAACAGATGAATGGATCAAGAAGATGTGGTTTATCTATACCATGGAATACTACATGGCAATGAGAAACAGTGAAATCTGGCCATGTGTAGCAACATGGATGGACCTTGAGGGTGTTATGCTGAGCGACATAAGTCAGGCAGAGAAGGACAAATATCATATGTGTGCACGTATAGGAGGATTAGGAGGAACTTGACGGAGGACCAAGGGGGAGAAGAAGGGCGGAAATGGTGGGGGAAAGGGAGAGAGGCAAACCATGAGAGACTCTTGAATGCAGACAAAAACTGAGGACTGATGGATGTGGAGGGGAGGGGGATGGGCATGGAGGAGGGCGCTTGTGGGGATGAGCACTGAGTGTTATGTGGAAACTAATTTGACAATAAACTATTTGTAAAAAAAAAAATAATAATAATGATGCAATAACTTTATATGGGGGACAGGCAGGGCCCACACTTATCGTGGTGAGCATTTTATAACATCTACGAAATACCACGTTGCTGCCATACACCTAAACCCAATGTTGTCTGTCAATGACACGTCCATTAAAAATAAATAACATTTAGGGGCGCCTGGGTGGCTCGGTCAGTTAAGTGTCCGACTTCGGCTCAGGTCATGATCTCACGGTTTGTGGGTTCGAGCCCCGCGTCAGGCTCTGTGCTGACAGCTCAGAGCCTGGAGCCTGTCTTCAGATTCTGTGCCTGACCCACCCCTGCTCATGCTATCTCTATCTCTCTCTTAAAAATGAATAAAGCATTTAAAAAATTTTTTTAATAAATAAATAAATAAATGCTATTTTAAAAATGCTTTTGCCAGATAGAGATTGCGAACTCTCCCCACTGCCAGCAAAGGGGCCAAGGATATCGGACCGTGGATGGCACTCAGTGTGGCCGGTCCCCTCTGTCACTAGCGTGTCTCGATGCTCACAGCCCATCTCCCTGCCCGCAGGGAGGACGCAGAGGGGAAGCAGGCTTCTCAAGAGGCTGCTTTCCCTGCTGGACACATGAACATGACCCCATGCAGGGTCTGAGGAACAGCCCAGGGGCTCCCACATAAGCGCCCCTTCCTTTGTGTGCTGGGGGGAGGGTTGGCTGGCCTTTTCTATAAAGTGGGGGTACAGAAAGCTCTCCCTCCTGTTCTAAATAAGCAGCAGAACAGCCCTGGTCAGGTGCATCGCAAAGCACTCAGCTGCTGGCGGACAGAGTGACTGAGCCAAGGACATACTGGGGGGCGGAGGCCGGGCTCCATCCCGGCTCCGCTGCTCCCCTCCGGCTCCCCTCCTGGCAGGCTGAATGCAGAGTAGTCAGTTAATAAATATTTACTGAGCACCCACCGGGGCACCGGCAAGCCAGGGGGCGGGGGGCGGGAGGCCAGGGGAGGTGCCGGGGGCCTGACCGAGGCCAGGACCCAGGACCGATTCCTGGAGGAGGCACCTCTAACTCCTCCCCTCTGCCCCAGAGGCTGCAAAGTTGCCAGAGAAAATCCTCTCTCCAAACAGAAGGCTCCCTCTAGATTCCGATCCCCTCCCCTGGAGGCCCCATCTGCAAGGCAGCTCCAGCTGCTGAAGTTCCCCCTCCCCCCTCCGCCCTTCTCCCCTTTCCCAAGGACCCTCCCCCCACACTTGTCCTCCAGAAGTTGCCTCCTGCCTGGCCCTCCCTCCCTTAGCCCTGCACTCCACACCCCGCAGTCCAGCCACAGGCCTCCCTCCTCCAGGGTCTCCCCTTCCTCCCTCTCCTGCTCCCCCAAGCCCTCACCAGCCTCACCCCACCTCCCCACCAAGGCCAAGGTCAGAGACACCACACAGGCCCCATGGCCCCACGCAGGGGCCCTCCTGCTCTCCCTTGTGCACGCAGCACCCTCGCCCCCCCCAACCCCCCCTCAGGATCCCACCTCTCCTGGGTGCCACCCCACTCACCCCTCCTGTCTCCTTGCTGCCTCCCCTCTCCCTTCACCTACACCCGTGGTTTTCTCATCCATCCCATGCATGCAAAACCCCCTTTCTGCTGATGGTCCCCATCCCCCCACCCAGCGTCCAATTCCCAAGGCCCATTGCCAGCTCTCATCCTCAAACTCCACGTGCGCAAAACTGAACTTCTGACTCCTTCCCCCCAGAGGTGGTTTGCTCTCTCCTTCATTCTTCTCCCTTCTCCATGAACAGCCCCCAACTCTGCTTGGACCCCAAACCAGGGCTCTTTCCTTTTTCCCAGTCCCCTGATCCCATCAAGCTGCAGGCTGTTGGATCTGTCCCCACAATACCCCCCCAAAACCAAGCCCTCCGCCCACCCCCAGCAGGGGCCAAGGCGCTCTCATTGCTCCTTAGAACCACCTAGAATCCCTCGACTCCCAGGGCACTCCCTACATCCACCCAATCGCCTATTCCTCACACAGCAGCCCAGGGATCTTAGGAACAGATTTCTCTCTGCTTAAAGCTCTCTTTAAAGCTCAGTTCAGGGGCGCCTGGGTGGCTTAGTTGGTTAAGCGTCCGACTTTCGCTTGGGTCATGATCTCGCGGTTCGTGGGTTCGAGCCCCGCGTCGGGCTCTGTGCTGACTGCCAGCTCAGAGCCTGGAGACTGTTTCTGAGTCTGTGATTCCCTCTCTCTCTGACCCTCCCCTGCTCACGCTGTCTCTCTCTCTCTCTCCAAGAAATAAATAAAACATTAAAAAAAAAAAAAAAGCTCAGTTCAAGCTGCAAGTCCTCACCAAGGCCCACACGACAGCCACGCTTCTCCCCCAGCCCCCTCCACTGCATCCCTCCCCATGACACTCCCCTCTCCCTCCCACACCTCAGCAGCACACAGATCAATCTCCTCTCAGTTCCTCCCACAGCCAGACTGTTGCCTGCCTCAGGGCCTTTGTACCTGCTGTGCTCCCCTGCCTGACCTTCCTTTGAGGGGGGAGGCCCTCCCCACTGCCTCCCCCACCCCCAAAGCAGCCCCTCCCCTACGCGCATTGCTTTATTCCTTACTTGACCTTGGCCACTTGGGGATCTGTGGCGTTTACCTTGGATTCCCACCATCTGTCACAGTGAATGGCATGTGTGAGCATTGATGGGCATCTGTGGGATGAATCAATGAATGAATGAGCGGAGACCTGAACGGGGACGGCACATTTGGGCTAAGACAGCAGAGTCTTCCAGGTGGAAGAGACAACGTAGGCAAACGCCCTCATACAGGAGACAGCATTTGGCTGGGGAGACGGAGAAGATCCTAAAACGGCTGGACCAGAGGGCAAAAAAGCAAGTCTGTGGCAGCCGCCTCGGCTTGTCTCCCATCTGAAGAACAGAACAGAGATCGTGGAAGGAACGTGCTGGTCCGACCCACTACTGTGGTCCTGATTCCTCCCCCTCCTTAGTCCCACTGGGTTCTGGTTCACGACCTCCCCACCTCACGTTCACGGGCGGGTTACTCGCCCTCTCTGAGCCTCGGTTTTCTCATCTCTAGGATAGGGACTAGGCAGGCCCGCTGTGAATGAGAAGGGACTGTCAGCATATCTGGAAGCTGCCAAGTGCAACGCACAGAGGATATGCAGCCCTTCCTGCGAGCGTAGACTCAAAGAGCGCAAAGCAAAACAGGACAAGATTGGGGGCAGTGCTTTTCTTTTCCAACTTGGAGGCGTAGAGGAGCTTGGTGGAGTATTGGGTGCCCACGTGTGCCATCTTGCAGAGTTGAGACCAAAGATATCCCTGCTCAGAGGCTTTGGCAAGCCCACGTGTGGGGCTCTCCCAGCCGGGTGAACCCAGCGCTGGACCGTGAACTTGCTTGCCAGACGCTGGAGGGACCAGTCAGCCAGGACCAGGGCCGACCCCATGAGACTCCCCTGTGCCGAGTCCCTCTGGCTGGGCAAGCCCCAGGCAGCCCGTGGAACTAATCCGGGGAGCCTGGAAGTGGCCAGAGTGCCCTAGCAGACACCACCTGGCAGATGCCAAGATGCCACCACCTTGCCTTCCAGAAGAAACAGAGGTGGGCTCTGGCCGCAGGCAAGCCAGGACGGCACCCAGCCCAAGGCTCTCACCCATGCTGTCCTGGTCTCCGGGGCCTGGTCTGAGTGGCACACACCCCTCTCTCTCTAGCAAAATCCAAAAGATGGCTCTGCTTCCCAGAGAAGGAAGACAGCCAGGGCTCCTGGCTCTGTCACCGACCACCTGGGCGCTGACCCTGGGGACACCTGTCAGCCTGTCTCTGCCAGTTCATATCCCCAGGTGCACACCTCTTGAGGCTAGCACACGGGGCACCGCGTCCTGCCCTCCAGAGCGAGGCTGTGGCCTCACTGACCCCCGAGCAACTATACACCACGCTGGTCTCTGATTTATGGGGAAGCAGAAGCCAATTGTGACTCCCCTGCGGGCCCCAAGGGACCAAGGGTCACCCTCCCTCCCTCAGCTTCCGCCGTCAGATAAGCCCCACGAATTTATAACATCTTCCACCTTCTTTTGCCAGAAGGACAGATGCAGATATAAGGCACGAGCGAGCTTTATTTTTCTTACAGAAGATATATACCATGCGTTTTCATTTGCCTTCTTTTTTGGCGAAGCGAGAGTACTTCACAGCTCAGTGAGACAGGTGTTGTAAAAAGATGTCTGCAGTAAAGTTTGATGGGGAGGCCTGACCCTGGACGCAGATTTTGACGGCTCCCGGGCACAAAAGCCGCGCTAGAGGAAGAAGTCTACGCCAGGACCATAAAGCGCGGCGGGCGAACGGGAATCCAATGATGTGTTTTAAGAAGTATCCTTATGGCACTTTGCCAGCCAGTGTTCAGAAAGGGGGAGGTGCTGGCTGGCGCACGGGGGGGCCCTCGCCTGGAGAAGGCCGGGTGGACGGGGCTGATAACGGCAGGGCTCTTGGAACACGGTGGCAGGGGCATTAATCACCCAGGCTCAATGTCCCCCAAGAGCAGGGTCTCCTCAAAATCCGTGGCACCGGCAATGGGGAGACAGGGCAGGAGGCACATTGGAGGTGTCCTGCTCTCCCTAGGCCCCCGCGCCTGCCTTCAGCCGTGCTGGGATGTGCCGAGGCTGCTTTCCCAGAAGGCAGGTGGGAGAACACCCCCACCCCCCACCCCTGCCCACTTCCCGGGCGGGCCTGCGGATTTCCCTGGTTCGCTCATCAAATCAGAGAAACCATCCACTCTGTGGGAAACTCCACGGGGGGGCGGGGGTTGAGCTGTGCCCTTGACCCCTGCCCAGTGCAAAATGAGGCTGGACCTTACTAGCGCGTGGCGCCCGGGATGGGAAACGCGACTCAGGACACGCAGGTCAGGGCGCCAGCACCAGAGACCGTGAGGGAGACAAGTTTCCACAAGCCCAGTGTCGCCGTGGCCAAAACAGAGAGGAGAGGGGAGATGGGCCTGAGGGGTGGCAAGAAAGGGGGGTGGCCGCTGGGGACCCTTTGTACACCATGGGGGCCACCACCATATACAAAATGGTTTATGATGCAATCCCAGCATGACCCACGAATCAGGTGCCGTTGGCCCCATTTCACAGATGACAAAATCGAGGCACGGGGAGCGTGGAGGTAGTGGTGCTGGGCCCTGCCCGTGTCTGATGACACCAATGCCCACCCTCTTTTTAGCAGTTAGCCCTGCCCCCACTGCCGTTGGGAAGGAGGATCTGTGGCCCTCCTCCTGAAAGCTGGGCTCCACCCTGTGGGGACACAGCCCCTAGATGTGCCCAGGGCTCAACCTTAAATCCCCTCATGCCCAACTGCCTTTACAGTACAACTGTTTCCACGATCTTCTGATAAAAAGACACTATGGGGGGTGGGGGGAGATTATGAAGCCCCCCCCCATAACAGGGAACTCAATTAGAGAAATTACCCTCTGGCCAGGAAAACCAGATACAATGGAGATCTCCCCCAAAAGACTGTCTCCTAGCCAGGTGGTATCCCGTCTGGTGGTATTTACTTACCTAGAGGGAGAATGGGTCTACAGAAGTGGCCGGCCAGCTTAAGAGGGAGGAAGGGAATACCTAGAGGGAGGCAGAATCTGGCCATGGGCCCAGAGGACTCACGGGGCCCGGCAGCTGAGGCATCCTGAACCCAGGGCCCAGGGCAGGCACCCAGCACAAAAGACTGTAACACTGTTACAGCGAGCGACCACCCAAGGAAGGGGCTTCTCGGTGGGTAGGTCCACCCCTTGCAGGGAAGCTTGCCCAGCCTGCCCAGGGCTGTGCGATCAGCTTCCTCGATCGTTCACCCAGCTCCCCAGCTGAGAGCACATGCTGCTGAGGAGCTGAGGCTATGCTTTGGCTCTCATGTGGCTTTTCCACGGGAAGAGGAGGCCCTGCGCAGGCACACACGAGCTTCTAGACCCAGCGTTATCATATATTCCTCCCCCCACCCCAAGAGCAGCGCATCAACCTTCTGATGTACATCAGGCTCTTGTGAGTTTGGTTAGTGTGTGGCAGTCTTCAAGAGAGGCTCATCTCAGGCACAGACAGGCCTCTGGAGGCCTATGTCCATGTATCGCCAAGAGCGTATGTCCATCAAAGACCCGTACAGGAATAATCAGAGCAGCGTCACTCCCAACAGCGCCAAACTGGAAGACGAAATGCCCACCAACAGAATGGGTACACAAAACGTGATACACCCACACTGTGGAATCCTACAGAGCGATAAAAAGGCCAAACTGTTGATGCACTCAGTAATGTGCATGAACCACACAACTGTACATGAGCTGGGCACACCATATGCCTCTGTTCATGTGAAGTTTGAGAAGCTGTAAGAGGTACTGATTGGAAAGGGGCTCAAAGGAACCTTCTGGGGGGGATGGCAGCCTACTGACCACAAACCAGATGTTTATCCAAGAGTATACTGACCGTACGGGTAAGGTCTGTACGCTTCATGTGTTTCATGGTACACCATACCTCAGCTCAAGATGTAAGCCGAACAGTATGAATAAAAGGTCGAGGGGGCGGGGGGGAAGGCCTTCCAGGACCAAGGCTTGGACCCCAATCAGAGGCCAGCTCCAGCGAAGCGGCTCCCCAGGGTGGTGGCTTTAAAAATATGCCTCAGGGGCGCCTTGGTGGCTCAGTCCGTTAAGTGTCCGACTTTGGCTCAGGTCATGATCTCATGATTTGTGGGTTTGAGCCTCGCGTTGGGCTCTGTGCTGACAGCTCAGAGCCTGGAGCCTGATTCAGATTCTGTGTCTCCCTCTCTCTCTGCCCCTCCCCTGCTCACGCTGTCTCTCTCTCTCTCTCTCTCTCTCTCGGAAATAAATAAAAACATTAAAAACTGTTTTAAAAATATGCCTCAAATTCTTTGATCCTCATCCCTTCCAAAGGGAGAGACTCACTTCCCTCCCCTTGAATGTGGGCCAGACTCCATGACTCTGTTCTAAGCCCCAGAATAAAACAGAAGAGACGGCGTGCGACTTTGCAAACTAGGTCACAAAAAGGGACTGTGGCTTCTGGCTTGGTTTCCTCACGCTCCCCCTCTTGGGGGGTTGCGTGCTCTGGGGGGAAACCGGCTGCCATGTGGTGAGAGACTCCCCGCGGTGAAGAACTGAGGCCTTCAACCAACAGCCACCTGGTGTGAGTGAGCCAGCTTCTGGGGGGGGTGGGGGTGACCCGTAACCAAGTCCCATTGGGGCTCCTGGAAACCTCCACACAGAACCACCCCACTCAGCTACCCCTGAGGCTTCCTGGCCATCAGAGACTGGAGGTAATAAACGTCTGCTGTTTAAAGCTACTGAATTTTAGGATAATAGATCACTAAAGAGATAGATCACTAAATAACAGATCACTAACAGATCACTAAAACACACTGATCACCCCCAGCATGCCTGCGGGGGTCTTCACACCCAAGGCCAAGGCTCCTGGGCTGAGGCCGCCCCCCCACACTGCCCCCTGCCTGGACACTGGAGCTCGGGCGGTCCCATCCGCCATGATTTCTGCCTGGCACTGCCCCATCCGCGTGACCACATTTTCAACTGTTTCCTTCCCCTAAAGAAGAAGCTTCGTGAAGACAGGGACCTCGCGAGCTCACTCATGACTGACTCCCAGAGCAGTGCTGGCCACATTGAAGGATTAATAACGGGCGAAAGAGGCGCGCCTGGCTGGCTCAGTTGGAAGAGCATGTGACACTCGATCTCAGGGTCGTCAGTTCAAGCCCCACGTTGGGTATGCAGATTACTTAAAAATAAATATTATTTTTAAGATAATAAAATAAATTTAATTTAATAAGATAAATTTAGGGGCGCCTGGGTGGCTTAGTCGGTTAAGCGTCCGACTTTCGCTTAGGTCATGATCTCGCGGTTCGTGGGTTCCAGCCCCGCGTTGGGCTCTGTGCTGACTGCCAGCTCAGAGCCTGGAGCCTGTTTCGGTCTGTCACTCCCTCTCTCTCTCTGACCCTCCCCTGCTCACTCTGTCTCTCTCTCTCTCTCTCTCTCTCCTAGAAATAAATAAAAAAAAAAACATTAAAAAAAATAAAAAAAAATAATAATAATAAGATAAATTTAATTTATCTTATTAAAATTTATTATATATTATATAAAATTATATATATATAAAATTTAATAAGATAAATAAAATAAATAAAAATAAATATCAAAAAGGATGAATGAATGAAAATCCCAGCTCCAAGTAGAGCACCACAGTAACCTGGGAATCCCTGGCCCATTAGCTTCGCAAGGTCTGGAAGTTTTCAGGGGCACCAGGGAACGGGAGGGGGCAGGGAGCTGGATCCTAGAAATAGTAGCAGGCCCAGGAGCAGGTGGCAGGGCCCCTTGGCGCCCCCCACCCCGCCCCCAGCTCTCTTTCCCACCAAGCTGGCTTGCTGCTCTCTGACAGGGAAGGGGAAGCGGGCTTCCCGTGGGGACAGTCGGGTGCCAGGAGTCTCTGCCAGCCCCCCAGCCCCCCGCCCTAACCAGTGTTCTAGGACCAGGACTGAGCCACTCTGTGTGCATGGAGCAATGCCAAGGGTTCTGCCCGAGCTTTAGGATCCTGGTGAAGGAGCACTATTCACGACAGCGGGGAAGTCATCTTGAACATGACCTTAATTCTGGGAGGGCGCCTTCCCTTTACCTCCATCCACGGCCTGCTACCCACTCCACCGCAGGGGCCCAGCCAATGAGCCTCCTCCCCTGTGCTTTAGAAAGGGGATCCGGCCAGAAATGGCCACGGGAGCAGGCTCTGAAGGGCAGGGGCAGCTGGCCGCAGGTGGCCGGACTATTTGGGGCTCTGCAGGCCGGGTGCCCTCCCTTGGCTGTTCTGTGTGGGGGCCCAGAGTCCCGCCCCGGGACTCATGACCTGTCCCAGAGCGGTGTCACTGTTCACACACATAATGCCCCATCTGTGCTCTGTGCCCGCCCCCCAGCCCCTCAGCCCTCTGTCCCCCGGGAATGGGGCAGAAACTGTTCACAAGTGGCCAGAAGCCACGGATGAGGGCAAAAGGGCACTAGATCACATGCCCAGAGAGGCAGGCCTTCAGGGTAGGGGTGGGCTGGAGGTTGAATCAGATGGCCCCGTCCCCCGGCAGGCCACTCTGTGGGGGCCATCTGATCCTACCAGGTGGGACCCCAGAGCTGTCCCCTCAGCCCATTTCCTGCCACTCTGCCTAAAATGCCACCACTTGAGTAGCCACGCTGCACAAAGCATGGGGAATTCAGGAGCCGAATGTCAGCTCTGTCACCAACTCCCAGTGACCTTGGGCTTATCAGCTTAGTTTCCCTCCTGCACGACGGAGTCAGGTGGTAGGTCCTGGATGATCCCTGGGACCCATGAGGGCGGGGACAGGTCGTCCTCCTCACACTACCCCCCACACAGGGGGCCCGGACCTTGTAGGGAGCGAAGTGGTTTGTGGGGCCGCGCGCGCGGGGGGCGTGGCTGTGAGTGGAGGGGTCCGTACTAGGGCATTCGAGGCCTTAACTTCCCCGGGTCCCCCGGGTGGAAGTGGCTGCCGGCGGGGTGCTGTCCAGGGCCCACGTGGGGCCGCCCTCGCCCCTCGCGCCCCAGTCCTGCTTCACTTACATTTTGCCTCCTTCCAGTCGGTGGAGGTGCTCAGGTCCACCTTCGCCGCCATGGCCAGGGGGGCCCAGGTGCGCACCCCGGCTCTCCTCTCCGCCCCACCGCCGCCGCCCCCCAAGCCCCAACTCCCGCTGGGGGCCGCGCGCCGGGGCTGTAGGCGCCCAGGGACGCCGGGGGGACTGCGCGCGCTGCTGCGGGTCCGCGTGGCACCCGCCGAGGGGCCGGGCCAGGGGCGCGGGACGCGGAGCAGCTGCCCCGCCGCGCGCAGCTGTGCCAGGCGGCCGGACACTTGGCTCCGCAGGGACATGAGCGGGCGGCGCGGGGCGGCTCCCCGCCCACTTGGACTCTATTTACGGTGCTGGGAGAGTGTCTCCCTGAACCGCTCGGGACCGGCTGGTGTGTGCACGCCCGCGGCGACCGGCTCCGAGCTGGCGGGCCGCGCGGCCAGAAACCCGGAGCGCGCCGCTGGGCACCCTGGAACTTGTAGTCCCGGCCGCCCGACGGGCCCCCGCACTCGTATACACACGTGTGCGCCCGCCCGGACTCGGCGGGCTCCGGGCGCCCGGGATCGCGCAGCGCGGGGAGCCTCCTGCTTCTCAGAGGGTCGCGCGGCGGCTTGGCGCCCCCTTCGGGGCTCGGCGCCAACTTTCCGGGCCTGCGGGGCCGCCCGCCACCCCCAGCGCGGCCGGGGCCCGCCTCTGCCCTCGGCACCCCTCCCCGCTCCCGCCCGGTACCGAACCCGGGCTCGGCGCACCCCATCCCGCTCCCCCCCGCCCCCCGTTCCGCAGGAGCCGCGGTCCCGGCGGGTCCCGAGGAGGTGACGTGAACGGGTAGGTCCGGTTCGGCGACTTTCCCCAGGCAGCTGGGCGGGGACGCGGCTAGAGCAAATCGAGAGCAGCCTGGGAGGCAAGGGGGGGACACAGTGGAATTTGAAGACAGAAAATTTGCGTTCCGAGAGGCGTTCTCGGGTGGAAGAATTGGAGGGGTTGTTTTCTTTACATTTTTTCTAACTTTTTTTTTTTTTTTTACGAAGACGGTAGATTTTTTAATGTTTGTTTTTCTGTACTATTCCTATTATTTGATAAATATAATAGTGAATATTTTTATAACCTGAAAAGGAGCCAGGGTCCCAGAGAAGGTCCTGGTACCAGCTTGCCACACTCGGGTGCATAGACCTCTCCAGACTCACTTCTTGAGCTGTAACTTTTTTTAAGTAGACTCCACGCCCAATGTGGGGCTTGAACTCAAGACCCTGAGATTAAGAGTGGCATGCTCGACTGACAGCCAGCCAGGTGCCCCGGAACTATAAATTAAGGGGAAGACAGGGCCCGGGGCTTAGGTCTGGCGGCTGCAGAGCTGTCCCTGTGCTCCAGGTCCATACCCCCCACCCTCACCCCCTGGAACAGGGCTGTGGGGAGCCTGTGGATACAGCTGCCCCACCCCCACCCACCCCGGTCCGGTCCGGGAAGACCAGCACAGACCTGCCTGCAGGGAGGAGGCGGTGATCAGCCTGGGATGAGGGTCCAGAGGGAAGATCAGAAGCCAGGGGGCAAGGAACGAAGGGCCAAGGGTCCCCAACACTCCAGGACCATCAGCAAGGCCTGCACCCTCTCCCGAAAAGGGCAGCGAGAATTGTTCAGGACGGGGTAGTCTGGCCCCCAGAATGGAGGTCACCTCACCACTTACCACTTCTCCCATAAGTCAGCAAGGTGAGAAGGGCCTTGCCAACTAACACCAACACTGGGGACGGCAAGGTCCCAGCTGGCACTCTGCTTCCGTTTGCTATACCTCCGTGAACTTGTGATGCGCTCCAACCGCCCGGTGAGGCAGCCGCAGCGCACAGATGAACACTGAGTGGAGGTCAACAGGCTACTGAAGGAGGGTCGGAGCCCAGACTCGGGCCTGGTTGGTTGGTTCTCATCGGGGGGCTGAAAAGCAATTACGCAGGTGTCCCGATTCAGGAAATGAAGCAGGTGCATGACCCCGCGTGTTTTTTATCGCTGCTGTAACAAGTTACAGCGACTGTAGTGGCTTAAACTGCACAAATGTATTACCTTTTTTTTTTAATGTTCATTTATTTTTGAGAGAGAGACAGAGTGTGAACCGGGGAGGAACAGAGAGAGAGACACACACACAGAATCCAAAGCAGGCACCAGGCTCTGAGCTGTCAGCACAGAGCCCGGCGTGAGGCTCGAACTCATGAACCTTGAGATCCTGGCCTGAGGCAAAGGCGGCACTCAACTGCCTGAACCACCCAGGTGCCCCGACAAATGTATTATCTTAACGTTCTGTAGGACAGAAGTCTGACAGGGGTCTTCCCGGGCTAAAAATCAAGGCATTAGCAAGGCTGTGTTCCCTTCTGGAGGCTCTTTCTGGTCTTTTCCAGCTTAGAATGAGGCACCCACATTCTGTAGCTCACAGCACCCTTCTTTCATCTTCAAAGCCAGCAGTGTGGCCTCTCGCCAACCATTCTTTCATAGTGGCCCTTGCCTGTGACCCTCTTCCACTTGATCCATTTGCAAGGACCTTGTGATCAAACTGGCCCCACCAGGATAATCCATGACACCCTTCCTGTTTAACATCTTCTGATTAGTAACATTAATTCCCTGCAACCTTGATTCCTCTTTGCCATGTAATATAACATATTCACAGGCTCCAGGGAGGAAGATATGGACATCTTGGGGAGCCATTATTCTGCCTCCTGTCCCCTTTCTGGCATGGTCTGGGGAGGAGGCTGCAGGGAGAGACAGAGGCCCCAGCCATAGAAAGTCTTGGTGACCAATCAGGAGGCTGCTTTGTGCACAGAGCATGAAATCCACATCCCCCACACCAAGGGTCTGAAGTGCCCTGCCCACCCCAGGCATCTGGACCAGTCCTTCTGATTCTTTTGCTGGGAGTCAGCTCTGTTCTCACACGATAGCCAGGATATAGAAGGTTCCAGCTCACAGCCTCCCAGGCTGGGCTAAGCGAGCCCTGAGCCCCACCAAGTACCAAAGAAGTGTGTGTCCGAAGTATTGCCCGGAAGGAAAGGCATGGAAGCCTACAGAATCCTCCAGTAAGGCTGTAGTGTCGGATATCGTCTGCTTCGGATTCTAATGTCGGAGGAGGCTCTTGTGCAGAGAAAAGCTACCAACCGCTGCTTGTGCTTAAATGAATACTGTATTTATTAAACTTATAAATTGAAAAAAGAACTCGTTTTTCTTAAATGGCCGAGTGCAACTTGCAAATCTAGTTTTCTATTTCTAAATCTACTAATTTTTGTATGAAAACAAGAGTGATCACTTTCACTTATTCTTTGATGAATATTTAATTAACTCATAGGTTCAACAGATTAATTTCTAAAAATGAATGCCAATTACCAACGTAGGTAATTAAATTCCCTAATAGATTTTAAACTACATTTTATGAAGATGAAAGAGCCGGTCTTCTCAAATACCTCAAACTCTGCAAAAGAGACTTGCACATCTATGGGGCACCCGGGTGGTTCAGCCGGTTAAGCGTCCGACTTCAGCTCAGGTCATGATCACACAGTTTGTGGGCTCGAGCCCCACGTCAGGCTCTGTGCTGACAGCTCAGAGCCTGGAGACTGCTTCAGATTCTATATCTCCCTCTCTCTCTGACCCTCCCCTGCTCATGCTGTCTCTCTCTCTCTCAGAAATAAATTTTAAAAACATTAAAAATTTAAAAAATTTTTAAAAAGTAAACCTTAAAAAGAGACCTGCACATCTTTTTTTTTTAATTTTTAATGTTTTATTTATTTCTAGGAGAGAGAGAGAGAGACAGAGAGAGACAGCGTGAGCAGGGGAGGGTCAGAGAGAGAGAGGGAGTCACAGACTCCGAAACAGGCTCCAGGCTCTGAGCTGGCAGTCAGCACAAAGCCTGACACGGGGCTCGAACCCACGAACTGCGAGATCATGACCTGAGCGAAAGTCGGACGCTTAACTGACTAAGCCACCCAGGCGCCCCAAGAGACCTGCACATCTAACGGAATATATATATGTGTGTATTTTAAACAAGGATATGTTCTTTCTTCTCTTTTTTTTTGTTTTGTTGTTGTTGTTGTTGTTGTTTATTTTTGAGACAGAGCATGAGTGGGGGAGGGGCAGAGAGAGAGGGAGACACAGAATCCAAAACACGCTCCGGGCTCTGAGCTGTCAGCACGGAACCCGATGTGGGGCTCAAACCCGTGAACTGTGAGATCATGACCTGAGCCAGTCAGCCGCTCAACTGACTGAGCCCCCCAGGCGCCCCGAGACGTGACCTCTTAATGGGAGGAACAGCTGAATCTCATTGCAGAGGAAGGCATACCAGGATGCGAGAAATTATTACAACCATTTGATCTAATTAAAACCACAAATTACAGACGCCTGGCTGATGCAGTGGGTAGAGCATACGATGCTCAATCTTGGGATCCTCAGTTCGAGCCCCACGTTGGGTGCAGAGAGTCCTTAAAAAAAAAACAAACCTCACAAATTAAATTGGACAGATTGACTTTAGTGTCTCAAGGCCTTAAATAAACAGTCTGATATTGGCATGCTGTAACCAAACTCATTCCTTGGTATTCCTAAGTACCGAGATCCTGGGTTTGCTTTGCAGGCTTCCAGCCTCTCAGGGTTTGCTGGGCCCACAGGAAGAGTAGATTCCCCATCACGGCAGGGCTGAAGGTGCAGGGGGGCGGGGAGACCGCAGTATAGTGACGGTTTCCTAATACTCGTCCGAGATTTAAGAGCAGAGCAGGACCCAGGAGAATTCCGTCAGATCTAAAGGGACCCTCAAGCCCTCTCCTCTCTCCAGGAGCTTAACTGTACAGCCCAGGGCGTCCCTGTTTCCTGAGAGTCCCTCGGGTTTCCACTTGACCCCACCTTTACCAGGCTACCTTCCTGCTTTTTACTGCTTCGACACAGGTGGACGAGACCCTGTGTCCCCCAGATCCCCCCGATATCTTCACTGTGTGATCACGCTTTTGCGCCTCCCGTCCATCCGGGTTGTAATGCTGTCTTCCTGTTTTACTTGATCACCTGCCTGTGTTCCATTTTACTGCCTGTGTCAACGGCCAGTATTGTGCAGTCATTACAATGGGACGATTATGAGGTACTGAGCGTCCAGCGCAGGTAACGATAAATCACAGGCCTGGACGGACGGCAGAGGACGCCCCTCCCCGATTCCTCTCGGGGCAGGTCTGAGGCCCAGGCCTATGACCTGGAGAAGGCTGCAGGTATTAGCTGTCCCCACCCCCTCAGACTTCAGAGGGGGTCTGGGAAGGACGTGGATGCTGAGGGGACACTTAGCTCGATGTATACAAAAAACATGAACAGTAATGTGGAGCCCAAACCCACAACCCGGAGATCAAGAGTCACAGGCTCTACCACTGACTGAGTCAGCCAGGCGCCCCAACTGTAACAAATTTAAATAACACAATGGAAAGAGAAAGCCCCATGGGGTTCCTGGGTGTCTCGGTCTGTTAGGTGTCTGACTTCTGCTCAGGGGTTCACGAGTTTGAGCCCCAGATCAGGCTCTGTGCTGACAGCTCAGAGCCTGGAGCCTGCTTCAGATTCTGCATCTCCTCTGTCTCTCTCTCTCTCTCTCTGCCCCTCCTGCCCTCAAAAGTAAATTTTAAAATGTTAAAATATTAAAAAAAAAAAAAAAAAAAAGCAAAAGCCCCTGTGATGAGCTGAATTGTGTTCCCCCCAAAATTCATATCTTGAAGTCCCAATTCTCAGTTTCTCACCATGTGTTTGGAGACAGGCAGGGCCTTTGAACAGGTGATTGAGTAAAAGATGAGGCTGTTAGGGGACCCCCACCCCAGTCTTACAAGTGCCCTTGTAAGAAGGGAGAGGCTGGACACAGGAAGGAAAGAGCACACAAGTTCATGGCGAGAAGGTAGCCACGTGCAAGCCAAGGAGACAGGCCTCAGAGGACACCAGGTCCTCCAGCGCCTTGGTCTCAGACTTCCGGAGCTGGGAGAAAATACATTTCTGTTGTTGAAGCCGCCAAATCAGTGGTATTTATTTATGGCAGCCCCAGGAGGCTAATACAGCCCTCTCCCCCTCCCCAGCCCGCAGAGGTGCATATCAGGTTTTGGTAGTCAGCTGGCTAACCTTCTAGTCTCTTTCCGGGCGTTTAGAATTTCATATGAAGATATATACACACGCATTTCTTTCTTTTCTACTGCTTTTTTTTTTTTTAATAGGATTTGGCCACACACACTATTCCACAACTGACTTCTTCACTCCACAGTATATTGTGGACATGTTTCCATATCAGTATCTACCCGAGCATTCTTTTCTTTTTTAATGTCTATGTTTTGAGAGAGAGAGACAGAGCACAAGTGGGAGAGGTGTAGAGAGAGAGGG
Source organism: Proteles cristata cristata (assembly GCA_017311185.1). Lineage (NCBI taxonomy): Eukaryota > Metazoa > Chordata > Mammalia > Carnivora > Hyaenidae > Proteles > Proteles cristata. The sequence continues at coordinate 849,076 of JAESUZ010001000.1, forward strand.
GGACACAGAATCTGAAACAGGCTCCAGGCTCTGAGCTGTCAGCACAGAGCCTGACGTAGGACTCGAACTCATGGACTGCGAGATCATTGATCTGAGCTGAGGTCGGAGGCTTAACCGACTGAGCTACCCAGGCGCCCCCTGACCATTCTTTTTTAATGCTCACAAATATTCCATTCTTTGGGGACAGCAGCATGTTTTTTCTTCCTTCCCTCCCCTTCCCTTCCCTCCCCCTCCCCCTCCCCCTGCCTTAAACAACGTGAACTTATGTTCTCACAGTTGTGGAGGCTGAGAAGCTTCGAGTAGGGTGCCAGCACGCCCAGGTTCTGGGGAAGACATTTGCCTGGCTCGTAGATGGCGGCCCCCCTGCCTGGCTAGAAGAAGCTCTCTGGTGTTCCATGTTATGAAGGCATGAATCCCATCGTGAGGGATGGATTTTTGGATGCCCTCCAAAGTCTCCACCTTCAGTACCATGACAGTCAGGGGGCGGGGTTTCCACACAGGGATTTGGGGCACACGATTCCGCTCAGAGCGAGAGGCAGGATCCCGCCATCCTCCATAGATGCCCTCCCAGCATCCTCTGTGATGCCCGTGGTTACCATCCCTTTTGCCGTCACAAACGAGGCTGCGATACCCATCCTTGAACCCATGTGTTGCTAAGTGTATCTTCCTACCAACGGGAGATGAGAGGAGCCGTTTCCCAACCCACCCCCCCCACACACACTCGGTAGCTCTCGAGAAACACGTGGTGGAAAGGGGACAGTGAAGTTGTGACGTTTGGCTCTGCGGGGACCCAAGCATTTGGTCCAGAGAAGGGTGAGGAGAATCGGGAGTGAAGAAGTCCAGGGGAAGAACATCAGAGAGCCCCTCTGGGAGAGGCCGAGGGACCCACGGTGGGAGCCGAAGGGTGACAGGGCTCATTGGCTCATTTGCCACATGCTTACAAGCGTGCACCACGTCCCAGGCCCCGGCGGCACCCAGCAGTGAACAGGTCACCGGCCCTGCCCTCGTGGAAGCAACGTCTGGTGCAGGAGACACACAGTAAACAAGTCAGCAAGCACAGGTCACTTCAGGCAGCACTTGGAGCGGCCGAGAGACAGTGAGTGCAAAGAGCAGAGAACGGCCAGAGAGGCTGAAGCGAGTGGAGGGAAAGGGGAGGAGCAGCGAGGGAGGCAGGAGTGGGTGCCACGTGGGACATGGATTCCACGCGCCGGGACACCTCTGGACGGTGTTGGTCAAGGTTGCAGACCAGCTGATTTTTTTAAAATGTTTTATTTATTTCTGAGAGAGAGAGAGAGACAGAGTGAGCAGGGGAGGGTCAGGGAGAGAGGGAGACACAGAGTCTGAGACAGGCTCCAGGCTCTGAGCTGTCAGTACAGAGCCTGACGCGGGGCTCGAACCCACTAACCATGAGATCATGACCTGATCCGAAGTCAGATGCCCAACGGACTAAGCCACCCAGGCGCCCCCAGCTGATTTTTTTATTTAAAAAAAGTTTTATGTTTATTTATTTTTGAGAGAGAGAGCATGAGCTGGGAAGGGGCAGAGAGAGAGAGGGAGACACAGAATCTGAAGCAGCTCCAGGCTCTGAGCTGTCAGCACAGAGCCCGACACTGGACTCGAACTCCCAAGCACAAGGCTGGAACACCCGAGCCGTGAGATCACAACCTGAGCCGAAGCCGGAGGCCGCACCAACTGAGCCACCCAGGCGCCCCTGGACCAGCTGATTTTTAAAGGGTGTCTCTTGGCAGCCTTAGGGACAATGGCCCTTGGACAAGCAGTTAGTGCAGAGCTGGAGGGAGGTGGATGAAACAGGCACAGCTCTGTATCAGCAGGATTCTAGCATCAGCAGGAAAGTGGAAAGGACAGGAACAGCCATTGGAGGTGACACTTCTGGTGACAAATTGTCATGTGGCAAACTGCCTTAAGCTACCTTGTTTTGATGGCTGAAAACAACAGCCATTTGATTAAATCTCATGATTTGTGGGTTAGGGCTCAGCTCGGCGATTCTTCTGTTCCGGGTGGCCTCGCTGGGGTGGCTCCGTGGTATTCAGCAGGATCTGAGGCTGGGCTAGAGGATCCCATATGGCTTCCCTCTCGAACCTTGGCTGGGACGGCTAACCAGCTAGGGCTCTCCGCGTGGCTAGCCTGGGGTCCCTTAGCCAGTCAACCATGGCAGCCTTGGGGACAGTCCGGTTTCTGACAGGGCAGCACAGGGCTCAAAGAGGGAGCGTCTCAAAAGACCAGAAGAGGAAGCTGCCAGTTTTACAAGGTTTGGAAACTGGCACAGTGACACTCCTAGTATATTCTATTGGTCAAAGTAATCGCAAAAGCCACCAAATTCAAGGGGACGTAGACCCCCTTTCAAGGGAGGTCTTGAATTTGCACCACCTTCATCTCCCAGACTCCCAGGCTCCTTGACAGCCTTACCTTAGTATGGCTGTCACATTATGTGCCCTGATCAACTTATTAATTGATTGATTTTTTGAGAGAGAAAGAGAGCAAGCAGGGGAGGGGCAGAGAGAGAGAGAGCAAGAATCCAAAGCAGGCTCTGCACCATCACCGCAGAGCCCAATGTGGGGCTCGAACTCAGGAACCATGAGATCATGACATGAGTTGGAATCAAGGGTTGGGGGTGCCCGGGTGGCTCAGTTGGTTGAGTGTCTGACTTCAGCTCAGGTCATGATCTCACGGTTCGTGGGTTTGAGCCCCGCGTAGGGCTCAGCACTGACGGCTAGCTCAGAGCCTGGAGCCTGTTTCAGATTTTGTGTGTGTCTGACCCTCCCCTGCTCCCACTCTCTCTCTCTCTCTCTCTCAGAAATAAATAAAACATTTAAAAAAAAAAGAAAAGAAAAGAAATCAAGGGTTGGATGCTTAACCCACTGAGCCACCCAGGCGCCCCACACCCTGATCAATTTATTTTTTATTTTTATTTTTCTTAATTAAAAAAAAATTTTTTAGGGGCGCCTGGGTGGCTTAGTCGGTTAAGCGTCCGACTTTCGCTTAGGTCATGATCTCGCGGTTCGTGGGTTCGAGCCCCGTGTCGGGCTCTGTGCTGACTGCCAGCTCAGAGCCTGGAGCCTGTTTCAGTCTGTGATTCCCTCTCTCTCTGACCCTCCCCTGCTCACACTGTCTCTCTCTCTCCTAGAAATAAATAAATTAAAAAAATATTAAAAAAAATTTTTTTTTAAATTTATAGTTAAGTTCAAGAGACAGAGAGGCAGAGTGCAAGTGGGGCTCGAACGCACAAACTGCGAGATCATGACCTGAGCCAAAGCCGGACACCTAACTGACTGAGCCACCCAGGTGCCCCGCACTCTAATCAATTTAAATCTGCTTGTCGTGTGGCAAGCTTCACTCTCAAGTTTCAACCAAGCTCAGTTGTGCAAGAAATATGAGGTCTTGGGACACCTGGATGGCTCAGTCAGTTAAGCGTCCGACTTTGGCTCAGGTCATCATCTCACGGTTCGTGAGTTCAAGCCTCATGTTGGGCCCTGTGCTGACAGCTCAGAGCCTGGAGCCTGCTTCGGGTTCTGTGTCTCCCTCTCTCTCTGACCCTCCCCTGCTTGCCCTCTCTGTCTCTCTCAAAATAAAATAAAGACATAAAAAAAAAAAATGAAATACGATGCCTTGCATTTCCTTAGGTAAGGGTTTCGCAGCTTTAGTTCACTTGGGATCACGGAATTGCAGGAAGCTGGCCTGGGCCCTGTAGGAGGTCAGCGGCATCCCTGGCCTCCAAGTTGTGACAATCACGGATGTCTCCAGGGGCACCTGGGTGGCTCAGTGGGTTAAGCGTCTGACTCTTGATTTCAGTTCAGGTCATGATCTCACGGTTCATGAGTTCAAGCCGTGTTGGGCTCTGCGCTGACAGCACAGAGCCTGCTTGGGATTCCCTCTCTCCTCCTCTCTCTCTGCCCCTCCCCTGCTTGCACACACTCTCTCTGAAAATAAACTTAAAAAAAAAATGTTAACGTCTCCAGATATTGCCAAATGTCCTCTGGGGGCACAATCAGCCAGGCTGAGAGCCAGAAACTTGGGACCAACTCATCCTGACTCCAGGCCCCCTCCCTACCCAGCTGTGAGGAAGTATCACCCGAGTTACAGCGAGGGTTCTCGTCCAGGTGGTCTCAGATGCGGGGGAGGGTGTGCGGCGCCCTAAGCTTCAGGATGAGCTCCAGTCCACTACTGTGACTATTGTCACTGTCCCCCTCTGACTGCTCATCTACCAACCGACCGAAGCTAGAAGATGGCTGGACAGTCTGTGGGTCTATGTCCAGCTGACGGAGTTTGCCGACAGACCGGACGTGGTTGTGGAAGACAGGGGTGAAGGACACCTCCGAAGTTTTCAGCCGGAACCAGTCCGAGAATAAGGAGGACACTGATGGGAAGGAAGTCAAGGGAGGAACGATTTGGTGGGGGGAGAATATTGGGAGCTCCGATTTGAACCCATTGGGAAGCCACTAAGCACCCAAGTGGAGACATTAAAGAGACAGCGGGGTAGATCAGTCTGGAACTTGGGAGCAAGATCCGGGCTGAAGATAGAAACGTGGGAGTCATCGGAGATGCTATTTATAGCTGCAAGACTGCCCGAGATTACCCTGGGAGGCAGCGTGGGTCGTGAGGTCCCGGCCTGGGCTCTGGGGCTCTCACACGAATAATTATCAGATAATAATTACCATCATTTTATTCCTTAAAGCATCTGGCACCATGCCTGGCTCTGTGTACAAGTTCACTGAATGGAACGCAATGTGGCGGCGACCCCCCACCCCCCACCCCCGCCGCTAATCAGGATTTAGATTCTACCTTAGCAGGACAGCCGGGAGTTAGGATCGCTCAGTTAAGCAGGAATGAAAATACAGTTGAGGAGGGGCGCCTGGGTGGCTTAGTCGGTTAAGCGTCCGACTTTCGCTTAGGTCATGATCTCGCAGTTCGTGGGCTCGAGCCCCGCGTCAGGCTCTGTGCTGACTGCCAGCTCAGAGCCTGGAGCCTGTTCCAGTCTGTGACTCCCTCTCTCTCTCTGACCCTCCCCTGCTCACGCTGTCTCTCTCTCCTAGAAATAAATACAACATTAAAAAATATATATATATATATATAGTTGAGGAATATTTCAGAACCCGGAATGGAAGTTTGCTGTCACTTGCAGAAGCAGGCTGTCTTCAATTGCCGCTCCAAAGGCAAAGGTTCTTATCAAAACAAAATTCCGTGTTCCACAGACCCCGAGAGTTCTGGGCTGCAACCATTTCCTAACCCATAACAATTGGGGTGGGGGGTGCTGTCCTGCAGAGAATTTGGTCACACACGTTTACTCCAGCGTTACATTTGCTCCAGGATCTACGACCTCAGAACGGACTCCGAAGACAGGCTTCGCCATGTTGCTCCCCACCCTGGAGAGCAGAAAGCACCAGAATAGCAGCATGAATCACTCGGGAACTGTCATGTAACGCACGGGCCAGGACACCTTCTGCGGCGGCGGTGCTGCCTGTGTTCCAGGAATCTGGGGAAGGGGACACAGACGGACCGCATGGCCGCCTCCCCATCCCACTCCAGAAGGCTCTGAGTCTACGAAGACGTTTGAAGATGCCCATGGTGGTGAAAATGATAACAGCTAACATTTTTTAACAACCAGGAGTGACTTTATTGTGACCTTGGATAAGCTTAAGCTTTAGGGTCCTCTATTCACAGCCTTTCTAATTTGTATTTGTCTCTTCTCGAAGGCGGCTTTCAAGATTTTATGTTTTGGATCTGACAAGACTTGGATATGGATTATTTTGTCCCATCCTCACAGTAACCTTGGGAAGTCCTTGGCACTTCATCATCCCTATTTACAGGCAAGGACACTAGAGCATAGAAAAAGCCTTCTTTGGGTTCCTTGGAAATTTCAAATTTGTTTCAGCCTCAGGGCCTTTGCACCTTCGGTTGTCGTATCTGGAACCCTGTCCCTGGCTGGCTTCTCATCACTCCAGGGTCCCAGGGGCCTTCGCTCACCACCTGCCTCTAGGAGCTCCTTCTTTCCCTGCCTCCCTGGTTACTCTCTATCCCTTATCTTTTGCTTTCTTTCTTTTTCTTTTTTTTAATAGTACTCATCACTCTAACTTCATTTCTGCATTTGTGTTTTTTTTTTTTTATGTTTTATTTATTTCTAGGAGAGAGGAAGACAGCGTGAACAGGGGAGGGTCAGAGAGAGAGGGAGTCACAGACTGAAACAGGCTCCAGGCTCCGAGCTGGCAGTCAGCACAGAGCCCGACGCAGGTCTCGAACCCACAAACTGCGAGATCATGACCTAAGCGAAAGTCGGACGCTTAACCGACTAAGCCACCCAGGCGCCCCATTTCTGCATTTGTTTTTAACAAATGCATACAGTGCTTACTCTTCAGGGAGGCAGTTTTCAAAGTGCTTTGCAAATATCAAACAATGTGGGCACCTGGGTAGCTCAGTTGGTTGAGCATCAGACTCTTGATTTCAGCTCAGGTCATAATCTCCTGGTTTGTGGGTTCAAGCCCTGCATCAGACTCCACACTGTCAGATTCTCTCTCCCTCTCTCTCTGCGCCTACCCCATTTGCGTGCACACATTACCTCTCAAAATAGTAACAATTAAAAAAAAAATCAAACAATTTAATCTTCACAACTACTCTGAGAGTGAAACTTTTTCGGGGCACCCAGGTAAGCATCCAACTCTTGATTTCAGTTAAAGTCATGATCCCAGAATCACGGGATTGAGCCCCAGGTCAGGCTCCACGTTAAGCATGGAGTCTGCTTTAAGATTCTCTCTCTCCCTCTCTTTCCCTCTGATCCTCTCCCCTGCTCACATGTGTGTTCTCTCTCTCTTTCCCTCTGCTCCTCTCCCCTCCTCACAGGTGCTCTTTCTCTCTTTCAAAAACAAAACTTTTTGACCCGTATTTTAAAATAGAAGCAATGGAAACACAGAGAGGCTAAGCAGGCTGCTTGAAGTCACACAGCAGATGAGTGTAACTATCATTTACCTCTCCCACTAGAAGACACGACCCGCCGGAGCAGAAGCCACCATCTGTGAGCTGTAGGGACCACTGTTGAGCCCCCTGCATCCAGAGCCATGTGCTGCGTGTAACAGGACTATGATGTCATGATGAAGAGACCGGGCTATACAGAGGGAGGAATGGGAAAGAAGCCTGGAGAAGGGCTGTGGGAGATGGTGGAAGAGCAGCTGGGGGTGGGGGGGTGGGGAGGCAGCCCTGGGATCAGCAAGAGTGCAGTGGTCTGGAGACAGCGCCAAGGACCAGTGAAAGGCCTTGCAGACAGGTGTATTTTAGCAGATGAGTAAGAGGGGCCGAAAGCCCGGGAAGCCCCTCCCTCCTTTGTGCTCCGCGTCGGGGGCATGAACAGGCCCTGGCACTTGGACTCCAACTTTCCCCAGCCCTCCTCCACTCCCGCTGTGGCTCACAGCGCCGCCACCGTCCTCCCGGGATGCCTCCCGGGATGCCGCAATGGTCTCCTAAGAGGTCACCTATGCTGCAGCCATGGAGTCCCGATCCATCAGATCGCGTACTTTTCTGTTCAAAACGTGCTGGCGTGAACACAGTGGCCTCTCACCCTGCACCACCTGGCCCCTGCTTCCCCTTGGCCCAGCTCTCCCACTTCCTCCCTGCTCCCCCCATTCTGGCCACCTCAGTACAACTTCCACCCCAGGACCCTTCCATGTGTTGTTGCCTCGGACTGCAAGGGTCTGCCTCAAATTTCCCATCATCTCCCTCCCTTACTTCCTCAGGTCTTTGCTCAAATATTACCTTCTCCCTGAGGTCTGGGCCCTGGCCAGCTTATTAAAGACCTAACAACCCTCACCCTTACCCAACACTCCTTAACCCATTCCCTGCTTTGTGTTTCTCCCCTGCACTTAAGCAGATATACCCTAGAAGCTTTTCAGGCGGGTCTCCCTCGCTAGAATGACTGCCACGAGAACAGGGATGTCGGTCCGCTTTGTCCACTGCACTTTCTCCAGCGCCCGCAATCGCACCTGACACGTTCAATATTTGACAGATTAATGAGCACCTACTATGTGCAACGCACCCGGAAGATGAAGGTAAAAGGACACAGGGCCCCCGTGGACCTTACGAATTGCACGCGGCAATGATACCAAAGTTGCTTGTTTAGTTTGTGATTGGACACACGTATGGTCCACAGTGCGGTGAGAGCAAGTGACGGTGGGCAGAAAGGAGTGTGCTCGCTGGCGGCGGGCCGTGACCCAACGTGGCCAGTGGCCAGCTCATCTCAGCCTGCGGGGCGGAAAGAACCCGGCACGGCGGGTGGAACGAGGAAGTTTGCAGGCAGGCCGGAAGTGAAGGAGCCCCCCCTAGTCTACTGAACGATGTCAGCGGGCTGGAGTTTGGTGCTGAAAATGCGGGGGGGAACGGGGACAGGAAAGGAGGTGGCCCAAGGACGCCTGCTGTATAGGCCCCGCGCCCCCGTCTAAACCCTGCAAGAGTTTTGAGCAAGGGGTGTGGGTCTGCAGTGACTTCGGCTGGAGTGTTAAGAATGGGTCGGAGACGGCTGGGATGGAAGAGGAAGCTGGGACGGCAAGCCATCGCCAGAGAAAGGCCACTTAAAACCCTGGGCGGGGATGGCTTTGGGGGCGGGGTGGGGGGGAACCAAGGACACGGCAGGCGCCAAGCCTTCTGCACACCTGTCATGCGGCTTCTCTGTTCCATGAAGCACACACCGGTCCAGGAGGAAACGCCAGCGTCTCTCCCCCACGCTCTCAGCCCTTTGGGCTTCCCCCTTCCTCCCGGGGCCGCCACCGCCCGCCAGTAGGTGACCGAGCGCGTCACTCACGTCTTTGTTCCCTCCCCCCGATGACCGAATAATGGCTCCCTCCACTGAGTGCTCAAGAAGTCACTGCATGAACGGGACACCTCCCACGGCCCTGCACGGTCAGACCCGTTAGCACGAGGGGATCCAGCGAGCCCCCGGCCGCCCCAGGGGGAGACCCCGCGGCCGTCCCACCCGAACCCCAGCTCCTTCGGTGCGTTCGACCCTTCGGCTACGAACAGCGGGATCTGGGCCCGACCCCGTAGCTCTCCCGAGGTCGACCCAGACGTCACCCCCACCGGCCGAGACCCCGGAGCTCCGCGTCGCTGGGGAGCAGCGGGCCGTCTGGGCCGGACTCGCAGTCCACAGAGACGGGAGGCTGCGCGGAGAAGTCCCGGCCGCCACAGCCACCGCGGTAAAGAGCGACCGGGTCCCTGCGTTCCCATAAACCACTGCAGAGGCGAAATCCCGCCTTCCAAAGGGTAGCCATTTAGGCCTATCACCGCAAAGCGTCGGCAACTCTCCGCCCAATCGACTTTTTTTCAACCCGAAGGAGGGTCTCTCACCGAGTCCGTCAGCCCAATGGGAAAGGTGGAAATTTCCAGAAAGAACAGGACCAATGGGCGCGGCCAGCGCGGCCACGATTGGCGGACCAAGCAACCAATCCCTGTCGCAGAAGGGCGCCCCTCCCTCCAATCGTGGAGCCTGGGATGGGCGGTGCTTGTCGGGAAGAGTCCAATCCGGAGGCGCGGAGGAGGCAGGGCTGAGGGATTACTCCCAACTGCCCAATGACAGAGAAGCAAAGATGATGGGCTAGACTTTAAGCCAATAGTAGGGAAGAATAGGAAGCCCCCTCGGGGAGCGCGACCAGTGAGCAGGCGAGGAAGGGGCGGGATCCGGGGGTCCCGGCAGCTTCTAGTAGGTTCCAGAAGGCGGCGCGTGCGGTTGGGAACGCGGAGCTGACGGAGTCGATTCAACTGGGTTCCGGGCCGGGCTATGGAGCAGGTGAAGGGGGAGGGGCGGACCGAGGCCCCGGGGCCGCTCGGACACAGGCCGACCCCGGGCCGCGAGTGGAGGAGCGGGGCGGGGCGGGCGCCCGCCCATCGAGACGGTCGGGGCGGCGGCCGGGGGCCGGTCGAGCAGCTGGGGAGGCGAGGGCGTGAGGGCCGCGGCCCACCGGGCGGGAGGTGAGCAGTGTAGCCAGGTCCGGGCCGCGGGTGGCGCCGGGACCTACTCAGCGCCCGTCTCTCGCCGACTCGGCGAGGAGGACCGAGGGACGGCGGCAGTTCGGCCCTAAGTCGGGCCCGCGGCGGGAAGAGAGGCCGTGGCTGGGCCCCGGAGGCCTCCCGGGAGGTGGTCCTGGACGGAGCGCGGGGCCGAGGTGGGGGTGGGGGGACGGCTTCGGAACCGGCGGGCGGGACGGGGTCCACACCGGGGAATGCACCATCCGGGAGAGCGGGGATTGTCGACGGAGAAGCCACCCAGACTTGGTCACAGTTAACTTGGAGGAATGCTGGGAGCGGGGACTGGAGTTCCCTGGAAGTCGCCAGGTGGGGGCAAACCCTACTTTTCTGCATCTGGAAAGGGCTGGATGGAAGAGTGGAGTGAAGGTTGGAAGAGAAGCGGGCGGGCTTGCTTGCCCGGTGCGGGAAAGGGACGGCGCGGCGAAAGTCGTTCGAACGAGTCCAGGTCTACCAGTGTTAGAGAGATGTGCAGCCCTTCCCACACTTTTTTCTGTTTTGGGGTGTGTGTGTGTGAGGTTCGAGAGTAACTGAAGACTGATATTTCTGCAAAGTTGGTTTCTGATTACACGAGGAGGAATCGGTCGCTGTAGAAAAATCTAGGCTACGTAGGGAAGCAGCAAGAAAGTAAGTTGTCTCCGCTCATCGTTTTTAGGGGTTTGTAATTGCTGCTTCTCTGCTTCCGGTGGCTTCATTATATCCCGCTGGCCCGAAGGTTGTGAAAGGCCTGGAAAGATTTTATTCTGTCGGAAATTGTCAGTCGAAGTGTAGCGATTTCACTAGGAGCAAAAAGGGCTCAGTGTGTCTGATGCGATCTAGGAAGCCTAGTGCTTTTTCGGGTATAGACATTGCTGCTTTACCCGCATCTGGAGCCTCTGGTAAATTAAATTTAAGAAAGTAGCAGTGGAGGGTTGAATAAAGTTTTTGCTCCCTTGGGATAATACAGTTGCATTTGGGATTAAACAGGCAAAAAGTATGGACAAGAAAATGTGTTCTGGAATGAGAAACCCATCACTCTTAAATTTAAGAAAGAGATTTGTTGCTTGGTTATCAGAGAATAGAAGAAAACCTTTTTAAAATCACACGGCCGTTGTAGACAGGGCATGTGTAGAGCCGGACGGTAAGCAGATGGGTGAAGTCAGGACAGCAGACCTGTGACCGTGCAGGGAGCCTGGGGTTTATCTCTGGCTGTGTCTGGACCTCACTCTCCTGGGCCCATTGGACACGCGACGCCTCTGCCTTTGGTTTTCATTCTCAACTTGGAGAGCTGGATTTCGGTTTTAGGAAGTATTCAAGTTGGAGGGATTTGATTGTGCAGATCTTTTTTTTTTCCCAACTGAGTGCTTTTCATTTTTTTTTTTTAATATTTTTTATTTATTTCTGGGAGAGAGAGAGAGAGCGGGAGCAGGGGAGGGTCAGAGAGAAAGGGAGTCACAGACTGAAACAGGCTCCAGGCTCTGAACTGGCAGTCAGCACAGAGCCCGACGCGGGGCTCGAACCCACGAACCGCAAGATCATGACCCAAGCGAAAGTCGGACGCTTAACCGACTATGCCACCCAGGCGCCCCAACGGAGTGCTTTTCAAATAAATCCCGGGGTAATGCCCTTTTTGCCCAAGGCCCACTATGGATCTACAGCTGCGTAACGCATTTATTTACCAAAATGGTCTTTGTCATGACGTGCCTCATGTGCTGGTGTTTTCTGTTCTCCTTGACCTTTTAGAGTGCTGGTCACCACCTGCGGGCCTGATCTCCTGACCCGCTGCTGGTCAGTACTTGGTGGGGAACGGGGTGCTCTGTGGGATGGATGAGAACGTCATGGCCATGGCACTGTTCTCAGCTGCTGCTCGATACTAGTTGAGTTTGTTTTTGCTTTCGGGGCTCCTTCCTGGTTTCTAAGATTTTTATGCTAGATTTGGTCATGTGTGTCAGACTTTTTCTTTTTCAAGGCTGTCTCTCTGACATCTCTGGTGGATGGAGGGAAGTTCCGGATTGGCTTGCCCTGAGGTTCCAAAAGTATCTGTTTTAACCTTTCTTTCTTGTGTTATTATGCACTGGGTCACGACCAGATGATAGACCTGCAGACAGAACGGTGCAGTAACTTAACCGTCTGCTTTATCTCCCCAAATGTGTTTGCATTTGGTATATGGCCCTTCCTCTCTTGTAGAGCATCCCTGGTATAGGAGAAGCCCTTTAATTAGGACTGTGTTCTGAACGTTTGGGAGGGTAGGGAATTAAACCACAAATAGTTTTTTGTTTTCTTGCGTATCTTTTATAGTAATAAATAAATGTGGCAGAAACTGATTTGGGGGGAGTTAGCTCTACCACCAGAGTTAGTGGTATGTTACTACATCTGTGAATGGAAGTGGATTCTTCTCTGGTTGTGGGTAAGCATCTTCTCCCAGAGAAGCATCGTGCAACCTGTGGGCTGCTGGGCCACGTATTCGGGCAAGTGCACACTGCTTCTCCCTTCCCAAAGGTCTCTTCTGGGAGGGGTGACTAGGCCTGTGTTCCGTTCATCGTTTGGGCTTCTTGACGTTCTGACAGCAAATGAATTTATTTTTCCACGAAATGAATTCGTGAACGTGTTCTAGTGGCTTCATTAGCCCCAGGTAGAGACTTTTGGAAGAGGGGCCGCGATGTTGACTCATCTGCGCTGAAGCCGTGAGCAGCAGAGAGCAGGGATCAGCCTGCTCTTTCTGGTCGCTGAGTTTTTCCTTGCTGGTTCCCCCCACCCCCAAATGGTGTGGGAGATGGTAAATGCATTCACTTACAATCTTTCTCTTGGTTCGTAAAGTAACTTTTTTGTTGATAATTGAGGAAAAGTAGGAGTGTCATTTAAAGAACTGGGACCAGAGCGCCCGGGTGGCTCAGTCGGTTGCGTGTCCGACTTCGGCTCAGGTCACGATCCTGCAGTCTGGGAGTTCAGACCCCACGTCCGGCTCACTGCTGTTAGCATGGAACCTGCTTTGGGTCCTCCGTCCCCCTCTTACCCCTCTCCTGCTGGCACATGCGCATTCTCTCTCAAAAAGATAAGGGACATGTTAAAACATGTTGTGATAAAAAACCTGGGGACCAAACAAGGGTGTTCAGGAAGGAACTACATTGGTTCCATTTTTCCCCTCAGGTAAACGAGCTGAAAGAGAAGGGCAATAAGGCCCTGAGTGCCGGCCACATCGACGATGCCTTACAGTGCTACTCGGAGGCCATCAAGTTAGACCCCCAGAACCACGTGCTCTACAGCAATCGCTCGGCGGCCTACGCCAAGAAAGGCGACTACCAGAAGGCCTATGAGGATGGCTGCAAAACCGTGGACTTAAAGCCTGACTGGGGCAAGGTGAGCGACGGGGGGGGAAGGGACTCCTCGGACTTCCCAGAAACGCCTCCGTGGTGTGCTGTTTGTAAATGGTGGGCCCTCGCACCGCGACTGGGTGCCTGTCTCAGGCGACAATAGTGTGTCTGTCCTCTGTCACCCTCCGTGTTGGAGTGTGTTCCTCAGAGTCGTGGCATTTGTCAAAGCTGAGGTACCGTCGGGTGTGAAGGCAGGTGTGGTGTTTGGTGCTCCTGGGGGAGAAAATGCCCCCGAAGGAGTGGATGGCGCTGGGCCATAAGCTGAATTGAGGTGGGGCGGGTGAGCGTCTTGGATACTTGGCCGCATTCGGGCCTTCAGTGTGGGCGCTCTGCTTTCCCTGCGGCCCTGCCGCGGCCACGCGTGGTGCCCCGGGAACGGGAATCGGCTTGTTTGGCGCTCACCTTCGGGCTTCAGGTGGCCGTGATTTTGTTGCGTGTCCCTTCTTGTTGGTTTAAGGGCTATTCACGAAAAGCAGCAGCTCTTGAGTTCTTAAACCGCTTTGAAGAAGCCAAGAGAACCTATGAAGAGGGTTTAAAACATGAAGCAAACAATCCTCAGCTCAAGGAGGGCTTGCAGAACATGGAGGCCCGGTTGGCAGGTGGGCCCCAGCGCACCGCTGGTTTCTTTCTTCCCCTTTTTTTTTTTTTTAATGGGACTGACTTTGGGCCACCTGGCGACTCACTTAAACGTCCCGACTCTTGATCTCCACTCAGGTCATGATCTCACGGTTCATAGGTTTGAGCCCGCTGTTGGGCTCTGCATTGGCAGCACGGAGCCTGCTTGGGATTCTCTCTGCCCCTCCCCCAGCTTGCTCTCTCTGTCTCAAAAACATAAACAGTTAAAAACAAAAATTTTTTTTAACAGGGGCACCTGGGTGGCTCAGTCGGTTAAGCGCCCAACTTTGGCTCAGGTCATGATCTTACAGTTTGTGAGTTCTAGCTCCATGTCTGGCTCTGTGCTTAATAGCTCAGAACCTGGAGCCTGCTTTGGATTCTGTGTGTGTGTGTCTCTCTCTCTCTCTGCCCATCCCCTGCTCATGCTCTCTCTTTCAAAAATAAACATTACAAAATTTTTTAATAAAAAAATGATTTTTTAGTACTTTTTAAGAGAAAAAGAGACCGAACACAAGTGGGGGAGGGGCAGGGAGAGGCAGACAGAATCTGAAGTGGGCTCCAGGCTCTGAGCTGTCAGCACAGAGCCCAGTGTAGGGTTTGAACCTGTGAACCGCGAGGTGATGACCTGAGCCAAAGTCAGACGCTTAACTGAGCCACCCAGGCACCCCAAAACACACCTTGAAATTTTTTAACGGGATTAATATCAAGGCTCCCTCTGGTGGGCTGGCGGAGGGGGGGAACATAATAGTTCAAGTGAACTGACTTCTCATAATGTGCTTTCCTTTGTTCGGTGCAGAGAGGAAGTTCATGAACCCTTTCAACATGCCCAACCTGTACCAGAAGTTGGAGAGCGACCCTAGGACGCGGGCCCTGCTCTCTGACCCTACCTACCGGGACCTGATAGAGCAGCTGAGAAACAAGCCGTCCGACCTGGGCACGTAAGTCGAGGCAGCACTGTTGTGTCTCTGGAAATGGACGTGACCGTTGTGGTTTCTTCCTGGGATCCTGTGGGGGGGGTGCGGGGGGTGGAGGGGTGTTCCTTGTTCACACAGCAGGGTTTCTGCCTTTGCTTCGTCTCTGGTGAGCGGTAAGTGTCTGGTGGTTTGTTGTTTGTCGGTATTTCTGGAAAGGGGCACGGAGGACATGTGTCAGAATAATTCGGAACTTTCGTTCTTCAGCCTTACATGCCTCTTTGCTGCCCTCCTGTCACTTTGATCCGACATCAGCCCTGTCCTTGTCGCACACACCGGATGGTGTCTGTTGGGATATTGGAGTGGAAGCTCGTGGTTGGGGAGGGCGTCAGGTGTGAAGATGTATCTCTTAGTCGTCCTGGGGTTCGTGACTCCCAGTCTCTGACTTGTGAGACAGAACTTCTCCCTCTGTGTGTCTTCAGGCTTCAGGAAGTAAATTTGACACCTGTTAGCTCATTTGGGATGGATTTTTGAAGGGTTGAGTATTCCCCATGGTACCTGAGGGCTAGTGCAGAATCTCATGGTTTCTTCCGTGGATGGGCAGCTCCCATAGACGGTAATCTGAAGTTTAGCAGTAGATGGGGGTTTATAGTCCGTTGTGGGCAGGGCTGCCTGGGTGACTCCATTGAGCGTCTGACTTGATTTCGGCTCAGGCGCACAATCCCAGAATCATGGGTTTGAGCCCCACATCAGGCTCTGTGTTAACATTGTGGAGCCTGCTTGGGTTTTTATCTCCCTCTCTGTCTCTCCCCCATGTGCACTTGTCGCTTTCCATCTCTCAAAATAAATAAAACTTAAAAAGTCAGTATTTAAAAAGGAGTAACAAGAGTAGTTCACTGAAT
Source organism: Proteles cristata cristata (assembly GCA_017311185.1). Taxonomy (NCBI): domain Eukaryota; kingdom Metazoa; phylum Chordata; class Mammalia; order Carnivora; family Hyaenidae; genus Proteles; species Proteles cristata. Next base: position 864,871 of record JAESUZ010001000.1, read on the forward strand.
TTACTTTAAAAAATAATACTATAGAAAAAAGGGTCATGAGGCACCTGAGAGTCTCAGATGGTTAAATGCTGACTTGGCTCAGGTCATGATTTCACGGTTTGAGTTCGAGCCCCATGTTGGGCTCTGTGCTGGCAGCTCAGAGCCTGGAGCCTGCTTCAGATTCTGTGTCTCCCTGTCTCTCTGCCCCTTTTCTTGTTTGTGCTCTGTTTTGGTCTCTCTCTCAGATACAACTAAACATTTTAAAAAGTCTATTTTAAAAAGTCAGTTGTGAGAAGGAGTAATTGTGGTTGGTTTGTTTATTTAACCGACGCTAGGAAACTGCAGGATCCCCGGATCATGACGACGCTCAGCGTGCTGCTGGGGGTGGACCTGGGCAGCATGGACGAAGAGGAGGAAGTGGTCACGCCGCCCCCCCCGCCTCCTCCCAAGAAGGACACGAAGCCAGAGCCCATGGAAGAAGATCTGCCAGAGAATAAGAAGCAGGTCTCGTTTCTCCTCCCTCCTGTCGCACATGCCCAGCAGCCTAGTGCGCAAGACAGTGCGTGCCGCAGGGGCAGCTGTCGAGCCCACGGTCACTGCTCTCCGTCGGGATGGTCGGCGGGTGAAAATGCCTCCCTCTCCGAGCGATTTCACACAGGTGGTGTGGGCGGGACTCGCAGCAGCCCGAGCTGCCCTGCCACGGTCCCCAGAGCTGCCCTGCCATGGTCCCCAGGGCTGAGCCCCGGCCCCCCGGCTGCAGGGCAGGGCAGGCCTGTCAGGCTCTGCGTGACCCTCATCCTTGCTGCGATCCACAGGAAGGTCATCTGCATGCGTCCTTAAGCTTCTGTTTTCTGGTTGGACGTGGTGTGTAGTTGAAAGGTGGCCACTTAGCAACGCCGTCTTCCGGGAGGGAGTCGTGTGCTTCGGTGGTTTGGTTTCCTTTCTCGTAATTGGGAGTGACAGCTTGTCGCCAGATTCAGCGCCTTCACATGAGTAAGCGCTGGTTCCCCAAGGCGTCTGGGAGCTGGAAGGAGGCCCTGCAATGTGGGCGGTGGTGCGCGGCGCTGCAGACTCGTGCCTCTGGGACGGGCCCCAGTCAGGACACCCCCCCCCCCCCCTGCTCTGACTGCGGAGCCCACGAGGCAGCCGCCGGACAGAACCTGGACTTGGTGCGTCCTCTCCCGGTCAAACCGGGTAGAAAGCTGCTGTTCTTTCGGTAGTTGCTTCAGGCATAAAAGGGGGAGTTTTAGAGGAGGCAGAGAGGAAACCCTAGTGTGTCGTTCTAACAGTCCTCTGCCTTTCCGCCTACAGCTGGCCGGGAAGAGGCCCCTGGTGGGCAGACTGTGCCCCTGTACCCATTAGTCGTGTGCACTGCTTGGCCCCTGTGACGGGGCACGGGCTCTTGCTCTTTTGCCACCCGGGTTCGATTTGCTCAGTGCCCCTTTCCATGCCTCTCCTAGGCACTTAAAGAAAAAGAGTTGGGGAACGAGGCGTACAAGAAGAAAGACTTTGACACAGCCTTGAAGCACTACGACCGGGCCAAGGACCTGGACCCCACCAACATGACTTACATGACCAATCAAGCAGGTGAGGCCCGGGCCAAGGGGGGAGCACAGCGGCGTCAGGAGGTCCTGGGGAGAGACGTGGGCTGACTCTTCCGTAACCGTCCTGCCTGGCAGCCGTGTACTTCGAGAAGGGCGACTACGGCAAATGCCGGGAGCTGTGTGAGAAGGCCATCGAAGTGGGGCGAGAAAACCGAGAAGATTACCGACAGATTGCCAAGTACGTGGGACCTCCGGTCGTACCCTGAGCGGTGTGGAGGGGAGGGCCCGATGTCCAAGGCTGAAGTGTCCCTTGTGCGTGGGAAGGAGGGTTCCTGGCCACACGGTGGGCCGGACAGGAGGCTGCGGGCGTCCAGACGGCCAGTGTTTGGAGGGTGTGGGGTCTGCACGGCGACAAGGGCTTCTTTCTGGTTGCCGACATCTCCTTTGCAGGAGCTGACCTTGACTCTGCTCTTAGCGTACTCATTTTCTGCTTGTTTTTGTTAGAGCTTACGCCCGGATTGGCAACTCCTATTTCAAAGAAGAAAAGTATAAGGATGCCATCCATTTCTATAACAAGTCTTTGGCGGAGCACCGAACCCCAGACGTGCTCAAGAAATGCCAGCAGGTGGGTGGGGAAAGAAGGGGATTTCTGTCACTTCTCAATTTCTCATTTATTGTGGCGTCACATTTCGTAGCAGACTGTAAGGTTTTTTTTAAGTAGTGTTTTTGGTTATCTTCTGTCCTGTCCTGGTCACTTGACAACATGTAAGGAATAACCCTGGTTTTTTGCTATCCTTTTTGTCGGCCAGGATTTCAACTCTTTGCCGAGGGTCGGTGGGCTAAGTGTTAACGGTTATTAATGTAACTTAAGCTTTTTTCATTCTACACAATCCAACTGTTGTGTTATTGTGCTGGCTGTCCTACATTATGGAGTGGGATGGATTTTATTCACAGGAAGATTGGTCAGAAGTTAATTGTGCTGTCAACACATGCCTGGTACTCACGTGGGGCATAGCTTTGTGCCAAGTGGATGTTAGTGCTGTTTGCTGTTAGACCGCGTGTCTTCGCCATGAGGGGTGTAGGGGTGGTTTTATTTTGTTTTTTAGGTAAGCAATCTCTACACCCAACCTGGGCTCAAACTCTCAACCCCAAGGTGAAGAGTTGCATGCTCTTTGAACAAAAACTAAAATGTTGCCGGCAGTGCTTTCTGGAAATCAAAATCTGAATCAGGCTTTTTTTTTTTTTCAGTCCAATATTTAGATTTATAAGAGTTTAAATAATTATTCCAAGGACTGTTATTTATTTTCTTAGGCAGAAAAAATTCTGAAGGAGCAAGAGCGGCTGGCATATATAAACCCCGACCTGGCCTTGGAGGAGAAGAACAAAGGCAACGAATGTTTTCAGAAAGGTATGTTATAGGGGGCGCCTCAGTCAGTTAAGTGTCCGACTTCAGCTCAGGTCATGATCTCACAACTGGTGAGTCCGAGCCCCATGTCGGGCTCTGTGCTGACAGCTCTGAGCCTGGAACCTGCTTCGGATTCTGTCTGTCCTTGTCTCTGCCCCTCCCGTGCTGGTGCTCTGTCTCTCCCTCCCCCTCCTCCCCCTCTTTTCTCAAAAATAAACATTACAGAAAGGTACATGACCACTCAGGGGCCGGAGCTTCTGGAGCACAGTGGTGCGGACATGTTTCCTGTGCCCTGGCTGACTGCAAGCTAAGTGCCTGTTGCAGGAGGAGGGTTGTCTTTCCCTTTCTGGACCTGTTCCTCTTTCCTTACCCAGGGGACTATCCCCAGGCCATGAAGCATTACACAGAAGCCATCAAACGGAACCCAAAAGATGCCAAGTTGTACAGCAATCGAGCCGCCTGCTACACCAAACTGCTGGAGTTCCAGCTGGCGCTCAAGGTGGGCTAGTGTGGGCATGCGCGGCGTGCTCTTCTCTCCGCGTTGCCATCGATGTCCGCTTAGTGTTTTTACTTTGATCTCAGCTGCAGGGGTGGGGGGTGGTACGCGTGTGAGGTGTGTACCTGCGGGATTTCCGTCAGCCCAGTGCCGGCCCATCAGGTCACGTTAGTGTGGTTGGGAATATTGGGAAAAGGGGGTCCTTTTCCAGCTTCCCTGATGATGGATTCTTCTTCCTTCTCGTCACTGCCATACACACACACCTTTGTTTTCTTTTTCTTTCTTTTTTTTTTTCTTAAACAATTTATATGTTCGGGTCAGTGGAGTCAAGTCCATTCACATTGCTGTGCATCCATCGTCACCTTCCTCGTCCAGAACCTTTCCATCTTCCCAAACTGACACTGCACCCTGTGAATGCTGACTCCCACTCCCCCTGCCCGGCAGTCACCCTTCCACTCTGTGGCCCTGTGAACGGGCTCCCTCTAGGGACCTTCCGTGAGGGGGACCATCCAGTACGCATGTGTGCACGCGCGGCTCCGTTCTCCGGGCGTCTTGCTGTAGCAGCGTCCGTGCGTTCTTCCTCCTGAAGGCTGAGTGCTGTTCAGTCACACAGTGCGCTGTTTCCATTCATCCACCCTCCGCTCGGTGGCCGTGGGGTCGTTTCCCCCTTGGTCGTGGTGCGGGAGGCCGCGCGGACGTGGGCGGACGGTGTCTGCGGGACTCCCCCCACCTTCTGTTCCAGGCAGCCTCCCCCAGTGGCGGGGGCGCCGCGTCGTGGAGCAGCGTGGTGCTCTGCGCGTCTGTAACCGTGTACGTGTTCATATTGAGGAGTTGCCGTAGCGTCTCCTTAGGGAGATTGACCGCGTCTGGTCACTTTCTGGTCAGCTCCTTTAGCAGCTCTGCTGTTCTCGGCGCATTGAGCATGGTCTTGGGTCCTCGCGCCAGCACTGAAGAAAGGTAGTCCCTGTCGCTGTCTTGACCGTGAGCTGCTCTGTGCTGCCATTGGTGATTTCTAAACTTTTCTAGATGACTTGCAATTTTCTGTTTATTTTTGAGAGACCGTGTGAGCAGGGGTGAGGCAGAGGGAGAGGGAGACACAGAATCTGAAACGGGCTCCAGGCTCTGAGCTGTCAGCACAGAGCCCGACACGGGGCTCCAACCCACAGACTGTGAGATCATGACCTGAACCGAAGTCGGAGGCCCAACCGACAGAGCCACCCAGGCATCCCTCCCCCTCCCCCCCCTTTTTTAAATGTTTATTTTCAAGAGAGATGAGTGTGAGCAGGGAAGGGAAGGGGCAAAGAGACAGAGGCTAGATTTTAATGTGGTCCGTGCCTGGACCGTCTTCTGGGAAGGTGACAAAATACATCCCCTTTTAGAGACACTGGTACCAGAGTCCGTGATGGTTTTGTTTTTTTAATGCCGCTAACTTCTGGGCCTGTGTCTGGCTTAGAGACGTGACTGGCGTGGGTCCAAAGGCAATGTCAAAAACAGGTCGGGTTGCGAAGTGCAGAACCTCGCCAGTTGCCTGTGAGGTACAGCAGGTCCTTCCTCAGCTACATGGAGGGGAACAGCGAATGGAACCACTTCTCATCTAGCTTTTTGCTGGAATAACTGGACGTGGGCCGGGGTGTTGAAAATATACTACATAGAATTCTTTGTGTCTGGAATTTTCCATCTCGTAAGTGCTTTAAACAAAAATACCTAGAACCCCTGTGCATCCTCCATCTCTTTTGGCAGGAAGTAGGGATGCGTTTTTGTGGAATTGTCTGAACCGAAGTAGGCTAGGTTTTTGCACTCGGCATTCCTGGGTGGGCTTTTCCTGGAGCGAGTCTTCCCTTCCGGTCACCGAGTCAGTGGCGCCGCGCCGTGGTGAAATGAAGGCCGGAGGACATCTGCTGTGGGCCTCTATTCACATTTCCCCAAAAATCCCCTTGAGAGCTCCCCGTACCCAAGTCATGTGTTTCTCAAACAGGAACTTTCCCCACTGTTTTTCATTTTTTCCCATAATCTCAGCCTTTTGAAGAGTCTAGGCCGCTCGCCTTACGCGGGGTGAGTTGTCCGTAGTCTGGAATGGTCATCCCTTGTGGTTTTACTTGACTTGTTTTCCCTGCCGCCTCGGCCGGGCCGTCTGGGAAAAGGTCCAGGTGCCCGAATTAACAGAACACAGTTGTGGGTCCGGGTGGAGAATTCTGTCGATAATCCTGCCTTCGAGTAGCTCACGTGCAGCCACGAGCCTAACATTTCTCCTTTCTTCTCCTGCCCAGGACTGTGAGGAATGCATCCAGCTAGAGCCAACCTTCAGTAAGTGCTTGCCCGCTGCCTCGCCGGCCCGGGGAGTGGGGCCAGGGGGATAAGCCTTCGGGAAGCAGCGTGAGCGGGCGTGGGGGGCCGGCGGCAGTGGCGGCGCCTCACCTCTCCCATTTCTGTCCGCAGTCAAGGGCTACACACGGAAAGCGGCCGCCCTCGAAGCCATGAAGGACTACACGAAAGCCATGGACGTCTACCAGAAGGCGTTAGACCTGGACTCCAACTGTAAGGTGGGCTGCTGCTGGCTCCGGGGGGCTCTCCCCTGCCCCCTCTCCACGTTCCTCTTCCAGGTCCTCTCGGTGTGTCTTTGCGACTCTTCCCTCCCGCCCGTGTCTCTGCGTGTCCTCACTTGTCAGCTCCCTCCGTTGTCTCAGATGAGCTGAATTCGAGCTAATGCCGCCTTCTGTGGGCTTTGTTGGGGTGCAGGAGGCGGCGGACGGCTACCAGCGCTGCATGATGGCTCAGTACAATCGGCATGACAGCCCTGAGGACGTGAAGCGACGGGCTATGGCCGACCCCGAGGTGCAGCAGATCATGAGTGATCCTGCCATGCGGCTCATCCTGGAGCAGATGCAGAAGGACCCCCAGGCACTCAGCGAGTAAGTAGAGCTGGGCAGAGGCTTCACCATTTGGTGGGGGGCGGGGGGAGGGATGGGGACAGGACAGGGATGGAAAGCGGTGAGGTCGAGCAAGGCGGGTAGGGGTGTGATCATGCGGCGAAGGGTTGCTGCGTGCTCCGTTCAGCTGGAAAGGCGGGTGGCGGTTGCTGCAGGGCCGCAGGGCTCTGTGGCTGTGGCCGCCATGGGAGTGGGGCATCTGGTGGAAAGACCGCAGCCTCTAGAAGCCAGGTCCACGGGCTCCTGCCAGGCCGCCCGAGGCCTTCATGGATCCGTCTTTTCCACACACTCCTCAGCCAACTCCCGTTGGTGCCTTTCTGGAGGGGGGGGGTTTGCAGGAGGGGTGGCTTCAAGAGCAAAGAAGCCCTTTTTGGGGCAAGTCTCATTTCATGTAACTTTGCCTCCCCGCCTCCCCCGTCAGACACTTAAAGAATCCTGTAATAGCACAGAAGATCCAGAAGCTGATGGACGTGGGTCTGATCGCGATTCGGTGATGACTTGCTCGTCATCCCCTTCCCTTCGCCCTCCTGTGGAAAGAGGAGCTGGGACCGCGGCGAGCCACGCGGAGCAGAGGGGAGAGCAGGGGACCGCGAACGGCCTCTCTATATTTATACAGACCCGTGTGGGGCACAGACCCGTCCCCCCGTTACTCGCACCGTCGCTGCCTTTGGGCGCTCCCAGCACACGCATGGTCTCTTCCGCCGCCCTCGGGTTCCGTGTCCCCTTCCCCGCCCTCTGTCGCTGTCTCAGCTGCTCTCCCATAGTTGGTTATTTTTTATTTGGGGCAGTGGGCATGTGTGGGGAGGGGAGGGTGCTCTTCCCGGCCTCGGGTCCCAGCTGTCTCCACGTTGTTAACTTCCACGTGCCCTTCTCCAATAAAACAAGCCAGTCGGGCATGGTTATACGTCATGTCCTTGTCTATTTTTTGTTTGGTTTGGTTTTTTGGGTTTTTTTGCTAAATGAGTTTGAAGCAGTTGTCCAGCCAGGCTTATACCACCAGGAGCACAGGAGAGGCCGGTGGGGAGGTGGCGGGGAGAGGCAGCGGTGTGAGCTGACGAGCAGCCAGAGCCTCTGTGACAGGGGACTTTGGCATGCTCCAGTCACTAGGTGGCGCCGTCGCCCCACGCCAGCTGAAAGGCAGGGGTGGGGGCCCCTCCCTGTGCAGAATGGCAGCAGCGCCAGCCCTTGGGTTAATTCCCCTGCTGCCGGTTCTTCCCACGCGAATTTCAGCCAGAAACCAGCTGGATGGAGAGGCCGCTGGGCCCCAGGCAAGAACAAAAACTGTTTCCCAGAGTGAGTCTTCAGACCAGCTTGGGAGACCAGTCCGCCGGCCGCTCTGTATCTCAGTCTGGGCTCTCTGCTCAGAGGAGGTCCCTGTGCACCTTTCTCTCCAAATCTCGGTTTCTCCTGCACCAGCTGCCTCAAGTTCAGCCCCAGTGAGATCCGAGTCCTAGTCCTGATGTGCCCCAGCGGGGCCTCCAGGTCCTCCTCTCCCACAAACACCCGCAGCTCCCAGGACGAGTCGATGTAGTCCCCGGTGGCCGTCTTCATCCCCGCCATGGCTGTGGCGGCTCTACACAGGGTGGAAGGAGATGAAGTGGGTAGGGTGCCTGATGGGCTGCCCGCGTTCAAGTCCAAATGGCCCTGTGGTGACCTGGACAGGCAGTCGTGGCAGCAGCACGGGCCCCTGTCTGTTCGCCCCACTGTCTCAAAGAAAAGGTCAGTGATGACCTTGCCAAGACAGCCAGTGATCGGAAGGGCCTGAGGAGGACAGTAAACTGTTGGGGACCCGATCCAGCAGGTACCTCCTGCCGCTGCCCTGATCAGAGCCCCCAAGGGACTGTCGGGAAACCAGCAGGAAAACATGAAGTGTGGTCAGAATACCCGCTTCTGAGGAGCCGGTCCCCGGCCTACGGCTCCAGCCTTTGGCTAGAGAACTCCGTGGAACCATCAGGATCCTGGACGCTGCCATGTCAACAGCCTTGTCACACCACAGGTGACGTCAGCAGTGGCGGGTTGCCTCTGGTTGAGAATGCCGAAGGAAAAGACTTCAGTAAAGGACCATGTGCCAACCACCAAAAAAAAAAAAAAGACCTCCCTGCCCTCAAAGTAGATTTTTAATTACACTTCAGGGTGGTTGCAGCAGACCACTTCTGCCTAAAACCCTGGGCTAGGATGGGGGTCAGACTTCCTCATTTCCCCCAACAGAGCAGCTTTCTGAGCTAGGAAGCCGCTGAAGCCAGCAGCCCGCTGCACTTCCTGCCGCCTTGACTTTGCATACACTGGCCTTCCCCTGGGAGTCTCCAGCAGGCCCCCTCCTCCACTGGGGGCCCAGGTCAGAAAGCCACCTCTGCATGGGCACCCTGCCGCACTCTCGGACACTACTGACCCGAGGCTCGGTTCCCTGCGGCCCCAAACCCGTTCTCTGGAAGGCTCCGCTCCTGCCAGGAGCCAGCAGTGAGCACAAGGCCTTGGCTCTAACTAAAGCTTACATCCCCGTGCAGGTGATGGGGCCCCTCCAAGGTCACATTTGAGTAGGGAGACAGGAGTGACCCTTGGGGGTCCTGGGCAAGGCGTCGCGTGTGGAGGTGGGGTGGGGAGGTCATGAATGACCTGGGGCCAGTGTCTGTTCAGCTGTCCCCCTGGGCAGCTCTGAGGTTTATGTGTTTAGAAATAGCAGCTCTTGGCGGGGGGTGGGGGGATTGGGGGGGTGCAGAAACAACAAGGAAGTTGCTTCCTCCCCTCGGGGTCTTCTTCAAGTGTCTGCGGTGATAAGGGACATCCAGGACTTGAGTTTGCTTGACCTCCCAGGTTCCTAAATAGCCTGGATCTGATCCTTTCAACTGCATGGCTTTTCCTCTTGACAGCCGTGAAGTGTCTGTGGCCCAAACGGCCCCCACTCTGACAGGCTGGAGACACGGGAGATGGCTTCCTACAGGGGACAGTTCATGCAGGGAACGTGCGTTAGCGGCTTTTCTAGTTTGAACCGAGCTTCCCTCCAGAGGAGGCACCCTTCGCCATGGGGGGCCACAGGCCCCGGTCCTTCCCTGCTTCTGTGCCCACTGGGAACAAAGGTGGGGCCCCAACTGGAACCCTCCGCGCACCACCACCCATGTGCTGGCAATTCGCTTCCTGCACCCAGCGCCAGCCCGCCCTGGGGAGGGGCTGAGCCCGCCCCACGTCTGATAAGGAGGTGCAAGGGGCCGCCCTCTGAAGGAAGCTCCAACGAGAAAGGAGAGGGTGAAGGAAGCACTCAACTGATCTGCAGGTGCTTAGCCTGAGGCCGGGAGTGGCTGACACTCCAGCCCCCGCCTCCCCTCCCGCACTGCAGTCCCCAAACCCTTGCAGGCAAGGTAAGGCTGGGGGCGGCAGCTGAAGGCCCAGGGACCCTTTTCCTCACCCTCCCGCAGCCCCTCTGCCCAGCATGCCTCTCTCCATGGAGCCCTCTGGACTTTCCACCACCCTAAAGAGGCCATGGCTGGTTGGGGATGTTTGGCTCTGAGCTTCGGGCCAGGACTGGAAGTATTTTCTGACCAGGGTCCACAAGGGTTTCCAGGGTGGGCAGCTGCCGGTGTGGACTTGGGGGTGAAATATGAGCTGGGGAAGCAGAGAGAGGTTGTGCCAGGCTCTGACTTCAAGCTGGGTGATGTTGGGTGATCCCCTTATTACTCTTACCTGGCCTCAGTCTTCCTATCTGTAAGATGGGAGTGGGTCGGCTAAACCGCCAGTCATGGTGAGAGGGTCCGAGGTTTGCCCATAACAAATTGGCAACCGTGCTGCTGCCACGACTGCCTGTCCAGGTCACCACAGGGCCATTTGGACTTGAACGCGGGCAGCCCATCAGGCACCCTACCCACTTCATCTCCTTCCACCCTGTGTAGAGCCGCCACAGCCATGGCGGGGATGAAGACGGCCACCGGGGACTACATCGACTCGTCCTGGGAGCTGCGGGTGTTTGTGGGAGAGGAGAACCCGGAGGCCGAGTCGGTCACCCTCCGGGTCACGGGGGAGTCGCACATCGGCGGGGTGCTCCTGAAGATCGTGGAGGAGATTAGTAAGTCCACGCTGCCCCCGCTGCTGACCTCAGCGCCCGAAGGCCGCTCCGGCCGGGTCCCCGGGCACTTCCGGGCCATCTGACTGTGCAGCTCTCGATAACCCTGCCACAGTGACTCAGGCACCATCTTAATCATCTGGTTCCAAAAAAGACATTTCCCCAACTTCCCCTCCCTCCCGCAGCTTCCCTCCCTCCCTCCCTCCCACTCTAGCTGGTTCTGTGAAGTCCCCAAGGAGCAGGCCTGGCCACAGTCTGTTCCCCCACTTCTAGCGGCAAGGGGGGCCTTGCCTGGGCCGAGGCAGAGGTTCCACTCAGGGTCTGAGGGGAGGCCAGGGGACCCGGGGGCCTACTCCTGTACCCTCTCCGCAGGGCGGAAGCCCTCAGCAGGCTGGTGACAGGCCTGGCCTGGGTGGGAAGGCCCTGCCCCCACAGGAAGTTACAGCAGAGCAGCCTGTGGTATCGGGCAGGCGGGCAGGCGTGGGGCAGGGATGGAGAGGAGCAGGGCTGGTGACATGGGGGTTTCTCACCCCCTTTGCCTGTTGGGGAGAGGGGCTTCCTGGGAGGGCAGCAGGCACACCCCCAAAAGGCAGAGCGGGAAGGCAGGGCCACGATCATTTCAGCCAGGAGGCCTGGAGCCTGGGCCACCTGTGGATGGGGGCACAGGCCTCCCTGGGCCCGGCCACCCTGTCACTTGCAGCCTGGGAGGCAGGTTAGCTGGCTTGGGGACAGACCTCCCCCCTTCCGCCCCCCCCGCCAGAGACAGCCTGGTCACAAGGCTGAGGTCGTGAGGAAGCTTCCAACAGGCAGGGCCCAGGAGGCTATGAAAGCAGAAGTGGGAAACAGAGGGTCCCTCAGGACACGGGGCATCAGACCAAGATGCCGACAGGCCTGGGCTGAGCCAGGGCACAGGGGGCGAAGACACGGGGCCCCAAGGGAAGACCCAGGCAGCTTCCTGGCAGGGCACGCGAGCAATGAAAGAGGCCTAAACAAGGAGTCAGACAGACAGAGCAGACCTGATCTTTCACCCACTGCTGGGCCCGCCATGGAAAATCCCTTCAGCTCCTGTCCCCCGCCACGGGGACATTGTCCCCACGCCTCCTAATCCCGCTCAGTCCTTAGCACATCCGAATTCTGTCGAGGCTCAGTCCAGCCAAACCCCATGTCACCCAGACTACGGCCAGGCCAGTGAGACTGACCCCACAGCTTCCAGCACGGGGGGAGAGACGGCACGGGGCCTGGGGACAGAGGGGCCACGCAGCCGGGACACAGGGACTCCCCAGGAGAGTCCTGAGGGGGGCCACAGCACGGGGAGGGCAAGGAGTGGTGTTGGAACGTGGCGGGGGTGGGGTTGGGAACTGGGGCCTCCAGGCCAGGGAGAGCGCCCGGAGCGTGACCAGGACTGGGGTGGTGGCGGTTAGGAGCTCAGACTACCCTGGAGGCGGACAGTGGCCACCAGAGGGTGTTTCAGTGGCTAAGGCTTACATGTGGACAGACCCCTCGGGTAGGGGTGGGCTGGAGGCAGGGAGACAAGCCTCTTACAGTGGGCACAGTGGGCGGTGAGCAAGGGCAGGAGGGTGGATTTGGAGGCTGAGATGGGCATCAATGGCACGTGGAGGCTAAAAGGGGAAGAGAGGACATGACACGAGTGTCTAGGCGTCACCGCATTTCTGTCCCAGAGGCAGGCACATGGCCTGGTGAACAAGTTTCTGGAATGAGCAAAGTTGGTGGGCGTGGCCCCTGGCGTGTGGGTTTCTGGCCTGGGGCTCCGGGGACAGGGCCTGGCCCCGGGGTGCGGTGCATTTCAAGGAAGGAAGATGAAGCCATGGTTGAGGCAAGACCCTCTCCCCCCTGCCCCACAAGAGGCCGTGATGGGGAAGGAAGGGGACCCGAAGCAGGAAAGGACAGGGGCAGCCAGGAGAAGGGGTCAAGAAGGACAAAGCAAGAGCCAAGGGTCAGGAGGAGAGGGGGAGTGGCTGCCACAGAGCCAAGGCCAGAGTGAGAGCAGAGGCTCAAACGTCTCTGAGAGATTGGCCACGTGGCGCCAGAGAATCTCTTCCAGAATCTCTTCCATGTAGCAACTCGGTGACAGTTAAGGGGGAGTGGGAGGGAGGGCAGCAGCGGCGCCGGTGCAGACGGAGACCCGGGCACACTCTAGAGGGCCGTGCCCACCCTCTGTGCTCGCCACGCCTCAGCTCACCGCCCTGGAGGGAGACACGTCCCCTGCCAGTAGCTGCAAGACGAGAGAGGTGTTCACGCTTCTGCATTAACGTGCCCCCGACATGCGTCACAGACCCCGCGCACACATCGTTTGGTGTCCACGGGCTCAGGACAGTGGCCGCTCCCATCTCACAACTAGAAAACTGTGACCCAGAGAGGCTAAGGCCTTGGCCAAGGTCACAGACCACGAAATGTTTCCGGAGTGCCCGCTGCCGCGTGCCAGGCTCTAACACAGCCTCTGCCTCCTGAGCTCCCAGAATGCCCGGGAGGGACAAGTCAGCTAAGAATTGTGGGAGTTGTTGTGCGGGGGGGGGGGCGGGGGAGGCCAGTGCGCTGGAGTGTGCTGAGTAGAGGCACTGAGATGGGGGCACCCGGGGTCTGGGTTGGGGGAACTCCCCTGGAAGGTGATGTCGAGACTGAGCCCGGAAAAATGAGCAGGGTTAGCCAGCAAAGGGCCATTCCGCTGTGACCTTGGTCCTAGACCCCAAGCCAACCCAGCGTGGCCTGCCCTCGCGTTGGGCAGGGGAGGGTCCGGGCACCACAGGCCTCGGGGAGGGGGGCACTGGGGGGCTTGTGCTCAGCGCTGGGGGCGTGACCTCCGTAACTGACATGCACCCCTCCCCTGTGGCCCCGCAGAGCGCAAGCAGGACTGGTCAGACCACGCCATTTGGTGGGAGCAGAAAAGACAGTGGCTGCTGCAGACCCACTGGACCCTGGACAAGTACGGAATCCTGGCTGACGCCCGCCTCTTCTTCGGACCCCAGCACCGGCCCATCATCCTGCGGCTGCCCAATCGCCGCGCCCTGCGCCTCCGGGCCAGCTTCTCCCAGCCCCTCTTCCAGGCGGTGGCTGCCATCTGCCGCCTCCTCAGTGAGTCCCCTGCTGCAACCCCTCACCTTCCATCCTGCAAGGGTCCTGCAAGGGGGCCGGACCCCTGCTTTACAGTCCCAGCCGCTGTCACCTTGTCCTTCGGGTCCTGTTCCCTATCCCATCTGCAGGGCCGGCCGTGGCCTGCCCCCAGAGTACCCAGGAGTGGGGCGGGAGGTTCCGGGGCCGGCCCCGGGGGGGCCCCTGCTGAGGTCCCAGCTCCCCTCAGGTATCCGGCACCCCGAGGAGCTGTCTCTGCTCCGGGCTCCTGAGAAGAAGGAGAAGAAGAAGAAGGAGAAGGAGCCGGAAGAAGAGTTGTATGACTTGACCAAGGTCGTCCTGGCTGGGGGTGAGCACAGGCTGGGCAGGCGGGGGGGAGGGGGGGGTTGGGGGAGGCGGGCACTGGCAGCCGGGCTGGGGGCTGGGCCTGTTTGACCCCGACGTGCCCTCCAGGCGTGGCGCCCACGTTGTTCCGGGGGATGCCGGCCCACTTCTCCGACAGTGAGCAGACCGAGGCCTGCTTCCACATGCTGAGCCGGCCGCAGCCACCGCCGGACCCCCTCGTGCTGCAGCGCCTGCCTCGGCCCAGCTCCCTGATGGACAAGACCCAGCTTCACAGCAGGTGCACAGCCGGCCCGGGTCTGCGCCCCGGAGCCATGTCCCCTGGTGTCCCGGGCTCCCACCTCCAGGGCCACGCCCTCCCGTGTATCCTTACCCCAAATGCTTACCTCCCTGTTTCCAGGCCTTTCTTATATGCGTGCTTGCCCCCGAGCCCCCCGCCCAGCCCCCACCACGCCCCCACCCGTCTCAGCCCTGACCTCTGCCCTGTGCTGTGCACCAGGTGGCTGGACTCATCGCGGTGCCTCATGCAGCAGGGTGTCAAGGCCGGGGACACGCTCTGGCTTCGCTTTAAGTACTACAGCTTCTTCGACCTGGACCCCAAGGTGCGCTGGGCCGGCAAGCGGTGGGGTCTGGGTCAACGAGACGTAGGGACTCAGGGTCAGGGGTCAGGGGTCCAGGCTCTGGGAACGTGAGAGACTTGTGGGGCGTCAGCCCATCCACACTCCTGCTTCTTAGCTCTGTCACCGTGGTGCCCAACCGGGACCCGCGTCAGGCCTGTCAAGGGGCTGCCAGGGGGGTAAGGACCACAGAGCAGTGTAGACCTTGGTGAGAGCCCCTGGACGCCTGCTCCGGTGGCAGATGCCTGGCACCTGGACTCAGAGAAGGCTTCCTGGAGGCGGTGATGCTGCAGGTTTGGGGCAGGCAGGGATGAGGCTTTGCAGGAGGGGCCGGGTGCATCTCCCCCTCCCTGCCTGCCATCCCCACCGGCAATCGGCGGGCTCCGTGCATCCCTCTCAGAACCTGTCAGGACTCCACAGGCGCTCCCTCACCCATGACCCCTCTTCTCCGCGCCCCCTTTACTGCAGAACTTCTAAATGTTGTTGTTTTACCGAATCCATGGGGTCCAGTGTCCTTGCTCCCTGGACCCCTGTTTCCAAGTCTTTCCTGTCGGTGTTCCTGGACCCCCTCTCTCTCCTCAGCCAAATCTGTCCCAGCGTCTTCTGTCCCGTCTGCCGAGGTGACCATGCCCTCCACGCTGTCTGTCCCCTGCTCACTGGGAGCTGGGGCCGGGGCGGGGGTCTCCAGATGTTCTATCCAGGCTCCCCCGTTCTGCCTCCTGTCTCCGCAGCCTCTGGGGGTCGGCAAGGCCAGAAACTCCCTCCTCAGCCATCCTTACCCCCTTGCTTATCCCACACTCATGGATTCATTGCCAAAGGCCGCACTCACCCCGTTCTGGATCCTTCCCTTTCCCTCTGTCCCACCTCAGCCATCTTTGTGTCCTATTCATCCTCCCTGGAATGAAAATCCCAAGGCACCTGCTCGTCATCTGTCCAGCGGTGAAGCCGTGTCACGCGGGCTAGTGCACCTCCAGCCCCCACACCGCACCTGGAATGAACATACCCTGGGGGTTAATTCCTGCGGCCGCTTATGGCCCCAGCTGCCCAGCCCCCAGGCCATTGCCTCACCGGGCCCCTGGGCACCTGTCTGCCCCCCCTTCGCTCCCCTCCGCATGCAGCCCCTCCCTCTCCTGGGGATTTGCTGTTTCCTTCCGCTCTTCCTCTCTTCCTTTCCATCGAATGGTTTCCACGATTCCATTTTATCTCCTTTATATTATTTTATTAGCTACACTTAAAAATATTTTTTTAAGTTTATTTTGAGAGAGAGATGGAGAGAGTGTGAGCAGGAAAGGGCAGAGAGAGAGGGTAAGAGAGAGAATCCCAAAGCAGGCTTCATGCTGTCCGTGCGGAGCCTGACACTGAGCTCGAACTCACAAACCGTTGAGATCATGACCTGAGCTGAAACCAACAGTCGGGCGCTTAACTGACTGAGCCACCCAGGCGCCACCCCAACCCCTGCCAAGAAGTTGTTTGGTGGTTGGGACCCAGACACTGTTACCATCCCATAATATTCTACCGCTTCTGCGTGGGCGCCTCTCAACAAGCAACGTGTGTGTCCCCTCCATCTCGTATCCCCTTCTTGGATTCTGCATGTGTCAAAGCCTGCGAGACGATTTTTTAAAATTTATTTTTATTTATTTTGAGAGAGAAATAGAGAGCAAGTTGGGGAGGGGCAGGGACAGAGGGAGACAGAATCCCAAGCAGGCTCTGTGCTATCAGCGCGGAGCCTGACGCGGGGCTCGAACTCACAAACTGAGATCGTGATCTGAGCCAAAATCAGGAGTCAGACACTTAAAAGACTGAGCCCCCCAGGCGCCCTCAGACATTGTCATTCCTGTTGGTGCTGTCGTTACTGTTATGACACCTTGAGAAATAATTTGTATACCAAATCACGTGTCCATTCAGAGCATACAACCCAGTGGCTTTTAGTATATTTTAGTGCAGCCATCAGCACAATTTGGTAACATTTTTTTTTTTTAATTTCTAGGAGAGAGAGAGACAGCGTGAGCCGGGGAGGGTCAGAGAGAGAGGGAGTCACAGACTGAAACAGGCTCCAGGCTCTGAGCTGGCAGTCAGCACAGAGCCCGACGCGGGCTCGAACCCACGAACCGCGAGATCATGACCTAAGCGAAAGTCGGACGCTTAACCGACTAAGCCACCCAGGCGCCCCACAATTTGGTAACATTTTAATCACTCGCCCCCGAAAATCATACCCATCAGTAGTTAGTCCCTGTTTATCCCTGACCCCCAGGCTCCAGGCATCTCCTAATCTCCCTCCTGTCTTTATAGATTTGCCTTTTCCAGACATTTCATATAAATAAGATGTTATAGTACGTGGCTTTTTGTGGCTGGCTCTTTCCACTGGCCTCATGTTTTCATGTTTTAGCGTGTTTTACTGTTTTATTTGTTTTTAGTGCAAAATGGTATTAAAAAATTTTTTTTGGTAATGTTTATTTTTGAGAGAGAGACAGAGAGAGACGGAGAGAAAGCATGAGCAGGGAAGGGCAGAGAAAGAGACACACACAGAACCCGAAGCAGGCTCCAGGCTCCGAGGCTCGACTTCCAGAGCTGTGAGATTGTGACCTGAGCCAAGGTCAGATGCTTAACCGACTGAGCCACCCAAGCGCCCCGCAAAATGGTATTTCCTTGTGTGGGTATGCCACATTTTGTTTATCCATTCAGCAATTACTAGATGTTTCCTCCCCCGCCCCCCCGACGTGTCGGCTATTATGAATAATGCTTCCGTGAATATTCACGTACAAGTTTTTGAGTGGTCATATCTTTTCATTTCTCTTGGGTCACTATTATTTTTACTTTCACCAGTCACTCATTTTTTGTTAAACTTTTTGTTTTGTGATAGCTGGAGAGTCCCAGCCAGTTGTAAGAAATAATACACAGAGGGGCGCCTGGCTGGCTCAGTCAGTAGAGCGTGTAACTTCTGATCTCGGGGTTGTGAGTTCGCGCCCCACGTTGGATATAGAGATTACTCAAAAATAAAATCTTAGGGGCGCCTGGGTGGCTTAGTCAGTTAAGCGTCCGACTTTCGCTTAGGTCATGATCTCGCGGTTCGTGGGTTCGGGCCCCGCGTCGGGCTCTGTGCTGACTGCCAGCTCAGAGCCTGGAGCCTGTTGCAGTCTGTGACTCCCTCTCTCTCTGACCCTCCCCTGCTCACGCTGTCTCTCACTCTCTCTTAGAAATAAATAAACAATATTTTTAAAAAATAATAATAAAAAAAAATAAAATCTTAGAGGCACCTGGGTGGCTCAGTTGGTTGAGCATCCAACTCTTGATATGGCCTCAGGTCATGACCTCACAGTCATGAGATCAAGCCCTGTGTTGGGGTGCACACTTGGCTCTCAAAATAAATAAACTTAGACATAAATGAATAAAATAAAATCTTTTAAAAAAATCCACCGAGATCTTAGATACCTGGAGACCTTTCACCCAGTGTCTGCCAACAGTATCACATGTTATTTTTTTAATAAAAAATTTTTAACGTTTCTTCTTTTTTTTTTTTAATTTTTTTTAATGTTTTATTTATTTCTAGGAGAGAGAGAGAGACAGCGTGAGCAGGGGAGGGTCAGAGAGAGAGGGAGTGACAGACCGAAACAGGCTCCAGGCTCTGAGCTGGCAGTCAGCACAGAGCCCGACGTGGGGCTCGAACCCACGAATGGCGAGATCATGACCTAAGCGAAAGTCGGACGCTTAACCGACTAAGCCACCCAGGCGCCCCTCTTCTTCTTTTTTTTAATGTTTTATTTATTTCTGAGAGAGAGAGAGAGAGAGAGAGAGAGAGAGACAGGGTGATCAGGGGAGGGTCAGAGAGAGAGGGAGACACAGAATCTGAAATAGCCTCCAGGCTCTGAGCTAGCTGTCAGCACAGAGCCCCACGGGGGGCTCGAACCCACAAACCGCGAGATCATGACCTGAGCTGAAGTCGGATGCTTAACCGAATGAGCCTCCCAGGCGCCCCACAACTGGGATGCTGATATCAGCATGATCAAGATTCGGCTCCGTCAGCCAACTGCCCTGTAAAAACATTTTAAAAATATTGCAGTCTTTTATATCTGCCCCCGCATTCACCATTTCCTGTCTCTATTCCTGTGCATAGACGCGGATTTCCAGCTGGTATCATTTTCTATCCGCCAGAAGGACTTCCTTTATCATTTCTTGTGGTGCCGATCTACTGGTGATGATTCTTTCCGCTTTTCTGTCTGAATAACTCATTATTTTGCCTTTCATTTTAGAGAGCTCTTTTACTCGGTGTAGAATCCTGGGTTGATGGTTTTGTGCCTTACGGTGCTTTAAAAAAAATGTCGCTGCACCATCCTGTGGCTTGCGTGGCCCCCAGCAGGGTCCCCTGTCATTCTTTGCTCATCTGTATGTAATGTGTCTTTTTCTGATTACTTTTATGATTTTTGAATCGCTGCCTTAAAACTATGTGATTATCAGGTGACTTGATTCCCTGCAGGTTTCTCCTGCGTGGGGTTCAGTGAGCTTCTCGAATCTATGAGTTGATAGTTTGTGTCAAATTTGAAAAATTTGGGGTCCTTAGTTCTTATTTTTTCAGAGGTTTCTTCCTGCCCCCTCCCTTGATGAGATTCTAATTACATAAACTATTGGACTACTTAGGACCGTCCCACAGCCCTCTGATGCCCTGTTCGTTTTCTTTAGATGTCTCTTCAAGTCTTATTTTATTTATTTATTTTTTAAAATTGACATCCGAGTGAGTTAGCATCTAGTGCAACAATGATTTCAGGAGTAGATTCCTTCATGCCCCTCCTCCACGTAGCCCCTCCCCCTCCCACAGCCCCTCCAGCCTCCCGCTGTGTGTTCTGTGCATTTAAGAGTCTCTTATATTTTGTCCCTCTCCCTGTTTTTATATTCTTTTTGCTTCTCTTCCCTTATGTTCATCTGTCTTATGTCTTAAATTCCTCATATGAGTGAAGCCATATGATATTTATCTTTCTCTGACTAATTTTGCTTAGGATAATACCCTCTAGGTCCATCCACATAGCTGTAAACGGCAAGATTTCATTCTTTTTGACTGCTGAGTAATACTCCAGTGTGTGTGTGTGTGTGTGTGTGTGTGTGTGTGTGTGTGTGTACACACACACACATATATATATATATATATATATACATATGCCACAGCTTCTTTATCCATTCATCTGTCGATGGACATTTGGGCTCTTTCCATACTTTGCCTAGTGTCGATAGCGCTGCTATAAACAATGGGGTGCATGTGCCCCTTCGAAACAGCACACTGCTATCCCTTGAATAAATACCTAGTAGTGCAATTACTGGGTCGTAGGGTAGTTCTATTTTTAAATTTTTGAGGAACCTCCATACTGTTTCCCAGAGTGGCCGCACCAGTTTGCATTCCCACCAGCAGCACAGAAGAGATCCGCTTTCTCTGCATCCTGGCCAACATCTGTTGTTGCCTGAGTTGTTAATGTTAGCCGTTCTGACAGGTGTGAGGTGGTATCTCCTTGTAGTTTTGATTTGTATTTCCCTGATGATGAGTGACGTTGAGCAACGTTTCATGTGTCTGTTGGCCATCTGGATGTCCTCTTTGGAGAAGTGTCTGTTCATGTCTTTAGCCCATTTCTTCACTGGATTATTTGTTTTTTGGGTGTTGAGTTTGATAAGTTCTTAATAGATTTTGGAGACTAGCCCTTTATCTGATATGTCATTTGCAACTATCTTCTCCCATTCCTTCGGTTGCCTTTTAGTTTTGCTGAGTGTTTCCTTCGCTGTGCAGAAGCTTTTTATTTTGATGAGGTCCCAAGTCTTTTTTTTTTTTAATTTTTTAATGTTTATTTTTGAGAGAGAGAGACAGAGCACAAGCAAGGGAGGGGCAGAGAGAAAGGGAGACACAGAATCTGAAGCAGGCTCCAGGCTCTGAGCTGTCAGAGCAGAGCCCGATGCCAGTCTCGAACTCATGAATCATGAGATCATGACCTGAGTCAAAGTCGGACATTTAGGGAACTGAGCCACCCAGGCACCCCCCCCCCTTTTTTTTAAGTTTATTTATTTAGAGAGAGAGAGAGTGAGTTGGGGAGGGGCAGAGAAAGGGAGAGACAGAATTCCAAGCAGGCTCCGTGATATCAGCCCAGAGCCCAACACAGAGCTCAAACTCACAAACCATGGGATCAAGACTTGAGTCGACATCAAGAGTCAGACACCTAACCGACTGAGCTACCTGGGCTCCCTCCGGTCTTATTTTTCTGTGTTGCATTTTGTGTGGGTCTCTTGCTCTATCTTCTAGTTTACTAATCTTTTCTTCTGCCATGTCTAATCAGCCATGGATTTCATGCCTAGGAGTTTAATTGTGAGCTTTTCTCCTTAACATGTTCTTGTTTTTCGCTATCTCCTTCAACATGCGTGATATAGTAACTTTTCATGTTTGTATCTACTAATTCTATCATCTGTCTCATTTCTGGATCTGTTTCAATGGACTCCTCATCATGAGTTGTATTTTTCTGCTTATCTTCATGCCTGGTCATTTTTTTTAAATGTTTATTTACTTAAGAGAGAAAGAAAGAGAGGGGCGCCTGGGTGGCTTAGTCGGTTAAGCGTCCGACTTTCGCTTAGGTCATAATCTCACGGTTCGTGGGTTTGAGCCCCGCATCGGGCTCTGTGCTGACTGCCAGCTCAGAGCCTGGAGCCTGTTTCAGTCTGTGATTCCCTCTCTCTCTGACCCTCCCCTGCTCACGCTCTCTCTTTCTCTCTCTCTCCTAGAAATAAGAAAATTAAAAAAATAAACATAAAAAAAAAGAGAGAGAGAGAAAGAAAGAGAGAGCGGGAGCAGGGGAGGGCAGAGAAAGATGGAGATAGAGAATCCGAAGCAGGCACCAGGGTCTGAGCTGTCAGCACAGGGCTTGAACTCACGAACCATGAGATCACGACCTGGGCTGAAGTTGGATGCTTAACAATCAAGCCACCCAGGCTCTCTGCTGGGTCATTTTTTATTTGATGCCAGACACTCCATCTTTATATCTTCTTGGGTGCTAGATTTTTTTTTTTTTTTTGGTAGTTCTTTAACTAAATTTAAACTTTGTTAAGGGATGAAGTTAAACGACTTGGAGACAGTTCGATCCTTCCAAGACTTGCTGTGAATATTAATTAGGATGAAAGCATCCTCTAATCTAGGGCTAATTTACCCCAGGGCTGAGGCAATTGCCTTCTGAGGGCTCTGTGCAGTGTGCCTCGCATCACGAGGTTTCTCTAATCTGGCTTTTGGGGGGTGTGAGCCATTCCCACCCGTAAATGTTCCACCTGGATCCTTCCAAATGTTTCTTTTTCTATCAGCCTTGGATAGTTTCCTTCCACACATACGCTGATTGGTGCTTAGCTAAAGTTTCAAGAGGAGCCCTCTACTGATCTTCAGAACTTTCTCTCTGCGCAGCTCTCTCCTGTCCAATCCTCCGTCCTGTGAATTCTAGCTGCCAAGGACTCACCAAATGCTCAGCTACATTTATTTATGTATTTATTTATTAATGTTTTATTTATTTCTAGGAGAGAGAGAGACAGCGCGAGCAGGGGAGGGTCAGAGAGAGAGGGAGTCACAGACTGAAACAGGCTCCAGGCTCTGAGCTGGCAGTCAGCACAGAGCCCGACGCGGGGCTCGAACCCACAAATGGCGAGATCATGACCTAAGCGAAAGTCGGACGCTTAACCGACTAAGCCACCCAGGCGCCCCTCAGCTACATTTCTTTAGTTTGGAGATTATGCCCGGCTTGCTCTGGGCAGTAAGCTGGGGATTCTACGTGTTTATTTCCTTTCCGACGGGGTCACTGTTCTATGTGGTTTCTCGTCCAACATCTAAAATCCAGAGGGTCTTTGTTCTCTTTGTTTTTATTTTTTTTCAAGATTTTATTTTTAAGTAATCTCTACATGCATCAGGGGGCTTGAACTCACAGCCCCGAGATCCAGAGTCACATGCTTTACCAATGAGCCCCTGTTCTCTTTGTTGTTGTTTTTTTTAATATTCATTTATTTTTCAGAGAGAGACAGACAGAGCACGACTGGGGGAGGGGCAGAGAGAGAGGGAAGCACAGAATCCGAAACAGGCTCCAGGCTCCCAGCTGTCAGCACAGAGCCCGATGCGGGGCTCAAACCCACAAACCATGAGATCATGACCTGAGCCGAAGCTGGCCACTTCACCGACTGAGCCACCTGGGTGCCCCTGTTCTGTTTGTTTTTAAAATAAAAATTTAAGGAGCGCCTGGGTGGCTCAGTCAGTGAAGCGTCCGACTTCGGCTCAGGTCATGGTCCTGCAGTTCGTGGGTTCAAGCCCTGTGTTGGGCTCTGTGCTGACAGCCAGCTCAGAGCCTGGAGCCTGTTTCAAATTCTGTGTCTCCCTTTCTCTCTCTGATCTCCCCCTGCTCATGCTGTCTCTTTCAGAAATAAATAAAATATTAAAAATTTTTTTAAATAAATACATTTTAAAAAATAATAAATAAATAAAAATTTAAAAACAACATTTTCTTATAGTGCACAATTGCTGTATTTTATTTTCTTATTTTTCTATTAATTTTGCACAGTTAGCAGAGGGACCCCCTCCCCCTACGGCTGGCTAGATACTCTCTATGTGGGCTGGGCTTCTCCTTTGGGGTCTTCACATGATGAAGTGGGAAGTCCCAGAGCCAAGCCCCTCTAACCACAGTTCAAACTGGTAGATCGTGTTAGGTGATCAGTCAGTGCTATTGTTCTCTTGGAACGATGGAGTGCGAGCCCCGCAGCCTACTGTCCTTGGACTTTTCTATTTCCTATTTTCTATTTCCTGGGAATTCGTCTACTGGACTTCTTGGTTCCTGGATCTTCTGTGTTCCTCTGTGGACTTACTCCTTCATTTTTTAAAATGTTCTTTTTATTTTTGAGAGACAGAGACTGAGTATAAGTACGGGAGGGGCAGAGAGAGAGGGAGACACAGAATCTGAAGCTGGCGCCAGGCTCTGAAATCTCAGCACAGAACCTGATGCAGGCTCAAACTTGATGAGGGGATCGAACTCATGTACCGCGAGATCATAACCTGAGCCGAAGTCGGACGCTTCACCGACTGAGCCACCCAGGCGCCCCACTTTTCTTTTTTTCGTGGACAGGGAAGGGAAGTACCAGAAGCTTTTAGAATCTTCTCTTCATCTCCTGATGCTTTGAAATCTCTTAATAATATGTCCTCATATGGATCTATCTTCATTGATTGGCCTGCACACTTGCTGAGCCCTTTCAAATCAGAAACCTGAGTCTTCCAGTGCTGAAGGAATGCCCTAAATAATCTCGTCAATAATTTCCTTCCTACCACGTTTCTGTTCCTTTCTTCTGGACCTCAGTAGATATTAGACCCCATGGATTGATTCTTCAAAGAAAAAAATGTTGACCTTTATCGTGTCATTCTCTTTTTTTTTAAAGATTATTTATTTATTTATTAAATGTTTATTTTTGAGAGAGAAAGAGACAGAACATGAGCGTGAGAGGGACAAAGAGAGAGGGAGACACAGAATCCGAAACAGCCTCCAGGCTCTGAGCCATCAGCACAGAGCCTGACGTGGAGCTTGAACCCACAAGCTGTGAGATCATGACCTGAGCTAAAGTCAGACGCTTAACTGACTGAGCCACCCAGGTGCCCCTAAGATTTTTTTTTAAGGTTTTTAAGTTTATTTATTTTGACAGAACAGAGCACATGAGTGGGGGAGGGGCAGGGAGCGAGATTCAGAGAGAGAGAATCCCAAGCAGGCTTTACGTGCTCTCAGCACAGAGCCCGACATGGGGTTTGAACCGACAAACTGTGAGATCACGACCCGAGCTGAAGTCAAGAGCCAACACTTAACTGACTGAGCCACCCAGGTGCCCCTAAGATTTAAAAAAAAATTTTTTTTTAACTTTTATTTATTTTTGAGACAGAAACAGAGCATGAGTGGGGGAGGGGCAGAGAAAAAGAGGGAGACACAGAATCCAAAACAGGCTCCAGCCTCTGAGCTGTCAGCACAGAGCCCGATGCGCGGCTTGAACCCACGGACCACGAGATCATGACCTGAGCCGAAGTCAGATGTTTAACCGACTGAGCCACCCAGGCGCCCCTAAGATTTTTTATTTCTACACCCAATGTGGGGCTCGAACTCACAATCCTTGGCATTTCCTATCTTTTTTGTAGTAACCATTCTAGGAGGGATATAATGGTTCCTCGTATGGTTCTTTATTTTTTGCTGTTGTTGTTTAACAGCTTCACTTAGCTGTAACTTACATGCCAACAAAATCACTCAGTGTAAGCATTCAGTTTGATTATATTTAGTCAATTTACACAGTTGTCTAGCCATCACCACAATCAAGTCTTAAGATATTTCATCACCCCAAAAGTTTCCTCATGCTATTTGTAGTAACTGCCCCTGCCACATCCAACCCCAGAAAACCACTGACGTGCTTAAACCCACTCACTATGTGGCTTTAAGTCAATTTCCCTGATGACTAATCAGGTTGAGCCCTTTTTCATTATGGCTACTAGCCATTTGGATATCCTCTTTTGTGAATTTCTGTTCAACTTTTTTTGGCCAATTTTTAATGTTGAATTGCTTGTCTTTCATATTGCTTTATAGGAGCTCTTTATATATTCTGTATCTGAGTAATACTTTGTCCAATAAATATATGGTGACTGTATCTTCACACCATGTGCTTTGCCTTTTCAATTCTCTTGATGGTTTATTTTGATAAAAAGACCTTCTTAATTTCAATATAATCCCCCTTCTATTTTCAAAGATTTAAAAAAAATTTTTTTAATGTTTTATTTATTTCTAGGAGAGAGAGAGAGACAGCGTGAGCAGGGGAGGGTCAGAGAGAGAGGGAGTGACAGACTCTGAAACAGGCTCCAGGCTCTGAGCTGGCAGTCAGCACAGACCCCGACGCGGGGCTCGAACCCACGAACCGCGAGATCATGACCTAAGCAAAAGTCGGACGCTTAACCGACTAAGCCACCCAGGCGCCCCTCAAAGATTTTTTTATGATTGATATCTTTTGTATCCTGTTTAAGAAATCTTTTTTTAAATTCCAAATCACAAAGATACACTCCTATTTTTCTCTAAAAGCTTTATTGTTTTAACTTTAGGATTTAGATCTGGAATCCAGCTGGAGAGATAAACTGACCAATGGAAGCACCGAGAGTCAGAGAGAGATCCATACATTTACATTCCCCTGACTTAGGACAAAGGTGACCCCAGGGTCACTGGAGAAAGGATGCTCTTTTCAATAAATGATACCGGGTTCATTGGATCCCCATATATTTTTTAAATATTTATTTTGAGAGAGGAAAAGGGATTGAGCATGAGCAGGGGAGGGGCAGAGAAAGAATCTTTTTTTAAAAAAAAATTTTAAAATGTTCTATTTTTGAGAGACAGAGCATGAACATGGGAGGGGCAGAGAGAGGGGGAGACACAGAATTGGAAGCAGGCTCCGGGCTCTGGGCTGTCAGCACAGAGCCCAACGCGGGGCTCAAACTCATGAGCAGCGAAATAATGACCTGAGCTGAAGTCAGACACTTAACCGACTGAGTCACCCAGGCACCCCAGGGTACCCATAATAACACACACACACACACACACACACACACACACACACATCCACATACAAATATCAATTTCAGCTGGATTGCGGTCTTAATTACTACACCTTTATAATTACGTTCCTTTTTAACATGGTGCCCTGATCTTGTTTTATGAGCACAGCATTTTGTCTCTTGGAGGATTTTAACTGGTTGAAGTTTCCTTCTTTCTCTTCTGTTCGCCTTAGTCTCCGTAGTTGATGCTAGCAGCTTTCCTTACACGTGGGTGATCCCTGCCTGCCCTTTCATGTTGAGACAAGGCTCCAGGAAGCCACTGAAACCCCTGAGTGGCTAAATAGGGCTTGGCACTCTGGGGGTGTGCTGGGGGCCCCGGGGTAAGGATGCCGTTCTTCATAGGGGTTTTCTCTTTGACTCATCCATTTCTCAGCAGTGAACCCAGCTTGATCTCCCGACTGGGAATGGAAAGGTCACTGCCACCATCTTGGGTGACGGTGGGGAAGGGCTGGGCGTGTCTCACCTTTCAGAATGTCAACTTCTCTTAATTCATGTTTCCAGCACAGTGCAGGCCCTCGCCCAGCTGTGCCTAGACTCCCAAATGCAGGGTCCCCCTGGCTCGCCACCTCCAGAGAGTCAATCTCTGCCAGATGTCATCTGCCAGATGTCACTGGGCTGCAGGGAGTGGGGGGCGCCGCTCCCTCCACAGCCCACCCTTACCTCTCAGCCAGAGGATCCCCCCCATCAGGGGCCGCCACGTGTCCTGGATGCCTTGGTCCAGATCTGTGTCCATTTTGCTGTTTGTTTTGTGCCTATTTTCTAAACTCATTCATTAGTGCCTTCACCACAGAGCAAGGCATCCTGGCTCGCTCTCCCCGTAACTCCGCTCCCATTCCTGTCTTTGCTTTTCATCTTCCCAAATGTCGTCAGGAAACCCCACCTTCAGGAATACCCTCACCCTTTGCCCTATTGGGTTGACCCTTTGTATGCCTTTGCTGTCATTGTGGCAGGTTTCAGGGGGACCCTGGGCTTGGTCTTCTGACCTCTGGGCTTTGCGCTCCCTGTTCCTTCTCTCTGGAAGGTTCTCCCTATCACTCTTCCCTTCAGTGGCCCATTGCCATCCTTCGGGCCGCAGGGCAGTCTGACGTCTCCTCAAGGAAACTTCCCTGAATGCTTCTGCATGTAGAGGAGCTGCACGTGCCCCGGTTCCCTCCTCTCTCATCACCATTATCCTTGAGGTGTTGTCCAAGGTCATGAGTGAAGCTACTTGCTTGATTGCTTTTATCACAGTCTTGAATCACCTTACGTATTCGTAGATTGGTTTCCTTGGTCCCCCTTCCGCCCCCATGGGTGTGCAGTGGGCACGCAGTCAGTGTTGGTCCAGGAAGCTTTACAGGGAGATAGGTGCCCGGGCAGGACACACAGCTAGAGTTGGGGTCTGCCGCCCGTGCAGGGCCACTAGACGAACTTGGCACTGCGCAGAGGGCGGGGCTGGAGGCTGAGGCCTTGTCAAGGGGTCCTGGTGCACAGGGTGCTGGGGGCACTGGGCACTGACCAACCTAGCCTCATTCCGCCCCCCCCGCCCCCGCCGCTGCAGACAGACCCGGTGCGGCTGACCCAGCTGTACGAGCAGGCGCGGTGGGATCTGCTGCTGGAGGAGACCGATTGCACCGAGGAGGAGATGATGGTGTTTGCGGCCCTGCAGGTGCCTGGCGGGCCGGGGGGTCAGGGGGGTTGGGGGGCCTGGGGCGCGGGCCAGACCCAGGGCTGGGAGGGTCTTCCAGGGTGGGGGGAAGCCCCGCTTCGGGTTCTGCGGGCTCCTGGGCTGCCCACCCAGCCCTCCCTGGCCCTGTGCCCCCCCCACCCCAGTATCACATCAACAAGCTGTCCCAGAGCGGGGAGGTGGGCGAGCCGGCCGCCACAGACCCGGGGCTGGATGACCTGGACGCGGCCCTGAACAACCTGGAGGTGAAGCTGGAGGGGTCGGCGTCCACAGACGTGCTGGTGAGGAAGAGCTCGGCTCAGGCAGGGGTTGGGGTCGGGGTCAGGGTCAAGTGCAGGGACCTGGCCCACCTCTGACTCCTCTGCTCCCCAGGACAACCTCACCACCATCCCAGAACTCAAGGACCATCTCCGCATCTTCCGGTGAGTCTGGGCCCAGGATTGGCGGTGCCGCTGGAGGGGGCCCAGTGTGGAGACAGAGCACGGCCCGTCACAAACCCGCCTCCCCCCCAGGCCCCGGAAGCTGACCCTAAAAGGGTACCGCCAGCACTGGGTGGTGTTCAAGGAGACCACGCTGTCCTACTACAAGAGCCAGGAGGAGGCTCCGGGGGACCCCATTCAGCAGCTCAACCTCAAGGGTGAGCAAGGGCCAGCTGGCCAGGACAGGGACAAGGGCAGGAGGTGGCTGGGGGCCCTCCTGGCCCGCCTCAGTCTCCCCCTCAGGGCAGAGAAATTTACCCTCGGTTCTGAGGCGCTGTGCCAGGCTGGCATTCTCCCAAGGACTTTTCAGGCAGAGCCCCCCTCCCCAGCCTCCTACCCACCCCTTTGCCTCCCTCTAGGCTGCGAGGTGGTCCCCGATGTCAATGTCTCAGGCCAGAAGTTCTGCATCAAACTCCTAGTACCTTCCCCTGAGGGCATGAGCGAGATCTACCTGCGGTGCCAGGATGTAAGTGAGGGCCGGGAAGGGTTCGGCACCAGGTTGAAGCGGGAGTGGGGTGGGGACCAGGGCAGGGGGCCAAGCCAGAGCCCAGCCAGCCCTTCACTGCTGTCCCCTGTTCCTCACACCCCAGGAGAAGCAGTACGCCCACTGGATGGCCGGCTGCCGGCTGGCCTCGAAGGGCCGCACCATGGCGGACAGTAGCTACGCCAGCGAGGTGCAGGCCATCCTGGCCTTCCTCAGCCTGCAGCGGACGGGTGGCACAGGCTCGGGCAGCCACCCCCAGGGCCCCGACGCCTCGGCCGAGGGCCTCAACCCCTATGGGCTTGTGGCCCCACGCTTCCAGCGGAAGTTCAAGGCCAAGCAGGTGCCAAAGGAAGTGGGTGGTGGGAATGGCCATGGCATTTACCCAGCCTCCCCTGGTCCCTGGATCTCCACAGAGCCTTCCTCTAGAAAGCCGCGTGCTCACTCATTCCTTGCCCTACCCGTGTCCTTGAGACTGAGTATGCAGGTCCCCAGCCTATGGGAGGGGTCACGGCCCAGCTGCCTGAGTCTACCTCAGGGCCTGGCCCAGCTCCTTGCCGCCAGAGTAGTGACACGGTGTGCTGTGGAGGCCCTGCCCCTGCGCCAGGCTCAGACTCTACTCTCCCTGATGGGGACAGACAGTGGGGGGGGCGTTGTCTCAGGGACGTCGGCCGCCCCTCACCAATGTGGTCCCGCAGCTCACCCCACGGATCCTGGAAGCCCATCAGAACGTGGCCCAACTTTCACTGTCCGAGGCTCAGCTGCGTTTCATCCAGGCCTGGCAGTCCCTACCCGACTTTGGCATCTCCTATGTCGTGGTCAGGTACGGCCCGCCCCAGCCCACTCTGCCCTCCCCTCCTGCCTAGAGCGGGGGACCCCGAAGCCCCCCTTCCTGCTCTGTGCGGGCGCCCCACCATCCTGCACCCCCGCATCAAACCCCAGAGCGAGAGACCAGGCAGGAGGGCAGGAGGGCAGGAGTCCCGGCTCCCGTCCCAGCTCTGCCGCAGCCTGGTCCCTCCCCAGGCCGCGGTCTGCTGCGAGGACCTTTTCCCAGCCTGCAGAGACAGCCAGGCAGCAGATGACGGTGATCCCCACAGAAGTTGTTATCGAAAGGCCTGGACAGTTTGCCTGATGCTGCCAAAGGCTTGGATAATGCTTGCTATCAGTTAGCCCTCATTTTCCAGATGAGGAGCTTGAGGACCAGAGACCGGAAATGACATGAGCACAGCGGGCTCCGAAGCACGCACCAGGCTCTCTGGGGGTGTGCTCGGGGCCCATGCGGGGCAGGGCTCTAGCTCCCACTCTGTCCTCCCTGGGCACTAGGTTCAAGGGCAGCAGGAAGGACGAGATCCTGGGCATCGCCAACAACAGACTGATCCGCATCGACTTGGCCGTGGGCGACGTGGTCAAGACCTGGCGCTTCAGCAACATGCGCCAGTGGAATGTCAACTGGGACATCCGGCAGGTGGGCCGGGAGGGCCAGTGGGGGCGTGGCCAGGACGGGTGGGGGCGTGGCCAGGGCTCGCTGGGGCAGGACCTGGGCGGCTCCTTATCCCCACCCCCACCGGTCCCCCTGGCTGCTCCCTCCGCAGGTGGCCATCGAGTTCGATGAGCACATCAACGTGGCTTTCAGCTGTGTGTCCGCCAGCTGCCGCATCGTGCACGAGTACATCGGGGGCTACATTTTCCTGTCCACGCGGGAGCGGGCCCGCGGGGAAGAACTGGACGAGGACCTCTTCCTGCAGCTCACAGGGGGCCATGAGGCTTTCTGAGGCCTGTCCCATTGTCCCCACTTTTGCTCACTACCTGCTATGGCCACTCCTAAGCCCACACACACCCTCTCCAGACAGACACTGAGCTGGGCACACTCACCTGATGTCACTGGCTTTGTGCAGACCAGGGACCTAACTGGACCAGACTCTGCCATCCCCCAGGCTAGAGAGGGTGGGCTGTGAGCTCGTACGATGCCCACCCTTTCCTTATCTGAGTGGCCAAGACCAACATGCCTGCCTAGCTGTAGTCCCTGAGCGCACCGGGAAGGCTGGCTGTAGCTGCAGAAGAATTCACGGTTCCAAACTGGAATTTGTCATCTTTTTTACATTTCTTTCTTTTTTTTTTTTAAATAAATATTTTATTGTCGGATCATCCTTTTTCCTCTGGAGCTGTGCTCGGGGCCACTCTGACACTCGGTCTCTTCATTACCAGCCAAGGACAGGGACTTTCCTGAGACATGAGGCAACCTTTGGTTAGGGAAAGGAAGGCCTCACTCAGCCTGGGGCTGGGAGCTGGGAAAGAGGAGAGGGCAGAGGGCACAGGATCCAGGAGCCAAGACTAGAAGAGTGGTGGTTCTCACGGGTAGGACGCAGCTGCAGGGCCGCCTTGAAGTACTTGGGGAGCAGAAAGCCATCGGCGTTCCCCGGGGTCAGGATCACTCCGTTGGCAGAGCGGAAGAAGGGGACTCCATCTGCGGACAGGGCCGGAGATGTGACTTAAGCCTTCTCTGAAGCCCTAGGCCAGTCCCTGCTGGGTGGAGACTCACCTGCCAGGGCCAGGGGCCCATCGATGAACACGGCCACTTCGCAGTTTGGCCGAATGCCTGAGGAGACAATTGGAGCTGGGACCTAGGGTGCTCGGGGTTGTAGGCTTCAAACCCGGGCAAGCTCAGTGTAGGGAAGGGGCTCCTGAGCAAGCAGAGCATGCAGTGGCCTCGGGCAAGAGGCGTTGTCCTTGGAGAGAGCTTGATCTTTGAAAAGGGACCTAGTAGGACAAAGTGGGAGGGAGTGGCTGGGGAGTGGCACTGACCACTGATGACACCAGGGTCCCCAGGCAGTCCTGGGGCCAGGTGGATGTGTGTCCTTCCCCGGCAGGACAGGCCCTTGAGCAGGATGGACGGCCAGTGCTGCCAGAATGTGCCATGGACGAGCGTCAGGGGCAGGGCCTGGGGGCTCTCCAGGGGCATCAGCTCTAACTCGGGTACCTGGCATGAATGGGGGCATAGAGAGCGGTGAGACCCCCCTCACAGGCAGGGGTCCCACCTGGCTCTCCCACGTGGCCCCTTCGCTCCCCACCGGCAGGGAGTGGCCCTGATTGGCCCGGATGAGAGGGCCGGTGCTGGGGTCCCCCGGCTGCAGGGCGAACCGCTGCTTCTGGCTGGTGTCCACCACGCGCTGCACATCTTCAGCAGAGAAGCTGCAGAACTGGGGCAGCTGGAGGAGGGTGCCCAGGGGCACGAAGCCATCTGCAGACAGGCAGGAGCTGAGCTCGCTCTGGCCTGCACCACAGTGAACAGGGGGAGTCACAGGCAACCAGAACAGAGCCTGGGCTGGGGGCTCACAGGGGTTCCTCTGTGTGACCTTCAGAAAGTCTCCCCTCTCGGGGCGCCTGGGTGGCTTAGTCGGTTAAGCGTCCGACTTTCGCTTAGGTCATGATCTCGCGGTTCGTGGGTTCGGGCCCCGCGTCGGGCCTGTGCTGACTGCCAGCTCAGAGCCTGGAGCCTGTTTCAGTCTGTGACTCCCTCTCTCTCTGACCCTCCCTGCTCACGCTGTCTCTCTCTGTCTCCTAGAAATAAATAAAAACATTTAAAAAAAAAAAAAAGAAAGAAAAAGAAAGTCTCCCCTCTCTGGGCCTCGGTTTCCTCCACTTACATGGGAACAGGATCTGCCTCACAGAGGGTCACAAAGATAAAGTGACCCTTTTTAGCACAGTACCCTTCTCAGAGTGGACACTCAGTAAACACTGGTTACTTCAATACCTGCCCCCACCCAAGGCCCACTCTTGGGGTCAGTGTTTATTGAGCAACTGCACAAGAGATATCAGCAGGCATGGCCTAGAGAGAGGGTCCTCTCTCAGTTTGCTCCAGACATGATATTGGGCTCTAGACCTCGGGGTTCCCTGAAAATGGAGAGGATGTGCCCTCTGTACCGTCCCCATAGGGGCCATGGGGTAGGACAGTCACAGATAGGCTCATACTGCTCCCTTCCTCCAACCACTCCTCACCTCAGTCTTTAAGATTCTCACTTACCAGCCCTCATGGGAAGCCCCAGCTTCAGGGCTCCGTGTCGCAGAGCGTAGGACAGAGCCTTGGACAGCTGCACATCTCGGTCCTGTAAGAGCCCAGAGGTGGCCCCTGGTCCCTGTGGTGCTCCTGCCCTGCCACCCACCCCGAACTCTGAGTGACCCGCTGCAGAGGGATAGTGCAGGCAGAGGAATCCCTGCGCTCTCTGGGAAGAGCAAGACCCATCAGCGGCCACTCCCATCCCCCTAGCATATTCCAGGGAGCCAGGGCTGAGTCCTCCTCCTTTACCCTCCCACCAAGAAAGTGGGGGTGAGGGTGGGATGGGCGCACCTGTTCCCGGGGTCTGTGAGCCCTTCTACCCCTGGGTCTTGCAGCTTCCTGCCGCCTTCCTCCACTGGAGTTCATGGCTAAGACCTGCTGGGTACAGCGTTAAGGTGGGGGCTGTTAAAGACCCTTTCGTGTCCCCACCCCGCCCAGCAAGCCACCAAGCCTCAGGATGTGAGAGCTGGGACGGGGACATTTCAGTTCAGTAAATACACTTCCCACCCCCAACTCTCTGGTGCAGATAGGGAAACTGAGGCCCAGCATGCAAGATTTGCCCAAGGTCACACTGCGGTCGCCACGGATCCCTGGGAAAAGGAGCCCCCGCGCTCCAGTCTCGGAGCCTGAGGAGGGGGCCGGGCGTCCAGGCTACCGGGGCGGCAGCGTCAGGGCAGGCCGAGACCGAGTCGGGAAGAGGGAGACAGACTAGCAGGCTCACCAGCTTCGGGGGCCGAGCAGGCGACCCGCGAGGGCCCCGGCGCGGGGAGCGGCCAATGGGAAGCCAAGGAGGAAAGGGGCGGGCACTTCCGCTTCAGGAGAAGGGGCGGAGCCTGCGGGAGCTGGTGGGTGCCGGCTGGAGGTTTGAGCTTCCGGACCCTGGAAGGGGTCCTGGCGCATCAGAGGTTGAAGGCAGGATCCTGGGTTTGGGAGAAATGGGCATAAAGGGGTGACCGGACCCAGGACCTCTGGGTGGTTGAGATGCGCGTGAGTCCCAGGATGTCTGACAGCAGGGATCTCAGGGCTCTTGGGATAAGACACTTTACTACCCAGGGAGTGGTCAAGAGGGGTACAGAAGGGCTGTGGGGGTACCCCCAGGAGGTCTGTGGCAGAGGGGGCTAGCTGCCAGGGCCAAGGGTCGCTGTGAGGCTCTCGGGGTGACAAGCCCGGCTGTGTCGTTCCCCCAGAGCTGCCCCGTCCAGACTATGGACCCTGAAGTGTCCCTGCTGCTGCAGTGCCCCCCAGGTGGGCTGTGGGAGAAGCAAGTACAGGCTGAGCTGAGCCCAGACTATGACCGTCGCCCACTGCCAGGAGGGGACAAGGCCATCGCTGCCATCTGGGAGAGCCGACTGCAGGCTCAGCCTTGGCTCTTTGACGCCCCCAAGTTCCGCCTGCACTCAGCCATCCTGGCCCCCAGTGGCTCACAAGGGCCACAGCTGCTCCTGCGCCTGGGCCTGACTTCCTACCAAGACTTCCTGGGCACTAACTGGGCCAGCTCAGCTGCCTGGCTGCGACAGCAGGGGGCCGCTGACTGGGGTGACAAGCAGGCCTATCTGGCAGACCCGCTGGGGGTTGGCGCCACACTGGCCACCGCTGATAATTTCCTCGTCTTCCTGCGTCGCTCTCAGCAGGTGGCTGAGGCACCTGGGCTGGTGGACGTGCCCGGTGGGCACCCTGAGCCTCAGGTGAGATGCCAGACTGGATGCAAACGCACAGAGACTCTGCTCAGCTTTGTTCTCTTCATCCCTTAAAGGGGGGATTGGCCTAGTACTTCTCTGGAAGTCTGCTCAAGGCAAACCCCAGCCTCCCCACTGACCCCTGTCCCAGACCCATGGACCACTAGGGAATGATGGGGAGGGGTGGGGGGGTGGGGGTGGGCAGAGGACCTAGCTGGATCTCTGTTTGTCCATCTGGAAAAGTCGGGCCCAGGACGGGGGACCACCAGACTCTTAACTCTGTGCCTAACCAGGCCCTCAGGGCCAGCAAACATGTGGGGAGGCAGAGCGGGAAGAGATGGGGAACTGGGCTGAGCCTGACCTCTCCCAGGCCCTGTGCCCTGGTGACGGCCCCCTGCACAAAGAGCTTCCTGGGGAGCTGGTGGTGCACGAGCTCTTCTCCAGTGTTCTCCAGGAGATCTGTGATGAGGTGAGTGGCGGGGCGGGGTGGGGGGTCGGGGGGAGCGATAGGTGGGCAAGAAGGGAGGGGGTAGAACATGCTGGAACCCCACGGGTGTGGGCTGGCGGGAGGGTCTGCAGGCATCTGGAATTGAGGGGGAAGAGCTTGGCTTTGCAGCTAGACACAAGTGGAGTGGAATTCTAGCCCTCATTTCCGCGTGCCTCAAGCTCTTCCTCTTTACAAGGGGAACAATGAGAAACGTCTTGCCTGTTCCCACCCGCCACCCCCTGTCCGCTGAAGGGAGGAGTAAATGAGAGTCCCGGTTACGCTGGACCTACCTTGGGTAACCTTGAGCAATTGTTCAAGATCTCAGGTTCTGCTTTCCCATCTGTAACACGAACATGCCCGGGATCTGACATTCTGTGATTCTGGACACTTGGACCGTACGCTGTAAAGTGCTGTACAAGGGTACTGCTCTCCCCTTGAGAGGGGCCGGGATGTGGGCAGTGGGCACTGACTGGTGGACCGCCCCCCCCAGGTGAACGTGCCGCTGCACACCCTGAGCCAGCCCCGGCTATTGGGCATTGCCCGCAATGAGACCAGTGCCGGCCGTGCCAGTGCTGAGTTCTACGTCCAGTGAGTGAGCCTCTGGGGTTCGGGGTCCCAGGTCCTGGGGTAGGTGGGTGGTTGAGGGGAACGGCTGAGGCAGCTGGGAACGAGGACCTGCTGGGGACTGGGTGCTCCCCAAGCCACACTCACGTCTTTGTGCAGGTGCAGCCTGACTTCTGAGCAAGTGAAGACGCACTACGTGAGTGGGGGACCTGAGGCCCATGAGTCCACGGGAATCATCTTCGTGGAGACACAGGTGTGACGGAGCAAAATGTGTCCTGCTTGGACAGGGAGCTATATAGTGTTGGGGCATATGGACGCCTGGTGGTGCATGGCCGGCCCCCCGGGGCTGGGTCAGATGGGGCCGCCGAATCTCAGAGCTTTCCTCCTGAGCCACAAAGCCTCGCTGGGTGTGTGTGTGGGGGGGGGGGGGTGCCCTCGGCCCAAGAGAGGGCCGGGAACCTCTTCAGTCTTCTTAACGTGTCTTCAGTGACGTGCAAAGGGTTCTGAGGCTCAGGACCCCAGGACTGGACGTCAGGGGCTTACTTTCTCCCCACAGAGGGTGCGGAGGTTGCAGGAGACCGAAATGTGGGCTGAGCTCTGCCCCTCGGCCAAAGGCGCTATTTTCCTCTACAACCAGGTCCAGGAAGTCCCCGCCCAGTCGCCCTAGACCCCAACCCTATCACAACTTGAAAGACAATAAAGGATTTTATTCTTGGATTCCCTTGGCATCTGCTGTTTTGGTGAGACAGAGATGGGGCGCTGGGAGAGACCTGGGTGTGTGAGAGAGTGTCTTGGAGCGAAAAAAACCCCCAAAGAAACCCAGCCCCTGCAAACTGGGATGAGTACCGTGCCTCCTTGCGAAGGCTGTGGTGAGGGTCGGGGTCTCCTATGGGGTGGAAGCTACTTTATGAAGGAAACCCCGCTGCGGAGCAGAGTACCAGCTACGTTCTGGGCACAGAGCCACGGAAGCCGGGCCGACAGCCTCACCGAGGGCCAGGCAACGCCGGTGTCTTTCCGCAGGTCCGCGGGCCTCTACCTGGTTGGGTGACCCGAGAAGCCAAAGGCCAATGGGTGTGCGGGGGTGGGGTCTTCCGACGCACGTCCGGAGCGGCCGGCTCGGTGGGCGTGGTCTGGGCATCTAGGCCAATGAGAACATGGAGGTGGGGCCTGAATAGGCGCAGGAGATGGCCGTGGCCGAAATCCGTGAGCGCAGCGGAGGCGGGGCTTGGCGTGACCCCTCCTTCGCCTCCCCCTAGGGTGGTGGGGAGGGGGTCTCGGCGTCCGGGTCGGCCCGGACGCCCAGACCAGTGTGGGGGAGGGTCCGGGACGCCCGGGTCAGAAGCAGGGGCAGATTCAGGACTCTGGGGTCTGGTCCTGAGTAAAGCAGGCCCCACTGCCCCTGGGTCCCCCAAGCCTGCTTCAGTTTACCTTCGCGAGTAAATGGGGCTGGACCTTCCCCTTTGGTCCCATCCTGGTCCCAATGTACTGCTCTTTGTGGCCTGCTTTCACCAGCCGTCTGCCTGTCGCCATGCTGTCCCTGTGCCTGTGCCGGTTGTGGCCCCGCAGCCCTCCCACCCGGCTCTTCTCAGCGGCCACCGGGCAGCGGTGAGTCGGGGGCCGGGGGCATGGCCCCCGTCATTCAGTGGGTTGAGGGGGCCCTGGCTCAAGCTCTAGGCTTGGACCTGGGTACTATGATAGCCGTGATCTCTGTACTTGGTGTCAGGTGCTGTACGGGCTTGTTTCAGGTAACCCTCACCCTCACTACTGAGGACACAAGATCAAAGATTAAGGGACAATCCCTCAGGTCATACAGCGAGTTAAGTGGCAAAAGTGGAATTTGAGTCCAAGCCAAGCTCAGTGCTCTTTTCACAACTCTAGTGGTCAAGCATCACTGGATATAGCTCACTTGGGGGCTTGGGGCTGGGGCTGGGGGGTTTTCAAACCCTGGAGGTTTTCCGGGGCCCTCCGAAATCCTTGGAGATTCTGATCTGCAGGAATGAAGTGAGGCTGAGGAACCTGTTTTTCTAAACAAGCTCTCTGGGTGTTTCTGACCCAAAGAGTCTGAGGGCTACACTATGAGATGTTCTGATCTGCACCATGCCTGAAGTGTTCAAAAAAGGTGGGACGATTCGGAGAGAGATCTCCGTTGGCTGCAGCCTCAGCTTCCTCACCTCCTGGTCACTGACTTGAAGAGTGTGGCCCAGCGGGGCTGGGAGGGGGAGGGGAGGAGTCGTCTCTGTTTCCACAGCCCCTGCAGTTTTGGGCCTATC
Source organism: Proteles cristata cristata (assembly GCA_017311185.1). Classification (NCBI taxonomy): domain Eukaryota; kingdom Metazoa; phylum Chordata; class Mammalia; order Carnivora; family Hyaenidae; genus Proteles; species Proteles cristata. The sequence continues at coordinate 902,601 of JAESUZ010001000.1, forward strand.
TCCACAGGTCTGGCCCCAGGAACTACTATGAACTCTTAGGGGTGCACCCTAATGCCAGCACCGAAGAAGTTAAACGAGCTTTCTTCTCCAAGTCCAAAGAGGTACCAGTGGCCCTAGGCAGGGAGGAGGGGGTACACTAGAGATTCCCAAGAACGGTGCTGAGTGGCCCACTCTGGATGGTGCCACATTCCCTTTGCATGTATAGAGAGCGAGAGGAGCCCCAAGGGCAGAGGTTAGGCTCGTTGGGAGGAAAGGTTGAGGGTAGGAATCAGGGGTTCTGTGTGATGGGCTGGGCTTGGTTCTTTTGACCCGCCTGCTCTTGGGAAAGCTCAGACCAGAGCATATGGCGAGAACCAGGCAGCCAGTGGGGGGGGCTTGGACAAGGGGAGGGGGCAGGAGTCTGTGCTGACTCTCTGGCCTTCGGGGCGGGCAGGCCTCAGAGTGAGGGTTACTGTCCAGGCAGGGCCTCTGGGAATGATTTGAGCCTTTGTGGGTAGACATTACGGGGAAGGGATGCGGGAAAAGACCCTGGGGTCCTTCCCCACCCCAGCTGCACCCTGACCGGGACCCTGGGAACCCGGCCCTGCATAGCCGCTTCGTGGAGCTGAGTGAAGCGTACCAAGTGCTCAGCCGGGAGCAGAGCCGCCTCAGCTATGATCGGCAGCTCTGCTCAACGGCCTCTCCAAAGTCTCCAGGAAGCACAGCGCATCCCGGGTCTGCACGAGCACACAGGTACAGTCGTCCTGCCCTGGCCTGCCCCCCTCCCGCGCGGGTCTCCCAGGGAGCCTCATCCCCACCCTGTCCTTTCTTCTCCCTCCCGGCAGCTCCTGGGAGCCCCCCAATGCACAATACTGGGCCCAGTTTCATGGTGTGAGGCCTCAAGGACCAGAGTCGAGGCAGCAGCAGCACAAACACAACCAGCGGGTGCTGGGGTGCTGTCTCCTGATCATGCTGGCGGGCATGGGCCTGCACTATGTTGCTTTCAGGTGCATCCCTGCGTTCTCCCTGGGGTGATGGGCAGAGGGAGGGGCGCGGGGGAGAGCCGGTGGGGTCAGCCCCCGCAAGCGCACCACCCCCCGGGCCTGCACTTTTGGGCCTCTCAAGCTAAGAACTGCCCGAAACTCGTCTCTGGAGCCTCTCCTTACTTGGCAAAGGCAGCTCTACACTCGCTAAAGGGCGAACATTGTCATTTGCAGAGTTTTGTCATTTGAATCTGAATCTTTGGCGCTGGCTGCCAGGGTGTGCTAGGGCCAACCAAAATCGTGCACCAGAAGGAAAAACCTTGTCAGCCTTTAGGTGTCTTTGTTACAGAACCTCAGAACGTCTGCGATATGCATGAAACAGAGGCAGGGAGACAGCCGATGGCCAAACAAGCGGGGATAGCTGCGGGTGAGGCCCAGGGCCCAGTTCCAAGGTTCCCGCAGCTATCCCCGCTTGTTTGGCCATCGGCTGTCTCCCTGCCTCTGTTTCATGCATATCGCAGACGTTCTGAGGTTCTGTAACAAAGACACCTAAAGGCTGGCGCCCACTGCCTAGTTCAGTGATGGAGTTCAATGTAACACTCTTTCTAGTCTCCTGTGAGGAACACCCTGATGTTCAGAGCTGGTATCACCACCTTCAACAGGACAGCCAGGGCCCTGGGTCACCAGTGGACCCTGAATAAGCCCATCTGGGCCCCCTCTCGCCACCTAGCACAGGCAGTTAGGTAGAGGTCCTCACAGATGGAAAGCTTTGAGACCCTAGAGTGGCGGGGAGGGTGTGGAGTGGATCCGCGGGACAGCAGGTGTTGGGAAGTCCGGGGTTAACTGTAGCGCCCTTGCAGGAAACTGGAACAGGTCCACCGTGACTTCATGGACGAAAAGGACCGGATCATCACAGCCATCTACAATGACACACGGGCCCGGGCCAGGTCCGTCCCTGCTCTGCCCTGCCTTCTCTCTACTGTCCTGGCCTCACCCTCCCAGATCCTCTGCCTGACCGCCCAGGTGCTCTCTCCCACAGGGCCAACAGAGCCAAGCTCCAGGAGCGACTGCAGAGCCAGCAGCCGCAGCCCCGACCTAGCCCAGGGATCGTGCCTCCCGGCACGGGCCCCAACCCCGGAGCGGCCCACTAGAACGGGGCCTCCTCTGTGTTCCCTCCTCGCTACTCCGGGGGACGCCCCACTACCCCAAAACGCTTGCAATAAAATGATTCTCAGAGCTCGCGTCCAGCTCCTTGCCTCAGGCTTGGCGCCCCCGTCCCGGGCCTCTCCGGGGGACAGCACCCCGCCCTCCGGGTCCTGGCGGCTGCGACCCGGGAGCCCGGCCCCCTGGGCGGTGCGTCCCCTTTCCCCTGCTGCGGCGGGAGTGGGGTGTGTGGAGGGGGCGGGCCCCGGCGGCGGCCTCGCCCCCCCCACCCCCGCCCCGCCCCCGCCCCGCGGCCCGGTGGGGAGCGCGTGTCTGGGTCACATGAGCCGCCCGCCCGCCAGCCCGGGCCCGGCCCCCCGCCACCCCCGCCGTCCCCGCCGCCGCCCGCCACCACCGGCCGCCCGCCCGTCCGGCTCCTCCGGCCTCCGCTGCTGCGCTGCGCTGCGCTGCCTGCACTCAGGGCTCGGGAGGGGGCCGCGGAGGAGCCGCCCCCGCGCCCGGCCCCCCGCCCGCCGCGCCCGGGCCCGCGCGATGGGGCTCTGGCTGCCGCCGCCCCCCGCGCCGCCGGGCTAGGGCGATGCGGGCGCCCCCGGCGCGCGGCCCCCGCGGGCACCATGAGCCCCCTGCTCCGCCGCCTGCTGCTCGCCGCGCTCCTGCAGCTGGCCCCCGCCCAGGTACGTGCGTCCCCGCCATCCCGACCGGCCGCCGTGCCCTCTCTCAAGGTTGGCGGAAGTGGGGAGACGCGGAGCGGCCTCGGCCTCGGGGATCCGCGGGGTCGGGGCTGCGGACCGGGGCGTGGCGGGAATCCGGCCAGGGCATCCCCCGGGAGGAGTCCCTGCCCGCCAGCCCGCCAGCCCGCCAGCCCAGCCCCGGGCCACTCCCCTGCCCCACCCCGTCCCCTGGGCTCGACCGGGGGCGGAGCCGCTCAGTGCCCCGCAGGACTTGGTTCGGCGCCCACTGTGCCCCCCTCCTGACCTGAGGCCTCCGAATCCGCCTGGCCTCAGGCTTGGAGATTCGACGTCGCCGCCTGCCACCGGCAGAGTGCGCCTGGCGGGTCGTGGCCAGGGCAGGTCCCAGGTGGCGAGGAGAGGACAGGTAAAGCTAGTGGCCGGGAGAGGACAGGTAAAGCTAGTGACCCCAGGAGCAGAGCAATCGGGGAAAAATGTCCTAGAGGAGCGGAAGCCTTTTGACTGCAAGGGCAGAGCCCTGGGGACAGCCACCCACCTAGCCTTTCCTAGAGAGCTCTTTGAGTTCAGCTCTCTCCTCTCCTACAGGGCCCTGTTTCCCAGCCTGATACCCTGGGCCACCAGAAGAAAGGTAATAGTAACAACCACTACACCAGCCAGCATCAAGGTTTGCCGCCCACCCCCCACCCCCATCTTGTGTAATCACGGCCACGCTCTAGGATGCAAACTTTTATTCTGCCCATTTCACAGAAGAGAAAATTGAGACAGTGGGGTTCCTGGGCAGGGGAAGCCAGGTTTTGAGGGCAGAGAGGGAGCTGGTGGAGGGTGGCTGTGGCACAGGGATTAAGGAGAACAGCTGCGGGGTACAGGGGAGAGGGGAACCAGGGAGCAGCTACAGGAAGGCCAGCGGGGACTTAACCCTTATGCATCTGCCCCCAGTGGTGTCATGGATAGACGTGTATGCCCGTGCCACCTGCCAGCCCCGGGAGGTGGTGGTGCCCCTGACCGTGGAGCTCATGGGCACCGTGGCCAAGCAGCTGGTGCCCAGCTGTGTGACTGTGCAGCGCTGTGGTGGCTGTTGCCCTGACGACGGCCTGGAGTGCGTGCCCACTGGGCAGCACCAAGTCCGAATGCAGGTACTGGGGTGGGTGGGGTGTGCCCTGCTGGGGCGGATGCTGGTGCTCCGGGGGGGAGGGGTGGCGGTGGGAGGAATGGCCAGAGCCTTGGCTGGCGGGCGAGCTGTTCTCTCTCCAGCCCACGGAGCACTCCCTTCCTCTCTGTCTCTCATGGTCTCTCTCACATTGCTTCTCCTCGATCTCTGGAGTACAGATACTCATGATCCGTTACCCGAGCAGTCAGCTGGGTGAGATGTCCCTGGAAGAACACAGCCAGTGTGAATGCAGGTGCCGGCCGGGCCCCACTTCCGCGCTCCCCGAGACCAGGCGTGGGGGGCGCTGGGCATGGTGGGACACCACAGTGGAGATGTGTCCAAGACTGGACGTGGGTTAGGCCTGGGATCTGGGGTAAGCGTAGGACGCTTGGCTTTTCTGATTCTCTTCCTCCTCCTTGTCTCTGTCTGTCCCTCTTACTTTTCAGACCAAAAAACAGAGAGAGCGCCGTGAAGCCGGACAGGTGAGTCTCATGGGTTCTTGCTGAGGTGGGGTTGGAGCCCAGACCCCACCCCCAGGAGGTAACGCAGGGAGGGGGCAGGAGGTGTATGAGTGTGGCAGGAGGCTGCAGTCCCGCCCCCCCTTTCTCCTCCCACTGTGTCCCCCTCTCCCCTTTTCCTCTGCCCCCCGAGTCCCCGTGTGCTCCGATCCAACCCCAGCTGCCGGGAAGACTTTTCCTTCCCGCCCCAGACATGTTGCTTCTCCTCCTAGGGCTTCCACTCCCCACCACCGTCCCCAGCCCCGCTCTGTTCCGGGCTGGGACTCTGCCCCCGGAGCACCCTCCCCAGCTGACATCACCCATCCCACTCCAGCCCCAGGCCCCCCTGCCCACGCTGCACCCAGCGCCGCCAGCGCCCTGACCCCCGGACCTGCCGCTGCCGCTGCCGACGCCGCAGCTTCCTCCGTTGCCAAGGGCGGGGCTTAGAGCTCAACCCAGACACCTGCAGGTGAGGGGCGGGCGGGGCTGCATTTGTTTGGGGAGGCATCAAGGCCCTTGGAGCGGGTCCAAGGTGAGCCTGCCAGTGGGAGAAGAGCCAGGGAAGGGGAAACTATTGAGTGTGTGGAACAAATACAGGCCAAGGCTCATGTTCTAAAGCGCGAGTCAGACGTCAGGATTCGCGATGCCCGCAGAGGGGGTCAAGGGCTGAGGTGAGGGGCGCTGACGGGGATTCTGAGAGGCCGGAGATGAGCTGGAGGAGGGAGCATCTGCAGTCAACGTGGAGAAGGTGGCTTTCCAGTTTGCAAAGCTCTGCGCCTTGCTCAGAGCCCCTGTGGTAGACATTTGTGCCCACCTCATGGGCTCTGAGAGGCCAGGGGACAGACTGGACCCCTCGCCCACCCTTGTCTGAGATGCTTCCCTCTGCTCCTTCCTTCCACAGCTAGGCCACGGGGTGGCATCAGGTGGGCTCGCCAGGAGTGTTAGGAGACAGTGGGGTTCACAGAGGGTAACAAGGGGGTGGGGCCTGGGGGCGCGGGGGCTGAGCTGTGCCCACGTGAACAGACCCCTTCCTCCCTCCCTCAGGTGCCGGAAGCTGCGAAGGTGACACGTTGCCTTTCAGACTCAGCAGGGCCACTTGCCTCACAGGCCACACCCCAGAGGGGCACAAGAGGGCAACATGTTGAGAAGCACCCAGTCCCTAGACCTCAGCGTGGTCAGAAGGTGCTCCCGGACCTCTCAGAGGCCTTTCCAGCTGTCCCCGGTCTCACCCAAGGCTGCCATCCAACAGGGTGGGCAGCTGGATGACGCGACGTGTCGGCAGCGCCCGGGGTCATGGACTAACTCGGGGGAGAAGGGGTCCCGTCTCGATGTGCAACCACGTGCGAGTGAGCGTCGTCCAGCCGGCCCCACCATCCCCTCCCCGAGGCGCCGATTCTCCGCAAACACTGGGGAGTTGGGCTTCTTCGGTGTAAGAACTGTGACCCCCAACCCTGATAAAAGAGATGGAACGATCTGTCCCCGCCTGTGTCACTGTTTGCCACCGTCCAGGCCTTGCGATTCAGGCATTCCATGCCGCACTGTCTTCCAGACCCGGTCTTACTCTCCCATTGTGCAGATGGAGGAAGTGAGGCCCCAGGTCCCCCATCCGGTCGACAGAGCCGGACCCGTGTATTCTTCACAGTCCTGTTACATCCAGGCCCTGGGGAGGCCCTGCCCGCGCCCCCCTGCTCATCACAAAGGTTTCTTTCTGGAAGGAGGCGGTCTGTTATGGCCAGTGAGCTGGAGGTGGGACGCAGATCTGCTGAACGGTCTTGGCTGTTGCGGTCCCCTCCCCCCAACCCCCATCCCCCGCTTTCTGAGCCTCAGTTTCCACATGTGCACATGGAGGGAATGGATGATTGCTACAGTCCCAGCCCTTGGGCTCCAGGAACATTTGTCTTCTCTGGCAGGCACCGCTCGATATTTACTGCCCTGTATTTAAGCTACTTCCTACAGCTTAACTCTAAAGCCGCACACCTGCCCTGTCCCCACCTCCTTGAAAGGGAACTACCAACGAGCTGTGGCTGGTGGGCTTGGTTTGGGAGCCATGTCTCTCACCCCAACCACTTTCCTCCACCTTCACCTCCCTCCCCTCACCAGCCCCTGCTTGGGATTATCCTGACCTTGGTCTGACCCAGCCTAAGCTCAGTGCCCGGCCTCTGCCTGTGGCCTCCTGTGCAGTGACGTGGGGAGGACCAAAGGCCAACTTTGGGTACCAATGCTTTGCCTGGGGGAGGCCGGGCATTCAGGGACAGAGGTTAACCCAAGGCAGAACGCAGCTACTCTAATGTCGGATTGGAGGGCATGGACGGGATTGTGGAGGGCATGGCCGTGATCGTGTTGGGCACTAGGCAGGAGTGGGGTTAAACCAGAAGAGTCCATTCCTGACAGTGATTACCAGTTTCAGTTTCCTCAGCTGTGCTATCCCTGACCATGTCATAGCTCAATTAAAGTGAGACAGATAAGGGTCAGGGATCCTGGAGCTCCCACCCCCCAGCCCAGCCCACTTAGTGCTGGACACGCACAATGCGTCACACGCACCCCCTCGCTTGGTCCTCAATTCTAAGGTCAGCGCTGCTAATTATCTTACTCTTTCGATTAATAAGCTCAGAAAGACTGATTGACCTGGGGGGTTGAACCCAAGCCGGCTCTCTAACACTCAAGTTTGTTGCCTCCCAACTACAAGTTCATTACTTCAACTGCCAGATGTTAACTGCTCGCCGCTGAGTGCCGGGGCCCCTGAAAATACCAGTTTGGGTGGGGAATGGGCCCAGCCAGACCACTTATCTTCATGGGCCAGGGCCCGGGGGGGCACGTCATGGCGGCAATCCTACAGTGGGCCTGCCATGTAGGTGTCGTCAAGCCCACATTACAGGGACTCCAGATCCTACCAGGACAAGGAATTTGCTCAAGGTCACACTGCCAATGGACAGCAGACCCCAAACTCAAACCCAAGTCTGAAGCCCAGGCTCTTCCCGCTGCAACTAACTGGAGGTTGTGGAGCCTGCAGAGGCCTAGGGTCAAACCAGAGCGCCGTGGGAGGGCCTGGGGACGAGAGAAAATGGCGTCTCGAGACCCCCTCCGGGAACCCGCGTTCACCTGACCTTAATTTCACCTCGACCGGAAGTGCCGAAAGCACTTTAGGAAGTCACTTTCACCTAACCTTACCGGCTGCAGCTCCACCGGAAGTAGCGCGTCGTCACGTGTCGGCGCGGGGGCGGAGCTGGGGGAAAGGCCGCCCCACCCCGCGTGTGTGGCCGCGGGTTTCGCACAGTCCAATGAGGGCGGGCGGCGTGGCCCGGCCGGGTGGCGACGATGACGCGCCTGCGCAGAGGCGGCCGCACGACTGGGGTTGACTCCGGGGGCGCGGCGAGGAGGTGAGCGGGGGCCACAGCCCGGGCTGGGGGGAGCCGGGGTGCACGGGGCAGGCTGGATCAGGCCGGGCAGGAGCGGGCCGGGGCTGCGAGTGTCAACGAGGGATAGGTCAGGAGGAAATTGAGGATTACGGTCGGAGCTGTCTGGGGATGCCGCAGGGGGAGGGTTTTCACGCCGCACGGGGCGGAGCCCCGGGAGTCGGGGCGGGACGTGGAACGGAGCCGGGTGGAACCTCGGAGCTGGTGCCGGTAGAAGGCGGAGCTCCGGGACTGGGGACGGAGCTAGGACAGGTGGGGGGCGGAGCCTGGCCCTTGGAGGAGGAGCTGGAACGGGTGGAAGGCGGAGCCTCGGGTTTGGAGACCGAAGGGGACGGAGCCCAGGCACTGGGGGCGGGCCTTCAGTCGGTGAGTGGCGTGGCTGCAGTTCAGGAAAGAGGGTCTAGTTCTGTCGAGGGCGGGGCTCCGGAGCAAGGGGCGGAACTACGTCCTCTAAAGGGTGGGGTCAAGGAGCCTAGCGAAGGCGTAGGCCCAGGTAATGGCCTGGGGCGTCCACGCGGGGGCGGTCTCCGCGGGGGCCGGGCCTGGGGACGCGGTAGGCCGCGAACTCCCCCGGGAGAGGTGGTGTGGGTGGAGCGGGCTCGGCGGCCACCAGACACGGGGCCGGTCTGGGTGCCCCGCAGGCCCCCGAGGGCTCAGAGCTGGGGCGGCGCCCCGGGCGGAGGCACAGGCCCGGCCTGGGGGGTGCCTTCAGAGGATCGGGGCTCCCCGGAGCCACCCAGCGGCGATGTGTGGGTGCCTCGGGGCAGGCCCCCTGCAGCGGCCTCAGAGGTGTGGGTATGCTGGGCGGGGGGCAACTGGGTGTGGCGCGAATGGGGTCGCTCCGTCGAGGCAGCTGCTGGGCAGCCAGATAAGGTCTGGACTCTGCGTAAAGGGACGGGTGGGAATTGAAGAGTGGAGCTGGGGACCGGGAGGGAAGGAAGGGCTGGGGGTGAGCAAAGGGGCGGGGCCCTGGCTGCTGTGGCCTCCCCTGACCCCCTCCCCCCGCTGCTGGGGTCCTCGGGCAAGCCCCCTTCTCACTGGACTGGTAAGTGTGGCCGCGGAGACCGGGGGAGGGGGTGGTGACCCGGGACAAGGGGATCCCTATGGGCAGGCAAGTTACGGTGGGGGTGGAATCCTTCTGGTACCTTCCCATATTACATGCCCTCCCTGCCCTTCCCCGGGTCGGTGGGTCGGGGTCTGTCCCCGCAGAGACATGAGGCTGAGCTGGGTCCTGACAGTACTGTCCATCTGCCTGAGTGCCCTGGCCACTGCTGCGGGGGCCGAGGGCAAACGGAAGCTGCAGATCGGGGTCAAGAAGAGGGTAGACCACTGTCCCATCAAGTCGCGCAAGGGGGACGTCCTGCACATGCACTACACGGTGGGTGAAGGAGTGGAACACTTGGGGTGGGTGGGCTTCTGGGGACCTGAAAGGACTTGGAAGCCAGATGGCTCGGCCAGCAAGGTGGGTGACCTTGGGCAGGTCCCCTCTCCCCTGCTGTTCACTGCCTGATCCCCAGGTTGGAACCAGCAGGCAGTGACAATGTTCTGTGAGCTGCCCAAGGCTCCGTCCCCTTCTAGGATTGTGGCCACCAGTCGGGAGCCAGCTTGGGGGTAGCAGCTGGGTGGGGAGGTGTGTCAGAGCAGACCCTCCTCTTCACCGGCCTTCCCATGGTCCCACAGGGGAAGCTGGAAGATGGGACGGAATTTGACAGCAGCCTGCCCCAGAACCAGCCCTTTGTCTTCTCCCTGGGCACAGGCCAGGTCATCAAGGGCTGGGACCAGGGGCTGCTGGGGTGAGTCAGGGGGCCAGGGCCGTGGTTGAGGAGGTTGATCGTGGGAGGCAAGCCCCAGGGATGGGGTGGGGGGCAGGGGGCCTGGGTGCTCGCCATGTGCTGAACATCTGTTGTCCTGCAGGATGTGTGAGGGAGAAAAACGGAAGCTGGTGATCCCATCAGAGTTGGGTAAGAGGCCTTTCCTGAGCCTGGATGGGGGAGTGTGGGGGGTGTGTCTGGGGAAGAGTGAAGACTGCTTTGCCTCTGCAGTCGCCTCTGCCCCATCCATTCGTTATGGCACATGCGTCTTCCAAGTCTAGCTGTATCCAGTGGTGAGAACAGGGCAAGACCCTTGGGGCACTTACTTCCGGTGCCCACCCTCTGCCCTCTACTGGGCCTTTTGTAGCCCCTTCCTGTCTCCACGACACACCTTCTCCATTTCTGGCTTTCTTGTTGCAACGGGCGGAGGCCTGGCTTCGGCCTGGATGTCTGCAAAGCACACCTCCCTTAGCCCGGCCACGGCTCACTGTTCCTTTGTGCATCCTTGACAGGGTACGGAGAGCGGGGAGCTCCCCCAAAGATTCCAGGTAATATGCCTTCCTGCCCCCCTCTGCCCCTCTCTCTTCTCCCTGCGGCCCTGGTTTTCACTCTGTCCTCACTTCTCCCCTCCAGGTGGTGCAACGCTTGTGTTTGAGGTGGAGCTGCTCAAAATCGAGCGACGTTCAGAACTGTAGCCAAACTGGGGAGGGGCAGTGGAGAGGCCCCCATCAGGGACCAGACTGTTTAAGAAAAAAAAAAAAACAAAAAAACAACAACGAAAAAAAAACCCTTTAAAGCCCATGAAGTGAGCCTGTGTCTGTTTGTGGGCCCTGAGAGACCTAGAAGCCACAGCTTCGGCTTCAGCCTACACTCTCCTGTGGCACGCCCCCCCCTTCTTTCTTGGCTGCCCGGCCTTAGACTCAGTGGCATGGGGATCACGAGGGCCAGGCCCTGGATGGGATGGTGGTCCTTGCCCAGAGGGAAAAGGAGTGTTCCTTCCTGCCAACGGCAGCACCGTCCCCCCACCCCCAGCTCCCCAGCCACTCCTAGCTTACGGTGTGGGAGCCAGCGGGAGCCAGCGCTGGGCTATCGTCATGGCTACGCGGCCCTCAGGAAGGCCTGCGGTCACCTGGGGAGACGCTGAGCTGACGGCAGTTGTAGAGCAGGGTGTCCCCCCTAAAAGAGACCAGCTGAGCCTGTTAGCTGCACCAAAGGCATGTCCTAGCTTTATTAAAGGGCCGCGCCGCAGAATCAATATAAAAACACAAAAAGTCTCGTCAGTTTAATAACAATAAAAAACCCCAAAATGGAAAACTGAGGGGGCAGGGAAGAAGCCCCTGGGCCAGGGGCACGGGGAGCCCTGCTCGCGGCACCAGGCCTGGCCGCAGGGCCCCCCCCGTATTGCTGTTGCTACGAGGTCGGGGGGGCAGCGATTGTCTTGTGGGAGCCACCGTTCACAGGGGTCGAGGACCCTTACTTCTTCTGGGGTGTGCTCAGCTTCTGCATGCCCCGGATCTTGTCCAGCAGGCCAGAGATGAAGGCCTGGATGGGAGGCAGGACATTAGGGAGACCAGACCCCAGGATGACGGGCACCCAGGCTCCTCTCACCCCAGCCGGTGGGAAAACCATGCACTTACCTCAGTGGGTTTGTAACAGTCAACCAGCAGCTCCTGGGAGGGCACAGGGGTGGGGGGTAAGTACAGCTGTGAGTTCTAAGGCACAGGGGCCTGGGGCTCACCTGTACCCATTTCCAGGGGACTGGGGCCACCCCCGAGGCACAGGTGACGCCACAGCCACTGAACAGCTAGACAAGCACCATTAGCCCCATTTGATGGAGGCAGAAGCTGAGGCCCAGTGTCACAGCTGGCTGACTAAAACCAAAGAAGGCCTAAATTTAGAGCCTTGCTTACCCAAGGGGCCATGCCTCCAGGCAGCTAGCTCTCTACTCCCTGAGCGCCCTCCCCCCCCCTTCTTGGCCCTGCTGCCTCCCAGCCCCTCTCACCTTGACCCTGGCAGCCCGGGTATCATCACTTTCCATGTCCAGGAGTTCATCCACATCAATCTCCAACTCTGGTATTTCCTCTTCCTGGGGTGGGGGTGGGGAAGGAGGGAGAGACAAGGGTCTGAGCTGAGAAAGAGGGTGTGAGAGGGGCTCCGGCTGCAGCCCCTGCCCTACTGCAGAATGAGCCAGGCTTCTTTGCCCAGCAGACAGCGGCAGCTGTCTGAGGAAGAAAACAGATCAGGCCTGTGCCAAGGCAAAATGCCCGATGGCGGCGGGGGGCAGCTGAGCTTCCTGTCCCTGCCAGTTGGGCACCCCGGGTGCCAAACAGGGCCAGACAGCAATGGCTGGGGACCCTGGGCTGAGAACCCTGCAGATGTGTTGCCCCAACTTCCGGGCTCCATCTCAATGAGCACACAGGTGGGGCCATCTGTCCCAACTCATCACAGCCCCTTCCCCTCCCCCAAACACCTGTCACAGCTTCCCAGGAGTGGGGAGGAAGTAAAGGGTGAGGGGTCATTGGGAAGGACCCAGGGCTGGTAATGGGGAAACAAAGAGCCTATACTTTCCTGAGGGAGGGGGTGCCCACCACCCCTCCCCCCGCCCAGGAAGCGTCTATCCAGTCTGGAGCCAGCTGCATTCCAGGGCTGGTCTAGGGTAGACAGCATAGGGCAAGCCCACTCCTCCACCCTGCCCCCCAGGGGCCTGAGTCACCATTTGAGCAAGGAAGGAGTCATGGGGTGGAGAACCAGAACCCAGAGGACCGGCTGGCCTGCCCCTACACCAAAATGGAGCTGCAGGCTAGCCCATTAGAAGAGCCCAGACCCTTTACAGTCAATCCCACCAGCCTTGCGACTTTTAATCAGTTTAGGCGAGGAGGCACTAGGTAGATCACCTCACCTCTGCCAGCCCAGACTAGCCTCTTGCCTCCTGCTCATGGCCCAGGCTATCCCTTGAGGCTTCTCGAGGACCCCAAGCTTCAGCAGAGTAGTGACATGAGGGAGTCATGAGGGAAAAGGTAGGAGTGACCTAAGGTCAGACAAGGAAGAGCATACACCGGGGGCGGGGAGTATAGAAAGGGAGGGGAGCGCGCGGAAGCGGAGCGCCCATTGACTCTGGGTGACAGGCAGGCGCAAGGTGGGGTTCCCAAGCAGTCCGACTAGGGAACGATTTTAGGGTGTCGGCGCAGAGTAAGGGACACACCTGGCAGTCGTAGAGGCGAGTGAGCTGCTCCAAGATCCACTCCTCGAGGTTGAGGCGCTTCCGTAGCTCCTTGCGGTCGTACTTGACCGTGACCTTCCCTTGGCGCCTCACTGGGCCCTCGTCGTCCGCGCCGCCTGGGCCCTCGCCTGCAGCCCCAGGGGGGCTCTGAAAGTAGACGCGGGGCCCTGGGCCACCACTGCCCGGCCCAGGGGCCGGGGCTGCCAACGCCGCGCCCCCCGCGGGGCCGCTGTCCGCCATGGAGGCCGCCGGGGCCACGTGCGCGCGTCGGGCCCCTCCCTGCGCCGCCGCCTCCGGGACGCCCGCCGGCTGGCTCCGGGCCGCTGGCTCGGGTTAGCTCGCGGGCTCGGCTCCGCGCAGCTCCGCGGCTAGGGCGGCGGAGGGGGCGCCCGGGGGCAGCTGCAGCATGCGGAGCCCCCGGGCCTGGCCTGGCCGCGCCCCGCCCCCTCCCCGCCGATCCGCCCGCCCTTTGTCCCCCGCGGCCGCCGCCCGAGCCGCCGCCGCCGCCGCAGCCGAAGCCGCTTTCTCTGTCTCACTCGCTTCCCCGCCCCCCGACCACACCCCCTTAAAGGGCCAGTCCCGCTGCAGGCCCCTCACTCCCACCCCGCCCCCGGGCAGGGGCTAGGGGAGGGTCTAGTCGTCAGGGGTTTGGGCCTGGCTGTCCACTCTCCCTTTCAACCTTTCTGCCTCAAACCCTGCGTTCTATGTGCCCAGTACCAGGATTTGCGCTCCCGCCGGGACCCTAGTGTTCTGTCCTCACTGACGCAAAAACAGGGGCCCTCTGGGAATGGAGGGGAGTGGGCACAATGCGCAGGGCGGGGGTCTGAAGAGGAGGCGTGGGAGCCCCCGACGTCTAGGTCCTCAGGTCCTTGGCCAGCAGAAGACAAGCAACCTTCTCCGCGTAGACCAACACGTGGACCAGGCTCCAAGGGTGGAGAAGGCGGACAGGAGCTGCCCAGGTCCCCGGCCGCCCTACTCGGCGAGATCCCGCATCCCCCATGGTGGAGGCCCAGATTAGGGGTGAGCGGCGCCGCTTCAACGGCCTGAAGGGCTAGACCCTAGGCAGCCACCGCCCACCGGCCAAGATGGCGGTGGGGAACGGGATTATGGGAAATGTAGTTCTCGGGGCCTGGCCGTGCCTGGCCACCCCTCCCCCTCAGTGGAGCCCGGGAGGGGAAGCGCTGAACTTGTTTGGGGCGCCCTCGTTTGGCTGGCTTCGACAGGGCGCGGCCCTTCGCACCCCACAACCTCTATGCGTACAAAGAGGAAACTCAGGAGTAAAGAGCTGGGAAATGGAGGAGCCGGTACTCCTGATAACAAAGATAAGATTAACAGTTGACCCATAAAAAGCAGTCCATACGGTCGGTTCCAGCGTGAGGCCGCCTCATTCACTCTCCCCCAGATCCTCCCCCCGGCCGCTCCTTCTGTCCTTCAGATCTCAGAGGCGCCTTAGCGGGCCCACCACTCTCAACAGAGGGTGTATCTCATTCCGGCCCCCTGTGAGATCTTCTGTATCTTTGAATAGTCTTTCTTTCTTATGTGATCACACTTCTAGAATGTGTGCTCCATGGGGCCAAGACCTGTGTGGCCCTTGTTTACTGTTGATGCCCAAAGCTCAATGACAGGGGCTGGGCTTCGGAATCCCGCAGATGGGGCAAATGACCTAATTCTTGCTTGAACTCCCAGCACCGGCGCCAGACTTGTTAAGGATCGGCTGAACAAATGACCGAGTGAAAGAATGAATGGTTTCCTCTGTACCTAACATTTCCTCAGAAGGTTATGTTTATTTATTTATTTATTTTGGGAGAGAGCGTGTGAGCAAGGAGAGGGGCAGAGAGAGAGAGGGAAGGAGAGAGAGAGAGAGAGAGAGAGAGAGAATCTCAAGCAGGCTCCCTCCGTGCTGTTAGTGTGGAGCCTGACGTGGGGTTTGATCCCAAGACCGTGAGATCATGACCTGAGCCAAAATCGAGATGCTTAACTGAGCCACCAAGGTGCTCCGTGGGAAGGTTAACTAAAAAAAATACAGGGAAGTTTCAATGACTGTGCCACTGAGGTTGACTCACACAGGTAGAGATGCTCAGCCTGTGAATCCAGGCCCTTCGCAGTCCCAGGCTGAGGGACTGTCAGTGTTTGCGTCCCAGCCTCTCACAGACACTTTGTCTCTGGCTGCTGGAGAAGCCCCCTGTAGCAGGCAGGGTTCAGAGAGGCTGAGAGTGGCCCAGGGCCACACAGCTGGGGCTGCAGCCAAACTCAAACCCAGAACGTTGTTCGGCTTACCATGTAGTTTGAGACAAAAAGACAAGGAAGCCAGAGGCTGGGGATGGTGTGTGATTGTGTGCTGGAGGGGGAATAGCAAGGTGGGCTTCACCTTGAGGGGCCTTGGTTTGAGGGCAGGCTCACAGGCTCATTCCTGGGCAGGTAGAGTGGCTCGTGACTCCTCCCTCCCCAACCCTTGTCCTGGCCTTGTCCTCCCTGTCAGCCAGCCTGGGGAGCTGCCGGAAGCCTAACCCTTACCCTTGCAGATTAGGCAGGACCCAATCTTTCCACCAGGAGCCCCATCTCTGGCCTGGCCTCTGGCTCTGAGCCAATTTACCCAAGTCCAAATTCCCCACCACACCCCACCTCACCCTATCAGGGCAGGTCTGCTCTTTTTGAACTAGAGCACTGATTCGGGCCTTAGGGGTGCTCAGAATTAAGAGGGGGGCTGGCTATACCATAACTTGGTGTGGGAGTGGAGCCCACGGCCATAAGGATCTGGGTACCAGCCCCATTTCTGCCTCCCAGATGCTGTGACCCTGAGTGATGGTTTTCCTATCCTTCCTCCTCGGAGGCCTCCTGTCATGTCCAAATTTCAGGGTACCCCTGGGGGTTCTCTGGGCAGGGTGGGGAGGAGCTGGGGGTGCTCTTCCCAACTCTCCCTCTCTCTACTTTCTTTTTCTTTTTTTTTTTTTATTTATTTATTTCTAGGAGACAGAGAGAGAGACAGCGTGAGCAGGGGAGGGTCAGAGAGAGAGGGAGATACAGACTGTGAAATAGGCTCCAGGCTATGAGCTGGCAGTCAGCACAGAGCCCGAAGCGGGGCTCGAACCCACGAACCGCGAGATCATGACCTAAGCGAAAGTCGGCCGCTTAACCGACTAAGCCACCCAGGCGCCCCATCCCTCTCTCTACTTTCTATGCCGTCGATACCAGGTTCAGTCTTTTCCCACTGCCGCCCACCCTGAGAACAGTTAGTGCAGATGGTGGAGGCTGGGGGGCCCCTGCACAGAACCTGGGACTGGAAGAACCGGGTTCAAGTCCTAGCTCTGCCCAGCACGCCGAGAGAGGGGCCACGGGGAAGTCACTTACCTGCTCTGAGCCTCTTCGAGGGGGCTGATTCTACCAGCCTCCCAGGGTTGGGGGCTGAGATCTCAGCCCTTTCTCTCCTCTCTGAATCCTCCTGGGACTGGAGTATGCAGCCACTCCTCCTCATTCTGCCAGCCTCAGACCTGGGGTCCCAGCACCCCCCTCATACACGCACACCAGCGTGCAGCTAAGGCTCCTTTCAGTGCTTCCTTGGAGCAGAAGCCCTGGAGAGGGTCCCGTGGGCCACAACCGCTCCCTTAATCGAGGGTAGAGGCGGAAAGGCTGCCTTCCTTCCGCCATTACTGCTTGCCGAGAAACCCTATTACCATTACCGGGACTGGAAGAAAGTGTCCAGGAGGAAGGAGTCCTTTAATGGGGCTGCCCTAGCCTCGGGAGACGTGAGGGTGGTGGGGGGAGAGGGGAGAGGCTCAGGCTCAGGGAAACAGGCTCCCATCCTGTTTTCCAAGGAGCCGCTGCTTAGCATTTCTATGAACTATCCCTGCCCAAGGCCAAGGACCCACAGCTCAGACCCGTCAGCTCAGGGCCTGCCTCTAGGCCCTGCTAGCCCTGCCATTGGCTGGCAGCTGGTGGGGGGCGGGGGGGTGGGGAGGGAGAGGGGGGGCTGCCCCAGAGCTAATCTGTGACCTCTCCTCTTCCTCCCTGATGTCCCCACAGTCCAATAGCCATTCCTCAGATGTCCAGTTGCCGGTGGCTAGGGGTCATTTTGTACCCATTTGCTTATTTCATCCTCTGACAACCTCCAGCTCCTGGACAAGGTGACCGAGGCACAGAAGGACTAGGTTCGGCTGGTAGACTTGGACCTAGACCTGTGGGAGCAAAGGCCACTCTCCACCCTGCAGGGCTCTGCCCAATGAGAGCTAGTGGTCTCAGGATCTCTGAAGGGTACGGCTCTGCTGCTCTTGTGAGAGACAAGGGGATCACAAGTCCTGTCCTTTCTTGGTCTCCTGAAGGGCAAGGAGTGGAAGCAGGATGTGCCAGCCTTCACGTCAGAGGGCTCAAATCCTCCTACAAAGCTATGTGACCTTGGGCAAGTCCCTTCCCCTCTCTGGGCCTCAAATGGAGATAATAGTCACACCTCACAGGGCCTCTGCCGAAGGCAAGGAGATTCGTTGGGTTAGTGTTGGTGTCCAACAAGGTGGGGATTCTGAGGATGGCCAGTGCCAGGCAGGGCTCCCCTTGGAGATCTGAGAGCCTGGGGCGAAGGGGCCTGCAGGGCCCGCCCCTCCTCGACTGACCCCTCCTCCCCTAGAACCAGCTCCAGTC
The DNA here is from genome assembly GCA_017311185.1 of Proteles cristata cristata. Classification (NCBI taxonomy): domain Eukaryota; kingdom Metazoa; phylum Chordata; class Mammalia; order Carnivora; family Hyaenidae; genus Proteles; species Proteles cristata. Next base: position 920,133 of record JAESUZ010001000.1, read on the forward strand.
TCTTTCTGGGTTTCTAGGTGACTTGGCTGGCCCCTCTGGATGAGTTCTACTTTAAACCTACTGCTGCTTCTGCCTCTGTATTGGGGGGGCTCCCACAGGGGCCCCCAGGCAGGAGCCCCCCCAGCCAAGCCCTGCGGGAGGGGCCGCAGCCCCCACCTATCCCGGTGCCCAAGCGCCTTCCCCCCTCCCATCCCTGGAGCGCAGATTTCAGGGCACCTGCTGTAGGCCACGCACTGCGGAGCCCCTCCTCAACCCTCCTTGTCCACGGGGCTTCTGAACCCTTTGGGCAAACGAGCAGGTGTCTCCTCCTACGGTGTTCCGTAGGAAGCCCCACAGGCTCCAGGTTCAGTCACGGGGGTCTGCAGAACAAGAAGGGGGCTGTTCTAGGGCTCACTCTGGAAGGCCAGGATGCTTAGGTCCTTAAAGGAGGCGGCAGGCGCCCGGCCTCCCCGGGCTAGGGACGGGGGAGGGGCGCCAGCCGGTAGGAGGCCCATTAGCTGGCTAAGTGCTCCCAGGGAGGGGGAGACTGAGCTGTCGCGGTGGGGGGCTGTGGGGGGGGAAGGCGAAGTGAGGGCAGAGGGAGGGTGTGTGGGAGTGGCTTTTCCTGCACTCAGCTAAGTGCTGCTGGAGTGTGGTGGGGGCAAGGCGCCCCGGGCCCCTGTCTGGCCCTCCAGTAGTACCCTCGTCCCCGCCCCTCCGAAACCTTAGCGGGCTGATATCTCCCGGTCTTCAGTAGCGCCCTCTACACCCAGTCTCTGGCTGTACCCCTAACAATCGCCCTGGCGCCAAACGCTCTCCTCCAACCCCGAGCAAGTCCAGAAGAGCACCCCCCCCAACCGAAGTGCCGGGGTTCAGGTATGTCCCTGCCCCATCCCCCTCGGCTGCAGTCGCCGCCCCGACCGCCAGGGGGAGCCGCCGACGCGGGGCGGGCGGGCCCGAGGCGGATGGAAGGGGGCGGGGCAGAACCGGCCCCGCCCCCGCCCCGCCCCACCCGGGCCCCGCCGATTCTCTGGTCTGTCCCGGACAGACTGGCGGGCGGGCGGGCGCTGACGCCGCGGGGCCGGAGCGGGCCGTGCGGGCGCGCGCGGAGGGAGCAGCGGCGCCGTCGGTCCCCGTCGGGGCTCCGTGGGTCCCCGACTCGCCCCTGGCCGGGTCATGGCGGGCGCCAGGCCCGGCGTCCACGCGCTGCAGCTGGAGCCGCCCACCGTGGTAGAGACCCTGCGGCGCGGGAGTAAGTTCATCAAATGGGACGAGGTGAGTGCGGGGGTCCCCCATTCCACCCAGATCCTGGGACTCCCTCGTTCAAACTCAGTCAGACGCTGGGGACCCTCACCCGAGCCTGGGCTGGCCGCGGCGCCCCCCGCCCAAGCCTGTCTGGCTGTGCTCCGGAAACTTGAGTCCCCAATCGTGCCCGTAATGAAGACTTTGGCTCCCAATCCCAACCCCAATCCCTTCAGCTGTGGAAAATTGGGGTTTCCACTCCTTGGCCCGGAGACTTTGAGCCCCAGTGAATCCCGGTCCCCCCTTTTCACTCGCCTTTTGCACCCCTCCCTCTCGGTTTAATTCTGGTTCTCCTAACCCCGGCCTGGTCCCCAGACCATGGCCCACCACTAGACTCTGGCTGGAGGACCGTGGCCCCCAATCTGGCTCAGCGCACCCCTATTCTTCCTAGTACCTTAGCCTGAACATTGTTCTCCATTCATCACTTTTTCACCGTCTTCTTGCTGCACCCTTTCGCCCTGCTTCAGGAGCCCATCGATGCCAGCTCTCTGCTCAGGAGAGAGCACCAAATCACCCCCGAGTGGCGTCCTTGCCCCCCAAGTTCCTTCACCCCTGCGGAACTTTGCTCTCCACTTCTTAGCATCAGGGACTTTGAACCCCAATAAATCCTGGCCCCCTTTCTACCGCCTCTGCCCTTGGTGCTTCCCAGGTGCCCCGGCTCCCACCTGCAGCTCCCCGCCCCGTCCTGCGCCCCACCCTCGTTTTCACACCGCCCCCTCCTCTGCCCCCTGGGCCCCTCCTTCCCCAGGGCCTCCACCCCGCCTGCCTGAGCTTCCCCGCTGCTCCTTCCCAGTCAGGCCAGAGGCCTGGAAGACTCTGGGTTCCTTTCCGGCTGGGTGGGGCGGGTAGGCGTGGGAGCTGCGGGGAGGGGCTGGGGGCGTGGCCTGAGGCAGCAGGTGTGCCGGAGAGGGGTGCCGGGGAGCTCCAGGGACCAGGGGAGACCCCTCCCCCCAGTCCCGCGCGAAGGGAAAAGTTTCTCCTTTTCCTTCCAGTGTGATAAACCCAAATAAGGAAGTGGGAACTGGGAGAGGGCCCTGGGGGTGGGGTGGGGGTTGCTGACTAGGACTTGGGGCTAAGAGCAGGGGGCCTGGGCTGTTTTTGAAGGCCCAGGGCAGGGACAGGGGCAGGCCCTGGGCTCAGTAGCCACAGAACTCCCCTCTCCTCACACTACTGGGGGACCTGAGCCCCAGGGCGGGGTTGGGAACCCCAGAGAGGGGCTGAGGATAGGGGTCAGCACAGTCCGGCGGGGGGGAGGTCCCGGCATCCCTAAAGTTCCAAGGCCTCCTATCCTTTGTAAGAAAAAAGATGGGCGGGGCTGGTTGCAGATCCATTCTCCGGAAAAGAAAACCGAGGCTGGAAAGTAGAGTCCCCACAATGGGGCTGAGCTGGGAGCCTAGCAGGAGGCCTGTTCCTTTGCCTCCCGGGACCCTGGGACTCTGGAGCCCTGCTGTCCGCAAGCAGGTCCTGGCACCTCCTCTTGACCTCCAGCAAGCACCTAGCCGCCCCGTGCCTCGGGCTCCTCTTCTGTTAAATGGGAAGTACAGTAACACGTACTTCCTAAGGTTGTTAGGAGGACTATGTGAGCTCTTAGAGGGCGGCTTCGTCCTGATGACCCTCCCCCCAGCTCTGGCTGCTGGTCCTGAGTCGCACAAGGGTGGCCCTGGGAGTGTGCCAGGGACCAGATCCTCCTCAGAAAATGGAGCTGGCATATCCTTCCTTGTCCTTCTGCCAGCCGCAGGGCTGTTTAAGGGAAGACAGAATTCGCCGTCTAGTCCCAAGGGCAGGGCGAGTCCCCTTCGGGGGGGATTCAGTCTGTATTCTGTAAGATAGGGTGAGCAGCCCTCTGCTAGGGCCCTCTGCTAAGACCACTGCTAGGGTGCAGGGCGGGAGGTCATGGGCTTCGAGGCAGATGTAAGGGCTGCCTGGTTGTCAGGGGGCCCCGAGGGACACCAAAGCTGTGGCAGTCAGACTTCCAAATCCTCCGCTTTCATCCCATACCGACCACTAGGGAGCTGCTAGACCTTCTGAGGACATTGAGCCCAGGGTTGGGGTCCGGGGAAGGGGGGGGGGGTCAGGTTCACGGCTAGAGAAGGAGGGAGAGGATATCCTAGGGGAGGAACAGCAATGGGAAAGCGGGACGGGGGGAAGGGGAGTCAGTGGTCTGTGTGTGGCTGAGTCTTAGGGTAAGATACAGGTGAGGACCGGAGGGGCCTTGGGACCCCAAAAGTCACGCGAGGGACGATTGTGTGAACTTTCTCCGAGGAGAACCATAGGGAACCACCAAGGCCTATGGGCTGGATAAGGCTTCATCTTTGCTCAGTGCCAGAAACACTGGGGTGGGTGGCTGGAGAGAGTCCGGGGACCAAGCCTGGGCCACAGCCCTCCCTCACTGACCCCTGCCTTCCTGTCCCGTCCCCAGGAGGCCTCCAGTCGCAACCTGGTAACCCTGCGTGTGGACTCCAATGGCTTCTTTCTGTACTGGACAGGACCCAACATGGTGAGGGTGGGCACTGGTACAACTTGCTCAGGTCTAGGGCCCCTGGCCCAGACCCCTGAACCCCTCCTACCCACTCAAGAGGGTGGGGCCCAGCTGCTGGCTGACCTCTCCCACGGCTCCCTAGACAGGAAGTGCTAAGGGTGGGGGCTGAGGTTGGGGTGACAGCAGGGGGTGGCCACTCCCTGCCCAGGGGGAGGGAAGGAATCTTGGGGGCCCCTGGCTCTTGCCCCATAGCCTCTCAGACCTACTCTGACATCTGGTTTCCCCAGGAGGTGGACACCCTGGACATCAGTTCCATCAGGGACACGCGGACAGGGCGTTACGCCCGCCTGCCCAAGGTGAGGGCTGGTAATGGGGTCCTGGCCGGTCCTGTACCCCTGTCCAACACAGGTGAGGCCTTGGGGGACCCCTCTTTACTCTTGGCTTTCAACTACTCAGGACCCCAAGATCCGGGAGGTGCTGGGCTTCGGAGGCCCTGACACCCGGCTGGAGGAGAAGTTGATGACAGTGGTGGCCGGGCCAGACCCAGTGAATACAACATTCTTGAACTTCATGGCTGTCCAGGATGACACAGCCAAGGTGGGCTGGGGTCATAGGGTCAGCCCTAGGGAGCCACCGCGTCACTGCTGAGTCAGCCATCAGTTAGTGAGCATGTGTTGTGTCCTAGGCTGTTCTCTACCCCTAGTTCTCATCAGCCTGTGGCAAAGCAGTATTTAAGCACTTACTGTGGCTATACCTGGTTCTGGGTGCGGGCTGGGGCCAGGCCAACCCCTCTGTTCCCCATTCAGTCACCCCCCCCCCAACCCCCCATCCTGTCTCCTAACCCCTCAGGTCTGGACTGAGGAGCTGTTCAAGCTGGCTATGAACATCCTGGCCCAGAACGCCTCCCGGAACACCTTTCTGAGAAAAGCGTGGGTCCTGGGCCTGCCTGGGGGGTGTCAGGGGTTCAGGTGGCCATGCCCGAGGTGTGACCCTTCTGCCTGCCTCCCCAGATACACAAAGTTGAAGCTGCAGGTGAACCAGGATGGACGGATCCCAGTGAAGAAGTGAGTGCCCCTTCCCTCAGCACCTTCTCTCCTGCCCCCACCTTAGCAACCTTCGCCCCCACTGACCCTGACCCCTCTCACCTGCTCAGCATCCTGAAGATGTTCTCGGCAGATAAGAAGCGCGTAGAGACGGCACTGGAATCCTGTGGCCTCAATTTCAACCGGGTGAGGAGGCAGGGACAGGAGCCACGCAGGGTGTCGTGGAGGGTGGAGGGTCTCTTGAGGCTCGCTGCCTCTTGGGTTCTCACCCCCACGCTTCTGATCCCTAGAGTGAGTCCATCCGGCCCGATGACTTTTCCTTGGAAATCTTCGAGCGGTTCCTGAATAAGCTGTGTCTGCGGCCAGACATCGACAAGATCCTGCTGGAGATGTGAGCAGGGGCCGGGCCCACCTCGCAGCCCCCGGTGTGCCGCATCTGGCCTCTGCTGGCGTTCCTTCCAGCACCGCGAGGGGAGGCAGGACCCGGGGGGTCCCCGTGTGCCAGGGCTGGGGCCGAGGCCGTGCTGTGAACCGCTCTGTGCTGACCCTCGGCGGGGATTACTCTCATCAGCCTGTGCTGCTGCTGGAGACCGAGTGGCTTCGATGCGCAGTGGGACTTGCCTGAGCGCATCCAGCAAGCGATGACTGGGGCTGAGGGTGGGTCCGGGGTCTGGAAGCAGGCACAGCAAGCCGACACTCAGTGGGCTCCAAAGCCCTCGCTAATGCTGATGCCAGCACCCAGTGGCTAGGAGAGTGGATGGGAAAACTGAGGCCCAGAGGGCGCAGCCATTTGCCCAAGTCCCATCCAGCAGGTGCCAGAGCCATACACACAACCTTCGTCTCCCTGCCCCAGGGTGAGGGCTTCGAGCAGGGGTGAGGCTCCAGCCTGACGCAGCTTCCTGCCCCTTTTAGAGGCGCCAAGGGCAAGCCATACCTGACGCTGGAGCAGCTCATGGACTTCATCAACCAGAAGCAGCGGGACCCGAGGCTCAATGAGGTGCTGTACCCACCCCTGCGGCCCTCCCAGGCCCGGCTGCTCATCGAGAAGTATGAGCCCAACCGGCAGTTCCTGGAACGAGGTGAGCCAGCCGGGAGCCGGTCGGAGCTGGGGGTCAGCAGCAGGAGGCGCCCCGGCTGGCCCTGCTGAGCCCACCCATCCCCCAGACCAGATGTCCATGGAGGGCTTCAGCCGCTACCTGGGCGGCGAAGAGAATGGTATCCTGCCCCTGGAGGCCCTGGATCTGAGCGCAGACATGACCCAGCCGCTCAGCTCCTACTTCATCAACTCCTCACATAACACCTATCTCACAGGTGAGCGAGCCGCTCTAGGGCAGCTGGAGCGGTGGCATCCACGACCTCTGCCCTCCACCCCTCACCTTGCCTGCCTCCTTTTAGGGTGGCCAGTGCTAGGGATGCAGGCAGGGAATGGGCAGCGGATCCCAGGGGGGCAGGGCTCCCCTACACGGGCACATTTCCTGGGTGGTCCAGAAGGCTTCGCTGGGGAAGGGCTGAGGCCGGCAGCGGCCGGCCAGTGAGGGGACCCTGAGGCTGGCCACAGGTCACCATGTGGTGCGCTTCAGCAGGGAGGAGGCCGGGGGCAGGATGGCTGCTGGGGTGGGCAGGGGTGAGAGGGAGTGAGAGGAGGAAGCAGGGCTAGACCAGGGCACAGAAGGAAGCTGGATTTACCCTAAGTGGCCGGGAAGGGCTTTTCGGAGGGTGTTACTCACGGGAGGGGTGAAGCCGGCTAAAGGAGCCAGGCGCTCTGCAGATTGGCTGGGAGGCAGTAGGGGGCCTGCCGTCCCCAGGCAGGAGGTGACGGAGGCTGCTCCAGGGCTGCCAGGGCTGCGGTGGAAGGAGGAAAGGGAAATGAAGGGCCGTGGGGGTGTTGTTGGGGACAGCCGTCCACTCGAGGCCAGCAGACGGGAGGGGGGTGTTTATCTGAGAGAGGGTGAGCCCCGGCCGAGGGGCCAGCTATCAGCCAGCGCTGCTTGGTGCTGACTCTGCCCAGCTTGGATGGATGCCAAGGGCTGGGTGGCAGGACACGGGCCCCGCCCTGGGGGACTTTAGGAGAGATGGTGCCGGCTCCAGAGTGAGTTAAGGAGTGATTGAGGGCTGGCTAGACAGCGTGCCAGCGCCGGGTTGGCTGGGCCAGGCGGCCGCAGGGGCCCCTGCGTCTCCAGCACGGCCAGCTGAGGAGCCATGGCGGGCCTGGGGAGGAGGGAGAGGAGCCAGGCTGGCCGGGGCGGCCGTGGTGACGCAGCCTCGCCACCAGCGGGGCAGCTGGCCGGGACGTCGTCGGTGGAGATGTACCGGCAGGCGCTGCTCTGGGGCTGCCGCTGCGTGGAGCTGGATGTGTGGAAAGGGCGGCCCCCCGAGGAGGAGCCCTTCATCACCCACGGCTTCACCATGACCACCGAGGTACCGCTGCGAGACGTACTCGAGGCCATTGCGGAAACTGCCTTCAAGACCTCGCCCTACCCCGTCATCCTCTCTTTTGAGAACCACGTGGACTCGTGAGTGGGCTCCTGACCTGGGGACACCCCCCATCCCCCATCGGCCCAAGACAGCCATCCCACCATGGCGCTATTTGTTCCTGTGACCTCTGACCCCGAGAGCCTTTGATCTCCCCCAGGGCCCTCCGGAAGTCCACTTCACCCGCCCCCCTCCCACCCCTGGAACCTCTGACCTTTGACCTTGGCCCCACAGGGCAAAGCAGCAGGCCAAGATGGCCGAGTACTGCCGTTCCATCTTTGGGGACGCGCTGCTCATTGACCCACTGGACAAGTACCCGGTATGAGGGCCCGGCGCCGCGGTGGGGTGTAGGAGGGATGCGGTGAGGGCGCCCTGGCAGGCCCTGACCTGTCTGTGCCCACCAGCTGGCCCCAGGCATCCCCCTGCCCAGCCCCCAGGAGCTGATGGGCCGCATCCTTGTGAAGAACAAGAAGCGACACCAGCCCAGCACCGGTGTCCCCAACAGCTCCATCCGCAAGCGGCCGCTGGAGCAGAGCAACTCGGCCCTGAGCGAGAGCTCGGCCGCCACCGAGCCCTCCTCACCGCAGCTCGGTACGGCCCCAGCCCGGCCCTCGCCCCCCCTGCGCCCTCCCCCACCCCTGACCCTGGCCTCTTAACATCACGGAGCCCAACCTCCCTCGTGACACTCCTGCAGCTCCCCGCCTGACCCCCCCCCACCGAGCCTTTTACTGCCTCTCAGCTGAGGAGGGGACCTCTGACCCCTGACCCCGGGCGCTGACCTCACTGAACTATATCCCAGTTGGACTTGGTTCCATTCAATTTCTTTTTTTTTTTTTAATGTTTTATTTGTTTCTGAGAGAGAGAGAAAGAGAGAGAGGCAGCGTGAGCAGGGGAGGGTCAGAGAGAGAGGGGGACACAGAATCTCAAACAGGCTCCAGGCTCTGAGCTGTCAGCACAGAGCCTGACGCGGGGCCCAAACCCACGAACCGTGAGATCATGACCTGAGCCGAAGTTGGACGCTCAACCTACTAAGCCACCCAGGTGCCCCAGTTCCATCCAATATCTGACCCCTCAGCCTCCACTGCCACCTCACAGAGCCCTCCTCTCAACCAGATTATAATTCTGAATTCTGACCTCTGACCTCTGACCTCCGTCAACTACCTCATGCTTTGGGTGTGACCCTCAGACCTCCCACCCCTGTTCTGGGACCCCCACGGCATCTGTCTACCCCTTGGTTATAATCGTAGCTAACCCTTGACCCCTCACTTTATCAAAGTCCCCTGTACATGTGACCCTGACCACTCACCTCACCGAGCCTCCCCATCGGGTATGGCTCTGACCGATGCCTGCCTTGGGACTGTGTCGTCCTTTCCCCCGCTGCCAAGCCACTTGTTCCTGGCCTCTCACCCTTCTGAGCCACCCTATCTACCTCTCTGATGGATCGGACTCTGGACCCTGACCCTTGACCCATGCCCCTTATCCACTCTTACTGGATTTAATACCATCTAACTCCGGACCCCTGCTCTTCCCCCAGCCACGCTGCCCTGAGATTACCCCCTGACTTCCCCACTGAGTCACCTCCACACACGACCCCTCCTGGCTCCTGAGTGTCTATGCTTGTCCCGGCCTCCTGTGGCCCTGTTCTCCGCAGGGTCCCCCAGCTCTGACAGCTGCCTGGGCCTGAGCAATGGGGAAGAGATGGGCCTGGAGAAGCCCAGCCTGGAGCCTCGGAAGTCTCTAGGTGAGGAGGGGCTGCAGCGGGGCCCTGAGGCTCTTGGATCTGCTGACCGTGAGGATGAGGAGGAAGAGGAAGAAGAGGAGGAACAGACAGATCCTAAAAAGCCAACCACAGACGAGGTCAGTCCTGCAGGGCGGGAAGAGGCAGAGGCAGCAAGTATTCATTCCCCGAGTGTTTGCTGAACACCTACTATGTGCCAGACGCGGCACTGTGTACCAGCCATGATCAGATGTTATTCCCGTTCTTTTCTTTTTTTTTTTTTAATATTTTTATTTATTTCTAGGAGAGAGAGAGACAGCGTGAGCAGGGGAGGGTCAGAGAGAGAGGGAATCACAGACTGAAACAGGCTCCAGGCTCTGAGCTGGCATTCAGCACAGAGCCCTACGCGGGGCTCGAACCCACGAACCGCGAGATCATGACCTAAGCGAAAGTCAGACGCTTAACCGACTAAGCCACTCAGACACCCCATTCCTGTTCTTTTCAAGTCAGGCTGTGTGTGTGGCAAGGGGGAGGTGGTCAACAGGCATGAGAGCAAGTGTGACATTATTTATGCTCGTGACTGGGCCAGGGAAGGGTGAGTTAGGGTGCAGAACTGGGGGGAAGAAGGGGAGACTGGCCTGGGCAGGGAGGTTAGGCGATGAGACCTGAGGAAGAGGAACACCATGTGCAAAGGCCCTGTGGTAGGACTGGAGAGGGCAGGAAGGGGCAGTGGAAGACAAGGGAGTGTTGAGTTCTGAGGGGTGGAGTTGACAGAAAAGGTGGATCATGAGGTCAGATTTGGGAGGGGACGAGTGGGGAAGGGAGTGTGCAGGGGTGGCCAAGCTCAGCATCACGGGTGTTGAGTTCAAGGCCCTTGGTGAGGCACCGGAGAGGAGATGGCAGAATGGTGGTTGGAAATAATGGCTCATCTGGGTGAGTGCCTGGGTTGGGTGAGGAGTTCCAGCTCCCAAGGCTCAGGGAGGCAGGAGGCAAAGGAGGAAGGTGGGGTCTAGGGCATGTCACCAAGACCCTAGAGAAAAGTCCCTGGGGCAGATGAGACTAGGACTGACGGGCCATGGAGGGGTTGGGGCCCTTGCCAAGAGCCACCGGGCAGTGCGATTGCAGAGGTGGGCAGAGGGTCAGGACCTCCCGCCTGGCAGGGGGCAGATGAGGGGACGTTCAGCTGATAACTGGGAGACAGGCACCGCTGACCGTGTCTTTGGGGGCCACAGGGCACTGCCAGCAGTGAAGTCAATGCCACCGAGGAGATGTCAACACTTGTCAACTACATCGAGCCTGTCAAGTTCAAGTCCTTTGAGGCTGCTCGAAGTGAGTGCGGTCGGAGGTGGTGGGAATAGGAACCAGCCCAGCCTTTCCAGCCCTGACTCCCTGCCTGCTCTCCCCCCTGTACCCCCCCCCAGAGAGGAACAAATGCTTCGAGATGTCATCCTTTGTGGAAACCAAGGCCATCGAGCAACTGACCAAGAGCCCCATGGAGTTCGTGGAGTATCCTTCCGCATTGCTGGGGCTGGCAGACCAGGGTGGGGGTGCTCAGGGACCAGCCTGGATGTCCTGACCCCACTAAGGCCACCTGTGTGGGGTCCTCGCCCTCTAGCACCCTGGTCTGGGCTTGGGGCTAGCCTGGGAGACTGCACAGGCCGAGAGGCGGGGGGCCAGGGGGCAGCTTGAACAGGGACCCCCAGAGGGAAGGGGGTTCCCAGGAGCGCAGGGTGGGCTGGGGGTGCTCGCCAGGAGGCGGGGCCCGGTAAACGGTGTGGCCCCTGACTGCCGACCTCAGATACAATAAGCAGCAGCTCAGCCGCATCTACCCCAAGGGCACCCGCGTGGACTCCTCCAACTACATGCCCCAGCTCTTCTGGAACGTGGGCTGCCAGCTTGTGGCCCTCAACTTTCAGACCCTGGGTGAGCACCAGCCTGCCTCGACCTCCCCCTGCCTCCCCTGGCTTCCAATCTCGCTGATTTCTGCCCTACGACTCTGCTAACCCTGTCCTGAAGGACCTCTGACCACCTGATCCCAGATCTCCAAACCAAACCAAGACCTTAGCTAACCTCACCTCCCGACCTTGGCTGACCCTAGACCTTTCTTTCCCCCGATCCCACTTGACCTGACCCAGCTGGTCCCCGGGCCTCCCTCTGCATTGAACCGTCCCTCCCGACTCCTCACCCCAAGGGGCTGGCTGACCCTTGCTGTCCCCACGTCACCCCCAGATGTGGCAATGCAGCTCAACGCGGGCGTCTTTGAGTACAACGGGCGCAGCGGCTACCTGCTCAAGCCCGAGTTCATGCGGCGGCCAGACAAATCCTTCGACCCCTTCACTGAAGTCATAGTGGACGGCATCGTGGCCAATGCCCTGCGGGTCAAGGTGGGGCCAGGGAGGGCGCCGGCAGGGTGTCCCGGGGGGCGGGCCTCTTAGCAGCCACCTCACCCTCCCGGCCCCCTCAGGTGATCTCGGGGCAGTTCCTGTCCGACAGGAAGGTGGGCATCTACGTGGAGGTGGACATGTTTGGCCTCCCTGTTGACACTCGGCGTAGGTACCGCACTCGGACATCTCAAGGGAACTCATTCAATCCTGTGTGGGATGAGGAGCCCTTTGACTTCCCCAAGGTGAGCTTGGTGCCTGCGCCTGCCCCGCCAGCCCTCCCCGGGGGGCAGGGGGGAGAAGCAGGCACACAGATGGGGCGCCTGGGTGGCTTAGTCGGTTAAGCGTCCGACTTTCGCTTAGGTCATGATCTCGCGATTCGTGGGTTCGAGCCCCGCGTCGGGCTCTCTGCTGACTGCCAGTTCAGTGCCTGAAGCCTGTTTCAGACTCTCTCTCTCTGCCCCTCCCCTGCTCACGCTGCCTCTCTCTCGCTCTCCTAGAAATAAATAAAACATTAAAAAAAAAAAAAAAAAAAAAAAAAGAAGCAGGCACACAGGCAGTGGTTGGGAGGCGGCGGTGCCTGTCACCTCTGGGCCCCGCATGTGGCAGGCTCAGCCTCGGGCTCCTTGCCCTCGGCGGGCTTTGAGAAGAGCACGGAAAGGGGAGACCCGCCCCGTGGCTCACTCCACAGTTTCTAGCCTGGAGTGACCAGGACTGCTGCTCTATGACGGTGCCTGGAGGGGGTCGGCCTGTTTGCTTCTCTGCTCGCCATCCATGTGGCCAGGCCGTGGAGGGAGGGGCGGGGCCGCCATGGGCTTGGTGGCCATGGTCACCGATGGTCTGTAATTGGGTCAGCTAGTCTGAGGGTCCGCTCGGAGCGTTGGGCCTTGGTGACCAGGGTCAGCTGTGGCTCTGTGGACACGGCGGCCGTGGGGTCAGCTCCCTGGCTCAGTCCCAGTCTGGGCCCTCAGGTGGTGCTCCCCACACTGGCTTCACTGCGCGTCGCGGCCTTTGAGGAAGGCGGCAAGTTTGTGGGGCATCGGATTCTGCCCGTCTCTGCCATCCGCTCAGGTGAGGCTGTCTGGGCTCTGGGAAGCACAGGGGCAATGCGGGCGGGTACCCAGTGGGGCCCAGCCACCTCGCCTTCCTGCCCTCCCAGGCTACCACTACATCTGCCTGCGGAACGAGGCCAACCAGCCGCTCTGCCTGCCGGCCTTGCTCATCTACACCGAAGCCTCCGACTATATTCCCGATGACCACCAGGGTGAGCATGGGGTTGGGGGGTGCCAGCCAGGCGGGGTGGGGGATGGGGGCGCCACCCACAGGGTCTGGCAGTGGCTGAGCTGGGTGGCCCCAGTTGAGGGTGGTAAACAGCCCCAAGGGTGGGTTCGGTTTCTGTGGTCCTTTCATGAAACCAGAAACAGTGGGGAAGGTGTGGCCCTGGAGGGTTCTGTCCCTGAGACCCCTGCCCTCTGCCTCCCCAACCCCCCCCAGACTACGCAGAGGCCCTGATCAACCCCATCAAGCATGTCAGCCTGATGGACCAGAGGGCCAAGCAGTTGGCCGCCCTCATTGGGGAGAGCGAGGTGAGCCGGAGCGGGTCAGGGGCACCCACGGGAGACAGTGGGCTCAGGGTGACCTGGTGGGGTGTGGGTGGGGTGGGGTGGTAAGGGCTGATCTCTGGGCTCCGTCTTCTCCACGCTCCTCCCCCTGCACCATCCCGCTCCAGTCCCGGCTGGTGGTCGGGCTCCCCTCCCCACACGGAGCCCTCCACTGCCTTACTGTGGATGTGAGCTCGAGGCTCTCACCCACACCCTCCGCAGGGAGGGCTGCTTCCCTTCCCGGCTCCTCTCATCCAGCTAGACAATAACGTGAATGCTGAGCGTCAGATCTGCCTGGCCAGGCGTGAGCTCTTTTCACCAACTCGACCCCTGTCATTCCCTTTGTCCCCTGAGTTTGGTCCTGCCACCCCACCATAGAAATGGGGGCACTGAGGCTCTCCAACCGGGCCACCAGCACTCGGCTCTGCCTCCAATGCCGGCGATTCCGCCCTGCTGGTTGGTGTGGGGCTTCTGGCCTTTCAGACTCAGTAGGCTCAGCAACCTTGGGTTACTGTCCACATCTTAAGGAGGTGGAAACTCCCCCCTTTGGCATGCGCAAGGCTTTCAGGACAGACCCGGGCTGGAATTCCTCCAGCGGAAGTGCAGGGTTCAGCTGCTTCACCAAAGTGGTTAGAAGCTCTGGAAGCTTTTAAAACCTGGGGTCCCGGGAGCCAGGAGATGGGCAGTGGCTTCTGTGGGGAGGGGTCAGGAGCAGAGGCTTGGCTGCACCGCTAGAGTCGGTCCCACGGGGCCCGAGGCAGGCAGAGAAGAGAGGCTGTTGGCAGGAGAGGCTGGTGCCCACTCTGCGGTCACTTCCTTCGTTGATTTAATCAGGAGCTAAGCAACAAGGAAGATGAGCAGCTGTGGGCAAGGGTGGAGGGAGACCGGGAGAGGACACTTGGCGTGGGGCCAAGGTTTTCCTGAACATTCTAAAAGTTCCTGAGCACATGCGCAGGGGGCCTGGCATCCTAGGGACGCAGCTTCACGCGATCTTCCCCATACCCTGCATGGAAAGGGGGGTTAGGAATGCTTATCTTACTACCCCTTATTTCTCCGGTAGCTGTTCAATAGCCCCATATTCTAGACGAGGAGTCCAGCCAGGCTAGATGGGCAGAGGGAAGCGGACTGGGGGGCATCTGGGAGCCCCGGGTTGCCAAGGACAGAAGGGCTTGGAGAGAAACAGCATTGCTGGAACGAGCATTCTGGCTTCTCCCCCTCTCAGGCTCAGGTTGGCCCAGAAACCTGCCAGGAGACCCCATCTCAGCAGCCGGGGGCCCAGCTGACCCCGAGCCCCACGCCCAGCACCCTGGACATCTCCCCGCGGCGGCCCCCAGGCCCGGCCGCGTCCCCTACCAGCCCCTCCCTCGGCAGCCCAGGTAAAGGGCCGCAGGGGGCGGGCCGAGGGGTGGCTCCGCCCTTCTCTCCGCCCGCCTCTCACCGCCCTGCCTCCACTCTCCAGGGCAGCAGCGGGACGACCTCATCGCCAGCCTCCTCTCAGGTGCGGGGTAGGGGCTGTGCTGGAGGGAGTGAGGCCGGGAGGGCCTGCCCCAGCGCAGCCTTGCCCACCTTTGCTCCGTCGCTCACAGAGGTGGCGCCGGCCCCGCTGGACGAGCTCCGAGGCCACAAGGCTCTGGTGAAGCTGCGCGGCCGGCAGGAGCGAGAGCTTCGGGAGCTGCGCAAGAAGCACCAGAGGAAGGTGGTCGCCCTCACCCGCCGGTTGCTCGACAGCTTGGCCCAGGTCCGGGCGGAGCGCGGGGGCCGGCAGCGGCCGGGTGTCCTGTGAGTGTCCCGACCATCTGCGCATGCGCAGTGATGTGAATGTGAGGGTGTGTGCGCACAGGGGCTTCTCCACGAGGTGAGCGTGGCTGGGCGGCCGAGGGCTGCCCCTTGACCCCCAGGGAGGAAGGCCCGCGGCAAGGAAGATCGAAGAACCTTTTGGGCTCAACCCTCTCTGCTGGGGAGCCAGATCTCTTCAGAAGCTTCCCCCATCCCTCTACAAGGAGCATGGATTTCCAGAGACTGTTGTCCAGACACACAGGCCCGTGTCATTTGGGCGGAGCTGATGGGCCTCGGTGGTGGCCTAGCAGACACCGCGTGACAACCTGCGTGTCACCCAGACGGCTTCTTCCTACAGAGGCGGGGAGGATGAGAAGGTGGACGAGGAAGAGGTGAAGCGGTATCAAGAGTTCCAGAAGAGGCAGGTGCAGAGTCTGCTGGAACTGAGGGAGGCCCAGATGGATGCAGAGGCGGAGCGGAGGCTGGAGCATCTGAGACAGGTGAGGTGGGCTGTGGGGCAGCTGGGCAGAGCCTGCCTCTCGGACAGAGCCGCCATCGGCCTGTGTCACCTGGTGGCCACCCGTGTCCGCAGGCTCAGCAGCGGCTCAGGGACATCGTCTTGGAGGCTCACACAGCTCAGTTCAAGAGGCTGAAGGAGACAAACGAGAGGTGGAGGCAAAGGATCCTGTGTGGGTGGGGCGGGAGACTCCCTGGTGTTAGGAGGAGGGAGCACCCCCTAGACCTGCCATTGACCCCTTTCTCTTCCCTCCGCTGGCTCATGCAGGGAGAAGAAGGAACTGCAGAAGATTCTCGACAGGAAGCGCCACAACAGTATCTCAGAAGCCAAGACAAGGGAGAAACATAAGAAGGAGGCGTAAGGGCACCGGGGCCAGGAGTGCTGGGGGCTGGGTGGGCAGGCGGGGTGGTGGGGGGCGGGGGGCTGGGCAGGCAGGGCCGGGGGGCTGAGCACTGAGCCCCCTCCTGCCTTGCTCCCTGCAGCGAACTGACAGAGATTAACCGTCGGCACATCACTGAGTCCGTCAACTCCATCCGTCGGGTGAGTGAGGCTCAGGTGCCCCCCCTCGCCCACTCCTCTTCCTTCCTTCGTTAGAAACCCATCTCCTCAGTGCCCGGCCAGTTGCTATATTACCCTAGACGACTTCTAGAACCCTTTCCCTCTGCACCCTCTCTCGCCCCCTGACATCCTGCCTGGAGCCAGCCGTCTAACAGTGTCCCATGGCTTCGGAGTCTTTGGGTCTGATATTTGCTAGAAGGGTCATCGCAGCGTCCTGGCCCCACAGCCCTGGGGGCTTGCACCTGCCGGACTTCTTTGTGCAGCCAGAGCCCTGGGGCCCTGATCCCTCCCTTAGAGACCCTTGGCTGAGCCCCCTCCCTCCCTTCCCCTGCAGCTGGAGGAGGCCCAGAAGCAGCGGCATGAACGCCTGGTGGCCGCACAGCAGCAGGTGCTACAGCAACTGGCAGAAGAGGAGCCCAAGGTGAGGCCTCAGAGGAGGCGGGCAGAAGGCAGGCAGGGTGCTGGGCGGCCCGGCCTCGCCCGTGACATGCCCTCTCCACCCGCAGCTGCTGGCCCAGCTGGCCCAGGAGTGTCAGGAGCAGCGGGCAAGGCTGCCCCAGGAGACCCGCCGGAGCCTGCTGGGCGAGGCGCCGGAGGGGCTGGGAGACGGGCCTCTGGTGGCCTGTGCCAGCAACGGTCACGCACCTGGGAGCAGCGGGCACCTGTCTGGCGCCGACTCGGAGAGCCAAGAGGAGAACACGAAGCTCTGAACTGGCTGAGCGCGAGGTGGCCACAGGACGGGTGCTGGGAGGGCAGGAGGCTAAGACACTAATGCTCTTTTTTTTTTTTTTTTAACTTTTTATCTTTAGAAATTTTATTTTTTTAAACTGGGGCAAAGCACCCCACACTAACCCCCTTCCTTCACCCTCCTGGAGCCCCATTAGTTCCCAGCCCCTCCTTCCTGCCTTCAGTCCTAAGGAAGAGGGGTCCAGTGGGCCAGAAGGGTCTGGCATGCCCGTGGTGCCCACAGCCCGGAGAGGGGGCTTGTCTCCCTCATTTCCCCAGGGGACACCGGCAGAGGCTTTGAGCTCTGGGCAGGAGGGCCACGTTCTTGCTCTATTCTTTGGGAATTTTTTTACATGAATAAAAGTGGACTTCAGGGACCCTGTGTGCAGTGTGGTTTGGGGTGGGGGCGGTTCTGGAGAGGGCCCGGGGCCCTGGCTCTGACTCCACCACTCTCTACTGGGGCTTCAGTTTCCTCATCTATAAAATGGGCTGGCGGGCATTGCCCGGGGGCGGCGGGGGGGAGGTCAGGCCCTCTGGGAAGGGCTGCTGGGTTTCAACCCTGAGACCTCCTTGCATGGGGCCTGCACATCTTCCCAATGACCTGACACTAGAGGTTCTGTGGCCTCCCCCACACTGTCCCACCTTTATACCCTCCGTCTCCGCCCCCCCCCCATTATTTTTATCCCTCCTGGGCTCTTCTTGTCCTTCCTTCAGAGGCTTAGGCCTCTGCTTCAGGAAGCCCTCCCTGCCCCCCCCCTTCCTGTTGACTGATATGACCCAAGCGCCCCAGGATCTTCTGACAAAGCTGTTCTGGGCCCGTCGCAAGCAGCTAACTCTAACTAGGGATGGACCTTGTCACTCAGAACCTGCCTGACATGAGGGGACTGGCTCCCGGCCCTCAGTGATACGCTAGGTGGGGAGTGGGTAGGCCTAGGAGCGACCCTTCGCCCAAGGGTCCCTTGGGGAAGCTGACAGTCACAGATGCTCACAGGGACTGGGGGACCCAGCACCCCCCTCCTCCCTGTGAGGGAGATGTTATGCCTGTTTTACAGATGAGGAAACTGAGGCCCAGAGCAGAAGTCACGTGTGCCAGGCCACTGCTAAGTCAAGATGTCCTGACCTGGAGGCAGGGCGGGCCTGGACCTTCGGTGGCAGACTGTCTTCCGGCCAGCATGGAGGACTTGCTCCAGGCTTCTCCCTCCTGCCTCCGGACAGCGGCCAGCATGGAGCGGCACAGAGACCCTGCAGCGAGGGTGCGGCTAGGTTCTGCGGCAGAGTCAGGCTGGCACTTCTTCAAGGCCTCTCCCAGCTTCCTGGCTTCCTGGGCTGGCTGCCTCCCTCCTCCAGAGGAAGGCAGCTTCTTATCTGGGCTTATCTCCTGCCAATTGAGTGTTTTCTTTCTTTGTTTTTGCTGCAGCCTCAGGCAAACAGATAGGGTGGGGAGGCAATAGAGAAAAGGCTTCCAGAGCTGGCCCTTCCCAGGGCTGGGGGCCTCTCCCCTTTGCCCTGCTCCCTCAGGGTTAACATCGACCTTCCCTGCTTCTGTGGTCAGGACTTGTTCTGTCCCCAAATTGGCCTACTCTATTCCATGACCAAGTCCTGTCTTCCCGATTTGGCTCACCTCGCCACTACCTTGAAGAACACTCCATGTTAGTCCCCAGGCCCTCAAAGGTCAGGCGAAATTCCAGACTCCTGGGTATGACATTCCAGATCCCCAGAATCCTGGCCTCTGCTGCTCCCCGAGCCTTTCATGAGTCCACTCTTTCCTCTGCTGGGAATGACAGCTCCCTCCCCCATCTCTGTCTTTAAGTCAGTCCCAGCTCTAACTCACCTCCGGCCCTGAAGCCCTACCGGACTTTCCCTTGTCAGAGGGAACCACCTTCACCCCGGTACCAGGCCCTGGTAACAGCACTCAGCTGGCGGTAACTCCACTCTGAGAAGCTGGCTCACCCCTGCCAGGAAGCTTCTGACCGCGGGGCTGTGCCCCAATTCATCTCTGTATACCCATTACAAAGCGCTGGCTGGTCTATAGGGGGAGCCAATAAATCTTTCTGGACTTGAGCTCGGAGCTATACTCCCAGGTCCTGTTGAAGCTACTCGGTTCCCTAGTGATCAGTCCATTCACAGCTCTGGGACCAGCCTTCCATCGTCCCCTCCCCCGCCTTGTGCATCCGGCCAGTTCCTTGAACAGAACTGGCCCCAGGCCGGCCACACAGTAGCTGTTTCAAAGGACTGACCCAAATAGGAACAACTGACCCTCCCCGGGGAACGGCGACACGGTTTGCAGAGTGTGGAATTCCGGCAGCCGGCTGGCCTGCAGTTCCCAATTACCATATTAAAGATAAGGACCTGGAGGTCCCCAAGGCCAGGCAGCCCTGGCTCTGATCGCCGCCCGATCCCTTCCTGGTCTCGGTTCCAGGATGTCACTCAAAAAGAGTCTCCTTTTCCCTTATATGTAAAACGGAGGCATCTTTTGAAACTGTCAGTGCTAGCGCCTCCCCTGCCAGCGAAGCCCCAAGAGACGGAGAGGGGAGACTCGGCGGCACAAACACGGGCTTTATTAGCACGTTTCGTTGCGAGCGATGGCCGGCACCGATACCGCGGAAGGCAGGGTTCCGGCGAAATTAAGGTTTCCTGGACTTGCAACTTGGCGCAGGCGCGCGCCGGGGGCGGGGTCACGGAGCCATTTCCGGTGGGTAAGGGCGGCTAAACTTCAAAACTTCCGACAGAGCCAACCCCTCCATGCTCCTTGCACACACCGGAAGGGAATCAGGTTTGGGGCAGATCGTCTCCTTCGAAAAGGAAAGAACCGATCCTCTTTTCTGCAGAAGTCCCGCGAAAAAGACTTCCGCCCACACCCAAGATGGCAGCCGGAGGCGCCGGGAGCGGGGAGTTTCGGGATGTGGGACGGGTCATTGGGAGGGGGCGGAGCCTCCTCTCCCCAAGTTCCGATCCCACCAGGACTGGATGAAGCGCGTCCAGCTGGGGCTTTGCCGCATCTGCGTCGCTGTGCCCGCGCTCTTCGGGCGTGGAAGTCCCTTCGGGGTGGGAGGAGGAAAGTGTTAAATGAGTTAGCTTCCCCTGGCAGCCCGAGCCGGAGCCCTCCGCCTCCGGAATCCCACCGCTGAGAAGCGGCGGACCCAAACACCATAGATCCCAGCATGCCCTGTACCGAGGGGCCCCCTGACCACTTTAGGCAGCTCCAAGGATCGCTTGGGCTTTTAGGGGTGAGACTGGTTAGATCCTGGACACTATGCCAGGGGTGCGAGGAAAGGACGCCTAGGACCCTGTAAGCGCCAGAGTCGAACATCTAGCATCTAGAAGACCGGAGGGCAGTTCAAAAAAGTTATTCTGAAGTTGAGGCCTAAGAACCCGGATATCCTAAGAACCCGGATATCCGAAAAAGGCTGACCAGGAGCACAAGGACCAGCATGCCTCGCGCCCCCAAGGATTTGGGGAACCCGGGAGCTTTAGCTTTCTTTAGCACGGGCTGGACTACAGATACCGGCGTGTCCTGGGACTCAGGAAGGATCCGGCCAGAGGGGAGACGAGAGGTTCCGGAACTACAGATCCCGACATGCTTTGGGTCCGGCGCTCACCTTGAAGGAACCCTGGAACTCGTCGCTCATCCTCCGGAGCTCACGGCCGTAGCGCAGTGCAGCACAGAGGTTGGGGGGCGCTGAGCGCGAGCGACCCCGGAAAGGGCTGGGCTCTTCCTCCTCCGTCCCTTCATCCTCCTCGATCCCGGCGGGGTACGAGCTGTGGCGACTCCGTGTCTCCACAGCCCCAGCGCCTGCACAGGGGGCGGGGGCGATGTGAATCTCAACTCCCCTGCGCACCCCCCCACCCCCGCCTTGCCAAAGCCCTCAGCACCAGCTCCTCGCCCGCCGAGGTCTCTGTGCACAGTATGGTCAGAGCCCCAGCTCAGTCCCTTTGTGTGTTAATCGAGGGAAGCTCATGGGGCTTTTGTTAAGATTCAAATTAACTTCTCCTTAATCCCACAAATCTTAATTGAACCCCAATAATGGAGCCAGGCCCTGAGTGTATTAAATGGCCTTCCTATGTGTCTACCACAAAATAAGAAAATAAGCAGTATAATTTTCAGCGCAAGACCACGGGGCCTCCCAGCCTTTCTGGAGACCAGTACCCTGGATGAGGGGGTCTTCTGCCCCAAGCAGGGCTGAACTCCAGTTCTGCAACTGATCTGTGGGTGCCCGTTTGGTTCACTGTCTTGGCCTAGGGAGACCTTAGGCGCGGGGAGAACAAGAACCTGTCCGCAACATACCTGTCCTTCCCAAAGTACTTGGCTTTGGAGAAAGTCTGGAAGGGTCTGTTGACTTCTTAAAGTAATGATCATGGGACACTTCTACTGTGTGCTAGTCTCATTATGCTCTTGGCCGTCCTAAGAAATGAGTACTAACGCTGGCTCCATTTTACAGATGAGAAGACAGAGGCTTAGAGAGTTGAGACTTGCCCAGGGTCACCCAATGTGGAGCTCTCACGCCGGAAGTCCCTAGAGGGTTGCTGGAATCCAGAGTCCAGTGACTTAGCCCCTGAGCCACACCTCTTCCCTCATGGGATCACCCTTCAGCTCTCGTAGCTCATGTGTTTACCTCCCTCCGGGTGAGCATAAACCCATCCGCTACTGCCAGTGGCCGCAGAAAGGTCACAAAACAGAGTATGAAACTGTAAGCCAAAGTCATGCACAGCCGCCTCTAGCGTGTTGAGTTTGTCTGACCTGAGTACTGTGTGCCCCCCCACCCCCACCCCCTCTCCTGCCAACCCCAGCCCCATGTCCAGACCACAAAGACCTAGCACCACTCCCAGGAGCAAAACCCCAGAGCCACGTAATAGAGCACAAGATCGCAGGGAGCAAATGCGGACGAACACGTTCGTGGAACACAGCAAGGCTGCGGGGCCTCCATGGAACCCAGCTCTGGATACACGTATGGCTAAAAAAGCTGAGAAGGGACGAGAATGCTGGATCCAGAAAGGCCTAGGCTAAGAGG
Source organism: Proteles cristata cristata (assembly GCA_017311185.1). Lineage (NCBI taxonomy): Eukaryota > Metazoa > Chordata > Mammalia > Carnivora > Hyaenidae > Proteles > Proteles cristata. The sequence goes on from JAESUZ010001000.1 coordinate 941,693, forward strand.
AGGGATCACAGCTCCTGGCTGTTCTGAGCTTCACCAAAGTCCAGGCCTGGAGGTCAGGTAGGAACCCCAAAAAACCCTTTGAGGAGTAAGGAAGAAGTGGGGAACAGGAAGCTAAATCAGAAATCAAGATTGGGGGGAAGCCCCTGGGTGGCTCAGTTAAGCATCCGACCGGCTTAGGTCATGATCTCGTGGTTCATGAGTTCAAGCCCTGCGTTGGGCTCTGTGCTGACAGCTCAGAGCCTGGAGCCTGCTTCTGTCTCCTGCGCCTGTCTCTGTGCTGACAGCTCAGAGCCTGCCTGATTCTGTCTCCCTCTCTCTCTGCCCCTCCCCCGCTCACATTCTGAGTCTCCCTCTCTCTCTCTCTCAAAAAAAAAAAAAAAACATTAAAATAAATTATTAAATAAATAAATAAGAAATTGGGATTGGGGATACAGTTTGGAAGAGTCAGGAATAGAAAGACCCCTGATAAGAACAGGCTCACCTAAGGGGCACTTTCTAGTTCCGTGGGGGGCGGGCCCCACCTCAACCAGATTCCTGCTCTGTGATCTTGAGCCCTTTCCTAACCTGTTGGGGCCTCGCTGTCTTAGGGAAATGGGGGCAGTCCCCATCTCTGAGGACCACCCAATAACAGAGGAGACCAGGAGAGCACCATAATCTGCCCCTTTTGTATCCAGAAGCCTTCTGGCTTCCCAGTGGGGCTGACATCAAGTCCTGCCTATATTACAGATGAAAGCACGGAGTCCCCTAGAAATGAGGCACTTGCCAGAGGCCACATAGCTGGCTGACTACTTGCCTGGCAGCTTACGTGCTCAGGGAACGCAGCTGTTCTCCTTTGCTAGCTTTTAAGAATGCACTACCTCACTTGACAGAACACAAGGTCCAAGACTCAGAAAATGAGTGGCTTGCAGGCGGGCACTGCCCCCTCGCCTGGGAATCAGAAAAAGCAGAAGGGCACCTGCCACGTCAGGGTGGAGGTGTCTCATGTGTATCAATTCATTATACCCCCGCACACCCTGTGAGGAAGGTTCCTCACTGTCCCCATTTTACAGAGGAGAAAACCAAGGCACAGAGAGGGTACATAACTTTCCCAATGTCACACAGCTAGTAGGCGGCAGAGCTAGGATCCAGACCCAACCAGTCTGGCTCCAGGGCTTACAGCCCCTAATGTGCTTAATGCCTCTGCCCCAGGTTCCCAGTAGCGCACCGTGGGCCACCTTGGGGGGCCAGTGTGGGGAGGAGGCCTCTGGACCTTCTGTGAGTGCCGGCTCTGGCCAGAGCCTGTCCTAGGGGTAGGGTATTTTTACCAAAGCCACGGATTTAGTAACGCCAAGCCAGCCATTGTCAAATGGCAGTCATTTGTGTAAACACCTTTTTTTTTTTTTTTTCTTAAACTGAACTTTTAAATTTAGTGTCCTTCTCTCTACTGGAAAAAAAAAACCTGAGGAATTTTCTGTGAACTCCCTGGGGGACTGGACATGCTCACTCTGACCTATCCCGCCCTCAAATCAGCTCTCAGCCACGCACATCCCTGGGCGGGGCGGAGGTGGTCTCTTCCCACTGCAGGGAAGTGAAGTGGGTGGGAGAGGGCGTGACTTCTGCCTGCGTGTGAGCTTGGGTGTGAGCTGGGCCTTGTACACACACACCATGCACCATGCTCCTGGAGAGCCCGCCCGAGGCTGGGGTCGGGGAGCGGGAGAGGCCTCCGGCTGGAGGTGCCCCCAAGCCTCAGCAAAGCTTCAAGTTCTTTACCGTGGGGCTTCAGGGTCAGCGGGTGGGGCTGGCCACATCCACGGTCAGGCTTCCCCTCCTCACACACTTCATGAAATTAAAATAGTGGCGTTCCCCAGGGCACCTGGGTCGCTCAGTTGGTTAAGGGTCCAACTTGATTTCGGCTTCGATCATGATCTCATGGTTTGTGGGTTCAAGGAGCCTGCCTGCCTGGGATTCTCTCTCTCTTTCTGCCCTTCCCCTGCTCACACGCACCCTGACGCGTGCTCTCTCTCTCAAAATAAACACAAACTTAAAAAACAAAAAACAGTGGTTTCCAGGCAACTTGAGGCAGTGAAGCTTCCCCATCAGGCGGCGCTGGGTTTGGATCCTGCCTCTACCACATGCAGATGCTCAGACACTGCTCACCCCCGGGCAAGCAGAAGGACAAGGCACGTGAGGCCTGTCTCCGCTTCCGGCCCCCACTGGCTTCAGCCCAGACTCCCTGTCAACCCTCAAGCCATTTGGGGCACAAAAGTCCCTTACTGGCCTGCGAAGAACACAGCCCACCTTGCTCAGAGCTGATGAAACCACAAAACACTCTAAAGTAGGTGCTGGCAAACATTTTTTTTGTAAAGGACCAGACAGTAAATATTTGGGGCACTACAGGCCACACAGGCTCTGTTGCAGCTATTCAACGCTGTGGTCGCTGCTTGAAAGAAGCCATAAACAATACATCGGTGACTATGTTCGTGTATTCCACTCGAATTTAAAAAACATCAAAACCATTCTTAGCTCATGGGCTGACAAAGAAAATAGGGACCTAGACGGTGGCCGTGGTTTGCTAACCCCTGCTCTAAACTCAACTGTGTCTGTCCTCTGCCTAAAACCTTCAATGGCTCCCCACTGCCCAGTAGGTATAGTCCAAACTCCTTGGTGTGGCTTTCCAGGCCTTTATATTCTCGTTCTAACTTATACTTCACTTGTCTACCATCGGGGAGGTGGGGGGGGGGCGGATGGGAAATTATTCAGTTCTCTACTTCCACCGAATAAATGAAAGCACTTTTCCTTGTATTGACTCCTGGGATCCCTGCTACAACCCTATGAGGGAGGACTAGGTCTCTTCTCATTTTACAGATGGGAAAACTGAGGCAGACAGACAGTTAACTAGCCTGCTCAAGCTCAACCTGCTAATAGAAGGCAGAGCGACGTTTGAACCCTGTCGTCTGATTACGAGGTGTCCTTCCCTCCCTCTCTGCCGTCCACATGCCCACAGCTCGCCCCCACCTGCCTGTCCCAGGCACTGGGCTAAGTGCTGAGGTTGTTACAGCCTCAGAGATCGCTGCCTCCCTTTCCTGGGGACATTTCCAGGGTAGTCCTGGCGGGGGCCAAGGGGAAAGGAATATGAAGAGTGACCATCTGGAAGGTTCGGTGCCTGTGGCTCTGGGAGGCCATGGGCACTTGTGCGTCTTTATGGGGAAGTCACTGCTTTCTTAATTTTATTTTAATTTTATTTATTTATTTTTGAGAGAGAGAGAAGGAACAAGTGAGCAAAGAGCAGAGAAGGGGAAGAGAGAGAGAGAGAGAAGCAGGGCTCACCTGAAGTGGGGCTCAAGCTCACTTGATGTGGGACTCGAACCCACAGACTTTGAAATCATGACCTGAGCTGAAATCAGACGCTTAACTGACGGAGCCACCCAGATGCCCCATATTTCATCTTATTTTTTATTTTTAGTTTGTGTATTTATTTTTGAGACAGGGAAAGACAGAGTGCGAGCAGAGAAGCGGCAGAGAGAGAGGGAGACACAGAATCTGAAACCTGGTGCCTGAGCTGTCAGCACAGAGCCCAACACGGGGCTTGACCCACGCCACGAACCACAAGATCATGACCTGAGGCGAAGTTGGATGCTTAACTTAAGACTGAGCCTCCCAGGTGCCCCTAATTTGCTTTTTAGACATTGAAAACGAAATCAAAAGTTTAAGAACCTCTGTGCAGGCGTCTCCTCCGTCACCTTCTCTGCTGCTGCCTTCCTCGCGCTCCCTCTGCTCCTTATCGCTGCTTGACTATTCGCACTCCCCGCTCCCGCATCTAGTTTCTCAGGCTGTGTCCCCTCTGGCTCTGGCTCCGGAGTCTTAAGCACCCCCAACCCCCTGTCCTCATCCACCTGAGGGACCCCAGGGGTCCTTCCCCCTCACAGCCACCTGCTCCCTGCCCCGCCCTCTCCAGCCCTGCCCTCACTGTCAGCCCCATGGACGGAAGCTTCAATCACTCCACCCCAAGCCTCCCACCCCCTTCCTGGCTGGCCCCCCACCTCGGGAGCCCACTCTGGTGATGCTAGAACTCCCGCGGCAAGCTTACACCCCAGCGGACCATTCCCTCCCCTGCAGGCCCGCTCAAGCACCCCTCCCCAGCTGGGCTGAGACAGACACCGCTCTGCTTAAACTGCCAACTCCCTGCCTGCCCCCACGGGCACCCACCAGCCGCCGGTGCGCCTGGAGGAAAGCACGGCCATGCCGCCTCCACTGAAATCCGTGGCCGCAAAACCCAGTGGCGCCCTTGACAGCGCCCAGCACACTTTGCACTCCTCACGCTTGGGGAGAGTCAACCACTTTAACCCTGATCCTCTCTCCTTCACCCCCCAGCCTTCCTTCCCTCCACCCTTACTCCTGGCTCAGGACTTGGCTTCCTCTCCTGGAGAAACTAAAAGCACCCGCAAGAGAAACTTCTACTTGTTTCCACGAAGTACCTACCAACCACGACGCACACACCCAGGTCCGCTGCCCTGTGTTTAGCTGAGCCACTGTTCCCTGGGGCACCGGCCCTTGCCTGTCTACACTCAGGGCCTGTCTACACTCGCTCCCTGGGCCTCCCAGAACCCTACAGCAGTGATGGACAGCTCCCATGCCTGTAAATCCCATCTGGAAATATCCCTGCTAGAAACCTCCAGCTGGGTGCCCCAGAGGCACGTCTGACCTGCTCCTGACTGTGGCGCAGTTCTGCCCAAGGTAAGAGCAGCTCTGTCCTTCCTGGTGCCCGAGCTGGATTCCTGGCAGCCACTCCTGACGCCTCTCTTTCCCTCCTGCCCCGCGTCCAGTAGGCTGGCAAACCCTGCCGGTTCTACCTTCAGAATAAACCCAGAGTCCCACTATTTACCACGTCCATTGCCAGCCCGACAGGCCGTCTTCCTCCCACTCAGGGGCTCAACCGGCAGCCTCCCCCGTGTGGCCCACGGCTTTACCCCACTGCAGATGGGTCTCGACTCGGGGGCCCTGATGGTTCTCTGGGTCCCAAACTGGAAGGCCCTGCCTGGGCCCCAAGTGAAAGCCAAGGTCCTTACACTGGCCTTTGAGGCCGGGCCCAGCTGCCCCTCCCCCATTAATCCCTCCCTGTGTCCCACACAGGGGCCTAGAAGGTGCCCTGCCCCCAGGGCCTTTGCATTTGCCCTTCCTTCTAGGGGCAGGGTGCGCCCCTCACCACTTCCAACCCCTGCCCCACGCTGCTTCTTCCTGTGGGCGGACCCTGACCACCTCCCCCACCCCCTGCACTCCGGGTTCCAAAGAGAAAGTAACCACTGTTCCTTGCGCTGCCACCCAGCGCCTGTCATCTGACACATACTATCATGTATTTGTTTGTTTGTTTACCGCTCGTCTCTACGGCTCAGCCCTCCACCAGGGCAAGGGCTTTTAGCGCTTTTGTTCACCGCTGGGCCCCTGGCAGCTGGAACAGCACGTGGCACTAACTAAGCACTTGATCTAGGGGCTGAGGAGGGGGCTGGAAAGCTGCTGTGAGCGAGTGCAAAGATCCGGATGTTAAAGAAGGGAAAGCAAGTCCGTGGAGTTGAGCGTGCAGGCTGGGGAGGGCTCAGGAAGCCTTCTTGTTCCTGCACATGGGGAGGGGGGTCTTTGAGGCTTCAGCAGGTTAGGGATCGGGGTTTTGTTTTCAGGTCTCCCTATGGTTCTCCTGGGTGCAAAACCTAGGCGGGGCACCGGGGAGGTGGGCGCTGCTGAGAAGTGGCCACTGTTCTCCATGCCTCCATCTCAGCACTGGGTCCCCTTGGCCGGTGTGGACAGACCTGCTGCCTGGATGGGCTGACTGTCTCTTGGAGTCACTTGCTCCTGGGAACTGCCAAGGATAGCTCCGGGATGGGGGAAGGGGTGAGTCACCCGGCAGGAAAGAACATACCTAGGGCTCAGGCAATATTTCAGGGAAGATGCAAAGCCCAGGGCAGGGCACCGTGGAGTCTTCTAGCCCTGCTTCCCACCAACAGCCAAATAAGTGTGACCTTAGGCAAGTCACTTCCCCTTTCTGGCTCACTGCCTGCCTCTAGGTGATTTCTGGTCCTATGCCAACAGCTATGCTCTTTGAGCATTTACTATGCGCTGGCACTATCATTAAGTGCTTCCTATATATTTCTGCTAATCATCCCAACAGCCCTCCAGTGGTGGTGATTATTTGCTCTGTTTTATGGAAGAGGAAACTCAAGTGCAGAGGAGGTCAGGGATTTATTCCAAGCCACCCAGTGAGTGTGGATACGGCTGGGATGCTGGTGGTTGGGGGGGGGGGGGTGACTACCTACCTCCATGGCGGTTGCTGCTGGCCGACTGCCCCTGCTGGGGACCCGCTTCTCCGAGGAGGCCTGGGGCCGTCCGCTGGTGTTTGCCAAGGCCTGGGGGCTGGTCCCCTGTGGGGCTGGGGCCCAGGCCCCTATCTGTAGGGCTGGAGTCTTCCTGCTCACTGGGCTCAAACTCTGGGATCTGGAACATGCTCTGGGCTGTGGGGGCAAGACGGTAGGTAGTTAGGGCACAGCGGTGGGCATATGGTGGTCGCTGAAGGGAGGGGACGGCAGATGCCTCTGGTTCCATCTCCCACCTTAGAGCCCCAGGTCCACCCTGCCCCCCAGGCTCCCGTCTATGCGCGGAGTCTAGCTGGGCAGCTCGCTCGGCCTGTCCCCCCACGACCTAAATCTCCTCTTTTGGACCCTTGGTGCTGTGAAGCGGTCCCAGGCCCCTACCTAGGCCCCGGCCCAACCTGCCCTCGGTGAGGGCACACAAGCCTTACCCCAAGCCCGATCTCGAGGCCCCTGACCCGGGCCTGCCGCCTCCCTCTAGTACTGAGGGAGCCCAGCCCTAGTTGCCTGGGCAACGGGAACTGTCACCGACCCGGCCCAATCAGCTCCTGAAATGTCACTAGGCCGGGCCAGGGGGCGTGGCCGCTTCCGACCCAGTCTCCGCCCCCGCCGCGGGACTTGCTCCCAGCCCGCCGCCTTCGTCCTGGGTCCCTTCCTCGCCTCCCGCTGCTCAGTTCCCGACGTCCTGTGCCTGGGACGTGTGTGGGAGCGGTTAAGGGATTCTCTGGGGTCCCCATTTGAAACCTGGAGACCAGCTTCTGCTGACAAGCCCTTCCACCCTCTGGACTTTAGTTTCCACCCCTGTAAGATGGGGATAATGACACCTCCCTTAGGAGCCAGTGAACTTTGTAAACCGAGTGGTGATTACTGTGGGTGAAAGCACTTGGCAAAGCTTCAGTTGAAGCTCAGCCATCGGATGCAGTCGTTGTTGCTGTTGCCACTGCTCTATCTGGATGCAATTGTCGTTGCTGTTCTCACTGCTCCGTGTGGACTGGGTAGCTGGGGTCGGGAAGTCCCGCTCCCTCTTCCCCCACAGTGGAAACCTCGCACCGCCCGCCTCGGGGGCACTACTCCCTGCGCCAGCCCTGCAGAGCTCGAGATAAGAGAGGGAGCCTCCTCCCCGGCAGGATGACTGCCCCGGCGGAGAAGAGAGGGCCCCGCTGTGGGTGACCGTAGGACTCGCGGGGGCTTCGCGCCGGGCAGGCAGCTGGCCAGGTGAGCTGGGACCGCGGCCGGCCCGGGCGTGGGGCGGGCGTGCCTCGGGGAGGGACTGCGGGGCCCTGCGGGTGAAGCCCCCCGGGGGGGCGGGGCGGGGCCCGGGGGCCATCTTGGCTGTGGGCGGAAGTTTCCTTGGGAGAGCCGGTGAGGGGAGGTTGTTGCCGCCCCCGGGCCGGCCGGCGCGATCCCGATTTGAAGACGGGGAAGAGAAGCATGGGAACTGGCCGTCCCCCAAACAAACAAGGGCCGGTGGCTCTGGGCCCGGCCCAGCCGGACGCCCGCCGGATGCGCTTTCGCGCCAGCGTCTCGGTCTCCCGCTGCCTCTAGTAACCCCTGGCGCCCGCCGGCGGCGCAGCTCGCGCCAATTCTCGAACTGCTCAGCGCCGGGCGCGGCGCGACTCGGCGCGCAGCTGCGGAGCTGGTGGGGCCGGACCCTGCGCGATTAGCGTAGTCGAAGGCGCCCGCGCAGGCGCAGGCGCAGGAGGGGGCGGAGCAGCGAGAGCCGGGGAGCTGGGGAGCCGGAGCCCCGGGTCCCAGCGACCAGAGCCGGCTCCCCCAGCGGCGTCTGAGGACCCGGCGTCGGCCTCCTCCCGCCCCCAGAGGCCAGAGAGTGGATGCAGTGGGGGGTGGGGTGGGGGACAGCGTCGGAATCCCGAGGACAGAAGGCAGAGGCCGTCCCCAATCCGGATTATTGGAGGGGAGAGAGACCCCCCCAGTGTGGGGAGGGGGAGAGCTGGGCCTTGAGCGCCCCCCCGCAGCGCCCGCTGCCCTCAGCCAGAAGGGTATATCTGCCGGCTCTCCCCCTCCTGCCGAGACGACTCGAACGACCAAGGCCAGGGACCCCTGTCCTTCATCCTCTGCTCACCCCCCCACCCCACCCCCCCGTCCCCGCTCTGGGACTGGCCCAGGGAGGAGACCCTGCCCACCTCCCGCCTCTGCTCTCGAGAGGGACTGTCGTTCCACGCCCCAGAGTTGGGGGCCCGGGCCCCAGGCTGCCTGAGCCCCGCTGCAAGGGCAGGGCCCCTCTGTTTGAGGAGGAAGGGCCTGGCGAGTCGCAGCTTCTTTCCTCCTGAGCTCCCCAGGTCTGTCTGCACCCTGTAACTCCCACCCCTCCGTATTTATTTCCCTGGCCCCCTGCCAGCCCCTCCATCTCTTTCTCTGGGATTCAGGCCTCCCTTCCTGACATGGAGAGTAACCTGTCTGGCCTGGTGCCGGCTGCTGGGCTGGTGCCTGCGCTGCCTCCTGCCGTGACCCTGGGGCTGACTGCGGCCTACACCACTCTGTACGCCCTGCTCTTCTTCTCGGTCTATGCCCAACTCTGGCTGGTGCTCCTATATGGGCATAAGCGTCTCAGCTATCAGACGGTGTTCCTGGCACTCTGTTTGCTCTGGGCTGCCTTGCGTACCACCCTCTTCTCCTTCTACTTCCGAGATACCCCCCGAGCCAACCGTCTGGGACCCCTGCCCTTTTGGCTTCTCTACTGCTGCCCTGTCTGCCTGCAGTTCTTCACACTGACACTTATGAACCTCTACTTTGCCCAGGTAACCATGGTAATGGGTGGGGGTGGGCCGCTGGGTGGCAAGCCCCAAGAGTCCAGAGGAATGATGGGCATCTCTGCTCCCAGGTTGTGTTCAAGGCCAAGGCCAAGCGCCGGCCGGAGATGAGCCGAGGCTTGTAAGTACACGGGACACACGGGCACATCCTCCAGGCCAGGGGCAGGGAGCAGGCTGGCGTCCCTTTCTTGCCCCCATCCCGTGCAGGGCTGAGGCGAGGACGATTTAGGAACTGTTTGCGAAAGAGCTTGGAAAAGTTAGGCACCTGCTGCACACGACTCAGCCAAGGCCTTGTACCTGTGAAGGAAAGGATCGTAGAAACAGTGATGGTGGTGTGAAGGGAGAGGGTCCCAGTGTCTTCCATGATCAAAGGAGGGCTGGGGGCTCCGGCCTTTGGAAGCTGCACTTCACGGTGACCTTGGGCAGTGGCGATAAGCCTGTCGTTTGTATAATGTCTTAACGGCTTATTGAGAGCTTTCGCAAACGTTTACAACCTGCTCATGAAGCTGTTCTTATCCCCACTTGAGAGATGAGGACACTGAGGCCCAGCAAGGTAAAGCCACATGTTCAAGGTCAATAGACCTGACAGAAGGCAGGGTCAGGGCTTATGTCCAGATTTCCGACTCTCAGTCCCATGCTCAGTCCACAGTGCCATTGCCGTCAGTCAGGTCTGACCTCACTGGGCCGCAGTTTCCCCCTCTGTGAGACTGGAGAGCCAGGCTTCAGACAGCGTTGGCCTGGATTGGTACCGATTGACACTGGGGCCGCCTGCGGGAGTTTGGGTGGTCAGCGGGCGCTAGGGATGGTGGTCTGGGGCTGACTGTGCTACGGGGCTGCAGGCTGGCCGTCCGAGGGGCCTTCGTGGGGGCCTCGCTGCTCTTTCTGCTGGTGAACGTGCTGTGTGCCGTGCTGTCCCGCCGGCGCCGGGCACAGCCCTGGGCCCTCCTGCTGGTGCGAGTCCTGGTGAGCGACTCCCTCTTTGTCATCTGCGCGCTGTCTCTTGCTGCCTGCCTCTGCCTTGTCGCCCGGCGGGCGCCCTCCACCAGCATCTACCTGGAGGCCAAGGTAGGGCCACAAGCCCTGATACCCGGGTGCCCTTAAGGGTATTCCTGCAGTGGTTCTCAGGGTGGGGAGGAAGCTGGAGCCTCCCTTCCCTGAGAGTCTCCTCTCGTCATCTCTGCCAGGGGACCAGTGTGTGCCAGGCGGCTGCGATGGGTGGCGCCATGGTCCTACTGTATGCCAGCCGGGCCTGCTACAACCTGGCAGCCCTGGCCTTGGCCCCCCGGAGCCGGCTGGATGCCTTCGATTATGACTGGTACAACGTCTCTGACCAGGTGGGCGTTCGGCACGTCTGCTGCCTCCTCAGCAGCCATGGCTTTTGGCACCCCCCCATTGGGTTCAGCTCTGTCTGGGTGCCCCCTCCCTCCACCCTTCCCCCCTCTCCCGGCCCCCGCTGCCAGCACGACCGCGGATTGACACCACTCCCTGCCTTCCTAGGCGGACCTGGTGAATGACCTGGGGAACAAAGGCTACCTGGTGTTTGGCCTCATCCTCTTTGTGTGGGAGCTGCTACCCACCACCCTGCTGGTGGGCTTCTTCCGGGTGCACCGGCCCCCGCAGGACCTGGTGAGGGCCGGTGGTGAGGGGTGGGCGCTGGGAATCCCTGGGCTGTAGTCTGGCCGGGCCGTGGGAAGCCAGCGGGGGCGGGCAGGAGAAAGCATGATGGCGGCTTCCTCCCCCAGAGCACCAGCCGCATCCTCAATGGGCAGGTCTTTGGCTCCCGTTCCTACTTCTTCGACCGGGCTGGGCACTGTGAGGACGAGGGCTGCTCCTGGGAGCGTGGCCGGAGCGAGAGCACCAGGTAGGAGCCCCCGGGGCCGCCTCACATCCTCCGGGCTCCCAGCTTGCCCCATTGAGCCATGGGGACCTTGAGCCTGGTCTTGCCACTTTCCTCTTGACCCCATGGCCATGGCCCCCATTTCCTGTCTGTACTAGGTAAGGTCCCCTCTGGTTCCCATCTCCCCATTCCAGGATGCAGCCTGCCGCGGTCCAGAGGGTGCAAGCCCTGGGTGCTGGAAAGCTGGGGCACCGGGCCCTCTCTCCCTCCCCCAGGTGTTGTGAATGCGGCCCTGGTCACTGCCTGGGGACCGACCCTTGCTTTTCTGCCTACAGCATGTCAGGCAGCCTAGGCTCCAGCAGCTGGTATGGCGCCATCGGGCGGGAGCCAGCCTGGTGCGGGGGCAGCCAGACGCGGACCACTCCTCTGCTCTTCTCCCAGGTGCTGGGACCAGGTGGCCACCACCACAGTCTCTACTCCACCCCACAGACGTGATCCCCTTCTGCCCTCCCCCTAGGACACCTGGACCCCAGTCCTCCCATCCCAGGTCTCCCCCACCCCCGCCCTGTGCCAAGTTCACCTGCCGCTATCTTGCCCAGGATCGTGGGAGGCTGTGGCCGCCTCTTCCCCCTGGCCAGCTCCTTGCTGCTCTTGTCGTAGTGAGCTTGTGCTGTCCCCTAGGATGGGGGGCATGGCCCTGGCTGCCAGATGCACCTTGGCATGACCTGCCGCCTTGCTTCTACACTGGAGCCAGCTACCTCCTCTGCACCTAACACTCAATAAACAGTGTCTGTGCTCCTCATCTGTTCACAGTCTATCACTTGTCTGCTCTGTGTTCCTTGCACCGTCGCGTCCTCAGCTGAAGGCTGATCAGACCTGGGCCGAGCAGCGGTCACTTACCCTACCTAGGCTGGTGGGCGGGGAGAGGCAGAGGCCTACAGTCCAAGGGGAAAGGAGGCCAGAAAAGCCTGTTCCTCTCCAGTCTCCTCCTCACTTGAACAATTTCTACTCTTTCCTCGAAACCTGCTTCAAACCTCATCTCGTTTATGAAGCCTTTCATCTCCAGGCCAGGGAGCCGTTTCCTCCCTCCTGGGGTCTGCGACACCACAATTGCATGTCTCTTATGCCAGTTACCTTCGCTGGATTGGGATTTCCGGAAACAATTTTGTTGTTTTGTTTCCCTGTCATCCTGCTCAACCTGGCTGACATTCAGGGCCAGGGGCTAGTCCAGGGCCGTGGTGCACTTGACCTGTGACTGAGGAGCCCGCACTTCCCTACCAGGTGTAGAATTGGCCAGATAGTTGGGCTGCCCCTGCAGAGTCTGCCTGGTGGCCCTGCCTGGCTGCCCCTAATGTCATGGTCACTGTCTTCTCCTGCCATAGTCTTGACAGATCTGTCATCTGCCCCATGGCTGGGAGTCATTTGTCAGAGGACCTTGCCCCCGTCCACATACCTGATCATCACACCTCCTCGTCGTTCCTGGGGCCTAGTACTGATCCTGTCTGGAAACTCTTGGGATTATCGTGGGCATCAGGCCTTCAGGGCCTCCAGAGAAGATAACTGAGACTCAATCAGCTTGAGGCGGAACAGTGACTTTTTGTTGAAAGGAAACTAGCATTTGTAGGAAACTTTATTGTGTGTGCTGGCCTCGGTTTTGAGCATTTACAAATACTGACCTTTAATGCTCAGAACAGCACTCTGAGGTGGTAATTAATCATCTCCTTTTCCGTAAACGGGGACTGGGAAGCTCCTGAGAGCGCGGTAACCCGCTACGCCCTCTACTGGCAGGGGGTGGTCAGCCTTAGAGCCCAGGCTTCAAACCACCCACTGTGAGGGCTGAAGACCCCAGCCTAGAGGATTTTGGGAGAGATAGGGGTTGTAAAGAAGTGGGTGAGAACAGAGAGGCGAGTAGTTCCAAGGCCTGCCGGAGCCCTGGCTGTTCAGGCAGTGAGGCGGGGTAGGGGTGGGGGGTGCCGGCACCAGCCCCATGCTGGGATGGCCATGGAGGTGAGGACCAGGGGACGGGACAGGAGGTGCCCCGGCATGACTTTCCAGAACCGGGTGCCAGCCCTCCCTCAGCCAATTCCAGGTTGTTTCAGTGGATCGCCCACCCCTTTGTCCCGCGGGGCCGCCTCCCTCAGGATTGCTGAGCCCAAGGGCCAGGCAGTCCCCAGGGGCGGGGAGTTGAGGGCCGTAATGGGGCTGGGAGATGCTGGGAGATTAGCGTGGCGCCTGTCCGGAGAGGTGAGCCGGCAGATGTCCAAGCTGGGGCCGTGCCGCTGGCCACACTGGATGGCCGGCGGGGCAGTACCAGGACTCCAGTCTGAGACTCCAAGCCGGACCCAGCGGCGGCCCCTCTCGGGCTCCTCCGCCCTTCACCTGCCGAGAACCGCCGGGCTTGGGGGGCTGGGCGGCCTCAGGTAAGGGGCGGCAGGGCCCGGCGCCGGCGGCGAGGGCGCGGCACGGAGGGAGGCGCGGCGCTGGAGGGGTTAAACTTGGAAGGAGGGGGGCTTCTGGCGGCGGGAGGGTCCCAGCCCCGGCGCCCCGCTCCGCCCCTGCCGCCGCCGCCGCCTCCGCGGCCCAGCCGGCACCGGCGAGGCCGCGCGGAAGCCCGGGCCGCAGCCGCAGCCGCAGCCGCAGCCGCAGCGGGGCCGACAGTGAGTGCGGGGCTGGCGCAAGAGGGGGGTGCGGGACGCTAGCGGGGGCGCGGGCGGGACTCCCGGGCAGGGGTGCGCAGGGTGGGGGAGGGAGGGATCGGCCGGGCGGGGCGCGCACCTCCCGCGCGTGGGCGCCTCCGGGAGTCGTGCGGCCGCGCGTCCTGCCGCCCGCACGCTCCGAGGCGTCAGCGTGGAAGACTCGGCAGGCGGTGGGAGCGAACCGCGGGTGTGCAGTGTGTCTGGGCGGCGAGCGCGGCGCGGTGGCCCGGCGGCCTGGGTGTGTGCAGGGGAGTGTGTGCACACGTGCGCGTGGACCTCTGGGGTGCCTCGGCCTGGCGCGCACGCCCCTGGGGGGCCGGGTGTGCCCGTGAGTCTGGGGAGTGTGCAGGTGGAGTGTGTGCGTGCAGCCCGGGCGGCCGGGCGGGCTGGAGCCGCAGGGAGGAGCGTGGGCGTGCGGGTCTTTGTGCCCGCGTGTGTGCGCGTGGGCGCCGCCACCCGCTGTCCCGGGGGCTGACAGCTGTCCCGGAGGATGCTGCCCGGGTTCGGCCCTTATCGCTTCCGCCCCGTTCTTTCCCGGAACCGAGCACCCTCCCTCCCCCCCGCCCTGCCTCACCTCTGCGCAGCGACCGGGACCCGCCCCTGGGTTCCTCGAAAGCCCGGCGGGGCGCGGGGAGACCCCGGAGGCTACCCGCCCGGCCTCTGGCGGGTCGCCGCGGAGCCGCGGGAGGCGGGAGGAAGGGAGAGAAGCGCCAAGATGCTGCCGCAGCCGCAGCGGAGGAGCCGGGACCCTCCATCCCCGTCCCCGCCCTGCGCGGTCCGGCCTCTCCAGCTTTCCCTTCGCGCGCCCCCGCGCCCCCTCAGCCTCCTGCGCTGCAGCCGGCTCCTCACGTCCCCTCCAGGCCCCCGGTGTTTTCTCGCTCGCCCAGCCTGTCCCTCGTCAGGCTCAGTCTCTCTTTCCCCCTTCCACACTCCTTCCTTTCCTTTCCCGGCGCCCTCTTCTTTTCTCATGTCCTGGAGTCCCCGGACGGGGGCTGAGGGCCGGGCAACGGAGGTCAGGGGGAGGACGGCGGTGGGAGGACTGGCTGTGCCCTGGTCCCGAGTGTCCGGGCGGAGGGATGTGAAGATAGGGCACGGATGGGGCAGTAGGACTGGGGACTCCAAGGACCTTTGGGTGTGTGGGGGTTGGAAGGGGAGGGCGTGGGGTGGCAGGCCAGGTTATTGACCCCAGCGTCCCTGGTTCTACCCACAGTGACCACAGCTCCCCAGGAGCCCCCTGCCCGGCCTCCGCAGGCGGGCAGCGGCGTCGGCCGGGCCCCTGGGCGCGCCATGCGCAGCACCACCCTCTTGGCGTTGCTGGCCTTGGTCCTGCTCTACTTGGTGTCCGGTGCCCTGGTGTTCCAGGCCCTGGAGCAGCCCCACGAGCAGCAGGCGCAGAGGGAGCTGGGGGAGGTCCGAGAGAAGTTCCTGAGGGCCCACCCGTGCGTGAGCGACCAGGACCTGGCGCACTTCATCAAGGTGCGTGGGTGGGCAGGAACCCCTTCAGCAGTCACCTTTGACCCCCACCCCCCAAACTAGCTGCATACCAGTGGGGCCCCGTGCTGGGCTGCTGCTTCCAGACTGGCCCCCCAGCCCCCGCCCCCCAGCAGGGTGCTGCTGAGGGGCGCGTTGCAGAGGCTGGGATCCGGGTCACTGGGTTTTCAATATGGCGGCCACGGGGGCCTGTGTTTGCCTCGCCGTCCCTGGCATTGGACTGAGCTCCCGGACTGCCTTCTTCAGTGTGATGGTGGTTGAGTGAAGGAGTGAAGGAAGAAATGAATAAATGGCTGGAGCACGGGAGATACGTTACATTTTCACAGGCCTACCTCACCGGCCCAGGGGTTCAAGATGGCATCCAGGGCGCCTGGATAATTGTGAATGTTAAGCCGCTAAGCGGCGAATAGTGTTTAAAAATAAATGTGCCCCGTGCAGTATTTTTGTCTACTAAACCTGGCAACCCTACACTGGTTTCTCTACTTTTTCGGAGTCACAGACGCCCAAGAACACTGACCGCCCCCCTTATATAGCCCCGGGGGAAATGCACATATAAACACACCCAGGTGATTCCAGAGGGTTCTGGGGTCCCCTAAGCTTGCCACCAGGGATGCCAGATTAAGCACCCTTTCACCCCAGCGCACCTGCGTGCTTATGATGAGAAGGCTGGAGGAACAGCAAGTCAGGGCTGGGGGCAACGTTGGTTAAGTGACTAAAAGTACGGGGCTTCAGCCTTCTGGGGTACTGTCAGGCAGGCACCTTTGTTGCGCGTGACTATCATGTAAAAACCCCAAGGTTTGACTTTAATAAATTACTGTTTATTACTTTATTGAAGAGTCCCCCTCTTTCCCCGACCATTCTTTTTTTTTTTTTTTTAATGTTTTATTTATTTCTAGGAGAGAGAGAGACAGCGTGAGCAGGGGAGGGTCAGAGAGAGAGGGAGTCACGGACTGAAACAGGCTCCAGGCTCTGAGCTGGCAGTCAGCACTAAGCCCCACGCAGGGCTCGAACCCACGAACCGCGAGATCATGACCTAAGCGAAAGTTGGATGCTTAACCGACTAAGCCACCCAGGCGACCCCCCCCCCCGCCCCCCATTCTTTCAGAGGGAGGAACCATCGGCAGGGAGGCCTCAGTATTCCAGCTGATTCCCAAGGCAGCAGGACCAGGAGCAGAGATGAGGGCTGGGTGGGGCCAGGACACAGGCAGCTTGACGCCTCTCTGACACTTCAGAATGCCGAGCAAGGCTCAGAGAGGCCCGGGCAGATGGATGTGCCTGGTCAGACCACAGGGCAGAGGAAGGGAGGGAGGGAATCTGACCTATTTTATCTTTGCTGTGGAAATGCTTTTTCCCTGAATAAAAAAAGAAGAAAAGGAAGGGCAGAAATTAGAAGTGTGGGTGACAGCTGCTTTCTCTTCCACAATGAGTCAGGCAGGCAGCAGCTATGCACCTACTGTGTGCTAGGCGCTATGCTATACACCACAGGGGGAGCAGGGAAATGGATGGGGGGGGGACAGATACAGATGCAGGCTCTACCGTAGAGGATGTCACTTTGGGATGAGGGGACAGACCCAGGGACAGATTACTGTAGGATTCAGTGGAAAGGGAACTTCCCTTGCCTCCTTCCTTATTAAACACCTGTTGTGTGCTGGGCCCTGGGCTAGGTGCTGGGGGCTTTGAGGGAGAAGTGAGCGGCCTTCGGACATGAAGCAGGCGAGAGGTGTAGAATTCAGAGGTGTGTGATTGGGTTGCCAGAGACCTCCCAGCAGAGGAAGCAAAGGCGTGGAAGCTGGAAAGCTCAGAGTGTTTTTGCAGAACTCGGATTTAGCAGATGCCTAGTCATTTGAAGCAAAAATTAGAACACACAGGATGACAAAGGATTTTTTCCCCCCTAAGTAGTGAATTTATTGGAAAAGTCTTGCAAAATAAAAATTAAATCACTTTAATCATACATTTCACTTCTTGGCTTCATTTAAAAATGATTATGACAGGAAATGGGAGCATCTCAAAATCTGGGGGGTAAAGTCACTGCAGCTTGGGTTCCAAACGGGAGCTCCAGGAGAGAAGACTGGGAGAGAGGAGGTTGGGAACAGAGGCTTAAATGCTGGGCTGGGAGTTTGGATTCTATGCTAAGACGGCAGGAAGCTACGGAGGATTTGGGGCCCCATCCGTGGCCGTAGGAAGATTAATTTGGAACGGGTCTTGCTAATGAGGATTGCAGTCAGAGGGGAAGAAGGTGCTTTATGATCTTGTCTACTTTGGTGCCTGGGCCCGGTGCTCCTTGGGGAAGAGTTTCTCTGTCACTTAAGGCAGAAACTCTCAAAACCCGGACTCTGCCTGGGAGGGGCCTACAAGTGAAGGTGGCAAGCAGGGCAGACACATGGCCACTTCATTAATTTAATCCTATCTACTGAGCACCAACTAGATAGCACAGGGTTAGGCTTGGACTTCAGCGGGCTGGGTGGCAGTTTGTGTTTCCATGAACCTTCAAATACCCGAAACTGATGGCATACGACCCTTCCGGTCCCTAACTTCCAGCAGATTTTCTAAGGCAAGGAACTCAAACTCAGCTTCCATAGCAGCGATGGGAGCGGTGGGCAGCGTGGAAAGCTGGACATCACTGGGGCATGATCACTACTGGGGACTAGGTTAACACAGGGCTTAATGTGTTCTAAGTGCATAAACTCTTCCCAACTCTCTGCGGTAGGTGCTATTATCATTATCGTCGCCCACATTTTAGGGGCAGAAATAGCACCAGGGAGTTAACTTGCCTGTGGTCAAGATTTAAACCCAGGCAGTGTGGTCCGGGTCTGTGCTCCTGACCGCTGTAAACTTGCCATCTTTTGTGTGAAATTAAGGGACAGGTAACTAAAATGTTTCGAGAACAAGGTGGAGGCCAAACAAAATTGGGCCGCCCAACCTGCGGCATCTACTGGCCTCAGGAAGACGGGGGGAGGGGAGAGCTGGGAGGAGCAGGGAGGAAACCGCTTTGGAGACTGGAGGGCCGGAGGGTTGGCCAGGACGGTGGGGAAAGACTGAGGTTCCTCCTTCTGCGCCTTGTCCTGCAGGACGTGGCTGATGCCCTGGGAGGGGGTGCGGACCCTGACACCAACTCAACCAGTAACAGCAACCACTCAGCCTGGGACCTGGGCAGCGCCTTCTTTTTCTCAGGCACCATCATCACCACCATCGGTGGGGGAGGGGACCGGGCGTGTGGATGGGGGTGGGGGGTGGGGCAAGGGGCCACTGGGCTTTCTCGAGGGGGAAAGTGCAGAGGGAGGAAGGTGGGTGCCAGGCAGCCCCCAGACCTCCTGCACGGTCCCTCTGCCCAGGCTACGGCAACGCGGCCCTGCGCACCGATGCCGGGCGCCTCTTCTGCATCTTTTACGCGCTGGTGGGGATCCCGCTGTTCGGGATCCTGCTGGCCGGGGTCGGGGACCGGCTGGGCTCCTCTCTGCGCCGCGGCATCGGTCACATCGAAGCCATCTTCCTGGTGAGCTGCTCCTCGCCCTGCGCGCCCTTGCGCTAAGCTGGGGGTTCCCCTTCCCTACCCCCCGGGCACTGGGAGCGAGGGCGTCTAGATCGCGAGAGCCTCGCGCGCAGGCTCGCGGAGAAGCGGGAGCGGGAGGGCGTGAGCGGAGATTTGGGCGACTTCTTGGCTCTCGGCCCGGTTGCTCCTCCCTGCAGAAGTGGCACGTGCCACCAGAGCTGGTGCGAATACTGTCGGCGGTGCTCTTCCTCTTGATTGGCTGCCTGCTCTTTGTCCTCACGCCCACATTCGTCTTCTGCTACGTGGAGGGCTGGAGCAAGCTGGAGGCCATCTACTTCGTCGTCGTGACGCTCACCACGGTGGGCTTCGGGGACTATGTGGCCGGTGAGGCCACCTTTCTCGCGCTGCACTTCCCTAGCCACTTTATTCATGCCCGGGGCCCTGAACCGTCTCCCTCCAAATTCCATGTGGCGTCTGTGAGCCCATAGGCTCTTCCTCCAATCCCTACACGCGCTCACGGAATGTCCCTTCACGTCTTTGTACGGATGCAACACCTCGTAGACCCTTACGTTCTTGCATGCCTGCACCCCATGCGTGCTCCCACATGTATTAAGCAAACCCCTCTCACACGCGTCACATTTTTTATTATACACGTGCACCTCTCACATATGCTTACACTTTTGCACGGGGGCACACTCGCTTGCATCGTCTTACCTTGCACACCTTCAAGTCATGGACGCGCATCTTGCATGCATTCACACACTCTGGCACATGCGCATTGCCCTGGGGAGGGCGGATCCTCTCCCTGAGTTAGGAAGAGGAGCGGTGAGCCAGCGGCTCACAGGCTGAACGCTGGCCCCACAATCGACATCTTTCTGGCCTCCCCGGTGGTATCCCAGGCGCCAGCCCCAACCAGAACTCTGCAGCCTACCAGCCGCTGGTGTGGTTCTGGATCCTGCTCGGCCTGGCCTACTTCGCTTCAGTACTCACCACCATCGGGAACTGGCTTCGAGTAGTGTCCCGGCGCACTCGGGCTGAGGTAGGCGCGCCCCTGGGTCGGCGCTGCGCTTGCGCCGTGGCGCTGACGCGCTGTGTCCTAGCAGCGGGCGGACCAGTCTGGCTTCCCTCTCTTCCAGAGTGCGGGCTTCTCAAGGCAGGGACCGAGAGCGCCCCAAAGTGCACCCGGCCCAGGGGCAGAGGGTTACATTTGGACCGATTTGTTGATGACTCCATCTCTGCTCTCATGGATAGGGTTGCCAGGCTTAGAAACAAAACAAAACACAACAAAAAGCAGGAAGCCCAGTTAAATGTACATTTCAGAGAAATAACAAATAATAGTGTGGGTATGTCCCCTGTGTCGCAAGGGAGGGAAAGACATTTACCAACATTTAGGTTGCCGTTTATCTGAAATTCATATTTAACTGGGCGACCTGTATTATGTCACCCTACTGGGTGAGCCCGCGGAGGAGCTGGATAGAGAGGCGCAAAGGTCTGGGGGGAGGGGGCACCGGAAGGATGGCTGAAATAAAGCTGGGGCTTTCTAGAAGAAGGCTCTGAGGTTGGGATGGTAGAGAGGAGAGTGTGTAGCTGGGTGATGAGCCTTCTCTCTCGCTCGCTCGAGAGTGCTGAGGCAGAAGGACCAGGAGGAAAAGAGGGACAGCGCCTGCTTAGCGAAGGGTCAGGTTCCCGGGTGGATGAGGCTGTAAGGGGACCCGCGGTCGAGGACTCCCTTTACTCCCCGCGCAGATGGGCGGCCTCACGGCGCAGGCCGCCAGCTGGACGGGCACCGTGACGGCGCGGGTGACCCAGAGAGTCGGGCCCACGGCACCACCGCCGCTGGAGAAGGAGCGGCCACTCCTGCCTCCACCGCCGTGCCCAGCGCAGCCCGCCGGCGGGCCCCTGTCCCCTGCGCTCCCCGCGAAGGCGCTCCCCGCCAAGGCCGAGCCGCCGTCCCCGCCGTCCCCGCCCACCCCGCCCACGGCCTCCGCGCTGGATTACCCCAGCGAGAACCTGGCCTTCATCGACGAGTCCTCTGACACCCAGAGCGAGCGTGGCTGCGCGCTGCCCCGCGCGCCACGGGGTCGCCGTCGTCCCCCTAACCCTCCCCGGAAGCCGGTGCGGCCGCGGGGCCCAGGGCGTCCCCGGGAAAAAGGCGTGCCGGTGTAGGGGCAGGACCCCCGCCTGGGCCTCTCAAAGGGCTTCGTTCTCGCTCTCCCCGGCATGCTCTGCTTGTTTGACCAAAGAGGCCTCTTTCGACCGGACTGAGGTCTGGGGAGGAAGCTACGGGTTGCCTGTCGGCCACCCTCCCCCCACCCCCGCCCCGCCCCTAGCCCCCTCCTCACTTCATCCATTTGCAGACCCCCCCAAGGCTTTCTGTCTCGCTGTCCCGGCTGGGCCCGTCCCTCACAACACCTCACGACTGTGCCTCAAAGCCTGCATCAATAAACGAAAACAGTTTGCACCGCTGCGGGCGTGCGCGCTCCGGGGACGCGAGTGGGTGTGGGAGCGCTTGCGTCGGGCCACCTCCGGGGCAAGCTAGGCCTACAGGTGACCCCCAGGCCGCGCCTCCCCTCCCCCGCCCGAAGTGTGCACCCGAAAGGGCCACGCCTGGGCCCGTATCTCTGCCGGGAGGCTACCGGGAAGGGTCCGGAACAGGAATGTACCAAGGTGGTCTGTGCGTCTCTAAGCTCAATACAGATATGGGGGTGGGGGGATGGGGAAGAGATAATGGCATCTAGTGTGGGGGGGTGTAGATTGAACTCTCCCTCGCGAGACCCGCAGCGCCTTCCGGAACGCGATCCTGCCCCTCCTCGCTCCTGGAGCGTGACGCCCTTCTCCTTGCCCCCGAGGCCTGTGGCGATTGGGTCCGTTGGGGCAGAACCATGGAGGAGAAGACTTTCAGAGTAAGAACTCTTCCCGGGCCCTCTCACCCTGTGAGCCCCCAGACTGAGTCCAGCTTGGGCCCCTGGCTATGCTCTCCCTCACCTTGGCCCCGGGGCAACTCCCAAGGAGCCCTGAGCCCAGCCCTGAGCCGACTCGTCCCGGTAGGGGTCAGGATCCCCGCCCCCAGCCTGCTCTTCCTCTCCTTCCCCATTCCCCGCTGCCCTTGGCTTTCCTCCTTGTATGTGGCCCACAGGCGTCTTTGAACAGCCATGGCTCAGAGATATCGAGCCCGGACGACGACATCCGGAATCTGTGGACCAAGGCCACGCTGTCGCAGTCGAAGCTGAATGTGCCTCTGCCCAATGCCTGCGAGGACTCCGACATGGAGGGCAGCAGCGTGAGCAGCAGGACTCAGCACCAGTTTTACGACCAGAAGGCCGGCCACGACTCTGTCGCTAGTTCGTTAGCATGGGATGACGGAGATGACAAGGACAGTTTCAAGCAGGAGTTGCTGGACGACCACTCCTTGTTGGAGCTGGAGCTCCAACGGGGACGCTCCCTGGGAAGCCATTTCGAGGAGGGAGACGTCGATTCCAACACCGAGAGTGGTCAGTGTGGCCTCACCAGGCTGTGGGTATCCACAGGGCAGGGGGGTGGCCAGGACCCCAATATCTGTTGGTGTAAAGTGGAGGGGAGACGGGTGGGAAGCTATAGGATCCAAGTTTCCAGGATTCCCTTCCTGGGAGGGGCGCCAGCGCTCATCTTTCGCCCTTTAAATCCACCATTCTTGGAGCGCCCCCTACTGGGCAGGCGTCATACAAGGTCCTGTGGTTAAGGCGCTCCAGGTCCGAGAGAGACGCCTGTGAAAAGGCATAAAGGCAGCGTGGTAGCACTCGTGCTTTTAATGGAATCACTGGGATAGTTGAGAGGAGGGAGTTATTTTCTTGCTGTCATTGAGGAGGTGCCTATCTTTCATTCACTCAGTCATTGGTGACCATTTTTAAGTACCTGCTTCTTACTGGGCACTGTTTGAAGCTTGCGCCTGCCGCCCCCGCCCCCCTCACCCTCAACCCCTGCCCCTTCATTAGGGAACTGGAGCTGATGACAATATAGTAACTGCCATTTATTGAGTGCTTGCTGTGTGCCAGGCACTGGACTTCCTTTGCACGATCACCTTAAACTTCACAACCTTCGTAAGAGGCCATTCTTATTACCCCATTTTACAGATGAAGAACTTGAAAGTCAGAAAGTTCCAGTCACTGCTCCTAAGCCTCACACAATGGGGTAGTCAGAACCTGAACCTTGGTGAGGGAGACCACAAAGTCCAGGGTGGTAAACTACCGTCCCATACTGTTTTCCGATAAGGTGGCACCTGGGGCTGGTCCCTGAAGGCCACTCCCCCCTATTCCCCCGCCCCCATACATTTCCTCTGCTCCCGGGAGGAACCAGCAGTCAGCAGATGACTGATCTCTCTTTTCTCTTCTCCCAGAAATGTCTTCCTCAGACTCATCGCTCAATATCTCGAAGCACACACCCCATCGAGCCTACTGGGTGGAGCAGCAGAACAGGGTTAGAAGCACCCAGGGAGATGGGGGATTTTAGTGGAGTGGGGGATGGGCAAGTGGGGGTTGCAGAGGCAAAGGGATGAGGGTGGTTTGTAGGGTGGCGGGGCAGGCACATTAGTTGGGGGTCTTGGGGCTAGAGGGAGCAGGTGGGGCATTGCAGCTCTGGGCAGGGCTGGGGTCCCTTGGACATCTGAACCTTTTGCTGCCTCTCCAGCTGCCACTGCCTCTGATAGAACTCATGGAGAACGAAGCTCTGGAAATCCTCACCAAGGCCCTCCGGAGTGAGCCCCTCCCTTAGACCCCCCAAGACACCCTGGGGGGTTTTGCAGGGCTCGGGCCCCAGGGCCTCTGGGAGTGGGGGTTCAGGATGTGTCTGCCCTGTCAGCTTCCCTTACCGGTTACAGATATTCCAGGAACCCCACCAAAAGTGAAATGTTGGGGGACTGGGCACAGGGACACCCAGTGGGGAGAGCATGGGGCCTGGGCTCCAGCCTTAGGGCAGCTCCTTTCTAGCTGATGTGGCTTTTCCATCCCCCTGCCCAATGGGGATGACAATCTTTGTGGGGCCTTGGTCCCCTTCCTTGGTGCCGTGAGGAACCTCTAAACAGTGGTTTGCTTGGGTAAATGTCCCCTTGGTTGCCCTGCTTATGATATAAGGGAGGGGTGCTGGCTAATCACCTAGAGTGGGTGGTCCAGCAGGGGTCCACAAAGCTGCAGACTATCACTGTCCTAGTTCAGGCCTGCAACATGGCTAACCTTGTTCTCATCCATCCTCCACCTCAACGCTCTCATCCTCCACATCCTCCATCTGGAGTGCAAGTGTATGACCTGACCTTTTGAAAGAAAGTCGTCAGGGCCCAGCACCTTGGGGATTCAAAGTTTCCCAGACTAACACAGATCCGAGCGCCAAGCGCTCCTGCCACCCCAAATCACCCGCAGTTGCTCAGTTCTCACATGCAGCACGCACTGCTGGGGAGGCCATGCCCCTGGCTCATTGCCCTGAGCGGAGCTCTGCCCTCCAGGCTACCGGTCAGCTATAGGCCGGGACCACTTCCTGACAAAGCAGCTGCAGCGATCCATCGAGGTGCTCAAGAGGCGCCGGAGCAAGAGGCTGCACCTCTTGGCGTACTGAGAGCATCGCCTCGGGCTCGAGTGACAGCCCGACTCCAGCCCTGGGCCCTCGTCCCGTCCCCAGACCTAAACCTGACCCAGTCCACGTGGAATTTGAGTCCTAAAGAAATAAAAGACTCTGTGCACAGTCGGTGAGTCAGTGCGTGGCTGCCCGCGTGAGGCCGACGCACATGGCCCCGCCTTTCCCCGTGACCTTCACTCGGTCACCGCAGTGACCTTGAGCGTTTTCTGTCCAGGCCCTCTTGGCTCCGCCTTCCCGGGACTTGAGATCCAGGACTTCTTGCTTGTTTTATGTCGGCTTCTCCCACCCCGAGTCCAAGCAGCGTTGTGGGGATACTGGATCTGCGGTTCGAGTGCCCCGATGGAGTAATCTTGGGGGAAGGGGGAGAAGGGAAAGGGGCAGCGCCTCCCCTCTAGTATGGGCATGCTAGGCCCCGCCCTTCATGCATATGCAGTTCACTAACCTCTCTGCTGGTCCCGCCCTCTTATTTACATATGTAAGTCTTCTCCCTGCCCCGCAACGGCGGCCCCTGAGCCACCTCGCCCACTCCTCTCGCGCGCAGCGCGTCCCGCCTCCTTCGTTACGTAAGAGCGCTCGTGGTTCCAACCCCCTCCCGGAGCTCTCCAACTCCCCTCTGGCCCGCCCCTTGGTGGCCGCCTCCACAAGTGCGCCAATCTGGCTCGGAGGCGGTGGGCGGGACCTTCACGAAGGCCCGCCCTCTGGCTGCGCCGGCTCCGCCTCGACCGGTCCGGGCACGCAGGCGCTGCCTGCCCCACTTGTCTGATTAGCATAGGGCGCCGAGCCCCGCCCCCTGCTTTGCATGCGCACGGACGGCCCCACCCCCGCTGTCAGCTGGAGGAAGCAGAGTAGGAAGCGGCCGCGATGTCCTTTTGTGTCCTACAAGCCGCCGGCGGCGCCGCCGAGTGAGGGGACGCGGCGCGGCGGGGCGGTGCGGCCCGAGGAGGCGGCGGAGGAGGGGCCGTTCGCGGCCCCAGGCTCACCCCGGCGCTCCGGGCCGCTCGGCCCCCATGCCTGCCCGCCCGCCCTGCCGGAGCCCCAGGTCCGGGGGCGGAGGGGAGCGCCGCTGGGGGGGTGGACGGGCGGGGCGCGGGGGCCATGTGCGAGCGCGGTCGGGAGGCGGGCGGGGGGGCGGGCTCCGGGCGGGTCCGGCTCCAGGACCAGCCCGGGTCACAGTTGGGACCGGGTCGAGAGCCAGACGGGGTTAGGGTTCGGGCGGGATTCGGCGTTCAGGTCTTAGTGCGTCGGCCTGGGACAGAGGCCGGTTCTGGCTCGGGCTGCAGGTCCTGGCCAGGGTCAGACTTGGGCCTCGGGTCCAGTCCCAGGGCAGGGTTCAATCCGGCACCTGGAGCAAGTCGAAGTCCCAGGGGCGGGCCGGGGTGGAAGATAGGGAGGCTTCCCTGTCGGAGAAGGGGCTTTGAAGACCACGTGGGGGCGCTCAAAGGGGCCTTGGGCCACCCTCCTCTCTGGGTCAAAGGTCATCGTACCGGCGGGGGAGAACTTCCTCCTCCTGGGCGCTCCCCATTTACTTCCTGATAACCTGATAGAGGTCCCCCGCGGGCGGAGGAGGAGGGGAGGCGAAGCAACTTTAGGCAACTTCCCGTAGGTGTGCGCAGGTTGGGGGGGGCGGGGCGCCCCAGCGGTGGAGGATTCTGCGGCAGCGGGAGTGTAAGAGTGAATGTGCTGGCGAGGGTTGGGGGTGGGGTGGGGTGTAAGGAGGTGGAGCCGCGTCCGCCGGTGGGCACGGGATTGGCATGCTTGGGCAGGAGGGGCGGTGTGTCAGGTGTGAAAGGCTCTTGAGTGCGTTTCCACAAGGGTCTGTGTCAGTGTGTGTCAGTGTGGGGCGCATGGTGAGTGGGAGTGTTTGGGAGTGAGTGTGTGTGATTGTGAGCCTTGACTGTGACTTTGTTTATGGGTTGTGAACTTCGGGGGGAGTGTGTGAAGAAAATGGAAGCACACGCGAGAGGTGGGGTTTGGGGAAGGCTGTGTGTGAGGCATGCCAGTGCCAGAGAGTGGGCATGCGTGAGCGCGTGAGGATAGCTAGAACCCAGGTGAGTGGGGGTGTTGAACCTGCACTTGTGAACACATCAGCTGCCCTTGTGTGCCTGGTTTGTGCTTTTGCATGGAGGAAACCCAGGTGAGGGGAGATCTTCGAGGTCCCCAACATCTGGAGAGAATTGAGAGGTATCCTGCTACTGGCTGGGGATTCCAGAAGAGGTCGAAGATTGCCTGGGGACTGAGATCTCCCTGCTTCCCGGCCCCGGGTGGGAGTAGGGAGTTTCCAGGATTCCTCCAGGATCCCAAGTGGGGGGCCTTGCTGACAGTTTCTGGCCCTGGAGACTCTGTTCCCATAGCAACAGCTGGAGGGGGGGGTGCTTTTCATGGGCAGCCCCTTCCTTGGACTCTGCCCCCCTTCCCTCCCCCTCAGTGAGCCAGGAAGCCTGGCTCCAGGCCGGGGGTTGGGTAACCAGGGTGGCATGGTGTCTCCATCCCCCATCCCAGTGTCTCCCTGTGAGCTGACAGGTCTCTCCCTGCAGGTGACCAGCGCCATGTCCAGCCAGGTGGTGGGCATTGAGCCACTCTACATCAAGGCAGAGCCAGCCAGCCCCGACAGCCCAAAGGGTTCCTCCGAGACCGAGACCGAGCCCCCAGTGGCCCTGGCGCCTGGCCCAGCTCCCGCCCGCTGCCTCCCCAGCCACAAGGAAGAGGAGGAGGGGGAGGGGGCTGGGCCTGGTGAGCAGGGTGGTGGGAAACTGGTGCTCAGCTCCCTGCCCAAACGCCTCTGCCTGGTCTGTGGGGATGTGGCTTCCGGCTACCACTATGGCGTGGCATCCTGCGAGGCCTGCAAAGCCTTCTTCAAGAGGACCATCCAGGGTGAGCCCCTAGCGCACTCATGCACCCCTTGCCCTCTGGGCCTAGCGTCCCCCAGTGGGTGGCAGTAGGTCCCCCAGACCACTGCGGCACAGCTTGGGGTTCCCAGGTTCCTCCGACCTCCTGGGCATGCCATTTTGCTGAAAAGTTAAAACCCCCAGGATGTGCTGATGGACCGGAGGTGGGGCGTGGGAGAGGGAGGACTCGGGAAGCCTTCTAGGCTTCTGGGTACTGTAGGCCTAGCACCTTCCCCGGTGGCTCTGAAGAACTTGAGGCCGTCTCCGCCTGCTCCAAAACGCTGTTCTGGCTTCTGGCAGCTGCTCACCGCTCAGCAGCATATCACATCCCCTTTTGGTGGATTTGCCCAAAACAGCAGCAGCCGTACAGGGCAGGTGTTTCTGGGTAACTGAGAGTGGCGACGTCATAGTTTAGCACCCGACTTTAAAAAGAGGTAAAACATGCCTGCTGCTAGTACTCACTGAATGTTTCTCACTCCGGAAAACATAGCAGAACACAAGTGAGCAAGATGGAGATGTAATATTCGTTCCTTGAGATGCGCCTGTTACTTACACCTTTATAGAAATCGTTGGAGACTTGGGCACGATAACGTGTGCTTCGGGGAACGTTTCTTGAGTGCTTATCCTAAGCGAGGCCCTGTGCCCTCCACGTGTACCATCTGTGACTCCCCCAGCAACCCAGAAGGTGCCAGCACTGGGACCCTGGCGGAGGCCCAGGGAAATTTTTTAAACCTTGTTCAAGTCCCACGGGTAGAAAACGGCAGACCCAGGATTCGCACTTGGGTCCGAGTTAGGCTCAGAGCTGACTGTCGCCTTTGCTTATTACTTGTAACTGAACTTCTGACAGATGGCTCACAACCGATTGGGACATTCCAGTGGGCTTTGATTTGGCCAAGACCCACCGCTCTAAAGCCCTTGAGCTCTCTGCTGGTTCTGTAGGCCAGTGAAGTACCCACCCTGGAACCTTGTGTTCTCTGTTGACTCCGTCGACAAATCTTTATTGAGCACTAACCTTAAATAGCAATCAATTATTACAAAAAATTTTTAATGCTTATTTTTGTAAGAGAGCATGTGCGTGTGTGCACACACACACACACACACACACACACACGTGTGCACGCCCGAGAGTGGGGGTGGGGCAGAGAGAGAGGGAGACACAGAATCCAGAGCAGGCTCCAGGCTCTGAGCTGTCAGCACGGAGCCTGACACGGGGCGCACACCCACAAACCATGATATCATGATGCTTAACCGACTGAGCCACCCAGGCGCCCCCAATAGCAATCATTTATCGGGCATTTTTTGAGCACTGCTAACTGTGCCGCGTGTGTCACCCCAATACTCCCTTGAGTTCTCACTGGCCGTCTTTGTAGAAAGCACTGTTTTTTATCCCACTGTTACAGAAAGGAGAACTGAGGGGTTGAGGATTTAGGTACGGGACTTGCCCGGGCCACACGGTTGGTCAAATGGTAGTGTCAGGATGGGGCCCAGGCTGTCTCCAGAGCCCTTGTTTGTCGCGGACCTGTGCTTCGCTGTCCTGACCCCTGTTGCAGGCGTGGGGACATAGCTGGACCGTCCCTGTCCTTAATTTATATTCTAGCAGAGGGGAGCGAGGAAATGGTGAATGGCACAGAAGTGTGGTAGTACAGCTGTTGTCAGTGCTGGACAGGGAGGGGGGCAGGATGTGTGCCAAGGAACCTGGCTGGGCCGGGGGCTCTCCCGGAGGTCTTCCCTGAGGAGGTGTCTTGAGCTATGCGCGCAGGCCTGGATATAGGGTATAGGAGAAAGCACGCCGTGGGAAGGAATGTGTGTGCCAAGGGCGCGTTGGCTGGCTGTGTCATTCAGTCCCTGTGGTAGCCCTGTTGAGGCCGGGAGGGCCACCGTGCATTCATTCAGCCCGTGTCAGGCCCTGTTCGTAGCGCCCGGCAGTCCTGGCGATCAAGGAGCAGACGCTGAAGTGGGAAGACAGATAATGGAGAAGATAAGTTCATGTGTTGTTGGGGCAGAAGCCCAGAAGCCGTCAGGCAGGGGGGCACCTGACATCTCAGAGCGAGGCCAGGGAAGGCCTCCCTCGGGTGACAGGGAGTGGAGAGTTCAGGGAGGTAAGGGAGCAGCGTGCCCTGAGGCAGGGGCCTGTTTGAGGAGCACTGAGGTGGCTGGGGCGGAGCAGAGGGCGACAGAGATGAGGTTAGAAAAGTGAAAAAGGGAGATGAGGTTAGAAAAGTGAAAAAGGAGCGGAGCTGGAGGCGTCGTCAGCCTCAGGTTGGCTTTAACTGAGAAGGGAAATCATCGGGGGGTTTTGGGCAAGGGAGGGAGGGACAGGATCTGACTTGAGTTTAAGGGGTGGCTTCACGCCCACTGAAGGAGAAAAGGACAGAGGGGGAGACTGGCACGAGGGGGGGCGGTGATGGGAACTCGGGTCAAGGATGGAAGCGGGTGCCAGGGCAGAACGGGTCGGCTTCCGGATATATTAGGTGGTAAAGCTGGCCCGGCTCTGTTGACGGGGCGGGTGTGGGTGTGAGAGAAGCTAAGATGTTCTGTGGATTTCCGCTTGAGGACCCGGACAGATGGAGCTGCAGGTTTTGGGAGTGGTAGGTCCCGGACCCCTTTTAGGACAGGTCAAGTCTGCAACGCCTTCTAGACCTGCGAGATGGGCAGGAGTCTAGCGTTCACGCGGGTCTGGAGATAGAAATTTGAAGGCCCACGACTGGTGAGCTCACCATGGGATCTGGGGCCGGGGGCACAGGGTCCGAGGGCAGCCCTGGGGTTCTCCAACAGAAGGAGTAGGGGCAGATGCGTGGAAGCCATCGAGTGGCCAAAGAGGAGGAAGGGAAACCGG
Organism: Proteles cristata cristata; assembly: GCA_017311185.1. Taxonomy (NCBI): domain Eukaryota; kingdom Metazoa; phylum Chordata; class Mammalia; order Carnivora; family Hyaenidae; genus Proteles; species Proteles cristata. The sequence continues at coordinate 971,635 of JAESUZ010001000.1, forward strand.
GAATGTGGCATTCTAGAAGCAAAAGACAAAGAGCCTGCAAGTGTTTGTAGGAGCAGGACGTGATCCGCGGGTATGAGATGGCCTTCTAGGTCGAGCAGGATGGGGACGAGAACGGAGCACAGGACGCAGCAACACAAAGGCCGCTGTGGCCCTTGACGAGAGCAGCTGAGGGCAGGAGGGCCCAGAGATGTGGCTTGACAAGAGGTGGAGATCAGCCTGACTCGCCCCCCCACCCCCCTGCCCCGGTCCTAGGCTTCCCTTGCCGTGTCAGGAGCCCCCAGTCCAGAGGCCGGTCCCCGCCCCGCCCCTGGCACCCCTGCTCTCTCTCACCCCCTGTGGGGGTGAGCCGGGGCTCTCCTGTCTTCTGGGCCCCGCGAGGCCGCCATTCAAGCCCCGCCTCTTTCTGGCAGGGAGCATCGAGTACAGCTGTCCGGCCTCCAACGAGTGCGAGATCACCAAGCGGAGACGCAAGGCCTGCCAGGCCTGTCGCTTCACCAAGTGCCTGCGGGTGGGCATGCTCAAGGAGGGTGAGCACTGGGCAGGGGCCCGCGCGGCGGGGGGCGGGGCAGAGGCGAGGCCTGGGAAGTTCCGGCGGACGCAGCTGGGCAGGCGGGCTCTGTAGAGCAAGTCACCCCCAGCCCCGCGGACACGGCCCTGTCCCTACAATTCAAGGAGTACGTCTGGACCGTGTCCGGGGAGGGAGGCAGAAGTACAAGCGGCGGCCAGAGGTGGACCCACTGCCCTTCCCGGGCTCCTTCCCTGCTGGACCCCTGGCGGTAGCTGGAGGCCCTCGGAAAACCGGTGAGAGCTGGTGGTTTTCTCTAGGGTTGGGGTGGGGCCGGCACACGAGAGGCCCATTAGGTGTCTAGTCACCCAGAACAGTAGTTACGAATCTTGGGCCCCGGGACCCCAATCTTCCCTTCGTCTGTCCACATTTCCCTGAAGGAGCATTTTTGAAAATACTGTTTTTTTTTTTTCATCAGTCCTCCGAGTAGCACAGCTGGGTGTGGGGGAAGATTTTTCTCACACTCAGAACTTGTCCGTGGACTTGGATTCCCTGGGAAGTAGTGAGAGCCCTTCCTGGAGAGAGGTGGCCAGTGGTTCTTCAGAAGGCCATCGGGGAAGGAACTCTGGGAAGATGCTTGACCCCGAAGGGACCTGCCAGGTGAGGAATTTGAGTGCCTCTTCCACCTGTCACTGCAGCCCCGGTAAATGCCCTGGTGTCCCACCTGCTGGTGGTTGAGCCTGAGAAGCTATATGCCATGCCTGACCCGGCGGGCCCTGATGGACACCTGCCAGCCGTGGCTACCCTCTGTGACCTCTTTGACCGAGAGATCGTGGTCACCATCAGCTGGGCCAAGAGCATCCCAGGTAAAGGGGCGGGGTGACATGGGGGCTTCCCCGTGTGGCCAAGCTCTGATGGACTTGCTCAGTCGGGTCTGCTTCCCACTACCCTCCAGGCTTCTCGTCACTGTCCCTGTCTGACCAGATGTCAGTGCTGCAGAGCGTGTGGATGGAGGTCCTGGTGCTGGGCGTGGCCCAGCGCTCACTGCCGCTGCAGGACGAGCTGGCCTTCGCCGAGGACTTGGTCCTGGACGAGGAGGGGGCACGAGCCGCCGGCTTGGGGGAGCTCGGGGCCGCCCTGCTGCAGCTGGTGAGGCGACTGCAGGCCCTGAGGCTGGAGCGCGAGGAGTATGTGCTGCTGAAGGCCCTGGCCCTTGCCAATTCAGGTGAGTCCGGGGCAGGCTGCGACAGGTGGCTCCGATGGTGGCCCGGTCTCCTCTTGCAGACGGGGAAAAGTGGGGCTTAGGGAAGATCAGTGACTTGTTCAAAGTCACGAAGAAGGCAAGGGCAGGCCCAGGAGCTGCATGTAGGATTCTGAGCTCTGGTGTCATCTTTACAAGGGAAGGTGGACCATTTAGTGGGAGGGAAGGTGGGGAGGACAAGAGGTAGCCATAGTTGGGTGGCAGGGGTGGGGGGGACATGGGCCCTGGCTCATGGGCAGGAGCAGGGAGTTGGTGCCCCAGTCAGCCACTCAAATCTTTGCCTGGCTTCTCAGGCCCCAAGCAAGCAAGGGTCCCCAATGCGGGTGTTGGCTTGGGCCTTCCTGGAAACTACCCGTGTCAGCTGCGACCCCCCCGCCCCCCCCCCCGCCCTGCCTTGCAGACTCTGTGCACATTGAGGACGCTGAGGCCGTGGAGCAGCTGCGAGAAGCTCTACACGAGGCCCTGCTGGAGTACGAGGCAGGCCGGGCAGGCCCCGGAGGGGGCGCTGAGCGGCGGCGGGCGGGCAGGCTGCTGCTCACGCTGCCACTCCTTCGCCAGACGGCGGGCAAAGTGCTGGCCCATTTCTATGGGGTGAAGCTGGAGGGCAAGGTGCCCATGCACAAGTTGTTCTTGGAGATGCTCGAGGCCATGATGGACTGAGGCAAGGGGTGGGCGTGGGTGGGGGTGCTGGCAGGACCCGCCCCGTGTGGGGTCAGCCCCAAGGGGGGCCGAGCTGGGGTCTGGGCGGTGCCACAGCCTGCTGGCAGGGCCAGGGCAACACCATCAGCCCCTGGGAGCAGGCCCTACGCCCTCCCCTCCCCCCTCCCAGGGGGTCTCAGAAGCTGGTAACTGTGTGTGTCCAGGCTCTGGGCACAGTGCTGCCCCTTGCAAGCCATAACGTGCCCCCAGAGCGTAAGGGGGCCTTGCGGAAGCCATAGGGGGCTGCAGGGGACGTGGGGGGGGCAGAAGCCTGATCTCAGGGAGGGAAGGGAGTGGAGGCCACAGTCTCCCAGTGGGTGATGCTTTTGCTGCTGCTTAATCCAACCCCCTCTCCAGAGCAGAGGGGGATTTGGAGAGCAAAGGCCCCTGCCCCCTTCGCTCCTCTCCTCTCGTCATTTGCATTGGGCATTACTGCCCCCCCTTGAAGCAATAACTCCAAGCAGGCTCCAGCCCCTGGACCCCTGGGGTGGCCAGGGCCCCCCCTCCCCCATCAGCTCCCACCCGGCCTCCTCAGGGGGTAGGGAGAGCACTGCCTCTATGCCCTGCAGAGCAATAACACTATATTTATTTTTGGGTTTGGCCAGGGAGGTGCAGGGACATAGGGCAAGCCAGGGCCCAGAGCCCTTGGCTGTACAGAGACTCTATTTTAATGTATATTTGCTGCAAAGAGAAACCGCTTTTGGTTTTGAACCTTTAATGAGAAAAAAAATATATCGAGCTCAAGAACACTGTGTTCCGCGTGTATCACTGGGTCAAGGGTTGGGGAGATATATGACCTTGATAACAGACAAACAACGTAAGCAAAAGATCTACACGGTTATAGAACGAAAAGCTGGCGACTGGCACGACTAAGTCTCGGTTTCCTCATCGCTCAGCAGCATGTTGGGGATCCCACGACTGATGGGAAACAGACGTCCGGACTCGGGGCACTGCAGGGTGCCCTCCAACACATCCACCTGCGGGGAAGCGGGGAACAGAGCTGAGCACAGCCCCGCCCGAGTGGCCAGGGAACCGGGCGCCGGGCAGGGTCTCACCTCTAGCAGCACGTGGTGCATCTTCCTCAGAAACTTCTCGTCATGCTCATACCCTTCAATCGGCTCAGTGGGTACCTCGACCAGGTGCAACTGCGGGCAAAGGCCTAAATCACCTGTGGGCATGCCGACCCCTGCCAGGCTCCCGAGCCTGCGGGGAGACCAACCCGCACCCACACACACTCAGGGCGAGCACGGGCATTGGGGAGGGTCCTCACGGTATCCGCCGCCTCCAGGAGCGCCGCCCACTCCACCTTGGGAATCATACGCGCCACGAATTCGGGGTTGAACTCCACGGGGTTGATGCGGACCTCGGTGGCCTGCGGGGCGGAGGGGTTTTGTTAGGCAGGGGCCGAAGCCTGGTCCCCCCCAGGAGGCGGGCGCGAGACTGCCCCCCGGCCGATACCTGGAGGCGCAGAGGGAAGCCACGGGGCCCCACCCCCCGCACATGCGAGCTCAGCAGGTTGTGGGTGAGCAGCTTCATGTCGCCAAAACGAGCTCTCCCCAGGCCGGCGCCGGAAGAAATTAGAAACTCCGTGGTAGCACTTCCGGGGCCGCTCCAGTCTCTGTCCTATTGGGCGGCTTGGAGGAGCGGAAGTGACGGACGTGCTGGAACTTCTCGTGCTGGCCGGAGAGGCGTTGGAAAAAGCTTGCTCGAATCACGCGCCGCTACCGGAAGCGTCTCGGCAGGAGATGGCTACGGCGCAGGCCCAGTGGTTTCCATTCGCTACAAATCATGCATAGTGTAAATCACATGTAAAGCAGCCGCAATGCAGGGGTATTCGTTGAATGCAAAATAAACATGTTTTTCTCCTACGCTGGCACCTGACACCATCGTCTCCCGCCCCTCAATTCCGGGTTAAGGAAAAGAAACGTTGCAGGAATCCGTAAATTAGGCGCATCAAAACAGCGACAACCCCGCCCTTGTATGCAAATAAATTGCGGGGCTGCCGGAATCTCCGCCCATTTGCTCCTGCGCCAGTGGTCCAGCCCCAAATGTAAATACGCCGAGCATCCCGGAAGCTCCGCCCCTGCACGGGCCCCTACGCCTGCGCAGTGGAGGAGCCTCGCCGGGGGCGGGCGAAGCCAAGGCTCCTCCTCTCGCGGGGTCCTAGGGAGGCATCTAGCGCCAGGCCCCGCCTCCTGCCGCGGCTCGGACTAGGGGGCGGAGCGACTGTGGCCGCTGGCATGAGCATGCAGTTGGCTAGGCTGCATCTTCTGGGTGGCAGGGCAGGCTCAGCTCTCGTCCGGGCGACTGCTTCGTCGGCGGCGAGAGCAGGAGGCTACCGTCAACGAGGAGGGGAGTGGACTCTTGGAGGGACCTCTGGTTTCAGAAGCGCCGCCTCAGCTATGGCCCCAATCAAGGTGACCGCTCGCCGGGCTCTGCCTGACCTCCCCTGCCGCCCGTCTTCCCAGTGTTCTCCGTCCCGCCGGTCGGGAGGAGAATCACCCCCTTTCCTGCCCTCCGGACCGCTGCCCGCCGCGCTGAACTCTCTTCCTTCACTTCTCCCTCATCCCCTCAGCGAGACCCCGTGTATGCCCCGTTCCCCCCCATCCCCTTTTCACTTCCACCCTGCGACATTCTGTGATGGGTCTCCACTATGTTTAAGTGATTGACTACCGTGGCCTCCTGCGCCTTCTGGAACCATCTCCTTTGCTCAGGGCCTCCTTTCAGCCGCCATACATGTCCCCTCCACACTCTCTTGAACGTTTTTGTTATGTTGCTGAGCTTCGTTCTTCACCCCATCGTTTGAAACAAGTGTTTTCTCTGAAAGACACTATTGTGCCTCCCCCATTCCACTTCTCCCGTGGCTAATAACCACCCTTCTGCCGAAGTCTTTCACCCCCTCATCTGGACCCATCCCCTGCTCCTTGCAACCACCCCCTTCCCCTCCCTCTCTCTTCTGAGACCTCCTCCTCCTCCTCCTGCTTAATTTTCCTCCCAACCCCTGACGTGCCCTACTTTTGCTTGCCTCCTCTGGCTCCATGAAGCCCTCACACACTCCCAAGTAGACTGATCCACCATCCCTTTTGAAAGATTCCTTTAAAAAAAAAAAGTTTATTTTTGAGAGAGAAAGCGAATCCCTAAGCAGGCTCCACACTTTGAGCATGATGCCCTGGGGGGGGGCGGGGCGGGGGGGGGGGCGGCGGCGGAGGCCTGAAACTCACAACTCCTGAGATCTAGCCCTGAGCCGAAGTCAGGAGTCCCCCACACTTAACCAACTGAGCCACCCAGGCAACCGCTGAGATATTTAATACTCCTCTTCCAACGCGCGCCCCCTCCCCCACCTCCTCCCCCCCAGCCTCCACGGCAACTTTCCAACCTTCTGCTGCCCTCCCTTTTTCCCTTCCTGAGGGCTGGATGCTCAGACCTGGCCAGGGTCCTCTCCCTGTTGTCAGGGTCTCCTCACCCCTTTGTCCGTGGAGTCCCTGCCCCTCCTCCCCTGCCCATTTATCCCACTTCTTTCTGGTCAGAAAAGTGGGTTATTTACTCAATCCCTTGCAACACCCAGAGAGGCCGCCTCTCCCTTTTTCTGTTGTCGCCAACAGGATGGCAAAAGAAATAGGGCCCCCTTGAAACCTGGAGGCTGCAGAGTAACCGGCTGTGCTGGGAGAGGGGAGGGTAGCAGGGAGGGACCTCTGGAAGCTTCGATGGGTTGGATCCAGGAACTCTTACCAACTCGGCTCCACCAAGAGCAATTTCCAGGTCTGGTTTACCCTCTGTCCTGTGGCCTCCTTACCCACCCCCTCATTCCCCAACTGCTTCCCTCCTTGACTAATCTGTTTCACCCAGTAATTTACCAAGTAACCAGCTAACTCCTGACCAAATCGTTCCCTCTAGGTGGGAGACGCCATCCCTTCAGTGGTGGTTTTCGAAGGGGAGCCTGGGAACAAGGTGAACCTGGCAGAGCTGTTCAAGGGCAAGAAGGGAGTGCTGTTTGGAGTCCCTGGGGCCTTTACCCCCGGCTGTTCCAAGGTCAGACCTGCCTTCTGGGACTCCGCAATTGGCAATTGGAATCTTGTGCACGCGTCCTTATCGTTCAGATGTCTTCCAACATAGTCCTAGGGCACAAGAGTATGCAGATGATGTTATGGCTAAGAAGGATATCAGAGCTATCAAAATCCGCGGAGGCTGTGAAAGGGCAGTGGTGCCAGGCATGTAGGAGAAAAGGGTTTTGTAATTAAATCCAACGTCTCTTATTGATCTTGCTGGTAACGGGCTCTACGGAAGATGCTTGGGACTGGGGTGAATAAACAATAGTCATGTCCATGGGAAGTTCATGGTGGCCACGGAGCATTTAAGTGTGGGAGCCCGACAGTGACCACAAGAAAGCGTGGTTAGGGACGCGGGGATGTGCCTGCACACGGGGCTCCCTGCCTGGGCAAAGCATGCCTGCAAACAGGATGCTCTGCCAGGAGGCCTGCGCACAATATCCAAATTTAATGGTCCGCTCGCAAACGAGGGAACATGCCCTCCTTAGAAATAAGGAAGAAGCTGGAATTGTGAGCAGGCCTCTTAGTAAACATGTTGTGGTCGCTTCCTCCCTTTGCTCCCCCCTGTCCTTGAAATGTGTTTGGCTACTTGCCCTTAATTGGTAAAGAAATGCATCTTGTAGATTTCAGTTTGTATCCAGTTACCGGGGTATAAGTTACCGGGGTATAAAATAAACCGCAAGAGGGGCTTGCGTAGAATTGTTCGTAGAATTGTTCCTCCGGCTGGAGTTGTGTCTGTGTCTGTCTTTTGTGTGTGTCTTGTCCTTTGTGTCATTTCGTCTGCAACGTCTGGCGCCCAAACGCGGGGCAGAGGGCGAACGAAACCGAAAAGGGTGAGTACCCCTCGGGGATTGTAGGTCCAAGGCAGGGGAACTTTCGGGAAAATTATGGGGAATTCCCCATCAGCAAAGGCACAATACATGGAGTTAGTCAAAGGACTTCTCCACTCCATTGGGGTGAAGGTATCTAGTCGCCGTTTATCTGAGTTATTTTGCCTTGCGGAGCAGCATTGTTATGGGTTTAAGTGCCAACCCAAAGTACAATTAAACTTAAAGGAATGGCAATTAATACAGAAGGAATTACAGCAACAGCATCAGAAGGGTAACATAATCCCTTTGAAATTGTGGACTCTGTGTAGTGCTATCACTCAAGCACTTGCATTGCTTTCTGCAATTAAGGAGTTGGTAGGAAGAGGAAGCCCGAAAGCAGGCTCAAATTAATGAGGGACAGAACCCTCCTGGTCCTCTGGAGGATAAATTGATGGGAGAGAGACAGTTTCGAGCCTTGAGAGATCAGGCTCAATTTTCCGACCAGGATTTACAGCAGGTGCGCCAGGTATTTCTTCGGGCTTGGCGCCGTGTTGTACCTACTGGCCACGCTCAGCCTTCTTTTACAAAAACTTTACAAAGACCCAATGAACCCTATACTGATTTTCTTGCTAGATTGCAGGTGGCTGTTGAGCGGGATGTTGGACGTGATGAAATCTCGGAGATACTTTTGCAGACACTTGCTTTTGAAAATGCAAACTTGGAATGCAAACGTGTTTTGGGCCCTTTAAAAGGGCAGGGAGCTTCTATAGATGAATATATTAGAGCTTTTTCGCGAGTGGGGGGAGCTGAACATAATGCTGCTGTTTTTGGTACCGCTTTGGCTCAGCCTATGAAGCCCTCCAAGGGCGGAAATTGTTAAAACAATGCCGGGGACTCAATGGCTGCGCCTCCCACTCCTCAAGTAACCCCTTTGTTTTCCAACAACCCTTAGAGATGACTGTACATCAGGAATAGCTAAACCCTTAATGGTGTCAGATTTACGCTCTGCAACTTCAGGGAGTGCGGCTGCTGATTTACCTCTCGCTGAAAATGTTCTTTTGTCTCAGGGAGGTGGCATTTATAAATTCAGGACAAACATATTTGGCTCATTGCCTAAAGGCACCTTTGGCTTAATATTGGGCTGCAGCAGCGCAGTTTTAAGAGGCCTAACCATCATTCCTGGAGTTATAGACTCTGATTTTGTTGGAGAAATTTTAATTACGGTTTCTACTTCAGTAACACTTTCACTATTGGCTGGAGAATGTATAGCACAAATACCTTCTCTCTCCCATGGGGGCTTCTGTAACCATTCCGTCGGAAAACTAGTGGCCACTGCTCAAGTTCCTCGAGCACTGCCATTTTTGTTATTAAGAAAAAATGAGGGGGGCGCCTGGGTGGCTTAGTCGGTTAAGCGTCCGACTTTCACTTAGGTCATGATCTCGCGGTTCGTGGGTTCATGCCCCGCGTCGGGCTCTGTGCTGACTGCCAGCTCAGAGCCTGGAGCCTGTTTCAGTCTGTGACTCCCTCTCTCTCTGACCCTCCCCTGCTCACGCTCTCTCTCTCTCTCTCTCCTAGAAATAAATAAAAAAACATTAAAAAAATATTAAAAAAAAAAAAATGAGGTAAGTCAACTTATCATCTGGATCCTTAAATGCACATGTGCTTCTGTCTGGGGGATTAAATGAAAAGCTGGACGCAGCTGTTTCCCTCCCCCAGGGCACACCGAAACGTCGGTTGGCCCTTCAGCAAACTCATAAACCTGTTTTGTGGCCACTTCTGTATCTGTTTTGTCCTGTTTGTCATTGTCCTTGTTAGTCTTATCTGTAGAATTTCTGTGAGAGGGAATCTAGTAACCTCTAGTATACATATAGATGTGAATATGCAATTCGGTCTGGCTTGCCTGCTGGGTTTGATTCTGTGGCTCCACGGGTGGGCACCCTTAAGGTCCCAAAAAGCCTATGGAGTCTTGACTGTGCCTGTCTGCGATTTTGTGGTAAACGGCATACAGTCTATGGTGGCATCGGAATAGTTTCCAAAGCTGAGAGCACTACAGCTAAGCATCCCTTAAGTTCTTTTGGGACATGACCAAACTGACCTCTGACTGGTCTCCTCATTAGAGAGGGCACCCCCCCACCCTTTGTCTTTGTGACATTGCCTCACTAAAAGAGTGCCCAACCAGTATCCGGGAAAACCTCATAAAGGGGACCTTATTGGTCTGGTTGAAAGAAATTTAGCCTGAAGGGGATGTTAACTCTCTCCTGTTCTCTGTTCCTCTTTCTAGTAAATGTTGAGGGCTTCTCGTTCATTCTTTTCCCAGATTAATGGCTATAATTGAAGCCAGCTGTGGCTGGTTTACCTCGGGACGGGGACTTTAGGGAATATTCCCAAGCAGCTGCCGAAACTCCTTTTGTTTCGGGGAAGTTCCTTGTCTTCTCCAGACGGATATAGACTGCCTAACAAACCTTAAGTCCACTCTGTCTAGGCTCACAAAATTTAAAACTGCTAATTCTTTCTCTGCCTCCTGCTGTCAATTGCCTCTTCTGCCTTCCCCATTCGTTTTGCTCTGTGCAGCCTGCTGAGCTGTGGGCTATTTACTTAGTTTCGCAAGACTTTGCTCAACTCCTTGTTAGCATTGTTTCAGATTCTGGTATGCTGTTCTCTCTTGTTTACAGCTTCCTCAGGTTTCACTGCCTCTAACTCTCAAGACAGATATTGACAAATTGTTTTATCAGGTACAATGATCACTTCTGTGGCGTTCGGAATTAATTTTCTTTACCCATATCCGTGCACATTCCACCCTTCCTGGACCCTTGTCTTTCGGAAATGCTGTAATTGATGCATTACTTTATCCTATAGAAGCAGCAAAACAAGAGCATCGTTTGCAACATACTAACTCTACAGGATTAAAAAAATCTTATGCTATTACTCGAAAACAAGCTCAAAATATTGTTCCCTCTTGTTCTATTTGTGCACCTTTTACCTTACCATTTACCCCACCAGGTGTCAACATAAGAGGATTGCAAGCAAATCAGGTATGGCAAATGGATGTAATTTTTATTTCATCCTTTGGACAACAAAAATGCGTCCATCATACTATAGATACATGCACACATTTCCAATGGGCTACTGCATTACATTCTGAAAAGGCTGATGCTGTTATTACTCATTATTATCTTGTTTTGCTGTTATGGGGGTCCCAATTGAATTGAAAACTGATAATGCACCCGCCTACCAATCTGCAAAATTAGCTCATTTTTTATCCCAATATCATGTAATTCATACTTTCGGCATCCCTTATAATAATCAGGTACAAGCTATTATTGAAAGGGCTAATCATACTTTACGTATGTTGAAAAAATAAAAAAGGGGGAACAGGAGAGATTTATGAAACCAAAAGACATCTTGAATAAAACCTTACTGACTAAATTTTCTGAATATTTGGAGCAAAGAAAATCTATCAGCAGCAGAATTGCGTTTTCGAAGGAAAGAAGAGGAGAAGATGGCTGTGGTTACCTGTCAGGTAATGTATGCGCAAGCGATAGAATATACTTACTGAGCTTATGTTCCTAATCCTCCTCTTGTGAGAGCTGTCTCTTGGGGTGAACCTGAAGTACAGGTATGCACCAATGAAACTGCATTCTTCCCACCACCCGCGTGTGGAGGAATTAAGCATTTGCATCATCATAATAATCAATATGACGTAAGTAATGATACTGTTGCAGTGGAGGACAGTATCCCCTTGTGCAGCGGAGGACATCCCTTTTACCTCTACAAGAAAACATAATCATAACTCTTATAATACCTGGGGAGTAACATATAGTAATTATCATCCTGCTGTCTTTATTGTACTTGTTTCCACCAGGGGATTCAACACCTCTACGACGCCGATGAGTCACCATCCTGATACCTTTATACCATTATGCCCTTCTAATTTTTTTTATTCCTTCTCTAGAATCTTTGGAATGGGAAAGATGCCGAGGTCATCGGCCTTTTTTTTTTTTTTTTTTTTCTAGGAGAGAGAGAGACAGCGTGAACAGGGAGGGTCATCACAGACTGAAACAGGCTCCAGGCTCTGAGCTGGCAGTCAGCACAGAGCCCGACGCGGGGCTCGAACCCACGAACCGCGAGATCACGACCTAAGCGAAAGTCGGACGCTTAACCGACTAAGCCACCCAGGTGCCCCAGAGGTCATCGGCCTTTTAAGGTCATGAATTATTCTGGATTTGTTATTGCAGATTGGAGCCCTGATCATGGTCAAATTTTGGAAAAATGGTCTAACAAAACTTTCAAATGGCATCGAATTAATGGTACTTTAGTGGGTAACGGTAATGAAACCGTAAAATGGCAGCAATTTGCACTCATCCCCCTCAGTTGCAATTGTTAGGGTATCCCCACTTTCAAGGGAATATTTGGAAATTATGGGCAGTTTCAGGGAATCTCACTATATGGTCAGGAAACTATACTTTGGATAAGACTGACAGTTCAGGTCCCTTTTATGTTAACTTGTATGTTAATAAATCCTATTCTGCTACGGCTTGTCTAAAATACCCCTTTGCATTGCTGTATGGGAATTGGACTTGGAATGCTACAGAGGGATCTATATCATGTAATCATTGTAATTTAACACAATGTGTAAATCAGTTATGGTGGAAAAGTTTTGAAACACAAATCAATAACTCTAATTTTTCATTGGTGATTGTTAAAACTCGAACCGAAGTATGGTTGCCTGTAAATTTGACAAGACCTTGGTCGGACTCTCTTGCTGTATCTCATTGGGTGACTGCTATACAAACCTTGCTTCGCCGGTCCTGACGCACGCTTGGAATCATCATAGCTTCCGTTCTTGCAGTGGCTGCAGTTACTGCAACCGCTGCCGTGGCTGGACTTGCTTTGCATCAAGGGGTCTAAACAGCAGACTTTGTACGGGAGTGGGGTAAAGACTCTTGTTTATTATGGCAACAACAACGAGATCTGGATGCACAACTTGCAACTGATGTACTCAATCTTCAACATACTGTTTCGTGGCTTGGGGATCAATTAACTGTCTTATCCACAAAAAGTGTATTGAAATGTGATTGGAACTCCTCTCAATTATGTATAACATCTGTGCCTTTTAACATGAGTGAAGGTTGGGAAAAGATGAAACGGTCATTAACAGGGCATCAAAACCTAACTTAAGGAAATTATGGAGTCAGAGCAGCAAATTTTGTCTACATTTAGCAAAACGCTACCTGACATTACTGGGTCCGATCTGTTAAGGGATTTACAGAAAGGGATGAATAATTTGAACCCTCTTGGACATGTGTCTGCCCTAGTTGGAACTGTTCTTGTGAATACTTCATTCATAATACTTTTATGCTGGGTTATTATTTTAGTCTTCCGGTGCTGGTGAAGAAGGCAACAACTAAAAAAGGATAGACCACGCGTTCTTGCCGCTTTACAGTTTGCTACCGCTTCTCAGAAAAAAGGGGGAGATGTGGGAGCCCGACAGTGACCACAAGAAAGCGTGGTTAGGGACGCGGGGATGTGCCTGCACACGGGGCTCCCTGCCTGGGCAAAGCATGCCTGCAAACAGGATGCTCTGCCAGGAGGCCAGCACACAGTATCCAAGTTTAATGGTCCGCTCGCAAACGAGGGAACATGCCCTCCTTAGAAAGAAGCAGGAGGCTGGAATTGTGAGCAGGCCTCTTAGAAAACATGTTGTGGTCGCTTCCTCCCTTTGCTCCCCCCTGTCCTTGAAAGGTGTTTGGCTACTTGCCCTTAATTGGTAAAGGAATGCATCTTGTAGATTTCAGTTTGTATCCAGTTACCGGGTATAAAATAAACCGCAAGAGGGGCTTGCGTAGAATTGTTCCTCCGGCCGGAGTTGTGTCTGTGTCTGTCTTTTGTGTGTGTCTTGTCCTTTGTGTTGTTTCGTCTGCAACATTTAAGTTTGGATCTGAGCTTCCTTGTGGCCAAGGCAAGAAGGAAATGTAGCTTACATGCTTCTCATTGTTTGATCAAAGGTGTTTAAGTTGAAAGTGAGCATTGCCTGGAGATCAAGGGTAGGCTGAGGAGCAGAGGCAACTATTCTTTTGCTGACTCTCTGTTTCCCCTCCTTAGACCCACCTGCCAGGGTTTGTGGAGCAGGCTGAGGCCCTGAAGGCCAAAGGCATCCAGGTGGTAGCCTGTCTGAGTGTTAATGATGTCTTTGTGACCGCAGAGTGGGGACAGGCTCACAACTCTGGAGGCAAGGTGAGGTGTGGGTGCTGTGGGGGGTGGGGAGGGTTCAGGGGTCAGTACAGGATTTTTCTTTTGATCTTTACTTCCTCTTTAGGTTCTGCTCTTGGCTGATCCCACTGGGGCCTTTGGGAAGGTGAGTGGACCCCAGCAACCCCCACCCTGGAGGGCAGTCCCTCTGCCAGGCCTTGGATACAGGAACTTGGAGGCTGATATGGGGAGCATCTGGCTGGGGGGGGGGGGGACACCTGGTCTGTTCTGGAAGTTCTTAAGTCTTGTCTCTACCTTTCCTTTCAGGAGACAGATTTGTTACTAGATGATTCACTGGTGTCTCTCTTTGGAAACCGACGGCTCAAGAGGTAAAAGTGAGAGGGTCCCCTGTGGGGTTTCCCCTGCCGCCCCTCCAATTTCCCTCCCTAGCCTCCAGGCCTAGGCTGCTGCAGTTGGCCCGGTCTCTCCTTCTGGCAGGTTCTCCATGGTGGTAGAGGATGGCATAGTGAAGGTTTTGAACGTGGAGCCGGATGGTACAGGCCTCACCTGCAGCCTGGCCCCCATCCTCCTCGCACAGCTCTGAGGCCCTGGGCCCAGACCTCCTCCTCCTGCCCTTTGCTGTTGCACCTGCCCAGCCCTGGACGGAGGGCCCCAGTCCAGCCCCGACAGGGGCCAGTTCCCAGGTGGGAACTCTGACCAAATTTGTGCAATAAACATTTCTGGTTCACATTTACTCCTTGATCGTGATTTGCTGCTTTGGGGAGGGCCAGGCCTTATGAGAGGGGCACCTGTGAGGGTAGAGGCAGGCGCTGAAGGGCTACGGATGGGGGGCCCTGATTTAATTGAGGAGCTAGGGAGAGCCGGAGAGCCTTTGAGTGAAGTGTTAGGAAACTGAAAAAGGGCCAGCGGTCTGAAGAGCAAGGGAAGGAACGGTCCAGGTGGAGTGAGCACACCTGGGAAGGCTCTAGGCAGACAGGAGCTTGGCTTGCAGCCATGGCTTGATATCCGGGTGTTAGCCGATCTCATTTAAAATGTTTTATTTATTGAGGCGCCTGGGTGGCTCAATAGGTGAAGCTTCTGACTTCAACTCGGGTCATGATCTCGCAGTCCGTGGGTTCGAGCCCCACGTTCGGATTCTGTCTCCATCTCTCCGTCCCTCCCCTGCTCGTGCTCTCTCTCTCTCTCAAAAATAAACATTAAACACTATTTAAAAAAAAAAAAAAAAACGGTTATTTTTGAGAGAGAGAGAATCCAAAGCAGGCTCAGGCTCCGAGCTATCAGCACAGAGCCCGACGCGGGGCTTGAACCCACAAACTGAGATTGTGACCTGAGCCAATTCGGGTGCTTAACCGACTGAACCCCCCAGGCGCCCCTTGGCTGATCTCATTTAGACCATAAACCTCAGGGTAGGTAGGAGCTTTGGCTCGAGGCGCTCAACAATGTGGGCCGAGCTTTAACCCCAACATTCTCGTAGATCCTGGTGAACCCCTCCGAGGAGCACCCTTACCCCAAAAAGAGCCTCTTGGCACGTTGGGACTATCTGACTGGTGGGAAAGAGCTTCGTCACTGGAGACAGAACTGGCCGAGTCCAGGAAAGCTTCCTGGGAGGGGAGTGTAGGTGCGCTGTGCTGGGGAAGCCCGACCAGTGCTGGCTGTACTGGGGTGGGGGCCAGGGAGGCCATTGTTCTCTGCGGGCCCTGCCCTTGGGCTTCTGCTTTTTGCCCCTGGGCAGCCTTGCATTTGCAGCAGGCAGCGATCACTAGGCCCCTGCGGTGTTCAGGAGCTCAAAGTCCTAAGTGGGGCAGACAACCCGAGCTGCCTCTTCAGGGGTCATCATCCGGTGAGGGGTGAACGGTTACTGCCCTGTGACAGCTCAGAGACGTTAAGTAAGTGGGCTCAGCCACTTCAGAGGAGCTCGGATTTGAGCCTGTCGCTCGACCACAGGGCAGGCATGGGTGTGGGCTCTACTCACCAAGGTGTTGCCTTGCCCTGTGCTCTCCCTGGGGGGGACCCATCCCCCAGAGCTGGCCAGGCCAGGCCACACTTCCTGGGGAGAGGTCAGGGAGGGGCCGTAGGAGGTGACGATTTAACACAGTGGGACTGATGCTTCTGGCAGAGGGAAGGAACAGTGTGACCACAGGTATGGAGTTGGAACAGCCCAGCCGCCGCAGGGCACAGAGCAGTTGGGTGAGAGAGGAGAAGGGGAGGGAAGGGAACCTTCTAGACCTTGGTTAAGCAAGCTGTTTACTTTTCCCCCTGTGGTCGCCTCAGGCCACTGAAGGATTTCTGTGGGGTAGTGACTGGTGAGTTTCATACCTGGGCTCCCATGCGGAGGCAGAGCCGGATTGGGGCCGGTGGGGGGCCAAGACAGGGAGCAGGGATCCATGATGGATGATGGTGTCGGGGGGGGGGGTGGGGGCTGGGACGTGGAGGCCTGTTGGATGTTGGGGGGAGGGCGAGTCCGGGGGCGGCTAGCTGGAGGTCTGAGGGACCGGCTGGTAGAGGTGGTGTGTGAAGGGGGCACTCCGCAGGGGCACCTCCTCCCTACCGGAGATGGCCCACCCACTGACCTTTGTCCCTTCAAATCCCACAACTTGCTGCCCCTTGGGGATCATGGGCTGGGACAGGGCAGGGGACTGACCGCCCCTCAAGTTGCCCAGTCTCTCATAATCTCCCCCTGCCAAGCTCTGGCTCACAGCCCTGCCTTCGATGATGACATGACAACAGAAAGGATCTTCCTTTTCCAGATACCGCTTCTCTGAGTCTTTTTGTTTGTTCCGCAGTGAGTTTCCCCCAGGGTCACCTGTGTGCCCACCAGCATGTGGCCTCGAGCCTCCCGAGAGCCTCAGGTGGAGAGTGTCCGAGTCGGAGGCTGGGCTCTCGGAGCCTCGGGCCGCATCGGTACCCGGCTGGCCCCCCGCTCCCACACAGGCCGTGTACCCTACTTCCCCCTGCCGCCCCTCGCCTTCCGGGTGAGTCTCCGTGGCTGCCCGTCAGCGGCCTCTGCTTCCTTCGCCCCTGGGCCTTTCAACCTGAGGCCTCGGGAAGGCCTCCGAGACCAAGTGTCCCCTCCAGGGTCCTGTTGCTGCTGGCTGGGCCTCGGGGCCAGCACGAGCGGGGGCTCCCAGGGCCTCGGTGTCCCCTGCGGTCGGCATGATAAGAGTCAGGTGTGAGTGGAGGTTGCCGCGTGTCTCAGCTTGTGGGGCTGGGTGGTGTCCCTGGAGACGCTCTGGAGACTGGAGGGGCCTGAGATTAACGATCACATTGTAAGACAATCTGGCAGAGCTCTGTCTCCAGGGCAGACAGACTGCGCTTCGGGCCTGCAGATGAGGGCAGGGCAGGGTGGCCTGGACTGGCACGTTCTGGAAGCTAGGTGCTGTACCTGGCAGGGCAGGGGGCGTGAGCTTCCTGGGCCCATGTTAGAACAAACCCTGAGACGTTCAATGGCACATCTCCAGATAAAAGTTCACCGACCTGTCCTGACCCTCCCAACAGCACAGCACCTGAGCTGGAAGGTCAAAGGTATGACTCAACATCAGTGGTTCTGGCTTTTTCTGGGTCAAGAGGTCTTTTTTTTTTCTTTTTAATGTTTACTTATTTATGGGGGGAGGGGCAGAGAGAGAGGGAGAGAGAGAATCCCAGGCAGGCTCTGTGTTGTCAGGGCAGAGCCCAACATGGGGCTCCATCCCACAAGCCATGAGATCGTGCCTGAGCCGAGGTCAGATGCTCAACCAACTGAGCCACCCAGGCGCCCCACACCTACGTGCTTTTTAAGGGTTTTGAGGGCATCCCCTGAAGTCCTTCCAGAAACTCCAGGTGAGCCCCCACCTCTGCCTGAGAGGCCTCATACAGCGTAGGGTCACTGGACTTTGGGCTCAGACCCCTAGACTGAATCCTGACCTGCCACCAAGAAGCTGGCCACTTCAGGCATTCTATTTAGTTTCCCTTGACCCCACTTCCCTTCCCTTTAAAGTAGGACTGATCTTAGGGTGCCTCGGTGGTTCAACTGGTTAAGCCTCTGACTTTGGCTCAGATCATGATCTTGTGGTCTGTGGGTTCGAGCCCCAAGTCGGGCTCTGTGCTGACAGCTTAGAGCCTGGAGCCTGCTAAGGATTCTGGGTCTCTCTCCCTCCCTCTCTCTCACTCTTACTCTCTTTCTGCCCCTCCCCCACTCACACTCTGTCTCTTTCTCTCAAAAAAAAGAAAGTTGGAATAATCCAACCCACTTCATAGAGTTCTTTTGGGGAACAAATGAGAGAGTTATGTAAAGCGTTGGGCACAGCGCCCAGCCTGCAGTAAGAAGCCAAAACATGGTTATAAAAAAAAAGAACACAAAAAGAATCCTTTCTCACTACCTTGCAGCCTGCATATTGGTAGAGACAGAGCTAGGAGTTAGGAGAGAGGTTAGACTTCAGTCCTGTCATTCATGATTCCCATAACTATGCCTCTCTGGGCCTCAGTTTCCTCATCAATATAATGGGCTAGTGACTCTCTTGTTATCCAGTGTATGTAAGTCTTCAGGGTTCTCCATACATCGTGTGGCGCCTGAAGCTTCACAGGTTAAGGAGCTGGGAAAGCGTCCCCTGTGACTATCTTGGCCAGACGTGAGTTTCTGGGAGAAAGAGAGGGTTGGAGGGGTGCCAGCATTCCTGGCCCAGACCTGGTTTGGGCTGTAGTTACGCGGGTACCGTGATCGGGAATATATTGACCCCAAGGGAACCCACGCTCGTGGTCGTGGTCGGGTTTTGGTCACATGGATGTTGAGGAGGCAGTGGAGAGAGAGGATTGTGTGTGCGTGTGAGTGCGTGTGTTTCTACAACTTGTGCAAACATTTGGATAATATCTGTGTGAACACACAGATTTTTGGCGCTCATAAACATGCGCATCAATCTGCCATCTTTGAAAAAATTTTTTAGGAGCACCTGGGTGGCTCAGTCAGTTGAGCGTCCGACTTAGGCTCAGGTCATGATGTCACGGCTGGTGGGTTCGAGCCCCTTGTCAGGTTCTGTGCTGACAAACAGCTCAGAGCCTGGAGCCTGCTTCAGATTCTGCGTCTCCCTCTCTCTCTCTGCCCCTCCCCTGCTCATGCTCTGCCTCTCAAAAATAAATATTAAAAACAGGGTTTTATTGGGGCGCCTGGGTGGCTTAGTCGGTTAAGCGTCCGACTTTCGCTTAGGTCATGATCTCGTGGTTCGTGGGTTCGAGCCCCGCGTCGGGCTCTGTGCTGACTGCCAGTCCAGAGCCTGGAGCCTGTTTCAGAGTCTGTGACTCCCTCTCTCTCTGACCCTCCCCTGCTCATGCTGTCTCTCTCTCTCTCCTAGAAATAAATAAAACATTAAAAACAAAACAAAACAAAAAAAACCCACAAAAAACAGGGTTTTATTTATTTATTAATTTTTTTAACTCAACACAGGTACAGTGCCCTGCTCAGGACGTGGAACACAGGAAATACTCAACACATATTTTGGGAAGAAGTAAAGAAGTGAAGGAAGGGAGAGAGAGGGAAAGCTACCCTTTCTCCAGCTTCCTGGATATTCGTTCCCAGTCTTTGAGCATAGATTTGACCATCGTTGCTGTAAATTAGAACTAGATTTGCTTGAGAGTGATTAACAATCCTGGGGACATAAGACAGAGGCTGAGCTCAGAGAGGTGCGGCAGGGAGGCTGACAGCCTGGGGCTAGTACGGTCTCTGGGGAGACCCATATTCCTCTTATCTTGCTGCTCTGCCATTCTGAACATCTGCCTTCTCCCTCACAGTCCAACGTGGCTGCTTGAGTTCCAGCCACCGCAGCCAGAGTCCAGCCAGCAAAATGGCAGATATGGGGAACAGGAGGTAAAAGGCCCATGCCAGGTGTCTTTTAAGAAGGTTTTCTGGAATAGGACGCCTGGGTGGCTCATCAGTTGAGTGTCCGGCTTTAGCGCGGTCATGATCTCACGGTCCGTGGGTTCGAGCTCCATGTCCGGCTTTGGACTGACAACACAGAGCCTGATTGGATTCTCTCTTCCTCTCTCTCTGTCTCTCCTCTGCTCATGCTCTCTCTCCCTCTCTGTCTCTGTCTCTCTCTCTCAAAAATAAACAAACAGTAAGAAAAGGTTTTCTGGAAGCCCTCACATATTATTTCCACCTAAATCTCATTGGCTACAGTTTAAAATTTTTTTTTAGTGTTAATTTTTGAGAGAGAGAGACAGAGCGTGAGCAGGGGAGGGGCAGAGAGAGAGAGGAAGACAGAGAATCCGAAGCTGTCACCTCGAAGCCCGACCCGGGGCTCAAATCCACGAACCAAGAGAACATGAGCTGAGCGGAAGTCGGACACTCGCTGGCCTCTCGCTGGCCGTGGTTTAGTCGCATGGTCTGTCGTTCTAGCTGCGAGAAGAGGCTGGGAAATGCCGAGTTTCCTCCAGGCTGCCATGTACCTCACCGAAAAACCAGAGGTTCTGCTACTAAAAGAGAAAGGGAAAAGGGAGATTGGGAAGATGACAAGCAGTGTGGGTCACACGGGGGATCGTGTCTGGGCACAGGGTAGCACAGGCCACCACTCCCCTCAGCCCTGGCAGGGACATGTGCTAAGCTGTCCCCGGCCTCCGTATGGTCACCTCACAGCCCAGTGACCCCCTCTCCAAGACGCTCACCTGCTTTTTGCAACCTCGGTCTGCACAGTCGCCCCGATTCCCCAGCTTGTGGGTCCTCCTACCTCTTCGTCATCTCCTGACAACGTTCACCACGTGGGAGGCCCCTTCCTTACCCACCCCTGCCCGATGGCTCTGTCCTTCCGTGTCCCAGGTTCCTTTGCCTGAACTAGTCCTCGTGGGCCACACCCTCAGCTTCATCAAGGACGGAGGAGGTTTTTGTTTTTTAATGTTTATTTATTTATTTTTGAGAGAGAGAGAGGTTGGAAGGGGCAGAGAGAGAAGGAGACAGAGAATCCCGAGCAGGCTGTTAGCACAGAGCCTGACGTGAGGCTCAAACTCACAAACTGAGATCATGGCCTGAGCCCAAAACAAGAGTCAGATGCTTTACTGACTGAGCCACCAGGTGCCCCGGGGATGGAGGAGTTTTTGACATATAACTCACATCTCATAACATTCACTACTTTTAGTGTTTATTTATTAATAAAATTTAAAAATTTTTTTAAATATTTATTTTGAGAGAGAGAGACAGAGTGTGAGCAGGGGAGGGGCAGGGAGAGACGGAGACACAATCCGAAGCAGGCTCCATGCTCTGAGCCTTCAGCACAGAGCCTAATGGGGGGCTTGAACCCATGAGGCAGATCATGACCTGAGCCGATGTCAGATGCTCAATTGACTGAGCCACCCAGGTGGCCCTATTTTTAAAAATTGTTAATTTTTTTATTTTTGTTTTTTTTAAATATATATATATTTTTTAATGTTTTTTATTTATTTGTAGGAGAGAGAGAGAGAGACAGTGTAACAGAGGAGGGTCAGAGAGAGAGGGAGTCACAGACTGAAACAGGCTCCAGGCTCTGGGCTGGCAGTCAGCACAGAGCCCGACGCGGGGCTCGAACCCACGAACCGCGAGATCATGACCTAAGCGAAAGTCGGACGCTTAACCGACTAAGCCACCCAGGCGCCCCAATTTTTATTTTATTTTTGAGAGAGAGAGAGAGAGAGAGAGACAGAATGCGAGTGGAGGAGGGGCAGAGAGGGAGGGAGATACAGAATCTGAAGCAGGCTCCAGGATCTGAGCTGTCAACACAGATCCTGATGTGAGGCTCAAACTCACGAGCCATGAGATCATGACCTGAGCTAAAAACAAGAATCAGATGTTTAACCAACTGAGCCACCAGGTGCCCTGGGGATGGAGGAGTTTTTGACATATCATTCACATATCATAACATTCACTCTTTATTATTGTTTAACGTTTATTTAAAAAATTTAATGTTTACTTTTGAGAGAGGGAGACACAGAATCTGAAACAGGCTCCAGGCTCCAAGCCATCAGCACAGAACCCGACACAGGGCTCGAACTCACAAACTGTGAGAACATGATCTGAGCCGAAGTCTAGCACTTAATTGACTCATCCACCCACGTGCCCCTATTTATTTATTTTGAGACAGAGAGAGAGTAAGTTGGAGAGGGGGAGAGAGAGAGAATCCCAGGCAGGCTCCACTGTCAGCAGTGCAAAGCCTGACATGGGGCTTGATCTCATGGACCGTGAGATCATCACCTGACCCGAAATCAAGAGTTGGGTGCTTAACCAACTGAGCCACCCAGGCACCCGGTAAAACTCACTCTTTAATTAAAAGCGCACAGCTGGGGCACCTGGGTGGCTCAGTCGGTTAAGCGTCCGACTTCAGCCCAGGTCATGATCTCGTGGTCCGTGGGTTCGAGCCCCATGTTGAGCTCTGTGCTGACAGCTCAGAGTCTGGAGCCTGCTTCAGATTCTGTGTCTCCCTCTTTCTCTCTGCCCTTCTCCTGCTCACGCTCTGTCTCAAAAATAAATAAACAATAAAAAATAAAATAAAAAAAAGCACACAGCTGAGTGATTGTTTAGGCTATTCGCCAGATTGTATAACCGTTACCACTACAATGACAGACTTTGAATCTCAGTGGCTTCGGAGTGATGCCTGTATGCACACCCTTATTTGGTTATGACAGGCATGTCTAGACTTCTGGAGGTTCTGTCCCCCACCCCCATATAGCCCTACAATGGGTCACATCCGGTGTCTGGCTCCCCCCACCCCTCCGGCCCCCGCCGCCGCCAACTGTTTGCCCAGGGTCATCTCCAGGCCAGGCACCGAGCTGGGCCCCAAGGACATGGTGATGACACCATGTCAAGGTGTGACACCATGTCAAGGTGTGACTCCAGGCACGGAGCTCCTGTTCTAATGGAGCTGGCCCCTCCCCCCACAGCTCTGGTACCCGCAGTCCAGCGGGGGTGCCTGACCCCCCATGAGCGCTTACCGTCCGTGCCAGGGAGCTGCGAAGGGGAAGCCTAGGCTGGGGTGCCTGGGGTATCACAGAAGGACCCTGCCCCCTGGCCGACCCTGCCACGGGGTGAATGGACACCGTGAAGAGAGGCAGGAAGGGTGTTCTAGGTGGCAGGAACAGCCTTGTTAAAGCCTCAAGGTGCGGGAGAAGAGCGAGGTCTGGGCTGAGCAGACCAGGTGGGATGGGATTTCGAGCATAAGCCACAGCTTAGTCGGCTTCCCCTGGTGGATGTGCGGCTGTCTCCGGTGGTGGCGAGGGAAGGCCGCAGACGCTTTCTATTTTTGTTTCCTCTTGGGCTCCTTCCTCGGGACGGGTTCCCAAATGCTAGCGTGTTGGGTCAAAGGGTTCTGGAAACTCTGAGGCCGTCTCGATGAGCCGGCGGCGACGTGGGCTTCTCTCCCCACCACGTGCCAATCCAAGCTTTACCTTCTGGATTTAGTTTTGCCAGCTTAATGGATATTTCAGGGTATCTTGGGGCTGTCTTTTATGTGTCTTTATTTATTTAAAAAAATTTTAGGGGCGCCTGGGTGGCTTAGTTGGTTAAGCATCCGACTTTCGCTTAGGTCATGATCTCGCGGTTCGTGGGTTCAAGCCCCGCATCGGGCTCTGTGCTGACTGCCAGCTCAGAGCCTGGAGCCTGTTTCAGTCTGTGACTCCCTCTCTCTCTGACCCTCCCCGGCTCACGCTGTCTCTCTCTCTCTCCTAAAAATAAATAAAACATTAAAAAAAAAAAAGTAAAAAATTTTTAATGTTTTATTAATTTTTGAGAGAGAGAGAGCATGAGCAGGGGAGGGGCAGAGAGAGAGGGAGACACAGAATTTGAAGACAAGCTCCAAGCTCTGAGCTGGCAGCACAGAGCCCGATGGGGGGCTCGAACCCATGAACTGCGAGATCATGACCCGAGCCAAAGTTGGACGCCCAATCAACTGAGCCACCTGGGCACCCCTGTGTGTGTGTCTTTAATTATGAGGGAGGCTGGCAACAGTGAGGCCTGTGTCTGCTCCCCGCCCCCCCCCCCCGTGCCTGCTAACCGGGTGCCAGCCTCCCACCTCGCTCTTCCAGCGTCCCCAAGGCAGTGGGGACGCAAGGGAGGTGATGCAGCTGTGGGAGTCCTCCAAGAAAATTTGGGGTTTACCCTTAATTGTTACTGGGTCCTACCCCCCTCTGAGCCTCGCTTTCCTTCTTTCTGAAATAGGAATTCGTTCGTTCAAAAGCAGTACTGTGGCCGCCTTCTGTATTTCGGCTCCACCTCTTCCTGGCTGTGTGACATGAAGCAAGTGACTTAACCTCTCTGTGTGTCAGTTTCATCATCATGAAAGGGACATGATAATAACCTGGATTTCACATCTACGGAGCGGATTAAGTGAGCCAAGGTGAGAAGGAGCCAGACCGGGGGAGAGGGAGGGTGTGTGCGTATGTGAGGGTTCAGGTTGGAGGAACAGCAAATTCAAAGGTGTCCAGGGTGGGGGACTGCGGGAGCGGAGAGGGCCCTGTGCCCGAGGAGGTGGGGAGAACAAGGGGTCAGGCTGTGGACAGCTGGGGCCACTCAGCAGGGCCTCGGGCCTCGGAGGTCATGGTGAGAGGCTGGAACTTGATTCACAGCATAGGGAGAAGCCATGGGAGGGTTTTAAGCAGAAAAAGGTCGTGAGCCAGTATTTCCAAAAGACTCCTTGGGCACTGGGTGGAGCCGGTCCGGAGGAGGATTGGAGCTGGTGTCCGGCTTGGGAAGAGTCTCAGAATGAGGCAGGGTGAGTGCCCCCCACCCCGTGGGGGGTGGAGGGCACCCTGCGGAGAGCAAGCCAAGTGTCAAGTTGGGGCGGCTGCACCGTGGACCGCTCTCTACGGCTGCCGGGGCGGGCCCTGTGGGTGGCTCCCCGAGTCCCTGGGGACCTGGCCTGTCACTGGGTGGATGACCCTGGGTCCCGCCCTCCGTCCGCTCCTCCCACCATGGCCCCTGGTTCCCGCCACTCTGCTGGGCATTTCTGCAATTGCCCAACTCTGGCGCCACGATTTCCACCCCCAAACGGCTGCAGCCAGGAAAACAGTCCCTTCTTAGAGACTTGGGGGAGGGGGAGGGAGTCCCTCAGCCCCATCACCGGAGGGCCAGGTTCCTAGAAGGCCCTGGAAGCTATTTTTTGGTGTTAATTCTTGAGCTTGGGGCCCTGAGTCTCTACTTCGGGGCCCTGGGCCTGCTGCAGGCAGGGGGCAAAAGTAGCCCTCGGACTCAGCCCTGGTGGGTCCCAGGCTCCGGCTGGAGCTGGCCACCACTCGCCCCGGCCTCCCCTGGCCTCGGCTTCCGCGAGTGCCAGAGCCCTCCTGCCTCTGGCCTTTGGGATTGAATCAGGGCTATCCAGAGAGTTCGAAACCAGAAGGGAACAGGGAGATGGAGTCCCTCTCACTCCTACCCTGTGCAGACGGGGAGCCTGAGCCCCGAGGGACGGGACTGCCGCTGTGTTGTCCACCTGTCTGTCTCTTTCTCGGCCGCCTCCCATGGATCCCCACACCGGCAGTCGTGGGTATCGGACTCGTTAGAAACTGCCAGAAAAAGATATCTGAGAAGGGCAGCCATGATAGCACTAAAAATACTTAGAATATTTGTCACCAAGAAAAGAGTTTAAGTGATGATGGAATAGCCACACGGTAGAATAGCACATCACCATTAACAAGACCAAGGCCACGGGCACCTGGGCAGCTCAGTCCCTTAAGCGTTCGACTTCAGCTCAGGTCATGATCTCACGGTACACAAGTTCGAGCCCCGTGTCGGGCTCTGTGCTGACAGGTAGCTCAGGGCCTGCAGCCTGCTTCAGATTCTGTGTCTCCCTCTCTCTGCCCCTCCCCTGCTTGCCCTCTCTAGCTCTCAAAAATAAAATGTTGAAACGGGGGGGGGTGGGGGGGGCGTTCAAAAAAAAAAAGAAAAAGGCCGAGGCCAGAGGTTCTGAACAGAAATGGAGCAGATTGTAAAATATTTTGTGAAGCATGGAGTTGCACAGCCCTGCGTGTGTGTATCCACCTGTCACAGACGCGGGCAGGGGCCTCTCAGAAGTGACACAGAACATGCCAACGGGGGAGGTCAGAGAGTGGGGGTTCGCAGTGATGAGGGGGAGACTTGGTTTCTTTTCTATACCTTTACACGGTCTTGACGTTCTTGATTATGTGTCTGAAGCAGCTGTGTTATCTTTATTTTTACTTATTTATTTTTTCATCTTTTATTCATTTGTTTTTTTTTTAAATTTTTTAATGTTTTATTTATTTCTAGGAGAGAGAGAGAGACAGTGTGAGCAGGGGAGGGTCAGAGAGAGAGGGAGTCACAGACTGAAACAGGTTCCAGGCTCTGACTGGCAGTCAGCACAGAGCCCGACGCGGGGCTCGAACCCACGAACCGCGAGATCATGACCTAAGCGAAAGTCGGATGCTTAACCGACTAAGCCACCCAGGCGCCCCTCATTTGTTTGGTTTTTAAAGTTTTTGTGTGGACCAGTTTCCGTTTTCTTTCTTTCTTTTAATTAACTAATTAATTAATTGACATCCGAGTGAGTTAGCATCTAGTGCAACAATGATTTCAGGAGTAGATTCCTTCATGCCCCTCCTCCACGTAGCCCCTCCCCCTCCCACAGCCCCTCCAGCCTCCCGCTGTGTGGTCTCCATTTAAGAGTCTCTTATAGGGGCGCCTGGGTGGCGTAGTCGGTTAAGCGTCCGACTTTCGCTTAGGTCATGATCTCGCAGTTCGTGGGTTCGAGCCGGGTCGGGCTCTGTGCTGACTGCCAGCTCAGAGCCTGGAGCCTGTTTCAGTCTGTGACTCCCTCTCTCTCTGACCCTCCTGCTCACGCTGTCTCTCTCTCTCCTAGAAATAAATAAAACATTAAAAAAAAGAGTTCATTTCTTAAAAAAAAAAAAAAAAAAAAAGAGTCTCTTATATTTTGTCCCTCTCCCTGTTTTTATATTCTTTTGGCTTCCTTTCCTGTATGTTCATCTGTTTTGTGTCTTAAATTCCTCATATGAGTGAAGTTATGTGATACTTGCTTTTCTCTGACTAATCATACCATCTATCTAGTTCCATCCATGTAGTTGCAAAGGGCAAGAGTTCATTCTTTTTGACTTCCGAGTAATACTCCATTGTGTATCTATACCACAGCTTCTTTATCCATTCATCCGTTGATGGACATTTGGGCTCTGGGCTCTTTCCATACTTTGGCTAGTGTCGATAGCGCTGCTGTGAACTTTGGGGTGCATGCGCCCCTCTGAAACAGCACAGTAGCCCTAGGATAGATACAAAGTAATACGATTGCTGGGTCATAGGGGAGTTCTATTTTTAATTTTTTTGAGGAATCTCCACACTGTTTTCCAGAGTGGCTGCACCAGTTTGCAGTCCCTATTATTTTTATTTTTTAATGCTTATCTGTTTTTGAGAGAGACAGATAGAGCGCCAGTGGGGGAGGGGCAGAGAGAGAGGGAGACACAATATCCGAAGCAGGCTCCAGGCTCTGAGCCGTGAGCACACAGCCCGACGCGGGGCTCGAACCCGTGAACCTCGAGATCATGACCTGAGCCGAAGTCAGACGCTTCATGAGGGAACCACCCAGGTGCCCCTGAAAAACACTTTACAGGAAAAATCCAGCCAAAGGAAAAAGGAAAGGGACCCCTGCTGGGCTCCGATGAACATCCCTCAACCACAAATTGAGCCTTGAGATCCCAGGATCTCTTTGTCCTCTGATGAGGCAGCCCGTCCCCAGCTTCCACTCTCCGCAAAGCCCCCCTCTGCCTGACTCAGCTGAACCGAGTCAGAGAACCAGACTGAGATGCAGCCAGGCATGTGTAGAGTGACAGATGTGAAAGCAATCGGTGACACGCTCCCTGCTTCCGAGGCTGGAGGAAGGGTGTGACCAGGAGATGTTGAGCAAGCCAGGGCCCCTCCGCCACCAGGGACGGGGCCTAGTCACCGCGCCTGGCTAGCCCAGAGCAGGTGCTCCGGGGGGACTTCCCAGGCTGGAATCCTTGGGGGAATGCAAATTGACGAAAGATTCACAGGGGGTCAAGTCTGGACGGACCCTTGATATTATTAATACTAAACATAGCAACACACCAGGGGACCGTTTAATGAACACTGCAGCTGGGCACCGGCTGGCGGGATCCTCATACCAACTCTCCGTGAGGATTATCTGCATTTCCAAATGCGCCTCAGGAGTGTTAAGCCGTGGGTTGTTCTTTCCTGCTAACAACCTTGCATGGCTTCCCACTGCCTGCTGAGACCTGGCTCGCCTTGACCTTACGCACTGGCCCCACTGCCTTCTTTTGGTTGGTTCTACCACGTAAGAGCTGTGTGGCTTTGGGCAAGTTATTAACCTCTCTGAATGCCAGTTTCCTCCACTGTGAATTGAAGATAAGCCTTCGTTCTCATTTTACATACTAGCCCAATACAGAGTAGTCAGTAAGTGTAAAGTACTTGCACCCATGACCGGCTCGTGGTAAACCTATGTTTGCCAAGCTTTGTTTTTATTACCCCATATCTCATCAGCTGTAAGATGTCATCAATTGTAAAAGATGCCACTAAGGGGAAAAAGAATGCTGCCAGTTTACTATGTCCCAAGGCTCTTTCATCACGAGAACTTTATTTTATGCTTCCCGAAGGAACTCTTTTTGACTCAGACATAGGTTCTCATCATATATAATTCTGAAGCACGCATAAAAATGAAAATAGAAGCAAAGTAAATTATTTATGGGTTTGGAAAACTCCTTCACGTTTAGAGTCCGACAGAGGCGTGACGCCTGTGTGTGTCGCTCCCACGTCCCCCAGTGAGCCATCAAGAGTGGTGGAGAGAGAGCAGCGGCCCCCTCCGCCATCCATACGACGATGGGAAAACCTTAGCCCGGCTCTGCAATCGACTTCTGCTTTGGGAACGTTACTGACAAGCCTGCTTCTCCTCCCTGGGGGGCTCCCGCCACGTGAATCCTGGGGTTCAGGGGGTGCTCAGCTCTTGTCTCCGGGGCTTTCTTCCAAGCTGCTGCAGGGTTTGATGCTTTTCTTTTTTTTTTTTTTTTAATTTTTTCAGTGTTTTATTTATTTCTAGGAGAGAGAGACAGCATGAGCAGGGGAGGGTCAGAGAGAGAGGGAGACACAGAATCTGAAACAGGCTCCAGGCTCTGAGCTGGCAGTCAGCACAGAGCCCGACGCGGGGCTCGAACCCACAAACCGTGAGATCATGACCTAAGTGAAAGTCGGACGCTTAACCGACTAAGCCACCCAGGCGCCCCGGGTTTGATGCTTTTCAAGTGTGGGCGCATGCAGGTGGTGACAACTGTGTTGGGACAGCAGCCAGCCAGAAAGCCACTCCGCGACGATGTAACCTGACTTCAGAGATGTAAATGTGAGCAATAAAGTGTCTTGGAATCGACGGCACATGAATAATTCCTGAATTTGGCTCTGGCTGGGCTTCAGGCTGCTGCAGGACCCTTGCACCTCCTGTCCCTGCTCTCTCCCTGCCTCCCACTTTGCCTACTTAACTCGGTCACCCTCCTCCCCATTGATCTCAGCTTCCTCGAGTAGCCCCCCCCCACCCCCTATGCCTTCCCTGACCATCCCAGGAGGTCAGTCCCTTCGCTGTCTACACATGTAGTAGGGCTGCAATGCTACATTTTGAGCACATGTGTAATTTGGGGGGTGGTTGCTGCCTCCCTGGTGTACTGTGAGGCCTGTTGGTGTGGGGACTATGTGGCGTTTACTCCATGGGGGCACCGAGCAGTGTCCGGCTCGGAGCCGGTGAATGAAAGAATGAACGGAGGCTCCGTCGTGAGCAGTGGGGGAGCTGGGGTGACCTCCTGGCCTGTCCGTCTGAGACATTTGCTATGTCTTCCTCCAGAGGCTGGAGTCCAAGCCACCTCTTTTGCAGCCGGGAAACTGAGGCCTGGGAGGTCACATGGCCACGGCCCAGGCATCCTGTCTCTATGCATCCAGGGTGCACAGAGAATGGGGGAGGGTGGGGTCAGAGGAGGGGGTTCTCACTTCGGGCTGGGGTCCAGAGGAGACTTAGTGGGTCGGTGGCATCTGCCATCGGGTTCACAGAGGCCCTGGAGGATACAAGGTCGAGGTCCCCTTCTGTGGTTTGAAGTTTCCAGAGAGGCGGAGGGCTCACCCGCCATTGTTCCTCGAACCTAGAACCTAGAGAGCTGGGGGCCTTACCCCAGCGTGGCCCTGACCCCACCTTCCCCTGCCAGCCCTGGGCTGGCCCTGTGGAGATGTTGGGAGGATGTGGGGTGGTGAGGTGGGGGCCGAAGCAGGACTGTGGGGGCGCACAGGCCCGCCTGCACCCGGAAGGAGGAAGCTGCTCAGGGTGTCTGTGGCCGGGCCGGGATCCCCGACCAGGGGACTTCCTCTTCCTCTTGGGGCAGGTGTAGCTGCCACAGCGGGACCAACACCCTGACCCTGTCATGGATGGGGGCGAGGGGCCCAGACTCAGAGACTTCCTGAGTGGGAGCCTGGCCACCTGGGTGAGGGGGCAGGTGGGAGGGGTGTGGGAAGGGGAAGTGAGCAGCAGGGGGAGGGGCTGGTGCTGGGTTTGGGGGAGGGTCTGGCAGAGTCGGGGCCTGAGGGCAGGGGGGGCCTGAGGGCAGGGGTACGTGGGGCTGAAGAAGCCCGTGTAGCTATGGGGCAGAAAAAGGGGTCCAGACCCAGGGGCCAGAGGCGTTCCGGGCAGAGGTGAGGAGGAGGCTGCATGGGCTTAGGGGGGCAGGTCAAAGGGGCTTGGGGGTCACTCTACCGGTAGGGGAGTTCCTAACCGGGCCGGCTGACCTGTCTCCACTCCCCTACAGGCGCTGGGACTGGCCAGCCTGGTGGGAGAGGCGGAGGAGCCTGAGGGGGAAGAGGAGGAGGAAGGAGAGGGGCCCCTTTGCGCGGAGAAGAGGTTCCTGCATCTCATCGATGGGGCCCTGCTGCTCCGGGTGCTGGGCATCGTGTAAGAAGCATCTAGTGAGCCTGGGGGTCTGAGGTGGCCCTTCCCCACCCTCCCGCTGCTGGGTGGCGCTTGAGGGCTGGTGGGTGGAGCTTGAGGGCTGGTGGGTGAGGCTTGGTCGGGGCAGGTGGATCCTTGACTGCCCCTCCCACCCAGTGCCCTGTGCCCACAGAGTTCCCAGTTCCCGAGGGGGACCTCAGACGGTCAGGGGCCACGATGGCCCCGCAGCCTGGCGAGTGCGCAACCTGAACCACCTGTGGGGCCGTCTGAGGGACTTCTACCAGGTGAGAGGGTGGGGAGGGAAGGCCCAGCCTCAGCCCTGTGGTAAGGCCAGTCTCCTATCTCCTTGTCCCCTCTGCCCCCAGGAGGAGCTGCAGCTGCTGATCCTGTCGCCACCCCCAGACCTCCAGACGTTGGGGTTTGACCCCTTCTCAGGTGCTCTCTCCCACCACCCCTTCCTGCTTCTACCCTCTCCCCCAACCCCTAACTTTCTGTGGCTTGTGCTCAGCAGAGGAGGCAGTGGAGGAGTTGGAGGGCATCCTTCGGCTGTTGCTGGGGGCGTCAGTGCAGGTGAGCAGGGGAGGGGAGGGGAGCATTCGGCCTTGGTGGCAGAGGTGGGCGAGACCCCGTGCCAGCCTGTCCACCCCGTGTCCCTGCAGTGCGAGCACCGGGAACTCTTCATCCGACACATCCAGGGCCTCAGCCTTGAAGTCCAGGGCGAGTTGGCTGCTGCCATCCAGGAGGTACTTGGGGCTGGTCCACAGCCTGGGGCTGGCCCTGCCACCTGGGGGCACTCCCTGCTGAACCTGAACCGCTGCTCCCTACCTGGTCCAGGTGACCCAGCCTGGGGCCGGTGTGGTGCTGGCGCTGGCTGGGCGGGAGCCTGGGGAGCTGGAGTCCCGGGAGCTGGAGGTGCTGTTCCGGAGCCTGATGGGGACATTGTTAAGGCTGGCGCGGGAGCGCGATGTGGGGGCCCAGGTAGGGGGCCTCGCCAACAGCTGGAGGACCTGGAGGACCCTGGGGACCCAGATGTGAGGGGCCATGGGGGTTGGGGCCAGATGTGGGATTGGTGTGGGGTCTTGGAGCAGCACCAGACTGGGGGTGGGGGGCATGGGCTGGGCTATTTCTGGCTCCTGACCCTTGACTTCCCACAGCGCTTGGCTGAACTGCTGCTGGAGAGACAGGCGTCCCCCTTGCTGCCCGAGACCCCTGCTAGGACTCCTCCAGAGGCCCCCTCACACCACCTGGGCCTGCAGCTGGCCAACACCAAGGCCCAGCTGCGACGCCTGCGGCAGGAGCTGTGAGTGCCCCAGGCTGGGCGGTGGACCAGGAGGGAGCGGGACAGCTTAGGCTGTGGACGGAGTCGGTGGGATCAGGCCTGGGGGATCGGGGTTCCCACGCCCCTCCAGCGCCCCTTCTCTCCAGGGAGGAGAAGGCCGAGCTGCTGCTAGACTCCCAGGAGGAGGTGCAGGGCTTGGAGGCCGAGATCCGAAGGCTCCGCCAGGAGGTGCGCTCAGATGCTCCCCGCGGCCGCCGCATTCCCCAGCCCTCTCCCCACGCCTCTTCTGTCCCATTGCCTGCCGCCACCGGGCTCCTTCCCCTCCCTGATCCCCCTGGGCGGCGGCTGGCCGTCCCCAGCTCCGCACCGTCTGGCTCAGGCCCAGGCGCTGTCGGGGCAGGCCAAGCGGGCCGAGCTGTACCGCGAGGAGGTCCAGGCGCTGCGGGAGCGGGCCGGCCGCCTGCCCCGCCTGCAGGAGGAGCTGCGACGCTGCCGAGAGCGGCTGCAGGCGGCCGAGGCCTGCAAAAGCCAGCTGGAGGTGAGGCGGGAGGTGGGGACTGCGGGGGACCGGGTGGGCCAGGAGCGGGAGCCAATTGGGCCAGGCCTGGAGGAGGGAGGGCTGGGTCTTCCTCGCTGGGAGAAATGGGTGAGGTGGTGTCTGGAGCAAAGCCTTCTGGAGGATGGGACAGAAGGAGGGGAGAGGTGGGGGCGGCAGGGAGGGGTAGGTCCTGGAGGGGAGAGTGTGGGGGAAGAGCTGTCTGGGGTGAGCCCCTGGCAGAGGATCCTAGAAGGATGCCTCCTTGGGAGGAGGTTCTGGGAGAGAAGGAGCGGGGCCTACGAGAAGGGGGCGGGGCCTACACGGAGGAGGCGGGGCCAGGTGCTAGGGAAGTGGTCCCTGGATAGCTTGGAGAGAGAGAGGCAGATGGAAGGGAGAGGTGGGGCCTGGGATGCAAGGTCAACCACCACAGGTTGTCTCTGCTCTCCCACCAGGAGGAACGGGCGCTCTCGGGAGCTCTGGAAGCCTCCAAGGCGCTCCTGGAGGAGCAGCTGGAGGTGGCTCAAGAGCGCTGTGCCCGGCTGCACGAGACCCAGCGTGAGAACCTGTTGCTGTGGACCCGTTTGGGCGAGGCCCATGCGGTGAGACTGCCCCAGTGACCCCCAGTCATTCTGTCATCGGTGACCCCTGGCACCCCCCACCGTCCCCACAGGGTTTTCCAGTGCTCCCCGTGACCCCTACTCCCTTTTCCCCCTCGTGATCTAGCCAACACCCTTGGCCCGGCCGTGGGGAGGAGGGCTTGTCTGACCCTGTCCTTCCCCCCAGGAGCTGGACTCTCTGCGGCATCAGGTGGACCGGCTGGCAGAGGAGAACGTGGAGCTGGAGCTGGAGCTGCAGCGGAGCCTGGAGCCACCCCTGGGCTCTCCTGGGGAGGGTGCGTAGGGTCCCCGAGGAGGGGCTGGGTCTGGGGGGGCGGGTGCCTGTGTCTTCCTGCAGCTCTGGTGGGGCTGGCTGCCCACTTCATCCTTTCCCCAAGACACTGAAGGGGGGGCGGGTGTGCAGGGGTGTATGCGAGGAGCCAGGGATCATGGCAGAGGGTACAGAGGGGGCCTGACCGCATCGCCCGTGTCCCAGCACCCCCACCCGGAGCAGCCCCGTCCCTTCACGACGAAGTGAGAGAGGCAGAGGCCGGGCGGCTGCGGACCCTGGAGAGGGAGAATCAGGAGCTTCGGGACCTGCTACAGGTGCTACAGGGGCAGCCTGGTGGCCAGGTGAGTCCCCTCCCTCAGCCATCCAACAGGTCCTTCCTTGCCTCCTCCTCTGGGCTTGACGGGTCCTCTCATGTGCCCTCAGCACCCCCTGCTGGAGGAGCAGAGCGAGGACGCCTTGCTTCCAGAGCCGGATGGGGCTCCCCAGGCTTGCCTGGCCTCACACCGTGGCCCCCAGGGTTTGGCCGGCCAGGTCGGGGACGAAGGCACCCAGGCCTTGGACCTGGCTCCGCCCGTATCAGACTCGGCCCTTGAGAGATTACCTGTGTGTCCCCAGGCACTGGACTCAGGCCCACAGGTGATGGGGAGGCCCCTCCAGATGGCCGCCATGGCCCCTCAGGCCTCAGACTTGACCCTCCAGGGATCGGGGCCTGCTGTAGCGACCCAGGAGTCCCCAGAGGGGGCTGGCCCCGGAGCCCTTGTCCAGACTCCCGCCTCTGTGGTCCCACCTCAAGCTCCAGGGCCTGTAATTCAGTCTGAGCTGTTGGGAGGAGAGACTGGAGAGTCAGGGCCTGAAGTCCAGGTGCGGAGACAGGGGGGCCCTGTGAGCAAGCCTGGACCCTCGGAGCTCGGCCCCTGTGCGCAACTGGAGGAGCAGGAGACCCCAGGCCAAGGGCCGACCCTACCCCAGGGGCAGATAGAGGCCAGGCCGCATGACCCGAAGCTGGAGGGGAGGGTTGGGGACCCAGCCCCGCAGACTCTGCAGCAGAAGTCGGAAGGGGCTTTGGAGCCCCAGCCCCGGGAAGGATCGATCCCTGGGGAGATCCCGGCTGGCGGGGTCCTGGAGCAGGAGGCCCTGAGGGCGGAGGTGGCGCAGCTGAGGAGAGAGGCCGAGGCCCTCAGAGCGGAGCTAGAGGCCCAGGCCCGGAGGCTGGAGGCCCGAGGCGCGGAGGCGGCCCATCTCTCCGAGGAGCTGGCTCAGGCACAGAAGGCAGAGGCCCAGGCCCATCGGGAGGTGGAGGCGCAGGCCCGGGAGCAGGCGCGGCTGCGGGACGCAGTGGAGGCAGCTGGCCTCGAGCTGGAGGCTGCGTCGCGGGAACGGGAGGCCCTGGCGGAGGCCCTGGCGGCGTCGGGCCGAGAGCGGAGGCAGTGGGAGCGCGAGGGGCCCAGACTGAGGGCCCGGGCCGAGGCCGCTGAGGAGCGGCTGCAGGTGCTGGAGAGCGAAGGCCATCAGCGGCTGCAGGAGGCTGACAGGGAGAGGCAGGCCCTCAAGGAGGTATGTTGGGGCTCACAGCCGGGCGTAGGAAACGGGGAGCTGAGTCAGTTGCTGGCGTTTGGGTTTTTAATCCCATCAGTAACCACTGAGTGCCCAGCACCTGGCTGGGGTTGGGGCTGGAGAGATAAAGTCCAGCTCTGCCTTCCGAAGGTGCGCTTGACCTGGGTCACAGGACGGGTGTCCCCTCCCTCTGGTGGGGTGAGCTGCCGGAGGGGAGAAGAGTATGGGTATGGAGCCAGACTGCCCGGGTGCAAATCCTGGCTCTCCAACTCACATCCGCCCTATTCCTCCGCCTGTAAAATGGGGGCACTCTTCTGTCTCAGG
The DNA here is from genome assembly GCA_017311185.1 of Proteles cristata cristata. Classification (NCBI taxonomy): domain Eukaryota; kingdom Metazoa; phylum Chordata; class Mammalia; order Carnivora; family Hyaenidae; genus Proteles; species Proteles cristata. The sequence goes on from JAESUZ010001000.1 coordinate 1,006,640, forward strand.
GGATCTTTTGAAAGATCAAGGGACATCAAGGTGTAACGAGCCTAGTTCATGTTCATCAAAGGCTCAAGACGTGGTGATTGTTAAGAGCAAAGTGTGCAGGAGTCCGTGGGAGAGGGTGCCAGGGCTGGGGCAAGGAGGCTCTGGAGAAGGTTCTGAGGAAAGGTCAAGGTTCCAGCAGGTGGGAAGGACATTTCATTTGGAGGGAACAGCCTGTACAGAGACATGAAGGCATTAATGATGCTGGGGGGTGTGTGGGGGGGAGCAGGGCCCGCCTTGCAGGCGTCAGTAGTCTGGCCCCAGGCAGGGAGAGCCACCCAAGCATGTGGCCAAACCTGTGTGAGGTTGGGTTTGAGGAGGGTCCCCTTGGTGTGTCCCTCTGGTGTCCCCTGGGGCCATCAGGAGGTGGTGCCAGTGGTCCTGGTGGCAGGTGAGGCCTGCTGGGGCTGGGACGGGGGATGGAGGAGACAGAAAACCTGGAAACCCCTTCACTTGTGCATTCAAGCACGTTGACGGGGACCTCCTTGCCACCAGGTGCTGTGCCAGGCAGCCAGTATGCCCATACTGGTGGTGGGGCGGAGGGCTCTCACAGTCTAGGGTGGAGACAGGACTGTGCAGGGAGCTGCGGGAGTCCAGGAAGCACACTGGACTTAGGCTGCGGCATGTCCCGGAAGGCTTCCTGGAGGAGGAGATAGAATGGCAGTTGAGCCAGGAGGCGGCTCAGGCGCACAACCGTGTAGGGGTGGGGTGTGAGGTGGGAAGTGGAGGGAGGCTAGGCAGAGAATTCACGAAGCAGTGTTCCTGCTAGGCAGGGCCTCTATCTTCCTTTCAAACTAAGAGCTGCGGCTGTTCCTGTGAAGGAGATGACCTCAATGACCTTTACAGGAGGCCCATGACCTTTAAACCCAGTGGAGGGGGAGCAGAGTAGTTATGTTGAGAGGCCCCTGGGGCGGGAGGAAGCGGAGGAGGCTAGGAGACAAGGGGAAGGGTGTTGGGGCCAGTGGGGGCCTGTGCCACAGGGGAGGGTGGGCTGCAGACGAGGAATGGAATCTTCCAGCTGAGCACAGTTTCTGGTTTCATCCCTGTTGTACAGAGGACACCAGGATTCGGAGAGGAGTGACTTCCTGGGAGACCCCAGTGAAGGAGAAGAATGGGGAACACACTGTGGGGTTGACCCAGGGCTAGGCGCTGTGCAGGGCAGGCCTGGGGAACGCGAGCACGGGGGTGTGGGTGAGAGGCAAGGTCGAGAAGCTGCGTCGGGGGGCCCACCTTGCAGGATGGGACTGAGAGAAGCTGTCAGGCGGACCTGGCTTATAGCCCAGATGCCCTGCCTCCCCGCTGTGTGGTTAGGCGCAAGTTACTTGACTTCTCTGGCTCTCGGTTTCCTTACCTGTAAAACTGGAGTCAGAATGGCGTGCCTCATAGGATCCTGTCAGATAATGAATGTAGAGGGCTGGGGGCAGCTGTGGAGTGAATGCAGGTGGGTAGGCAGTGCAGGGGAGGGGAGGAGAGGGCTGGCAAGGGTGGGGGCTGGAAGAGCTGGCTCTCAGGACTGACAGGGTGGAAGGGCCTGAGGGCAAAGGGGAATTTGATGAGATTTCCTGGTGGAGAGGGTTCCTGGTGCTAACTGGGTGTGGTGTGGGAGGAGGTGGCTAGCCAAGGGGAGGTCAGGGACCCAGGGGCCAAAGGGCTTGCCCAGGCGGGCTGGGTAGAGGGCAGGAGGTGCGGTGGGGGCAGGGCACCCGAGGGCTGTGGTCAGGGCCCAGAAGGGGCCGGTTCAGAGGTTCAAGCCTCTTTCATCTGTATCACTGTTCTTCCTACCCTTAGCCTTTGGGCTGTAATGGTGGTGGTTGTGGGGGCAACAGGCAGCAAGGCCTCATGGGACTTGTAGTTTTTCAGCAAACACTGGGGGAGACCGGGTGGGGTTGCAAAGCCCGGAAGCTCAGAGCAAAGGCAGTAGACTTGGTTTCCAGAGCAAGGATTTTGTAGGAGTTGGTTCTTCCTTGTGGTTTCATCCTGAGAGCCCCCCCCGCCCCCAGAATGGTTTGGCCTACCTCCCTCTGAGGCCCACAGGCCACAGTGGGCCTCCTGCCCCCTTCCACAATGGTGCGGTCCAACCGCCACAGGATGCCTGGCCTGGCCCGGCCCAGCCTGTGGTGCCTCTCCCCACCCCCCAGCCCCCACCGTGGTTGGGTCTGACATTCACCACGCCCCATCCTTGCAGCCATCTCCGTGTGGCTGAGGGCACTCTTCAGATCTGCCTCTTTCGAGCCCCCCTTTCCCTCACACGGCCAGTGTGGCCTCCTCACGTAAGGCATGTCTAGCTGTTCCTGGCCGCATGAGGAACCGAGGGCTCAGAGAGGTAAAGACGCTTGCCGGGCGAGTGTCTCTGACCTCTGGACCAGAGGCCTTCCTCGCCCACTGCCAGGCTTACGATCCCCAGCTCTTTAGTAGTCACTCTGCAAGGCGGCCAGGCCTCGCTCCCATTTTACAGATGGGGGTGGGGATAGGTAGAAGCCCAAAGGGTAGAAGATACTCGCCCAGGGCAGGGTGCCTGACCGGCTCAGTTGGTAGAGCGTGGCCCCTTGATCTCAAGGTCTTGAGAGGCTACTTAAAAAAAAAACAAACCAGGGGCGCCTGGGTGGCTCAGCCGGTTGAGCGTCTGACTTCGGCTCAGGTCATGATCTCACGGTTCGTGGGTTCGAGCCCCGCGTCGGGCTCTGTGCTGACAGCTCAGAGCCTAGAGCCTGTTTTGGATTCTGTGTCTCCTCTCTCTCTCTGACCCTCCCCTGCTCACGCTATCTGTCTCTCACTCAGAAGTAAATAAAAAACATTAAAAAAAAAACAAACAAACCAGACATTTGCCCAGGGTGACTGAGGAAGGGCAGCAAGCTCTGTCTTCAGGGACTCGGTCCTCGGAGGCCTCCTCTGCCCCCGGGGCGAGGACGGTGGTCTGCGGCTCTGAGCCTGTCTGCCCGCCCGCCCGCAGGAGCTAGACAAGGCTGTGCTGCGCGGCCAGGAGCTGGGGGCCCGGCTGGAGCAGCTGCAGGGTGAGCTCGCACAGGCGGCTCTGGAGCGCCGGGAGTTTCAGCGGGAACAGGAGATCCAGCAGCAGAGGTGGGGGTGCCGCCCAAGGGGCAGAGAGGGGCGGGCAGGGCTCAGGGAAGGGTGGGTGCCAAGGCCTCTCCCGGCAGGTACCAGGGCTTGGAGCAGCGGCTAGAGGCTGAGCTGCAGGCGGCGGCCACCAGCAAGGAGGAGGCGCTGAGGGAGCTCAAGACGAGGGCCCAGCAGCTGGAACAGGAGCTGGTCCGGGTGAGGCCCGCCACCCCCCGCCCCTGCGCACCTCGCCCCATCTCTCTCTCCACCCCTGCCCCCCCTCCCTACCCCTGGGCTGGGTGTGCGCTCCCATCCCGTCCCTGCAGGCCCCCTCTAGTCTTGCCCCTTGGGGGTTTGGCCACTCCCTTGCCTTGTGCCCCTTTTTGGGCCTATGGGGGGAGCACTGTGCCGGGAGTCAGGCTGGCTGGCTGGCTCTGCCTAGGCCATGTGGTTCTCTGGGGGGCCTTGATTCCCCCATTCCTCCAACGGACAGCGAGCAGCAGCAGCGGCTCTGTGTCTCTCGGGCGTCACTGCTTCCTAGCGAGCCCAGTCCCTGTCGTTCTAAGTCGGCCGTTGTTTCTGAGGTCCCCGTGTGCAAGGACTTGCAGCTCAGGGCTCAGCTCAGGGGTGTGGTGGGTCCCCACAGCGGGCGACGAACCAGGCCACCCTAACACAGGATGTCAAGGAACAGGGGGCACCCTGCAGGCCACCTGGTGGGTCCGCGGAGGGTTGGTTGGGGACAAGTGGCATTGACGCTGGGGCCCCGAGGAAGAGTGGAGGTGGAAAGGGTGTTCTGGGCAGGAGGGCGGAGGCCAGGCTGCGCTGCAGAATGGAGCGTGACCCTTGCACCCGCTCGAGCCAGGAGCGCAGGACCCTGGGAGCGGAGGGCTGGGGGCCGTGTCAGGTGCTGCCGAGCGGGTGAGGGTCCCCTGCCCAATCCTCAGGCCCCCTCCATGCCCCTCACCCTGCGTGACCTCTCAAGGCCTCTCCTTCCAGTTGCGCCAGGGCCCGGTAGGGCTAGGGCCGGAGGGGCCCGATGAGCGGAGGACCCCGGGGGCCCAGAGCGGGCGGCTCATCGAGATGGAGCGCAGCGTGAGTGTCAACTGCTGCACGGAGGGCCCGGGGAGGGGCGGCGCCTGCGACCTGGCCCCTGCTGACCCCCCGCACCCCCCCCCCTTCCCGGCAGAATGCAACTCTGGTGGCCGAGAAGGTGGCTCTGCAGGGGCAGCTGCAGCAGCTGGAGGGGCAGCTGGGCAGCCTGCAGGGCCGGGCCCAGGAGCTCCTGCTGCAGAGTCAGCGGGCGCAGGAGCACAGCAGCCGCCTGCAGGTGGGTGGTGGCCCCGCAGTCTTCTCCCCTGCCCTGCCTCGGGCCCACTCACCCCTGCCGCCTGCCGCCTTTCTGTTGTTCCCTGCCCTTTTCTCTGATGGAGTTCCCTGCCGGCTGCCCCTACCCACTCTCTAGTTACAGAATCCCTACTCTCTGACCCCAGCTGCCCCAGTGCGCTCCTCTTCCTCTCCCCTGCTCCTTCCCCTTGGCTCTTCTTCCCCGGCTCCTACCCCCTTCTGCCTGCCTGGGGCCCTCACACCTGTGCTATGTTGCTCAGCTCCATTCCTCTCAACAGCCAGCCATTCGTCCCTACCACCTTCCCTGCCCCATCCGTCGCATCCCTGCCCTGTGCCTCCTGCCCTGCTCCCCACGGCCTGACACCAGCACCCTCCCCCCTCCTTCCCAGCCACTTCTGCCCCTGCTTCCTGCTCCTTGCTGTCCCCACTCCAGCCCTCTGCCTCGTCCACACTTGTCGCTGTATCCTCTGCCCTGCACCTTGCTTTTGCTCCTCGGTCCCTTAACCCCCCTTTCTGGCCCGGGACCGCCCCTCCCTCCTCTGACCTAGGCCGAGAAGTCTGTCCTGGAGATGCAGGGCCAGGAGCTGCACAGGAAGCTGGGGGTGCTGGAGGAGGAGGTGCGGGCGGCGCGGCAGGCCCACGAGGAGACCCGGGGGCAGCAGCAGGCTCTGCTTCGGGACCACGAGGCCCTGGCGCAGCTGCAGCGACGGCAGGAAGCCGAGCTAGAGGGGCTGCTGGCGCGGCACCGCGACCTCAAGGCTAACATGCGGGCGCTGGAGCTGGCCCACCGGGAGCTGCAGGGCCGGTGAGACCCCCCCACCCTGCCACTTCTCCCCCCAGCACGCCCTGCCCACCCTGACCCCCCAGGGAAGTCCCGCCACCCAACACCTCTGCTGCTGTGCCCGCACGTGTGGCTGGGCTCCGCGGTGAGGCTCATTTGTCACTGCGGAGGAGGTCACTTCGCGGGGCATTCTGCTCTATGGCTTTGTTTAGGCCTTTGTGCTTAGGAGATGGCAGGCTCCGGGGTCCAGATAGTCCAGGCACCCGCTCGCCCTGGCCCCCGGACCCTGCAACCCTCTCCTCCCGGTACTTCCCAGGCACGAGCAGCTGCAGGCGCAGAGGGCCAACGTGGAGGCGCAGGAGGTGGCCCTGCTGGCGGAGCGAGAGCGCCTGATGCAGGACGGGCACCGGCAGCGGGGCCTGGAGGAGGAGCTGCGGAGGCTGCAGAGTGAGCACGACAGGTAGCAGCCCCGGCCCCGTTCTCAGCGCGCCCGTCTGCGAAGCAGGCTGCTGGCACGTGCAGCGCCGTCCGCGTGGGGTCCCGCGTCACTCCCCTCGCCCGCCCCCAGGGTGGCCTCTCTGGCCCTTGGGAGGGGTCCGGGAGGGGGTTGAGTGCCCTCGGGTGAGCCTCTCCTCCGGACGGACTCGGCAGGGCTCAGATGCTGCTGGCAGAGGTGTCACGGGAGCGAGGCGAGCTGCAGGGTGAACGCGGGGAGCTGCGGGGCCGCCTGGCGCGGCTGGAGCTGGAGCGCGCGCAGCTGGAGGTGCAGAGCCAGCGGCTGCGGGAGTCCAACCAGCAGCTGGACCTGAGCGCCTGCCGGCTGACCACGCAGTGCGAGGTGTGGTCAGGGGCAGGCGGCTGTGTGTGGGGGGTGCTGGCTGGGGGGCCGGAGAGGGGGAGGGGGCCAGGGGGTGGAAGGTAGCCCCCTGAGCCCCGTTAAATCCCGCGCCTGCCCTGCCGCCTCCCCCCACCCCTCCGCCCCAGCTGCTGACTGAGCTCCGGAGCGCCCAGGAGGAGGAGAACCGGCAGCTGCTGGCTGAGGTGCAGGCGCTGAGCCGGGAGAACCGGGAACTCCTGGAGCGCAGCCTGGAGAGCCGAGATCACCTGCACCGGGAGCAGCGGGAGTACCTGTGAGCAGGGCTGGGGGAGGAGATGGAGGGGGGGTGCCCAGACCCCTTTGGCTGGTCCTGGGGAGACATCCAGGGGAGAGGCCGGGGCTGACGGCCTGGGGCTTGGGGCAGCAGCAACTTATCCCACGTGGCAGCGTGTCTGTGTGTGAACGACCAGCAGAGGTGTAGCCGTGCAGAGGTGTAGCAGTGCGCACCTGCTAAAGCCTGAGCTCTGCTCGCACCGCCTCTCTGCACCCCCCACCCCGCCCCCCGCCATCTTCCCAGGGACCAGCTGAACGCCTTGCGCCGTGAGAAACAGAAGCTGGTGGAGAAGATCATGGACCAGTACCGAGTGCTGGAGCCTGGGCCCCTGCCCCGGACCAAGTGAGGGGCCCCTCCGCCCCCGGGAGCCGGGGAGCCCCCAACCCCCGCCCCTGCCCTGCCCTCCCCAGGCCTTTGCCATCCCCCAGCATCCCTTCTTATCCCTCCTTCCTCCCTGGCCTGACCCCGTCTTGTGCCCTCTTGCCCCCAGGAAGGGCAGCTGGTTGGCAGACAAGGTGAAGAGGCTGATGCGGCCCCGGAGGGAGGGGGGCCTCCATGGGGGGCCGCGCCTGGGGGCCGATGGGGCTGGCAGCACCGAGAGCCTGGGGGGCCCCCCAGAGACGGAGCTCTCCAAGGGCAGGGAGGCAGATGGGACAGGTGGGTCTGGGGGCCGGGTGACCATGATGGTCCCTCCCTCGCGTCTCCCATCCCCACCCCAGTGTCTCCCTTCGGCTCGCGTGTTTGCGCCCCACCCCCCTCTGGTCTTCCCTGATGCCACCCTACCCCACCCAGAGGCTTCTCGTGGCTTGTCCCCGCCCCAACCGTCTCAGCTGGCACCTCCTTCCTACTGGTGCTGCCACCCGCCCAGTGCCACCCATCCACGGCAGTGCCCGGGACCTCGGAGCAGCAGGGGACTTTAGTGAGAGGTCATTTATCCCAGTCAGCAGCCAAGGCAGCCGAGGCTCAGGGAGGGAACGTGCCTGGCCCGAGGTCACACAGTGAGTTAGTGTCAGAGCCAGCACAGGGTCCAGCCTCCTGTCCCCACCCTCATTCACCCAGATCTTGCCCCCCCCCACCGCCCCTGCAGCCTCTGCAGTCTCCTCTTCCTCCTGTGCAGTTTCACCCCGCCAGCCTCTGTGCTCTGCCCACCCCCTTCCTGCCTGGCTCGACACCCTACCTGTGCCTCTTGCAGGGTCCCTTTCACCGGCACCCATGCGCAGAGCCCAGAGCTCTCTCTGCCTGCGAGATGAGACCCTGGCAGGGGGGCAGCGGAGGAAACTCAGCTCTCGATTCCCTGTGGGGCGGAGCTCGGAATCATTCAGCCCTGGGGACACCCCCAGGCAACGATTCCGCCAGCGCAGGCCCGGCCTTCTCGGGGCACCCAGCTCCCGAGGCAAAGGTGACCATTGAGGGTCCCTGCTCCTTATCAGCTCCCCAGCTCCGAGGCCCAGGGCGCTTCCCTCCTGTCCCTTGGGTCTTCCCACGAGCCCCGCCCTCCTCCGCTCTGGTCCCTATGGCCCATTGGCTGCTTTGTGCACCCCAGGACCTGGCGTGGGGTGGGATGGCTCCGTCGAGACCCTGTCAGAACACGAAGCAGATGCCAACGGAGAGGGTGAGTGGGGGGGTCCTTGCCCTGCCTGGGGCCCCTGGCAGACCTCGTTCTTGCACTCGTCTGCTTGACCGTGAGCCTCCACTAAGTGTCAGGTAATGTGCTAAGGATACAGCAGGGGATGCAGCAGGGAACATTCTGGTATGGGAGGCAGACGTAAACAATATGCATAAAAATAACAGTTATGTACAAGAGCCCCGTCCAGTAGAAATATGATGTGAACTTCATGTGTAATTTCAAATGTTCTAGTAGCCTTATCAGAAAAGGAGAAAGAAACAGGTAAAAGTAATATTAATAGCATATTTTAGTTACTTAAGTATACTTGAGCTGTGACCGTTTCACCATGTAGTCAGTACAGAGCCATTAATGAGATATTTTATTTTTTAAAAATTTATTATTTATTTATTTAAAAAGTTTTTTTGGGGGGCGCCTGGGTGGCTTAGTTGGTTAAGCGTCTGACTTTGGCTTAGGTCATGATCTCAGTTTGTGGGTTTGAGCCCTGCATTGGGCTCTGTGCTGACAGTTCAGGGCCTGGAGCCTGCTTCAGATTCTGTGTCTCCCTCTCTTCTCTGTCCCTCCCCTGCTCGTACTCTGTCTCTCTCTCAAAAATAAACATTCCCAAAAAAATTTTTTTTAAATTCAGTTTTGGGAGAGAGCGAGAGAGATAGAGGGTGAGCAGGGGAGGGGCAGAGAGAGACAGAGGGAGACACAGAATCTGAAGCAGGTTCCAGGCCCTGAGCTATTAGCACAGAGCCCCACGTGGGGCTTGAACCCACAAACCGCACAATCATGACCTGAGCCAAAGTCAGACACTCAATGGACTGAGCCACCCTGGCGCCCCCTTAATGAGCTATTTTATATGATTTTTTTCCTGCCAAGTCTTTGAGCCCAGTGGATGTCTTACACCCAAGCACATAGGAGTTCTGATTCACCACATCTCTGGTGCCCGGTCCCGTACGGGGCAGCTCAGCCCCGGACTGTCAGGAGGTGCTCTGGGAAAAACGGAGAGCAGGGTGAAGGAGGAGATCAGGAGCACTGGGCGGGGCAGGTTGCAGTTTTAAGTAGGTGCTCAGGGTAGTCCTTGGCGAGGTGAGGCTGGACCAGAGACCTGGAGGTGAGAGTTTGACCTGTTGACATTCCGGGGCAATAGCATTCCAGCCAGAAATAAGAGCTGAAGCAAAGGCCTGGGGGCAGCTGGTGCAGCTGCAGGGAGGAGGGGGAGAGTGGAGAGGAGGCCCAAGGGGCAGTGGGAGGGCTCAGGGGGTGGGGCCCCGTGGGCCACTGTGGATGCTGGGAGCTCCCGAGGGAGCCGGCTTGAGCTGAACCTTCCCTTCCAGGCCTCGAGGTGCCGGAGCCGGAGAAACGCCCTCTCACCCCTTCGCTCAGCCAGTGACGCCCCATGGACGGGGGGCTTGGGAGTGAAGTCTTCTCACTGCTGGAGTCCCAGTGGGGGCCCCAGGCAGCCCAAGAATTCAGGGACCCGGACCACGTGCAGCCAGTCCTTAGGGGCCCCTGGCTCCTCTGAGGCCTGCACCGGGGCGCTGAGATGGTGCTGGGAGAAGCCTGTGGACAGAGGGGACAGCTGGTCCCCAGGGGCGGCTCCTTCCTGGGACCCTGGCTCTGCCCTGCGGCCCTCACTGAGGAGGCCATCTCTGGGTGACACCCCAGCTGAAGGACACAGGCAGGAGTGGCCGAGAGAGCCCCCTGCCAGGTATTGGCAGAGAGCCAAGGACCATTCGCCGAGGACAGTGGCCTGGGCCGATCTCTGAGCTGTAGCGGGGACATGAGAGACGAGAATAAACTCAGGATACGACCCTGAGTTTGTGCTGTGTCTACTGGCTCTATCCAGGGGTCCCAAGGCACCAGCGACACGGCCCAAGCCCTGTGTGGGTGGGAATCCGTGTCCCTTGGTGTTCTCGCCCTGCACAGGGCAGCTAAGGGCTTCCTTCAGGGGACAGGCCAGTCGGGCTTGCTCGGATGTCCCGGGGGTGGGTGGGGGGTGGGGGAGGGAGGGGGTGGGGCCCGAGTCTGAGCTAAGCCTTTGCTTCGAAGATGGGGTCCGGGCTTCCCTGAAGTCCCAGAGGCTCCTTCCCTTCCCTCCCAAACTCCTGTTTATTTCTTCCTCTCTTTCCTCTCCCCACCGCCCGCCCGTGTAGAGTTGACCTCATCCCTAGTGAGTTCTCAGCCCAGTGGGATGTCACCTAGTGCCACAGGCTTTCATGGAGAGACACAAGAAGGGGGAAGGATGTGGGGTCTCTGACCAGCGCTTCCAGAATGACGCCCAGGAAATGGGCAATTAGGCCATGGCAGGATGTGAGTCAAGGCACCTGGGGCCGCCCAGGGGAGGGTGGGGCTGCCAGGGCCCAGGTGAGGCAGCCTCAATCTGGGGGTGAGCAGAGCCGGGAGGGGTGGCCAGGCCGGCCTCCCCAGGATGATCCGCAGCGGCCTGACTCTCGGGATTTCCACAGCCCCTCTTGGGGATACTGACCGCCATGCCCTCCCCCAGCCCAAGCCTCGGAGTCCGGTGCTGTGGGAGTGGACACCCCTGGTCTCCAGCTGGACTGAGGAGCTGAAAGCCCTCTCCCACAGGCCTCCGGATGGGGGCTCGAATGGCCACCGCACCCTGTTGGTGGCTCCTATCGGCTGTCAGGGGGCCCTGGCTGGGCTGCGAAGGGTGGCTGGGGACTGAGGTGCTTTTACAGGTCTGCTTGAAAGAGATTTGGTTAAAATCAGGTTGCCCCCCACCCCCCACCCCCCAGGGTCAGACTTGACCCCAGCAGCCTTTCAGCGCCCCCTGCAGGTGCTCCCTGGGTAGGCACTGCCTGAGCCCCCCAGGCCCACCGCTGCAAAGGCAAGTCCATCCTGAGTGAGAGGCTCTGGGCCGAGGCTGTGCGGGCAGCACCTGGCCAAGAGTAGCCAGGGAGTGATCAAAACAGGAGTGAGCGAATGGTGACTTTCAGGCAACCTCTCACTTTCGCTGATGGCTAGGAAGTGGAGAGATGCTTGGTTGCCTTAGGGCTGGCACCCTGGAGGGGAGGGCCCAAAAGCACCTGTGCGCCCCCCCCACACCCCCCCCCCGCCTTCTTGGGGCACGGGCTCGGACGCCTCATCACCACCACTGGCCCCGGCAGGCACCCGGGTAGACACCTGGCTCCAGAGTGTCCGCCCACCCAGTGGAGGCTCCAGGCTCTCCCCGGACTCCAGGCATGCATGGCTCCCTAACGGCGTCCCCAGGTCCTCAGAGGGTCGCCCGGGGTCCCAGAGCGCACAGCCCCGCCGCCCTGCCCCGCGCGCGCGCCCGAGGGAGCCGGCCCCCCCCCACCCCCCGCCCGGCCACCCGCCGCCCGGCGCTGTCACGTTCCAGCCGCCTGACTCAGGCCGCGCGGGGCGGGGAGCGGGAGGCGGCGCCGGCGCCCGCCTCGGCCCCCGGAGGCGGCACCAGGAAGCGCCCGCCCCGGCCGGAGCCGCCATGTAACCGGCGCCGCCCGGAGCAGAGGCGCGCGGGCACCCCCGGCGACCCGCACGCCATGGGGGACGAGGACGAGGACGAGGGCTGCGCCGTGGAGCTGCGGATCACCGAAGGTGGGGCGGGGGCGGCCGCGGGAGGCGCGGGCCCGGCCGATGGCCGCCGGCGCCGGCCCGGGAGGGGTCATGCACCGGCTGGGCTCATTCGCCTCCTGTGCCCACAGCCAACCTGACAGGGCACGAGGAGAAGGTGAGCGTCGAGAACTTCGAGCTGCTCAAGGTGCTGGGCACGGGAGGTGAGGACCCCCACGGGGCAGGTGTCCCAGGCCTGGGGCCCGCCCGCGCCTGCCTGGGCCAGGGCCAGGCCTCCGGCGATGCCCCCCACCCTTTCCCGGCACGGCCCGCCTTGCCCGCCCCGCCCATCCCTGCCAGGGTTTGCATGCCCACTCCCAGGGACGGGCCTGCTCCCAGGGCGCTCCACACTGACACGGCCCCTCCCCGCAAGGTCCTTCGGGATTTGCCAACACCCTCCAGGGCTTGCAAGCCCTCCCAAGTGATTTGCGCTCCCTACCCCCACCTCCGCCCCCCTCCGCCGTGTGGGAGCCTGGTGTCCTAGCTTTGCCCGCTCCCAGGATTGCACACTCCCCGGGATGGGTTTGCACATCCCTCCCCTGTCCACTCTGCTTGCGTCCCCTGGCATGTGGCATCTGTCCGATCTTCCCCGCGTTTGCACATGTCCCGCCCCCACTCTGCTCTGCTGGCCCTCCCCCCCACCCCCCTGGAGCTGGGCGCCTTCCCGCCTGGTTTGCACATCTCCCTGGTTTTGTGGAGCCCCCTCCTGGGCCGCATCCTCCCCTTCCTTGGAAGGCTCTGGCAGCTTTTTGCATGCTTGCCTCTCCCTCGGGTTCCTCGCCCTAGCGCGCACACCCTCCTGGGCTGGCATCACCCTCGCCCCCACCGTCCGCACCACCCTTCTGCTCACGCTCTACCGTCCGCTGGCTCACGGCTCCCACAGCCTACGGGAAGGTGTTTCTGGTGCGGAAAGCGGTCGGGCACGACGCCGGGAAGCTGTACGCTATGAAGGTGCTGCGCAAGGCGGCCCTGGTGCAGCGCGCCAAGACGCAGGAGCACACACGCACCGAGCGCTCGGTGCTGGAGCTGGTGCGCCAGGCCCCCTTCCTGGTTACGCTGCACTACGCCTTCCAGACGGACGCCAAGCTGCACCTCATCCTGGGTAAGGGTGGGCACCTGCCAGCCTTGGAGGTGGGGCCCCTCAATCAGGGCTGCTTCCCAAAGTCCATTCTGCCCCCCGCCCCCTCCCCTCCCAGACTACGTGAACGGAGGTGAGATGTTCACCCACCTGTACCAGCGCCAGCACTTCAAAGAAGCCGAGGTGCGCGTGTACGGGGGCGAGATCGTGCTGGCCCTGGAGCATCTGCACAAGGTGGGTGAGGCCCCGGGCACCTGGCTACTGCAGAACGTGGCACGCACGTGGCAGCCTTGACTGGTGGCCTTGATGGGGCCTGGAGCGGCTTTCCCAGGCCTCTCGGGAGGAAGGCCTTAGCGCTGCCTGGCGAGGGGTCCCTTCCTCTGGCACCTCCATGCAGGGGCTTTCCTCCGACAGGGAACTCGGGGCTGCCTCCTGGGGCCACACTCACAGAACTTCCTCAAACGGACACCTCATGCCTTGGCTTCCAAGGCCTTCTTGAAATGGGGATCTTCTTTGCAGGCTTTCCTCCCTCTGGGACCTTGGGGCGTGTTTCCGTGGGGCGTCCCCGTGCTGTCCTCTGTCCTTGCTTTTGCATCTTAAATGGCCTTTCCCATCCCATGGCCCGGTCCCTGGGCACACTCCTGCCGCGGACACCCCTTCTCTAGAGGGGGTCCCCTTATCCCGAGCTGGGGCTTGGTGGACGTGGACACGGGCCGTGGAAGGCGGGGGCATTGGGGTGGACACATCAGTGTGTTCTTACCCCCGCCAGCTGGGTATCATCTACCGAGATCTGAAGCTGGAAAATGTGCTGCTCGACTCCGAGGGCCACATCGTCCTCACAGACTTTGGGCTCAGCAAGGAGTTCCTGACGGAGGAGGTGAGCCAAGGGCAAGGTCGCTGAGTCCGGCACCCCCCCTCACACCTTCTCCTTCCCGTCTCCCCCTGCTCCACGCCTGGCTCTGCGTTTCTCGCGGCGCAGAGGGATGCAGGCCCGGGTCCTGCGTTCAGGGGGCCCCCTCTCTTCCGACCCTTGCAAGTCCAGCGAGTCCTGCTCTGAGCCTTGGGGACCGCTGGGTGTCCCAACGTGTCCTCTCGCCCTCCCAGAAAGAACGGACCTTCTCCTTCTGCGGCACCATCGAGTACATGGCCCCCGAAATTATCCGCAGCAAGTCGGGGCATGGCAAGGTGGGTTGGCAGGGGAGCGGGTGGGGAGTAGTGGCGGGGTGAGGTGGGGGTGGCCGTGGGCCCTGACCCCGGCTCTGCCCCGGCAGGCCGTGGACTGGTGGAGCCTGGGTATCCTGCTCTTCGAGCTGCTGACGGGGGCCTCGCCCTTCACCCTGGAGGGCGAGAGGAACACGCAGGCGGAGGTGTCCCGGTGCGGGGGACTGGGCGAGGAGGGTGGCCGAGGGGCCTGGGCAGGGTTGGGGAGGGGGCTCGCTGCCCCTGACGCCCCCCCAATCCTCCCAGACGGATCCTGAAGTGCTCCCCTCCCTTCCCCCCCCGGATCGGGCCCGTGGCGCAGGACCTGCTGCAGCGGCTACTTTGCAAAGACCCCAGGAAGCGGCTGGGCGCGGGGCCCCAGGGGGCGCAAGAAGTGAAGAGCCACCCCTTCTTCCAGGTGAGGCTCCTGGCCCTCCCGCACACCCCTCTGCACACACCCAGACCAGGCTGCTGCTCTGTGTTGGGGGCCCCTGGAGGGATGGCCTGACACCAGCTGATTTCACTTGATGTCTCCAGGGGCCCCTGCGTGGCCCCGTTGGTTGAGCATCATTGATTTTGGCTTTGGTCATGATCCAAGGTTCGTGGGATCGAGCCCCACAATGGGCTCTGTGCTGGGCGAGGAGCCTACTTAAGATTGCCTCTCTCTCTGTCTCTCTGTCTCTCTGTCTCTCTCCCTCTCCCTCTCCCCCACTCTCATGCTCTCTCTCAAAAGCGAGGGAGAAAAACCTCCAGATAAAGAAAATGGGTTTGTCTTTTCCCATCTCTAGTGAAACTTGGAAGATGGATTGGGTCCCCGGGGGAAAGAATGTGGGGCTCATTGACTGGCAGGGCCGGCAGGAGCTTGAGGGATTCATCCCCAGACAGGTTCAGAGAGGGGAGGTGACCCGCTCCGGGTTGCACAGGAAATGGTGTCGTGCTGGGAACAGATCGCAGGACTCTTGTTGGCCCACATCCTAACTCAAAGTCACACGTTTGGCTCTGAGCTTCCTCCTAGGCATTTTGTTCTTTGTTCCTGTCCAGTCCGTGTGCCTGTAATTCAGATGGACAGTTGGTCGGTCGCTTGGGTTTTGTTCACTTGTCAAGAGCACACACAGGTTAAGCGCGGTGCTGGGTGCATTCCGTTTCCCTGTGAGACGGTACTGGCTCGGGTGCTATGCGTGGCCTGCCTCATTGACTAGCAGGACCCTGTGACACTGAATGCCTCCCGTGTGATGGCTCTTTGCTCGCATTATTTCATGTAACCTTCAGAACCGTTCTGATCATCCCCATCTTTACAGACGAGGAAACTGAGGTCCAGAGAGGTTAAGTACTTTGCCTAAGATCACCCAACCAGGAAGTGATGGAGCTCAAATCTAAACCCAGGTCTGGATGACTTGAAGCCCATGCTCTTTTAAAAAAATTTTTGAAAAATGTTTTCATATTTTTGAGAGAGACAGAGTGTGAATGGGGGAGGGGCAGAGAGAGAGGGAGACAGAATGTGAAGCAGCTCCAGGCTCTGAGCTCTCAGCATGGAGCCCCATGCAGGGCTTGAAATCACAGACTGTGAGATCATGACCTGAGCCATGGTTAACTGACTGAGCCACCTGGGCGCCCCTGAAATCCAGGCTCTTAACTGCTGTGTTCTGTTTACACGCGGGTATCAGATTTGCTACTTGTCTGAGATCGTAATAAAAGTGTCTGTTTGTTGGGCACTTATTGTGGGTCAGGCACTCTGTTATCCTTGCTATGAGTGCTATCTTCTAGAATCTTCTCACCAAGTACCTGCCTGGAAAGTCCCTTGGAGATGCTTTCTTAGATAGGAATCCAAGTCTCCACGGTGACGATGTCCCTTTGTGGGGGAAGTGGCTGAGCAGTGGCAGTTTCCTTACATGAATTCCTCAAGCCCACCCTGAGGATGTGCCCTGGGTGCTGGGAGTAGGTTGACCAGTAATCACACTGGAGAGGCCCTCAGGTCTCCGAGGCCTGGTGCTCAGAAGCAAGGGGTGGTGCTCCCCTCAGGCCCCTTTCTCTTTGGTGGGGCACCTGGGTGGCTCAGTCGGTTGGGTGTCTGGCTTCAGCTCAGGTCATGATCTCATAGTTTGTGGGTTCGAGCCCCACGTCGGGCTCTGTGCTGACAGCTGAGCCCAGAGCCTGCTTCAGATTCTGTGTCTCCCTCTTTCTCTGCCCCTCCCCAGCTCACACTTTGTCTCTCTCTCAAAAATGAATAAACATAAAAAAAAAAAAAGACAGCTTCTTCAATGATAGCAATGCCGAGGTCCTGGGGCCAGACCTGGGGCCTTCAAGCCCAAATCTGGCCTCTTGGCTGTGAGTGACAAAAAGTCCAATCTCACATGGTAATATCCCTGGAATAGAGTTTGGCTGCTAAGAACAGAGACTGGAGTGAACTGTGCTGTAGACAAGATAGAGGTGTATGCATGTATGTACGAATGTATGTATGTTTTCACAGAAAAGGTTAGCACGTAGTCTCCATCCCCAGGCTTGCCTCGTGGGCCAAAGTGGCTGCTGGAGCTCTTGCCATTTAGCCTGTTATCTAGTCAGGAATCAGGAAAAAGGAGGAGAAGGGCAAAATAGGCACGTGCCAACTAGTCACCCTCCTCTTGAGGTTTTTTCTCAGGATTCCTATCTCACAATCACTGCTTGTGAGTTACGGGTCACCCCTAAGTGCACTGAAGTTTCTAAAATATATTAGTTATGCCCATTGCTTCCTGAAATAAGATTGGGGCTATGGTACTAAGGAAGACCGGGGGACTGGATGGTTGGGCAGGCACTGAACAGGCTCTGCTACCCTAGCTTAAACATAAAAAGGCGTGTTTTAGCTCCCGTAAGTGAAAAGTCTAAGGAAAAGTGGTCTGACTTCAGGCAAGGCTGCATCCAGGTGCTGGATTTGTCACTAAGAATTTCCTTCTTTGTGTCTTGGCTCTTCTGCATGGGGAGTTCATCATTAAGCCCTGAGGGGGTCCCCAGCAGTTCCAGCCCCATATCCTCCCAGATTTAAGCCCAGTTGGAGAAGGAGATTTGGTTTGCACAGCAATGGTATTGAAAGTCCCAGAATTGACTAAGTGTGATGGAGGGTTGGTTCTGTAAGGGAAACAGGGATTCTGTTATCAGAGGGAGAGAAACACAAGCCTGGGAGGCAGGAAGAACAGCTTTCCACCCAAATGCCAGACTGACCCTTTGCCTCAATGAGGTGCTAGCTGCCAGCGAAGGTGGCCCGAGGGGGCGTGTTTTCACTTCCTACCCTTGACCCCCAGTCTCTTATCCCTTTTCCCCAGGGTCTGGATTGGGCTGCTCTGGCTGCTAGGAAAATCCCAGCCCCATTCCGACCCCAGATCCGCTCAGAGCTGGATGTGGGCAACTTTGCAGAGGAATTTACGCGGCTGGAGCCTGTCTACTCACCCCCTGGCAGCCCCCCGCCTGGGGATCCTCGAATCTTCCAGGTGAGTGAGAGCTCACGGAGCCACAGGTGCCGTGGGGACAGGACGCTGCTGCCAGCCCCGGCCCTGGCTGAGTCCTGGCCCTGCACAGACCCTGTGCTCTGGCCAGGACTCCGCGTCTCCCCGATGGGGTACCTGGAATTGCCAGTCACATAGCCATGGCAGGACCCGTCTTTGAATCTCATGGTTTAGTTTTAGATTTCATGTTAATTTCCCTTCTACTCCATAGATCTCTGCATTGTTCTCTAAAAGTATCGCTTTAACTATTCAGTTGCTTAGGTGGACAACTGGAAAGAGATCCTCTGTTTACATCATGGCTTGGCATGTTCCCTTTGCAAATCGTATCATGTTTGTGGAAGCACAGGCCCCCTCCGCTCAATTTTAGAGGCTGAGGCCTGTTGAACAAGTCCAAACTCCTTTGCTCGGCATTCAAGGCCCTGCACGATGTGATCCTTGCTCAGTGCCCTAGCCCCAGTGCTCACCGCGGTCCCACTTGGTGCTCTAGCACCTGTGATGAACTTCTCAGAGGTTCCAGAACATGCCACTGTGCCTTTGCACATGCAGTTCCTTCCCCCTGGAGTACCTTCCCCACAGTCCGCCGCCTGGCCAGCCGCCCACTCATCTTCCAAGCAGCGCTGCTCCTGGGTGAATTCTTCCCTACTCCTCTGGTCCTGGGCCACCCTTTCCTTGTACATTGGTTCTCTGCAGACGGCACCCGCTCTGAGCACTATCAGAGTGTATCCTAATGGCCTTACTGAGCCTCTCCTGGTCTGGAAGCTCCCAGAAGGCAGGGACTGTGTTTAATTTCTGTGTCCCTTTGGCCAGAGTGGGGGCCTGGCCTGTAGGACATGGTCCATAAATATGAAACAAGGATAGGCCAATATGAACTGTAGATGGATCAGTCCCCTCTGTGAGCCTCTCCCAAGTAATGGCTTTGCTGGAACTGTCCCTTAGTGGTCGCAGTTCTTTTTTTGTAAATATTTTGTAATGTTTATTTATCTTAGAGAGAGAGAAAGAGCACTGGTAGGGGAAGGTCAGAGAGAGAGAGAGATAGAACCTGAAGCAGGCTCCAGACTCTGAGCTGTCAGCACAGAGCCTGATGCGGAGTTCAAACCCATGAACCGTGAGATAATGACCTGAGCCGAAGTCAGATCCTTAACTGACTGAGACCCCCCAGGTGCCCAGTGTTGTCTCACAGTTCTCATAAGAAAGTTCTTCTGATTCACTGATTCACTGTGAATCAGTGGTTACTTTCATTCACCCATTTCATGATTCAAAAATACGGACTGAGCGCCTACAATGTGCCAGGCACTGATCTGGGCACCCGGGGGCTGATCAATGACCCTAATGGAAAAGCGGAAAAGTGTAGAGCCTGCGTTCCTGTGTGCAGTGGGGCTGCGTGTTTAGGAGAAAACAATACATCATTAAAGTGACCCTTAAGGATCTCTTGAATTGCCTCTTTGTATTTCCCCAGTCGCCCCTCCCCTTGCAGGGGAGGCCAATGTTTGGGTTGAGATGAAGGAATAAAGACTTTTTTGTATTCGGTGGGTAGATTTGAATTCTCATAAGCTAAGTGTGTGTGATGCCAGGCTGTGGCTCTTTTATGCATCGGGTCCATCATTTTCGGGTCACTACATTGTGCCAGATGATGGCCTTGGCACTTGGTGGTCACTGTGACGAGAAGGGGGGAGTCTCAGATTCGTGGGGGTGGGGGGCACACAGACCTATGTGATCATAGAACAACCTGGAATAACATGTGCACACATCCTGGGTGCACCAGGGATGCCAAGGCAACGCCCGACATTACCCACTAGGGTCCAGGGTCTTCCCTCGGCCTGCCCCGCCCCTCACCCAGTCTGGGCCTTCCTGGGACTCCATATGCCCTCCATAAGCCCCTATGCCCATCAGCCCCTGACAAACACCCCACCCCTGCAGGGATACTCCTTCGTGGCGCCCTCCATCCTGTTTGACCGTAACAACGCGGTGATGACAGATGTGCTGGAAGCACCTGGCGCTGGAGACCGGCCCGGCCCGGCAGCGGTGGCCCGGAGCGCCATGATGCAGGTGGGTTGGGCCAGGGTGGGAAGTTGCTACTGGGGAGTCTGGGTTCGGGGAGTCCAGACCTGGCTTCACCAGGTGCCCGCGGTGTGCCCTCCGTGAGGTTTGGAGCCTCTCCCGGGTGGCGTGTGACGTGGCCGCAAGGCTCCCGGGTACGATCTCTGACGCGCCCCCTTCGCCGCCAGGACTCGCCCTTCTTCCAGCAGTACGAGCTGGACCTGCGGGAGCCCGCCCTGGGCCAGGGCAGCTTCTCCGTGTGTCGCCGCTGCCGCCAGCGCCAGAGCGGCCAGGAGTTCGCGGTCAAGATCCTCAGCCGCAGGTGG
The DNA here is from genome assembly GCA_017311185.1 of Proteles cristata cristata. NCBI lineage: Eukaryota > Metazoa > Chordata > Mammalia > Carnivora > Hyaenidae > Proteles > Proteles cristata. The sequence continues at coordinate 1,026,329 of JAESUZ010001000.1, forward strand.
GCGGGCCCCTGGTGGGCGGGGCCTGCAAAGACGAGTCCGGGAGGGCGGGGTCGGAGGTCGGCCCAACTGACCCCGCCCGCCTCGCCCCTAGGCTGGAGGGGAACACGCAGCGAGAGGTGGCGGCCCTACGGCTTTGCCAGTCGCACCCCAATGTGGTGAAATTGCATGACGTGCATCACGACCAGGTGACGCTTTCTTGGGCTGGGGCGCAACGCAGGGGCTCCGGAGACTGCCCTTGGAGAGCGGGCGGGGAGGAGGGCAGGAGGAGGAGCCTGAAGACTCGGTGCGGGGACCTGAGGGGTACGGCAGGCCAGGGAGGTGGAATCTGAGGGTAGTAGGGGCGGAGGATCGGAAGGCGGGGCTGAGGATGGCCAAGGGAACTGAACTTGAGGCGGACATAGAGCGGGCTAGGATTTAAGGTGGCAAAGGGGCGGAGGTCCGAGAGGCTGTGGCAGTAGAACCTGACGTGGGGCCTAAGTGGGGTTTTTGGGGTGGTGGTAGTTCCGCGCTCGAATAGGGGCGGAGACTGAGGCTAGGGGCGGGGCCCGGCCAGTGGGTGGGGCCCGGCCGGGGTCGAGGTCCGGAGCCGGGACCCGGGTGGTGACCGAGGCCCGCCGCTCCGCCCGCAGCTGCACACGTACCTGGTCCTGGAGCTGCTGCGGGGCGGGGAGCTGCTGGAGCATATTCGCAAGAAGAGGCACTTCAGCGAGTCGGAAGCGAGCCAGATCCTGCGCAGCCTCGTGTCGGCCGTGAGCTTCATGCACGAGGAGGCGGGCGTGGTGCACCGCGACCTCAAGCCGGAGGTGGGCGCCGGCCGTGGGTGGCCGGGGAGGGCCGAGGCGCGGAGGGCTCGTCTCTGACGGCCGCCCCGCCCCCCTCGCAGAACATCCTGTACGCCGACGACACGCCCGGAGCCCCGGTGAAGATCATCGACTTTGGGTTCGCGCGGCTGCGGCCGCAGAGCCCCGCGGGGCCCATGCAGACGCCCTGCTTCACGCTGCAGTACGCAGCCCCCGAGCTGTTGGCGCAGCAGGGTTACGATGAGTCCTGCGACCTCTGGAGCCTCGGCGTCATTCTGGTATGAGACGGGGTCCCCAGGAGGGTGCAGGGGGCCCCGAGCCTGGGTTCCGAGGGCTTCTCGACGCGGGCCAACAGGGCCCCCTCCGAGGCGGAGGACAGGGGTCATCTTGGTGGGGGCGGCAGGGTTTGCTCAGAGGCTGGGCTTAGAGGTCACCCTGATGCAGAGGCGGGGTTGTTCTGGTGCTGGGGTCAGGGCATCCGAGTACTAGGGGTTGGAGGTCAGGGTTCATCATCACGCAACGGCCTCCGGAGTTACCTTCATGGAGAGGGTGAATGGTCCCGGGGGTGGGTGGGCTGAGCCGGCCTCCTGGCCTCTCTCGGCCCTGCAGCCCCGACCGGTCTCCCTTTTCCCTCCACCTGCCCAGTACATGATGCTGTCGGGGCAGGTCCCCTTCCAGGGGGCTTCAGGCCAGGGCGGGCAGAGCCAGGCGGCAGAGATCATGTGCAAGATCCGCGAGGGGCGCTTCTCCCTCGACGGAGAGGCCTGGCAGGGCGTGTCTGAGGAAGCTAAGGAGCTGGTCCGAGGTGCGGAGCCGGTGGGGGGAGGGGGGAGGGTCACAGATCGTGGCTGGGGAGGGGGCGGCCATGGGGTCGTGATGGATTAAGTGTTCGGTCTCGGGGACCGGTCCGGGAGGAGAGTGGGGCTCTTGGGATGTCGCTGGGGCCCAGCTTCGACACTTCCCTGCCGTGCCTCCAGGGCTTCTGACGGTGGACCCCGCCAAGCGGTTGAAGCTCGAGGGGCTGCGGGGCAGCTCATGGCTGCAGGACGGCAGCGCGCGCTCCTCGCCCCCACTCCGGACGCCGGACGTGCTGGAATCCTCGGGTCCGGCTGTGCGCTCGGGGCTCAACGCCACCTTCATGGTGAGGGGCGGGGCCCGTGGGAGGCGGGCGGACGGGCTGGAGGGGCGGGGCCTCCGAGAGGCGACGCCCTCCGAGCCCAGATAGGCGAGGCCAACCGAGTACTGACCTCTGGGGTCGGCGCCTTGACCTTTGGGGGAGGCTTCGGGCCATCCACCTGTTGGCCTTGATCTAGTGGGATGCGAGGGAGAGTCCAGGATGGGGGCCGAAGCTAGGACCTAGAAGTCGGGGCTGGGGGTGCGGCAGGTGGTGGTGGGGGACTCAGCTCCGCCTTTCCGCCAGGCCTTCAACCGCGGCAAGCGCGAGGGCTTCTTCCTGAAGAGTGTGGAGAACGCGCCCCTGGCCAAGCGGCGGAAACAGAAGCTGCGGAGCGCCGCCACTTCCCGCCGCGTCTCCCCTGCGCCCGCCGCCCCGAGCAGGGCCCCTGCCGCCAAAGGAGCCCCCAGACGAGCCAACGGCCCCCTACCCCCCTCCTAGCCCCCGCCACAGTAACCTCCCTTCCCCTACGGGGGCTGTGACCTGGGAGCCTCCGGTATTGGCTCCGCCCCATCCCCAGGGATCGCCCTTCCCACCCCTTCCCCCCACCCCACTCCCAGACAGAGCAGAAGTATTTTTATAAGCAGAGAATTTTTTATGTCTTACCGGATAGAGTTCGAGACGCAGGGAGGGAGGGGCCTCTGCCAGGATAGCCCCTCATCTGGCAGAAGGTGCTTCTCCTCCGGGAGTGGGGGGGAAAGGGGGGTGGTGCTCCGGCAGGAAAGGGCTCCTCCCCCATTTCTACGCACGTCAGCACTGACTTGCCGAAGGGAGAAACTGGGACCTCTCCCGTGCCCTCCTCTGAGGCCCTGCTCTTGGGAGGGGGTGCCCCTCTCGCTGTCACTTTAAGGACTGTCTGTGCAATCATGTCCACCAAAGACCTGTGTTGGGGGGGTGGAGTTCAAGGAGAGGCCCTGGGGGAGCTCTGAGGCATTTCTGCCTCACTTTATGTCACCTGCTTCTCCCCGATGGGGGCTAAGTTAGGACGAAGGCCACCCCAGAAAGGGGAGGCCCCTTCTCACCACACCCCCCCCAACCCCCCTCGGCACAGCTGCCCCTGGCTGGGGGCAGGGCCTTGAGGGTCTGGGCTGGGCACTGGCAGTCACTGCCTCAGCCCATCCAGGCTGTGCCTTTGACTTTAAAATAAAAGTCCATCCAGTGCTGTGTGCGGGAGGTCTGTGTGTGAGTGGACGGTGTGTGGGGCAAATAGATTTCCAACCAGGGGAGCCTGGGGCCTCAGAGAGGAGGGACAGGGCAGACTGTCCATACTCTTTGTCCCTGACTTTTGGACCGAGCTGCGGGATGGCCAAACAGTCCTCAAGGCTTGTATTTGGACAGCTCTGCCATGGATCACTTGGGATTCTCTTGGTTGTAGTCACAGAAAGCCCAACTTACACTTAAACTTGAGAGGAGTGGGAGTTTAAGGCTCTTAACAACTACACGGTGCAGCGGTAGCTTCAGGCAAGGTCTGATCTGTACACAAACATGTAGACCAGGACCCAGTTTCCCGGTCGCAACTTTTTATTCTGTTTTCTTGGTGTCACAGTCTGGAGCATTTTCCTTTTGGCTCCAGGATGGGTACCACAGACTGGTGATCAAGAAAGGGTTTTATCTTTCCCTATGGAAATCCCAAGATGAACTCTGATTGGACCTCCTTAAGGTCGTGTGTCCACCGTGGACCCCTCACTGTGGCCAGAGGTGCAGGGTGCTGCTTGCCTTCGATCTGGATCATGGGCTCCCCTCTGGAAGCTCACTGGGTGGAAAGCAGGAGAAGGGGTGGGTCGGCTGAACTGAGCTTGGCGGCTGTCAGTGAGGGAGGGAGGGAGCGAGGGGAGCAGCCCATATGCACGGCCCTCAAAGCCTTCAGAGTGGCGCCTCTCTCCCTCCCTGCTGTGTGATCCCTGCTAGGTGGTTGTGGCCATAGGACAATTGTGGGCCTGGTATCTTTGTGGGCACCCCAGGTCAGGGTGCAGAGAGCCTTACCCCAGGGTTGCCCGGACGTTACCCCTCTAGATGCCTCCAAGCCACCTCTTCCCATATTACCCTCTGGGGTCATCTCATGGGGGACCTTCCCTTCCCATTCTGAGGTTTGCCTCTTACAGAGGGAAGTACTGGAAGATAGGAACCGGGAGATGCTGAAGTCGGGGCAAAGCCGGTGGGGGGGGGGCGCTGGGGCAGGTGGGGTCCCATGAGTGTAGATCAAGGGCAGTTGGGTGCGGGACCTCCATCTGTGTCCCATCCTGTAGGTATGAGAGAGGAAGGAAGGGCCCAGGAGAAGGTCCCCAGGACCTGACACACTCACATGACTGTTAAGACCCGCAAGTGAACAGATGTGATGCCACGGTCATTCAGTCATGAACTATTTACTGAGATCTGCTGAGCATTCACTGTGCAGGGAAGGTCCCCAACATGCTTCATGGATCATCCCCCAGATGCCTCCTGGCTAGTTTGCAAGAAAAGCATCACTTCGTTTAAGAGATGACAAAAGTGAGCTGCAGTGAAGGTCAGCACCTTGCTCAAGGTCACTCAACGAGATGTGCATTTGATCCCTGTGGTCTGATTCCAGAATTCCTTCGATCCCAAGAATTCCGCTGTGAACGTGGGCTTTAATTTTACCCCAATGTGATGTTCCCATTGTTGAAAACTTTTTTTTTAATAAATGTTTTATGATTTATTTTTGAGAGAGAGAGAGTATGAGTGGGGGGGAGGGGTGGAGAGAGAAAGGGGACAGAGGATCCAAAGCGGGCTCCGTGCTGACAGCACTGAGCCTTACGTGGGGCTTGAGCCCGTGAACCCCGAGGATCGTGACCTGAGCAGGAGTTAGAAGCTCAACAGACTGAGCCACCCAAAAACTTTGTTTCTATCACAAGCGATGTAGAGAGAAACACGTTTGTACACAAATCTGTGCATTTGAAAATAGCTTTATTTAGGTATAATTCATATCCCGTCTTATTCACCCATTTAAGAGTACAACTCAGTGATTTTTTAGCACACTCAGAGTTGTGTAGCCAGGACAGGAGTCTAATTTTAGAACACTTTTCACCTCCATAGGAAACTCCCCATTTCTTCTCAACCCTCTGGCCCAAAGCAGCCCCTTATCTAAGTCCCGTCCTTCTCTATATTTTGATATACATTTTGAAATATACTTCCTTTTTTTTTTTTTTAAATGTTTTATTTATTTCTAGGAGAGAGAGAGAGAGAGAGAGAGTGAGCAGGGAGGGTCAGAGAGAGAGGGAGTCACAGACTGAAACAGGCTCCAGGCTCTGAGCTGGCAGTCAGCACAGAGCCCGACGCGGGGCTCGAACCCACAAACCGCGAGTACATGACCTAAGCGAAAGTCGGACGCTTAACCGACTAAGCCACCCAGGCGCCCCTATACTTCCTTTTTTTTTAAAAAAAAGTTTTATTTATTTCTAGGAGAGAGAGAGAGACAGAGTGAGCAGGGGAGGGTCAGAGAGAGAGGGAGTCAGAGACTCTGAAACAGGCTCCAGGCTCTGAGCTGGCAGTCAGCACAGAGCCCGACGCGGGGGTCGAACCCACGAACCGTGAGATCATGACCTAAGCGAAAGTCGGACGCTTAAATGACTAAGCCACCCAGGCGCCCCTTGAAATATACCTTCAAACAACCCTTCATAGATATTGTACTGGCCTATAGTCACAGCAGTGGGACATGGAAATGTCCCATTTCATTATATGCACTGGGCATTATTATTTAAAAGCCTTTGCTAGTTTCATGGTTAAGGGTTTCTCATCTTCAGTTCCCTTACTCTGTTATCACAAGCAACTCACCCTAAGAAAGAGGTCTTCTTGCCTCATTTCTTGGGTGAAGGAACCAGGCTTTAGAGGATGGCGGTAACCCCAAAGGGGGAAGCCTGGTGGGGCTGGAAAGGGCTGGGGCTCAGAGTCATGAGCCAGCCTTGCTTTGCCTCTGCCCTGTGTGGTCGGGCAGTCTGCAAGGGGGAACAGGTGTGACTTGAGTCATAGACTGGGCAGAGGTCGGGGGGAGGGTGGCCACAAGCAGGGAGGCCAGGAGGCCAGAGGCAAGTTATGAGAACCTGCAGTCTGGCAGCCTGCTTTGACACCTTGACTTTGGCCTCCGACCAGGCCGGCCTTAACATGGATGCTGAATCAGAAGAACAGACTGGCCTCATCCTCCTGGGCCTCTATTCCACTCCAAAAAAAAAAAAAGATTTCGTTCATTTAGGAATCTCTACACCCAACATGGGACTCGAACTCACAACCCTGAGATCAAGAGTCGCACACTCCACGGACTGAACCAGCCAGGCCCCCGCCTCTATTCCACTCTTTTTTTTTTTTAATATATTTTTTTTAATGTTTTTTTATTTATTTCTAGGAGAGAGAGAGACAGCGTGAGCAGCGGAAGGTCAGAGAGAGGGAGTTACAGACTGAAACAGGCTCCAGGCTCTGAGCTGGCAGTCAGCAAAGAGCCCGACGCGGGGCTCGAACCCACGAACCGCGAGATCATGACCCAAGCGAAAGTCGGACGCTTAACCGACTAAGCCACCCAGGCGCCCCTCTATTCCACTCTTAAAATGGCTTCGGGAGCAGGCTTGGGCTCCTGGTTCTATTACTGTCCTGATATTCCTGAGAGCCCGGACAGCCCCATAAACATTTATTTCCCTTCACATCACTATTAACGAAGTAGGCTTAAATTTTTTTTTCAATGTTTTATTTATATTTGAGAGATAGAGAAAGTGTGTGCATGCGCGGAGGGGTAGAGAGAGAGGGAGACACAGAATCTGAAGCAGGCTCCAGGCTGTCAGCACAGAGCCCGATGTGGGGTTTGAACCCACGAGCAGTGAGATTATGACCTGAGCCGAAGTCAGACGCCCAAACGACTGAGCCACCTCAGAGCCGCTTAATGAGCTACTGTCGGAACCGAAGTCAGGGTTGTAATGTTTCATCAGTGCCCCGTGCAAATACTGCTGGACTCTGGGCAAGTTGTCCCTCCCTAATGCTCCCTGGGGCTCTCAACAAGAACATTCCACAGTAACCGAGTAGGGATTGTAAACGGACTATGTGTGCCTGTGCCTACAGACTTGGTTTTTGGGGGCCGGCACATGTTTTAAAGTGAGAAGGTGCGGGGGCACCTGGGGAGCTCAGTCGGTTAAGCATCCGACCCTTGGTTTCTGCTCAGGTCACGACCTCAGGGTTGGTGGGATCGAGCCCCGCATCAGGCTCTGTGCTGGCAGCATGGAGCCTCCTTGGGGTTCCTTCTCTCTGCCTCTCCTTCTGCCCCCGCCCTTACTCCCCATGCGCTTGTGCGCATGCTCTCTCTCTCTCTCTCTCAAAATAAATAAACAATAATAAAGAACCTTAAAAACAATAAAATGAGAAAATGCATGCGAAAGTCTGGATGTTTGACTTTTATTGATAAATTGGAAGGGCCGGCAGCCCGGGGGAGGTCTTCCTGCGTGGCCAGATGGGCAGGTGCAGTCACGTGGCCCCCACAGAGGAGGGGTCTGCTTTCCAGTCCCCACTGCTCCCCAGGGCTCACACCGGCTCTGTCCCTCATCTATCCCCCTGGCCTGTCTAGGTGTTTGGGTTTGCAACCCTCCCACATTCACTGCTGCACAAAAACGGGGTCTGTGAAAGGCAGAGAGGCTTGCCTTTTTCGTTGTTGTTTCAAAATTTAAAGTTTTGGTTTACATTTGGGAAAAAGATATAAACACACGATTCACAATTCAAAGGATGCAATCGAATACACAGTGAAAAAATGTCCTTCCCCGTGCTCGCCCACAAGTGCCCGTGTTACCAGTTCTTGTGTTCTTTCAGGCATGTTTCGTATCTAGTCCCACTAATGTAATCTGTGTAGATGATCAAGAAAAATTCACCTTAGGGCCGTCTGGGTTGCTGCGTCAGCGGAGAGGCTGACTCTCGGGTCTCAGCTCAGGTCTTGCTCTGAGGGTGGTGAGTTCAAGCCCCGCGTGGGGCTCTGTGCTGGGCGTGAGGCTTACGTAAAAAAAAAAAAAAAAAATTCACCTTCATTGAACGTTAATTTTAGAAAAAAAATCGGAAATACTAAAAGGAAAACATGAAAACTATTGGTGGCGTTGCTCATAGATAATCTCGTTAGTTAATATTCTGATGCCCTCAGGGTGCCTGGGTGGCTCAGTCGGTTGAGCATCCGACTTCGGCTCAGGTCATGATCTCATGGCTTGTGGGTTTGAGCCCTGCATTGGGCTCTGTGCTGACAGCCAGCTCAGAGCCTGTAGCCTGTTTCAGATTCTGTGTCCCCTGCTCACACTGTCTCTCTCTCTCAGAAATAAATAAAACAATTAAAAAATTTTAAAAAATATTCTGATGCACTCACATCCAGATTTTTCTGAGATTTTTCTTTCTTTTGTTATATAGTTTATTCTTTTAAAGATTTTATTTTATTATTTAATGTTTATTCATTTTTGAGAGAGAGAGAGAAAGAGAGAGGAGGTGGACGGGCAGAGAGAGAGGGAGACTGAGGACCTGAAGCAGGCTCCCTGCTGTTAACACAGAACACTACCATGTTCTGCCTGTCTGTCTCTCTCGGAAATAAACATTAAAAAAATTACAAAAAATTTCGGGGAGTATATTATGATTTATTTAGGCTGTTCTCCAATCTTGGCTACTTGGATGTTTTTCATTTCTTGTTTTTAATTTTATTTTAATCTTTCTGATGTTTATTTAGTTTTGAGAGAGAGAGAGAGACAGAGTGTGAGCAGGGGAAGGGCAGAGAGAGAGGGAGACGCAGAATCTGAAGCAGGCTCCAGGCTCTGAGCTGTCAGCACAGAGCCTGACGTGGGGCTCGAACTCATTAACCACGAACTCATGACCTGAGCCGAAGTGGGATGCTTAACAGACCGAGCCACCCAAGCGCTCCTGTTTTATTTTTAAATTATTATTTAAAAAACGTTTTCATTTGATTTTATTATTTTTTTTTTTGAGAGAGAGCGTGCTTGTGCACACATGTGAGCAGGGGAGGGACAGAGAGTGAGGTAGAGAGAGAGCCTCAAGCAGGCCCCACGCCCAGTGTTGAGGCTGCCGCGGGGCTCAGTCTCACGACCCTGAGATCATGGCCTGAGCCGAAACCAAGAGTTGGACGCTTAACCCACCGAGCCGCCCGGGCGCCCCTAGTTTCTTGCCATTTTAAATGGTGTTGCCACGAACATCCTTTGCCTATATCTTTGCTCACCTGCCCAAATATTTCCGGAGGGTACATTTCTCATGGGTGAGTTATTGTGCTGAAGGCTGTGCCCGTACCTGCACATCTAAAGGCTGTCGGTGTATTCGCTCACCTTGCCCTTCAGAAGGATCCCGTCTCTGACTTACAGCAGCCCCGGAAGATCCAAGACGCGCTGCCTCCCTGAAAACCAAACGAGGGGTCTCAGCAGCCCAGGGTGTCCCCGCCTGGCGGTCTGCGCTTGTCTTGGGAGAAGTCCTGGAGGTCGCCAGGGGGCCACTCCTTCTGCCTGGGGTCTGGCTGGGCCGTGATGGGGGGGGGGAATGTGGCCCATGAGCAGCCCCTTCCTGTCTCCCCTCTACGCCAGGGTGGGTTGGGGGTGTCTGTGTGGAGAAGGTGGAGGGTGAGCCCCGTGGAGTCCCCAGGGAGCTGGCACGCGCTGCGGGCTGGTGGCGCCTGGGACCGCGTGGCCTACCGGGTGAAGTGGGGCGGGGGGTGGGGGTGCCCCCCAGGCGGAGCGGCAGGGCATCTAGCAGGTGCTGGCCAGGTGCCCGGCACAAATGCAGCTTAAGTTGAAACGAAAAATTAAGAGAAGCCATGGAAAAGCGGGGTCGGCTCAGGCACGCCAGCGACAGAGGCCCGTGTCCAGGCAAGACCTGGGGTGTGCTCCTCACAGCGCTCCAGGCCCTCCCTGCCCGTGATGCTGTCACCTCCCTGCGGTGTGAGGCCCCGAGGGGCGCCCCTCCCCCAACACCCCCTCCCCCGGGGGTGGGGTGCCCTCGCTCTCTGTTTTCCTGACATGACCTGGTGTCAGCAGTTTGAGAACCAACCAACCAGCTGGGACAGAGGTGGTGGTGGTGGTGGGAACGCACCTTGGTGAGTGTGAGCACACGAATGTGTGAGCGCATGAGTGTACGAGTGCGAGTCAGTACACGCGTGCGTGAGTGTGAGGCCGTGTTTTGCGTGAGCACACGAGTGCGAGGATGGGCATGCACTGCGCTTGTGGAGGTGCGGAGGTGTGTCAGCACAGATGTTTGGGGGTGTGGGAGTGTGTTGTGTGCAGAGTATGTGTGCGGGGCGAGTGAGACTGTGGGAGTGGGGATGAGTGTGACGTGTGCGCGGACGTGTGCTCTCACTGCGCACTCTCCCGGAGGCCCGGAGCCCGGGGTAAGAGCTTGGTGGCAAATATTTTATTGTCCTAGTTTGTGTCCCTCCCCCACGAGGACCAGTTCCTGGTGGAGCCTTACTAACCCCCGGGAGATCTTTGGGATTGAGACTGGACGTGGAGGTGGGGTGGGGAGGGGTGGGGTGGGGGGTTGGGGGGGTGGGGACAGACTCTCACCCCCGGTGGGGCCAGGCCTGGCCGCAGCTGCACAGGAGAGCTAGAATGCCAAGCCTGAGCCTCTCTGGGCCTCAGTAACCTTATCCGCGAAATGGGGAGAATCCTACTTGCAACCTCATGGGGTTGTCTGAAGGCTCCATGGCAAGCACAGACATCACCAGGAGCGCTCTCACGTGTCACTGAGTGCTGGTGATGGCCCACGGTGTTGGCTGTCGAGGTGGCAGAGGGTGGCGGGGCTTCCCAGGGTGAGGCAGGAGGCCACCGCTGTCACAGACCCTGGCCAGCTGTCGCATGATAGCGCGCGCCTGCCCGTGAGCACTGGGCACATCTTCATGGAAGGAAAAGCCTGGCTTCTTCCTTGCGTAAAGAGTGTCTGGGGTCCAGACAGCCACTCCTTTCAGGTTCCTGCTGAGCTCCCAGGTGAGGACCTTGCAGCGGGACAGGCAAGGAGACTGACCTCCAGACGTCACGCTTCCCCGCAGCCCTGCCTTTAGCCGCCGCCCTGCTGGTGGTGCTGGGGAGGGTGGGTGGGCGGTGCCCGCCCGGCTGTGTGGGTTTGCTGCAGGCCATGTGCAGACAGCAGCCCCCGGGCCGGGGCTTCGCCTGTTCGCCTCTGGGGCCCCCACTCCCTCCGACTCTCCCTGGGGTCCTGGGGGGGTGCAGCCATGCTCATGGAGAGACTCTGGGTCACCTGAACCCCCTGGCCAAATGGCAGCCCAGGGTTCCTCCAGGAGGAGGTGTGGGTGGTTTCCTGGCCCCTCTGTGTCCAACCAATTCTGAATTTCTGGGGCGGGGTCCGGAATCTGTCTTTGTTGCAAACTTCCCTGTTCAAGCCACGGGTCTCATCAACTTTCTTTTTTTTTTTTATTATTATTATTATTTTTTTTTAATAGTCTGGTGGTCTACAAGCTTTTATTTTATTATTATTATTATTTTTTAATGTTTTGTTTATTTCTAGGAGAGACAGAGAGACAGCGTGAGCAGGGGAGGGTCAGAGAGAGAGGGAGTCACAGACTGAAACAGGCTCCAGGCTCTGAGCTGGCAGTCAGTACAGAGCCCGACGCGGGGCTCGAACCCACGAACTGCGAGATCATGACCTAAGCGAAAGTTGGACGCTTAACCGACTAAGCCACCCAGGCGCCCCTCTCATCAACTTTCTGAACTGTCTGGCAGGGGAGACTGAGGCACAGGGAGGGAAGGGACCTACTCACAGTCACAGGGCTGCAGAAGGGCAAGGCCAGGTCTTCCTTCTACTGGAGGGAGGGGATTCCTTGGAGTAAGGGGTGTCTGGTGCACTTCCTCCCTCCCCCACACCCCCAGATCCTCTGCAAGGTCCTTTCCTGCCCAGCGGGGCCAACAGGTGCCTGCCTGCCGGCTGACCTCTCTGCAAAGCTGCGACAAGGCAGACTTCCGGGGATCCCCGGACAGGACAGGACGGGAGCGAGGAGAACCCAAATGGGCACTGACGGGTCAGCAGGGGGGAGGCCTTTCTCCCTGGAAGCAGCCCCAGGCGCGAAGCAGACTCTGTGGCTCAGAGCTCTTCACAGGGCCCCCCCTGCCTGCCTCTCCCCTGGCCGAGGCTTGGAAGTTCACATCAGAGGATTCTCGTCTGAGAGAAGCCAGAACCAGATGAAATGTCTTTAGTCCTTTAGTCACAAGAGGAAGCACTTTCTGGAGATTTCCCTCAACAGCACAAGAATGAGAATGATGCTGGGGTGCCTGGGGGGGCTCCGTCGGTTAAGCAATCGACTTCAGCTTGCGTCATGATTTTGCAGTTTGTGAGTTCGAGCCCCACCTCCGGCTCTGTGCTGATGGCTCAGAGCCTGGAGCCTGCTTCCGATTCTGTATCTTTCCCCCACCCCCCTCTGTTCCTCCCCCACTCACTCTCTCCCCATCTCTCCTTGTCAAACATAAACATTAAAAAAAAAGAATGGGGCGCCTGGGTGGCTTAGTCGGAGCGTCCGACTTTCGCTTGGGTCATGATCTCGCGTTCGTGGGTTCGAGCCACGCGTCGGGCTCTGTGCTGACAGCTCAGAGCCTGGAGCCTGTTTCAGTCCTGTGACTCCCTCTCTCTCTGACCCTCCTGCTCACGCTGTCTCTCTCTCTCCTAGAAAAAAAAAAAAAGAATGGTAATGATGTTGAACCCACCCATTTATCTAGAACCCATGTATCCCGCACCAGGCCCTGTGCTAAGCCCTTCCTGCGTCATGCAGATGGATGTCAATACCATTATCAGCACTGTGGTTGCTGCACAAAATTAGTGGCTGCTTAATGTTATCAGGCACTTGTCCTGGGCCAGGAGCCAGGCCCTGGGCCAAGCCCTGTCTCCAGATGATTTCATTTCATGAATAGCTTTTACGTTTTTATTGTCCATTATCGGTCCATTTTATGGAGGAGGAAAACGAGGCTCAGCGATATAAATTGCCCAAGGTCACCACCTCATGGCTCGTGGGTTCGAGCCCCACATGGGTCTCTGTGCTGACATCTCAGAGCCTGGAGCCTGCTTCTGATTCTGCATCTCCCTCTCTCTCTCCCCTTCCCCCATTCATGCTCTTTCTCTCTCTGTCTCTCAAAAATGAATAAAAGTTAAAAAAAAAAAAAAGGTATTTCCTTCCAACGGAGGTGTAGTTTTGCCTTCCTTGTCTGGAAGTGTTAGCTTTCTTTGCACTGAGGGTCTGGGGCTTGCCTCGGCCTGCAGAGCCGAAAGCACCAGAAATACCAGCTCTGGGCTTTCATGGGAGGCAGGCATGCCAGCAGCCCCTTTTTTTTTTTTTTTTAACGTTTATTTATTTTTGAGACAGAGAGAGACAGAATGTAAGCATGGGAGGGGCAGAGAGAGAGGGAGACACAGGATCCGAAGCAGGCTCCAGGCTCTGAGCTGTCAGCACTGAGCCCCATGTGGGGCTTGAACCCATGAGCCAAGAGATGATGACCTGAGCTGGAGTCAGGCGCCTAGCTCTTCAAAGGAGGCCGACTCAGCAAGAAGGCATGTCCTTTTACCCTTGCTCCTTTCCACTCTCTGCTGCCTGGAATGTGGATGCAATTTCTGGCGCTAAACTAACTGTTTTGGGATCGTGAGGTGACTTCAAGGACGGAAACCTCATGTTAATGGTGGCGGAGAGCGGGAGGGAGGAGCCTGGGTCATCGGTGGCTATGGAGCTGCTGTGAACCCTGGACGAGGCCTCTCTTTACACAAGAGGAAAATTGAGCCTCAATTTCGCCCTAGCCACTGTTATTTTGGTTCTCTGGTACTCGTCATCGGGTGCAGAGTTCTTAACTGACACCAAAGGCTTTGAGCACAGCTGTGCCTCCTTCCCACCTGTGGTCACGAGGAAAGAGGAGTTTGATGCAGATGTCGTTGGGGCTCCCTAGGTGTCCATAAAGGGCGGCAGAGCCTGCTGTTTCAGGCCAAGGGCCTTGTGTCTGCCTGGTCCTTTTGGCAGGAATGGACACGTGCTGATTTCATCTCTTAGGACTGGAGGACTAGGTGCAGATGTTTGGTGCAGGGGTGCCCAGGGAGAGGAAGGGCAGAGGAGTGGCGGAGGGAAGCTTGCAGTGAGGCCGAGGCTTGTGACCTGTTTCTGAGAGAGGCGGTGAGCTTCCTGGGTGACGCAGGACAGGACAGCACAGCCACGGGGCGCCCACAGCACCTTGCATTTCCCAGCCCGGCCTGATCCTGACTCTGTGGGTCAGGCTGGCCGGGAACACCAGGGGTGGCCCGATGGCTAGCGCAGGTGGGTGGGTGTGGCTTGGGGGTGGGGGGAGATGGGGGTAGGATAAGGGGCTAGAGTGGGGGCTGCTTTCCTGGGGGGGGGGCGGGCCAGCAGAGGCAGGGGACACAAATAAGACAAGGTCACGGTGGAAGACAGGTTTGGGCTTGTACCTGAGCGCACCCAAGGGTGCTGAGGGGAAACAGAGGCCATGTGGGTGCGCAGCTGGGCTCGAAGAAGCTTGGCAGTTTAAACATGGATCTGGGGAGACCTCATTTGTAGCCCCAGGCAGCTGAGCAGGTTACCCTGGGAGTTAAGACTCTGATGAACTTAATTAACATCATAAATCCTGCTGGGCTCCCAGCGCTATAGCCTTCTCACTTACCCTTCACTAACCTGGTTTCAGCAACTGCTTCATAGACAATCGTGAAGTTCATGGTCCTCCTTACTGTCCGGGAGCTCACCCCGGATTTTCTCAGTCTGTTCAGGATCTGCTTATCGAATCAGCAATTCAGTCAAATGGATTTAAAGGCATATACAACTTCTTTTTCTTCTTCTTTTTTAATGTTTTATTTATTTATGAGAGAGAAACACAGCGTGAGCAGGGGAGGGTCAGAGAGAGGGAGATACAGAATCCGAAACAGGCTCCAGGCTTGAGCTAGCTGTCAGCACAGAGCCCGACGTGGGGCTCGAACCCACGAACCGCGAGATCATGACCTGAGCCGAAGCTGGGCGTTTAATCGACTGAGCCACCCAGGCGCCCCTATACAACTTTCTTTTTAAAAAAACAAAGACTTCTATGTCTGTCTAAACAGCTCTGTCAGCAGTCATTGGGCCAAAGACTTCGTTCTCACAAACATCCCTTTGGCAGTTGATGCCTTTAATAAAGATCGGAAACATGAAGCAAGGATTGGAAACGTTGCAATGGGCAGCATCTCTGCAGGTTTTTATTTTATTTTATTTCATTTTATTTTATTTTATTTTTTCATTTTATTTTACTTATTATTCAAAAAAATTAAGTTTATTTATTTGAGAGACACAGAGACAGTGTGAGTGGGGGAGGGGCAGAGAGCGAGGGAAAGAGAGAGAGAAAATCCCAAGGAGGCTCCACACTGTCAGCTCGGAGCCGGACACGGGGCTCAAACCCACGAAACAGTGAGACTGTGACCTGAGCCAATCCCGAGTTGACGCTCAACCATCTGAGTTTGTCCAGGTGCCCCTCTGCAGTTTATTTTCTTAAAATTTTTTAAAAAGTTTATTTATTTATTTTGAGACACAGAGAGAGAGTGTGTGTGAGCTGGGAATGAGCAGAGAGGGAGAGAGGGAGAGAGAGATAGAATGCCAAGCAGGCTCCTTGCTGCCAGTGCAGAGCCCGATGGTGGGGCTGGATCTCATGAACCGTGAGATCATGACCTGAGCCGAAATCAAGAGTCAGATGCTCAGTCTACTGAGCCACCCAGGCGCCCCAACATCTCTGCAGTTTATAAAGCATAGCTTCTCGGAATTAAGTGGAGGTGTATATATATTTTTAATATAATTTATTGTTAAATTGGCTTCCATACAACACCCAGTGCTCATCTCAGCAAGTACCCTCCTCCATGCCCATCACCCACTTTCCTCTCTTCTCCACCCCCCATCAACCCTCAGTTTGCTCTCTGTATTTGAGAGTCTCGTATGGTTTGCCTCCCTCCCTCTCTGTAACTGTTTTTCCCCATCCCCTCCCCCATGGTCTTCTGTTAAGTTTCTCAAGATCCACAGAGGAGTGAAAACATGATATCTGTCTTTCTCTGATTGACTTATTTCACTCAGCATAATGCCCTCCAGTTCCATCCACGTTGCTGCAAATGGCAGGATTTCATTCTCTCTTGTTGCCAAGTAGTGTTCCATTGTATAGGGGAACCACATCTTCTTCTTTTTTTTTTTTTAATGTTTTATTTATTTCTAGGAGAGAGAGAGAGAGAGAGACAGTGTGAGCAGGGGAGGGTCAGAGAGAGGGAGTCACAGACTGAAACAAGCTCCAGGCTCTGAGCTGGCAGTCAGTACAGAGCCCGACGCGGGGCTCGAACCCACGAACCACGAGATCATGACCTAAGAGAAAGTCAGATGCTTAACCGACTAAGCCACCCAGGCGCCCCGGTGAACCACATCTTCTTGATCCATTCGTCAGTTGATGGACATTTAGGCTCTTTCCATAATTTGGCTATCGTTGAAAGCGCTGCTATGAACATTGGGGTCCATGTGCCCCTATGCATCAGCACTCCTGTATCCCTTGGGTAAATGCCTAGCAGTGCTATTGCTGGGTCCTAGGGTAGCTCTATTTTTAATTTTTTGGGGAGCCTCCACACTGGTTTCCAGAGCGTCTGCACGAGTTTGCATTCCCACCAACAGTGTAGGAGGGTGCCCGTTAAGTAGAGAGAGATTTTAACCTTCATTTTACAGACAGAGAGTTAGAGGTAAGGCCTTATCTGCCATGATGTGGATGAGAATCGGTGGAAAGTGCAGATTCTAGGTATGTTGTCATGCTGCCTTCCAAACGGCTAGTATCAAAGGAAGATGGGCTCATTATTAGCCGAAACATTTGTTTCCATAGAATAAAAGCACCAGCCGATTCGCGACTACCCACCCTGAGCCTGGTCCAGAGCCAGGCGCCTTCCCTACGTGATTTCCCTTAACACCGCACAACTTAGCATCCTTCCCTCCCACTTACGCCTTCTTAAAAACGCCCGGTTTTCTTGTGGGCATCCACTCTGTTCCTCCCCCGCCCAAGCTCATTCCAGGTCACGCCTTGATTGAGGTCACTGGACCGTGTGCGATGCACGCGTCCTTGTTCCCTTGCTGTCCACGGTCCCGCAGGCAGCGTCAGGTAATCAAAAGCCCCACGTGGGCGGGTGTGTGTAGCGGGCAGGGGGAGCGTGCTCAGGGACCGCAGAGTTTCCGAGGAAGCCTGCAGGGCGCAGGGCAAGGATGGGAAGGTGGGCTTCCTCCGGAGGAGAAGGAATGTTGGTGGGGGGCCCTGGAGCCTGGGGTTCTGTGCCTCACTGGCCTTGCTGGGGCAAGGGGGTGAAGGAGAGGGGCTCCGGGGAGGAGACGGAGGCTTGGCTACTTCACAACACACGTCTGAGTTTTGGCTCAGAGGCCTCAGAAATTCCGTGCCGCTGCGGAGAGTCCAGGTTTGCAGGACAGGCTAGCTCCCTGTGGCTCCCAGTAGGAAGTGGGAACCCCAGTGTCCTCAACCGGAGAGTAGTGGGGAACTGCCCTCAATGAGCATTTTGTAAATTGCATTCTTTAGAGTTCAAGGTGTTTGTAAGGTATAATAGATGCTTTGTAGAAAGATTTTGTCATGGGCTGTCTTTGCTGCCTCTCGGAAGGTCATAAGGCCCATTTGTATATTAAAGGCTCTGAGAAGTCCTGCAGCACAATGCCTGTTGGACTCGGGGTTTCCCACTGCATGCCCTGGAACACCTGTGAGGGGTACCAGAATTCCCTGGAAAGCGGCTTGGGAAGCTGTGCTGGATGCTGGGTACTCTGAGGCTGGCCATTCTTTTGGAGACAGGCCAGGCTTGTTGCAGGAGATGATTTACGAGCTGGAGAGCCAATTCATTAATTTGCCGGGAAGCCATATCTGCCTGCCTAATCGATCCATCCATGGCAGTAATTTGCCAGAGGTGGTCCCTCCCAGCGGGGAATTAAATGTGGAGGCCAGCAAGGGCTTGGAAGTTGGCTGAGGAAGCCCGAGGAGGAGAAAGGGATGGATAGACTCCAGAAAGTCTGTTTTTTCCCAGCCAGGCAGCAGCTACACAGGCTCTTCGTGGCAAGGGTTACCCACATCTCTTTCTTCGAGTGGCGTCATCTGGGAGCTCACGATGACGTGCTGGCAAAAAGCAGTGAGCGTGCCTCCCATGCATTAAGCACCTCACAGGTGTCATCTTCAAGCCCGTAATGGGCCTCCCGAGGCCACATTCACGGATGAGAAAACTGAGGCCTGGAGGTTTCTTCTCTTGCAGCAGGGGGCGGGGCTGGGGCTTAAAGGCAGGTCTGTTGGACGTCAGCGCCCGTGGGCACCCTGGGCCAGGCTAGCCACCCTGCTAAAGCCTGGGAGACCCACCTTTCCTGTTTTTTTTATTTTTTTATTTATTTATTTAAAAAAAATTTTTTTTAATGTTTTATTTCTAGGAGAGAGAGAGAGAGAGACAGCGTGAGCAGGGGAGGGTCAGAGAGAGAGGGAGCCACAGACTGAAACAGGCTCCAGGCTCTGAGCTGGCAGTCAGCACAGAGCCCGACGCGGGGCTCAAACCCACGAACCGCGAGATCATGACCTAAGCGAAAGTCGGACGCTTAACCGACTAAGCCACCCCGGCGCCCCTCACCTTTCCTTTTAAAGCTGATGCCACTATGCTTCTTAGGATTTCTTTTCGGGAGAGAGACTGCCAGCTGCTGGGTCCCAGGACCACTGGCAAGCCGCAGTTTGCTTTGACCTATCACCTTCCCAGTCTTTTTTAATTTTTATAAATTTTTTTTTTCTGGGGCGGCCGGGTGGCTCAGTCAGTTAAATGTCCAGCTTTGGCTCAGGTCATGATCTCACAGCTCGTGGGTTCCAGCCCCACGTCGGGCTCTGTGCTGACAGCTCAGAGCCTGGAGCCTGCTTCGGATTCGATGTCTCCCTTTCTTTGCCCCTCCCCCCGCTCGCGCTCTGTGTCTCTTGCAAAAATAAATAAACATTAAAAAAAATTAAAGGGGCACCTTTAAAATTATTTAAAAAATTTAAAGACATAATTTTTTTTTCTAACGTTTATTTATTTTTAAGAGAGAGAGAAAGAGGCAGAATGTCTCTCATAGAGAGAGACACACAGAATCCGAAGCGGGCTCCAGGCTGTCAGCACAGAGCCCGACACAGTACTCGAACTCACAAACTGTGAGATCATGACACGAGCCACCCAGGCGTCCCTGTCGCCTTCCCAGTCTTGCCTCAGGGCCACATCAGCCCTCCTGCTTTCCGCCCCAGGGGGGTCAGCAGAGGATCACACTGGTCTACTGCCTGTGCAGGGGGGGGAGGGAGGGGCTGACGGGGCCTGAGAAGCAAGCACGGTTTAGGAGCATCAGTAGGGCGGATGCAGCTGAGAGGGGGGAGGTTGACCCCATAAAAATTCAGGTCCTGTTGCCTCTGAAATTTCTGGGGGGGGTCCAACAATTGGGAGCATGTCAGGATAACCACCCCCTCCCCCAGCCCCCAGGTGAAAGACAAGATGCTGAAACTTGTACCTGTTACCGCAACAAGGATGGAGGTTTTCTTTCTTTCTTTAAAAAATTATTTTAAAAGTTTGCTTATTTTGAGAAAGACGTGTGCCAGCACACAATGGGGGAGGGGCCGAGAGAGAAGGAGAGATAGAATCCCAAGCAGGCTCTGCACCCCCAGCTCAGAACCCGATGTGGGGCTTGAACTCACCAACTGTGAGATCACAACCTGAGCCGAGATCAACAGTCTGATGCTTAACCGGCTGTGCCACCTGGGTGCCCCGAGGTTTCCTTTCTTAAATTTGGAGCCGCAGACTCTATATTTGAGGGGCTATGCCAGCGTCCACTTACCAGGGGGAGGCACCAGGGTTGAGTCGGGGCCACGTCCCGTCCAGCAAACCCAGACTGCGCAGTGACTCATTCTTCCTTTGAGCCCAGGACGCCTGGGGTGCCTGCCGATTGGATCATAACTCCCGGCTGGTTGTGTGCCCGGCCGAGATGGAACCCTGGGCACCCAGGGTCGGGAGGCCCTGAAACAAGATTCTGGGGTGACGATGTGTGGAAGCAGAGGGGACAGAACCGCACAGAGGGAGACGTTGAAAGGCGGCAGCAGAAGGCTCAGCGGATCCCGGGGCAGCCCCGGAACTGGGCCAGCCCTTCCGTGAGCCCCCAGATGGAGGCAGGGGAGCTGGGCTGCCATCGGATGAAGGCTCCCTCCAGTGAGGGTCACATCCCTGGGCCAGGCAGCGCCCTGCTGGGGGCCAGTCCTGGGTGACTCAGCTGTGAGCCATCAGCAGGTCCTGTCCCAGCACTGGGAATGAGGGTGTGAGCCCTGGAGGTGGGTGACCTCAAGGAGCACCTCAGGGTACTGGACCCCCCACCCCCGACATGGAGGTAGCACCTGGCATCGTGTGGGAATGTGTTCGTGCTCAGGCACAAGGAGCTGAGTGACTAGATGGCTTAGGTCACTTGACACTGACCCCAGGGCAGCCTTCCCTGATCCACACCTGCACCTTACAAATACTGGAGGGAGGAGAAAACATTGTGGGCCCGGTTTCCAGATGATTCTTTCTGCACAGTACCCTGGCATTGACTGGAAGCGACGCCCGCGGCACTGCAGTGCCATCTGGGGTTGCCCTGAAGGTCACTGGTGACTGGAAGTTCTTGAGCGTGGGCAGATGTCCAGACAAGCCATCGGTTTTTCAGTTTTGTTTGGATGGATGGAGGACTGGAACTCCGATCGCCAGCAATTCGTGGGCAGTTGTTAATGGTTTTGTTCAGGGGTCGGCAAACGAGGGCCCCCAGGTCGAACCTGACCACAGCCGATCCTGTAAATCGTGTTTTCTCGGAACACGGCCACCTCCATTTGTTTGCTTATTGCTCCTGCTGCTTTCATGTGACAATGACACAGGTGAGTAGGTGTGACAGAGAAGGGAGGCCCACAAAGGCGAAAATATTTATAAACTTGGTGGAAAGTTTGCCGACCCCTGGTTTGGTTGAATGGTCGAAGGTTCAGAAAAACAGGATTGGAAGGTGGGTGACAAGAGGTGTGGGAAAGGAAGTGAGCGGTGGACACTCTCAGATGACATACACTGTAAAGATGTTTGTTTCTTTTTTTTTAGATTTATTTATTTATTTATGTATTTAAAATTTTTTTTTTAATGTTTTATTTATTTCTAGGAGAAAGAGAGACAGCGTGAGCAGGAGAGGGTCAGAGAGAGAGGGAGTGACAGACTCCGAAACAGGCTCCAGGCTCCGAGCCGGCAGTCAGCACAGAGCTCGACGCAGGGCTCAAACCCACGAACCGCAAGATCATGACCCAAGCGAAAGTCGGACGCTTAACCGACTAAGCCACCCAGGCGCCCCAAGATTTATTTATTTTTGAGAGAGAGAGAGAGAGAGAGAGAGCACGTGCATGTACGCACGAGTGAGTGGGGGAGGGGCAGAGAGAGGGAGACAGAAGATCCAAAACAGGCTCCGAGCTGTCAGCGCAAAGCCCAATGGGGGGCTTGAACCCAGGAACCGTGAGTTCATGACCTGAGCCAAAGTCAGAGGCTTAACCAACTGAGCCACCCAGAAGTCCCGATATTGCTTCTGATTGAGGAATTCACTTCACATTAAAAGAAGGGTGGCAGTGGCTTTTGCTCATGGGATTCTCTGGTCTTGCTAAACACACTATCCAGAAGCAGCTGGCCTAATAGAATGGTAGAATGGGGGGCACCTGGGGGGCTCACTCGGTTGAGCATCTGACTTTGGCTCAGGTCATGATCTCGTAGTGCGTGAGCTCGAGCCCCGCGTCGGACTCTGTGCTGACAGCTCAGAACCTGGAGCCTGTTTTGGATTCTGTGTCTCCCTCGCTCTCTGCCCCTTCAGCTCATGCTCTGTCTCTCTTTCTCTCAAAATTAAATAAAAATTAAGAAAAAATTTAGAAAGGTGGTAGAATGGTCTACGGAAGACCTACGTAGGATTCCAGTTGGGAGGCAGCACGTTGAGAGGGTGGAGTTCCATCTTACAGGACGCAGTGTAGGCTTTGAACCCATGACTGATTTATGGCGCTGCTTCTCCGTGGCCAGAACACACAAGCATTCACAGAACAGAACAGGAGAAGAACGGCTTCTCTCGTTACACCTCATACACCACTCACGGATTTCTTTTTTTTGTTTCTCTTCCCAGCAGCTTTGAATTCCACCGGTTCGGAGGTTTTAGTTCCCAAGGAGGGAACGCTTCCCCCCCGGGGACACGATTATTTTATTGCATTGAATTGAGCTCCCCCCCACCCCTCAAGGTTGGACTCCTCAGCCACTGAGCCAACAGGCTGCTGGAATTACTGATCCCAGTTACCCAGGGAAACGGAGTTCCTGCTCCGTAATGCATATTTCCTTCTTTCCTCCCTCCCTCTCCTTAGTTTTGTCATCATATTATGTTATGCAAGCTGGAGGTTAGCCTCACAATTTAGGGACCTGACTTGGCAGACGGATGGGAACTGTTGAGGAGTCATTAACACGTCCCAGAGGTCGGGGGGTGGGAGGGGGGGCCCTGCTCACCTTCCAGGATGGATGCAGTGACAGTGACCTTTGGTACTTTTGCATCTTTTCATTTGGGAGAAAAAGTGACAGTCTTTGTGTAAAGGGCAGTTTCTTTTTACTTATTTATTGAATTTTGTTTTATGTTTATTTATTTTTGAGGGAGAAACAGAGTGTGAGTGGGGGAGGGGCAGAGAGAGACGGGGAGACGGAATCCGAAGCAGGCTCCAGGCTCCGAGCTGTCAGCACAGAGCTCGACGTGGGGCTCAAACCCACGAGCCGTTAAGATCATGACCTGAGCCGAAGTTGGACGCTTGACCGACTGAGCCACACAGCCGCTCCTGAAGGACAGTTTCGTCTTGTGTTAACCGAGTTCTTTTCGTTGTCCTGCAGAAGCTCAAACGTGTTCAGGAGGGTGTATATGGATGCTGTGTAGGCAAGGGCTGGACCGTTCAGCTACGATCCCTTCCTGCACACTCTGCTCCGCGGTGACACTGGAGGTGACATAGTTCTGCTTTAACCACCGTCTTCCTGCTGGGATCTGACCACAGGGGACAGGGAAGAGAGTGACTCCGAGGCTGGAGAAGCATGAGGGCTATTGCCCCTTCCTGTCCTTGTGAGCGTCACGCCCATGAAATCCCAGCAGCCTGGAGGCGGCCACTGGGCGCGGCGTGCAAGGTTGTCAGGTCCCAGAAGCAATGCCGCCGTCCACCTTGGGGTCTTCAGCACCAGCTGCAGCTTTCCAGGCCCTCAGGCCTCTCCGCCAAGCTTCTGGGTTTAATCGATCCAGCCTAGGGATGGGTCTGCTTCCTGAGCTGCTGACTCCCTGACACCTTAGGGTTCTCCTTTCTACCTTTTCAGTTCTTCAGTGCCTAATTAATCCTTTTTTTTTTTATTAATGTTTTTTTTTTTTTTTTAATTTCTAAGAGAGAGAGAGAGAGACAGCGTGAGCAGGGGAGGGTCAGAGAGAGAGGGAGTCACAGACTGAAACAGGCTCCAGGCTCTGAGCTGGCAGTCAGCACAGAGCCCGACGCGGGGCTCGAACCCACGAACCGCGAGATCATGACCCAAGCGAAAGTCGGACGCTTAACCGACTAAGCCACCCAGGCGCCCCTCCTTTTTTTTTTTTTAATGTTTATTTGTTTTTGAGAGAGAGAGTGAGCAGGGGAGGGGCAGAGAGAGAGGGGGACAGAGGATCTGAATCGGGTTCTTCACTGACAACGCAGAGCCTGGTGCGGCTTGAACTCACAAACCGTGAGATCATGACCTGAGCAGAAGTCAGACGCTTAACCTACGGAGCCACCCAGACGCCCCTCCTGTTTCCCCTTTCGGATGGGCCTTCCTCCTTTCTCCTGAGGACACCTCTTCTTCCTCTGCCTCAGTTGGGACGCCTTTCTTTATCTTCCTGTCTCTTCTCCAGGCCTGTTCTGGCTGGAAGACCTATTTCTGAGCCCTGAACCTTCCTCCTTGAGTGCGTACGCACCGCCATGCAATTTTGTGGCCTTCTTAGCTTTCAGGTATCTAATGATTCCCGTAATTTTTCTTGTGAGCGGCAGCAGAAGGCAGTGGTAAGAGGCAGACTTAGAGCCGGACAGCTTTAGGTTAAAGCCACAGTGCCGTCTGCAGCTAGCCGTGTGACCTTGGGCACATTATTGAACTTCTGTGTGTCTGTTTCCCCATCTGTAAGTGCGGGTGACATCTGACCCAGGCTCTGAGGCGTAGTGTGACAATCCAACAGGCCAAGGCGAGCAAAGCAAAGAATGGTGGCCGGCACAAAGCGAGTGGCCGTCAAGTGTTAACTGTTAACGGCTGGCTGTTACCTCATCCCGTGGAGGGGAGTTGAATCAAATATGCATTTACTTATGCAAATTATACGAAAATGTACTTGGCAGAGGAGGGAAATAAGAATTTGCAGATCTGTCCCAGGCAGATCCCTTCGATGCGCATGAGCCCTGGGGGGGCATGAGAGCCCCGTTCCGCTCTGGGGTGCAGCTTCTCAGGGCCAGGGACCCGCCAGCTGAATCCCAGTCTCGGGTGGCAGACCCGAATTTCCACACAGTGTAGCCTCAGTGTAAGCCAGCCGCAGCCCTGGAGGGAAGCCCGGCTGTGCTGGACTCCCTGAGACAGGGGCTCCGAAATAGCATCTTCCGGAAGGATTTCCAAGGGTAACCAGTTGCACGGGATTTTGAGTCACACTTTGGAATGTGGCTGCATGTAACCACAGGGGGCCTGTGCGGTGGGGGTTAACTCAGCAGTGGAGGGGCAGCTGGGCTTCTCCAGTCCTGCACAGGCCTTGACCGGCTCCCGGGAGCTGACGTCTGGGCCATTGGACCATCCTGCCTGATAGAGAGTCTAGGTACAGCCGAGGCTGGGACCACACCAGTGAGTTCCTGCAAGCCGTGTGACTTACGGGGACACTTGCGTCTGTCCTCCTGCGGCAGTGACCACAGCCAATCGGTGTGACCTCGAGGGAGGCTGGAGACTGAGCGGTTAAGAGCAGCTGTGTGCGTGAATGCCACATGCCTTCAAGACCGACCCCCAGCACAAACCTGGACACCCAGGCTCGCGGGCGTGGCCCTCGGTTGGTGATACTTTGTGTGTAGCGTCACCTGTTTTTGCTGAGAGAATAAACACTGTCTGGAGGACGCCAGTGCAAGGGGACTACTGGTCTCTCTTCAACCCCACCCTATGAACGTTTTTCTCGTCTCATTTTATTTTATTTTTTAATTTTTTAATATTTTTATTTATTTCTGAGAGAGAGAGAGAGACAGCATGAGCAGGGGAGGGTCAGAGAGAGAGGGAGACACAGAATCTGAAACAGCCTCCAGGCTCTGAGCTGGCTGTCACCACAGAGCCTGACATGGGGGTCGAACCCATGAACCGTGAGATCATGACCTGAGCTGAAGTCGGACGCTCAACCAACTGAGCCACCCAGGCACCCCTTTCTCTTCTCATTTTAATCTGTATCTTTTTTCTTATTAAAATTTTTTTAACATTTATTTATTATTGAGAGACAGAGAAAGACAGTGCATGAACAGGGGAAGGGCAGAGAGATGGGGAGACACAGAATCCAAAGCAGACTCTGGGCTCTGAACTGTCAGCACAGAGCCTGATGCAGGGCTTGAACCCATGGACCGTGAGATCACGACCTGAGCCAAAGTCGGGCGCTTAACCAACTGAGCCACCCAGGTGCCCCTTTTATTCTTTTTAAAAATATTCATTTATTTTTGAAAGAGAGAGAGAGAGAGAGAAAGAGAGAGAGAGCACACGCGCACTAGTAGGGGAAGGGGCATAGGAGAGCGAGAAAGAGAATCCAAAGCAGGCTCTGTGCTATCATCGCAAAGCCTGATGTGGGACTTGAACTCACGAACTGTGAGATCCTGACCTGAGCTGAGGTCGGACGCTCAACCGACTGAGCCACCCAGGCGCCCCTGTATCTTTTTCTTCCTATAACCTACCGTAACTGTGAGTATAGCAGCTCTTCTGAATTCTGTGAGTCCTTCTATCAGATCGAACCCGAGGACAGTCCTACCATCCCCCTCCCCCAGCACAGTCTTCCATTCCTTCTCATGCTCATCGATAAGACCCACTGGATCAGTGACCACATCCTCTGGGAAGCCTTCTCCCCATCGAATAGGCTGGTTCGATGTCCCTCTATCTGCTCTTATGCCCTCACCCCCTCTCTTGATCATTCCATGTAGTTCCCATTGATTTTATTTATTTTATTTTTATTATTTTTAAATTTAATTAATTAATTTAACTCTCCCTTTCACATCCTTGGCTGGTTTATGTCCCTTTGCTATATTTTATGTACCCTGGATAAGCTACTCAAATCCCATCTGGAGTGAGGGGGGATGGGGCCGGATATGCTGCCCTCTGACCCTGGGTTTGATACAAGGGACTGTCACTCGGGTCCTTGGACTGGTGGGTGTCATGGTCGGCTGTCCGGCTTCCACTCATGCCCCGGCCTCTGCAGGGGGAGAGGGGAACCAGCTGAGCCTTCTCAGGCTGCTGCCGGGAAACATCTGTCCACAGAGATGTCTTTTATGGAGAGTCGTGCTGGGGTTCTGGAACCAGACTGACACCAGGCTCGGCTTGCAGGGGTGGCGCTCCGGGGACTCGCCAAAAGTGAGCTTTGGTCCCACGGGGCTGGGGCTGGGGTAAGGTGAGTGAGGTGTCCCTCCCTCCCCCCAGCCCCGTACGGCCTCACCCCTGATGGAGGCCCTCCCCTCCTTGCTCAAGCTGGGCCCGTCTCAGGAAGACAGCGGTAAGAACAGGCCCTGATCTGACCTGTGTCTCAGTAGGATCCATCTGGCTGCTGTGAGGACCTCTGGCTGGGACAGAGGCCCGGAGACCCTCCAGTGAGGAGTTAGTACGTGACACGTTTTGATGGCAGAGCTGACGGGATTGGCTGACCAGCTGGAGGTGGGGTGCAGGAGGAGGAGAGGAGGGGAGGCTGGTGGGTTTATTTGTTGAGGTGGATTTCACATACTCTCGCTCCCTGATCTCGGCCATGGACAGAGAGGGAGACACAGAATCCGAAGCAGGCTCCAGGCTCCAAGCTGTGGGCACAGAGTCCGAGGCAGGACTCGAACCCACAAACCACAAGATCATGACCTGAGCTGAAGTCAGACGCCCAATTGACTGAGCCACCCAGGCGCCCCTAGTTTTTATTTATTAAAAAAATGTTTATTTATTTTGAGAGAGAGCGAGGGAGTGAGCGGGGAAGGGGCAGAGAGTGAGAATCCCAAGCAGGCCCCTTGTGCTGCTATGAACATATATGTACAAGTGTTTGAACATTTGTTTTCAGTTCCTTTTTTTTTTTAATGTTTATTTATTTGTGAGAGAGAGACAGAGTGTGAGCAGGGGAGGGGCAGAGAGGGAGGGAGACACAGAATCTGAAAAAGGCTCCAGGTTCTGAGCTGTCAGTGGTTGACCTCATGAACTATGAGATCATGACCTGAGACAAAGTCTGAAGCTTAACTGATAGAGCCACCCAGGCACCCTACTACCTTCCGTCCTTCCTTCCTTCCTTCCTTCCTTCCTTCCTTCCTTCCTTCCTTCCTTCCTTCCTTCCTTTTTTGCTTATTTACTTTTGTCAGAGAGAGCATGAGTGAGCTCCGAGTGGGGGACGGACAGAGAGAGGGAGACAGAGGATCGGAAACAGGCTCTGCACTAAGAATGCGGAGCCCGACAGGGTTTGAACTCATGAACTGTGAGATCATGACCTGAGCCGAAGTTAGACGCTTAACAGACTGAGCCACCCAAGTGCCCCTGTTTTCAGTTCTTTTGGGTATATGTCAATGAGTGGAATTGCTGGGTCACGTGCTCGTTCTGGGTTCAACTTTTTGAGGAATTGCCAAAATCTTTTTCTATAGCGGCCGCCTCGTTTTACATTCCCCCAGCAATGTGGGAGGGTTCTGCTTTCTCCATATCCTTGTCAACACTTCTTATCTTCTGTTATTTATTTATTTATTAAATGTTTTTATTCATTTCTGAGAGAGAAAGAGAGACAGCGTGAGCAAGGGAGGGTCAGAGAGAGAGGGAGACACAGAATCCGAAGCAGGCTCCAGGCTCTGAGCTGTCAGCATAGAGCTCAACACGAGGCTCGAACGCATGAACCGTGAGATCATGACCTGAGCCGAAGTCGGACACTTAACTGACAGAGCCACCCAGGTGCCCCTATTTTTTTATTTTTTAATGTTTATTTATTTTTGAGTGAGACAGAGCATGAGCAGGGGAGGGGAGGGGCAGAGAGAGAGACAGAGACAGAGACAGAATCCGAAGTATGTTCTGTTTTTTGCTTTTTAAATCACAGCCACCCTCGTGGGTGTCAAGCAGCACCTCATCAATGTCTTGATTTGCATTCCCCTGACGAGTGATGGGGTTTGAGCACCTTTTCACGTGCTTGTTGGCCACGTGTGAGCCAAGGTGATTACCCAGAACAGCCAGAGGATGGATCCGTCTGTACAAAATGTGGCAGATGGTGGGACAGGAGCTCAGTCTGATGCAGTGAGATTGATGGACGTGATGATCCCCTCCCCCCCAGGGGAGCCGTGGGCTGGGAGTTGGGGGTGCAGAGGGAGGTCTGGGCTGAGGTGTTCCCTTGGAGGTCGTCGGCGTCTATGACATTTTAAACCCACGAGGTGCGGGGCGCCTGGGCGGCTCAGTCGGTCAAGCATCCGACTTCAGCTCAGGTCAGGATCTCATGGTTCGTGAGCCCCGCATCGGGCTCTGCGCTGACAGCTCGGAGCCTGGAGCCTGCTTTGGATTCTGTGTCTCCCTCTCTCTCTCTCTCTGCTCCTCCCCTGCTCGTGCTCTGTCTCTCACACAAAAATAAAATAAACATCAAAAAAAAAAAATTAAACCCACGAGGTACAAGGAGGCTGGGCCATGAGGAAGGAGGCGGGGAGGCACAGCCAGTGGGGTGGTGAGGGGGGAGGGAAGCCAGATGTGGCAGGCTCGGAGGAGGGAAGGTTCAGGAAGGGAGAGGGAGCGCTTCATGGGTGGCCGGTGGTGGAGCACACCCGGCTGGCAGTGGACTTGCTAACTCGCATCGGGGATCCAGCTGACCTCTGGCAAGCCTGTCCGGAGTGGGTTTAGGAGACGATGAGGGCGAAAGCGGAGGGGGTGGAGGCCAGCCTTCCCTGCGGCCCTGGGAGGTTCTGCCCCAAAGCGAGAGAGGGAAATAGGGGAGAAGAGATGGAGAGAAGGTTTCTGAAGCTCAGGGTAGGCGAAGGAGGAGCTGATGGGCATGCCTGACCACAGAGGAAAAGCACCAGGATGCAGGTGGCCGGGAGACTCAGAACGACGGAGGTCCCGTCCGCAGGCCCGAGAGGCATGGCTCTGTGTGGACTGCAGGGGGCGGCTCTGGAAACACCCAGGACATGGAGTGTCAGGAATGGAGGCCGAGGGCGGGCGTGCTGGCAGGGGTGAGGAAGTTCTCAGGGCAAAAGTGAGCAAGGATGACAGCCGAGAGGAAGGCAGGGGAAGTAGTTGGGGAGACGGTGGGTGTCCCCGCCGGGAAGTGAGGCCTGCTTGAGGTGAGCGTAGGAATCCAGAGTTAGAAAAGAAGCATTTGTCTTTATTTTTTTAATTAAAAAAACTTGATAAAATGTTTATTATTTTGAGAGAGAGAGAGAGAGCCAGAGCACGAGCAGGGGAAGAGCAGAGAGAGGGAGGAGACACAGAATGCGAAGCAGGCTCCAGGCTCTGAGCTGTCAGCCTGATGCGGGGCTCGAACTCACGAACCTCGAGATCATGACCTGAGCTGACGTCGGATGCTTCATTGACTGAGCCACCCAGGCGCCCCTGTCTTTTTCTTTCTTTCTTTCTTTCTTTCTTTCTTTCTTTCTTTCTTTCTTTCTTTCTTTCTTTCTCTCTCTTTCTCTCTCTCTCTCTCTTTCTTTAAAGTTTATTTATTTATGTTGAGAGATCAAGAGAGCATGAGCAGGGGAGGGTCAGAGAGAGAGGGAATGAGAGAGAGAGCCCAAGCAGTCTCCATGCTGCCCAGTGCTGGACTCGATCTCACAAACCATGAGATCATGACCTGAGCCGAAATCAAGAGCCCCACACTTAATCGACCCAGCCACCCAGGCGCCCAAGACACATTTATCTGAAGCAAACATAACCCACAGACACGCAGCTCTGCTCACTGTGAAGTCAATTGTTTACATCTGCAAACTGAACCCTCCTATTCCTTCGAGAAAGCCCTGTTAACCCGTCTATTCTAGGCTTTTGTGCTACATCTACCAAACTCTGGGTTTCTTGTTTTTTGCTTTAGGCTTTTTTCTTTTTAAGTTTTAATTTGTTTATTTTGAGAGAAAGCACTAGCGCAAGCAGGGGAGGGAGAGAGAGAGAGGGAGAGAGAGTATCAGTGCAGAGCCTGACTAGGGGCTCAAACTCATGAACCGTGAGATCGTGACCTGAGCCAAGATCGATAGTTGGATGCCAAACCAACTTAGCTACCCAGGTGCCCCCTTTTCATAAAGTTTTAATTTTAATTCCAGTATAGTCAGCGTACAGTGTTATATTAGCTTCCGGGTGTACAAAATAGTGATTCACCAATTAAGTCATCACCCCGTGCTCATCTAGACAAGGGGACTCCTAAGATCCCATTCCCCACCCCTCTCCCCTCTGGTAACTTTCAGTTTGTCTTCTATAATTAGGAGTCTGCTTTTTTCTTTCTTTCTTTTTTTTTAAATGTATTTATTTTTGAGAGAGAGAGAGAGAAAGAGGAAACATGGGCGGGGGAAGGGCAGAGAGATGGGGACCAAGGATCTGAAGCAGGCTCTGTGCTGACAGCAGAGAGCCCAATGTGAGCCTCGATCTTACACACCGTGAGATTGTGACCTGAGTTGAAGTCAGACACTTAACGGCTTAATTGACTGAGCCTCCTTTTTTTTTTTTTTTTTAAATGTTTATCTATTTATTTTGAAAGAGTGCGAGCTTGTGAGCATAGGGGCAAGTCGGGAGAGAGAGAAAATCCCAAGCAGCCTCCTGCGGGGACTAGATCTCATGAACCCTGAGATCACGACCTGAGCTGAAATCAAGAGTCAGACACCCAACCGAGTCACCCAGGCGCCCCACGAGTCTGTTTCGTGACTTGTCTTTCTCTTTTCTTCCCTTTGCTTGTTTGTTTTGTTTCTTAAATTCCACATATGCTTGAAATCATACGGTATGTGTCTTTCTCTAACTTATTTCACTTCGCTTCACTTATACTCTCTGGCTCCATCCACGTTGTTGCAAAACTCAGGGTTTCTGACTCGGCGTCTGTGACTCCCTGGAGTCCTCAGGCATATTTTCAAGTCCTCAGGCATATTTTCAAGATTCACGAGTTCTTTACAGGAATTCTTAAATTTGGGGGTCATGGCAGTAATGACTTAAGCACTCCATCCTGGCCCATCTGGATGACTGCGTGTGAGTGCAAGTTGCCGTGTGGCTTCACGCTCACAGTGTGTATGTGTGTGTGTGTGTGTGTGTGTGTGTGTGTGTGTGTGTGTGTGAGACCGCAGTGGCGTATCACATGTCTCAGCTGATGGGAACAGAACAGAGGCTGACTAAAGAGGGGCAGACATATCCAGACAGCGGTCCCGACGAAGAATAGCATCAAGACAATCTGTGGAAATGGCTTTGAAACCGCTGAGCAGCCGGTGGGTTAGTTTGAACAAAAGAACATCATCTTGGGGCGCCTGGATGGCTCAGCCGTTTGGGTGGCCAACTTCGGCTCAGGTCATGATCTCACCATTCGTGGGTTCGAGCCCCGTGTCGGGCTCTGTGCTGACAGTTAGCTCAGAGCCTGGAGCCTGTTTCAGATTCTGTGACTCCTTCTCTCTCTGACCCTCCCCTGCTCATGCCGTCTCTCTCTCTCTCCCTCAGAAATAAATAAAACATTTAAAAAATTAAAAAAAAAAAAGAACATCATCTTGTATGTTACTTTAGTGCCGTTGGACTTTTGCTGGTCCTGTATCCGGTGTGTGTTTGATTTATATAATTCATTTCGGCTCCCAGTTCTGTAAGAACTGCGGACGTAGCTTTTGTGTGCGTCCATTAAAAAGTGACTTGTTCAGCAGCGGCATTGGGAACACTGGAGCTCCACATGCAACTGAAGTTTGGCCCTTCCTTCACACCGTACACCACCTTAACTCCAAGACCTAAATGGACAAGCTGAAGCTATGTAATCATAGGGGGAGCATTTTCCCATCATGGGATTTGGCAATGATTTCTTGGATGCGACACTAAAAAGCACAGACAACGAAAGAAAAATTAGATTGGATCTTCATCACAATGAAATGCTTTTAGGGGCACCTGGGTGGCTCAGCCGGTTAAGCGTCTGACTTCGGCTCAGGTCATGATCTCACGGTCTGTGGGTTCAAGCCCTGCGTCGGGCTCTGTGCTGACGGCGCGGAGCCTGGAGCCTGCTTCAGATTCTGTGTCTCCCTCTCACTCTGCCCCTGCCTCGCTCACACTGTCTCTCTCTTTCTCTCAAAAAATAAATATATATGTATATAAAAAATTAAACACTTTTGTGGTCAAAGGACACTCTCCACAGGGTGAAAAGGGAACTCATTGGATGGGAGAAAACATTTGCAATACATCTGATAAGGGGTTAATATCCAGACTATATAAACAATCCCTACAACTCAGCAACAAAAAACCAAACAATTCAATTTAAAAAAATGGGCAAAGGATTCGGCCAGACATTTCTCTGAAACAGATAAACAAGCAGCTAAGAAGCACATGGAAAGATGCTCACTATCACTGATTATTAGGAAAATGCAAATCAAAACCACAATTAAAGACTGGGTGCCTGGGTGGCTTAGTCAGTTAAACCTCTGACTTCAGCTCGGGTCATGATCTCACAGTTAGTGGGTTTGAGACCCACATCGGGCTCTATGCTGACGGCTCAGAGCCTGTAGCCTGTTTCCAATTCTGTGTCTCCCTTTCTCTCTGTACCTCCTCCACTCACATTCTCTCTCTTTCTCTCAAATAAATAAATAAATAAATAAATAGATAACACAGGAAAAAACACAATTAGATATGACTTCACACCCATTAGGATGGCTATTATTAAAAAAAAAAAAAAAGAAGAAGGGTGCCTGGGTGGCTCAGTCCATTAAGCATCTGACTTCAGCTCAGGTCATGATCTCGCAGTTTTGAGTTTGAGTCCCGCGTTGGGCTCTGTGCTGGCAACTCAGAGCCTGGAGCCTGTTTCCGATGCTGTGTCTCCCTCTCTCTCTGCCCCTCCCCCGCTCATGTTCTGTGTCTTTTTCTCTCAAAAATAAATAATGAAAATACTAAAAAAAAATTAATGTGCATGGTGTTTCAATTTGGGAGGACGACAGAGGTCTGGAGATGGGCAGTGGTGACATGTGGACATACTTGATGCCATGGAACTGTGTACTTCAAAATAGCCAAAATGGTAAATTTTATGTTACATATATTTTCCCACAATAACATTTAAAAAAAAATTAAATGGACCCTAGGAGGGAACTCATCAAGGCCTCTAAAACTCTGGTTCCAGGGGCGCCTGGGTGGCTTAGTCGGTTAAGCGTCAGACTTTCGCTTAGATCATGATCTCACGGTTCGTGGGTTCCAGCCCCGTGTCGGGGTCTGTGCTGACTGCCGGCTCAGAGCCTGGAGCCTGTTTCAGAGTCTGTGTCTCCCTCTCTCTCTGTACCTCTTCCACTCACATTCTCTCTCTTTCTCTCAAATAAATAAATAAATAAATAACACAGGAAAAAACACAATTAGATATGACTTCACACCCATTAGGATGGCTATTATTAAAAAAAAAAAAAAAGAAGAAGGGTGCCTGGGTGGCTCAGTCCATTAAGCATCTGACTTCAGCTCAGGTCATGATCTCGCAGTTTTGAGTTTGAGTCCCGCGTTGGGCTCTGTGCTGGCAACTCAGAGCCTGGAGCCTGTTTCCGATGCTGTGTCTCCCTCTCTCTCTGCCCCTCCCCCGCTCATGTTCTGTGTCTCTTTCTCTCAAAAATAAATAATGAAAATACTAAAAAAAAAATTAATGTGCATGGTGTTTCAATTTGGGAGGATGACAGAGGTCTGGAGATGGGCAGTGGTGATGTGGACATACTTGATGCCATGGAACTAACTGTGTACTTCAAAATAGCCAAAATGGTAAATTTTATGTTACATATATTTTCCCACAATAACATTTAAAAAAAAATTAAATGAACCCTAGGAGGGAACTCATCAAGGCCTCTAAAACTCTGGTTCCGGGGCCTGGGTGGCTTAGTCGGTTAAGCGTCAGACTTTCGCTTAGATCATGATCTCACGGTTCGTGGGTTCCAGCCCCGTGTCGGGGTCTGTGCTGACTGCCGGCTCAGAGCCTGGAGCCTGTTTCAGAGTCTGTGTCTCCCTCTCTCTCTGACCCTCCCCTGCTCACCCTGTCTCTCTCTCTCCTAGAAATAAAAAAAAAAAAATTAAAAAAAATAAAATAAAACTCTGGTCTTAGCCAACGGCTCCTGACCCAGGCTGCTGTGTGACCCCAGCCGCCCTCTCTGGGCTCTGTGCCCACGTCGTCCCATGCGTCACTTCTCCTGAGGGGGGGATGCGAACCCCACTGCACCTTCCTGAAGGGCACGGGGTGAGGGAACACTTGGGGTGCTTCTCTGCCCCTCCCCAGCTCAAAATCGGCACCAGAAGCTACTGTTCATGGAAGACCCAGCGTACACCTGCTTGCACCCTTGCCGACAAGCTTGCGACCTGGCAATTTACGAACCTCTCTGAGCCTCAGTTCTCTCTCCCGCAAAATGGGCACCTTAACACCGATCCCGCAGAACGATTGTGATCGAGGTGGGCATCCAGCCTTCCATCGCTTCTTCCCTTGATTCCGCCTCGTTGCCTAGCGTGTCAGTTTACCTCTGGTTTGCACCTCCGACTGCTGTGGGCTTGGCAGCGTGTCACCAGGCTCATCAGGCTGTAGGATAAGCAATTTAATTAGGCTCTGAGGAGGTTGGGAGTCTGTCCTAGGGGTCAAGTTCTCAAGCCTCAGAATGTGGACCCGTGACGTCTTTTTGGTCCCCGGAGACATTCTTCTGTAGCTACGTGGGAGGTCTCTGTGCTCTGGACTGGCAGGTTGCCAGGCGGCTGTGGTGTGATCGGTGACATTGGTTCTGGGAGGGACAAGGCCACCGGGCTCTGGGCTGCTCGGACTCCAGCGCGTTGAGCCCTGGGAGGAGTCGTGATGAACCGGGAAGGATTCTTAGCAGGAGACCCAGGATTCAGAGGTCTCAGAAAACAGCATCGCACAAGGTACTGACGCGGTATGACTGTATCATTCAGCTTCCGCTGGGCTGTGCCGAATAACCACCACCAAAACTCGGTGGTTGTCATAACAAAGGTCTGTCCTCGATAATGGTGCACGTTGCCTGTGACGCTCGACTCCACACCCTCTTCAATCCAGGATTTCGGGTGGAAGGATCAGCGAGGGAAGTGCTGTGTTTGAGGTCGGGGAGAAAAGCGTGGCGGTAGAATCCTGAGATGGCTCTAATGGTCTGCTTAGAGGTGACACGTCATCGCTTCTGTTCACGCAGCATTGGCCAAAGCAAGTCATGTGACCGAGTCCATCACTAGTGAGGGTGAAGGTGGGGAGACACAGCTGTATGAATTATCTACTACTGCGAAATAAATTACTCACAACCGTAGTGGCTCAATGCAACGATTAACATTTATTAGCTCACATAGGTTCTGCGGGTCGAGAACTCTGGAGTGACTTGGCTGAAGAGAGATTTCTCATTTGTTGCAGCTAAGAGGTTGGTGGGGCTACGGTCACCTACGTGCTTTATTGGCTGGAGGCTCTTCTTCCAAGATGGGTGACTAATGTAGCTGGTGTACTGGGGCTGGCTGTTGGTGGGAGGGCTCCACTCCTCACCGTGTGGACTTCCCCAGACGGCCCCTTGCATGTCCTTACGTGGTAGCTGGATTCCTTCGGAGCGAACAATCCAAGAGAGAGCAAGGTGGAAGCCGCCGTGTCTTCAATGACCTAGTCTCAGAAGTCAGCCACCATCGCTTCTACAATAGCCTATTGGTTACACAGGACTCCCTCTTTGGTGGGGCAGGAAGTGTGATCCCCAGGGGAGGGGATCGTATGGGGCCATCTACGGTAACCTCTCCTCTGGTCCCCAGTCAGTCATATCCCTCCGACATGTGAATATTCTTACCTCCTCCCGAAGTCTCATATTACGGCTCATAATTTAAAACTTCAGCATCCAAATCAGGAACAGATGAGATTCTTGGGTGAGATTCTTCAAGCGTTGCTCTTTGAGTCCCCCTTGGCCGGCAGACACATGAACTGAAGAAATAGTAATATGTCCCCTACCCAGCCACCCAGACAACATGCAATAGTGTGAGAGGTGTAACCATTGGAGACACTTCCCATGCAAAAAAGGAGGCATATGGGAGTCACCGGCCAATAGCGACGGTAACATATATCAGAACTTTCCGTGTTGAGAGTTCTTTCATTGGAACTCAACGGCTAGGAATAATTCTCCGTGGCTCTTGGCTCTGCCCTATGGGATCTTGGATTTGCCTTCAGACTTATCTTTCCTTTTCCATGAAAGGCAGCTAATGTTAGCCATTGATTGATTTTCTCAGGCTTCTTCCTGCCTGTAGGAGTTTGGAAGTCAGGGATGCCTGGGTGGCTCAACTGGTTAAGTGTCCAACTCTTGGTTTTAGCGCGGGTCATGATCTCATGGGGTTCACGGGGTAGAGCCCTGTGCCAGACTTTGTGCTGACAGCACAGAGCCTACTTGGGATCTCTCTCTCTTCTCTCTCTGCTCCTCTCCTGTTAGTTCCTGAGCACATGCTCTCTCCCTCCTTCTCTCTCTCTCCCTCCCCCCATCCTCAGAATAAATAAACATTAAAAAGTTTGGAAGTCCAAAGACATCCTTGAATTTTGAACTCTCTCTGTCTCTATCCATTCAAAGGGGCAGTGTTTCTGCTAATACAGTTCTCCTGAAACCTTTTTGGATGTCTTATGGATCTTACTGGGGTTTGCTCCATCAGACAAATCCCTTTGAGAGAAACATTTCACTTTGGGACCCTGCTGAGGCTACTAAGGAGTGACCCCATGAAACTTATTTTGAAGCCTTATTAAGTGAATGGTCTTCCGATTAGTTTTCTGATGCTCAGTAACAGATTTTACAGTCCTACCTACCCTCAGCTTCATCTTTAGATCACATTTTCCTGATATATCTCCGGATTGGCTCTTTTCCCAGAAACAATTTCTTCATTTCGCCATTACTTGGCCATCTGAGAGAAGCCGGGGATTTTCAAAACCAGAAAGTCTTGTTCCTTTATGTTTAACAGTTACTCCTTCTGGCATATTTCTCTCCTGTCTCGTTTTACTAAAACAGGCACGAAGAAATGAGGGAGAACCTTCAAAACTCTGCTTGGAAATCTTGGCTGGATCACCTAGTGCATTAAATGTATTTTCGACTTCCCACATTACCACAGGTGAGAGTGCCGCTAAAATTTTTGACATCACATAACAGGAATTCTTTCCTCCAGTTTCTAAGCACCTTCTTTTTCTTTATTTTTTTAAGGGGGGGGAGGGGCAGAGGGAGAGAAAGAAAGAGAATCCCAAGCAGGCACCACGCTCAGGGTGGAGCCCCACAGAGGGCTGGGATCATGACCCTGGGATCATGACCTGAGCCAAGATCAAGAGCCAGACACTCAACCGACTGAGCCACCCAGGTGTCCTTTCCACCTTTTTCTCACCTTCCTTTAAGTACTTACCTGCAGCCTCCAAGTGCATCAGGCTTCAACTAACTGCTGACGTTCCTCACTAGGTCTCAGAGCGAGGGGTCGTGACTCCTTTGTGCCCCAATGTCCCCACCTTGCTCCATGTGAGCCCATTTCCTACTCAGGGCATTTGAGTTTGTTTTTCTCTCTGTCTCCACTGCTCTCCTTCCAGATACCCTCATATGGCTCATTCCCTCTTGCTTAATTCAGATTGCCACTAAAGGGTCCCCCCATTAAAGAGGCTGTCTGTTCTGCTCTACCTAGGATAGGACCCCCATTCTTTCTTTAGACCTTTATGTTTCTTCACAGCGCCTTCTCACCACCCTGGTGTTTATCTTATATGTCTATTGGTTTATTGTCTATCACCCTCATTAGTGTGCAAGTTCAAGCGGACAAGTGACCTTGTCTGTTTAAAAAAATTAAAAAAAATTTTTTTAACACTTATTTATTATTGAGAGACAGAGAGAGACAGAGCATGAGCATGAGAGGGGGCAGAGAGAGGAGGAGACACAGAATGCGAAGCAGGCTCCAGGCTCTGAGCTGTCAACACAGAGCCTGACCTGGGGGCTCGAACTCACGAACTGAGAGATCATGACCTGAGCCGAAGTCGGATGCTTAACCGACTGAGCCACCCAGGTGCCCCCCATCCCCAATTTTTTTTATTGTTTATTTATTTTTGAGAGAGAAAGAGAGATTGGACCTTGTCTGTTTTATTCACTGTTAAAACCCCAGTGCCCGGCAGTATTTGCTGAATGAATGAATGAAGTGTCCTCTGAAGAGGCACCTGGCATAGGTAGATGAGGTTCATAAGAGGATCCGAACCAGGTATTTAAGGCCGGTCCGAGGGTGAGGGTCTCTGGAAAGAGCAGGCTATAGGGAGACATGGTAGGTTCTGGAAAAAGGTTGTCGATGATAGGTCTCAAACTCAAAACAGGGCCTGCTCTGCTGAATCTGAGGCCTTCAGTTTTCCCAGAAGAGGTGAGAGCTGGCTCGGGTCAGGGGATCTGAGCCTCTTTCCTGAGATGGGGGTGGGGGGCAAGAGGGAATTTCCTTTTTCAGCCTAGCACACTGGTGCCCCTCTGGTCCGTGACTCAGCCTAGAAAGGGTTTTTCTGGGGCAGCAGTTTGCCAGAAGTTTAGGATGGACCCCAAGCACCAGACTAGGGCTGGGCGAGACCTAGACCATGGCGAGAACAGGCTTCTGTGTGGAAAGACGGAAGAGGAAAATCAAGGTGGGCGAAGTGTCGCCTACAAGAGCAAGTAGTCAAAGGCAGGAGGCTTCAGAGAGGACAGACCCACTCAGAGACTCAACTCTGCAAAACGTTGTCCTGAGCTGATGAAAAGCTATTTATCGTTTGTATTTGTTGCACTTGGCGTGAATATTCAGATGTCTCACTGCGGAAGTGTTTACATTTGAGCCTAGGCCTAGTGGGGGTGTTACTTGATGCCCCATAGTAGGCGTCGGATCACCTTTCTCAAGTTTGAAGAAGTCTCATTTCTTTTTCTTTTTCTTTTAAAATGTTTTATTTATTTCTAGGAGAGAGAGAGAGACAGCGTGAGCAGGGGAGGGTCAGAGAGAGAGGGAGACACAGACTCTGAAACAGGGTCCAGGCTCTGAGCTGGCTGTCAGCACAGAGCCCGACGCGGGGCTCGAACCCACAAACCGTGAGATCATGACCTGAGCGAAAGACGGACGCTTAACCAACTAAGCCACCCGGGCGCCCCAGAAGAAGTCTCATTTCTGCACTAGCTCTGGCTTCAGGGCTTCTGGGGAAAGATCTGCGGATCGATAAAAGCGCTTACTTCCCAGGGTGACTATAGGAACACAGGAGGAAATTGGTGTCAGGTTTTCCAAGATCAGGCACGGGGTGAGGGGTGGGGGTGGGGGGGACACCGTACAGAGAGGTGGCCAGCCTGAGCAGCGACAGAGGAGACGTGATCAGTCTCAGGGAGGGTCTGTGAGGGGACTGGATCCAGAAGCCAGTTCTAGCTCCATGAACAGGCATCCTCCTCTGGAAACCAAGGAGAAAGGATCCGCTGCGTTCTTAGAGTCGTCAACTACCCCCCACCTGCAGCTCGGTCAATGCTGATCCATCTCTGCCTTGGAGGGGCTTGGGTAGCTTGAGGCTGCCTCTCACAGCGTGGGGACCCCGCCGAAGGGTGTTGTCGTCCGAAAGAGAAGCTAATTAGTATAGATATACGTTTTCATTTCTCTGTATATCTAGTAGTGGAATTGTTGGATTTTATGGTAACTCTATGTTTAACCTTTTGAGGAACTGCCAGACGATTTCTCGAAGCAGCTGTACCATTTTATGTTTTTCACCAGTGAGGCACAAAGGTTCTAATCTCTACACATCTTCATCACCACGTGGAGCTGTCTGTCTTTTTGAATATCCCCATCCCAGTGGGTGGGAAGTGGCATCCTGTGGGGATTTTATTCGCATGTCCCTAGTGGCTAATGATGTTGAGTATCTTTTTCATATGGTTATTGGCCAGTTGTATATCTTCTTTGGAGAAATGTACACTGAGACCCTTTGCCCATCTTTCAGTTGGGTTCTTGTCTTTTTATTATAAGTTGACGTTTCTACATTCTG
Source organism: Proteles cristata cristata (assembly GCA_017311185.1). Lineage (NCBI taxonomy): Eukaryota > Metazoa > Chordata > Mammalia > Carnivora > Hyaenidae > Proteles > Proteles cristata. Next base: position 1,066,647 of record JAESUZ010001000.1, read on the forward strand.
GATACCAGCCCTTTAACAGATATACGATCTGCAAGCATTTTCAAGCATTATGTGGATTGACTTTTTACTTGGCGCCCTTTGAAGCACAAAAGCTTTTAATTTAATGAGGTCTCGTGTATCTATTTTTTTTCTTTTACTGCTTGCACTTTTGTATTGTATCTAAGAAATCATCGCCTAATCCAAGATCATGCAGATTTATGCCCGTGTTTTCTTCTAAGAGTTTAGTAACTAGCTCTTATGTTTAGGTCTTTGATCTTCTTTGAGTAAAATTTTGTATATGGTGTGAGGTAGGGGTCCAATGTGATTCTTTTGCATGTGGACATTCAGTTGCATCCTTTGTTGAAAAGGCTATTCCACACCCCCCCCCCCAACCGCCCGAATCATATTGGCACCCTTGTTCAAAATCACTTGACCATAATGGTGGGGATTTATTTCTGGACTCACTTCTATTCCATGGCTCTATATGTCTATCCTTATGCCAACATCCCACTGTCTTGATTACTGTTCACTTTGTAGCAAGTTTTGAAACTGGGAGGGGCAGATTCAGCTTTTTTCTTCTCTTTAAAGGTTGTTTTGGCTATTCTGGGTCTCTTGATTTTCCACAGGAATTTTAGAATCAGGCTATCAATTTTTTTTTTTTTTTGCAAATATGCCAGCTGTGATTTTGATAGACATAGTAATTGAATCTATGGATCCGTTTGCGGAGTACTACCATCTTCACAACGTTGAGTCTCCTGTTTCAGAATCATGGATGTCTTTCCATTTATTTAACTCTTCTTGTAATCTCTTTCAACAATATTTTGTAGTTTTCCAAGCATATGTTTTGCACTTCCGTTGCTAAATTTACGATGAAATATTTTATTCTATTAGATGCTATTGTAAAGGGAATTGTTTTTATTTATTTATTTATTTATTAAAAAATTTTAATGTTTTATTTATTTCTGAGAGAGAGAGAGAGAGACAGCACGAGCAGGGGAGGGTCCGAGAGAGAGGGAGACACATAATCCAAAGCAGGCTCCAGGCTCTGAGCTAGCCATCAGCATAGAGCTCGATGCGGGGCTCGAACCCATGAGCCATGAGATTGTGACCTGAGCCGAAGTTGGACGCTTAACCGACTGAGCCACCCAGGCGTCCCGTTTTTAAATTCCTTTTTGGAGGTTATTCATTGCAAATGTATAGAAATACTATTGATTTTTATATATGATCATGCATCCTGGAACCTTGCTGAAGTCATTATTTCATTTTCTTGCCTAATCACGTTGGTTAGAACTCCAGTGCATGTTCAACAGAAGTGGCCGGAGCAAACATCCTTGTTTTGTCCCTGAACCGTCTGTTCTTTCTCCATTGGGTGCGATGTTAGCTGTGGGATTTTCACAAATACCCTTTGTTAAATTGAGAGAACTTTATTCCTTGTTCGTTGAATGCTTTCATCACGAGGGGGTGTGGAATTTTGTCAATAGCTCTTTCTGCATGTAAAAATCACATGTAAATGATTGATAAGGTGCATTGCATTTACAGATTTTCAGATGTTAAAACAACCTTGCATTCCGGGGCTGAATCTCACATGGTCATGGTATATAATCCCTTTTATATGTTGCTCGATTCAGTTTGCTAGCATTTTATCAAGGATTTTTGCATTTGTATTTACTGGAGACATTTGGTATGTAGTTACCTTGTGATCTTTTTGCATGTTTGATATCAGGTATTACGGGCCTCAGAGAATGAGTTTATAAGTAGTCTCCTATCTTCTATGCTTTGGGGAAATTTGTGAAGAATTGGTGTTAATTCTTTAAATGTTTGGTGGAATTCACCAATGAAGCCATACGGGCCTGGACTTTTCTCCGAGGATAGTTTCTTGATGCTAATTCAATCTCTTTACCTGTAGGTGTATTTAGATGTTCGACTTCTTTTAGTGTCAGTTTCGATAGCTTGTTTCTCTGTAGGAATTTCCCCCTTTCCCTTGAGTTATCTCATTTGTCAGTGTACCACTTATATTCATTTAAAAAACCAAACTCCCTACTTTATTTATTTTCTTTAATTTTTTTATTAAGTAAGCTCTGCACCCAGCATGAGATTGAACTTACAACCTTGAGATCAAGAGTCACGTGTTCCACAACTGAGACGACCAGGCGCCCCCATGTATATTCACTCTTTATGAATGTTTTACAGTCTTTGTGTTTTACAGTCTTTGACTGCAGATGGCTCCTACTTGAAACTTTCCTTTTCATGACCCACTCTCTTTTTTTAAAAAAAAAAATTTAACATTTATTTATTATTGAGAAACAGAGAGAGACAGAGCATAAGCACGGGAGGGGCAGAGAGAGGGGGAGACACAGAATCTGAAGCAGGCTCCAGGCTCTGAGCTGTCAGCACAGAGTCTGACGCAGGGCTCGAACTCACCAACTGCGAGATCATGACCTGAGCCAAAGTCGGATGCTCAACTGACTGAGCTACCCAGGCGCCCCTCATGACCCACTCTCTTAATTGCCCTGTGACTTGGGACAGGTCACTTAGCCTCACTAGAATGGGGATGACTATAGGCCTCCTTACTGCAGATTAGATAAGATGGCACCTGGGAGGGGTAGACTACGGCATTGGCACCTGGGAAGCATGAGTGCCTGGTAACTATTTTCCTTATTCTTTCCTGGTCTCCTTTCCATTCTTTGACCACCCACCCTCAGTCTTAGCAGGTACAATTTAGAGCAATAATTCTCAACTAGGGGTGATTTTGCCCACCAGGGGACGTTTGGCAACGTCTAGAGACATCTCTGATTGTCATAACTGGGAAGATGTGCCTGGTAGCTGGTGGGGAGAGAGCAGGTGTGCGGTTAAGTGTCCTCCACGCACAGGACACACCCAGCTGCAAAGACTCATCTGGCCCCAAATAACGCCAGTAGTGCTGAGGTTTCTATGGAAATAGCTCTACGGGGGGGTTGTGGGGGCGCCTGGGGCTCAGTCAGTTGAACGTCCGACTTTGGCTCAGATCATGATCTCACGGTTCATGGGTTTGAGCCCCATGTTGGGCTCTCTGACTGGGAGCCTGGAGCCTGCTTTTTTGTGTCTCCCTCCTCTCGGACCCTCTGCTCCCTCTCTCTCTCTCAGAAATAAATAAAACATTTTTTAAAAATATTTTTATTTATTTCTAGGAGAGAGAGAGAGAGACAGCGTGAGCAGGGGAGGGTCAGAGAGAGAGAGGAGTCACAGACTGAAACAGGCTCCAGGCTCTGAGCTGGCAGTCAGCACAGAGCCCGACGCGGGGCTCGAACCCACAAACCGCGAGATCGTGACCTAAGTGAAAGTCGGACACTTAACCGACTAAGGCACCCAGGTGCCCCTAAAACATTTTAAAAAATTAAAAAAAAAAATGGAAATAGCTCTACAGGATTGTGTTGTAAAAAGAGTTGAAAATACAGATAAGTCAAAAACAAAAATCGAAAACAACCCACCCAAACTCCAAAAGAATAATTCCCTATAATTCTGTCACATTGAAAGAACTTCAGTTAGGAAAGACTATATATTTTTTAATGTTTTTTAATGTTTATTTATTTTTGAGAAAGAGAGAGAGAGAGAGGGCGCTGGCGTGAGTAGGGGAGGGGCAGAGACAGAGAGAGAGAGAGAAAGAGAGAGAGAGAGAGGGAGACACAGAATCCAAAGCAGGCTCCAGCCTCTGAGCTAGCTGTCAGCACAGAGCCCAGCATGGGGTTCGAACCTATGAACCGCAAGATCATGACCCGAGCCGAAGTGGGAGGCTTAACCGACTGAGCCACCCAGGCACCCCACGGAAATTATATCTTTCTAAAAAATAGAAATGCGTGTGTAGCAAAAAATATCCTGACCCTTTTGAATCTGCCCCAGTAATACTGCCTCCTTGCTTATGTGACACAATTTAGTGCCATTTTGGTGCCATAGCCACAGGCTGGCCTTCCCTTCTTTTTGAAGAGAGGGATAGCGAAGTGCCCAATATCCATGGGACAGTCCTTGGCAGGTGAGGGCGGCCAGGGCAGGGCACCTGGTTTGTCTGCAGGTGAGACCCACAACAACGCATTCTCTGGATGGCTTGACGCCTGTCCATTGAATTCGTGTTTACTCAAAAGCCTGTGCCAGTGTCTTGCCACCAGCTCCTCTCCTGTCATCATCCAGCTAGAAGGTAGACAAGCATCCTGAAGACCCCACACCCTCACTGATTAGGAGAAAGAATAAAACTTGGGTTAACTTTGGTCTGTTCGTCGGGGCTGAACTCTTTGGTTACATCAAGAGTTTCCCTGGGGCTCAGGGCTTTTCTGACTGGGAGCGTGGCTTTCCTCTGACACACTCACATCGCATCCCCTCTGTGCTGTCACACTTTGAACCACCTGCCTTCTTTGTCTTGTGTGCTCAGGCGCGACCTGGGGGGTTCAGATGACATCTCCCGGGAGGTTCTGGGAGGGCCTCCTTGTCCTTGGATGCAGGCCTGCCTGCGGGAAATCAGACCCCCTTGCGGTTGCTATGCGTTACTGCACGTGAAACCTGCCTTCGGCCTTGGCCCCGCGCACAGGTGGACAGGTGCTCGGTATTTTACTCCTCATCCTTTTGCACTTCACAGAATCGCAGAGGTCGGTGTCCTGCATCAGACCCCCTCTCCGGCTTGCAGATGAGGCCCAGAGAAGCAGAGACTCTCCCAGAGGTGCCTGTCTGGGGCTGAGCCCCGGGCTTCTGACCTTCGGGGCTGGCAATCTTCTCTCCACACTCCGTTCCCTCCCAGGGGGGCAGAGTCAGCCCATCTAAGCCCCACGGGGCCATGTATTTAGGCCCTGGAGCCCCCAAATGATGATCTGAGGACCATGACCTTGAAATTAGCAGGGGATTAGCCAAACCTAGGGAAGAGACACCTGTCTCTTTTGGGGGGCGGGGAGGCAGGAGAGACCCCCCCCGGATTTTGTCCCTCTTTTAACCAAGAAGCATCACATCATCCAGCCTGAAGAAGGACTGGCTATGGCCTGTGAGTCCCCATTAAGCGCCCCCCCCCACCTTACATGCTGCAGGAGATGCGCACACGTGGGCTTGTACACGCCATGTATTTGACCTTCCTCTCTCTGTCTGCTTCAAACCTTCTGTGATGCAGTGAGTGGTCTGCCGGTGTCACCTGCTACCAAGGGGGCCAGAATGCTGGGACGGGCGATCCTGAGGTGGGGAGGGAACCTGCTGTCTCGCGGAGCAGAGCCCCCACTTCAGGCCAGGAGGGGTGGGAAGCAGCTGTGTAGAAACGCAGCCGCTGGCTCTGTGAAAGGTGACTTTGAACGGCTGTATTGTTCTTGATGAGGTCCAGGCAGCAGCGCTCTGCTGCAGCAGATGATTCTGGAGGGAGGCTGCGCCATCCGGAGCAGTGGGGGACACGGGCTCCTTCTCAGTGGCTCCCCTAAAAATTGTTCTTTTTACCGTGAACTGTTTCCAACATACACACAAGAGGAAAGGAGTGTATCATAAGGCCCCAGTGCCCATCACCCTCCTGGATTTGATAATTAGCAAGATTTTGTCACATTTGCTTCATCTGCTCCCCTCTTTGTTTTTCTTTCTTTCTTTCTGTTCAAGTATTTAAAATAAAATAAAGTCTTCATCGTAATGTGACTTCGCTTCTGTGTATTTCTCTGAACACACACACACAGACACTCACGTCACACCAGCTTTTTTTACGTAAGCACGGAGCCATGGTCACACCTGACAAAATAAATAACAACCCCTTAGGATCACCTAACTTCCAGTCCATAATCACATTTCCCTGTCTTCTTCTTTCTTTCTTTCTTTTCTTTATTATTTAGTTTGAAAGACAGAGAGAGTATCCCAAGCAGGCTCTGTGCTGTCAGTGCAGAGCCCAACGTGGGACTCGAACTCACGAACCATGAGATTATAACATTAGCCAAAATCAAGAGCTGGCTGCTCAAACCGGCTGAGCTACCCTGCTGCCCCCGAGGGGTCTTTTTATACTGTGGTTGGTTTGCCAGAACCAGGATCCAGAAAAGGTCTAGTGTGGGGTTTTGTCCTTAGGCTGGTCTCCTAAAGTACTCCCAATCCAGGGCTGATCTTTAAACAAAAGTTTTTGTTTTTTACATTTCTTTTTTTTTTGAGAAACTGAGAGAGACAGAGCACAAGTGGGGGAGGGTCAGAGAGAGAGGGAGATACAGAATCTGAAGCAGCTCCAGGCTCTGAGCTGTTAGCACAGAGCCTGACGCGGGGCTCAAACCCACGAACCATGAGATCATGACCTGTGCCGAAGTCGGACGCTTAACTGACTGAGCCACCCAGCCACTCCCCTCTTCCTTCTCTTTTTTAATTCAATGCCATTGACTTGTAGAAACCGAGTCATTTCTCCATATTCTGGACAATCCATTCGCTTCCTCATAGTACTGCCTACCTCTTTCCCATGTGATTCCCGGAAAGGGAGGTTAGCGTTAGAGGCTCCATTAGAGTGAGGTTCCATTTTTAAATTTTTTTAAAACTCTGTGAGTGGCGCTGCTCCTGCCACCACAGTAGACCAGCTTGCCGATCTTTTAATGGCACTAAAAAGGATCTGTGGGTTCCGGTGGTGATGGACGGCCTCCTTCCTGGTGAGGTTCCTCATTTAGTAGGTCGTCTCCTCAGATTTCCTTCCAAGCAACCGTGCTTCTGGTATTTGCACCCTCAGGCCATCAAGGGCCCTTGAACCTGGCTGGCTCTAAGCCCCGCTTTGGGTCCTAGAATGTGGTGACAGGGACTCTGAGTTCGTTGGCTCTCCCAAGAAGCCTGTAGGCTTTGCATTGGTCTTTCAGAACACACACTCTTGGAGAGGACAGCTGTCATGCTGTGAGGGAGCCACGCCCGCCGTGTGGAGAGGCCACATGGCCAGAGAGATGCCCTGCTCTTCTGGTCATCTCCACTGAGGCAGGGGACACGGGAATGATGGAGGGGGTGAGGACCCATGGCACCATCCCTGACCTCCACACAACTCCAACTGTCTGACAGGCCATCGGGGATCGGCCCACTGACCACAGGACATCGTAGGAAATTGCTGATGGGCGCTACGCTTTGGCGTGTCTTGCCGTTGACCGAAGAGCCATCGGCTTTCCCCCCTGGATGTTTCGAGCGATGGTGATCGCTGCTTGGACCACTTATTTGCTTAGAAGTTACAAAACGGTGCCGATCTAATTCTGTCACTCTTTCCCTGTTTATCTGCAGGAATTCTTTCCCTCGGCAGCTAGGCGTCCCTGGTGATCTTAAAGTATGGACCCTGCACGAAAGACGGGGAAACAAAAGCAAGGGAATCAAGAGCAAAAATAAACGATTGGGACCTCATCAAGATTAAAAGCTTCTGCACAGCAAAGGAAACAGCCCACGAAACTAATAGGCAACCAATGGAATGGGAAAAGATAGTTGCAAATGACATATCAGATAAAGGGTTGATATCCAGAATCTATAAGGAACTCACCAAACTACACGCCCGAAAAACAAACAACCCAGTGAAGAAATGGGCAGAAGATATGAACAGACACTTCTCCAAAGAGGACATCCAGATGGCCAACAGACACATGAAATGATGCTCAGCATCCCTCCTCATCAGGGAAATACAAATCAAAACCACACTGAGATACCATCTCACGCCAGTCAGAGTGGCTAAAATGAGCCAATCAGAGAACTCTAGATGCTGGCGAAGATGTGGAGAAACGGGCACCCTCCTACACTGTTGGTGGGAATGTAAACTGGTACAGCCCCTCTGGAAAACAGTGTGGAGGTTCCTCAGGAAACTAACAATAGAACTCCCCTAGGACCCAGCAATAGCCCTGTTAGGAATTTATCCCAGGGATACAGAAATGCTGATGCATAGGAGCACATGTACCCCAATGTTCATAGCAGCACTCTCCACAATAGCTAAAACATGGAAAGAGCCTAAGTGCCCATCAACAGATGAATGGATCAAGAAGATGTGGTTTATCTATATACCATGGAATACTACATGGCAATGAGAAACAATGAAATCTGGCCATGTGTAGCAACATGGATGGACCTTGAGGGTGTTATGCTGAGCGACATAAGTCAGGCAGAGAAGGACAAATACCATATGTGTGCACGTATAGGAGGATTAGGAGGAACTTAACGGAGGACCAAGGGGGAGAAGAAGGGGGGAAATGGTGGGGGAAAGGGAGAGAAGCAAACCATGAGAGACTCTTGAATGCTGACAAAAACTGAGGACTGATGGATGTGGGGGGGGGGGATGGGCATGGAGGAGGGCACTTGTGGGGATGAGCACTGGGTGTTATGTGGAAACTAATTTGACAATAAACTATTTGCAACAAACAAACAAACAAACAAAAAAAGACGGGGAAACCACAGGGGTCCACTCATGCTCACTGGTGGCCGCCTTCGGCAGCCGTGACCTGGCTCTTGGATTTACGGCCCAGATCGAGGCAGGAGAGAGAAGAAGCCTGAGGAAGGTGAGCTGGGGACTTGGTTTCCAAGGAAACCACAAGGTAATCATTGGATCCTCTGAGGATCATTATTTCTTTGTCCTGCTAAAAGCCAGATGCTGTCACCTTCTAAGCCAGCTCAGATGCTTGAGCAAGCACTAAAATGGGTCCCCAGGGGAGGAGATGAGCGGCTTGGAGAGCTTATGGGGGCAGCTGCTCCTGTCCCCAGGCCCGGGGAGGCCTCAGGAGGCCTTCCCCTCCTCTCAGACATGTACCCTTACCCTCAAATCTCCTTGGGCGGCGAGTAGAGCCTAGTTGTGGGCGAGGGACACACAGAACGTTGCCTTTCCCGGAGCCCGGAGGGGCAGGATGTCTGCTCAGAGTCCGCGCTGGGCTTTATCTGTGAGGCTTTGAGACTGAGGACTCTGCCTGGCCCTGGGGAGGGAGGCGGGCCTGAGCTCTGAATGCTCCAGAGAGAAAACGAGCAATGACCCTGTGTCCAGTGCTCAGACGCAGTGGTCGGAGGTGGATGCAGTGCTCGGAGGTGGCCGCCATGTGAGAGCTGCCTGGCCGTCTTCCCTCGGGCTGTCTACGCTGCCTTCCCGGGGAGTCTGCTGTGTCCTGGGGAGCCTTGCCAGCTCCAGCCGCCATTACAAACAGAAGACAGATGTCTTCCAGTGTCCGGAAATCTGCCCCTTCATCGATTTCCCTCTTCTGGGGAAGCATGGCCCCTGGAGTGGCCTGCTGGTGGGAGCAGGGGACGCTTTGGAGCCATTTTGACTTGTCTTCATGTCTCTGCAAGTGAGCCCTTCTCGGGAGGGGCTGGGGGCCTGGGAACTCCCCCGGTGGGGGCTGCCCCAGGCGGGCGAGGGGCTTCTGGGGTGGTGTGGGAGGACCTCAGGCGTGAAGCAGCACCCGGGGTGTGGCCTTCTTGAGGCTGGAGGCAGCATGGCCTGGTGACCATGTGCTCAGGCCAGGGCCCGCCCTGTGCATGACCTTTGTCACCTGTAAAATGGCCTCTCTGAGTCTCACTTTGTCACCTGTAAAGTGGCAGGTGCGTGAGGTAATGGGGGAGAATCGTACTCCACAAACTGAAGTTGGTGTCAGCCCTGACCGGGTTTTATCTGCACTTAGTCAAGGCTGACTCCGGGTGAGAGTGGATGTCCCAGTCACCAATGGCTCCTCTCTAAACCTGCGACAGAGACTTCGTAAGGTTCACAGCTCTGGGTACCCGTCTCTGGCCTGCACGGTTACTGTGGAGATGCCCTCTGCCATGCCCCGTGGACCCCTGGAGTCCTGTGGTTTCTGAGGCCCCTGAGGCCCGGGTCTGCCCTCTCGAGGACGCCATGGCCATCCTCTACTTTGGGTTCCACAGGTCAGGGGCTTTGGGAGCTCAGCCCCCAGAAGACCAGGGGGGTGCTGCCCTTCCTTGACTTTCCTCTCCCCACCCCTCCGGGACTTCCAGTATAATCTCCATCCCCCCCACACACATTTGGGTTTTTACAGAAAGAGATCGTTCTGGGGGAATTTCAGCTTTGGGTCCATCTCAGTGGCCTCCGAGAGGCAAGAAGTGCTAATGCCTGGCTTCCCTCCAAGACTTGGGAGCAGAAACAGGGAAACAAACCCCAGCAGACCTCCATCTAGCAGCCCCGCCCCGGGGTGGGGGGGGTGGGAGCTGCTCTCTTCTTCCCGGGCTCTTCCGGTCCCCAGCCACAGCTCTAGGTGTTTTTGCTTGGGATACGTCGTCTCGTGCCCTCAATCAACCTGAGAGAGAGGGACCATTCTCATACCCATTTCCCCGGTGAGCAAGCTGAGGCTCAGGGAACCTTGTCCGTTCAAGGTCACATAGGTTGTTAAACTGAGCCAGGATCTACATTCTGGTCTTGGAACTTCTTCTTTTCTCCTGCCCAACAAGGAAACCTTAGTCGTGCTGATTAAGACCTTAAATTATATTAAAAAAAAAATTTTTTTTTATAGTTTATTTTTGAGATGGAGAAAGACAGAACATGAGCGCAGGAGGGGCAGAGAGAGAAGGAGACACAGAATCTGAACCAGGCTCCAGGCTCTGAGCTGCCAGCACAGAACTCGATGCGGGGCTCGAACCCACAAACTGCAAATTCATGACATGAGCCGAAGTCGGACGCTTAACCAACTAAGCCACCCACGTGCCCCAATAGTTTTATCATAAAGGTAATACTTGCTTAAATATTGAGATGTTAGAAAACGGAGGGAAAAAGAAAAACATAAAAGTCACTGTCTCCCAAATCCAGTAATAAAATATACAGTTGACCTTTGAACAATCCAGGGGTTGGGGCATCCCCCTTATGCAGTCAAAAATCCACATATTTGGGGCGCCTGGGTGTCTCAGTCATTTGAGTGTCTGACTTCATGATCTCATGGTTTGTGAGTTCGAGCCCCGCGTCAGGTTCTGTGCTGACAGCTTGGAGCCTGGAGCCTGATTCGGATTCTGTCTCCATCTCTCTCTGCCCCTCCCCCGCTCACACACCGTCTCTCTCAAATACAAATAAACATTATAGAAAATTTTTTTTAAACCCGCATAGAACTTCCAACTCCCCTCAAACTGAGCTGCTAATAGTCTACCATTGACTGGTAGCCTTCCTGACACCATAGACAGTCAATTAACACATATTTTATATAAGTACCGTATATTGTATTTTTACAATAAAGCTGGAGAAGAGAAAATGCTAGTAAGAAAATCATAAGGAAGAGAAGACTCATTTTCAGGATTGTGCTCTATTTATTGAAAACAAGTCAGTGTAAGTGGACCCTCGCTGGTCAAATCCGTGTTGTTTGAGGATCAACTGTGTAATTTTAGGCCACTGATTCTCACACTGGACCACACCTTCGCATCACATGGGAGGCTTGTTGAAAGCAGAGATCTCCTGGGACGCTTAGGTGGCTCAGTCGGTTAAGCATCCGACTTCAGCTCAGGTCATGATCTCACGGTCCGTGGGTTCGAGCTTGTGCTGACAGCTCAGAGCCTAGAGCCCGCTTCAGATTCTGTGCCTCCCTCTCCCTCTGCTCCTCTCCTGCTTGTGCTTTGTCTCTCTCTGTCTCTCAAAAATAAGTAAAAACATTTAAAACATTAAAAAAAAAAAAAAGCAGAGATCTCCTGGCCCCCCCGCCCCAGGGTGTTTGATTCAGTAGAGGGGAGGCTGGGGGGCAAGGGCAGAAATCGCCATTTCTAATGAGACCCCAGGTGACACTGGTGTTACTGTCACAGGACCCCACTCTGGGACTCTGCTCCAGGCCGTTGTCTTTTGACCTCTGCACTATCGACATTTAGGGTGATAGTTGTCCGTTGTGGCTTCTGTCCTGTGCACTGTAGGATGGCTAATGGCATCTCTGAGCTCTTCCCACTGGATGTCAATAGAACCTTCCCTGAGTATGACAACCTCTGAGGTCTCCAGACATTGCCAAATGTCCCCCTGGGGGCAGAGTCGCCCCCAGGGAGGGTCCCTGCTTCATTCTGGCTTCCCATGTCCATTTGCACTAGCACAGAGAGGGACCTTCACACACACGCACACACACACACGCACACACACACACACACACGCCTATTTCCATTTCCTCAAGAATAATGTGTAACGATAAATACAGTTTTATAACTTGCTCTTTTTCACCTAAACGACACATTGACAATGAACTCAGCAGCTAGCTGCTGGCAGCAAGGAGAAGTAGGTTTCTGCACAGATGATTCTGGAAACATCACTCTGCACCCACCGCTGTGGCTCCGAGCCAGGAAGCCAGTGGTGGAGGGAGAGCTTTCAGATCCTCCTCTCAGCCTGGAGCAAGTTCAACGCTGGGGACCGTGTCAACATCTTTACAAAGGTGTCCGTCTGGCCTCTCGAAGCCCCGGGTGTAGCTTGTAAGAAGCTGACCTGACCCTGTGGTCGTGAACCAGGACAGAGAGGGTCAGGGCTGCTGGCCTTGCGCCTTCTGCCACCCTCACTGGGTTTCTTGCAGGCTGGGAGGGAGGGATCCTGACTGCCCCCTTTTGGATGCAAGTGTCCCGCATCAGGCCACCACCGCTGGTACTGTCCCCAGGGGCAGTCTGGCTGCTTGGCCTGAAGGCGTGATGAAGTCCCATAAAGCAGTCCCTGGGACCTTGTGAGGGACGTTCGTTGGCTTCTGCTGCTTCTAGTTCTCCCCGAGGTCTTCCTATCTGCGCGTCTCATGGCTTCATTGTCCCCCAAACCGGGAATCAGCCACTGCCCATCCCCCCACTGGGCGGGGCCGCTGCTGGAAGCCACAAGGGACCCATCCGCTAGGGCTTGAACGCTGGGGAGAGAATATGGGCAGGATGGGAGGAGTCCACCATGGCTGCCTCTCCCAGCTCGTGGTTTGGGTGGAGATGACCTTGCTCCCCCCTCGGGTCGGGTCAGGGGAGGGGAGCCCTGATAGATCTAAACCAATCCGTGTAATCCCATGCTCTGTTCCACGGAGGTGTTACTTGCTCAGGAAAAGGGTGTTTCTGCTCCCCCAGCGGTGCACTGCAGCTGGTCAGGCCTGGCTTATGAGAATCTACCATGTTCCTTTCCTTCCAACTGTGATGTCAAGTGGCTTGCTTGCAATCAGCCGCGTGAGAGTACTTACAGCATAGAAATTGATCAGTGCTATAAACTAGGGTCCTCCCTCCCATCCCCCAAGCTAGCTTACCAGCTCCCTGGTGACTGCTGCTCCTGGTGGCCCCTACGGTGGCATTTTGCTCACGATACCAGATGTTTGTTGTACCTCAAAATTTCAATCTGGACATACAATTATAAAGAAGATACATCGAAAACAAAATGCGAAGAAATGCTGGAAAGAAACGAAGTAATTTGAGGGAAAAAAATTCTAAAGAAATACATTTCAAGGGGTGCCGGGGTGGCTCAGTCTGTTAAGTGTCTGACTCTTGATTTGGGCTCAGGTCATGATCTCACGAGTCTCAGGTTTGAGCCCCGTGTTGGGCTCAGCGCTGACAGTGTGGGGTCTGCTTGAGATTCTCTCTCTCTCTCTCTCTCTCTCTCTCTCCTTTTCTCTCTCTGCCTCTCCCCTGATTCCACCCTCTTTCTCTTTCTCTCTCAAAATAAATAAACATTAAAAAATTATTTTAAAAAATATACGTTTCAAGTCCAAGTACAGGTTCCCTTTGTTGCCTGTTCTTTTGGGCAGTGCTTCTGCACTCGGTAGGGGAATCAGCAAGTCCTCAAGGAGGGATGCCAATGCCCCCCGGGCCCCAACCGTTCTGGTGTCCTTCTTGCTTCCACCCAAGGAAAATCGAATTCCTCACTCCTGGACAGAAGACAGCCAGCCTAAGCTTTCGCTAATCACTGAGTAACCACCTGCTGCATGCACCAGGCCACCAGGAGTGTCCTCTCCCCTGCCCTCTCTGCACAGAAAAGCTAGACTGAAGCATTTGCCAATGCATCTCACTTGGGCTCCTTGCACCCGTCCCTCAGCGATGGCTCCCAATGGGGTCCCGGGGCCACTCAGGAAACGTCCTGCCCCAATGAGTCAGCCACATCAAAAGCACTGACCGGAATCGGGGCGCCTGGGTGGCTTAGTCGGTTAAGCGTCCGACTTTCACTTAGGTCATGATCTCGCGGTTCGTGGGTTCGAGCTCCGTGTCGGGCTCTGTGCTGACTGCCAGCTCAGAGTCTGGAGCCTGTTTCAGTCTGTGACTCCCTCTCTCTCTGACCCTTCCCTGCTCGCACTGTCTCTCTCTCTCTCCTAGAAATAAATAAAAACATTAAAACATTTTTTTAAAAAAGAAAAAAAAACATTAAAAAAAAAAAGCACTGACCGGAAACAGGCTGCGCATTCCACACGGTAGAATGACATGTCCCCCCCAATTCCACCTCCCGCGTGTCCCCACCCTTGCTCTGTCCCGGCTGTGAGCGGGGGACATTTTCCTCCTCCTTGACTTTGAGATCGTTGTGTGGTTTGCTTCGGCCAATGGCATATGAGCAGAAGTGACAGTTGGCCAGGTCCCAAGCGGCCTAATATGTTCTCCCCACCCCTTGTGCTTCTTTCACGAGACCCAAGCCCCAGCCGGTCCACTTGCCCCAGGGGGGGAAGAGACATGGCGGGGGTGGGGTTGGGGGGGGGCTGAGCTGCCTGGGGACCACAGCCCAGCCAGGTCAGCTAAGCCCCAAGCAATCTGAGAAGCCACAAGAATAAATCATTGTCATTTTACACCACCTGCTTTGGGGACAATTTGTTACACGACATTATGGTGGCAATAGCCAACATCTCGTCACTAAGGAGCTATGTGACCATGACCACACGAGGGGCATGGCGACTATTCAACCATTAAGAGGAGGGCGAGATCCTCAAAAATAAATTAAAAAAACATTTAAAAAGTTAAAAAAAAAAAAAAGAGGGCGCTTGGGTGGCTCAGTTAATAGGGCCTCTAACTTCAGCTCATGTCATGATCTTGCAGCTTGTGAGTTCGAGCCCCACACCGGGCTCTGTGGCTGACAGCTCAGAGCCTGGAACCTGCTTCGGATTCTGTGTCTCCCTCTCTCTCTGCCCCTCCCTGGCTTGTGCTCTGTCTCTCTCTTTCTCTCTCTCAAAAAGAAATTAAAAAAAAAAATTAAAAAAAAAAGAGGAGAGCAAGACCAACGTGGAAGAAGAATCAAGAAACTTCCCAGGGAGAGGCAGCTGCATACCCCGGCCGTCTGTTGTATGTCACGTCCCGTGGATCCTCCATATACCTGCTGGAAAACAAGGGTGAGACTCTTCATTCACCACCGACGAGAGTCAGCTGGGGCCGAGCTGTCCCCACGCCCTCTCCCACAGGGCGCCCCCCCCATCCAGCTCACCACACCCCTGCCCACTCTCTGTGGCCTCATCCCTGGCCCAGGCCACTCACGGACATCACCTGCCTGGCTTTTGTTCAAACGCTGGAGTTTGAGACCCTCAGGAGAGAGACAGAAATGTCCTCGAGGCCACGAGAAGCCTTGTCTCCTGAGGAAGGGATTCTAGAAGATGCTGCCGAAGTGTGAAGGAGGAGGAAGCCAGCAAAGGCTGTAGGGTGTTCTTTTTAAAAGCCCAGAGAACAGCTCCTGGGGGCTCAGAATGAGGGGCATGAAGGCTGTTTGGATGACCCTCCAAGCTATGCCCGCTGACTGGTGTCACACCCCAGAGACACGGTACCAAACCCGGGTTCTCCATTCCTTCCAGAAATGTTCCTGAACTGGGCTGTTTCCTCCGTTCCCCCCCCCTCCCCCCAGGCTACTACATCCTGCTTTGCTCCACAGTTTTTAGTACCAAAGATCCCGACGTACATGAACGGGTTAGGAGATTTCCCAGAACGAAAGAAGAAAGAAAAAAAAAGCCTATCTTGGTTTCCATAGCTGTGGAACCATTTTTCCCTGAGTACCTGGTCCAGCATGGCTTCTCTGGGCACCTCCCAGGAGAATAAGCCCAGATGCTGCCCAGCCCCACCCCTGCCCCAGATCCTGGAGCCCCTCGGGAAGCAGGGAGGACCCCCCCCCCCGCCCCGCCCCATGCAGGGCTGGACTCGCAGAAGTTGTCACGATATCCCTCCACTAACAGTTCTCAGAAACGACAAAGGAACCCCAGTTACACCCTGTGAAATCTCTCCTCCTATTTTCTCATGGTCTGTCGGGTCCCAGGAACCCCACCCCCGCCACTCGCTCTCCCCTCCCTTGACTCTCCCCCCTGCTCACTCAGAAATCCCCCAAACCCGCTCTCTTCTCGCCCCTCCTTCCCATGTTCCAGACTTTGCCTGGAGGAGCCCTGAGAACGACCTGGTGAAAACAAAGCTCATCTCACAGGCCGGGGCAGGGAAGGTGACCCAGCCAGGACAGAAGTCCTCTCAGTAGCCAGGAGTATTCACCGACTGGAGAATTCTGCCCCTTGACAATGAGCCCACAGAGGCCTGGGGGGGGGGTTAAGGGTCCTACCTGGAAATATCCCACCCCAGCTACTCTAAGCGGTATCGTTTACGATGCTCGCAGGAAAATGGGACAACGTCAGCCAAGAGTCTGGGAGATGATCCATGATCAGACGATGGCATCGAGAACTAGTTCTTCTGATGCAGTAGCTTCATCCTGCCATCAGCCATGTCTCGTGCACATTCTAGGCAGATCCAGTCCCATGCAAGCGGCTCCAGGGTCGGGATCGAGACAGGACATTAGGACATTTCTTGTCCCCTCCCCCTCCCCCTGTTCCCCTCCCAGAGGTAACCACTATTCTGACTTCTGTTGCTCGTGTGTGTTCTATTTCCTGTTCTTGAACTTCGCATACATTGAATTCTACAGTGTGTGCTCTTTTCGGTCTGGCTCTTTTCCTCCTAATGTTACTTTTGCGAGATTCATCCATATTATTGGACGGGGCGATGCACCTGATACTCCTTTGTTTCCGAGAAGCCCACTGCATGAATATGCCTGCTGTTGAAGGACATCTAGGTTATTGCGACTTTGGGGACCATTGTGAGTAACCCTGTGATATGCATTTTCATACATGCCTTTTGGTGGAAATATGCATTCATTTCTCTTGGGTATTTGCCAGGAGAGGAATTGCTGGACCCCAGGGTAGGCAGCCATAGGTGTTGCTTTATAGATAGAGAGGGCCAAGTGGTTTTCCAAAGAGGTTGTGTGTGTGTGTTTAATGTTCATTTATCTATTTTAAAAATATTTTTTAATTTTTTTTTTTTAAAGACAGAGCATGAGTGGGGGAGGGGCAGAGAGCGAGGGAGACAAAGAATCCGAATCAGGCTCTAGGCTCCGAGCTGTCAGCACAGAGCCCAGTGCGGGGCTCGAACTCACAAACTGTGAGATGATGACCTGAGCTGAAGTCCGATGCTTAACCGACTGAGCCACCCAGGCGCCCCATATGTTTACATATATTTGTAAGTGGGGGAGGGGCAGAGAAGAGGAGGGACAGAGGATCCGAAGCAGGCTCTGCCCTGGCAGTAAGCTCACAAAGGGTGAGATCATGACCTGAGCCAATGCTTAGTGCTTAACCGAATGAGCCAGTCAGGCACCTCCTCCTCCACCCCGCCTAAGTGGTTGTATTTAATGGGATTTTCTCTCTTCTTTCTTCTTGCCTTCCCCTTCCCTCCTCCTCATCTCTCCTCCTCCTCTTCCTCTCTTTCCCCCTCCTCCTCTTCCCTCCTCCCCCCTTTTCTCCCTCCCTCCTCCTTCCTCTTCTTTTTCTCTCTTCCCTTCTTTCTTCCCCAGTTTGAACTTCAAAGTTAATAGGGGGATTTAGCCCATTCACATTAACTGTGACAATTGATGTATTTCTTCTTTGTCCTTTCCATCTTATTTCACGCTTACTGTCCCTATCAGTCACAGTTCAGTTGCAAGTAACAGAAATCATCTCGCTTCAGCAGAGAGGGGTTTATACAAGAATCAGGTACTTACAAAACTGTTAGAATCACTGGAGGGGGCGGGTTTGGGGCTGAGCTGTCAGGAGTGACTGCCTGAGAGGCGCCGTAGAACTGGCCAGAAAAGGAGCCGCTGTTCCCAGCATGACCCGGAGGCTGGGGACCCAGCTGGCCACCACCTTGAGGCTGGCCCAGGGCCACACCGTCTATGCTGGACACAGCGGTCAGGACGCGGCTGCCCCGACTCTGGGCTCCAAGATGGCATGATCTGGCTGTGATTCGCTCTAGCAGAGGATGCTCTGTGTCACCTCTGCCCCGGGGAACGCGGCACCCCCACCCCCTTTTCAGCCCCCCCTTCCCCATTTTGCCTGAAAGCAGAAGTAGGGACTGGCCTCTCTTTTGCCCTCAGATGTCCCTCAGGTGCGGCTGTTGGGTGAAGCAAGGTCACGGGCAGACGGGGCTGCGTCTAGGCAACGTATTTTCTGTTTTCCACCTTTCAGAAAACAGCAAGGCGCTCTGCAGAGGGGGGTGGGTGGAAGGCTACAGCTTTTCCAATTATTTCACTTTGTTGTGTTTTTTCCTTTCTTCACTTTCACTGGCTTCAATGGCTTCATTTATATTTCCAGTCTCCCCCCCGCCCCCTGTTGGCTCCTGCTTTAGAAGTTCCACCGAGCTCCTAGGTTTTACTCGCAGTTAACTTTTAGCCCTAAATAACCTTATTTAAATCTTGAATTCCAGCGGCTCCTGGATGGCTCAGTCTGTTAAGTGTCCGGACTTCCGCTCAGGTCATGATCTCACAGTTCGTGGGTTCGAGCCCCGCGTCAGGCTCTGTGCTGACAGCTCAGAGCCTGGAGCCTGCTTCGGATTCTGTGTCTCCCTCACTCTGCCCCTCCCCCACTCATGCTCGGACTCTCTCTCAAAGAATAAATGTTAAAACTTTTTAAAAAGTCTCTAATTCCCTCTTACCGTATCCAAGTTAAATGTTACAAATACCCAACCTTCCCTGACGTCTTATTTGCCCTTCTGACTCCCACCGTCCCCAAGAAGGAGAACTTTGGAACCCTCTGGCTGCTTGGCTGCTGCCCCCAACTCAACTCCTGGGTTTTCTTGATGTCATTTAGAAATTTTAGTTCCATTTTTAGGCTATTTATAATTATTATTATTTGAATGTTTATTCCTTTTTAAAAGTTTATATTCATTTCTTTTGTCGTTTTTTAAAAAATGCTTATTTATTTTTGAGAGAGAGAGACAAAGCATGAGCATGGGAGGGGCAGAGAGAGAGAGAGAGAGAGGAGACATAGAATCTGAAGCAGGCTCCAGGCTCTGAGCTGTCAGCTGGGGTTTGAGCCCACAAACAGCAAGATCGTGACCTGAGCTGAAGTCAGAGGCCTAACCAACTGAGCCACCCAGGGGCCCCCAAAATGTTTATTCATTTTTGAGAGAAAGAGAGAGAGGGAGTGAGCGAGTATGAGCAGGAGAAGGGTGGCATGGGGGGTGGGTGGGAGGGAGGACAGAGGATCCAAAGCGGGCGGTGCACTGGCAGCACAGAGCCTGACATGGGGCTCGAACCCATGAACCATGAGATCATGACCCGAGCTGAAGTCCGATGCTCAACCAACTGAGCCCTCCAGACACTCCATTAGGGTATTTATTATCAACATTTCTCTTATAGTCTGTTTCCTGGCTTTCAAGAATCTCTTCCAGATGATCTTGCCTCTTTCTCAGGCACCTCATCATCTGCTGACACGTAACTAACCAGGCCACCGGCTCACCGCTGTTTCTCACATTCTCTGTCTTCTCCTCTTGCAGGACTTTGGTCCTATTTGATTTTCAACTCATCAGAGCTCTGGCGCATTTTCCTGGTTACTCTGAAGGCGCCTTCTTTTTCCTGGCTTGCCTTCCCCCATCTGTCTGTAAATGCGTTCCTTCTGCTCTCACTTGCAGGGATGCCCTTGAGAAGCCGGCCTCTGTCTGGGGCCTTTCTGTCTGGAAGTTCCAAAGGGCTTGTCTCTAACCTGAGGAGCTCAGACTTCTCACTGGGCTGCATCGAGGTGGGCAATTCTTTATTTATCACTTCTGCCTGCACTCCTTTCAGGCCCCAAGTATCTTGTCTCTCTTCTACAGTCCTTCAATGACAACGTCTCCTTTTGTTCATTTTCCTTTTTCTAGAAACCCTGGGACCCACGATCAGGGGTTCCTGAATCCGATTTCGTGGCCAATTATCTTTTTATTCGTGCTCTCTTCTCTCTGCATTTTGGCTTTCCGTGGTGCGCAAATCCCTCCATCGATCTTCTGGAATGCTGCTTTTGTTCTCGGAGGACCTTCATGTTTTCACTTCCTCTAATAAATGTTCATTCTGGAAGTCCCTCAGACATCTGTGTTTCGAGTTCTCAAAAGCCTTCCTCCAGTGTGCTGTGTGCACCCCACCGACCGTTCTCATCAAATGGCCGAGGCCTCGCCGCTTCGTGCTGAGGGCAGACGAAGCCCCTGTTCCCGCTGCGTTGGCGCTTTTCTGTGCTGGCCCGAAGCAGCAGCACCCTGGATCTGCGCAGCCGCAGATAGAAATAGGGCCAAACTGGGACCCGTCACTATGACGTGCCACGGGAGGGCACCGGGCACACTCAGGTCTTAAGGTGGCGGGAGGAGCAGAGAGCCGGGAGCAAAAGCCCTACACACCCCCGGGAGGTCTTGACCCACAATACCCTCTTCAGACATTGGTAAGGAGGCTGATGCAAAAGGACCCTCAGGACATAGAGAGGCAAGGGAAGGGGGATTTGCTAAGAGAGGAAGATGAGAGCCAGATGGTGCAGTGGCGGCCAGAGGGGGAAGTGTGGCAAGGACAGCACTTGGTGTTGGCTACACTTGGCTCATTTTCTTCTGGGCACATGGCTAAACTACAGTTCCCAGCTTCCCCTGCATATGGCAACGTGATCTGTTCTGGCCAATGGAATGTGAGCAGAAGGCACACCCTGCGCAGTGGTGGGGCCCAGAGGCCATATCCTGAGACAGAACAACATAGCAATCTGAGTCATTGCTGGAGGAGAGTTGGGAGGAGCTCCCAATCAGGAATGCCCGTTGCATGAGCCAGAGGTACATTTTGGTTGTGTTAGCTCTGGAGATTTGGAGCATGTTTGTTACGCAGCTAGCAGCTGATGACTGACAGCTCCTTGACCGAAGCTGGACTGCATGCTGATCCGTGCCTTGTTTGCAGGATATCCAGTATCAGGGTTTTGATAGCAAGGAAGAAGTTGGGAATTTATCCGGAGTGGCTGTCATATGGAGTGAAACAGCTTTTATTTACTTTTAAAATAATGTTTATCTATTTATCTTTGAGAGACAGAACCTGCACGGGAGCTGGGGAGGGGCAGAGAGAGAGGAAGATGGAGAATCTTAAGCAGGCTTCACCGCTGTCGGCATGAAGCCCGCCATGGGGCTTGAATCCACCAACCGTGAGGTCATGACCTTAGCCGAAGTCAAGACACTGAACAGACTGAGCCACCCTGGACCCCACCCCCCGCCAATCCCTGGCTTTTAAAAATGGAAACAGTTTTTATATACTTATTGGTTGATTTCACTTGTTTCGTCAGTTGCCCCTTTATGTCCTTTGCCTATTCTTCTATCAAGTCTTTCATCTTCTGTGAATGATTTATAGGGTCTCTTGATAGACTAGGGATTCTAATGCCCATTTGTCAATATTTTTGTCCATCCAGATTCTGCATTCCCTTCCTCCCTTTGAGGTGTCCCCTGATTTCTGCTACAGAAGGTAGCCATGCTTTCCAGCCTCCCTTGCAGCTAGGATGCAGGGAGATTCTTGTCTCAGAAATGCAACTGGAAGCTAATGATCACAGGTAGCAAGAACTGGGCAGACTTTATTCTGGAGAGATGGAGGAGGCCGTGGCAGCTGACCGATGGCAGCATAGGGACAACTCCAGGGCTTCTACCTGCCTGGCTGTACCACAATGGCCGTTCCTGCCTGGGAAGCCTTTGAGACTGCTCCTCCAGCCCTCCTGGAGTCTGCAGAGCTCAGTATCCATCCCTTTGCTGTGTAAATCAGCCAAGGTCAGTTTCTGTTGCTTGGAACAGCCACAAAACTGTAATAGTAGTCTTTTGTCTTTATTGTACGTTACAAATCATTTGTTCAGCTGTTATTTGTTTTGTAATCTTTTTTTTCCCCTTGAGAGACGGGGGTGGATGGGGGCAGAGAGGCAAAGGGAGAGAGAGGATCTTTATTTTTGAGAGAGAGAGAGAGAGAGAACAGGGGAGGGGCAGAGAGAGAGGCAGACACAGAATCCAAAGCAGGCTCCAGGCTCTGAGCTGTCGGCACAGAGCCCAACGAGGGGCTTGAACTCACAAACCTTGAGATCATGACCTAAGCTGAAGTTGGACGCCTAACCGACTGAGCCACCCAGGAAACCCCAGAAGAGAGAGAATCTTAAGCAGCCTCCTCACCCAGCACAGAGCCTTGGGGGGGGGGGGGAGGGTGTGCTCAATTTCAATTTCACTGTGGTGAGATCGTGACCTGAGCTGAAATCAAGAGTCAGATAGATGCTTAACCAACTGAGCTACCCAGGCTCCCTATCTTGCAATCTGATACATACAGCAGCTTTTCCTGTAAAGAAGTTTTGCGTTCCTATGCTGCCAGACAGATCAACCATTTCTTTAGTTGTTTCTGATTTTCTGGTCATGGCCTTCCATAATCCAAGATTATAAAAATATTCACCCACATATTAAATTTTTAAAATTTGAAGTTATTTCACTCAAATATTTATATTTAAATATTTTATGCTTAAACATGTATAGAGTTTAAAAAGCCAAACACTACCACTAGGTTTAAAAAATTAGTACTCTACTCCATTTCCTTGATTCTTAAAACCTCCTATCCAGACGCAACCACATTCAGCTTTTAATAGATGTTTCCTCTTTTTAAAAATTTCCATGTCTAAATGAAACTGCTTATACCCTAATTCTTGGTTTTCAGTTTTAGATATATCTTTTCACTTGCTACCATGGAAAATGAGCTTATTTAAAAAATATTTTTCTCTTCCAAGTTTTTATTTTGAGATTTTCCTTTCTTACCATCCCTACTTTTTAAAAAACGTTTTCTTATTTTTGAGAGAGAGAGAGAAAGCGTGGGGGAGGGGCAGAGAGAGAGAGAGAGAGAGAGACTGAGGATCTGAAGTGGGCTCTGCACTGAGAGCAGAGAGCCCCATCCGGGGCTCAAACTCCTGAACCGTGAGATCATGACCTGATTTGAAGTCAGTCACTTCACCAGCTGAGCCGCCTAGGTGTTCCCACCGTTCACACTTCTATTATCTGCGCAGCCCTTTAAAAATCTCTAGGCTCCTTCCTTTGTTGTTGTTGTAAATTACATAGTGAGGAGAGCGCCCGATGTTCTATAGGTTCCAGAAGTCTGGTCTCTGCTGGCCGCGTGGCCTTGGACCTGACCCTCTGTTCCCTGTATTTCTTGTAATTTGGTAGTTGGATCCGGGGCGGGTGTCGGTGAGGTTTTTCTGTCAACAGCCAGGGAGTAAACTCCGCCGTTGTCAAAAGTAGCATGGAGGCAGTTGAAGGAAATGCGTGAGCAAAAGGAGCCCTGATGCGTTTCAGTGAAACTTGATTGGGGTTCATGGCTTGCATGACCCCCCCCGGCCCCCCCCGCATCGAAGGCTTGGTCAGGTTCAGCTTTGATGTGGCACCTCACCGGTGGCGCAGTGTTCCTGGGGGGCACGTCATGTCCCATCGTTGTCAATTTCCTTTGTGTGTGTGCGTGTGGTGGTAAGAGACACATGACAACATTTATCATTTTAACCGTTTTCTCAGTGTTCGGTTCAGTGTATTAAATCCATTCACGCTGCTGTATCACTATGATGCTTTTCAGCTTGTAAAATGGAAACTCTGTCCCCGTTAGACATCACACCCCCACCCTGCCCTTCCCCCGGCCCCTGGCAGCCACTGCCACTCTTTCCGTCTTTATGATACACATGCTATTTAACTTGAAAAATACGAAAAGAGGTCAAAACTGGAAGCAAAATCCACCCATGATTCCCACCACATTTTTGGGGAAGCATATAAATTCAGAAGTGAAAGCTCTGCCTTTTACACCCTCAGCACCACTCCCCCCCAACCCCCCGAGAATCTCTACCAACAGTTGAGGACAGATTTTGTTTTTTTCCCAGACCCTTTAATGTACCTCCAAGGGCCTATATCTATGCACAGACAGATGCGTGTAACCCGTGTGGAGGCTGCCTCCTTTCTGGCCCCGGCGGTGGCTGGAGAGGGGAAGTTTGGAGTGTGGACCTTCCGTGTCCACTTCTGGCTGCCAGTCAGCTCATTTACCCTTTTGACTGTACAGAGACCATGCTGAGAGAGTGAGTGGGTCCATGTCCCTCCCCCCCTTCCCCACCACTATGGACACGGGATACCCTCTCCCCTTTCTTAATTTTTTCTTGCCCCTTCTCTTGGGATAAAGAGAACACCAGACCCATATGGATTTTAAGTGACTCTTTTTCGAATGTTCAGGAATTTCTCCCAACAATCAGGGGAAGGGCAGAGAATGGACGTTGTATTCTGGTTGCGCCAACAGGCTCCCTTACAGTGGGCAGAGGCAGGCTGAGCAGGGCTCATGGCACCCCGCGGAAGCACCTTGGTCCCCAAAACTTTCCAGTCCCCTCTCCCTTGTGTCCTCTGCCACCCGGCCTCTTGGCCCCACGCCTCCCCTGCAGAGCAGTGCTGGAGTCTACGAAACCCTTCCAACCACTTCCAGAGTCCACTGCCCTTGGCGTCCACTAGGTGGCGCGCTCTCCCACTGTGTTGCTCTTGGCTTGGCTTTGGGTGGCGTTGCGGGGAAGGATGGAGTTCTGGCTTCCTGTCTGCTGATTTGGGTGGGGGGTGAAGGTGGGTCAGCCCTGGGGCAGAGTATTAAGGGTGGGGAGTGGAATTCTGGAATCAGATGCAGCGGACACACTAAGACACCGGGGTGTTAACGTCGGACTTTCTGGCTGGTTCTGATGGAGGCTTTAAGCAAACAGGGCCGTGCGAGTCCCCCAGCCTTGCGAAGTTGGTCATGGAGAACTGACTGTGGATCTCCTGGATGACCCCCTCCAGCCTCTCCGAGAGGTCAGAGAGGCCACGAGTGGAGTGGGAATTTGGAGCCTAGGGGACACGCTGGACAGGTGACCGGCTCTCAGCAGAGACAATGAAGGGGTGACTGGCCAGTGATTCTGTCTGAGGTAGCGGAAGGGAAAGCCGCAGTTCCAGCAACTTCTGGTGGTGTCCCCACCGGATCCCCTCTCCCAGCCGGAATGCCTTCTCTGGAGAAGTGCTCTTGGCTGACAGTGCCACTAGGCTTGGAAGGTTCCGGGTATAGCCCATAACCCACAGCAAAGTGACACAGGGTGTGAGAGGCTGTCTCCTCACCCCAGGCAGGGATAAGTCCGTGGTACAATTTGTGCATCAGGTCAGGGTCCGGCTTAGCCTGAGATGGCTTCCTGACTCTTCCCTATCCTGCGTCCTCACTCCCCGAGGGGCTCCCTGCTGGCAAATCCCCACTCCCGAAACCCTGTCTCAGGCTCGGCTTCTAGACAACCGAAGGCAGGTAGAACCGAAATGCGTCCTCAGAAGCAGATTCCAAGGATGGGACTTTGCAGCTGGATGCCTTCCTAGGCAGCTGTGATGAGCGCGCCGCCTTCCCTGGGCCCCGCCACTGGTGGGGAGTGGCGCCCCCATGGTCCCAGCAGCTCAGCCTTGACCTTGGTCGCCTGGGACAGGACTCTCAGGTGGATGGGGATGTCCTGGCTTGTGCAATCTCCCTGGTGCTTGAGAAACGCTGGGGGAAATAATAATCCTAAGGACTGTGGAACAGGGAGGCCGGTGTTGGGGACCACTGATGATCTGAAGAAAGGAAATGACATGCACAGGACACTGAGCACCAATTTCGAGCAAAGTCGGGAAGACTCCAAGCAAAGCTGGAGACGGCCTCAGGATTTAACAGTAACAGAATTTCCGAGAAGGTTTAATTGCCAGTCTGGGAATGTCTCTCCTCCACAGCCAGGGCCGCAAGGGGGAAGAGTGGGGGACCCTGAGTCCTGACATGGAGCTATCAGGGAGATGCACTTGAGAACCTTGAACCCCAGACCCTCCTGTACTCTCTGGCCTGCAGAAATGGCCCACGCCCCCCCCTCCCCCCCCGCTGAAAGATAGAAGGCCCCCTTTTGCTTAAAGATCATACAGAAACTTCACATAAGGGCGAGTGCCCTTTAAGACAAGGCTTAGCCTCTTCAGGATCTGCTCCCACCTCTTGGCCACCAGGCCCCAAAGCGCAATAACATCGCTATGTGACCTGACTAAGGGAGTGTTTTGCCTGCTAAGGGAAAAGGGGAATTAATCACCGAAGTTGCTGCAGGAGCAAGCCTACAGGGACGGGCAGAGCCTGGGAGAATATTCCCAGGAGTGGACTCCGGAAGCTCCAGATCAAGGGATGCCGAATATAGCAGGACACTGAAGAATTTAGTAGTCTGGAAAGACTCTCTAAGATCTGACACTTGGAAAGGCTCTTGAGAGATGGTTCTCAGAACACTGGAAGTAATGACGGTCCCCACTCAATGAAGCAGGTGCCGGAAGAGCTGTGGGAGACCATGGAGGAAGGTATGCAAAGGCTCAGAGGCGTGAGCGGCTAGAATGGGCTTTCGGTTGTAGACTGGAAACCCATTGGCTGGCTAAGTTCCTGGGGCAGCCCTACGTCTTCATGCAGGTGATGAGCCTGGGCCTGACAATGGAGACACTGCTACGGAACTGAGCTTCCTAGGACCAAAGCGGATGACAGGATCACATAATAGTAGAGACCAGAAGCTGCCACTTAACTGTCACAAGCAAAGTGGATACAGTTACCAGAAAGAACAGCCGGGTGGAGATGGCAGCCAGGAGCCCTGACCTGTAATGGGCCTAAGAGGATGGCTAATAGTATATGACTTTTCCAGGGGCAAGATATATGGGTAGCCGGCGAAGGTATTGTTTAATGTATATAATCAAAAGTGATCAAGAGTGGGGCACCTGGCTGGCTCAGCTGGTAGAGCATGTGACTCTTAATCTCGGGGTTGTAAGCTTGAGCCCCATGTTAGGTGTCGAGATTACTTTAAAAAAATAAATTCTTAAAAAAAGTGATCAGGGGGCGCCTGGGTGGGTCAGTCGGTTAAGTGTCCGACTTCAGCTCAGGTCATGGTCTCACGGTTTGTGGGTTTGAGCCCCACATCGGGCTCTGTGCTGACAGCTAGCTCCGAGCCTGGAGCCTGTCTTCGGATTCTGCGTCTCCCTCGTTCTCTGACCCTCCCCTGCTCACATTGTCTCTCTCTCTCTCAAAAATAAATAAAACATTAAAAAAATTTTTTAAAAAGTGATGAAGAATGAATTAGCAGGTGGTAGAGGTCAGATGCCTTAATGGAAAGTAGTGATCCTTTATCTAAACTTGAACAAGATCTCAAGCTCAGAATCCATCAGCTGAAGGAGGGGGAGGTCCTGTAAGGAAGGACCCTGAAATATCATGGCAAGCACAGAGAGAGTAGCTTTTTCCAGTCTTTTTCCAAAGGCACTGTATGAGTGTGCTCGGGCTGCTGTAACAAAATATCACAAACTGGGCAGCGTAAACCACAGAAATTTCTTGTCTCATAGCTCTGGAGGCCAGAAATCAGAAATCAAGGGGTGGAAAGGGTTGGTTTCTTTTGAAAGTTGTGAAGGAGCATCTGGTCCCAGCCTGTCCCCCAGCTGCTACTGGTTTGCCGGCAATCTATGGTGGTCCCCGGCATGTAGATGCATCACTTTGATCTCTGCCTGCAGATCACCTGGCCCTCTCCCTGTGTGTGTATGTGTGTGTGTGTGTGTGTGTGTGTGTGTGTGTGTGTGTCCAAGTTTCCCCTTTTAATAAGGACACAGTCATATTGGATTAGTGCTCACCCTAATGACCTTGACATAGTTTGATCATCTACAAAGATCTATTTCCAAATAAGGTCACATTCACAGGTACTGGGGATGGGGTGGGGGGGTGGGCAGCTAGAACCCCAACACCTTTTAAGGGGGACAGAGTCCAACCCACAAGAGAAAACTTCAGCCATTCATCTCGTAACCATACTTGGCAGAAAGGTGTGTGCCAGTTCGGGACCTCTGGGAGCGGACAGGTGAAGTTAGAAGTGCAAGAGATTTGTAGGGGCATCACCTGTGAAGGGACCTGGGTGGGAACAGGAGCAGCTTTGGATGAGCCATCTGGTGCCTGTGAAAGGAGATAAAGAAGGAAGAAGGATTTTTTTTTTTAAATTTTTTTTAATGTTTTATTTATTTCTAGGAGAGAGAGAGAGACAGCATGAGCAGGGGAGAGTCAGAGAGAGAGGGAGTCACAGACTGAAACAGGCCCCAGGCTCTGAGTTGGCAGTCAGCACAGAGCCCGACGCGGGGCTCGAACCCACGAACCGCGAGACCATGACCCAAGCGAAAGTCGGATGCTTAACCGACTAAGCCACCCAGGCGCCCCAAGAAGGAAGAAGGATTTTGGAGGGAAAGCCCACCTGTAGTGTGGCTCTGAGGGTCAGACCCCAAAGGTTGCCCTTTAGCAGAGTTCCACATTGAGGGTGCCTTGGTGGCTCAGTTATTTGAGCATCTGACTCTTGATATTGGCTGGGGTCATGATCCCAGGATCGTGGATTGGGCCCTGCATCAGGCTCTGTGCTGAGTGTGGAACCTGCTTACGATTCTCTCTCTGCCACTCCCCTACTCACACACTGTCTGTAAAATATCTATCTATCTATCTATCTATCTATCTATCTATCTATCTATCTAAATAAAAACAAACAAGAAGAATCCCACACTGGGAAGAAAAAATGTCAGATGCTATGGGTCCTGCTGTGTACAGTCATTGGCCAGAAGTGGCCGGGGGATTGTATGGCCTTGGCACCAACACTGTGGCCCCCCTCCGGAGGCTGGGAGCTTATTGCATTGTGGCAGCTTCTGTCTTGAAGGGAGAGCTGAGAGGCACATTTCCAGGGCTGAAGGTCATTCAAGGACTGCTGGATATAGGGTCCAAACGGACACTGAGAGCCGGGGAGCCGGGGATCGTGAGGTAGTGTGTAGAGTAGAATGCAAGGGGACCAGGTGGTAAGTGGAGCCCTGGCTGAGGTCCATCTCACAACCGGCATGCTGTATCCAGAGACACCCCCCACCCCCCCGGGGGTCATTGGCTCCATCCTCGAACGTGTAGATGGAACGAAATACTTCGCAGTTGGCAGAACCTTCATGCCGGTTCCTTTAGCTACAGGACTTGAGCTATTGTATTAGGAAAGGCCAAGTGGAACCCCTTATATAGCCTCCCCAATCCCCCTGATCCAACCAAGCTGAGAAAGTAAGTCAAAATCAACACTGCATTTCTGGAAGACTAATAGCGATTGGTGCCATCTTTAGAGATTGAGAGGATGCAAGAGAGAGGGGCTTTATCACATCCCTCTTGAGGTCACCAGTCCCGTCCCTGCAAAAACCAGACGGCCATGGCAGATGGCGGTGGATAAGCAGGGACTCACGCTGGTAGTAGCTCCCAGTGCACCTTCTGTGCAGGTGCGGCATCTCTGCCTGAGCTGGTTAACATCATCTTACATATATGGGATGTGGCAATCGATCTGGCCAACATATGCATTCACGGCCTCACCTCAGGTCTCTGTGAACTTTCCTGTCTATCACAGCATAATCCAAAGGGACCTGGCCCTTCTGGACAGCCTGTGGTCTGACACGTTGGTCCACTCTATTGGCAACAGCATATTAATCAGGCCCGACAAGCAAGACGTAGTAGGTGTGCTAGAAGCCTCCGTAGAATACGTGTGCTGTAGAGATCGCAGGGAGGTCTGGGCGTGTTGGGTCACCTCCAAAGCCAGTGTGGCTTATCGCACCACGTACCTTTTCACCATTAGGAAAGAGGCACAACTTCCCTGGGTTTGGGGACAGCATCATCAGCAGTAGGGAATACTGCTTTGGCCCACTGACTCAATGACACAGAAGACTGCTGATTTGGGGCTGCAGTGATGCCTGGGACATTCGATCCTTTGGACCCTACGGCACTAGAGGGATCTGTAGCAGACAAGGTCATTGGGGGGGAGCTCCCACAGGAAAACCACAGTGCAGACCAGAAGGTTCTAGAACAAGGCCATGCCATCTGCAGCAGAGGAGGGCTCCGGGTGGGCCACTGGCTGCTGGTAGAAACCGAGCATCTGACCAGGGCATCACAACTTTTCATCAGGAGCTGGTGAATGACCCACCAGTCACAAGGCCGGGCCTCTATCAGAAGATTGAAGTGGCACATCAGGGACTGGCTCCCACGGGTCCCAAAGCTTTAAAGGGCAGGTGGCCCAGATTCCCATGTCACCAACTGCTGTTGTCACGGATGCCCCTTTAAAGCTCACACCTTGTGGGGGCCTCCCTGTGACCAGCTTCGAGGAGGGAGAGGCTGAGGTCGGCTCATGCAGGGCTCAGCTTGACACGCTGGTGTGAGTTGCCAGGGTGGCGGGCGAGACAGTGGGCGGGGCTTCGGGCGGTGTGCTGGCCATCGGCCACCGACTCCGAGTGAATGAGGAGAGCAGCTGCCTGGGGTCAGGATGCACATGGGCTCGTGGGCTGGACTGCTTGGTTAACAAGGAGCCAGATGGACGGGAAGATTGGGAACAAGGGGGTCTGGGGAAAGGCCTGTGCGGGCTGTGGGCACAGAGCGTGAGGCTGTTTGTCTCTCACATTAGCACACCTGACTTCATTGGATCCCCTTCCATCCTGGGACCCATGGTCTTGGGACTTGCATTCCTTACTGTCAAGGTCAAGGCCAGGATGAGGACCACGGTCCATGGGCTCCCTGAGGGGCCGACTCACCGACCTGGGAAACTGAATAACACCCCTCAGGGCCAAGGGGTTCATGTACGGGGAAAAGAGGTGTGGGGGCGGGCACATGACCATGGATCGCTGTTCCTACTCAGACCACTTCATCGAGAGCCGGCAGCTGGGTAGAGCTTCCAAAGACCACTGACCTCCCAAGGTGAGATGGCTCTGCGCCCTAAGCCACCCTGTGGCACTGTGCCCATGTTAGCCGGTGTGCGGGGCGGAAGTGTCCTCTCTAGCCTGAGCACGGGGTCGGAAGTGGGAGTGGCTCCATTCACTCTGACCCCAGCACCCCGCTTAGGGAATCTGTCCCTCAGGTCGGCACATCCTTCAGGAGACGTCTCCTTGTGGAGACGGCAGGACATGGGACGGGGTATGTTTGCTGCTCAGGTGGTGCGCGAGGTGATTCCTGGCACCCCTGTGCCCGGTTTTAGCTGTAAATGGCACATGCCATAACCAGGCCGGATAAAGGCATGGGAACCAGGACCTGTGACCCCTCAGGGATGGGGGTCTGGGTCACTCCTAAGGGGAGACACCCAGCCCAGCAGATGGGGAAGGGGGAAGGGAAGAGTGTCCCTTAAGGCCTCAGGATCAAGAGCAAGAGCAAGACCTCTAATTCCCTCCCCCCATCCACCTCTTGGACTATTCCCAGGGGTTGTGACCACTGCAGGGGAGAGGCTGTGCCCAGGTGGAGGCGACCTGGTGCAAGAAGGAAGAGCCTCTCTGAGTAATGCACCAGTCTCTGGCCTGTGGTGGAGGCTGGTGATACCCGTCCAGGTCCACTTCCCCGCCAGTGGTGCGCGGACCTCTGCAGCGGCCAGAGGGGCTGAGAGCCTCCCCTCCTCCCTGCACAGCTGACCTCAGCTGACAGAGCTGCCTTTCCTGGGAACTTACACCCGTTCCCTCCCCGGTGGCGGTCCTCAGCCAGTGGCTGGTTGGTAAAGGGGCCCAAAAGCTGCCTCAAGTCGGGGATGACTCCACAGGGCAAAAATTCTTCAGAGGGGCGCCTGGGTGGCTTAGTCGGTTAAACGTCCGACTTTTGCTTAGGTCATGATCTCATGGTTCGTGGGTTCGAGCCCCGTGTTGGGCTCTGTGCTGACTGCCAGCTCAGAGCCTGGAGCCTATTTTAGTCTGTGACTCCCTCTCTCTCTGACCCTCCCCTGCTCACGCTGTCTCTCTCTCTCCTAGAAATAAATAAAAAAATATTAAAAAAAATTCTCCAGAGCCTTCTCCTCCTGGATCAGAACAAGGCTGTAGGTCCCTGAGCCCACACCCCTGCTCTGCCCTTTCCCCTCCTGCACTCCCTTCGAGCTCTGGCTGTAGCGAGCTCCCTGAGAGATCTGGTGGCTTCTAATCCCTGCCTCAGTCTTAATGGGCATGAGGTTTTCTTGGGGGTGATAAGAACCAGATAAGGCTGTGGTCGCACAACATTGTGAATGTACCAAATGCTGCCGAAACGTACACGTTAGAACAGTTAATTTTATGTGATGTGAATTTCACCTTAATTTCTAAAAAACTACATGTGAAAGCTAAGAAACTCCTCTCCTCCCATATGCAGACATGCAGACACACACACAGACAGCCAGACAGCAACACACATGCACACACACTTCGGCCATCACGAGCTTCCTGATTGCAGCAGGGCCTGTTGGGAAAATAAGTAAAGTTCTGCACCATAAAAATGGCCGACGGGACTAACATGAGCTCTGGTTCCTAGCTTAGAGACTTCTTCTGGATTCTTCTTCCTGCCTTGCTTGCCAAGCGCGTCAAATTACTACTAATGCGGAGTGCGGAGGTAACAGACGATAAATTGTCCCCCATGCTTGTGCTCAGGACTCAGATCTCTGGAGAAGGATCTCCTCTGAGCCCACCGGCGTAAAATAAAACTCTGATCCACCAAGATCTCTGAGTGCCGCTTGGTTTTTCTGCCAGCGTTCCAGCCTGGTTCTGGAACAGGCTGAGCCTTAGCCCTAAGTGGAATGAAGAGTTGGATAATTACCGGTCTCGGGCATAGTAATGACTGAATCAAGACAGGTTGCAGATCTACATTCAGGGAGATGATGATATTATCAAAGAGTCACAGCCCATCGGAGATTTTTGTCTAAGGGAAAGGGAGAGAGGAGCAGACAGAGGCCACATTCCCTCTGCCTGTTCTCAGCGCGGGCCACACGGGGGTATTGATTTCCTTCCTGAAATCCTCTGTGCAGATTCTGTGACAGTCTCTCTCTCCCCAACTCCATTACCATCACGCCTACTTTCTGTCTTGTGAACACGAACTGGCTAACTGCTTCACCTCTCTTGGAACCCAGATTTCTTTACAAAGCTTTCCCTCACCAGTGGAAGCCAAGCGTGACTTCCAGAGAGGACCCCCTCTCTGCAATCCGGTGGACTTTCAGAGCCCATGGAGAGAGGGGCAAAGGGTTGGGGAGTGCTGGATGGTGAGAAGCAAGGTGGACATTTCAGGAGAGGTCAGCCCAGCGCAGAGCTGAGTCAGACACTACCTTCTCGAACAGGGCCCTGGGCCCTCCAGCTCACAGGGCCGCCCTTTCTCCCTCACCGTTCCGTTCTGTTTTCTGTATTTGCTCTGTGATCCTTACAACTTGAAAAATGACCTCATCCTGTGCTTATTCACTTTACTGTCTGTTTCTTCCACTGGAATTCAGCCCCAGTAATTACTGAGCAAAGAACAACTCTTTCTAGGTCAATATGTGTTATCTCCCTTGCCTCTAAAAAAAGGTGGGAAAATATATAGAACATACGATGTACCATCTTAACTATTTTAAGTGCACAGTTCAGTGGCATTAAATACATTCACATCGTTATGCAACTATCATCACCATCTCCAGAGCATTCTCGTTATCCCGTACTGAAACTCTGTCCCCATTAAGCACTAACTCCCCATTCCTCCTTCCCCGTCAGACCCTGGCAGTCACCATCCTCCGTCTCTGGGATCCTGGCGACCCTAGGCCCTCCTTTAAGAGGACTCAGACACCGTTAGTTATCCTTTCGTGACTGGCTTACTTTGTTTGGCATAATGTCTTTCTGTTCATCTATGTGTCAGAATGTCCTTTTTGGTTTTTAAGGCTAAACAATATTCCATTGGGGCGCCTGGGTGGCTCAGCCAGTTGGGCATCCGACTTTGGCTCAGGTCATGATCTCACGGTTTGTGGGTTCGAGCCCCACGTCGGGCTCTGTGCTGACAGCTCAGAGCCTGGAGCCTGCTTCAGATTGTGTCTCCCTCTCTCTCTGCCCCTCCCCGGTTCATGCTCTGTCTCTCTCTCTCAAATAAATAAACATTTTTTAAAAAATTAAATAATCCATTGTATGGAGAAAGCACATTTCACACATTACTTCTTTTATTTATTTATTTATTTATTTAGTTTGAGAGAGAATGTGTACTTGGGAGGGGCAGAGAGAGAGGGAGAGAAGAATCCCAAGCAAACTCTGCACTGTCAGTGTGAGGAAGCTAATGTGGGGCTCGAACCCACAAACCCATGAAATCATGACCTGAGCCGAAATCAAAGGTTAGTCACTTAACTGACTGAGCCATCCAGGTGCCCGATTCACTCCTTACTTTCAATGACTGGGTCATAGTTTCTTTTATTTAAAATTCCTTGTTGAGAGACATTTAGGTTTCCTTTGCAATTTTTCTATTTACTGAACCATGCAGAAAAACAGACCCTTTAACATATTTTGGATATACTCATGCTATTATTTCTGTAGGATAGCTTTCTAAAAGTGGGGTGGCTAGGTCATAAGGTATAAGCATTTCACATGCTTTTAGAATGTCACCAAATTGTTCTCCCAAAGGATTATCCTGGTTCCTATTTGCTGCACAGCGTCCGAGGTCACCCCTCTCCCGATGCTGTTCCCATTCTTCTGAAATGTTGCCAATCTGGTCGATTAAATATGATTATCTCACTGCTTTAGCTTGTATTTCCTCAAGCATTATCAAGGTAAAACATATTTTGATGTTTCTTGGTCATTCGTGCTTTTTCTTTCGTGCATTTCTGATTTCTATCCTTAGTTCGCTTTCCCATTTTGTCTTATTTTTATTCTTTCTAGGATGTTCTTACCTATCCTGGTCCTGATCCTTTAGTGCGATTCAAATACCTTTTCCTAATCTACAGTTCGGTTTTCACTCGTGGAGTCTTTTGTTGGATAAAAACGCCGCATTCTGCCGCTGTCCCATTTATCAATCTTTTCTTTTAGGATGTGCTTTTCATATCTGGTGTAAGAAATTATTTTCCCTATGCAGAGATTGCAAACAGGTTCTCCTATGTTTTCTTCTTATAAATGTTTTAAAACTTTGCTTTTCATCTTTTCTTATCTGAGCCTCCTGTGGACATTGTCTGTTTCGGGGGGACGGTGTTCTCTTGCGTTTGCTTCTTCCAGGAGCCGACTGGAGACCATGATCTGGGTGCCAGGAGTGGGAGGGAAAGGGGAGGGCGCCGAGGAGGTGCGTGCCGATGAACAGGTACCGCTGAGGGCAACTGAGTCTAGGTCCCAGTGGGGACCTCGGGGAGACAGTGTAGAACACGCTTCACAATGATCTTGCTTCAGGGTCAAAGGAGTGGTGGTGTTCGTCCTTCAGCTCTGCTGATCAGCGCCTGAGCGCCATTCATGGGGCGTTCACTCAGCCTGCCCTTCCGGCCTGCTCTTCTTGTAGGGGTGAGTAGAAGCCCGTGGGTCTGAGGTGCATGCAGGAGGACGCCTTTGTCCCTCTGCATCGGAAGTGTGGAGGGTTAAGGGCAGAGCCCCCGTGTCCACTGCCGTGTGAAGCTGGAACTTAACATTTATTTCATGGCCAACCAGTTGGCCTAGTACAGTTCATTAAGTAGTCCATCCATTTCCGTATTGAGTTTACGATATCGAATTTCTGGGTTCAGCTTCTGGGGGTACTTGTCTATTGCTGTATGACTATCACAGTGTTTTAATTATCATAGTTTTATAAGTCTTGCTGCCTGGTAGGGACACATCCCTCCCCTTCCCTCCATATGGTGTTCTCCTTCACAATTATTTTGGTTATCCCTGAGCCTCTACTAGCCCCTTTGTGTCTTGGGGTTATAGCATCAAATTCCCGGAAAAGGCCCATTCAAAATTTTGTCGTAATTGTCTTCACTTTATAGATTGATTTGGGGAGAATTGTTATGTTTATCGTTTTGAGTCTTCTTATTCATGAACTTGCTATGTATCTTTATTTGTTTACATCTCTTGTGTTCTGCAGTAATATTTGAGAATTTCCTCCATAAAGGGCTCATACGTCACTTTCTCCCTTTCAGTCTCAATTTCTAATTGTTTTGCTGCTCTTGTAAGGAATGCTTCTGATATTGTACTTTCTTAAACAATTTTTAGCGTTTTTTAATTTTTGAGAGAGAGACACACACAGAGCGTAGCAGGGGAGGGGCAGACAGAGACAGGGAGACAGAGAATTCTAAGCAGGCCCTGCGCTGTCAGCATAGAACCCGATGAAGGGCTCAGTCCCACCAATTGTGAGATCATGTCCTGAGCTGAAATCAAGAGTCGGATGCTTAATCTACTGAGCCATCCAGGCACCCCTGCTTTACTCTGTTAATGTGGCAAACTTCTATCTAAATATTTTTCAAAAATTGGCCTAGGATAATCCCAATCGGTCATGATGTATACATGTAAAAAACACATTATGAAAATGTTTATGACTTCACCCTTTGAGTTGATTGGACTTGTTAGAAATTTATTGGTCTTTTCAAGGCATCAGCTCTTGGTGCCATTGATTTAGGAAACCCAATAAATATCCGTCTTGCTTATAGAATGTATAGATTACTTGAGAAAGAAGTCAAAAATGGGAGGCACCAACTAATCACCTTTATTATTGATGAGGTTGACACAGGAGCATGAAACTTACATAAGGGCTAAAGCCCTACCAGGGACAAACCCCAAAGTGACACAGACTCATGTGCCTACTCACGCACAGGGTTGAGAAACGTTGAGAAGCGGCAACTCATGCTCTGTCCCTTGGAGACAGGCTTTTATGCTCAACTTTGTGGCCAAGAACAGTAGTGAACACATTCTTGGCTGGAGCGGAGACAGACGGGAAAGAGAGAGATTGAGAGAGAAGAGACGAGGCAGGTTCATACACGCTTAGCTCCTGTGTCCAACTAGGGGAGCCGCCTCTGTCCCCCAGGAGGTATAAGGTGGGGGAAGGTGAGAGCAGAAAGGACCGATCAGTTCCTCCTTCCGCTCAGGAGGGAAACTCAGAAGTAGGGAGGGAATAAACGTTTCCCCGGACACTAATTATCTCCCATATTTAAAAGTTCCTATTTCAGGGGCGCCTGGGTGGCTTAGTCGGTTAAGCGTCTGACTTTCGCTTAGGTCATGATCTCGCGGTTCGTGGATTCAAGCCCCGCGTCGGGCTCTGTGCTGACTGCCAGCTCAGAGCCTGGAGCCTGTTTCAGTCTGTGACTCCCTCTCTCTCTGACCGTCCCCTCCTCACGCTGTCTCTCTCTCTCCTAGAAATAAATAAAAATATTTTAAAAAAAAGTTCCTATTTCATTAGTTTCTCTTTTTACTATTCTTATCTCATTCCTTCTACTTTCTTTGGTTTTCTCTTTCATATAGTTCTAGCTCCCTGAGTTGACTGCTTTCACCATTGTTTTCAATCTTCATCGTTTGTAAAAACATATATATATCCCAGTTAAAGGTATGAATTTAGAACTAAGTAGCTCTGCACTTCAGCTGCACTCGACAAGTTTTGAAAAGCAGTACTTCTGTCAACATCCAATTCTCAATATCTTGTCATTTACTAGTAGGCTTCTTTATTTATTTATTTATTTATTAATTAATATTTTTATTTATTTCTAGGAGAGAGAGACAGCGTGAGCAGGGGAGGGTCAGAGAGAGAGGGAGTCACAGACTCTGAAACAGGCTCCAGGCTCTGAGCTGGCAGTCAGCACAGAGCCCGACATGGGGCTCGAACCCACGAACCGCGAGATCATGACCTGAGCTGAAGTCGGACGCTTAACCGACTAAGCCACCCAGGCGCCCCTAGGCTTCTTTAGAGTTATCTAAGGCTAACTGCATATTTCTAAATGAGTGGGGTTAAAAAATGTTTTTTGAATAGTGGATCGCCCGTTCAACTGCATTGGACTCAGAGTCTGTGGGCTGTCAAATATAAACCTCTTGGTATTTCCCAAGACTTTGTGTCCTCATGAATGGTCAACTTTATGCATGTTCAGTGTCTGCTTGAAAATAATGAATATTGTCTATTTGTTGAGTCCAAATACATAAAGTAGATTAAGCTTGTGAATTATGTTGCTCAGACATTATAAATCATTATAACATTTTTTATCTGTCTGATCTATTAGTTTCTGATAGATGAATATCAAAGTCTTCCTCCATTCCTGTGGCTCTTCAATTTCTTATTATAAATGAGTCAGTTTTTGCTTTGTGCGTGTTGAAATTATATTGGTAGGTACATGCAAATTCATGATTTGGATGATAGTCTACTTTGTCATTATGTTGTATAGTTACTTATGCATGCTTAATAACGCTTTCTGCCATAAATTCTTATTTTAATATTGTCGGGCCAGCTTTTGGTGTTTGTATTTGTCTAGTGTGGCAGAAGTTTCTGGTTGTGGTCCAGTGCTAACTTTCCCATTCTTTCTGTGCTGACTGCCAGCTCAGAGCCTGTAGCCTGTTTCAGTCTGTGACTCTCTCTCTCTCTCTGGCCCTCCCCTGCTCACGCTGTCTCTCTCTCTCTCTCTCCTAGAAATAAATAAAAAAAACATTAAAAAAAAAAAAAAAGAAGAAGCAGAGCCAAACTATATGTGTGGTGAAAATGCACCTGGCTAAAACCAACGGCCTCTGTTGCAGCGGGGTGTGGCCCGGCAGATGCTGACAGAACAGAAGGGCTGCTTGAAGGGAGTCAGTGTAGCAGGGACGACACCCTTTAGTCCTGTCCCTCTTTCTTCATTCTGATGCCTGGAATGCTGATTGGATGGCTGGAACTCTGGCAGCCGTTTTGGAACATGAGGGTACCTTGAGGATGGCACCAAGTACTGGTATAGTGGAACAGACAGAAAGAAAAGCACTGGGTCCCTGTTGATAATGGGACCATTGTGCCATTTTAGGCTGGCCTTCCTCTGATCTTTTAATTAAGAGAGAAATGTACTTTTAGTGTGGTGAAGCCACTGCTTGACTTTTTATATGCAGTAAAAACTAATCCTAACATATATTAAATATATCTTTTGTGTGTGTGTGTACCCTTACTTTCAATTTTTGTCGTTTCATTTTTCTTTATTTTTATTTTGTTGTGTATATTTGTTGTTTGTTTTCAGTGTTTTATTTTAGGTGTATCGCCTCACATATTTTGGATATAAACTGTTTAGTCACACGTATATTAACAATTTTAATAAGCATGAAGATTTGTGTATATTTTAAAATTATAATTATGTAATTTTTATATTTATAAAATTACTAATTTAAATGTATATAAATTTTAATATAATATTTATATTTATAATTGTATATTATTTTATTAAATAACAATTATATATCATTATAAATAATGAATAATAATCTATAACATTATTATAAACAATAAATAGTAATTTATAATAATATTATATAATAATATAATTAATATAATATAATATAATAATATAAGCATCTAGCATTGTGCTTGGGACATAGTAGGTACTCACTAAATATTTGTGAAAGGATGAATGAATAAGTGTGCTACAAACATTTTCCCTCATCTGTCATTTAACTGTAGTTATGGTTTTTGCAGTACAAAATTAAAATTTTGACATAATCAAATACCTCAGCCTTTGCCTTTTTGGGTTCTGAGTTTGTATATTATGCCAAGAGAGGCCATACTTACCCCAACCGTATAAATACACCCTTCTACGTGTCATATCACTGTTATATATGTGAACATACATGTGTAAATATTGAATTGATTAGGATTTTTGTGTGTTTATGGTGTGAGGTAGGCATGCATCTCTGTTTCCTTCTAAATGGATAGCTAATTATACCAACATTTTCATTGAGCAATATACCCTGTTACCAGTGAATTGAAATTTTATTGTAGATTTAATCAGCTGGCTTCTTTGGTTTGCTTGGGAGAATCGGTACTCATATTTATGCAGACAAATTCCCTGCTCTACACCACTGGAGTGTATTATAGAATTTACCCATGAGATGGGGCGCCGGGGTGGCTCAGTCGGTCGAGCGTCCGAGTTCAACTCAGGTCATGATCTCGCAGTCAGTGGGTTTGAGCCTCGCGTTGGATTCTGTACTGACAGCTCACAGCCTGGAACCTGCTTTGGATTCTGTCTCTTTCTCTCTCGGCCCCTTCCCTGCTCACTCTCTGTCTCTCAAAAACGAATAAATGTGAAAAAAAAACCTTATAAAAATTCACCCATGTGAGAAACAATTCACTTGGCTGCAAATGTAAGTCCTCAGTTCAGAGCACTTTCTGTCTGATTCCCGAGGGCCTGCACTGCAGTGACTGCCTTTGGTGAACATTTGCAAGGTTCAGAGCATCCGGGTACCTCTTTCCTGGACATCCTCAAGGCCAGTGTTCCACTCTTCTTCTTTCTGATCCCCTGACTGTGTCATAAAAAATATATATGTTCAGTCTCTATCTTCAGTTCCATTCCTGACACACATTCCTAAATCCCTCAGGCTTTCCAGAATGATAAGAACATCTTTTGTTTTAACGAGGTCACTCTTGCTGGGCCCCTAGATGGCTTCAGAATGGGGGCTGGTCACCAAAATGACTAAACTTTGATTAGAAGGTCGGAACTTTTTGGGGAGTCGTGTGGCTCAGTGGGTTAGGTGTCC
This sequence comes from Proteles cristata cristata, assembly GCA_017311185.1. NCBI lineage: Eukaryota > Metazoa > Chordata > Mammalia > Carnivora > Hyaenidae > Proteles > Proteles cristata. The sequence goes on from JAESUZ010001000.1 coordinate 1,107,138, forward strand.
AACTCTTGATCTTGGCTCAGGTCACGATCTTATGGTTCATGAGTTCGAGCCCTGTGTGGGATTCTCCACTGGTAGTGTGGAGTGTGCTTGGGATTCTTGCTCTCCACCCCGCACCTTTCAAGATAATTAAAAAAAAAAGAGAAGGTTGGAATTTCCAATTCCCCTCCACCCCCACCCTGCCACCCCTGGGAAGGGGAGTTGAGTGGGAGATTGAGTTAATAATTGATTACACCTATATGATGACGCCTCCATGAACCCCTCTAAAAGATGGGGTTTGGGAAGCCTCCGGGTTGGTGCTCTGCACCCCCCACCCCCACCCCTACCTTGCCCTGTGCATCTCTCCCAGTTGGCTCTCCCTGAGCTGTGATTTTTGTGGTAAACTGGTAATAGTAAGCAAAGCATCTTCCTGACCTCTGTGAGCTGTTCGAGCAAATATCAAACCTTCAGAAGGAGCTGTGGGAACCTTCCACTTATAACCAATCAGTCAGAAGTACAGGAGGCTCAGACTTGTGACTGGGGTTGCAGGTGATGGCAGTCTTGTGGGACCGAGCCCTTCAACTTTGGAATCGGACGCTAACTTTGGGTACATAGTGTCAGAATTGAATGAAATCACTGGACACCCGCTGGCATCGGTGGGTGGGTGTCTGAGTTCAGGCTGCTATGACAAAGTACATAGACTGGGTGGTTTTTAAATACTAGAAATCTATTTCTGTCTGTTCTGGAGGCTGAAAATCTGCGGGCGGAGCACCAGCGTGGTCGGATTCTGGCGCGAGCCCTCTCCTGGGAAGACTGGTGACCTCCCATTGTATCTTCACATGGAGGAAAGAGAGAGCTGGCTCTCTGGCCTCTTTTTGTAAGGTCACATGAAGGTTCTCCCTCATGACCCAATTACTTCCCAAAGCCCCCACCTCCAAATCCCATCACACCGGGATCAGGGTTTCAACATACGAATTTGGGGGAGACACATTCAGTCCAAAACCTCACACATCCACCCACATCGTGAGCTTCCTGCCCAAGAGTCAGAGCAGAGAGCAGGTCCACACATCCGGGCACAGTGGCCAAGTGGACATTCTCCTCCAGGGCATCCTTCTGCCCAGGGGGGCGAATTTCCCTTTCCGCCGTCCTCAGAGCCTCTCTGAGTGGGGCCGCACTGCCCTAGCGGCCTGTTCGCCAGGCTCGGGGTTGTCCTTTCTCAGTCAGCTGGCAGCCAAGATGCCACCACAGGTTTTCAAACACCTCCAGCAGGGGGTGGGTGGGGAGGATGAGATCACAACTAGGGTTTGTCCTCAGCAGGACCGCACAATTCACTTTGTCAATATGGTGCCGAGCACATAGTAGGTGCCCACATAATTGACTGATGCCAATAACAGCACCGAGCTTTCTTTGTGGGGATAAGTGTGCACAGGGGGGGCCAATTCTCCATCTTTAGGACTTGATTTGTGCCTCCTCCATGTTATTACACATACATGTCAGTCAGTTAACGGTGAGGCTTTTACTTTCTCGACTCCAGTGGCCATTGATTGATTTGTTTTAAAATAGTAGTTATTACTTTTTTTAAAAAAAGTAATGCTTGTCCAAAGCAGAAAAATGGAAGAACATAGAAATGCTCAAGATGCGGGGCGCCTGGGTGGCTTAGTCGGTTAAGCGTCCGACTTTCGCTTAGGTCATGATCTCGCGGTTTGTGGGTTCGAGCCCCGTGTCGGGCTCCGTGCTGACTGCCAGCTCAGAGCCTGGAGCCTGTTTCAGAGTCTGTGTCTCCCTCTCTCTCTCTGACCCTCCCCTGCTCACGCTGTCTCTCCCTCTGTCTCCTAGAAATAAATAAAAATATTAAAAAAAAAAAAAAGAAATGCCCAAGACCCATAATGACCTGTCCATCATAACTATTTTAATGTATCTTCTATACCTCTTTATGTATATATTTGGATTGATATTATGAACGTCTCTCTTTGCTGATAAATTTCTTTCCACTGTATGGTTTTTAATAGATGCATATTAATCTATGGTTTGACTGTTCCTTGACCAATTAATTCTGTTAGGCTTTTTTTTTTTTTTTTTGCTACCACAAACAACTTAGGGATGACCATCTTTTTTCATGATATTAGTTCACTTGTCTGATTGTCTTCAAAAGATGGCATTGTTGAGCCCAAGACAAAGGACATTTTTAGGGTTTTCTGGTAAAAACTAGTTCCTGAAAGGCCAGCACTGGCTTTAGAGGCTCAGTTCAAGCCAGAGGCAGATGCTTTGTGAGTGTTTGACCCCAGCCGTTCCCCAGCCCCAGGCTTGGACACGATACCTATGGGCAACATACTCTCCCATCTCCTCGGGGTTTGGTGCTTCGTGTCTTACAAAAGGCTTTTTTGTCCATGACCCCAGTGGATCCTCAACATTGACCCTGGGAGGTCAAGAGGGCAGGAAGCATCCCTATGGCACATCAGAAGCCTGAGGCCATGATGCTTAAAAGACTTGATGAGCATATTAGCTTGCTGGGGCCCTTCATAACCAAATACCATAAACCGGGCAGCTTAAACAGCAGACGTTTGTTTCCTCACAGCTCTGGAGGCTAGAAGTGCAAGATCAAGGTGTTGGAAGGTTGGGTTTCTTCTGAGGCGTCTGTCCCTGGCTTGCCGATGGCCACCTTCCCGCTATGACCTCTCATGATCTTTCCTCTGAGCTCATGCATCGCTGGTGCCTATTCTGGTGTCCAACTCTCCTTCTTAGAAGGACACCGGTTGGATTGGATTGGGACCCCTCTGACGGTCTTATTTTAACTTAATCCCCTCTTCAAAGCTGCCCAAATACAGTCATATTCTGAGGTATGGGGGTTAGGGCTTCAGCATATGACTTTGGGGGCACGCCTGGGTGGCTCAGTCAGTTAATGGTCCGACTTCAGCTCAGGTCATGATCTCACGGTTTGTGAGTTCGAGCCCCGAGTCGGGGCTCTGTGCTGACAGCTCAGAGCCTGGAGCCTGCTTTGAATTCTGCGTCTTCAACTCTCTCTGCCCCTCCCCTGCTCTCACTCTGTCTCCTGTCAAAAATAAATCAACATTTAAAGAAATGTGACTTTGGGGGTCACAATTCAACCCATGACAGTGAGTGAAGAGTGGAACGGGGGTCTCCAGATCTCTCCAGTCTCTCCAGAGAGCCAGGAGTCCTACACGGGGTGGGGACCTGACCATCCACACTGGGAGCCCTCTGGGAGCGGGCGAGTCACGCACACAGGCTGTGCTTCCGTTAATTCGGTTTGGGAGAAGGGACAGACGTCACCAAGGGAGACTCTCCCAGAGGCAGAGGAATTCTCCTCAGATCCTTCAATGCATGGAATCTCCTGATACAGAGATTCTGACCAGTTTCCCAAAGCGATTTCCTTGAATGGACCCTTGAGTTTCTTTCGCCACAAGTTTTCATTTATTAGCTTCAAGAGGAGGTAACCACACTGGGTGGAGGTGGGAGGAGCATTGAGTTAAAGATGGGAGCCCAGGGGCTTGGGGAAATTTCCCCGCCAGTAGCTGCAAGGACCTTGTCTACAAAACAAATATGGCGCCTCTCTCTTGGAAAGCTCTTTGGAGATGAATAATAAAAATAAAGTAAATGACAAAGAAAAAGACACAGAATCTGAGTCACTGGTATCTGTAAGGGAAATGGAGTTGGTACATGTTGAAATAGAAAAAAAAAAAAGTATGACCTTCTAGCTTAGCTGTGATATTCCGATTCATTTTCATCTGCTTGGGGCATTAATTTGACTAAAAGACACAGAATTGGAACACAACCCGGCCGAGGGGCCCACGCCTGGGCCCCTAATGAGTCAGGCTGCTGGCGACGTTTCCATGCTGTGGGCATTATCTGGCGATTGCTGGCGTTACAGAGCCGTGTGAAATGTCGCTTGGGGAAAACTGGGTCCAAATGGGCACTTGCAAGAGGCTCCCGGTGGGCTGATTACCTCAAGCAAACTGGATCTGGAGTTTAAAGCACACGGGAGCCCAGCACAAATGAACGGGCACAAAGAAGCCAGAGACAGACTTACCACCGAGACGAGAAGGGGAGCCGGAGGGGTGCCGAGGAGGACGCTTCCCGGGAGTGGCACCAGCTTTGTGGCTGCCGGGATTTTTGATTAGGTTCAAGGGCTCTTGTTTAAGCCTTGGCATCTTAGATCTATACCGATCAGTGCGCGGAGTCAGAATGGGGAGGGTGTCATGGATCCCTTGGGACCAGCCTCTAGGAGGGGAACAGGGCTGGGGATATTGTCTTCTGAATTCTCGATGACACGGGCGTGGGGGGGACAGTCCGGGAGGGACCAAGTTGTACAGAAGACCGGACATCGCAGATTCTGTCTTTGCACTTGGCACGCCGGATTTGGTCACTGTGGGGGCAGCGGCTACGTGGCCACGGGCCTGCCTCGGGGGTCCCCTCCGCTGAGGGGACCCAGCAAGGCCCTCGGAGGCCCCGAGAGGACACGAGGGGCTGCAGGTGGCTGGGCCGAGGAACAAGCCGGCGGGACGGGCTTACTCCCTCATTAACCGTTGAAGGGTGTGCTGGTGTCCTGAGGGACAGAGTGTCACAAACCGAGCCCCGAAATGACAGCAATTTATGCTCTCATGGGTCTGGAGCCTGGAAGTCTGAGACTGAGGTCCCAGCAGGGCCTCCCTCCCTCCAAAGTCTCCCCGGAGGCATCTCACAAACTCCTTCCAGTTTTCAATGGCTGCAGGTGACCTTGGCCTTGCTTGGCTTATAGACATCTCTCTCGTCTCTGCCTCTGTCACCACGAGGTCTTCCTCCCTGTTCTCCGTGTCTTCACCTGCTTTCCTTCTGTGCCCCCGTCCCCCTCCCCACCCCCTGATAAGGGCACCAGTCAGTGCATGTAGGGCCCAGGCTTTTTTTTTTTTTTTCTTTTCTTTTCTTTTTCTTTTTAACTCATCTTAACTTGATTTCAGCTGCAAAGACCCTATTTCCAAATGAAGTCACATTCTGAAGTTCTGGGTGTACATGGATTCTGGTGGGGGGGGTGGGGCATGACACTGTCCAGCCCAGTGCAGCGGGAGATGGAAATTTGCTGGTCCCGTGACTTTTCCAGTCAGTCTTAGGGGAGGAATGGCCTGTGGTTGCTAGAACCTAATGCAAGGTCCCCATTCAGAAATTCAAGGTTTCCGGTCCCGTGGACTGGTCCTGGTTTGTCCCCAGCCAACGCATGTCATGACTGCAGGCTGGCAGCAGGCAGCAGCGAGGAGGTCCCAACAGCGTCCCTGTCCTTCCCCTCCGCAGCCGAGGCAGGGAACCGGGGAGCAGCCACGGGGCAGGGTCCTAAGAGCTCTGTGTGTGAGACCCCAGGCCCACTGGGATTTAATTGCCGCTTCATCTGCCGGCCTCACATGTGCGACTGGGAGATTCCCCGGGACAGGGACCCCCTTGCTCCAGGGTCGGGGGGGGGTCCTCTAGCTCCTGGCTCCCTGATCCCCTTCTCAGGTCCTAGGACTTAAGCAGCCTACCTCTGCGAGGCCTGTGTGCCGTTCTGGGTGACCCGTGCGACTCCAGGATGTTCCCCCCGCAACGCATGGTCCTTGTCCCTCTCCACCTGGCCCAGTTCTGAGAGGCAGGCTGGTCCCCGCTTGTCAGTGGGCCGGGGGAGTGCCACGGTCCTGCCCTCACTGTGCCCCCACAGCGGGGTCCCCCGTCATGCTCTGTGGGAGGCCCAGACTCTCCAGACCAAAGGTGGAGGCGGACCCCCCCCCATTAGCCTCCCTCACTGCACTTGGTGGGAGGTGGGGCTTCCGATTCTGTCCCAGGAACTCCTTTTAGAAACACCTCCCCACCCTGCCCTTTTGTGATTCTGGGATTGATGAGCTGTGCACCCCCTTTTTGGTCAGCCTGTTCCCCTGGCCCGACTCGGGGTGTGGCTGTGGTGGACGGGAGGAGGCAACATGAGACGTGAGATGTCAAGGGTCATGAGGGAGGGCCCCAGGAACGCCAGGAGACTGAACCAGCCTCTAGGGTCCCATGGGTTTGAGCAGGGGAGGTGACCGTGACATTCAGGCGCGTGAGGATCAGGCAGCCTGTGTGGGGACGGAGTGACAAGGAACCTTAAAGACCAAGCCAAGAATGTCAGGCTCTATCCTGTGGGAATAAGCGGGAAGGCAGGTCTGAGAGCCAAGGAGGGACATGGTGGATTCGGGGCTTGTCCAGAGGAGCCCTCTTGAATTGTCCCCCCGCTCTTCCAAGTGCGATTTGCTGGTGGCATCACGGAGCTGTCCCACAGTTGGGTAAGGTGGCCAGAGGGCCATAGGGCGGGCAGCCCGGCGGGCGTTGTGACCTCCCAGGCTCTGGCAGGGGAGGGGGCTCCCGTTGGCCAAGTTCACCTCTCCAGGACCTGGGTGAGGTGTGGCCAGCTTCCTCGTGGCTCCTCCTGCCTGGCCAGTGAGGGGCACAAGCCTTCCTCCCACCTCGTCTTCCCCTCACCCAGCTCAGCCACCCTGCCCTCCACCGTCTCCAGACTTGCTGACTCTCTAGTCTGACCCTTTCCAGAAGGTTCGCTTAGCACGCCAGCTCCCCCTTTTCACATGTAGACAATTTTTTCACCATAACTTACAGAGAACGCTATTCCTGATGACAGGTTATACTGTCTTTCATGATTTCTCACTTATAAAAAGGAATTGTAGGGGCTCCTGGGTGGCTCAGTGGCTAAAGTGTCCAGCTCTTGATTTCAGCTCAGGTCATGATTCCAGGGTCGTGGGATCGAGCCCCACGTCAGGGGGCCATGTCGTCTTCATATTGGGTTGTAAGAGGTCCTTACGTATTGTGGATACAAGTCTTTGGACAAACATACATATTGTGAAATTATTTTTTCCAGCCTGTGACTTCCCTTTTTATTTTCCGAACAGTGTCCTCTGAAAAGCAGAAATGGAACATTTCCTTGAAGTTCGATTTATCAATTGTTTATTGGCTCATGTGCTGGGTTCCCTAGGAGGCCTTTGCAGCCCAAAGGTTGTGAAGATTTTCTCCTGTTTCCCTCTAGAACCTTTATCATGTTAGCCTTTATGTTGAGATCTCTGACTCGTTTCAAATTCAGTGTCGTGTGCAGTGTGAGGAAGTCATTTCCATATAGATATGTGATTGTTCTGGTACTTTACTCAGTAGATCCTCCTTTCCCTACTGAGTTGTTTCTGGATTCTCCATTCCGCCCCTCTGAGACTCATCTACCTTTCCACCGGAATCATCCTGTCTTAAGGACTGCAGCTTTGTAGTAAGTCCTATTATCTGGTAGTGGACATTTTCCCAATTTGTTCTTCTTTTTCAAAATGGTTTTTGCTATTCGAGGGCTTTTGTATTTCCATGTAAATTTCTGAATCCCCTTATAAATTTTTACAGAAAGCCTGTGGGATTTTTGATTGGGATTGCATTAACCCTAAGCTCCATTTGAGTCAACTTGGCATCTTAACAATCTTGAGTCTTGGCGATCCATGAGCCGAGGTGATCTCTTCGTGTGTTTCTGGCCCTCTGCGGTGCTGCGCAGTTTTTAGTGTGTGTGTCTTACACATATTTTGGTAGCTTTATCCCTAAGTCTATCATGTTAAAAAAATTTTTTTTATATTTACTTTTAAGAGACAGAGAGACAGAGTGTGAGGGAGGGAGGGGCAGAGAGAGACGGAGACACAGAACCCAAAGCAGGCTCCAGGCTCTGAGCTGTCAGCACAGAGCCCCACACGGGGCTCGAACTCACGAACCGTGAGATCATGACCCGAGCCGAAGTCGGACGCTTAACCGACGGAATCCCCGGGCACCCCATAAAAACTCCTTTTTCCATATACTTATTTAGAAGATTGGAGTAAATTTGTGGAGAGCAAACAAACAGAACTATTCAAGGAAAAGTAGTTCTTTAATTTTTCAGTCTCTTGTGTGCCCGCGGGGGTAAGAGACATAACGCAGGTGCTCGTGGAAACTCCGGGTCCTGGCGGTGTCACCTGGCGCTTGCTGCCCAGACTGCCAGCGACCTGGGTGGTGGCCCCACCACCGGGCCACTGGGCTCAGCTGAGGGACATGGGCTTTTCTGACCTGCTTCCGACCCCCAACCTATTCCTCCACTTTCTCCTGGAGACCCTGGTGTCTGGTGCACTGAACTCTCCATCTTGGATCCACATACCTTGTTTTGGGGCCAAGAAAATATTCCCCCAGCTCCTTCTGAACCACTGAGGACTTTTTGCAGGAACTCCAGAGGAGAGGGACGGGGGCTGGGACCCCATAGTTACCGTGTGTCCAGCACCAAGCTGGCCCCTTTCATTCAATCCTCAAAATGACTCTGGGAAGCAGGTATCCAGGCATTCATTTGGTATTTGTTTACGGATCTAGGCGCTGGGGAATCGGCGGTGAACAGATCAGAGAGAACTCCCTGCCCGAATACTCTACCTGAACAAATAGTTGTTACAAATTCACAAGAAAGAAGAAAGAAATGCAAATTCCCATAAAACCATAATTCCCGTTGTTCAAAATGCAACTGCTCCACGGAATGACCCTCGGAGTCGAGCGCTCGGGGCAACTCTGAGCGGTGCCACGTGGGTAGAAAGGCTCGCCGTTTTTTACAATGAGTATGTGTGAATTTCGAAAGAGAAGAGCTTGGAAACCACCCACATGTGCACGGTCGGGGGAAAAGGAGAGAGATCTGGGGTACAGTGGACGCGAGAACAAGAGTAGTTTGGGAAGGTATGGTTGAAAGAGGGGAGGAAACAGCCTAAGGTCCGTGGGGATAAAATGCTCTGACAATCACAGACTCTCAGCGGGGAGAAAATGAGGAAACATGTCATTTTTGCAAATGAGCCGGGCCTTCTACCGGCTACAGGGATGGGGTTGTGGAGGAGCATTCCAGAAATATAACCTGCACCCCCGCGCCCTGGAACACCACTCCTGGTGAGGCAGATTTCTCCTCTGCACTTAAAAAGGCCTTGGAGGGGCACCTGGGTGGCTCAGTCAGTTGAGTGTCTGACTTCAGCTCAGGTCATGATCTTGAGGTTTGCGAGTTTGAGCCCTGCATGGGGCTGTGTGCTGACAGCTCAGAGCCTGGAGTCCACTTCAGATTCTGTCTCCGTCTCTCTCTGCCCCTCCCCTGCTCATACACTGTCTCTCACTCTCTAGCTCTCTCAAATAGAAGAAAAACATTTAAAAAATTTTAAAAATGAATAAAAAGGCCATGGAGGCCAGAGACCACGCCTTAGCTGGTGACCCCACAGAATGGGTGGCTGGGGAGGAAAGGGGAGCCCCCAGAGCTTCTGAGGGGCTGGGGTGGGGGCTGGCGGAGATGGTCACTGGGTGATGGGGAAACACCAGGCAAACCAAAGCAGATAAATAACCTCATTATGATACTTTCTATAACAGCATGGATTTGCTTTCACTCAAAAAAAATGTCCGGAGCAAACTTTTGTACTGAAATGGAGTGAAATCCTTGTGCTTTGCTCGGCTGTGAATCTGATAATGCGCGTTCTCAAATCTGCTGCCCGCCTGTGGCATGTGTTTGACGGGGCGCTACCGAAGCAGGTTGTCACAGGCCGTTGACCCCAGTCTCTGGGGCTCTGCCCCCATGAGTCATTCTCAGAGAAGCCCCCACGCAGCGGAGCACACTGTTCACTTGCTTTGTGCGGTAGCTGCGTTTCTGGGAAAACCAGCGCGTATTAAGCATGAGTGAAAGAAACTTTGCTTTTTAAAAAACTATTATTTTTGGGGCGCCTGGGTGGCTTAGTCGGTTAAGCGTCCGACTTTCGCTTAGGTCATGATCTCGCGGTTCATGGGTTCGGGCCCCGCGTCAGGCTCTGTGCTGACTGCCAGCTCAGAGCCTGGAGCCTGTTTCAGTCTATGACTCCCTCTCTCTCTGACCCTCCCCTGCTCGCACTGTCTCTCTCTCTGTCTCTCTCCTAGAAATAAATAAAAAATACATAAAAAAAAAAATTAAAAAAAAACTATTATTTTTTTAAAGATTTTAAAATGTTTATTTGTTTTTGAGATCGAGAGAGAGCATGAGTGGGGGAGGGGCAGGGAGAGGGAGACACAGAATCTGAAACAGGCTCCAGGCTCTGAGCTGTCAGCACAGAGCCCTATGCGGGGCTCGAACCCACAAACCATGAGATCATGACCTGAGCTGAAGATAGACGCTCAACCGACTGAGCCACCCAGATGCCCCGAGAAATAGTATTTAAGAGTCACTGGACTTCTGGGCGGAGACAGGTTGGTGGGGGGATTGCACTGGGCCATGGGGGGCTGGTCCGGGGTGGTTGCTGGAGACGGAGAGTAGGCTGAGACTGGATTCATCTGAAGGTGGAGCTGACGGGATCTGCCAGTGGGTTGGACACGGGATGTGAGCGAAAGGGAAGAGCCAAGAATGAGTCTAAGGGATTTGGGCCTGAGCCGATGCGGGGGGGAGGGGGGCTGAGGGGGGCAGATAGGAGTCATTTGGGGGGGTGTTGAGTTGACCTGCCTTCCAGGCATTCAAGTGGAAAGCAGAGGGCAGGGCTGGACTATGAATCTGGGAACACCCGGAGACTGGCTGAGCCCCCCCTGCACCTCCCCCGTGTGGGTGTGGAAAGAGCAGAGCCTCAGTGCCGGACCCCCGGCAGGGGGAGGGCCAGCAGGACCCCCCCATCAGTGCAAGTCGAGGGAAGCCAAGCGGAGAGGAGAAGAGGACATTGTGGGAAGGAAGAGTCCGCTGTGCCAGATGCCACAGGAAACTCATGTAATCGGGATGGGACGGTTGACCTCCGGATGTGGCCACAAGGTCATCCCGGCTGGTCCTGCGGGGCGAAGGAAACACTGGTAATTCAAGAGAGGAAGAGAAGGGTTGCTGGAGCATCGCCCTTGAGCAGGTGGGAAAGGAGACGCTGGCCAGGGCTGGGAGTGACAGGGGACCAGCGTCCCCTGTCCCTCTCTCTCGAACGTGGATACCACAGTCCCCAGAGGTGAACTCTGGTTCCTTTTATGTCTTTTCTCATTAGACAGAAGATCGAAGAGTGAAGACCTGGGATTGAAGATCGTCCAAATGTAGAAACATCCTTTCAGAGAAAAGGAAAATCACGTTCTCGGTGTCCAGCCTGGCCTCGGCGAGGCTGATGAGCCCCAGGAGGACCCCCCGCCCCCCACATCCAACATCCAACAGCCACAAAGTGCCCACACGCTCCGAGAGCCCAGGCTGGCCCTCCCTGCTTGAGGCTCTGTGTTTGCAGACGCGCCTTCCCGCTAAAATGTATTTGTGACCAAACCAATACATAGGGCGAGTTCACGGTCAGCTGGGGACATGCGCAGAGCAGGAAACACTTCGAGTTGCCCAAAGTGTCTGTTTCCAGCTGAGTCTGAGCAAGAGAACGCTCAGCTGCCTTTCCACTCTCCTACTGGAAGCAAGGGTCCTCTTCTAAGTCGATTTGGTGCCATGGTGTTTTGCATGTTTATGCTTTTTCTTGATGATTTTACCGTTAAATGGTCCCCAAAGGTAGTGCTGAGGTACCATCTCGCCTGCCTCAGCCCGAGAAGGCTGTGATGTGCCTCATGGAGAAAATATTTATGTTGGATAAGCTTCCCGCATGGGCTGTTGGCTGTGAGGGCAATACTACCGAAGCAGCGATATATGTGAACTCAGGGGGTTTTGAACAGACACACACACATAACAAGGCCACCCACTGATGTGTTGACAAAATGTTGTGCCCGAAGGCTGGCAGGACCCTGATGCCCTACGTCCCCGAAGAGCAACGGTTAAGCGTTCAAGGTGACTTTATAGAACCTGTTACCTAGGATAGTGAGAATCGATTGTAATCTGAAATTCCACAGAGCTGTAGGAATGTGTTTAAGGTTCCTTTGCCTTGTGGGAAATAGTCTCCATTTTATAGATAAGGAAAAAGGCTCAGAGAGATTAAGTGGCTCGTCATAACTGTTCCATCTCTGATTATAGGCTGGGCTGAGACTTGAACTCGGATTTTTCTGATTCCGTAGCCCTTGCCTGACTGACCAAATGTTTCCACAGAAGCATCCTCCACACAGAAGAGTAATGTGCGTCCCCAGGAATAAAGAGAAGGTGCTGGAAGTGCCCCACCCAAACTATGCTACTCCGTAAACTCTCTGCTTTGGTGTTGCAATAAAAATACTATATTAAGTGACTCGGTGAATGGTTTCGCCCCAGCGAAGGTGACACTTGTGTGTCACACACAGTTGTCGAGGTAAGAGGCGTGGCAAGTTTTGCTCATCTCCGTGGGTCCAGCGAGTGGAGGGGCTCAGCGCAAGCAGGGATGGACAGACAAACAGATGCACAGTGTGGCTCACGCTGGGATGCCAAGGTGGGTGGGAGGGCGGCCTGCAGCCTGGCGGACCCATTTCCCCTGGAAAAGTCCAGCTGGGGCCACGTTTCTAGAATCCCTCAATTCTGGTCTCTGGGACACACATGCGCCTCTGCCATGATCAACCACCTGGGGGCGCCCCGCACAAGCTGGACCCGCATTGCCTCGGTGTTCCTCAGAGGTGGCCTCCTTTTTTTTTTTTTTTTTTATTTATTTCTAGGAGAGAGAGAGAGACAGTGTGAGCAGGGGAGGGTCAGAGAGAGAGGGAGTCACAGACTGAAACAGGTTCCAGGCTCTGAGCTGGCAGTCAGCACAGAGCCCGATGCGGGGCTTGAACTCACGAACCGTGAGATCATGACCGAAGCGAAAGTCGGACGCTCAACCGACTAAGCCACCCAGGCGCCCCCAGAGGTGGCCTCCTAAGACCACGGCCTCCTCTGTGGTGGGCCACGGTTGCCACGGACACTCGTGGCTCCCAGCCAGAGCAGGGTCTCAGGGCTGAGGGGCTTTGCTGGTTTTCCGCCATCATTTCGGCTTCGGCCATTTAGGTAGGAGACTTCTCTGAAACACAGTCCGGAGCCTTGTCAAGGGGGAAGGACTGGATGGCGTTGTCTGGGGGACACAGCCTCAGTGGGGGTGGCAGGACAAATCCAGGGGGGCTTTCCCTCAGGTTAGCCACCCTCAACACTTCGTGGGGGTTCAGGGCAGGGCCTGTGGTCCTGCGGGTTTCAGGGTCACGGGGGAGTCTCCTTTTCCCTCTGACCCTCCATCTTTCTCTTCAGCTCACCTTGGCCTCTCGATGCTGAGGTTTTCCTTCGTCCTCACACTGACCAGTATTGAACATGGCGGGCACCATGAATATACCCAGAGAACCGTGCTTGTTTGTTTGTTTAATGAATAAATAACCCTTCCATCTCTAGTTAACTTTCAGGGCTCTTGCTGGATACTTTGATTGTCTTCTGGAAAATACACACGCACATTCACACCCACTGTCACACATGCACGCGTACACACACTCTCACAGACGCACACACTCACGTACTCAAACAAACCCACAGGCCTTGTTTAAGAGAATCACGTGGGCGATTTTGTTGACAGTTACACTAGGGGATCCTACCGGGCCCTCCTGGGTCCGATTGCCCGGAACCGCCCTTGACAATGGCCGCACTGTCTGTCCATCAGCTGTCCACGGGCACCGCCTCTCTGCCCCCAGCCACGTGATCGGGGCCGCTCAACAACCTTGTGCACCTCCATCCATTCCCCACCCGTGCAATCCTGCCTTCACCCAGCACGGCTACCTTAGCTAATTTCCTCTTCTTGGTGTCTTTGGAGGAATTTTGTCTTCCTTTCCTAATTTCTTACAATGAACATAAAATACCGACTCTCGGACTCCTTTTCTACTCTATCAGCAAAAGCGTTTAAAATAATTAAAATCTCCTCCAAGTCCAATTCACATAGATTTGGGGATGAAGTGTCCTCTTTGTTTTTGTTTTCCATACAGTGTATCATTGATTTCTTTTTTAATCTCCTCCTTAGGCGAGGTGTAAACTAGGAACGTGCCTCTTAATTTCAAAGTCATAAAGTCTTTGGTCATCTCTGCATTCATTATTCTGCGTCATTTGGGATTATATTAGAAGTGGTCTGAGAAGCCTCTACTTTTACAATTCTCTCGAGAGGTTCTTTCTGGCCAAGAACCGAAGCAGTTTCCATGGATGTGGAGGAGTGAATTTCTCTATTCAGGTGATATAGAGTTCTAGAATATACGGCTATTAAATGAAGAGCTTTATGGTGTTTTATTATGTATCGTGGGGCTTCCCCTAGACTTGTGTATATGTGTGGTGTGTGTGTGTGTATACATGTATATATGTGTGTGTGCAGACGGGTATTACTATACGTGGGCATATGTACCCACACATATGTATGTGATCTTCATCTCTAGATCGGTATGGGATCTTCCTCCATTTCTAATCAATTTTGTCTGTGTTGAGCTGCTTTGCAGACACAGGCTTAAAACAAGCCGATTCGGTTGTCTTTGTAAATGATCATTTTTATCGTTGCATCAACTGCCTTTCTCCTCAGAGGTCACCTTCTCTCTTATTCACATGGCGCCTCACGCGTTTGGTTCAGTCTCTGTCCCTCCGGGTTGGCGGTGCGCGTCTTCTTTGGGGTCTTCTGTGATTTTACTCTTCCCGTCCTTCCCTTTGCTTGGCTTCTTTTGGATTCATTTTTACTTTTTTCCTTTTTCGAATTGCTTGTGTTTTCTTTTTGTGGCAACCCTAGATTTTTCCGCCTGTATTCTGAAGCCAACAAAGTCTACATTTAATAAATATGCTGCTCTCCTTGTTAATCGAGGGCCTTGGAATGCTTTCATTCCTATCATAGCTCAAGCGACTCACATGCTGCTGTCTGGCCTTTTAGCTTATCTTTTTTAATTGCTAAAGTTAGACGTTATTATTATTTTCCAGAGTATTTGGATTTGCCCACATGTTTCCCAATTTCTTTGCTCATCATTTCTTTTTTTATTTTTTCAATGATCTTTTTTTTTAAGCAATCTTTACACCTAATGTGGGGCTCGAACTCACAGCCCCAGGAGTTGTAAGCTCTACCAACTGAGCCAGCCAGGTGCCCTTCATTTCTTCTTGGTTTATAATGCTGAAGATAATTAAAAAAAAATTTTTTTTAAGTCGGCTCCATGCCCAACATGGGGCTTGAACTCACAACCCTGAGATCAAGAGTCACGTGCTCTACCAACTGAGCCAGCCAGGCGTCCCAATAATTTTGGTTTTGAAATGATCTCATACTTATGGCAAACTGTAAGAACAGTGCACATAGTTGCTTCCCCGCTCTGAACCATTTGAGAACACAGTGCCAATCTGATGCCTCGTTATCTCAAGTACCTCCGTGTGAGTTTCCTGCACCGAAGGACGACCTTCTGCTGAAGCACAACACAGCATCAACATGGGGGCATCTGCCCTCATGCGTTATCACCTCACCAACAGCCCTGGGACCCAACCCAGGGTCACAAGATGTATGGATTAGGCTGTCACATCTCTAGTCTCCTTCAGTCTGTGACTGGTTTTCAGTCTCTTCTTGATGCTCATGACCTTGACCCTTTGCAGGAGTACAGGTCGGCAATTCTTTAGAATGTCCCTTGGTAGGGTTTGTCTGAAGTTTCTTCTTTTTACTTAGAGAGAGATAGAGAGAAAGCAAGCAGGGGAGGGGCAGAGGGAGGGAGAAATTAAAAAAAAAAATTTAAATGTTTATTTATTTTTGAAAGAGAGACACAGAGTGTGAGCAGGGGAGGGGCAGAGAGAAAGAGGGAGACGCAGAATCCAAAGCAGGTTCCAGGCTCCGAGCTATCAGCACAGAGCCTGTTGTGGGGCTTGAACTCACAAACCGCAAGGTCATGACCTGAGCTGAAGTTGGATGCTTAAACGACTGAGCCACCCAGGCACCCTAAGAGACAGAATCTTAAGCAGGCTCCACACACAGCAGAGAGCCTGACTCCGGGCTTGATCCCACGACCCTGGGATCATGATCTGAGCTGAAATCAAGAATCAGACGCTTAAGGGGCACCTGGGTGGCTCAGTCAGTTGGGCGTCCGACTTCAGCTAAGGTCATGATCTCATGGTTCGTGGGTTCGAGCCCCGCATTGGGCTCTGGGTGACAGCTAGCTCAGAGCCTGGAGCTTGCTTCGGATTATGTGTCTCCCTCTTTCTCTGACCCTCCCCTGCTCACACTCTGTCTCTCTGTCTCTCTTTCTCTTTCTCTCTCAGAAATAAATAGAACATTTTTAAAAATTAAAAAAAAAGAAAGAATCAGACACTTAACCTACTGAGCCGCCCAGGTGCCCCTGTCTGAGGTTTCCTTTTGATTCACTTCAGGTTATGCATTTTCGGCAGGACGCCCCCAGCACCCGGGGGGTGTTTCTCTCATTGCATCCTATCAAAGAGAACAGAACTTGGGGTAGTTCCACGGCGTCCACATGGCAATGTGACACTGTGATTTTGATTACTTGATTGAAGTGCTACGTGCCAGGCTTCTCCACAGCAAAGTTATTCTTTTTTCCCTTTGTAAGTGACAGGTGTTTTGTAGGGAAGAAAAGTACGTAAGTATAGGCTGTATGTGAATATTCCCGCCTCTCCAAACTCTGACCAATCTTAGTCACTATTGACATTTCTCTGCTAAATGATTACTAGCTCTGGTGGCTGTCAGTTGATAGTTTTCCTAATTCCCATTCCTTCTACATTTAGTTGTTGGCATTTAGTGTGAGAAACGTTCTTCCTTCTCTTCATTTGTGTATGTATCACTTACATGCATGTGTTTTTCTGCTTTATTCACAAGGTTGTAACCTGCTGGTGTTACTTATCCTGGGGTTCAAATCGTCTCAGAGCCAGCAGGGTCCCCTGAGAGCCGGCTCCTCTGTCCCTTTCATTTGTCTCCGTCACTTTCTGAGTACATCCTCACTTTCTGGCACCAAAGATGTGATATAGGCTTATCTTGTACTTTTCCTATCTCAGACCTGGAATTGGCTGTTTTCCCAACAAGTCCTGGTTTCTTTTATTTATTTTTTATTAAAAAAAATTTTTTTTACCGTTTATTCATTTTTGAAAGACAGAGACAGAGCATGAGCGGGGGAGGAGCAGAGAGAGGGAGATACAGAATCCAAGGCCAGTTCCAGGCTCAGAGCTGTCAGCACAGAGCCGGACGCAGGGCTCAAACCCACGAACCGTGAGATCATGACCTGAGCTGAAGTCGGTCGCCTAACTGACTGAGCCACCCAGGCGCCCCAATTCTGGTTCCTTTTAGAGGAGAGACCAAGATCCTGGCAGGAGGGCCTGCTCGTTGCAGCTGCTCCCAGGCCTTCTCAGCGGGAAAGCTAGACCCGTGTGTATGGACAGGCACACCTATTCCTGGGTTCATTTCTGCATCTGTGTATAAATATTGAAACGCATTCATTAATCTTTCCAGTCATCATCTAACCCGCAGGCTGCGTGCAAGTGCTTTCCTTCTCGGGATTCGTAACTCCTTCTCTGACAGCAAGAAATGCGTTCCCATCATCTCGAATATTCTACCTCTCTTTGAGGCGACCGATCTACCATCATCCGGTCACGTGCCCCGCCCCCAGGCGCGCAAGGTGTGCGTGTTCCCCAACAGGGCTGCGCCGTGTCCGGCTCAGGTATCAAAAGTGGTGTGTGTGAGGGGCACCTGGGTGGCTTAGTCGGTTAAGCGTCCGACTTTCGCTTAGGTCATGATCTCACGGTTCGTGGGTTCGGGCCCCGCGTCGGGCTCTGTGTTGACTGCCAGCTCGGAGCCTGGAGCCTGTTTCGGTCTGTGACTCTCTGACCCTCCCTTGCTCACACTGTCTCTCTCTCTCTCTCCTAGAAATAAATAAAACATTAAAAAAAAGTGGTGTTACTGCTGCCGCTGTGTGGCCTTCCAGGATGGCGACTAATTCGCAGTGAAAAGCAGAACACGACAAAGTGCATTTGTCTCTCATTTCACGTGATAGCTGCAGTTCTGAAAAAAGTGGTGTTAAAAAAAAAATCCATGTAAAGTGATGTTAGGTTTCAGGTGCTGGATGATTATAAACAGGGTCTTCTAATAAAAATTAATTTCAGAATTATTATGATTATTTAAAAACATTTTTTAAAAGTTTGTTTATTTTTGAAGGAGAGAGAGAGAGATGGAGTGTGAGCGAGGGAGGGGCAGAGAGATGAAGACAGAATCTGAAGCAGACTCCAGGCTCCCAGCTGCCCACGCAGACCCAAAGCAGGGCTCCATCTCATGAACTGTGAGATCATGACCTGAGCCAAAAACCAAGAGTCGGATGTTTAACTGACAGAGCTACCCAGGTGCCCCTGATTTTTTAGCATTTTAAAACTAAAATAGTTCTATAAAACTTTAAAAGTATCATATTTATTTATTTATATTTATTTAATATATATAAACATAAATAAATAACTATATAATAATAACTAACTATATAATATATATTATATTAATAAATAACTATATAATAAATAAAATAATTATTTTATTATATTATATAATAAATAAAATAAATTATATTAATAAATAACTATATAATAAATATATAAAAAATATATAAACATAAATAAATGTTTATTTATGGGGCACCTGGGTGGCTCAGTCGGTTAATCATCTGACTGCAGCTCAGGTCATGATCTCACAGTTCATGGGTTCGAGCCCCGCCTCGGGCTCTGTGCTGACAGCTCAGAGCCTGGAGCCTGCTTCAGATTCTGTGTCTCCTTCTCTCTCTGACCCTCCCCTGATCACGCTGTCTCTCTCGCTCTCTCAAAAATAAACAAAACATTAAAAAATGTTTTTAAAAATAAATAAAATGTTTATTTATTTATTTTGAAAGAGAGAGAGGAGTGGGAGTGGGAGAGGGATAGAGAGGGAGGGAGAGAGAGAATCGCAAGCAGCCTCCACACTGTCAGCACAGAGCCCGATGCAGGGTTTGAACTCCTGAACTGTGAGATCATGACCTGAGCCAAAATCAGGAGTCAGATGCTTAATGCACTGAGCCACCCAGATGCCCCGAAGATTTAAAAAGTATTTCAAATCCGGTCCAGTGGACCTTTGAAAGTCCCTTGTGTGTTGGATGGTTCTCAGCTGTGTGGGACCACATTGCCCATCGTGGGACGCTGGACATCTCCGTCCCGCCCTCTGCAGATGCCGCACCCAGTCACCATGACACACACGCAGAGACGGCCACATTCCGGGCTCTGGCCCCGCCCCCCACGGCCCGGATGAAAACTCCTGCCCAGCACACAAGCCGGGTGGGCACCATGCCTGCGCCTGCTCTTCTGACTGCAGGCTGGCCTTGCCACCCTGGGGGCGGGGGGGAGGGGGCGTCTATAAATCTGTGGCTCTGTGTAGTCACAGCTTTGGAAAGAACAGTCCTCATTGAGATTTTCTTCAAACAGGACCCAGGGGTGGGGCCCTTGGGTGGCTCAGCTGGCAAAGCCTCTGACTTCGGCTCAGGTCATGATCTCACGGTTCGTGGGTTCGAGCCCCGCGTCGGGCTCTGTGCTGACAGCCAGCTCAGAGCCTGGAGCCTGCTTTAGATTCTGTGTCTCCCTCTCTCTCTGACCCTCCCCTGCTCACGCTGTCTCTCTCTCTCTCTCTCTCTCTCTCTCTCAGAAATAAATAAAACATTAAAAACAAAAACAAAAACAGGACCCGGCTCGCGGCTTTGGGAGCTCTCGGGTTGGGGGCATGTCCTGACTGGGGGCCGTGTCTTGGAGCTGAGCTGTCCCCAACACACTACAGAAGACTGTGAAGCCAGAAAAGGCTGGGAAGGGTCTGCTCAAGGGAGACAGAAGTCGCTTGTTCACCATTAGCCCGTGAGAGGAGATGCCCTCTAGTCATTTGTCCACAATGTCCCGTGGCAGGTGACGGCGACGGCGACGGCAAGGCCCTGCCCTCCGGGAGCCGACACCCTTCCTGGGCAAGGGTGGGGAGACAGACGACAGACCGGGAAACAGACACACACGTACTGAAGGGAAAGCGCGGGTGCTGCGCCGCGAGACAACGAAACAGAAGAATTCAGGGGCCGCCGAAAGCCAAGGAAGGCTGGCGAGGCAGCCGCGTGGCGCCCCATTCCCTCCTCCCGGGTGCTTCTCGGGTGGGGGAGGGGACCATGGCCTTGGGGGTGCCTCGCCACACTTGGCCGTGAGGCTGCCGGGCTCCTGACAAGGCCCACAGTGATGGAGTATTTCCTTGGAGCCAAAGGCACTAAAAGCCTTTTCACGGGGACGGCAAGTTTGGGAAGAGGGCGACCTTGGCCAGGGAGACTCAGAAGGCAGAGCAAGGGAAGAGTGGGTTGGTTACTTATCAAAGGTGCTTTGAAGGTGCGGTAGGACACAGCAGTTTTGGAAGGGATCTCCCTTAGGGCCTTCCCTTTGGTGACATACCGTCGTGAAGACGAATCGGAGAAGATAAGAAAAATTCAAAGAACTTCCCAGTTTTTAAGTTAGACCCAGAGTCAGTGACCCCATTCCGATAAACCCCCAGTCCCACCAAGCGGAGACCTCCAGCCCCTGCCTTGCATCAGTTAAGGGATGAATCACTCGCTCAGAATGGCACCTGGCGGCCAGCCCTCTGATGGATGGACTTGGCTCAACTGGCCCCAACCAGGCCCTTAATGACCGATCCTATAGATTGCGAGGCTCCAGAATGGCCCCGGGGGGGTGGCTGGGCCCCGCTTGTGGATGGGGAGGGAGGGGGAACAGGAGCCTGTCAGGTAAGGAGGCCACCCCACACTGTCCCACGCCCCAGGCTCTCAATGGGAGATTCTTGGTTGGACCCAGAGAAGACGCCTGAGGACGGTGTAAGGTTTCTTCCTTCCTGCCTCACAACCCTGGAGCTTTCTTTACTGCAAAAGGATTTCCTTTTCAGAGCTTCAACAAGTTTTGCAATGTATGATTTAAAACACCAGTTAGAGGGGCGCCTGGGTGGCTTAGTCGGTTAAGCGTCCGACTTTTGCTTAGGTCATGATCTCGCGGTTCGTGGGTTCGAGCCCCGCGTCGGGCTCTGTGCTGACTGCCAGCTCAGAGCCTGGAGCCTGTTTCAGAGTCTGTGTCTCCCTCTTTCTCTGACCCTCCCCTGCTCACGCTGTCTCTCTCTCTCTCTCCTAGAAATAATAAAAAAAATAATAAAACACCAGTTAGAGGAGCATCTGGGTGACTCAGTCAGTTGAGCCGCCGATTTCGGCTCAGGTCACCACCTTGTGGTTTGTGAGTTCGGGCCCCACATCAGGCTCACTGCTCTCAGCCTGTCAGTGCAGAGCCCACTGCAGATCCCCTGTCTCCATCTCTCTGCCCCTTCTCTGCTTGTGTTCTCCTCCCTCCCCCCCAAAAAATACTAAAAAATAAAAAACCAAAAGGAAAATCTCATTATGCATTTGTTTCCATTTAATCAGGTTTCTTGAACTGGAGTGTAGATTCCAGCATCTTATCTCTTATCACTCCCCACGACTTCCCCAGGTCCCACCTGTCTCCTCGCTCTTCAGCCACCGCATCTCCTACCTCAGGACCTTTGCACTGGCTCTGACCTCTGCTCGGAATGCATTTTCCCAGACATCTGCATGGCTTACTCCCTTCACTTCAAAGTCTTTGCTCAGTCGCCACCTTTTTGATGATGCCAACCTTGAACACCCTAATTAAATTGAGTTATTGACCATCCCTACTGCCTCTTGCTCTGCTCTGCTCTCTCTTCTGTGGTGCTCACTGCCTTCTAGCTTACTGGGTGACCCCTTTATTTATTAAATTCGTTGCTTATTGCCTGCCTCCCCTGCTAGACCGTCAGCCTCACGAGAGAGGGGTCTTCACTGTTCCTCCCAAGCGTCTAAAACGGTGCCGATCACTTAGCAGGCACTCAATGCCGTTTTGCCTGTGGGCTAAATGAATGAAGAGTGATGATATTTACTGAGTAGGCCCTGCTCTAAGTACTTTACATTCTTCCCACGCCTCTTGAAGGATGGTTTAATACACCCATTTTGCAAATGAGCAACCTCGGGCACAGAGAAGCTAAGAAACCTGTTTCAGATCACACAGCTAATAAGTGTCAGCACCAGGGTGACTCCTCCTTGCCAGGCACCGGGTAGTGACCGGGTAGTGACCACAGGCCCTGCCCTGGCAGAGATCGGTGCCAGAGGAGCCCAGGAAGGTGCTCCCGGCTGACCCAGGTGGAGAGGCCGACCCAGATGTCTTTCCTCGGGCAGCGGTAGGGCCTGGGTGGCAAATGAGGAAGGGGAAGGGCAGGCAAGAGAGAAGCCAGCTAGGAGGCCGTTGCACTTGATCCCTTGAGAGCTGATGTTTCCCTGCGTCACTGGGGGGGGCGGGTATGGAGACGGGGAGAAGGGTTAGATGGGGTCCGCACAGCCGCAGACCATGAGATGGGGACTCGAATGCAAAGGATTCATTAAGGAAGTGCCCCCACGAGAAGCAGGAAGCAAGGAGGGTCGGGAGGCAGGATCAGGGGATATGAGGTCAAACAAAGGGGGGGTCTCCTGGGTATTCAGTTAAGGGGGCTCCCGGGGCTGGAAGAAGCGGCAGTGCCGGCGTGGGAAGGAAGAGCCTGGTGTCTGGGGGGACGCACACAGCCAGCAGAGAGGACCTGAGGGTGTCTGAAGGGAGCGTGACGGAAGGGAGAGGGAGAGCAGGAACCGAGGAAAACACCCAGGTCACTGCAGCCGGGTGACTGGTGCCGCCTTTGTTGAGAAGGAAGAAGACTGGGGAAGATCAGGGCTGGACTTGCTGGGGGAGAGAGGCCTGGCAGACCTCACCAGGGCACATAAGGTTGTGAGTTTGGGGCCTGGCCTGGAGGTTCACAGTTGGGTGTCATCCCGCCAGCTGTGGCTGGTGTCTGAAGCCATGAGACCATCCGGAGGTGACTGGTCAGATAAACGGTGCTGCGTCTTTTATTTAAGGACTTCCCTCTCCAGCCTGCTCCTCAGTCTACTCCAGCCATGTGCTTTCTTGGGCTCCCAGAATGCCCTGTGTTCTGTCCTGCCACAGGCCCTTGGCATATGCTGCTCCTTTTGCTGGGAACCTCTGGCTTCTCCCCCTCACTTTGTTGGTGTCTATTTATGTCGAAGTCCTTGACTCTCCCGCGGCTTCCCCGGGGAGGTATCTCTGAGCTTTGTGGCCACACGGAAACCTGCCTGTGAACTTGTACCTCTCTTTGGGAACGGCGGCCGCAGTTGCCAAGATTTGTGTGATCTTGTGGGGTTTGTCTTGTCCCCTGGGCCCTCAGCCCCGTTCCTCCTCGCCTGGCGGAAGAACGAGCTCCCGGAGGCACTGCTCTGATTATTCCTGTCCTGGAACAAATTTGTTCGTTGGCTCCCAATGGCCTTCATAGTGAAGGCCAAGTGCCTTAGCCAGGGCTTGGGTCCACTGCCCGGAACTTGCCTATTTGTCCGGCTGTATCCCTGGCTGGTATATCCTCTGCTGTATGCAGATCCAACGGTTCCCCCTCCCTTTCTGCTGGATGCTGTGTGACCCAGTTTGCGGGCCTCGCTGTCCCCACAGCTAACCACTGGGGGTGGCAATCAAATCTCCGGAGTCCTTCCAAATGCCCCTCTCGGTGGGTCTCCTCAGCCCTCCTGCCTCGAAGGCCTGTCTCTCCGTCTCCTCTTGCTCTGTGTACCTGCCCTTAGCACACTCAGCCTTTCTGGAACACTTGGCAAGCTTACCTTTGTGTCTTTTGTTCTCTGAGGGCAGCAGCGGGGTGTGGGTCCACCGCACCGCTCCCTGGAACAGAGCCCAGCCCTGACGTGCCCTGGTCAGCGTGGGCGGACGGACTCAAGCTGATGCTGGGTGCTTCCGCGGTACGTGTTCCCTGGACCTTGAGAAGCAACCTCACGTCATCGCCTGGTGTCCAGAAGGTCCCCCGGTAAGAGAAAGGCATAAAAAAATCTCGGGCCCTGTTCCCAGGATCGTGGATCAGATGGATCCTCAACCCCCCCACCCCCGTCTTAGGAATAAGTCCCACAAATCACTGTGCTGTTTTGTTCTGTTTTATCAGTGCGTTTTATCTAATAGGTTTTTAAAAATTTAGGAATCTCAGAAAACATCCCATTTACATGAGAAGAGTCAGCTGAGAATAACCAAAAGGAATCACCTACGTTATGTGAAAGAAGAGTTTTAACATTTAGTGGTTTATCGTGGTAAAATAGGCTTAACATTAAATTTACCATTCGAGCCATTCAGTTGGATGAAATACATTTACATTATTATGCAAGCATCACCATCATCCATCTCTAGAACATTCTTATCACCTCCATCGGAAACTCTGTCTTCTCATTAAACACTAACTCCCTCTCTTCCCTCCCAGGCAACCCCCGTTCTACTTTCTGTCTCTGTGAACTTAACTGTTCTAGGGAATCTCATATGAGTGGAATCGTACAGTCTGTGTCCTTTAGCGAATGGCCTGTGTCACTTGGTAGGATGGCTCCAAGGTTTATTCTGACATGACATGTCAGAATTTCCTTCCTTTTTAAGGCTGAGTAATGTTCCACTGTGTGTATAATTCACTGTATTGACTATCTTTTCTTATTTTTTGTATTTTTTAATTTTTATTTTGAGAGAGAGAGAGAGAATGAGTGGGGTAGAGGCAGCGAGTGAAGAGGAGAGAATTCCAAGCAGGCTCCATACTGTCAGCACAGAGCCCGATGCAGGTCTTGAACTCGTGACCTGAGCCAGGATCAAGGTCGGATAGTTAACCGACTGAGCCATGCAGGCACCCCTATTTTTTGTATTTCTGATACTCTGGCATTTGGGACCTTGATCCTGGGGAGACTGCCTCTCCCAGGGCTAGCTAATTCATAGCGATAGCAAACGTCTACCCTATAAGTCCACCTCTGATGTACAAAGCACAAACCCAGATCCCACACCCTTTATCAAACTCACAAACCAAACCAACATTCCTCCTCCCCTAAATCACCCCAGGGCCAGGTTCTGGACAACTTGGGGCCACCATTATAGCCCAGCGCCCACGAGAATTAATCAAGCCGTCCAATCCTAACCTCACCTGGGGACTTGCCCTGTTGTCTCATTCCTTGCCACAAATGCCCCAGTAAAGGTGTTGGGCCATACTCTTGCTTCTCGGCCCCTTGACCAACTCTGGACTTCCCCACATGGCCCTGTCTCCTCCTTCGAGGGATCTGTGGGTGTCAATTTCCTTCTTCATGACAATCGGTTTTGAAGCCACGTGTCTTACCATAGCTGATTAAAACGAATCCCAAACACATTTCTACACAACCACATTATTTTTATCCATTCATCTGTCAAAGGACCACATGGGGACATTTGGATGGTTTCCATCTTTTGGCTGTTTTTTAAAAATTGTTTATTTATTTATTTTTAGAGAGAGGGAGAGAGGCAGAGAGAGAGGGAGACACAGACTCTCAAGCAGGCTCCATGCTCAGCACAGAGCCCAACTTGGGGCTCAACCCCATGACCGTAAAATCATATCCTGAGCTGCTATCAAGAGTTGGATGCACTGGTACAAAAACAGACACTCAGATCAATGGAACAGAGTAGAAAACTCAGAAGTGGTCCCACAGACATATAGCCAACTAATCTTTGACAAAGCAGGAAAGAACATCCAATGGGGGAAAGAAAACCTCAGCAAATGGTGTTGGGAAAACTGGACAGCAACATGCAGAAGAATGAACCTGGGCCACTTTCTTTTATCATACACAAAAATAAACTCAAAATGGATGGAAGACCTAAATGTAAGATGGGAAGCCATCAAAATCCTAGAGGAGAAAATAGGCAAAAGCCTCTTTGACCTTGGCCACAGCAACCTATTACTTGACATGTCTCTGGAGGTAAAGGAAATAAAAGCAAAAATGAACTATTGGAGCCTCATCAAGCTATAAAGCTTCTGCACGGTGAAGGAAACCATCAGCCGATGGAATGGGAGAAGATATTTGCAAATGACATATCAGATAAAGGGTGAGTATCCAAAATCTATAAAGAACTGATCAAACTCAACACCCAAAAGACAAATAATCCAGTGAAGAAATGGGCTAAAGACATGAACAGACACTTCTCCAAAGAAGACATCCAGATGGCCAACAGATGCATGAAAAGATGCTCAACATCCCTCATCATCAGGGAAATACAAATCAAAACCACAATGAGATACCACCTCACACCTGTCAGAATGGCTAACATTAACAACTCAGGCAACAGCAAATGCTGGCAAGGATGAGGAGAAAGAAGAACACTTTTGGATTGCTGGTGGGAATGCAAACTGGTGCAGCCACTCTAGAAAACAATATGGAGGTTCCTCAGAAAATTAAAAATCGAACTACCCTATGACTCAGCAATTACACTATCAGGTATTTATCTAGAGGATACAGGAGTCCTGATTCGAAGGAGCACATGCACCCCAATGTTTATAGTAGCACTACTGACCAAAAATAGCCAAAGTATGGAAAAAGCCCAAATGTCCATCAACTGATGAATGGATAAAGAAGATGTGTATATATATACAATAGACTATTACTCGGTGATAAAAAAAAAAAAAAAGAAATCTTGCCATTTACAACAATGTAGATAGTACTAAAGTCTGTTATGCTAAGCGAACTAACTCAGAGAAAGACAAATATAAGACTTCACTCATAAGTAGAATTTAAGAAACGAAACAGATGAACATAAGGGAAAGGAGGCAAAAATAATATAAGAACGGAGAGGGAGACAAACTATAAGAGACTCTTAACTACAGAGAACAAACTGAGGGCTGCTGGCCGGGTGTTGGGTGGGGGGATGGGCTAACTGGGCAAGGGGCATTAAGGAGGACACTCGTTGGGATGGCTCTAGGTGTTATACGTAGGGGATGAATCACTAAATTCTATTCCTGAAATCATTATTACACTATATGTTAACTAACTTGGATTTAAATTAAAAAAAAAAAAAGTTGGACACTTAACTAACTGAGCCACCCAGACACCCCTGTTGATTTTTTAATGAGATATTTTTTAACATGTATTTATTATTGAGAGACAGACACAGAGCACGAGCAGGGGAGAGGTCAAGAGAGGGAGAGACACAGAATCTGAAGCAGGCTCCAAGCTCTGAGCTGTCAGCACAGAGCCTGATATGGGGCTCGAACCCACAAACCGTGAGATCATGACCTGAGCTGAAGTCGGATGCTTAATGGATTGAGCCACTCAGGCGCCTCTGAGCTATTTCAAGCATGCAAAGAGAAGTAACAAGAACAATATAATGAACATCCACATACGGCCCCCTGAAACCTCTGTGTGCCCTCACCTGCCATTCCTCTTTTCCCCGGGGTGATTCTCTGTCCCGTTAGTGTTATCCATCCTAGGCAAGGGTACAGCTTTTATTCCATATGAATGATCTCATACATAGTATCATCTTATATCTTTTTGAATTTTACAGAAAAACATTATATGGTACATTCAGCAATATGCTTCTCTCGTGCATGGATGTATTTGAGACGTGTCCGCATTGAAGCACTGTAGCTGCAGCTCATTCATTTTATGTGATTTACTAGTTCAGTTGTCCATTGTTCCAACATACCATAATTTACGTATCCATTCCACTAGTGATGGGCATTCTGGAGGTTTCCAGTTTCTCCACTAACATATGAACATGAGTGTGTGTGTGTGTGTGTGTGTGTGTGTGTGTGTGGCCATCTCTGGGGGCCAGACTCAGATGGGGACCTGAGTGCATTCCATCTCCGTTTATCAGCTGTGGCCCAACTAGTCTCCAAACTGAGATGCCACTTTGGACCCTGAGCAGCGCGTATAAGAATTCCGTAGAGGCTGACTCGCAGCCCTCAAATTCACCCCTACCTAGACACAAGGTCATGGCCCTTCTCTCAGGAGTCAATGCCCTCTGGGGGTGGTTTTGGCTTGAGCGGGAGGGTGGTTTCCTGGAACTTCGTAACTTTTTTTTTAAATATTTATTTCCGAGAGAGAGACAGAGCATGAGCAGGGGAGGGGAAGGGAGAGGGAGACACAGACTCCGAAGCAGGCTCCAGGCTCCAAGCTGTCAGCACAGAGCCGGATGCGGGGCTTGAACTCATGAACTGTGAGATCATGACCTGGGCTGAAGTTGGACACCTTACGGACTGAGACACCCAGGCGTCCCTTGGAACTTCTTTCCACCATGGAGGCAGTGTCCTTTGGCCAGGATGTTTGGGAGGGATGGTGTTTGTGTGGGAGGAGCCGGAGTTGTATGTAAAGGCAGCAGAGGCAGCCTGGCTGAACAGCCCATAGCACCTGCTTGGGGAACAGTCAACAAGGACCCCGAACTCCCTGAAGGCCCCAGGCTGTCCGTGGACGTGCCTGCTCACACCTACCTGCCCCTGGGAGTGGGGAGCCGGCAGAGCCTCGCCCCAGTGCTGTGCCCCCAGCAATGTGCTGGCAGTTGGCTTGGCAGATTTATGGGCATCGGACCAAAGAAAAATATTTGCCTAATAACATGTTTGTTGTGAAGCATCTCTGCGCTCTTGTGCTCTGACAATGCAAAGTGCTTCGGCAAGGAGGAGGCAAATTTCTTTGAAATTAGGATATTCAAAGTAACTGCTCGACTCAGGCCTTTGGATATTGCGTTAAGAAATCTGTTTTGCCCATAAAATCATGGTTCTTCTGTTTGTGCCATCCGGTTGACATTTATTCCAATTTTCAAATAGCGGGCTTCTTGCATTTTGCCTTCTGTAATTCAAAAGCGGAATCTTTAAGTTCTGGGGAAATCATGTTTGTAATATCCTAAAGCGAAAACACTTGCAAATGCGTCCTTTGTAGAATCCGTGTATGTTTTAAATTCAGTATTTAAGTAACCCTTTATGGGCGCTCTCGTCTGTCCTGTAGATCACAAAGTGTTTTCTTCTCTTTTCTTCGAGTAGGTCTCAATTGCCCCGGGCTTTCAAGAGACTGGAATTGCTGTTTGTGCGGCTTGAAACGAACTCGAAAGCTGTTCGCTGTGCTTGAGAAGCTTTGAGCGTTTGCTGTTGGCACTACCCAAGGGCTCCCCAGCTGTGGGCACCAATGGTTCCTTGGGGTGGCGGGGGCCACAGGTCTGGGAAAAGCTGTGCTGAGTTCCTCTCCATCCTTGTTTGGGGTCTCAGCTCCCTTGCAAAGCTCTGTTATCTACCTCCCAAATATTCCTGGGCATCTCCCCTGTGCCCATGCCCAGGCACCAGCATCACTGAGGGTTAGCACACAGGTGCCTGCTTCCGCTGGGCTGGGCAGTCCCTTTTGACTCAGCTTCCTGGGCTCTGCCCTCCCCACGCTCCAGGTGGGAGATGGTGAAGAAGGCCCCTCTCCCTGGTCTGCGGACGGGATTAGAGATTGAGCCCTCTGTGCCCAGATTTCAAGAACAGCTCTTTCAGGTTTCCCGTCGAGGAGTCAGAGGCGTCCAGGCTGGGCAGGGAACTGGGCTGGGTGGTAGACCTCCGGCTGTGATCTCGGGCTCCTGTGATGCCCACTTTTGTGGATGGATTGTTCTTTCCTACCTGCTCCAACTCCCTGTTCCTCAAGAAAACAGACTTCTGGCGCTGCCTCACCATTTGCCAGAAACATCTCCATCCTAGCTTGAGCTCACCGTACTTGGAATACAGTTTCCTCGAGGCTGGCCATGCATGTCACCTGGTTAACTGTATTCCTAAATGTTGATTATCATTCTGACATTACTTCTTCTTTGGGGCAGCTAAGCACAAGCTACACTGGGGGGTGGGGGGAGAGGGGGCACCTTTGGAGGCCCACAGCAGGGGTCAGGAGAAGGCAGGGCCATGAGCAGGAATGCTGATAGTCTTGAACTTCTCCCAGCCTTAAAGCTCCAACCAGGAGATGAGTGGTTCCTACGAGTTATATTCCTTAAGCTCTTCAAAGTACTTGGGGATAGAATCAAAAGTTGATTTGTTTGTTTATCATTTAAAACAGTGGTTAATGTACAGATTTGGCAAACATCCAAGACACTTTTCTCTTTGGTGGCCTCATTTGAAATGTTCATCCATTTTCTGCCTTAGTTCTTTGCTATTATATGTATTTATGGTTATGAATTTGCCTATAAGTACTGCTTTATCTGTATCCTATATATTCAGATAATATCTTCACCAACATTCAGTTGTATTTATTTTTAAATTTCCATGATCATTTCTCAATTGACTCAAGAATGACTTTTTAAACAGGCATAAGGTTACAACAATTTTAGTTTTGGTTGAGGGATACATTTAAAAAGATTCAGGGGGGCACCTAGGTGGCTCAGTCGGTTAAGTATCAACTTTGGCTCAGGTCATGATCTGAGGATTCATGAGTTTGAACCCCACATTGGGCTGTTTGCTGTTAGCACAAAGCCTGCTTCAGATCATCTGTCCCCTTTTCTCTGCACTTCCCTTGCTCGTGCTCTCAATCCCTCAAAAATAAATAAAAACATTAAAAACATATAGAATAAAATAAAAAGCTTCAAAAGCCAAAAACATCTACACAGAAACTTAATCCTTCTACCCCATCCCCAGGTATCTCCTCATAAGGAACTAAATTTGGCCATTAACTGAGTATCCTTCTACAGATACTTTTTGTGCATAAAGCAAAATGTATATAAATGAGCATATAAGCATATATTATGTGCATATGTAAATAGGTATATATTCCTTCCCCCTTTCTTAGACAAATCCTATTCCTTTACATCAGTATGTAAAAAGCTTACTTATTTATTCCTTTCTTTCTTCCTTACTTTTTAAAACAATTTTTTTAATGTTTATTTATTTCTGAGAGAGAGAGTATGTGTGAGAGAGAGAGAGAGAACGCGAGCAGGGAAGGGGCAGAGAGAAAGGGAGACACAGAATCTGAAGCAGGTTTCGGGCTCTGAGCTGTCATCACAGAGCTCAATGCAAGGCCTGAACTCATGAACTGTGAGATCATGACCTGAGCCAAAGTCAGATGCTTAACTGACTGAGCCACCTAGGTGCCCCTCTTCCCTCCTTTCTTGAGCATGCACAAGCAGGGAAGAGGCAGAGGGAGAGAGGGAATCTTAAGCAGGCTCTATGCCTAGTGTGGAGCCTGACGTGGAGCTCAGTCTCACAATGGTGAAATAATGACCTCAGCCAAAATCAAGAATCGGCTGCTTTATCAACTGAGCCACCGAGGTGCCCTCTTCATTTATTTTATTTTCCTTTATTTTATTTTATTTTGTTTTGTTTTGAAGTATTTTTGTTTATATACAGAATCCAGGAAAGTTCCTCTTCATTTATTTGAATAGTTGCATCATGTTCCATTGAATGGATGTACCAAATCGAAATACCCAGTTCTCTATTGATGAACATTTCAGTTGACTATGGTTTTTCAAATTTATAAACAATGGTGTCATAAAAAAACTTTTTTTCATGTTATTTCATAGGTGGGCAAACATATCACTAGACGTGGAATTGCTAGGTCAAGTGTATGGGCATTTGAATGTTGACAGCTATTGCTAAAAGCCTGCCACTGATGCCTTCCGTCTTCCGTGGCTTCCAATGCCACCATTTTCCATGTGCAGACATAGGGTGAAGTTCTATTTACCCCTCAGCTTTGCCAATGGAGTGTCCTATCAAATTTTGGTTCTCTGTTGCTCTATTAATGAATAATGCTATCAGTTAAGCTTTAACTTGCATTTCTATTATTATGAGGTAGAGCATCTGTCATATGTTTTAACGTCACTCATACAGATCTTGGTTTCTAAATGCCATTCTCCAATAAAAGGAGCCAAAACTTCTTGGAGAAATGGCTGATTTCAGAACAAGGAAGATGCAAGCTAAGCCCATAGTATCTTGTAGCGTCTGAAGAAAGGAAGTGCTGGGGCATCTGGGTGGCTCAGTCGGTTGAGCCTCTGACTCTTGATCTCAGCTTGGGTCTTGATCTCAGGGAGGGTCGTGGGTTCTAGCTCTGCCCTGGGTGGGGAGCCTACTTAAGAAAAAAAAAAGGAGTAAGAAAGTGCTAACAAATGAAAACAACCCACGCATCACCGCGGTAGGGTTGTGTCAAAGGGTGGTAGGAGTCAACTCGAAAAACTCCCAATGACAGAAGCTGAAACTACTTGAGCAGCAAAATAAATAATGTAGCACCGCACTATAGACGGAAATAGAAATTAAACATACATGTGTCCACATTGACACGAAGAAATGATTGTATAAATAAATAAATAGGGGAAAATGGAAAAATCTTTCGTATAGAGGAATTCGGAGTCCTTTTATGTAGGTACTCTCCTCTCCAGAAGGTAAAGCTTAATTCCCCATCCCTTGAGTGTAGGCTGGACTTAGTGAATGGCTTCCTACAAACAGAGAATGGAAAGAGAAGACAGAAGTGTAGCAGTGGAGGAAGCCGGCCAACAGCACCCTATCCAAATGATCCAGGCGTCCATCGCACCTGATGCCATCTGGCTACCGTGCACCACCACCCCTGCCCCACCGATCTGACGTGGTGAGAGGGCATTCACTCCTGTGGCTTGTAGCTCCAGCCTAACCATGAAAAAAATAATAATAATAACACAGAACGTGGGACAATCTTGAACTCAGGACCTTGAACAAAATGCCTCTTCCGAACGGTCAAGGTTGTGTGATAAACAAGAAAAGATGGCGGGCGCCTGGGTGGCTTAGTTGGTTAAGCGTCTGACTTTCGCTTGGGTCATGATCTCACAGTTCGTGGGTTCGAGCCCCGCGTCGGGCTCTGTGCTGACTGCCAGTTCAGAGCCTGGAGCCTGTTTCAGTCTGTGACTCCCTCTCTCTCTGACCCTCCCCTGCTCACGCTGTCTCTCTCTTTCTCTCTCTCCTAAAAATAAATTAAAAAACATTAAAAAAAAAAAAAGAAAAGATGGCATAGGAGGTATGTAAATATAATGTGGGACCTTGGAACAGAAAAAGGACATTAGTGGAAATACTAGAAAAATCCGAACAAAGCCTATAGTCCAGCCAATAGTAACGTCTTAATGTTATTACCCTTGTTTTGATAAATATACCACAGTTACGTAAAATGTTAACATTAGGGAATGTGGGGCAAAGATACAGAGCAACTCTACCATCTTTGCAACTTTTCTGTAAATTTAAAATCATTCCTCAATAAAAATTTCATTTAAAACAATATTTAATGTTAATTTATGAGAAAGGGACTGAGTGTGAGCAGGGAAGGGGCAGAGAGAGAGGGAGACACAGAAGCCAGAGCAAGGTCCAGGCTCTGAGCTGTCAGCACAGAGCCCCCGATAGAGCCCAA
Organism: Proteles cristata cristata; assembly: GCA_017311185.1. Lineage (NCBI taxonomy): Eukaryota > Metazoa > Chordata > Mammalia > Carnivora > Hyaenidae > Proteles > Proteles cristata. The sequence continues at coordinate 1,140,177 of JAESUZ010001000.1, forward strand.
TGAAGGGCTCAAACTCACAAACTGCGAGATCATGACCTGAGCCAAAGTCAGACACTTAACCAACTGAGCTACCTAGGCTCAGTTTTGTTGCCAAAGTCAGACACTTAACCAACTGAGCTACCTAGGCTCAGTTTTGTTTTTTAAAAGTTTTGTTTTTTAAAAGTCTCATATATATATATATATATATATATATATATATATATATATATATATATATATATTTAAAGCTTATTTATTTATTTTGCAAGACAGAGAGAGAGCAAGCATGAGCTGGGGAGGGCAGAGAGAGAGAATCCCAGCAGATTCTGCACTGTCAGCAAAGAGCCCCACACAGATCTCCAGCTCACCAACCATGAGATCGTGACCTGAACCAAAATCAAGTGTCAGAGGCTTAACTGAATGATCTACCCAGGCGCCCCTGCATTTCTTTTGTTTAATTAATAGTTTAGTCATTTCTTTTGCCAATTTCTTTGGGGTGGTTAGTCTCTTGTTTATCTGTAGAAGCTCTTTATATATGAGGTGTTGATTATAATATGAAATATGTGTCTTTTCTCCAGTTAGACTCTGTCTTTTTCTTTTACTTACAACCTTTTTTTTTCCTATTCAGAAGTTTTGTCTAGATAGTCAAATTTCCCTTCCCTCCCTTCTTTTGTGGCTTTTAACTGTGTTATAGTTGGAAAATCTCCTTCCCTCCAATATTATAAAATCATTCTCCCATGGTTTATTTAAGTGCTTTTACTTAAAAAGTGCCCTTTTTTTTTCTACGTTTCCAACATAGTCTATACGACACCAACTTTTAGAAATCCTTAGGGGTGCCTGGGTGGCTCAGTCAGTTAAGCGTCCGACTTCAACTCAGGTCATGACTTTACGGTTTGTGGGTTCGAGCCCCACGTCGGGCTCTGTGCTAACAGCTAGCTCAGAGCCTGGAGCCTGTTTCCAATCCTGTGTCTCCCTTTCTCTCTGACCCTCCCCTGCTCGCTCAGTCTCTGTCTTTCAAAAATAAATTAAAAATAAGAAAAAAGAAAAAAAAAACATTTAGAAATCCTTAGACATGTGTTAATTTCTAAAGCTACATCAGAGGAGGAGACAGACAGCATCCCCATTGTTTGAACAGAGAGGATTTTAATGGAAAGAATTCTTAACTAGGTATTCAGTTGTTAACTAAGTAACAGAAAATGTATAAAGAGAACTCTAGAAAGTATTCCCTGGGCTGGCAACCACAGGACGCAGCTGAGGAATCAAAGGGAAGAGGCTGGAATTGCCAAGCAGAACGCTAAGGAGGGGCCCCCTCCGCTGTGCCTGGGACCCCCTCTGACGAGCCCCGCTGGCTGTGCCAGTGTCTGAGAGGGGGAGGGGGAGGGCAAAATGAAGTCGGTTTGCATGCACTGCGACTGGATTCCAGTGCTGCTGTGGGCTGAGGGGTGAACTGGCTTTGCTGGAATACTACGCACCAGACAGGAAGCAAACAGGGAGGAGCATGAACCCTCTTCCTCCTCTAGCTTTTAGGTCTCTCTCTCTCTCTCTCTCTCTCTCTCTCGTGCCCCCTATCGGCAGAACCTAACAGGGACCCTGGCAACGCAGACATGCCGGTTAGAGGAGGGCGATTTGGAGCTAAGTAATTCAATAACTGAGCCGTTTGCTTCAGTGACTTCTGCACACTTCAGTCCATCCTCTTCCCTCTCTCCCTGGGCTGGAGAATTACAGTGGCCACCTGAAATCGTCTTGGCTTTAACTTGTTTTTAATTTCTTCTTCTTCTTCTTTTTTTAATGTTTTACTTATTTCTGAGAGAGAGAGAGACAGCATGAGCAAGGGAGGGTCAGAGAGAGAGGGAGACACAGAATCTGAAGCAGGCTCCAGGCTCTGAGCTGGCTGTCAGCCCAGACAGAGCCTGACGTGGGGCTTGAACCCACGAACCACAAGATCATGACCTGAGACAAAGTCGGACGCTCAACCGACTGAGCCACCCAGGCGCCCCTTAATTTCTCAAAATAAATGGTATCCTTGCGATTTTCCGCAGTTGATGTCTGTCCACACTGCATGTTTGCCAATTTATTTGCCTATTTCTTCTTCCATCTCATATCTTTGCTTTTGGGATTGCTTTCCTGCTTCCCGAAATACCTCTTCCGGTTTGTGATCTATTGCTGGCGATCTCTCGATTGTTATTGGTCACGTGTTAATTTCACAATCCTGGCATTCTGGAAATGTTTTTGTGTTGCCTACTGGCTCCCATTGATGCTGCTGTTAAGTCTGTTTTCAGCCTAATCGTCATTCTTTTACTGATACCTTGTCTTTTCTCTATGCGTACTTTGAAGACCTTTTTATCTTACAGTCAGACAACTTGGTATATTAGTGGAAAGATAGTCGAGTGTATTTAAAAGGACATTGATCTGGACAGAGACATCTTGGTCGAAGTCTTACCTGATCTCTGAGACCGTAAGCATGTTTCTTTCTTTCTTTCTTTCTTTCTTTCTTTCTTTCTTTCTTTCTTTCTTTCTTTCTTTCTTTCTTTCTTTTAATTATTTTTTTAATGTTTTATCCATTTCCAGGAGAGAGAGAGAGAGACAGCATGAGCAAGGGAGGGTCAGAGAGAGAGGGAGTCACAGACTGAAACAGGCTCCAGGCTCTGAGCTGGCAGTCAGCACAGAGCCTGACGCGGGGCTCGAACCCACGAACCGCGAGATCATGACCTAAGCGAAAGTCGGACCCTTAACCGACTAAGCCACCCAGGCGCCCCTCTTTCTTTCTTTTTTTAAATTTTTTTTTTAGTATTTTATTTATTTCAGAGACAGAGATACACACAGCGTGATCAGGGGAGGGTCAGAGAGAGAGGGAAGCACAGAATCCGAAACAGGCTCCAAGCTCCGAGCTGTCAGTCAACACAGAACCCAAAGCGGGGCTCAAACCCACAAACCGTGAGATCATGACCTGAGCCAAAGTCAGACGCTTAACCGACTGAGCCACCCAGGCGCCCCTCCGTAGGCATGTTTCTTAACTGCTGAGCCCTGTGACTTTGTGATAAGAACAAATATGTACTCTGTGTGGTGGTCACGGGGCCTGGAGAAATGAAGGCGACACCGCACTGGAATGCTAACGGTTATCCCCACTCACCCCATCTGGCTCGTCACCACAGTCTAAGGTTAAATTCAGCTCGGCCAACAACGATGCTTGGTGTGTATTTTGAGATTTCAAAGCATAACGGTGGCTCGTTGAATTATTCCCTGTGGTATAGAATTCTCTCTTACGTCAACTTAATAAAGAAATTCACAAGCCTCTGCTAATTAACTTCTCAGCACAAACTCCAGCACCTCAGACTCAGAATAGTATCATGTCAAACCCAGACAAAAGAAGAAGGGGGAGGCTTTGGTCTTCCTTTGGGTAAGAGAATGTTAACTGTTCTCTGTTTCTATACACGGAGTACGGCACGGGGACGGTGTTGGTGGGGTGGGGTTCCTGAACACCGCTACGGACAGAACAAAGACAACAACTACTCTGGGGCTGGATGGCTTTTGAACGCTTTTTTCTTTTAATCTCAAATTTTGATTTAGAAAATTTCCTACAATTGTGGTCACATTTGCCGGTGTTCCTGGGCAACCTGACATTGAAAACAAAGAATTTCCCCCTGAATTAAAAGTAGAGGGGCACCTGGGTGGCTTAGTCGGTTAAGCGTCCGACTTTTGCTTAGGTCATGATCTCGCGGTTCGTGGGTTCGAGCCCCGCGTTGGGCTCTGTGCTGACTGCCAGCTCAGAGCCTGGAGCCTGTTTCAGTCTGTGACTCCCTCTCTGACCCTCCCCTGCTCACGCTCTCTCTCTCTCTCTCTCTCTCTGTCTCCTAGAAATAAATAAAAAAAAAACATTAAAAAAAAAAAAGTAGAATACTCATCAGGGAAATTCTCGACCTCCCCGGTTCTCCCCTTAACATTTTTATTCAGCAGAATCCATACTGCTGCCTCTTTTCGGTCTTGAAACAGCCCAGCTATCAATGCACTTGCCCCGTGTTCCTCCACCAAGAACAAAAGTTGTACTGCTTTTAAAATCTTACCTTTCTCGTCTGTGTGAATGCATTGAGGGGGGCGCATGGGGAAAAAGACAAAGTCTATTGAGAAACAAACTGTAGGAGAGGATTAATAAGCCCTAAACTATCAAACTATGAAGATTAGTAATGAGAAGGTCTCCCTGTTCCATAAAAGCATAGATGCTAATTCCATCTTGTTCTTGATTGGAAAAGAAACTGTTGCTTCTCATATATGTGCTCTACAAGAAGATAATCTAATTTTTTGCCTGAAGATTGTTTACACCATAGGACACTATCTGTGTGGGTGTTAATATTGTCTAATACGTCTTCTCTTTTCGTTCTCAGGTTGTCCTTGTGAACGATGCCCATTTGCCTGCTTGGGTTGGGGGGGGATATGGGGCTCACTCTTCCATTAGGATCCTTATAGTGGTTAGATTATCAGAACTGGTGTGACCTCAAAGATTGTTGACATTAAGTTCGAGCACAGTCAAGTCCTTTATGCTAAGGGAGCTCCAGGTACATTTTCTGAGTTTGTGATTAAGATTATAAATCACTCACAGGGCGCCTGGGTGGCTCAGTCAGTTGAGCGTCTGACTTCGGCTCAGGTCATGATCTCATGGTCCGTGAGTTCAAGCCCCACATCGGGCTCTGTGATGACAGGTCAGAGCCTGGAGCCTGTTTCCGGTTATATGTCTCCCTCTCTCTCTGCCCCTCCCCAGTTCATGTCTGTCTCAAAAATAAATAAATGTTAAAAAATTAAAAAAAAATATTATAAATCACTCTGATGGTATCTAAGGAGATAGCTGGGGAAAGAGAAACTCAAAGGGACCCTCTGAGTCACACTGCTTTGTGTTTCTATCTTCTGTGTTTGTACGCACAGACCAGAGGGAGGGTGCGAGGGTCACCACTGCTAAGTGGGTGGCCTTGGGTCCCACCAGTCTTCCATCAGCTCCTTCTAAGCCTTTTGTCCTTCCTTCTGGGACTCTGCTCCCCATTTCCTGTCCCTGCATCCTGAGAACCCTAACCCCCTTGGGGCCCTTCTTTTCCCTGTTTCATCCCTTAATGTTTCAGCTGTGGGAATGTCCTTGCTTCAGGGATCATTTTTCCCCTCCCCCAGTCAAGTCCCAGCCTCGTGGGCCTCTGTGTTTGGACAGGCTGCTGAGAAGAATTTATTTATTTATTTATTTATTTATTTATTTATTTATTTATTTTTTAATATTCTTATTTATTTCTAGGAGAGAGAGACAGCGTGAGCAGGGGAGGGTCAGAGAGAGAGGGAGTCACAGTCTGAAACAGGCTCCAGGCTCTGAGCTGGCAGTCAGCACAGAGCCCGACGTGGGGCTCGAACCCACGAGCTGCGAGATCATGACCTAAGCAAAAGTCGGACGCTTAACCGACTAAGCCACCCAGGTGCCCCTGCTGCTGAGAAGAATTTAAGCAGGAAACGGCCTAAAGAATGAAGCCTTGAAGATCTTTACATTTGCATTTTCCAAGAGGAATCTAGAAACTTGAAGGAATTGCTATATAGGAGAGACGTGGTATGTTGGAGTGTCTAAACTGGCCTAGCTCAAAGTACCGGGACGTCTTCAGCCACTGTTCCTGATCCCAAGCTGGTATTCTAATTTTTCAAAAAATTCCTTCTCTCCATGAACCACTTCTTCAGTAAATCTCTTTGCGGTTTGTTGCCTAACCCCTGACCGCTATCTGATCTGTAAGAGCTCTGCTCAGCACACTCTCTGGGGCCACTCTGAACCCTTAAATAAATAAATAAAATGAAAGATTCGGGGGCACCTGGGTGATTCAGTCAATTGAGTGTCCCACTCTTTTTTTTTTTTTTTTTAAAGTTTATTTTTTTGAGAGAAAGAGAGACAAAGTGTAAGCGTGGAAGGGGCAGAGAGAGCGGGAGACACAGAATTCGAAGCAGGGTCCAGGCTCTGAACTGTCAGCACAGAGCCCACCGTGGGGCTCGAACCCACAAACTGTGAGATCATGACCTGAGCCAAAGTTGGACACTTAACCAATTGAGCCACCCAAGCAACCTGAGTATCTGACTCTGGATTTTGGCTCAGGTCATGATCTCAGAGTTTGCAAGTTTGAACCCCGCATTGGTTGGGATTCTCTCTCTGTCTCTCTACCCCTCCCCCCTCCCAAAATAAATAAATAAACTTTATAAATAAACAAAGACTCCACTGCTCCAGGTCTCAGACCCCAAGCCAGGCAGGTGTCCTTTCCTTCCATGGGCACTTTTCCTGTCCCTTCAGGCTCCGTAAAGGGAATAGGCTGAATCCACGAGTTAACACGGGGTCCAGTAATACCCCTGGGCAGAAGGCTTAGGAACTGATTTGCACGGTGGGAGACTCAGCAGGCGCAGGAGAACTGCTCGGTGATGTGGGATGAAAAACCACGGCGATGGTGACACGTACCTCCTGAGCCCTCCCAGCCAACCGACCATAGTCTGCTGGATGTGTGACTTACCTTTGCTTATCGCTTCCCGTTTGGAAATATTTAGTTTTGTCTACTTCTCGATTTTTGTGGTTTAGTTTTTCCTCATCTTTAATACATGTGCGATTTCTTTTCATGTGTGGCATGAGGTATGGACCCAACTTTCTTCCCCCATACGGATAGCCCCCATATAGGCACCAGGCTCTGAGTGAGCTGTCAGCACAGAGCCCGACGCGGGACTCGAACCCAAGAACCGTAAGATCATGACCTGAGCCGAAGTCGGACGCTTAACCAACTGAGCTTCCCAGGAGCCCCCTGGTACTCTTTCTAAAGACACTCCCACCCTTGCCCATTGGGTCTGATGTCCCCATTGTGTCTGGGAGGCTGTTCCATTCAGAGGACACGCTGTGTGTCACCATATGGAGTGTGTGAGTGTTTGGCTGCAAGTAAAAAACTCACCCGGCTACGCCTTAGACAGCGTTCCTTTTGTACACCTAGCTCTAAGCCCAGAATGGACAGTGTCTGGCATTGGTTTGGTTACCTGATGATGAATGCTGAGAGGTGCCACGCTTTTCTCTCTTTGCACCCATCGTCTGAATCATGTCTGTCACCTCCTGGTCACGAGGGGATCGCCACAGTACCAGGCTTCACTTCTGCTTTCGGAACAGGAAGAATGCCCTGGGGAAGACGGTGCCAGCAGCATCGGGAAACAGGGGCCCCCTGGAGACTCCAGAAGACTTCTACACGTGTCTCGCTGGCCAGCGCTGATTCACATTCCGCCTCATCGATCTGTAGGGGGAGCTGGACAAATGGGTAACTGGACTGTCCTAAGTGGCTGAGAATTATCACAGTTGCCTTGGGCTGGGTATAAAATTGGGGGCTCAATTTTATAGTCTCCACATGGACTAGTGTCTGGATTTACTTACTGTGGGGTTATGCCACCCCACCACCACCACCAAGAGAACACTATCAGGGACGCTGGTGCAAGGAAAACTCAAAGAGATATCAGCTCGAACTCCCAGATGTGGCTAAGTGTTCTCCCACTGGGCTGATTATTGAGCCTTTGGGAGGGGGTTGGAGAGTGCAGGGTGCATGTCCAACCCTCCCCGGCAAGGCTGGCTGAGCTGTCAGACAGAAGGTAGAGGGCACTGTGCTGCCTTGTAGGGCCCAGATCGGGGGCCCAGAATGGGGGGAGGGGTAGAGAAAGAATCCACACTCATTGGTGGAGACGTGCGGCTTCCGTCACTCTGGTGTATCAGTTTCCTCCAGCTGCTGTAACAAATAACCACTTTAACAGCTGAATAGCAACTCCGGTTTATCTTACAGTTCCGGAAGTCAAAATTCTGAAACTAGATGGGGCACCTGGGTGGCTCTGTCAGTTAAGCATCCGACTTCCAATCAGGTTATGATCTCATGGTTCGTGGGTTTGAGCCCCACGTCAGGATCTGTGCTGACAGCTCAGAGCCTTGAGCCTGTTTCCGATTCTGTGTCTCCTTCTCTCTCTGCCCCTCCCCTGCTTGAACCGTCTCTCTCTCCCTCTCAGAAACAAATAAGAGGATTAGGACCAAGTATTTCACCTTGCTGTCCCAGGCGAAGGGCAGCTGACTCAACTTGTGGGTGTGGGGCAGGGAGTAAGAGAAAGGAAGAGACCTGAGGGCAGGGCAGAGCTGGGAACCTTCGAGAAAGGCCGTGGCTTGTTGGGTTCAGGGCATGGCTGTGAGCGAGGCTCCGTGGTGACCTGGGCCTGGAGGTTCCCAGGGCCCCAGACTGAGGCCCACTGCCTTCCTCCCCACCCACCTCCCCCTGATGCAGAAGTCCTCGACGTCCCGGTGACAGTCTTCTTCTGTCCCTGCTGGTCCGACTGGCCTCTGTCCCTCCCAGCTGCCTCTGGGCCAGCTGCCCACCTCCATCTGGCCTACCACAGTGTGGCCGGAATGAGCTTTCCCAGGCCGATTGCTGAGCAAGTCATTCCTCCTTTGTTTAACATTCTGTGAAGGCTCCGGGTGACCTTTCAGGAGGCAGCCCTACCTCCCCACCTTCAAGAGCAGCCCCTTGGGACACGCTGCTGATTCTCGCTTCATTTCCCAGAGTGTGGAGAGAATGCACTCCGCCCCCGCCTTCCGCCCTTGTTCAGGTCTGCTTCTTGCCTCTTGACCTTTGCAGATGTGGTTCCTTCTGCCTGACACCCTTCCTCCCACCCCTCATCTGCCAGCTTCTAATCTTCTAGGGCTCAGCTTGTCTGTCGCTGTCCTGGGAAATCCTCAGGATCAGCCAGGATGCCGTGGATGCAACAGAAACTGATTCGGACTGGACCACTGAATGGGGGTGGGGTGGTCCTTCAACAGGCACGATGGGAAAGGATGCTGGGCACCCTGGGGACATGACTCCCCGGGCCCTCTGACACACCGGTGCGGGCTTGGCGCCCAGTGGGCCTCCGTACCCCTGGGCAGGTGTGTCAGACCTGGTACTGAGTGCGTTAAGTCCTTAGTAGCTAGCTGACTTGCCCAGCCTGTGAGGACCTTACCTTCCCCGGGTGCTGACCTCCGGGCACACAGCAGCTCGGACAGGGTGGAATGTGGCATGGATTGCAGGGGGCTGTTCCAAACCCCAAATCCTTAGGCCCTGAGGGATCTGTGAGCTGTGGGAGGCCACAAGGCAGACAGAGGGGAAACTGAGGCTGGGAGCCTGAGTCCCTTCTGCCCGGAGATTTCCTTCTCAAGAATGGGGAAACGGGTGGTGCGCGCCTTGGAAAAGTGTTCAGCTGGAAAGCTAGAGACTCGTTTGAGCTCAGGAGGCCCCCCTGCGCATGTGCCCAACAGAAACATGCCACATGCCTACTGAGATGTCACGTGAGCGCTGAGCTCGTGACGGTTCCAAACTGGAAACAGTGAGCTGCCTGCCCCGGGATGATCACTGAGTAGTTTGCCCTATTCACCAAATGGGAAGAAAACTCACATCGGACTTGACTTCCTATACAGCTGTTGGGGGTTGAAATAGAACACGAGGGACCCTCGTCCAACGGAGAAGGAAACCCCAGATCTGTTTGGGGAAGAGTTTTAACCCAGGGAAATTTAGAATTGGGTAGAGCGTATGATGGAATAGCTCAGAGCTGTTATATTCATCTTTCTGTGATAAGATCAGAAATCTCCCTTATTTCTCTGGTGTTTAAAGGACTGAGAAAGTTTAAGAGAACTGAGTATATTTGAATGTTCACATCGGACTTGTGACTCTAATTTTAAACGTGCTGGAGTCATTGACTTTGAGCTGTGATTGCACATGGGAACCTTACGAAGTTGGTATACAGTTTTTGAATATGTAAAAATCCCCATAATTGTAAGTTTAATGGATCTGATTGATAAGAATCACTTTAAGGACTTGGGAAGATTTGTTAGTCAGATAATTGAAAAACTTAGAAAATGGAATATAATAAACCCTGATTGCAGCTTAAAATGTTTAAAGGAGTTCAATTAACTAAATAGGTAAATGGTACAAACATTAATCAAAGCGCGCCTTAAAGATGATTGTGAAAATTGTCTGTATCTATTTATAGAATAGGATTTGTAAGTTGCATTTAAAAGCTCAACAAAAGGTTAGGACTTAAGAACCAACTTTAAAAACCAAAGTATTGGGACGCCTGGGTGGCTCAGTCAGTTAAGCATCCGACTTTGGCTCAGGCCATGATTTCACAGTTCACGGGTTCGAGCCCTGCGTCGGGCTCTATGCTGGCAGCTCAGAACCTGGAGCCTGCTTTGGATTCTGTGTCTCCCTCTCTCTCTCTGCCCCTCCCCTGCTTGTGCTCTCTCTCTCTCAAAAAAAAAATACACATTAGGGGCGCCTGGGTGGCTTAGTCGGTTAAGCGTCCGACTTTCGCTTAGGTCATGATCTCGCGGTTCGTGGGTTCGAGCCCCGCGTCGGGCTCTGTGCTGACTGCCAGCTCAGAGCCTGGAGCCTGTTTCAGTCTGTGACTCCCTCTCTCTCTGACCCTCCCCTGTTCACGCTGTCTCTCTCTCTCTCCTAGAAATAAATAAAACATTTAAAAATAAATAAATAAATAAAAATAAATAAACATTAAAAAAGAGAGAGAGAGTGTGACCTGGAAAAAGTCTGGGCTGGGATGCACAGAGCCCCACTCCAAGGCTCCGCGGAGTCACGTCAAGCTCTCCAGCCTCAACTTCCTCATTGGGAACGAACACCAGCACCCCTTCAGCCCCTGGGTTTGCTGGACGTTAGGGTCACATAGACCCAATAGCGCCGTCAGTCAGTCACTGGGGGGTTTCAGGTGCCGAGCTCTGTGGTTCTGATGCCACACACCTCCCAGCAGCCCTGAGAGGAGACTCGTTTCTGCATCTCCGTTTCCAGGTGCCGGAAGTTAGGCTTAAAGGGGTTAAATCATTGGCCCCGCGTCCCTCGGTGATAAAGCGAGATTCCTCCAGCTGTCTCTTTCCAAAATGGAGCCATATTCCCCTACCCGGGGACAGGATGTCAGGAAACACACATGCGGGCTGGTGTCTTCCCGGGTCCCATGAACCCCTTGCTCAACAGGCCTGACCCGACTTTGGGAGTCCCCCGCAAAGCACTTGCTTCCGAGAGCGCTGCTGCCTCACAGTCTCTCTTTGTCCCTGTGGGTTGATGCCAGCTGTCCGTCTGTCCTTCCCGGTACCTGGCTGATGGGGCTCTAGGCAGTGTGGGTGCCCGTGGGAACAGGGGGGTGGTTGCTAGCGGTAGGGGAAGAGAGACAGAGAGGCTCCCCCACCAACCTGAGTCAGCGGAGTCGGCCACCCCTCCACCCCCGTCTCCACCCCAAGCTGCCTTCCTTTCTGTATCTGAGTGTTTATTCTTTGCCGTCTCTTCTCTCCTCCTCTGCTGGAAGGGAGGCTCCGTGGCGCAGGAACTGTTGCCCACGAGGCCCTCAGGAAATGTTTGCCGAGTGAACAAGTGGATGTGTGCGGAAGTCCTCCCCAGTGCTCTTCCTGCTCCCAGGGATGAGGACCTGGAGGGGACCCTACGGCCACCATCCAGGGCACAGATGGGGGCCAGTGAGCCCTTGGCGCTCCCTTCTCCCCCACAGGGGGAGGCTTCAGGTGTGCCTGCCTGGAGGCCATCGGCATGGGGAGGTTGGAGGGGGGCTAATTAGAAGGGAGGGGACATCTTGTGGGGTGGTTAGGACAGCAGATCTGGCTTTCCTTGGTCGGACTCAAGTTGGAAACGAGGGAGCAAGAATGAGGAAAGCTGGGAATCACAGCCGCCGGCCTGGCCGCTGGGGTGCGTTGCTGCAGCAGCTGCGGTGTGTCTGCCCCGGGTCATTTGCAGCTACAAGATGAGACCTCTATTTGCGTGTGGCCCAGCCTTGGTCGGTGTACGCTCAGCTCTCATGGTCACAGAGCCCTGGGCTCGCCTCGTGTGCCTGCTCCTCCCTTCCTGTGCAGCCTGTGGTGCTGGGGCGCCCGAGGCTGTCCCCACGCCTGGCAGATTCCACCTCCGCACCTGCGCCCTGGTTGCGTCCCCCTCAAAGTTCTCCCTCTGGCCCACAACTTGGTTCTGCTTCCGGTGCTGCTCTATGCAGTGCACATGCCGGGCAACCGGCCGCCAGTCGTGTCTATGCTGAAATGGAGCCTGGGTGGAACTATCACGCTGCAGCCTGGGGCCTGCAGCCGCCAAGGGCCACGAGCTGGACAAACCCAGCCCCTGGCCTGCGGCTCCACTCCCCCCTGGCCCCACCTCTGGGCCGACCCCCTGTGTAGCCCAGGGTGAACCCTTAATCCTGGCCACCAGGCTGAGCTCCCCAACATGGTGGCCATCCCCCAGTGTGTGGGGGAAGGAGGCAGGATCCTTCCAGGCTGCAGGGTGGCGTCCCGGGGGGGGTTATATACGCACCTTCGCAGGGTAAGAAGTTTATTCCGGAATTGATTCTCTTTCAGCCTTCCCACCCCCACCCCCACCCCATTTGACAAAGTGGGAGAATCTTCCAGTCCTCCTTGCTAATTAATACCTTCTTCTCAAAAACAAAGAGAAAGCCAGCCGGGCCCAGGGCGCTTGGCAGCCCGGGATCCAGCCAGAACATCGTAATGCTTGGTTTATCTCCGCAGGATGTGTTTTTACAGTTTCCTTCTATTTGTGCCAAGTGATACTGATTTTCCAGTTACGGAAGCTGACATCCTGCGGAAGCTACATTATTTAGAAGTCAGCTGATGGAGGGGGGAGAAAGCATGAATGAAAGAGCAATACTGAGGACACTGAAGATGTGACAGAAGTCAGAGAGACATGACAATGACAGAAGTTTGGAGATCACTGCTCTGGGGCAAGATGATGGTCTCCTGCTGGGTCAGAAGCTCCACGCATTACTCTCTTCTTTGGGGCTTTGCTTGCCTTGAACCCGGGCCTGGGGGATTCTGAAGACTGGAACAAGGGTTTCTTTTTCCTTTTTTTTTTTTTTTTAAGTTTAGTTATTTACTTTGAGAGAAACAGAGAGAGCGAGTGGGGGAGGGGCAGAGAGAGGGAGACGGAATCCCAAGCAGGCTCCGCACTGTCAGCGCAGAGCCCGACGCGGGGCTCGAACCCACGAATCGTGAGGTCATGACCTGAGCTGAAAGCGAGAGTTCAGGTGCTTAACTGGCTGAGCCCCCCCACCGCCCCTGCAACATGTGTTTATTAAATCTCCGCGTGGCACTTCTGCGTGGCCATGCTCCGTTCTGAGTGCTTTGCTAATAGATCTCATTTCATCCTCACAGACTGTGAGATCAGTACTGGTGTCCCACTTACAGGTGAGGAAACTGAGGCACACTGAGGTTAGCTAACTGCCCAGAGGTCAGAGCCGGGGTTTGGACCCAGGCTGGCTGGTCCCAGAGTCCGTGCTGTGAAGTTCTCCTGAGGTCCTGGCTTCCTGGTCCATGTGCTCGGCAGCTCGATAACAATACTGCCACTTGGTTCCCAGGCAGCCTTTCCTTCCTCTCTCCCTCCCTCCCCTCCTTCCTTCCTTCCTCTCTCCCTCCTTTCCTTCTTTCCTTCCTTCCTTTCCTTTATGTTTATTTTTGAGAGACAGAGCACAAGCACGGGAGGGGCAGAGAGAGGAAGACACAGAATCCAAAGCAGGCTCCAGGCTCCGAGCTGTCAGCACAGAGCCTAATGGGAGGCTCAAACTCACAGACCTTGAACCCATGAGAGATCATGATCTGAGGCTTAACCGACTGGGCCACCCAGGTCCCCCCCACCCCCACCAACCCGCCCCAGGTAGCCTTTCCAAATGCGTTTCCCTGGGAACGAGGCAGCTCCACAGAAAAGCCTGGAAGCCCTTGGGGCTGTGTTGTTACTGCAGCGGAACGCTGGGGCACCTGTCTTTTGGGGACTGAGGAAGGTGCCGAGTTGTTGGGGTGCTTCAGCCTCGTCCCCTGGTCGGGCAGGCTGACAGCACTGAGTGGCGGCCATTCTCCTTCCAGGGCAGACAGAATTAGAAGAGTCACGGCTCCTGAGGAGTGAACCGGGCTCCGCCGGGTGCCCCCACTCCAGGAGGGGGCGCTGGGGACTGAACCATGTACCCTTTCAGCTGGGGAGCAGCCTCCCTCCTGAAGGGCCACAGGGGGACACTTGGCGTCCTGCCCTCACGTCATCCATCACGTCCTTGCCAGCGTTGCCTGTTGGGAGGGCGTCTCTTCTTCTTGGAACTTTTTCTGTCGCCAGACATCCCCTGGCACGGAGGACAAGGAGTGGGGTTCTTGGGGGTGGGGGGGGGGACATAGGTGTGAGGTCCTGGTGACAAGATCACAGGGAGGGGAAGCTTAGAGGAAGCCCAGAAGTGCTGGGAGTCCCTGGGGACTGAGCTATCCTGTCTTCAGTCTCAGACAAGCTCTAGCTCTTTCTTCCAGGCCCCTGATTCAGGTTCCCTGGCTCTGGGCTCTGCGAGTAGCCGGAGGCCCCTAGCCTACAGGGGGCCCTGGAGGGCTGCGATCAGTGATCAGCGACCAAAGGCCACCGCGGGGGAGCTGACGGGGTGGCCTCAGATCGTCCCACGCACCGTGGCATGCTCTGGTCCTTGTACTAACCCACAGCCTCAGAGTCCGGGCTGTGGGTCCCCTGCTCACATGTGAGGCACATCTGTCTTTTGTGCTTCACCGTTCCAGAAGCAGAAAGCAGAAGTCTTCAAGAGAAGAAGAGAATTGGGGCGCCTGAGTGGCTCAGTCGGTTAAGCGTCCAACTTTGGCTCAGGTCATGATCTCACAGTCTGTGGGTTCGAGCCCCGCATTGGGCTCTGTGCTGACAGCTCAGAGCCTGAAGCCTGCTTCGGATTCTGTGTCTTCCTCTCTCTGTGTCTCCCCTACTCATGCTCTGCCTCCCAAAAAATAAAATAAAGACATAAAAAATTTTTTTTTAAAGAGAGGAAGAGAATCACAGGTCAGCCCAGTCTTGTCTTCTTCTTGGGGGCCTCGCGCAGATCTGGATTCCAGCCTCCCCCTCGGACATCCTGCCCGCAGCACTGCCCCCGCTCCAGGTCCCCGAGGAGGGGCGCTCCAGAGCCCCTTCTCTTGGCTGCCTGGGCCCCAACGTCCTGCTCCTCTTCATGTTTCCATGCAGAGTCCGAGCGGCAGCCCAGCGTCCTCCCCACTTCCAGAGGAACACAATGATGGGCCGAAAGGAAATCGGTTTGCGGGAGAGCGACAGTACCCAATGAAACGTGAGACACCCACAGTCCCAGGGCGGCTTCCTCAGGCACAGCTGCGGTCCTTGTCAGCATCATCCAGGCAGCGCGTCACAGCCCAGGGCCCCAGGCGGCCCGCCTAGTGGGATTTTTGTGCGTTGGATGGATCGCAGAGGCCTGGCCCCGGGAAGGAGGAGGCCCGGCTCTTGCTCCAGTGAACCTGGGCCTGACACCTTCCAGCGGAACGACACCCTGGCCCACTGGGGGTCTCTCACACACCCATAGGACCCTCAGATGCACAAGCAGGGCCAGGCACCTCCTTGAGGCACCCACATCCCCGATCCGCAGCATTTATCTCCGTCTTTATGTCTGTATCAAATACCTACGCGCCCATCATGGCCTCAAAACGACCATGAGACAGGAGCTATTATTATAATTCCCATTTCACAGAGAGGAAAACTGAGGCCCAGAGAGGTCAAGTCACTCACCCCAAGCCGGTGGGAGGTAGAGCCAGAGGCAAACCTGGGCAGTCGGGCTCCAGAGCCCTGTGTCCGTGGGTGCGGTGTGATCCATGACTTCCTGCCTCCCTGTGTCCCCTCCCCCCGCCCCCGTCCCCACGTCTGAGCTTTGTGAGGTCAGGGGCCACACCTGCCCTGCTCACCTTTACAGGTGAAGGCAGGTTTGGGATGGAGGGATGGAGGGGTGAAGGCCAAGGTCTCCTGGACATTGCAAGAGCCCGGTGGCATCTCAGTGTAGAAATCCATTCCTACTCTTGTGGTTCAGACATTTCACTCAGTCTGTGGGTCTCCTTGCTCAGCCGTCTGTGATCGTTGTGTCTTATACATACTCCTTCCCTACTTTGCCTTTTCCTGGCTTCCCAGTCCACTTGGACTTGGGGAGAGGGAGAGGATCAAGTGCTCTGTCAGCCATCTTGAACCTCACGCCCACCTTCGAGGTCAAGGAAACCAGATAACAAGGCTGGAGAGACCCGTGTGCAGCGGGGCCTCGGGTCTTCTGTGTCCCTTGGGTGATGCCCCCGGGCGGGCTCCTTAAGTCAAGCTCCTGAGTTGGGGAAAAAGTGGCCACGTGGCTTCCATCCGTAGCTGAGTTGAGACTGATGAACAGCTGATTTGGGCACCTACCTGCTGCCAGGAGCAGAGGGGGCGCGTGTTGGGGAGGCTTGGCGGGGGGGGCGGGGGGGGCATGGGGAACCTGTCCCCAGGCATCTGTCCCTATGGCTCTCTGTGCAAAGAGCAAATTCTAGCTTGGCACTCGCAGGGGCCAGGCACCTCATATCCCCGCGTGTCACCCAGGCTCCCCGCGCCATCACCCGATGAGGCAGAGGGTGAAAGTCACCGTGATGTGGCACTCTGCGATGACACACTGTCCCTCCTTTATTCAGCAAACAGGCACTTCTTGCGTCGAAGCAGGGCTTGGGCGTCGGGGGTGGGGGGGTTAAGTAG
This sequence comes from Proteles cristata cristata, assembly GCA_017311185.1. Classification (NCBI taxonomy): domain Eukaryota; kingdom Metazoa; phylum Chordata; class Mammalia; order Carnivora; family Hyaenidae; genus Proteles; species Proteles cristata. The sequence goes on from JAESUZ010001000.1 coordinate 1,156,724, forward strand.
GGTTTAAGTACAAGGCAAGTTTCACATTCCTAAGGAGCTCATATTTTGGTGAGGAGGCAGTGGCGTGAATAACAAGGAAACCCCTCTCGGAGACCCTCTCTGAGGAGGCGGGAGGGGTGGGACAGTCGTGGCTATGGAGGAGAATGGTCTCTGCCAGGGCCTCTTGACCTTGACCGGGCATGCAGATTACTTGGGGATCTCAGCAAAGGCAGATTTTTGACTTGGGAGGTCGGGGGTGGGGCCTGAAATTCTGCATTTCGACAGGCTCCTGGATGACACTGCTGTGCTTGGTCCGCGGACCACACTTTGAGTAGCGAGGGAAGAGGGCAGCCTCTGTTTCCTGCTACATCCTCGCTGCTGCGCTGAGGGCAATGTGGGGGCCCCTGGGAACCCCGCCAGGAACAGGGCTCACCCTGTGGCCTCTGCGGGAGGTGCTGTGCCCTCCTGTGGGCCCAACAGCAGACCTGAGCCTTGTTCCTAGGCCGGCCAGACTGTAGATCAGCACTGCCCAGGGGGGAAAGTGCTAGGGGGTGGGTTTGCCTGGGTGGAACAGCGCCCTTCAGCTTCAGAGCTGGGGTAGGGAACACCCCCTTCAGGACTTTGGGCGCTGGCTCTGTTCCGGGTTGGAGAGCGTCTGTCGGAGTTTCTAGTAACGTCCCTGTGAACACGCAGAGACCTGAGTGTGGAGCCAGTCTACAAAGTGGGGGAGCCCGGAACCCTTTGGTTATCTCAGGGCAAATGACTCAGTATTGTCACAGCTGCTGCCCTGGTACTTGGCTCCCAAGGAACGAATGTTCAGGGTCAAGGTAAAGGCTCCTGGGCAGTGCAGAGTCCAGTGCCACTGTGAGCAGCCCGGGGTGTTGGCTCAGGGCCAGGGCAGGTGTGAGCCATCCTCGGAAGCAAGCTGGGAGATTCGAGGGCTTTCAAGGCAGAAGATGTACATGGGGAGAGGGCTGCTGGTCCATGGTTAGAAGGCTTAAAGGTTAATCAAGCATGTGACCAAGATGGGCTTGGGAGTGCTGGGGGTGAGGGTGGGGGGTTCGAGGCCAGGACGCTGCCCTGTTACCAAAAAGCAACACTTCAAATTTCTGACATACTTTACATGCCACCAGGGTCTTAAGATTTTACATTAAAGACAAGAAGTTGTGCATTTCAGGGCATCTGGGTGGCTCAGTCAGCTAAACATCCAACTTTCTTTTTATTTTTTTTTTTATGCTTATTTATTTTTGAGAGCAAGAGAGACTGGACACGAATGGAGGAGGGGCAGAAAGAGAGGGAGACACAGAATCCGAAGCGGGCTCCAGGCTCTGAGCTGTCAGCACAGAGCCCCATGCGGGACTTGAACCCACGAGCTTCGAGACAATGATATGAGCCAAATTCGGACGCTTAACTGATGGAGCCACCCAGGCGCCCCAAGTGTCCAACTCTTCAAGCCTTGTGTAGGGCTCTGCACTGACAGTGAGGAATCTGCTTGGGATTCCCCACCCAGAGTGCACCCCCGCCCCCACCCCCGCCCCTTCACTTCCCCGCTCTCAAAATAAATAAATAAGCCTTAAGAAAAAAAAGAGAGGTTGTACCTTAAAACACTTATCTGGAGAGATTTCGCCAAGGCCAGCCGCCATGGCTCCCGTCAGTGCACCTCCTCACATTGATCGAGTCGGCGCTCTCCTCGCCTGGGTCAGCTCAGGCCCCCTCCCCCACCTGGCAAAGGCCTCTCCGTGGCTTTTCTTCCTTTCAGCCCCACCTCATCCGAGTCCATCCCCACGCCGCGGCTAAGAAGATCATTCCAGACAGGAAACCTATCTGCGACCCCCGCTTGCTGTAGTGCTGCTCACACAGGCCCTCCACGTTGCCCTCCACGTTCTCCCAGGGCCAGCCCCTCTTCTCCGACTCGCCTCCCCAGCCTCAGGGCCTTTGCTCATGCTATTCTTCCTAGAACATGCTTCCCCGCTTCCCTTTCCCTCAGAACCTGCACCCTCTCCGTTCTGCCTCGGGTCTCCCATGCTGTCAGGTCCAGGTGCCATCGCGTGATCAGACTGTCGTGATGATTGTTTAACAGCTGCCTCCCCTCCCCCACCCCCGGGTGTGCCTCCTTGCTGATTCATCTTGGGTCCCCAGGGCCCGGCATGGGGCCTGACCCCCGCTAGGAATTTAATGCGTTTGGGAGCCAAAGTGATGACAAAGTCTCTCACCGCCTTGAGGATCTGAGTCTTGGTAAGTGGAGGGAAATTACTGGAAAGCGGTCTCAAGAACTGAGTGGAATGAATAAATGTGTGTATGGGTTTCCCAGGGCTTCTGGAACAAAGCGCCACAAACGACAACAGACGTTTATTCCCTCGTGGTGCTGAAGGCCGGAAGTTCAAAAGCAAGTTCAAACTCAAGGTGTCTGCGGAGCCGGGCTCCCTCCAAGCCTCTAGGGCATAACCAGCCGGTCTCCCGCGGCTCCCTGCACTCCCCGGCTTGTGCTCCATTGCTCTGATTTCTGCCTTGGTCCTTCGGTGACCTTCTCTTTCTTTCCTGGTGCTCTGCTACCTGTGTCCCACATGAATGACGGTGTCATTCGGACCCACCTGGATGACCCAGGATCCACCAGGATGACCCTGGATGACGGGCGCCCTGGAGAAGGAGACAGACCCCTGTACCCGAGCACTGGGCGGCCCGCACCCACTGGAGGGAATACAGCGCAGGCGTGAGACGATCTGGTCAAATTCCCGCCTCCCAGAAGCGGGGCCCACACTCTCTTCCGCTCTCTCCCCGCACCCCCATCCCAGAGCCTCCTGAGACCGCATTAAACCTCAGTGGCTCTTCAACAGTGATTCAAGGGGAGCCTGGGTGGCCTAGTCGGTTAAGCGTCCGACTTTCGCTTAGGTCATGATCTCGCGGTTTGTGGGTTCGAGCCCCGCGTCGGGCTCTGTGCTGACTGCCAGCTCAGAGCCTGGAGCCTGTTTCAGTCTGTGACTCCCTCTCTCTCTGACCCTCCCCTGCTCATGCTGTCTCTCTCTCTCTCCTAGAAATAAATAAAAATATTAAAAAAAAAAAAAACAGTGATTCAAGGGGGCAGGGGAAGGAAGAAAAGCCCTCCCTTATGTAAACTGAGTCAGGACGCAAGAAAACACAGCCACATTATCTTCAATCAAGTGCGTATACACCGTCAGTATCCAAACCTGAAGGGAAGGAAGTAAAGAAAGGGGGGGGTTAGAAAACCCCAGCCCAGGGCCATGCGTGAAGGTCTGTGGGAAACCCTGAAGAAAGATGTTTAACAGGCAGAACCCAGCAGCGCATTAAAGGAATAGCACAACCTGTCTAGAACGTTCCCTTCTGGATGACAGGATGGGTCAGCAGGTTTTGGAAAATTTATTAATATAACTCATGAAATTCATTAATGTAATTCTCCATATTCACAAGTTTAATCAGGAAAGTCATATCATGACCTTCATAGGTGCTGGAAGGGCATGTGGCAAATTCAACAATCATTCTATTATTTTTTTTAAAAATTGTTAATGTTTTATTTATTATTTTGAAAGGAGAGCGAGTGGGGAGGGGCAGAGAGAGGAGGAAATACAGATTCTGAAGCAGGTTTCAGGCTCCGAGTTGTCAGCACAGATCCAGATGCAGGGCTCAAACTCACGAACTGTGAGATCGTGACCTGAGCCAAAGTAGGACACGTAACCGACTAAGCCACCAAGGCGCCCCTTTTTAAAAAGGTTTTTAAAAAATAAACTCTCTGCTTAATGTGGGGCTTGAACCCACGGCCCCGAGATCAAGAGTCCCATGTTCCACCAGCTGAGTCAGCCAGGCGCCCCATGGTCTGTGTTTTTAAATCAAGAACGGTGGTTCAGAGGCACCTGGCTCGTTCAGTCCGTGGACCATAGGACTCAGTCTCAGGGTCATGGGTTCGAACCCCACGTTGGGCATAAAGTTTACTTTAAAAAAAAAAAACAACCCAAAAACTGTAGAGGTGCAACTCTTGATCTGGGATTGTAAATTCGAGCCCCTCATTGGGTGTAGTGATTATTTAAAAAACAAATAAATAAAATCCTTTCAAAACAGTGAAAGAATTCCTTTGTCACCATGGAGAGGAGCAGGCCTTTCTAATTATGATGTAAATTCCAAAAGTCAAATAAAAAAAGATTGAAAATTCAATTACAGAAAAAAATTTTTTACGTGCAAAAACATCAATAACGACAGCACAGCAACAAAATCAAAAGACAAACTGGGAAAAACACTGGCAACTTGTATCAGAAGTTGGCAAAGAGCCAACCTCCCCAATATCTAGGGGCTTAGAGAAATTGATATGGAAACCACAAACTGCAATCAAAAAATAGATAAAGGACATGAAGAAATAGTTCCCAGAAAAAGAAATGCAGATTCATCTGAAATGCATTTAAAGCTGCTCCACCTCCCTCATAAGCAATGGAAAATATAACTATACTGTGATACCACCCATGATATTGGTAAAACCCTGTGTGTAGTAAAGGTCCCCTAAGTTAGAAGGAGCTGGGGACAGTAGCAGTGGGTGTGTCCCTGGGGAAGGCAGTGGGGCTGCCTCTTAAAACCACAAGCTCACTTACACTTCAACTCAGCAATACCACTTCTGGAATTTTTTTAAGACGTTATTTTTAAGTCATCTCTACACCCAGCGTGGGGCTCGAACTCATAACCCCGAGATCAACAGTTGCACGCTCCTCCCAGCCAGCCAGGCGCCCTTGGAATGATTTTCTTCTTAAAATTTATTAATTTATTTTTGAGAGAGAGAGAGAGAGAGAGAGAGGGAGAATGAGTGGGGGAGGGGCAGAGAGAGCAGGAGACACCGATTCGGAAGCAGGCTCCAGGCTCCGAGCTGTCAGCACAGAACATGACGCGGGGCTCAAACCGCAAACTGTGAGATTATGACCTGAGCTGAAGTCGGAGGCTTGACCAACTCAGCCCCCCAAGGACCCCTCCAAAATTTTTTTTAAAAAGAAAGAAAATCTGAAAGGTTACTTGAGGGCAGGGTAGCAAGTGAGACCCTGCTGAAAGTATGTGGGAGGAGAGGGCTTTTCCATCGTGTATCTTGTTTTACAATCTGTTTTTGAACTATGTGAATTCACTGCCTATTCACCATTTTCAAATCTTAATGCATATGTTGAAGATGCTCTAAGATTTTTCTGGAAGAATATACATTATTGGTGGCAGTTGTCTCTGGGCAGCTGAGGGTGCTGGACTGGGGGGGGGGGAGGACTTTTAATTGTCATTTTACAGTCCTGGATCATTGGGTTGTTTTCCACATACGCATGTAACTTCTCAGTTAAAGACAACTGTTTAGGGGGCGCCTGAGGGGCTCAGTCGCTCAGGCGTCCAGCTTCGGCTCAAGCCATGATCTCACAGTTTGTGAGTTCAAGCCCCATGTTGGGCTCTGTGCTGACAGCTCAGAGCCTGGAGCCTCCTTCAGATTCTGAGTCTTCCCCTCTCTCTGCCCCTCCCATACTCATGCTCTGTCTTTCTCTGTCTCTCAATAATAAAAATGTTTTTTAAAAAATTTTAAGAAAAATCAACCCAATGGCATTTCCAGTTCTATAAGAACCAGGGGTCCATTTTACACTAATTAATTTAATGAGACACTCTGGAGGTTTGGCCGCTGTAATCTGAAGCTGCCTGCATCCCTCCCCTGAGCCCCTTGGCCCCCTCCACCTTGGAATCCTTCCTGCATGGGCATCGAGGCAAAGATGGGTAAGGAGCTGGGGATACTGCAGTCCCGGGTATGACCAGCAGGTGGCGGCACAGCTGCACCAAGCCCTGCCCCCCCGCAACCCCAGAAAAACAGAAAATACAAATTTAAAAATTCCTTGGCCTGGATGCAGACAGCCAGTTGGAGATTCCGGGAGCCTTCTGGCGAATCTGGGAGGTTTGACCTTCTGCTATCAGCAAAGCCTAGGGGCGTCCGTGACAGGCAAAGGGCAGGGGAGAAGAGAACATTTTTTAAGCATATGGAAAAGGGAAAGAGAAAGAGACAAGAATTTTCGCACAGATGCCTTGGGTTTCAGTAGCGGTAGCGACCAACCTCTAGCCCCGCCATTCTCCAAGGAAGGTGGGTCCCAGTGTAACTGAATCACCTGGAGAGCTTACTTTTATTTATTTATTATTATTTTTAATGTTTATTTATTTTTGAGAGAGAGAGTGTGTGTGAACGGGGGAGGGGCAGAGAGAGAGGGAGACACAGAATCCGAAGCAGGCTCCAAGCTCCATGCTGTCAGCACAGAGCCCAACGCAGGGCTTGAACCCAACCCACCGACCTTGACCAGCCACTTAACTGCTTAACCTTAACCGACTGAGCCACGCAGGTGCCCCATAGGGGGAGCTTATTTTTAAATGCACATTCCAGGGCCTCCCCTCTGCTGCAGGACCTGGGAACCTGCATTTTAGCCAGTATGCCTGTGGTTTCTGATCCACACTCAGCTTTGAAACACCAACAGCCTTTCAAGGCCCAGATATCAGGGATCGGAGATGGGAGGTGTCAAAGTCACGGTGGGGGGGGAGGGGGGGCGGAGGGGGCAGGCCTTTCCCTGGGAGGTTGCTATTTGCACAAACATGCACATAAAAGCCGGTTCCTTCCGTGTGAGATTTGGCTGTTCTGCATCAGGGCTGGGCCCAGGCAGCCCCTCGCTTGAGGCCTCTGTGCTCTAGCGGATTAGTTCTCTCTCCAGTGCTCCCTATTTGCTATTTTAAAATTCATAAGGGGGGGCGCCTCGGTGGCTCAGGTCATGATCTCGCGGTCCATGAGTTCAAGTCCCGTGTTGGGCTCTGTGCTGACAGCTTAGAGCCTGGAGCCTGCTTCAGATTCTGTATCTCCCTCTCTCTCTGCCCCTCCCCAGATTGTGCTCTGTCTCTCTCTATCTCAAAAATAAATAAACATTTTTAAAAAATTCATAATGGGTTCCTGCCCAGAGAGGCAGGGTACGGAAGCAGCCCTGGCTTGGAAATCCGGGTCCGGAAGCCCCGTTCCTTGGCCTCCTGGCTGGTGCCACAGTGGCCGGGATCTCCAAGCCCTCAGCAGACGACGGAGTTCAGGGCCCAGACACCTGTCCCGGCCACACCCACACTTCTAGCGCCCCCTTGGACTTCTCTCGGAACTGCTGCTCTCACAGCCCAAGAGGTGACTTCTGGCTCCCTGGCCAGCCCTATTCTGACCCCAATCCCAAATTCCAGCCCTAAACTGGGAGTTGATGCATGACTGGCTAGAGGCCACATGGCGGCTAGCCAGGGACACTGGAGAGAGCGCCCGGGCTTTGGTGCCGGGTTCTAATCCCCACTCCACTGTGTGACCTGGGGCAAGCTGCCTGCCTTCTCTGAGCCCCGGTTTCCTCGTCTTGGAGGAATTAGCATCGACTCTCTCCCCTGCTGCTATCAGGGGCAAATGAGAGGGGTACGGGCTGCGTGGTCAGCACATAGCCAAGCACACAGCAAGTCCTCGGTGCCAAGAGCAGCTGCTACTAAGAGGCTCTGCCTTAGGTAGAGGTGCCAAGGAGGGGGGTGCCTTCACCCCTCCTTACTCCCAGCGGAGCTAGAGTTAGACCGTGGGTCAGGGAGGTATGACTTCCCTCTCTTCCCCAGTCTGCGTGCCTGCTCAGCTCCAGGCCCAGGAGGGGCTTTGAACGGCTGTCAGGGGATCGTGGCCATGCTCTCCACCTGGGGAAGCTTCTGGTCCAATAAAGGCAACCTGGAACTTTGAAATAGAAGCTTCCCAGAATAGCGCGTCTGCAAGCTGGTCTCCTGCGCTGCCTGGCGGGAGGCACATGGCAAGGAGGAAAACCAGGGGGGTCTGGGCTCTGCTGCCAGGTCTGTCCGTGCCCGGAGCCCAGTCAGGGAGGGCCCTGTCCGTCCCCACCTCTGCGCATTAGCAAAACAGCCAGAAAGTGTCCCAGTGCCGGTGAAGCCTCAGCCAACAGGTTGCTGATTTAAAGGGCCACATGTAGGGGCACCTGGGTGGCTTAGTCGGTTAAGCGTCCGACTTTTGCTTAGGTCATGATCTCGCGGTTCGTGGGTTCGAGTCCCGTGTCGGGCTCTGTGCTGACTGCCAGCTCAGAGTCTGGAACCTATTTCGGAGTCTGTATCTCCCTCTCTCTCTGACCCTCCCCTGTTCACGCTGTCTCTCTCTCTCTCTCTCTCCTAGAAATAAATAAAAATATTTAAAAAATAAATAAATAAAGGACCACATGTAGAGGGATCTGAAGGTTCTGGAGTGAGGAATGTGAGGACCCCAGCGGCAGAGAGCTGAGGGCCCCCAGGGGCCCACGCTGAGATTAAACCTTAACCAAGGCAATGGCCCGGTTGGTATTTCCTCCACGACTGTAATTCAGTAACATCGCAACAGGGCTTTTTTTTTTTTTTTTTTTAACACTGGCTTCATCTTTTACACTTGGTGCTGGAGAACCAGGCGACTCGGATGCCCCAGGTGGCCTGGGCACCGTGAGCTCTGTCCCTTGGTGCTCTGCAGAGCGCCCATGCAGTCATTCCTGGAACCGGGGTAAGGAGGAGTCTCTTCAAAGCATCTGAGGCATCTCAGGACTGACTGACTTGACCGGTTGCTGGCCTGATGTCCCTCTCCTGCTGCAGGCCAGCTAGGGCAGAAGGCCCGGTGACCCAGCGGCTCCGGACGGCAGCGGGTCACCCCCTGGCTCCCTGACCCCTTCGGCCCCCCGCCGTGAGCCCCCGCAGCTCTGTCCATGGCATTCGCCGAGCTCCTGGACCAAGCCGGGGGAGGGGGCCTTTTCCAGGTCCTACAAGCCTTCACTGTCTTCTTGCCTTCCGCCTTGGTTCCCCTCCTCATGCTCGTCGAGAACTTCTCGGCCGCCGTGCCCAGCCACCGCTGCTGGGTACCCCTCCTGGACAACGGCACTGCCCAGGCCGGTGTCCCCGGGGCCCCGGACCCCAAGGACCTCCTGACCGTCTCCATCCCACCGGGCCCCAACCGCGAGCCCCACCAGTGCCGCCGCTTCCGCCAACCACAGTGGCAGCTCCTGGACCCCAACGCCACGGCCGCCGACTGGAGCGAGGCCGCCACGGAGCCGTGCGTGGACGGCTGGGTCTACGACCGCAGCACCTTCACCTCCACCATCGTGTCAGAGGTATGGGCCTCCGGCCGCCGACCTGGCCTCCCCAGGGGCCGGCGACGGCCACCCACCCATGCCTGGAAGGATCGTACTGTTAAATTAGATGCTTCTCCCTCAACACATACTGACTTCACTGCTTATGACGGGCCAGACCCTGATCTGGGTAAACAGGGAGGCTTTGAGGAGCTTCCGTTCCTCTGGCACATTCAGAATCGGTCAACACTATTTTTTTTTTTAAGTTCATTTATTTGTTTGAGAGAGACAGACACAGAGTGAGCCAGGGGGAGGGGCAGAAAGAGAGGGAGAGAGAAAATCCCAACAGCACAGAGCCCAGTGTGGGGCTGGAACTCATGGACGTGAGATCATGACCAGAGCCGAAACCAAGAGTCGGACGCCTCACTGACGGAGTCCCCCGGGGCGCCCCGAATCGGTCAACATTTAAACCTGTGCTGACATGAGATCAGATCAAGCTCCTTTAAGTGACAGGCACCTCCCAGGCCTTTCCCTTAGTCTGACTGCACTCTCTTGGGGTCTTTCCTTATCATCTGCATCTAATAAGTAACACAACAGAAGCACAGTGAGGTTCAGTGACCTGCCCGGGACACACAGCTCAACTGCACTGGAATCTGAGTCAACGCAGGCAGTCAGGAGCTGGAAGCCGGGTCTCCAGCATGTTCTGTCATGCCTCTGCAAAGGAGAAAAGCAGGTCATGTGAGCAGGAAGGGAGAGGCAGGTGGAGAAGTTCTCTCCGGAAATGAGACCTGGGTTTGGAGACAAGGAATCAGTGATGTGAAGGTAGGGAGAGAGCGCAGCTGGGCCAGAGGTCTGAGTAGGAACAGGTCTGGGGTGTTGGAGGAGCAGGAGGCGCCCGGTGGGTCTGGGCAGAAAGGGTCAGGGGCCCGGCCATGGTGCGGGGGAGGTGAGTGAGCTCAAGGAAAGTCACTGGAGGCTTTGGGGCAGGGGAGTGAGGTGATCTGCTTCGAGTTTTCCAGACTTTGCCCCATGTGGGCAGGGGACCACAGTCCCCTGGCGAGAGAGGCGGCACAGGAGAGGCGTGAAGGAAGCCAGCAGGCCTGGTGGGGGGCTGCTTTGTGGGGGACGTCCAGGCCCCGGGCAGGAGGCACTCAGAAATTATGGTGACAAGCACTCAGCTCTCTCTGCTCATGCTGGTGGCCCTGACAGAAGTACCTTCATGGCCCCGCTTCTGGGTGAGAAAATGGCCTGGGCAGGTGCAGGGAGCACCCCCGCCCGGCTCACCCAGCCAGCGATCAGTGGACTTAGAACCCCAGTCTGTGGTTCAGCCACCGCCCACCACCCCCATCCACCTGGGGTGGCCGTGTCACACGTGTGTCACACAGCTGGCTGGGAGTACAGGACCCAGCACATCCCTTCCACCCGTCACCTGGCCCTAGCAATCTGGGGACCCCCAAAACCCAGGCTGCCCAGATGCTCCTGGCTGGGAGCACCCAACCTGGACCTCCCTCTGCCACCCAGTCCTTGCAATTCCACGTCCCCTGAGCCAAGCTGCTGTCCCTCTTTCTTTTCCAGTGGGACCTAGTATGCGACCGCAAGGGCCTGAAATCCATGGGCCAAACCATCTATATGGCCGGATTACTGATCGGCTCTGTCTTCTGGGGCATCCTCGCCGACCGGTGAGTATCGTCCCTCTTCCTGGCTCCTTCTCAACAGAACGAGTGCTGTGGGGACAGAAGTCCAAAAATGGCTCACAGACGTCTGTGTTCCTGAAGAGATGGGGCTCCCTTGGTCCCCAGAGGGCAGCGACAGCCAGATGAAGCCACACTGTGAGAGATCCCCTTGAACACTGCACTCTCTTCCCTGGCAGTTATGCCAACTTTCTTGAGCACCTACTGTGTGCCAGGCGCTGTACAGAAACTGCCCCCAGGGAGCCTGCAGTCTTCTCAGGAGAAATAGACCCTTCTTTCTTCTCACTCCAAGTGCATGGCATGTTGTGAAACAGCGATCCTTCTTTCCTTCCTCCTGTCCTTCACCCCTCTCCCCGGTACCCCTCCATCCAAGATGGCACCCCGAGGACCTAGCCCTGCACCTCTCTTGTCCAGTCACACACACCGCTACCTGAGACGCTGCTCTAGTGCCTGTAATGCCCGCATTGCCCCCACTCGGCTTGGAAACCCAACTGCCTGCCCCGAGTTTCTATGAGAGGGAGGCTCACCTTTGTCAAGGCCAGAGCTGGGCTGCCAACCCCTGAGCCCAGCCCAGCCCCTCCACCCCAGACTCCAGCCCATGGCTTACACCCGACCCTGGGAGCCAGCCCTGTTCTCCTTCCCTCAGCCGCATGTCCACACACTCCCCCCCACCCCACCCCCCGCCAGCCCCACGCCCCTCTCTCCTCCATGCAGTCCCCTGGCCCAGGTCACCTGCCTCTTTTGCCTGGGACAGTCCCTCTCGCCTTCGCTCAGAGTGTCTTTGCAAAAATCTATATGTGGATCTGGTTGATGCCAGCCTGAAGCCCTCCAGGGCCACTGCACCAAGGTCAGTTCTTAAAGCCCCCTCCCCAGCCCCACCCACCCCTGCTTGGCACTCAGCTTCACCCCCACCCCCATGCCGGCCCCTCCGTAGCAGCCACGGCACTCTGGCTGCAGAGCTCCGACGTGGCCGGGCCTTGCCCAGAAGGTTCTCCCCACAGTTGCTTCTTCGTGCCCAGCATGCAAGCCTCAACCTCAGGCTGCCTCTCCGACCCCGGGCCCCGTGGGTCCCCTGGCCGTGCCTTCCCTTCTCTGCCACCGCGCCTTCTCTGCCACCGCGCCTTCTCTGCCACCGCGCCTTCTCTGCCACCGCGCCTTCTCTGCCACCGCGCCTTCTCTGCCACCGCGCCTTCTCTGCCCGCATCTGCTGCTCGTTTGTTTGTGGTGCGCGTCCCCACCAGAGTGGCTCTGAGAGGGCAGGGGCTTCCTTGTCCTTGCTGGGTCCCCAGCACCCAGCATCCAGCATGCGGCGTGGCCACCGGACTTTCCTGTGACCACGCGGGCTCAGGAGACTGATCACTGGGTTCCAGTTCCCACCTTTCGTTCCCTAGGTTCCTAGAAGCAGGGTTTGTTGCTTCTCTGTGCCTCAGTTTCCCCCTGTACGTGGGCACCCGGCCCTGTGCATGGGGTTGTCGTGATAATAAAGTGAGCTACTCACACGCGGAGCTCAGACCTGGGACGGGGTCGGCTCTTCGTGCTGTGGTTCTGCCACCGTTATTTGTGGGTGTCGTGTGGCACAGCGCGGGAGGACGTGGTCCAAATGGCACTTTCAGGGGACGGGCTGCTGTGCGGCTACGGCCCATTCCCCGGGGGCCGTCCAGGGGATTTGACAAGGAGCCAAATTGCAGTCGGTTGGCAGGTGACCCCGTGAGCCTGGGGCCAGGGCCAGGTGGGCATCCAGACCTTGCCCTGGGTCTGGGCCGGACATGCCAGTTCCCGGGCACTACTCACATAGGCATCTGTCCTGTCGGAATGACACACGCTTTAGCTAAAGGAAGGCACTGGTTGGGGCCAAGCTGGCCTCAGGGCAGTAGGTGTGGGGAGCTCTGGTTCCCCTGCACAGACTGGCCAGGAGCTGCCCGCCTTGCCCGAGGCCACGTGTGCTCAGGCTCCTGGCTGCCCCGCCCCTGTGCCCGGCATCTTGACTTTTCAGAGCTCTGTACCGCTGTCATCACACACACCCCCATTCTACAGATGGGCAGACTGCAGCTCCAAGACATTGAGTCTTGTGCCCAAGGTCACCCAAGAAGGGGGAGAGCTGGACTCAGACCCTGGCTTCTGAGGCCAAAGCCCATAAAAAAAAATTTTTTTAAATATCCATTTATTTTAGAGAGAGAGAGACAGACAGAACATGAGCAGGGGAGGGGCAGAGAGAGAGGGAGACACAGAATATGAAGCAGGCTCCAGGCTCTGAGCGGTCAGCACAGAGCCCAAAGCAGGGCTTGAACTCACAAACTGCGAGATGGTGACCTGAGCTGAAGTAGAACACTTAACCGACTGAGCCACCCAGGGGCCCCAAGGCATCTGGCATTTTTGTAACAAGCTCCTGGAAGATCCGGGAGGGAGGCAGAGATGCCCCAGCAGGTGCCCCCTCCTTCTTGAACCCTCCGTTCCTTTGAAGCACCAGCCTCTATGCCCGAGCCCCCAGGGACCCCCGCCAGGCCCCCACTGTGCTTGTCTCCCGATGCAGGTTTGGGCGGAAGTGGATCCTGAGCTGGAGCTGTCTGCAGGTGGCTTTGACCAACACCAGCACCATCTTTGCTTCTAATTTCTTCATCTACTGTGGCCTCCGTTTTCTGGGTGCTTCTGGAATAGCCGGCATCATCCTGACCTCCATGATGCTTCGTGAGTCCCCGCCTTGACCCACTCCCACTGTGCGGGGTGGGGTGGGGTGGCGATGGGGGTGGGCGAGGCCACTGCACAGCCCTTACTGTGCAACACCTTTCAGTGGTGGAGTGGACCACGACCCGCAGAAGGGCCACCACCATAGCAATCCTGAGCTGCTCCTATAGCCTGGGCCAGATGGGCCTGGGGGCCCTGGCCTTCGCCGTGCGGGACTGGCGAAACCTCCAGATGGCCATGTCGATGCCCTTCTTTGCCATCTTCCTGATATCCTGGTCAGTACAGTGTGGGGCCTTTTCCCTTGGGGAGAGCATCACTAACTATAGGAGGGAGACTCGGAGTTCCAAGGTGCCCCTCCCCTCCCCCCGCAACCCCCGCCACCCCAGCTGGCCCAGGATCCCAAGATGCTGAGAGCCGCGAAGGGCAACGATGTGGGCAGAGCCCTTGCTGAGAGGAGACTTTTTGGGGGTTCGGAGTTCCAGGTGGGCGTTTCAGCCGGAGGTCTGAGGCTGCCATCTGGCCCCTGCCCCTCCCCCTCCTTGGACCCGCTGGCCCCGCACCCATCAGCCCCATTCCTTCACAGCACTTGCCGGCCCGTGGGCACCTGAGTCAGCGAGAACTGGCATTGGATACGAAAAGAGATCACTAGCACTATGATTTGGGGTGCTGTGAAACTCCCTGAGGTCTGGAAACAGTTGTTTGGGTGAGGGCTGATGGAAGAGACACGGGGCAGCAGATACAAGTTCATGATGCCTTGAGTTCTCTCTTATCTGGGAATGGGAGCTGGGTAGACCTGGGCCCCGGGCAAGTCTATGGAGAGAGACTATAGAGAGTAATAAGGACTCATTCATTCATTCTCCAGCATTTACCGCCCCGTGCCAGCCACAGGCTTTAGGGGATGGGGACACATCTGCAAATCAAACAGACCAAATGCCACTGACCACGTGGAGTTTTAGCGACAGGATCAGGAAACAAGGAGCGAGACACCCCATAATTACACTTCTTAGGCCATTGTAGTGGCACCGGCTGGGTGCGTCCCAGGTGCCCGTTGGTAACCCCAGACGTTCTAACGAGGACCATGATACAATGCCCACCATTTGCAGATGAGGGGCTGAGGCCCAGAGAGGTTCAGTGACTCTCCTGAGGCTGAGCAGCCCAGTTAGTCCCAGAGGCCAGATTTGAACCCAGGCAGGCTGGATCTTTTCACCGTGATGTCAAAGTGCCTCCGGAAATGGTTAGCTTCCCTGCAAACAGGATTGAGCCCCTCTGGGCTGGGAAAACTCCAGTCCTTTTCATCCAGGAGATGCTTCTCCCAGCCATCTGCCCTGAGGCTGGGAAGAAGCAGGCTACTTTGATAAAATCACTGCACTCTGAGGATGAGTGTGTGTGTGTGTGTGTACGTGTGTGTGTTTTAATTCGGCATGATGTGAGCTTTCTGTCACATGAATGCACTCAGAATCACCCTATGCCCAGGCAGCCTACATGCTGGCCGGACTCAAGGCTCCGGCGGGCAGGCTTCTGGGGCAGCACAGGGGAGAGAGGGCGGCTGGGCATTGGGACCCAACTTTATTTGTAACCGGGAGGGCACTGCTGGTCTCCCAGCCTGACACCAGCAGTGCAGAGGGGGGACCACTGCCCACGTGCCCCCACCCCCACTCCGGGCCTGGCAGGGAGAGCCCAGTATGCAGGAAGAAGGCAGAGGCCCAGCCAAGCTCCTGCTTCTTGAACAGGTGGCTTCCAGAGTCTGCCCGATGGCTGATCGTCACGGGCAAGCCAGAGCAAGGGCTCCAGGAGCTCCACAAGGTGGCCAGGATAAATGGCCACAAGGAAGCCACGAAGTCACTAACCATACAGGTGAGTTGCTCTTGTTCGTGAGTGACCCAGAGTGTGGCACGCGACAGGGAGAGGCCAGCCACTGATGTCTTAGACCCAACCCAGCATCACCGCTAGCCACGCCCCCACTGCCTCTGTCAACCCTACAGTTTCTGCAGCCTCGGCAGCTCCGCAAAATGCCAACACCCTCCTCGCCGCTGTTACTGTCGCCTTCCCCATCTCTGTCACTGCCACATCATTCCCGCTGTCACCACCCGCTCCGCCATCACCATCACCGCCACCACCACCAAGGACAGCAATGTCCCTGGCAACCTCACTCGCTTGTCCACCACTTTAATCCACATCTGTGGCATACTCGCCACACAGGGCTTCTCAGGGCGTTTGGGGCTGGTGGGGGAGAAGGGGGGAGCGGGGATCAGGGAAGGCTTCCAGGAGGAGGTGAGCTGACCAAGGCAGAGCTGAGCACAGGGCAGGCAGGGCCTGGAGGGGTAGGAAGGGTCTGGATGGGCACTTGGGTGCCGTGGGGAGCCAGCGTGTAGGTGTGCCCGAACGCCAGCCCTGGGGAACAAGGAGGGGTGGTGGGCTTCGTGTAGCAACTACCAGGAACAGCCGGCAGCCCACAGCTCAGAGGGCCAGAGCTGGGATGCAAGACCGGCTCCTTGGCTCGGAGTAGATGGGCCACGCCAGGTCTGCAGAGAAGAGCTCGGCCAGGGGGCCAGAGAGAGACCCTTCTGCCTCGATCGCCGCCCCCACCCCAGGGCTCTCCAGAAGCCGAAGCCAGGCTCCTCTTATCACTCTGCCCTCCTGGACCCGGTGCCCTGGCATGGGGGCGGGGCCAACACTGGGCACCCACTGCGCCTCGTTCTTCCTGTGCGTAGGTGCTGATGACCAGCATGAAGGAGGAGGTGGCCTCTGAGAAGGCCCGCGGGTCGCTGCTGGAACTGTTCCTCGTGCCCATGCTCTGCAGGAGGAGCTGTATCATGTTCGTGACGTGGTATGCCGCCCTGCTCATCCCTCCCAGATGCAGGGCTGAGGAGGGAGGGGCAGTGTCTGTGCAGCCCAGGGGAGGTGGAGGGCCCTGTGAAACTACTCACCCAAGGCAGAACAAAAGAGAGAGAAGTTTATTGAATGCATCGCAAGGTAGCAGCCAGGGAGGCAGGAGTGAAGGGCTGTAGTTAGCAGGGGGATGGTGTGGAGGTAGGGGACTGTAGGAATTTTCCTTCTTTGGTACCTGTGCCTGATAGTAAATAGCTGATTGATCAGCTGGGGCTGACGGGTGTTTTGAGGTGGGTCCTCTAATGGGCCCGTTTACATTCCACCTGGTGGTCTGGGTCTGGCTGTCCGTGGGCCCTTCTATCTTACTCAGGTTTCCGTTGCTCAAGTTCTTTGCCTGAAAGTGGCCTCTACAGTGTCCGGGGAGAAATGGCCCCTGCAGACATCACGAGGACAGCCAGCTCCCCCAGAGGGCAGGCCATGGGGAGAGGGTCTGGGGGCTCATGTGGGAAGCCAGCTGTAGGGCAGGGCCAGGGAAGGCTGGAGCCCAGGCTAGAGGCAGAGCCTATGTCCCCAGAGCTGGAGGACCAGCAGTGACTGGCGAGGCCCACGCTCCTAAAGGGCTGACCAGCTGCTGGCCGCCCACTACTTCAAGTTCATTTATACCCCCACTTTACAGATGGGAAAGCAGGGCCCCGAGGAGGCAGGAAACTTGCCCAAGATGGCAGAGCAAGCATGGGAACCTTGGCTGAGCTACCGCTTTGCCCCCTGTCACCTGCCAGGCCCCCCACTGAGCATGGAGTCCCCAGGAGGCCCTGTCTGGGTGCCCAAGGGCGCCTGGGACCAGGAGGAGGCCCCCTGAATAAGACAGATTCAGATCAAGTGACTTGCAGAGAGCATACTAAGAAGTGAGGGTCAGGTTGGATGGAGACTTGATCTTGAAATAAAACTAAAGATTACCGGGGTGCCTGGGTGGCTCAGTCGGTTGAACATCCAGCTTCGGATCAGGTCATGATCTCCCAGTTCATGAGTTCGAGCCCCATGTCCGGCTCTAGGCTGCTCAGAGCCTGGAGCCTGCTTTGGATTCTGTGTCTCCTGCTTACTCTACCCCTCCTCCGTTCATGCTCTATCTCTCCATCTCTCTTAAACATAAATAAACATTTTTAAAAACCCTAAAGGTTAGGAAAATATTTATTTTATGCTCTTTTTAAGCACGTATGGGCTTTCCTGGCAAATATTTGCTACATCTTAGAACAGAGAATGGATTTTTTTTTTCTGGCTTAAGTTTGTTCTTTTTTTCTAACAAATTAGAAGCAGGGCCTGGTGGTGCTGGGAAGGTCCAGGGCCATTCTTTCAAAACCTGCAAGGCTTTCTAGGTTCTCCCAAGGGCTGGCTTGGCTTGCTTTGTTATTCAAATCTCAGGCTGGGAAGCAGCTAACCTGGTGGGTTTCTCAGCCTCCACTGTTACCCTCAGGCTCCAGATCCTCAGGGGCGGATACTTTGAGCCAGAGCTGAGCCCCTCCCCCCATGTAGCTGTTCCCCCACAGCTTTTGTCTGCAGCTGGGTGATGGGGGGGGGCCGGTGCTGGGATGAGTGTCCCTGAGTCCGAGGCAGTGATGGGGACAGATTTGAAAAGCGGTGCAGAACAATTCCATATTGTGGCCACCAGTGGATCCAAATTCAATATCCAAACCGCGGAGATCCAGCTGTTGTAAGTTCAGCTACTGAGGAGCCCGCGGCAGGGCCTCCGCCCGGGTCCACCCCCACCCGGCAGACCTGGGATGGAGGGCAGCGAGCAGGAAGCTCTTTGGAGAGAGAGATCTTGGGATTGGGATCGCTTCCGGTAGATCTGTAGATCTCCTAGGAGAGGGGACAGGGAGGGGGAGGAGGAGGGAAGGGGAGAAGAGAGAGGAGGAGAGGGAGAAGAGGAGAGGGGAGAGGAGGGGTGGGGGAGGAGAGGGGAAGAAGGGAGGGCAGAGGAGGGATGGAAAGGAGGGGGACGGGGGGGTGGTGTAACGGTGGGAGAGGAAGGGAGGGGAGAAGAGAAGGGGAGGGGAAGGGGTGAGGGGGTGGGAAGGGAGAGGAGGGAGAGGGGTGGGGTGAGAGGGAAGGGGAGGAGTGGGAGAGGAGGGGAGGGCAGGGAGAGGGGTGGGGGAGAGGAGGTGAGAAAGGAAGGGGAAGGGGGTGAGCTGAGGGGGGAGGGGACGGGAGGGGGAAAGAAAGTGAATGGGGCAAGGGAGCAGTCACAGGTAGAGTCACAGAAAGGTCCTGGCCAACCCCGGGGGAAGTAACGCTCTCCATCCTGAAAGAGGGGCAGCCCAGCCCAGCTCTTTCCATCCTTACTCCCATCTTTCAGAGATGAAGAAACTGGCATCCAGAAAGGGCCAGAAAGGGCCAGGTCATGGTTCCGGGCTGTGCCGGGGACACTAAGCCAGAGAGGGCTAGAGCCAGAACCGAGGCTCAGCCTGATCCCCCACCCCCAAGCCCAGTCAGCCCGGAGGGGTTGGCTTTCCCACTGGCTGGTGGCCCGGGAGCCTGAGCAGTGAGGCCTGGCCCACTGTGGCCACAACCTAAGGAGGCGGAAGAATGAGTCCTGCCCTTTCTCCCCCTCCCGGGACAGGCTGGCTCTAGAGAGACTCGCCCTGCATTTGACAGGCTTTTTGAGGTCCGCTAGGGACACGCCCAGGGCTAGCCGTGCCCTCTGGGGACAGCCCAGGTGTCCCAGGTGTAAGGGTGCCGTTTCCTCTGTGGGGCAAGGGTCCCACTTCTGACTTTTTCCTGCAGCTTCTGCCTCGTGATGTCCTACTACGGGCTGGTCCTTGACCTGCAGAACCTGGGGAGCGACATCTTCCTCCTCCAGGTCTTCTTCGGAGTCATAGACCTACTGGCCCGGGTCACTACCCCCCTCTTGCTCAGCTTCTTGGGCCGCCGCATAATCTTGGTCAGCTTCCATGCCACCGCCGGCGTCTCCATCCTGGCCAACACGCTGCTCCCGCGAGGTGAGGTGGGGACAGCGTGGAGGACACCTCCTGTGTCCTTCCCCTCCCCCCCCAGGCTGTGTCCAAGCCTACATCTCCCATATCACTTCGGGCACCCGCCCCCCCATCGGCCCCCCTCCCCCATTCTCCCAAGGCAACTGAGGTTTTGAGAGGTTGAAGCCAAGAGTCGAAGGTCACTCAGCTAGCAAGTGACCGGGCCAGGGCTCAGACCAGACTTGAGGCCAGAGGCTGGGAAGGAGGTGGGAGGAGGGGGAGGCTGTGAGAGGCTCTAGGTGGCTTGCAGGGAGGTGGGAACACCGAGCCTGGGTCCTTGGTGCTTCTCGTTCAAGAGGCATTTGTATGCCCACTGCTGGAGGTCCCTTGTCTTTCTCTTCTCTTGCTAAGTGACGCCCTGAAAAACCCTCTCAGGTCCCCTTTTATGGCTCAAGGCAGAGAGGCTGGTGGCGGGATAGGGACAGGTTGAGGGTCTGCCATGAGCCCAAACGCGCAGCAAGAGGCAGTGCCCAGCGGGTGTGTGACAGCTTATGAGACCCTTCATGACAATGTGGGAGGGAAAACCGAGGCCCGGCCCACGGACCAAGGGTGGCGCGGGTCTCGGCTTCCTGGCTAGGGCGCCCCGTGAAAGCCAGAGCTCCCACAGGCGGGCTGAGAGCCATCCTGAGCCGCCCCAGGCCTGGCTGGGCTCCGGCCCCGCACGCCCCTCCCACCCCACCCCACCTACCCACCTATCGTGATGTCATCTTGCCCACAGTCCCCAAGTCGACACCACGGGGCCCCTGGGTGCAGTCAAGGAAGCCTTGCGGGAGAACCCAGCGCCTCCACAGCAGGCTGACCAGGGACCCCCTCGGGCAGACCCCACTGACGCCCTCTTCCTCTGCCCAGATTTGCAGACCCTGCGTGTGGTCTTTGCTGTGCTGGGAAGGGGATGTTTTGGCATAATCTTCACCTGCATTTCTATCTACAAGTCGGAACTCTACCCAACCGCACTGCGGTAGGCTGGGCCTGAAGGGGGCGGGGGTGGGGGCCAGGCCCAGGGTGCGCAAGGCAGGGACGTCCCTGGGAAGGCCAGCAGGGAGGCCAGAGAGGGGGCTGGGCACCCGGGCACACACAGCAGGGGGAGAGGAGGCCTCTGGCCCCAGCTTTCTTTCTTCCCCCAAAGGCTCATCCTTTGAGAGGCATTCCCCCAGGGCCGCCATTCGGAAGGCGGTGCCACGGAGCCCTCACTGGGCCTCCAGGCCTGCGATCAGAAACCGTTTTGAACCCCAGAACCCTCTGTTCGGGTGAAGTCTTTTAAGAACCCTCAGCGAGGAGACCAAGAGCTGCCCTAGTGAGACGTGCCCCTCCCCCACTTGCTTCCCACTGTCCCCTCCCGGCCCCAAGAGAGCCCCAAGTCACCTTGGAACAGCCCCAGGGCTCCACGGGACACAGATGGGAAAACCCCAGTGGCTTAGAGTGAAAGCATCTCCGCCTCGGATGGTTGGGTAAACTGAGGCTCAAGGCCCTACTCGTGGAAGGGTGAGACTGGACCCAGTATCCGGGAGTCCTAGGCCAGGGCTCTTTCTCTCATCGTGGTGCTCACTCCCTCAACTTACGCACTTGTCCATTCTTCGATTCATGTTTTGGACACTCATGTACTGATTTGGTTGATACCGTATAGAAAGCCTGAGTCAAGAGCTCAGTGCCCCGGAGCCCCCAAGGCAAGCCCCCCGCATACCTAAGACCAGGAGAAATGGTGTGGGCCCTAGAGCATCCATGAAGGACAGGACCCTGGGTGTTCTCAGGAAGCAGAGGCCCCCAGTGGATGGGAAAATCTCTGTGGGCTCCATGGAGGAGGTAGTGTTAGGAGAGACCTCAAGGAGTGTGGCTCCCTTACCCCAGCTTTCCCTCGCCTGGCACCCCTGGCCCAGCCAATGCCACCCCCCCGGCCCCACCCCGTAAAGCCCCCTTCACGAAAAGGGCAGCGGCAGAAAGGGTCTGGGCCCTCTCACCCACAGGATGACAGCAGACGGCTTCGTGCAGGCGGGGGGTCGCCTGGGGTCTGTGATAGGCCCCCTGATCAGGATGACTCAGCCCCTGCTCGCCCCCGTTGTCTACGGAGTTCTTCCCATCGCCTCCAGCCTCATTCTGTTCTTCCTCCCGGAGACCCGGGGATTCCCACTTCCCGACACCATGCAGGACCTGGAGAATCAGTGAGTGACCCCCGCGCCACCCTGGGAGTGGGGCTGGGCTTCCAGGATGTCGCTGGGCAGGGCTGCAGCTGTGGGGACAGGCTCCCCTCAGCCCCAGGACAGGACAGCCCAAGGGGGCAGGGAGATCGTGGGGGACCAGGAGGGCAGGAGCTGGGCTGAGCTGGTCGGCGAGATAGCGCCCACGTGGCTGAGTGCTGACAGCGTGCCCAGTGCCACGGGGCAGCGACCCAGGGGGCCATCGGGCTTGGTTCTGAAACCCCACCTCCAGGAAGAGACTACTTCCACCCCCGTTTACCGAAGGCCCAGAGAGATGAAGGGGCTGATCCAAGGTCTCACAGGTAGAACGCGACGGTCCCTTTGGCGGGAAAACGTAATGGTTATGAGCCTGACTGCACCCAGCGGGCTGCCTGGGGCTGAATCCCTGCCACCCAGGCACTCGCTCGCCTCTCACGCCTAACTCCAACAGATCGTGCGACTCTCGGGTCTTGTCCTGTGAGAGCACAGAGGTGAGGGAACGTTCCTGGAGTTTATTTTATGGCCAGAATCACCACTAAGCTTCTCGTTCCTCATTTGTCAAATGGGCGTTAACGAAACCAAACGAAAACCCAGACAAGCTCAAAGAGCGGTTTTCAGGTTGAAGTTACGACATTAAAGCCCCGAGGAGAGTGCCTGGCCCTCAGCGCCAGCCCCGGGAGTGCGGCTGTCGCGTCCTGGGGGAGGGTGGTCACAGGCTGAGCATGAACTGAGGTCATGCTAATAATAGTAATAAGAACAGCTGGTGCTTCGGGGACCCTTACTGTTTTATTATAGCATCTCATTTCATCCAACAACAGCCCCGCACGGTGCTGTTATGGTCAGTTTCACTGCCAAGCAAATGAAGGCACAGACGGGTCATGTAACTTGCCTAAGGACGCTCAGCCAAGGAGCAGGGAAGCCGGACTTAACTTACTCTTTCACTTTTGGGGGGACCTACTATGTTTCAGGCACTGACTTATGCTTTGGACACATGGCAGAAAATAAACCGTAATCTCATAGAGCTTACGTTCTTGTGAGACTTGACCCCCAGCTCTGCCCTCCAAGCCCCTCAGCCATGTCACCAGACACCACTGCTCTGTCTTTTGATTATCCTAGGAAATCGGCAGCAGCCAAGGGCAACCGGAGACAGGTGGTCATTACAGAGAGTACCTCGTTCTAGAAATTCTGCCTGTGTGGAACCCCTTTGGCCAAAAATCCCCACGGAGGGCACTGCCTCCTCGCCAGCTGAGGGTGGAAGAAATCAGAAGAACCTCAAGAGTTTGGTGGGGCCGGGGCTGGGTGGCTGTGGCTGAGGGCTGCTCTCCCCCTCCCTTCTCTTCTCCCCTCACCTCAGCCCTGCAGAGCTGAGCCCACTGGCTGATCGCGTCCACACCCACTAACACGACGAGTCCTTTCTCCTTCCCACCAGGCTCCCGTCTCCACACCTTCACTCAGAGCTCCTGACTCTCCTGACTCGCTTCACTGACCTGTGCACCGCAGTGTTCTCACCTCCTGGCTACCAGAGTGGACCACAGAACAGAAAAGGGCGTGTCCAAACAGACCTAGGCTCCAATCTCCCTCCTCCACTCTTCATAGAGTCCTCATCTGTAAAATGGAAATGATCATGGAACCTACCTCCACAGGGTGGGGTAGGGGGTGGGGGTAGTGACAGGGTTAGCAGATCTTAGCACAGTCGAGAGTCCAACAAATAGAACCTGCTAACAGGGCTGCCGGGTATAGGTGTTCAGGTTGTGCGCTGCCCAAGACACCAGCTGAAGGAGGCACGTGGGGGCTGAAATCCAGCCCAGGCTACACTGGGGCAGAAAGGAGTAGTTTTCATTCCCTCTTACTTCCCACCCATTACGGGGATGGCCTGACGCTAGGTGCCTCAGACCAGCAGCATTCGTTACTTACAGGTGCTCATGGCCCAGGGTGGGGTGGCCTTGCCACGCACCGTGCAGGGCACGGGGGGCTGCGGCAGGAACAGCGTGGACCACCAGGGGCTGTGGGAGGCAGGCTTTGTAGCATCGAGAAGGCAGAGTGAGCCCTGGTTCCCAAGGGAGGATGTGATCGGCTTGTCTGAGGAATCCCACCCGTGACAGGGCTCTGAATAGAAATAACAGTAATAGACTTAATAGAAAGGGCTCCTGGATCCTTGATGAAAAATATTATTTGCGGGGCGCCTGGGGGGCTTGGTCGGTTAAGCGTCTGATTTTGGCTCAGGTTATGATCTCACGGTTCGTGGGTTCAAGCCTCGCATTGGGCTCGGTGCTGACAGCTCGGAGCCTGGAGCCTGCTTCTGATTCTGTGTCTCCCTCTCTCTCTGACCCTCCCCTGCTCATGCTGTCTCTCTCTCTCTCTCTCTCTCTCTCAGAAATAAATAAAACATTAAAAAAAAATCCAGGGCTCTTTCCAGCACACTGGGCTCCTCACCCTCACCCCCAGCCCTCCAAGTCTGACACTGGAGGGCAGCCCTGTCACAAAGTTACTCCCACACCCATACCTGGAGATCCGGACCCTCCAGACAACTGCCCACTCCTGAATGGTCTCAAGCCCCAGGGAAACCTCGAGCCCCAGGCATCCCCCTCCCCCTGTGTCACATCCAATGCACACCAGGCTAATCAAACACCATTCAAATCATACCTCCCTCCCCCCACTGCCCCGTCTGCTTAAAACCCTCTGGTGGCTCATGATGAAAATCACACTTCCCCCGCCAACAGGCTACTACAGGTCCCTAGTCTTGCTTCACATGTAATAAATTTTTAAACATTCAACGCATAGGAGGTATGTTCTTGGATCCTTGTGGAGATCAATTAGAAATCAGTAACAGAGTGATACTAGAAAACTCCTTGAAACACACTTCTAAATAACACCTGGGCTAAAGAAGAAATCACAAAGGAAATTAGAAAATATTTTGAATTGAATGAGAATTTTAAAAGATGACATATCAAAATTTGCAGGATGAAGCCAGACAAGTGATTCAAGGGGAATTTGTGTCATTAAATGATTACATTAGAGAGGAAGAAAGCCGCAGATACCTCAGCTTCCACCTTAAGAAACTAGAAAAAGAAGAGGTAATTAAAACTAAAGTAGGTGAAGGAAAGGAAATAATAAATAGAAATTGGAGAGAGAGAAAATGGTAAAGAAAGTTAATGAAACATGAGGCTGGTTCTTTGGGAAGTCAATAAAATTTATAAATCTCTGGGCATACTGATCAGGAAGAAAGAAAGAAAGAAAGAAAGAGAGAAGGAAGGGGGGAGGGAGGAAGGAAGGAAGGAAGGAAGGAAGGAAGGAAGGAAGGAAGGAAGGAAGGAAGGAAGGAAGGAAGGATACACATTACATACCAAGAGTGGAAAAGAAACATCATCACCAATCCTGCAGACATTAAAATGATAGGGAATATTACAAGCAACATTTTACGAACAAATTTGACAACTTAGATGAAATTCACAAATTTCTGAAGGTTACAAATGAGCAAAGCTTGCTTAAGAAGAAATAGATAACATCATTAGCCCTATTCTGTTAAAGAAATTGAAGTTGTGGTTTGAAACCTTCCCACAGAGGAAACTCCAGGCCCAGATGGCTTCACTGGTGAATCCTGCCAAACATCTAAGCAAAAAAAAAAAAAAAATACTAGTTATGCCCAAAATCTCTCAGAAGCTTGAAAAAAAGATAACACTTCCCAGTTCATTCCTTGAGGCCAGCATTACCCAGATTCCAAAATCAGAAGATAATAACAAGAAAACTGTAAACCAATATCTTTTATAAACACAGACACAAAAATTCTTTTTTTAAAGACACAATTCTTTTTTTTTACGTTAATTTATTTTTGAGAGAGAGAGCAGGAGCGAGCGCAGGGGAGGGTCATAAAGAGAGGGAGACAGAATCCGAAACAGGCTCCAGGCTCCAAGCTGTCAGCACCGAGTCTGACGCAGGGCTTGAATTCATGAACTCCGAGATCATGACCTGAGCCGAAGTCAGACGCTTAATCAATTGAGCCATCCAGTCACCCCTAAGAGACAAAAATTCTTAACAAACATTTAGAAAATTAAATCCAACATTATGTTAAGAAGGACGACGCATCGTGATGGAGTGGAGTTTAATCCGTCACACATCGTGACGATGTGGAATACAACGTTGTTTTAGCATTCAAAAATCAAGATAAACAGACTAAATTATTGACAAACTATAGAAGAAAAATCATATGACCATCTCAATAGACACAGGAAGTGCACCTGACAAAATTCAGCATCCATTCCTGATAAACAACATTTAGCAAATTAGGAAAACTAGTGAATTTTTTCAGGCTGATAAAGGACCTCTATGAAAAACCTACAGGTAATATCATACTTGATAGTGAAAGACTGAATACCTTCCTGTCAAGATCAGGAACGAAGCTAGGATTTCCACTCTCACCACTTCTGTCCAATACTGGTTCTAGTCAGGGCAATAAGGAAAGAAAAAATAAATAAAAGACAAAGAATAAATAGATAAGAAAGGAAGGCACAAACCTTTTTAATTTGCAGATGACAAAATTACAGAAAATCCTAAGAAATCTACAAAACTGTTATTAGAGCTAAGAAATGAGTTTAGCAAGGTAATAGGTGGTACAAAAATCACTGGCATTTCTAGGGCTGCCTGTGTGGCTCAGTCGGTTAAGCGTCCGACTTCAGCTCAGGTCATGATCTCACAGTTCATGGATTCGAGCCCCGCATCAGGCTCTGTGCTGACAGCTAGCTCAGAGCCTGGAACCTGCTTCAGATTCTGTGTCTCCTTCTCTCTCTGACCCTCCCCCACTCACACACACACTCTCTGGAAAAGTTGGAACAAATTTTTTTTAATAATATAAAAGAGACTCCAATTTTAAAACAGGCTAAAGGTTTGAACAGATGCTTCAGCAGAGAGACTACACGGACGACAAGCAGGCACGTGCAAAGAGGAGTCACATCGTCGAATGTGAACCACAACAAGTGCCACCATGTACCCACCAGAATGGCAACGATTTAAAAGACCAGGTGTTGCTCAGATTGTGGGGCGACTGCGGGAACGTGAAACGGCACGGGCCCTTTGGAAAACAGCGTGGCGGTGTCTTAAAAAGTTACACACACGCCAATCATATCACCCAACTGCTCCGCTTCTAAATATTTCCTCCCGGAAGAAATGGAAGACTGAGCCCATACGAGGACGTGCACGTGAATGGTCCTCGCGGCTTAAGTTGCTTATTTGCAATTTCCAGAAGCTGGAAACCACCCAAACGTCAATCAACGGGCGAGCAGACAGATTTTAGTCTATCTATGCAATGAATTACGATTCATATAAAATCTATGTATATAGAGCGCTAGAAAATGATCTGGGGCCCAGAAAGCCCATCTGTGGGTGCTCAAGACAAGGGGAGGGGAGGGAAGGAGGGATTTCAAAGTTGTGACAGCGACTCCGGGGTGATGGACATGTTCATTTATCCTGATTATGGAGAACGTTCCTAGGTGTGTACATACGTTGAAAACCATTAAATTCTATACTTCAATATGTGCAGTCAATTGTCCTCAAGAAAACTGTAATCAGATATAAAAATTATAGTCAAACAGGGGCGCCTGGGTGGCTTAGTCGGTTAAGCGTCCGACTTTCACTTAGGTCATGATCTCGCGGTTCGTGGGTTCGAGCCCCGCGTCGGGCTCTGTGCTGACTGCCAGCTCAGAGCCTGGAGCCTGTTTCAGTCTGTGACTCCCTCTCTCTGACCCTCCCCTGCTCACGCTGTCTCTCTCTCTCTCTCTCCTAGAAATAAATAAAAAAAATATTTAAAAAAAATTATAGTCAAACAAACCCCTGTGTACAAGAAACGGGCCCTTCCTTGTCCTCGGAGCAAGGACATGTGCCCATGCTCCGTAACTGCTTCCTGCACTCTCTTGTCTTCCTGTGTGTGTGCGCGGCTGCTCATGCGCCCCTCAGCCGTGTGCTACATGTGACACCAGCAGGGAGACCCTGGTCTTCTGCTGCTTACTTCTTTCAGCTCAATATCATGTGACACATCCTTATTGTTGATGGCAGTGGCATTTCGCTCCCTTGAACAGCCCCCAGCTCAGGTCCTAAGGCCACATCCACCTGACAAGGTGGCCCTGGGGCCTATGCAGGGTGGCAAAGGGGTCACACAAGCCACAGGGCGGGTCTCCAGGGCTGGTGGCAGGGGTGGGACACGTTGCTTGGATCCTAGGTGAGAAGGGGCCTGCGAGGTTTCGATCGAGGCTGACGTGATCTGACGCAGATTCTGAAAGATGGCCCTGCCTGGGAATGGAGAATGGGGGACGGGGCTGCCCGGAATGTGGGTGTCCGGGTTCCGCCAGGGTGCCAGCGATACCCCATGTGGAGAAGTAGTCGGAGGGAGGGCGGGGTTTGGATGGAGCCCCTTGGATTTGCTGACAGGTCAGGATGGAACTTGAAAGATAGGAAGAGCCAAGGAAGACTGAGGTTTTCTGCTCGCCCGCCTGCTGGGGATTCACCGGGATGGGTGACATCTCTTCCCCAAGGGGTGAGTGACAGTTGCAAAGTCAAACATCTGGGGAGATGGGGAGGTGGAGGGGAGAGTCCGGCGGGCAGGTGCAGGATAGGGCTCAGTCCCGGCAGGGGAGGGGGGATGCCAAGGCCACTCAGGTCCGGACAGCATCACCCCGAAGCTTGAGCCCAGGATTGCCACACCTCCCATGTGTTTTTAAGTCAGAGATCACAATTTTTATGTTGAAATCTTCAAAACATCCGATGTTGGCTCTCTTGTTTAAAACACGGCATTTGGGGGGCGCCTGGGTGGCTTAGTCGTTTAAGCATCCGACTTTCGCTTGGGTCATGATCTCGCGGTTGGTGGGTTCGAGCCCTGCGTCGGGCTCTGGGCTGACTGCCAGCTCAGAGCCTGGAGCCTGTTTCAGTCTGTGACTCCCTCTCTCTCTGACCCTCCCCTGCTCACGCTGCCTCTCTCTCTCTCTCCTAGAAATAAATAAAACATTAAAAAAAATGTTGTTTAAAAAAAATAAAACACGGCATTTGGGCAGCACCAGGTGTGCCTGTCTAGAGAAGCCACTCTCATCTCCCAGCTGCATCAGGAGTCACGTGGGGACACTGTGGCCAGAGCGGTCACCTGGACTTTCCCAGGCCCCTCCAGCCAGGCTTCCAGGACTGGGGTCATCTGTGTGGTAAGCAGGACCCTTCTCTCAGCCACTGTGAGCCTATAGGTGCTGCGCTGCCTCCCTGGTGCCAGGACCTCAACACGGCCCGCAGGGAAGCTGTGACCTTCCCCCAGACCCTAGATGGCCCGCTCTCTGGTCAGTGTTGAAGCCAGAACGCTGGGAGCTGCCCTTGAACCCTCCTTCTGTCACCACTCGTCACCAAGTCCCACTGCCTCCCTCCCCAAAATGCACCTCCCATCCATCCGTGTCTGTCCTCACCTCTGCCGCCACCCAAGCCATGGTCACCCCTCCGTGGGTAGCAGCTCCTCGCTGGTCCCTGGCCCTGCTCCTGGCCCCGCCCCTCCCCCACACAGCAACTGTGTGCTCTCCAGGGCTCATGCTAGTACCCCGCAGGAAACCCTCCACGGGCCCCCCCAGCCTCTGTGGGTTCTCACAGGACCCCTAGGACCCTGCTCCATCCGGCCTCACCCCTGCCAGCTTCCCCCTCACTCACTTGGCTCATGGCACCATGAACTTGGCAAGGTCCTTGCCCACCACGGGGACCTCAGGCACGCTGTTCCCTCTGCTCTGCTCTGCCCTTAACCCCTGGGCCCTTCGCAGCCTAGGCGTGAGGATTTGTCCCTCCTCAGTAAGGCTGTCCCCACTGCTAGCTGAGTGGCCCTTCCCACCCCTCCTTGTTACTCCTGTCCCCACGATTTCTTCCATTATCCTTATTGAATGTGTCTTCACAGGGTTAGCAGTTGGTGGAGCACTGACGTGGGCCCCCGCCTCGCCCTCCCTCTACCTCGCAGGCAGGAACGCTTCTGTCCTATTCTCAGAAGTCCCCAGAGCTTTTCTCCAGGCCTGACTCAGGGTATTTTTTTAAATAATTGTTTGCTGGATGAATGAATGATTGAATGAGAGCAGAGAGAGCAGAGAGAGCCTGAAGAGGCCAAAGAGAACATTCCATTGTTCCCTTTGCCTCCACCTGCTGAAAGGCTAGGGCCCCACCCCTTCCCAAGGTTAGCACTTCGCCCAGAGTCTCCAGGGACCCCCCCCCCCATCCACAAATACCCTCTTCCCCTCCCCCTACAGGCACAGACATCAGCTCAGGCTCCCTGCCCATGGCCCTCCTGCCCCACGTGGCATCACTGGGGGACACTGTGTTCTTTGGGTCCCAGAGGCAGCACGTGCCCTCACTGGGCCTCCTAGGTCCCCCTCCCAGGGTGTTCCACCCGAAACGAAGAAAGAAAATCAGCCCTTCCCTGGGAGCGGAGCAGGAAGGATCGACAGGCGAAGGCATTGACCGCCATGCTCTCCTCTGCGTGGAGGGAACGGCTCTGGAGCCAGACTGGAGCCACAAGAGAAGCAGAAGCAGGGGACAGAGGGAGCGTGTAGCCCCGAGGCACCACACGACCGGTGCACCCCCTCCTCCTGGTACTGCACCCCAAGTCTGGCTGCCGTGGCTCGTGGCTCGAAAGGCCAATACTCCAGAGGAGAGTTTTGACGGGAAAGGAGGACGTACCTTACACAGGAGGCCGGCCACCTGAGGAGAAGGTGGACTCTTGTCCAAAGGCCACCCCGGAGGTTTCTGCCTGGCCCAGAGAATTCTAAAGGGCGCACAGCGATTTCTTGATTACGCGTAGACTCAGATGATACCAGCTGCAGAGTTATCTCGGTGATCGGAGGTTGTGCAAGAGTGTTTTGGTCTTTTTTTTTTTTTTTAATGTTTATTTATTTGAGAGAGAGAGCACTCAAGCGGTAGGAAGCGGCAGAGCGAGGGCGGGCAGAGGATCCGATGCGGGCTCCGTGCCGACAGCAGAGAGCCTGATTCAGGGCTCCTGATTCATGAGATGGTGACCTGAGCCATGAGATGGTGACCTGAGCCAAAGTCGGATGCTCAACTGACTGAGCCACCCAGGCGCCCCAAGAGTCCTCTCCAGGGTTTACAGATGTGCAAAGGGAGGTCAGGACAGTCACTGGCATGACCTCAGAAACAAAACAAAACACTTTGTTAAAAGCTAGGCTGACCGGAAACCCACAGCGACCGTCAGGCGGACTTGCTGGCCTCCGTGGCCTGGGAAAGTCCTGGGTCCTTATTCCCCAAGGCCAGAGGTCTGCGAAGCTCAAAGGAAGCGAATTTGCTCTGTTACAGATCAAGGACCTTAAGTCAGCAGGCGAGGAGTGCGTTGACGGGCTTCAGGTTAACCCTTCGGATCGGCCGCCGTGCGGTGCGGTCACACTGCGCGGCTGATGTGAGTTGGGGCCTTGTTAGTCTCACCCCAAGGTGCCTGATGGCGCTGTGCTGGGGCCTGGGGCCTGGCGGCGGGTGGAGGCGGGGCACCTGCAGGAGCTGGGAACAGACCCCTCAGGGATGCGACGGTCTCCATGAGGAGCACACACGCACACACTCACATGTGCACGCACACTCACGCACGCACACGCGCACACACACACACACACGGCCACGTGGGACGAAGGACCTGTAATGGCAGAAGCAGATCTCTGGGGCAGGAGGAAGCAGAAGACATGGGACAGAGGACGGAAGACTGTCCGGGTCCCCCCAGCCTAGGCGTTCTCATGGCTGCGGGCAGATCGGCGCATACGTGTGTGCGAGTGTGAGTGTGTGCCAATAAAGCGTGAGCCTGGCTGTGGCTTCCAGGATGCAGAGCCCCCGAGGACAGAGGAAGAGTCACAAGCCCCAGGGCAGACCGAGACGCCAGCAGGACGCCCAGTAACCAGGAGCCCGGAGGCCCGACCTTCCCTCCGCACCCCCACACCCTCCGCCTTCTGCTCAAACAGCGTGGACGATGAAGAGCCCGAAGGTCCACCCGCCCTCACATCCACACAAGTTGCTCCTTCTCGAAAAGTACAAGTTCCTCGTCAAAGCGGCCAAGCGAGGTGTGAAAAGATGAATCGTGTTTTGACCCAGATTTACAGCATCCTCCCTCTGCGGTGGGCTGTCAGGGCCCGTCCTTCAAACAACGCCTCTCCCCGCTTGAGCCAACTGTGGGCCAACCCCGGCTTCCCATGAACCCTCTCAAGTCAGCTTCCTGGGGCGCCCAGGTGTCTCCCCGAGTCCTCATTGTCAGAAAAAAAAAAAAAAGATGATGGTGATAATATTAACAACACCAGCTGGGGACTGTTCCAGATGGTCTGCGCCAATGGGCTTTGTCCTCACGGGAGCTTTCTGAGATCAGAACCACTCTCGTCCCCATTTTACAGAGGAGACTGAGGCACAGAGAGGTTCAGCTCCTTTCCCAAGGCCACACAGCTCGGGCAAGAACAGGAATCTAAATCCAGGCGGCCTGTCCAGGGCCCGTGTGCCTAACCGTCGGCCAGGCTGCCTCTCCTTTGGGGAGAACTCATGAGGGTGTGAAAAACAGAGCTGGCACCGGCTACTCTGAACTCAGGCCGTGCGCTTCTCCGTCCCCAGGAGCAGAAAAGAGAACTCCTTCTCGCACAGTGTGTTTGCACGCTGCCGGCCAAATCCCGCCACTGTGTTTTCCGGCGAAACGAGAGAGATTTTGCCAAAATCCGCGTCATGCCTCCCCACGCCCTCCCCCCCTAGCTTGTCCTGGCCTCTGCCTAAAATTGCTCCTCTTAACAAGAGTTTGCAACGCACAGAATCAAAAAGGGTCCGGGCCCTGCTAGAGGATTCGGTGTCCCTAAGATGCAGCTAACGCAGCGTCTGACTTAGTAAAGATGCTGGAACCCTGAGCCAGGGGCCCCGAGGCAAGGCTCCGGGCACTGGCAGGGGCTGGAGGGGGGGGACAGGGTTTGCACCTGGCCTTGTTAAAATGTGCCAGCCGGCGGCTGCCAGCCGGTGGGTAAGACCCTCCGCAGAGCGAGGCAAAGTTCAGCCTGTCTGAGCAGCCTGCGCTCTGACGAGCCTTATTCCGACGGCTGGTTAACATCTCTCCATTGAATTTTAACATGAAATATCTTTTTGACGCAGCAAGGAGAGCGAAGTCCCTTTGGGGAAGGAAGGGCCAGACTTGCCCGCGCCACCAGGCATAGGAAAGGGAGGGTACCCAGCGCTCCCCTTGACCTATTTAGAGTGCATTTGTTCAATGGGCCAGGGGGCCCCTGGGCGGGGTGGGGGGGAGGGGCTCCCGGGCCTCAGAGACGAAGGAAGAGGCTACAGTCAGGGCCATGGCCACTCACACGAGGGGGCCAAGTAAAGCCACAGCGCTCTCACCCCCGAGCCCCGGCCACCTGCCCGAGAGGGCGCCGAGCCAGCTGCCCGCGGCTGCCCCCCAGCCAGTGGCGTCCGCATGGGCGCTGGGGATGCAGATGGCCGTCCACCCGCTTCCCGGGGTCAGCAGCCTGGAGGCCAGAGGAAAATGCGTTTCCACGCGGCCAGTGCTTGTGACTGCCCTGGAGCGAGGCCAGGGACAGAAAGCAGGGCTTCCGTGGACAAGGGCCAGCTGGGTACGAGGCGGGTCCCGCGTGGCGCAGCAAGGCGGGGCGGTGGGGAGAGAAACGGGATGTTCTGGGGGTGACTCTGGATGTCAGCTTGGGGAAGGCCCTGCTTCTGTCCGAGGAAACCTCTTACTGAGCTTTTTGGTGACATAAAAGTAGAGCTAAAATCTGGTCCAGTGGGACAGGAGGCTGAGTTGGCAGCATCGAGAGGAAAAGGGATCTCTTCCCTGGGCCCCGGGGGGAGGGATGTTGACAGGGACTGAAGGGTCCCCTAGGGAGCTGCTGAGCCAGGAGATGGGGGCCCTGGGGCTCAAGGAAAAGAGGATACGTGGGAAGGGTTGATCATGGGGTGGGGGGAGCGGGGCCCCAGTGAAAGGGACGGGGTGCTGAGGCAGGGCCACTTGCCGTGAAGCTTTCGGCCAATCTCAGAAGTTAAAAGCACAGCAGGGACACCTGGGTGGCTCAGCCACTTGAGCCACTGGCCCTTGGTTTCAGCTCAAGTCATGATCTCATGGTTTGTGAGTTGGAGCCCCGAGTCAGGCTCTTCGCTGACAGCGTGGAGCCTGCTTGGGATTCTCTCTGCACCCCCCTTCTCCTCCCCCACCCCTCAAAATAAATAAATAAATACAGTTAACAACATAGCTGCGGAGCTGGATGGACCTGGGTTGGAGTCCTGATTCTGCCGCAGAGTAGCCGTGTAGATTCACCTCTCGGAGCCTCAGTTTCCACATATGTAAAAATGGATACGAGAACGGAATGCCTAACCGGAAGGGTTGTTAGAAGGATTAAATGAGTTCCTACAGGGAGAGAACTTAGAGTTGTGTCCCTCACATAATAAAGGCTCAGCGACCCTTAGGTGTCGTCCCCACAAGCGACGTCGTCATGGAACACTGAGGCACCGCCCAGCCGTTCTGTGGGAGGGATTCTGAGCTGAGCCCGTGGCCACATTTGGGGCACATTTGCCAGCGACGACGAGGAGTGGGGCCACTGTGGTTGTCCAGGAAGTGAAGTTCCAGCCTTTCAGAACCGTCCAGAATAGCATTTGGAGACGAGTAACACAAGCAGGAGACCAGAGCCTCAGACGTTCTGGGGAAGCTGGAGCTCCAGGCACCACCACGTGCGCCGGGGGGCTGGGGGGGGATCCGGAGAAGGTGAGGACCCCGGACAGCCACGACTTTTTGTCCTGGACACAGCCCTGTGAGGGGGCCGGGGGGCCCATGAAGACTGCGTGGCCCCTGCCCTGCCCAGCCCCGCCCCGCCTCGCCCTGCCCAATCCTGTTCTAGGCACTGTCCTGGACACTCGGATCCGGCCCTTAGGAAGCATGTAACCGTTATCTGACAGAGAGAAAAGCTCGACATCACTGCAGGGGCAGGGCAGTCACGGAGGTGTGCAGGGGCAGGAGGGGAGACGCTTAGAGGGAGGGGTGGGCCGGTGGCTGTGGCTTTCAGAAGAAACCTCGAACGAGGGAAGAGAGGGTGCGGGGCATTTCAGGAATGAGTTGTGTTCCATGGGGGGGGGGCGGGGGGACGGAACAGGCCCAGGCCGCATGAAGGAGGCAGCAAAGCGAGGGATCTGATGATGGGCTGGGGGGAGGGGAGGGCCTCACATGGCCTGGCCTGGCCTCTGAAACACCAAAGCACCGCCTATCCGCGAAGGCTTTGGGCAAAGGTGACAAGCTGAAGGCTGGCAGACATCTTCAAAGGGACCAGCTGGAGTGTCGCCCGAGGATAGCACGCTGTCTTATAGAATCCATCCCCTGGAGGGGCGCCTGGGTGGCTTAGTCGGTTAAGCGTCCGACTTTCGCTCAGGTCATGATCTCGCGGTTCGTGGGTTCGAGCCCCGCGTCGGGCTCTGTGCTGACCGCCAGCTCAGAGCCTGGAGCCTGTTTCAGTCTGTGACTCCCTCTCTCTCTGACCCTCCCCTGCTCACGCTGTCTCTCTCTCTCTCCTAGAAATAAATTTAAAAAAAAAAACAAAAACAAACAAACAAAAAACACGGATGTATGGGGCGCCTGGGTGGCTTAGTCGGTTAAGCGTCCGACTTTCGCTTAGGTCATGATCTCGCGGTTCGTGGGTTCGAGCCCCGCGTCGGGCTCTGCGCTGACTGCCAGCTCGGAGCCTGGAGCCTGTTTCAGTCTGTGACTCCCTCTCTCTCTGACCCTCCCCTGCTCACGCTGTCTCTCACTCTCTCCTAGAAATAAATAAAAAATATTAAAAAAAATAATAATAATAAAAAATAAAATCTTAGGGGCACCTGGGTGGCTCAGTTGGTTGAGCATCCAACTCTTGATATGGCCTCAGGTCATGACCTCACAGTCATGAGATCAAGCCCTGTGTTGGGGTGCACACTTGGCTCTCAAAATAAATAAACTTAAACATAAATGAATAAAATAAAATCTTTTTAAAAAATCCACAGTGGGGTGCCTGGGTGGCTTAGTCGGTTAAGCGTCCGACTTTCGCTCAGGTCATGATCTCGCGGTTCGTGGGTTCAAGCCCCGCATCGGGCTATGTGCTGACTGCCAGCTCAGAGCTGGAGCCTGTTTCAGTCTGTGACTCCCTCTCTCTCTGACCCTCCCCTGCTCACGCTGTCTCTCTCTCCCTCTCTCTCCTAGAAATAAATAAACATTTAAAAAAATAAAAAAGAATCCATCCCCTGGAGACGAGGGAAGCGAGAATGGAGGCTCAGAGGCCACATTAATACTAAGCTCTGGGGACCCCGGAGGTGGGAGCAAACCCAGCTGGTTCTGGCTGCCGCCACCTCCTCCAGCCACCCGCCTGGATTCCGCCAGGCCTGCTAGCAGCCTGGGGAATTTGCTGAGTCACTGACAGTAAGCAGTCCGGCCTGCCCTTTCTCCTGCCTGGCCTGGGACCAGACGCAGCTGCTGTCGCCACAGGACATCGGGGGTTGGAAGGAATCGCAAAAAAAAAAAACCCTGCCGAACGATCAGGCCAGAAAGAAGGCCGCAGCACACCTCCGGGGCCAAGAAAAACCCATGTTGGCGACCGGCTTGCCTGTGCTCATTTTCGGATGCCAGGCAGTCACCTAACACCTGACACTCACCAAGGCCGACCCTGCGCAAGGCACGAACGACAGCCTTCCCGCCACACGGTGTCCCCTGTCTTCTGTCCCATTGCCTCGCCCTCTGCTCTGTGACCCTCTCTTCGCTCACCGTCATCTAAATCACCCACTTTTGCCAGATTCTCTTCTTCCTGCCCTCGACAATTTGGGAGACCCAGGGTTCCATTTCAAACCTCATCTTTTTGCTGCGAAAGGTCGCTCCCCAGGTGAGCTCCCCCTCTCAGCCCTAATGGTATCAGGGGACTGACCCACCTGTCCAGCTACATTATCTTCATTCGCTTCCCTTTGTATCGGGGAGAAGATCCTTGGCTGAGATGGAAATCAAAAGATTCCTATGTTCTAAATTTAGAGCTGTTTGTCTTTGGAAATGCTTTTCGTTCTCTCTGGGTGCGTAGTTTCATTTAAGCTTAGGGGAGAAGGCCTCGTAAAACACTCCTAGCCGGCTCTGAACATCAGCTTCCAATCTGACCAATTTCTGACCGTAGAGCTGCTTTTTAATCCTTTCAGATATCTTGATAAGTTTCAGGGGGGACACACGGTAAATATTCCTGGCGGTACCGACCTGCTCCAGGGACGTGAGACGTCCTCCCAAATCCAGAGCCACTCCCAAAGATGGCCGATAGGAAGAGGTCGTAGACAAATGCCCCAAGAGCTGGCACCAGGCAAGGGGACCCGAGCTGCAAAGGGGGTGCAACTCGCACTTCTGTCCCACCATATTTTGGGCCCCCCGACCCGATGGTCGAGCTGTCTGCATGTGCGAGAACTGATAACCTGCGTGCCCCGTGGAGACGGGAAGTCAAGCCAAGTTCTCAGGCCAAGCGACTGGACCAAAGGGAAGGCGATAGCTGTCCCTGGGAGGGGAAGGATCCACAGCGAACGGGAACCTGAATTCAGAAGAGTCTAGATTTAGAAAGGAAGGGACAGTGTGAAATTTTATGTTCCTTTTCAACAGGGCTCTGCAGAGACCCAAGAGATGACTGGTAAGAATTCTTACCCTTTGGGGCGCCTGGGTGGCTTAGTCGGTTAAGCGTCCGACTTTCGCTTAGGTCATGATCTCGCGGTTCGTGGGTTCGAGCCCCGCGTCGGGCTCTGTGCTGACTGCCAGCTCAGAGCCTGGAGCCTGTTTCAGTCTGTGACTCCCTCTCTCTCTGACCCTCCCCTGCTCACGCTGTCTCTCTCTCCTCTCCTAGAACTAAATAAAACATTTAAAAAAAAAATTTAAAAAAAAAAAAAGAATTCTTACCCTTTGCCGGCTTCTGCCAAGTTTTCCCAGGACTCCCTGCCGTCTGCCACCTTGGTTCCTCCCCCCCCCCGTAGAAAGTGGCGCCACCTGGGGCCTAGAAAGTTGGTCCAGGAGGCCCCCAAGTTAGGTGGTGGATTAAAGGAGGAGCCTTTGAAGGGGCACCTGAGGGGCTCAGTTGGATAAACGTCCGACTTCAGCTTAGGTCATGATCTCATGGTTTGTGAGTTCGAGCCCCGTGTCGGGCTCTGTGCTGACAGCTTGGAGCCTGGAGCCTGTTTCAGATTCTGTGTCTCCCTCTCTCTCTGCCCCTCCCGGTTCACACTTTGTCTCTCTCTCTCTCTCAAACGTAAACATTAAAGAAAATTTTTTTAATAAAAAAGAAAAGAAAAGCCTTTGAAGATGCAAATTGTGTCAACAATAAAGAAGGGGAAGGGGCGCCTGGGTGGCTCAGTCGGTTGAGTGTCCAACTCCAGCTCAGGTCATGATCTCATGGCTGGTGTGTGGGTTCGAGCCCTGCGTCGGGCTCTGTGCTGACAGCTCGGAGCCTGGAGCCTGCTTCAGATTCTGTGTCTCCCTCTCTCTCTGCCCCTCCTGTTTGTGTTCTGTCTCTCTCAAAAATAAAATTAAAAATTAAAAAAAATAATAAATGTTAAAAAAATTTAAGAGCACCAAGAACGGGGAGTGTGGGGAGAAGAGACAGAACCAGCAAAGGAGACAGAAGTGTGTGCGGCGGGTGCGCCCAGAGGGAGAAGGGCCAGCGGCTGAGCTGGCTCAAGTAAGAGGAGCCCTGAAAATGTCACCAAATGCAGCAGCAGTGAGGTCGCTGGGGACCAGGACATGACAGGGACAAAACCTGATGGGAATCAATCCAACAAAGAAGGAGGAATTGGAGGCCAATGTCAATAATGCTTTTGTGGGCTGTACCTAAATAGTAGCAGAAAAGGAGATGGTGGCTGAAGACAGGTATTAAAGGGGAGGAGAGCTTCTCTGAGGATGGGAGGGAAAATGGCAGATTTGTGGGGGATTGTCTTAACTTTTATTTAATTTCTTTTTTTAAGTAACTTCTACCCCCAACGTGGGGCTCAAAGTCACAACCCTGAGATCAAGAGTCGCATGCTTCTCCGACTGAGCCAGGCAAGGTGCCCGGGAAAATGGCGTATTTGTACATTGGTGGGAACTATCCAGTGGGAAGAAAGTTGGCAAAGAGACTTTGGGCAGGTGGAGAGGTGGGCTGCAGGGTGCACGGCGAGGGGGTCAGGATGAGGGGGAGCACGTGGGCCATCGGGCTGGTGGGAAGAAAGGCAGGATGTGGGGGCACCGAGGCAGTCAGAGGATGAGGTGGTTGGCTTCTGACTTCCGTTTCCGCAGTGCAATAAGAAGAAAGGTCGTCTTTTGCGAGAAGATGGAAGAGGGAGCTGTCCGAAGAGAGGAGGTGGCGCAAAATGGCTCCTCGAGTGCAAGTTCAAATATAAGGCTAACAGAAATACAGCGTGCCGCTGCCAAATCAGGACAGAAGGAAAAAACAGAGCAAGAAAGCCCAGCGGGTTCTGTCGAAAAGAGGAAAAAGGAAACAAAGGGGACAAATGGGGAAATCTGGCAAAGGAGAAAACATACCACGAGTCCAAACGTGATAGTGATTCCAATAAATGTGAATAGGCTAAAATCATTGGCTAAAGTCAGAGGCTTTTTGCTTGGGTTTTACAAAAGGAGGCGTTAAGCTTGGCTTGCAGCCCAGAGCGAGGAAGCCAAACACGCCAGCACAAGGCTCTAGAAGTATTTACACCAAAATGTCAAAGATGGTGATTCCAAGTTGGTGAGTTTGGGAGGGATCTTCTTTGCTTTCTTTGTACATTTCGGTATATTCTGAAGTTTCTGAAAGGTGTGTACATTAATTTTATTTTTTTTCCAACTTTTTTTTTTTACATTTATTCATTTTTGAGAGACAGAGAGAGCAGGGCAGGGGCACAGAGAGAGGGAGACACAGAATCTGAAGCAGGCTCCAGGCTTTGAGCTGTCACCACAGAGCCCGATGTGGGGCTCAAACTCACAAACCGTGAGACTGTGACTGGAGCTGAAGTCAGACGCTTAACCAACTGAGCCACCCAGGTACCCCTGTACATTAACTTTAAAATCAGAAAGAAACATGGGGCGCCTGGGTGGCTTAGTCGGTTAAGCGTCCGACTTTCGCTTAGGTCATGATCTCGCGGTTCGTGGGTTCGAGCCCCGCGTCAGGCTCTGTGCTGACTGCCAGCTCAGAGCCTGGAGCCTGTTTCAGTCTGTGACTCCCTCTCTCTCTGACCCTCCCCTGCTCACGCTGTCTCTCTCTCTCTCTGTCTCTCCTAGAAATAAATAAAACATTAAAAAAAATTTTTTTAAATCAGAAAGAAACAGAAGCTGCTTTTAAAACCAACCGCAGCATATCTTTACAGAGGTTGCATTTACTGTCTGAATCCATGCTGTTTCCAAAGATGTTCCAAAGAAGGGTCCCTGCCCTCTAGGAACTGGCTGGGGATGAGACCAGCTGGACAATTATAGAAGGGTGCGGGCCAGTGCGAAGATGGGGCTCTGCTCTAACTTAGGGCCCAGGAGGGAGGCAGGAATAAGCAAGCAGAGCTTCCTGGAGGAGGAGGTCCCTGTGGTGCTGCAGGATGTGGCTCCGGGGTGAGCCCGTGGATGGCATTCCAGGCTGGGAGCAGCAGCCAGGACAAGAGCCCATGGAGGCGGGACAGGGCATGCTCGGGGCGGGGCGCACAGAGGCCAGTGGATGGACAGAGGGCGAATAGGCAAGATGAAAAGCAGTGGGAAGTGAGTTAGCCCTAGAATGGGTGGCCTTGTGGCCCAAAGCACAGAAAAAATGGCTAGGTCACTGTCATTGTTCCCTTGCCTGTTCCGTACTTGCCACACATCACACACACGTGTCTGGTGACATTGGGGAGAACTTACAAGGGCTCAGAGAGGGTGACAGCAAAAGAAGTTTGAGGGCGTCAATGGCAGCAGACAACAGGGGGGTGTCGGGCCACACAGGCTGGGAGGGGTGGGCTCAGATGGCTGCCCACAACCTGAGACACACACACACACACACACACACACACACACACACACACACACACCCAGGTCCCCGCAGCCCACAGGATGTCACTCCAGCTCGCGCCAGTCCCAGGATCAGTAAGGTCCCCATCCAGCACCTCCCCTCCCTTCGAGGCAGGCAGGGGCGTGGAGAGGAGGCGGCAGCGGCACCAAGCCTCATACCTATCAAAGCCTGGGTGTGGGCAGGACAGCGGCGCTCTTGCCTTTGGGTTAAACTTTGACCAGTGCTTAACTCCTATTCCGTAAGTGTCACCTGGTCAGTGTTTAATTCCAGTCTGGGTGACTTCAGTCTCCACTTTCCCCACTTACTTTATCCAGCTCCTCCTGGAGGTCCAGGGCCAGCTGCGTCCCTGGAAGGATGCTGGTGGCTGAGGGGTCACACTTCGCAGTCTCCGGTCGGCGTTGGAGCCACCCTGAGTGACAGTTGCCAGGCGGGCACCCGGAGAGCCCTGGTCCAGGGGCAGCGAGGCCGACGGCCACCGCCATGTGCCAAGCTTCTCAGGGGACGAAACAGGTGCTGCCGTGGGGGAAGTAGGTCCCCGGCCTTGGCCCCTTGGCCCTGGGCCAGCTTCTCCCTGGGGCCCCCTCGGCAGGCCCCATGGCATTTTCCGAGCTCCTAGACCAAGTGGGTGGCCTGGGCAGGTTCCAGGTTCTCCAGATGGTGGCCTTGGTGGTCCCTATCATATGGCTCACCACTCAGAGCATGATGGAGAACTTCTCGGCCGCCGTGCCCAGCCACCGCTGCTGGGTACCCCTCCTGGACAACGGCACTGCCCAGGCCGGTGTCCCCGGGGCCCCGGACCCCAAGGACCTCCTGACCGTCTCCATCCCACCGGGCCCCAACCGCGAGCCCCACCAGTGCCGCCGCTTCCGCCAACCACAGTGGCAGCTCCTGGACCCCAACGCCACGGCCGCCGACTGGAGCGAGGCCGCCACGGAGCCGTGCGTGGACGGCTGGGTCTACGACCGCAGCACCTTCACCTCCACCATCGTGGCCAAGGTAAGGGCCTCCGCTGACACCTGCTCCCCCCACGTCCTGGCACTTTAGAGGCCAAGGTCAGAGCTCACACCTGACTGGACTCCGAATGGCCTGGTCCTGGGAGGGACCTGCCGTCTGGAGGCTTCCTCACTCGCCACTCGGGCCCTCCTCCAGCACCTGGCCCTACAGGGGAGTGGGCAGCGGGCCTCAGCTTACAGACAGGCACTGGCTCCTGGCTCGTGGAAGAGTGGGTGGTGTCCACGACTGCCGGGCCAGCCCTGCCACCACTGATGAGCTGTGACTCAGGCAGCTCCCTCCACCGGGAGTCCAGTTCTCAGACCCCGGAGGAGGCATCAGGCAAATCTGGCCAAGTGGGAGGGGCCACCAGGGAGAACTTGACCCCGGACCAGAGGGTGACGAGAGGAGGCTTAGCCCTGCCCTACCACCTTAGAGGTCACCAGGCCATCCACCCACACCTGGCTCCCTCGGGGCTTCCCATCCCCCCCACCTCCCCCATGCGTCTGGGCTCAGCTCCCCCTCCTCTCCCACCAGTGGGACCTTGTGTGTGATTCCCAAGCCCTGAAGCCCATGGCCCAGTCCATCTATCTGTCGGGGATCCTGGTGGGAGCTGCCGTGTTCGGCCAAGCTTCCGACAGGTGAGTACTCCCGGTTCTAGAAGCCCCTTTTCCCTCGTGTCCCTGTGCTCCTGTCTCCCTGGCCTCTTGCAGCCGTGTCCGGGGAGAAAGCGCTCTGCGGGCCATTGGGACGCCTGCTTGTGGTCTCACTCCTGACACCTTCAGCTCTGCCACTGAGCAAGCCCTGTCCCCGCTCTGGGCCTCGGTTTCACCAGCTCCCCTCTGGGGCGATCTCCCAAAAGCTGACCGCTAAAGTGTGCCCTCAGCTGTCGCTGAGCGCTCCTGCTGACAGGGAGCTCATTCTCTACCCG
Source organism: Proteles cristata cristata (assembly GCA_017311185.1). Taxonomy (NCBI): domain Eukaryota; kingdom Metazoa; phylum Chordata; class Mammalia; order Carnivora; family Hyaenidae; genus Proteles; species Proteles cristata. The sequence goes on from JAESUZ010001000.1 coordinate 1,199,098, forward strand.
GGGAAGTCACCTGTGCCTGCAGGCCTTTCATTGGGGGATAACTTGGCTCCAGACCCAGGAGTCACTGTGACCTCTGCTCAGACCCCCATGGCTGGTGCTGTGGTGCCTCGCGGACCTGGCTACCACCTGCATGTTTCTGTGCCTGCAGGTTTGGTCGCAGGCTGGTGCTGACCTTGAACTACCTTCAGATGGCCGTGGCAGGCACGGCAGCCGCCTTCGCCCCCACCTTCCCCGTGTACTGCCTGTTCCGCTTCCTGGTGGCCTTTGCCGTGGCGGGCGTCATGATGAACACCTGCACTCTCCGTAGGTCACCCGACCCAGGCCAGGTGAGGGAGGCTCGTGTGGGCTCCCCAGGCTGACCCTTGCGGTCTCCTTGCAGTGATGGAGTGGACATCCACGCGTGCCCGAGCCTTGGCGATGACTTTGAACTCCCTGGGCTTCAGCTTTGGCCAAGTCCTGATGGCCATGGTGGCCTACGGTGTGCGTGACTGGGCCCTCCTGCAGTTGGTGGTCTCCGCCCCCTTCTTCCTCTGCTTCGTGTATTCTTGGTAGGCGCCGTCCCCCTCCTCGGAGAAAACCCGTACCTACCCTCCACCCTGGGGGCAGAGGCCAGGGGCACAGGAGGCCAAGGGAGCACAGTCGGGGAGGGGGTGGGGGTGGGAGCCACGGACCCAGCACAGCTGGTGGCCACAGGCCCATGGTGCTCACCCACCCCGAACTGGGGCTCTGGGGCCCGAGATGGTTCTCCTTTCCCTGTTCCCCCCGGTGCCTCCTCCCCCTCCACTCAGCCTCCCCCCTCCCTCTTCCTTCCCATCATCTCTAGGCCTCTTCCTTCTTGACTCCTTATTTGCCTTGGCATGTGTGCCTCTAGACACATTTTCTGAGCTGAGGCTCTAGGCCAGGCTGAGGGGTGGGATACAAATACAACACACACACACACACACACACACACACACACACACACACACACACACCATTCCTAGAATACAGCCCAGGTCAGCCTTAGGTACTGACATTTTACTAAAGAACAGGGACCAAGACCCAGTGGTCAGAGGGGACGCCCAGCCCCCTACACAGGGCTGACGTATGAGAGAGTTAGGAAATGTCTGCACCGTCCTGAAATAAATCAGGCATGGCTCTTGCCAAACTCCCGGGACATAGTGGGTGTATGGGAAATATTTGTTGGATGGATATCTGGATGGATGGGTGGATGGATGGATGGATGGATGGATGGATGGATGGATGGATGGCTAGATAGATGATAATAGATGGACGGATGGATGATAGATAGGTAGAAAATAGATAACAGATAATAATGGACAATAGATAACAGATGGTGGGCAATAGATGAGATGAGATGAGATGAATTGGTGGGTGGAGGGGTAAGTGGAGGGACAGGGTGGAGCTTGGCTCATTCACACAGACCCAGCAGCTCTGGGTTTTTGGTTGGCCATTGCAGCCACTGCAGAAAGAAGTGTGGGGAGAACAGGGTCGAGGCACCCGGAGGAGGTCTAACTTCGCGGATCTCTTCAAGCCCAACTGGTTGGAGCAGAAAAGCTCTTAAAATGGAGCCTTGAGCAACTAACTTGCAGTCACTCTCCAGAGCACAGTCATGCTTCCTGCACTGGCTCCGAGAAGAGGTGAATCCGGCCAATAGCCGGCTTTCTGGGATGGTAGTTTGACCCCCAGACCAACAGAGCGGAGGCTGGAGGTCAGAGGGCAAGGGTCAGCAATGCAGATTCCAGGGCACCCTTCCCGGCTCTCTGAAGCTGACGCTGGTGCTCAGGGTGGGACCTCACTTTCCCTGACAGACGTGCCCACGCAGGTGCCGTGCACATGCCCACAAGCATGCATCACCCACCACTTGGTGACGTTGAGTCCCCACCAGGTGCAGGGCGCTGGCTGATGCGGGGCTGACGGCACGAAAGAGGAACATGGTCCCGCGGGGAGCTGGCAAGGCACCCCCCACGTGACGACATGCACAAACCACACCCGGGGCTTGAGGAATAAGTAGGGGTGCACCTGAGCCCATCTCTCTTCATGACAAGTGTCTACCTGTGGTGGCCCCTCCTCCGTCCCCATCTCCACGAACCAGCCCAACCACCAGGCTTCACCCACGACAGCCCTGGCGCCCCAGCTCTGCTCCCCTGTTCTTGGGCCCTGAATCGGAGGAGGGGCTGCTCTCTCCCAGGCGACCAAACCTGTGTCCCCTGTGCCACAGGCTGCAAACCCTGAATCCCACTCCCAGACCTGCCTCTCCCCAGACTCCAGCTCCCTGTTTCCAACCAGCCGTGTGACGTCCCCACGACCGATGTCTGCACCACAAACAGACTGTCTCCTTACACCTGCTCTTTTCCAAGGCTTCCCCAGCAAGGGCCGGGGGGGTGGGGGGGAAATGGCAGCCACATCCACCAGGTCCCAGAGTTAGAGACACCATGTCACCTCCCTGTCCCTCGCTGACCCCCCCCCGTCATAAGTCCAACAGGTCACTGGGTTTTGTCAACTCTATCTTGAAAGTACACCTTCTCTCCCCTGTTCTGCCTCCGGAGAACCTCGGGGCCCCGTGCATGTGGAGCAGGGGACCCCAAGTCTGGCTGCCGCTCCCAGGGGAAAGCTTGCCTGGCTGGGGGGCCCTGCCTGAGCAGAGGCCTGGAGGCAGGAGCCAGGGTGGAGTGGGGGGCGTGACAGGGTCCTCAGTGGGCTGGGCCGGCGCAAAGGGTCTGGGCTGATGTCAAGGGCTGTGGGTGTAAGGTTTAGCGTTAGGGGCTGGGTCCCGGCATGGGGGTGTGGGGCTGGGAGGCGTGAGGCTGGCTGGCATCCAGGAAGCGGCAAATGTTATCCTGGCATGGGCGATGGGGCCACAGGGAGACAAGGGCAGGGGGTTGGTCACGTGTGAAGAGTGCTGGTGGTGACAGGAGTTGGCGGCTGCCTGGGTGCAAGTGGAGGGGGGGCGGGGGATGTCTGGACCAAAGACCCTGTCTGGGCCTGAGCCCCCCCAGGCATGTGTGAAGCTCATGTGGGGAGGAGGGAGCTCAGGCAGGAAGGTGCTGCCTCGGGGTGCACAGGAAGGCCACAGCTGTGAAATCAGGGAGGTGCCGGGCCTCCCTGGGGGGAGGTGGGGGACCCCAGCAGGCTTGCGGTGGGCTGCCAGGACCACAGTCCTTACCAGGCACCCAGGTCTACTTCCTAGGTGGGGGAAGGGAAGGGCCACGGGGAGGGAGGCAGGAAGGGACGGATGCGGACTCCCAACCCCAGTCTCAGAAAGAGAAGGAAAAAGGCAGAAAAGGTGGTCTACAGGGGAAGGAGGGTGTCAGATGGCGCGGCCTCCCTGAGCCCGGGGCCTCTGGGCACCAGTGAGGCCACGCACCTCTGGCACAGGGAGGTCGGAGGGTGGTAGGGCTCCACAGGCAGTACCCCCGCCCATTCTCCGCCCTTGACCCCCCGCAGGTGGCTGGCAGAGTCTGCACGCTGGCTCCTCATCACCGGCAAGCTGGAGCGGGGCCTGCGGGAGCTACAGAAGGTGGCTGCCATCAACAGGAAGAGGGCAGTGCGGGACACATTGACTACAGAGGTGAGGCGGGACCTTCCTCCAGGGCTCAGCCCTCAGACCCTCTCCCTCGCCCCTGCATAGGCCCCTGGGGGAGGGGAGTGGTGAGGGTCTTAGGGAGGAGGACCTGCCCAGTGCTCCCGATGCTGACAGTGACTCTTCCACCCACCCTGCCTCACCCCTGCAGGTCTTGGTCTCAGCCATGCAAGAAGAGCTGAGTGCAGGCCAGGCGACTGCCAGCCCGGGTGCCCTGCTTTGCACACCCGGCCTGGGCCTCCGGACCTGTGTCTCCACTCTGTGCTGGTAGAGAGCACCCCCCAACCCGCCCGGGGCCCCAGCCTCTGCCTCAGGCACCTGGGAAGCCCAGAGGGAGACTCTGGCTGGCATCCAGTCAGGGGACCTCTACGGACTCCCCTCATGCCTCCACCTTCAGGAAACGGCCTGCGGCCCCCCCGCCCCACCCCACCCCCCAGCCCCACTAGCAGTCAGGCTCCAGAAGGAGAGAGATGGGATAGCAGAGACCCCCCTCCCCAAGGAGGAGGAGTCACAGCAAAGGCGCTGGCAGAGGGAGGCTGTCCAGCAGCGTGAGGGGGCCGATAGAGAATGAGCAAGGCGAGAAGGCACACCCAGCCCAGGAGTATCAGGCCTTGGAGCCAGTGTCACCCAGCAAGGACTGAAAGAGACAGACCCGCTGCCAGACAGGGCGCCCAGAGGGAGGGAGGGAGGGAAGGAGGAAAACCCTGGCCTCCCCCATCCCCAGCCCCTCACCAGTGCCTCCCATTGGCCAAACCTAGTGAGGCGGCACTGGCCAGGGTGGGGGGAAGCCTTGGGAAAGGTAGTGTACAGAGACCATCCTCCACTATACAGAGCCTGCAGAGGGAGGCGGCGGCGGGTCTGAGGACAGACAGGCAAAGCAGCAGCCCACGCCCCAGCCTGACCCCACCTGCCACGCCCGCAGGTTCGCCTTCGGCTTCACCTTCTACGGCCTGGCCCTGGACCTGCAGACCCTGGGCAGCGACATTTTTCTGCTCCAGGTCCTCATTGGGGTCGTGGACATCCCGGCCAAGATCGGCACCCTGCTGCTGCTGAGCCGTCTGGGCCGCAGGCCCACTCAGGCGGCGTCCCTGGTGCTGGCCGGGCTCTGCATCCTAACCAACACGCTGGTGCCCCAGGGTGAGTGGGGCGGGGCTGCGTGCCCTCGGCTGCGGCCAGAGGCTTCCCTACCTCGGGGTGCTGAGCCAGGGAGCCGGCCCCTGCCCCCTCCTCAGAGGGTGCTGCTCTAGAGCAGGGGCCCAGGGGGTGGCGGGGGGAGGAAGAAGGAGGTTGCTGGGGCATCTGGGACAGATGGTGACAGCCCGCGCCAGGCAGCAGGAACAGGGATGGTGTGGAGGGGGTGGCATCATGAGAGACTGCGGAGATAAAAGGACTCCGGGCTGGAATGCAGGGGGACCGGAGGGAGCAGGGGGTCAAGGAGGACTCCCAGGGTGTGGCTCAGGGTTAGGCAGCTGTTTGAGGGACAGTGAATGTAACCACAATGTCGCCTAGGACATAGCATGTGTGTGTGTTCTGGGGACACCCGGATGGAGGTCAGTCACAGACATTTGGGAGGTCAGGGAGAAGTCCGGCCTGGAGAGAGCCTCCATCTGACCTCGGAGGCCCAGCCACCAACCTCGCTAACCCCTTCTCTGTCCACAGATATGGGGGCCCTGCGTTCAGCCCTGGCCGTGCTAGGGCTCTCGGGGCTGGGGGCCGCCTTCACCTGCGTCAGCATCTACACTGGTGAGCTCTTCCCCACCGTGCTCAGGTGAGGCTACGCCTTGGCCCAAAGAAGGGGTCGCCCTGGGCTGCGAGAGCAGGGTGGGGGTGTGCCTTCAACAGCCTCGGATGTTCCCGCCGCTGTCTCCCTCCTATGCGGTCTCAGGGCTGAGCAGGTGCAATCCGGCCCAGCCTGGACCACTGTGGTTCCCGGGACAGAGTGGGGGTGGGCCGGGCTGGGAGCCCCTCACAGGTGCGTCTGTGACTACAGGATGACAGCAGTGGGCCTGGGCCAGATGGCAGCCCGTGCGGGAGCTATCCTGGGGCCCCTAGTCCGGCTGCTGGGTGCCTACGGCCGCTCGCTGCCCCTGCTGGTCTACGGGGCGGTGCCGGTGCTGAGCGGGCTGGCTGCGCTGCTGCTGCCGGAGACAGGGAGCCTGCCGCTGCCCGACACCATTCAAGATGTGCAGAACCAGTGAGTGGCCTCGGCCCAGGGACCACCCTGTCCATCCACCCACCCTTCACCGGGCAGAGAGAGAAGCAGGGCACACAAAGGGACAGGATTGGCTCAGAGTCACACAGTACATCTTGGGGAGGAGCGGAGACCGAGGGCTGGGGCTCCTGGATGACAGTGTGGACTTCGTCTCCTGCTCTCCCAAATAGCTTAAAAGGAGTCACCTTAAAAGAGCCACCCTAAAAGGAGTCCAGGGGAAGGGAGAGTGTAGTCTTTTGTAAGGAGGAGGGCCAAGGGTGTGACGGGCATTGCTGGGGGGCCCCACAGGCCCCAGACTCTACCACAAAAGCCCCTGGATGGCTGGCAGGGCTGTCACTGCCCCTCACTCCCGCCACGTGCCCAAGGAGCTCATTCCTGGGTCCCCAAGAGCAGGGCAGCAGTACTTCCAGAATCCTCAGGGGGGAAGACAGTTCATGGGTCAGAGGTCACTCTGTACCCACAAGCCACACCCCTCTTGTCTTTCACGTCTGAACAGGACAGTGAAGAAAGCGACACACAGACCCCCGGGGCACACGGTCCTGAAATCCACACACTTTTAAGCTCCCAGGAATTCTGCAATGAAACGTTGGGAGCAGCACCCTCTCTCCTTCAGAGAAGGCAGAACCGCCAAGGCCACGATCACCAGAGGGTCCAGGGGCGGCTCCTGCAGCTGAGCCCCGCCCCTCTCTGCACCTTCAACACAGGAAGGGCAGAGGATGGTTTGACTGGCTGGAGGCTGCCTCCGGGCACCCTCACGGGACCCTCCCAGGTGACTTTGGAAAGGAGCAAGGACCAGAAGGAACCTGTCCACCCCGTGCTCCCCTCCCCCAGCTGTCCACTGCCCCCCCGCCCCCCTTCCCTCTGCCGAGCTTGGAGGCCACCATCATCCATGGTCAAAACTTCCCAGACTCATTGCACTACCCTGAGAGCTCCGCACAAGTCTCAGCTCCTCAGTTGTACCCAAAAGGGAGCTCTGCACACTCCAGCCACAGGACCCATCCTGCCCCACCCCTTCTCTGCCTCCCAAACTCCCCTTGAGCCTCCCAGACTCAGGGCAATGGCCTCCTTCCAGGGGCCCAGTTTGAGGCCACGGAGAAACCCTTACCCACAGACACGCGCTTGTCTCCCACCTGCCAGCTATGAGTTCTCAGAGAGTTGGAGTGGCCCCCTGGCCCCCTGACCCAGCCCCGACACAAGGCCTGGCAGGAGGGGCATTGGCAAGGGCGACAAAAGAGTGAATAAAGGATCAAATGACTGCCCCTCCTGCCCCTCGGACTCCAGTGAGGAGCCACAGGTGGGGGAGGGGCAGAGGAGAGTGCAGGGGAGCGCCTCTGGGGGCCAGCCTTTTCCCGGGCCAGAGTATCTGCCCTTCTCCAGCCTGTGTTGTGGGCTGGGCACCGTCCTGGGCATCTCACGGCATTAGCTCGTCTTTTCCTTCGAGGAAGATGCCCCGTTTTACAGATGGGAAAGTAAAGCTTGGAGAAACTAATTGCCCGTGATGTGCAGCCAGGAGGGGCAGAATCAAGAGCCGGGCCCCCGTCTCCAAAGCCCAGCCCTGGCCACAACGCCCCCCGCCTGCCCTTAGGCCTCGAAACCTGGGCACCCAGGGATGCTCCTCAAGGCAGAGGCCTCCCTCTCAGAACCAGCCAGGACCCTGCAGAGCCCACTGGCACCACGTACAGAAAAACCCAGTACAAGGGCTCAGATGGAAAGGGATGGATGCCCGAGTTCCTTTATCCCTGCTAATGCAAATGTGGGCGCAGGCAGAAGCCCTTTGCTGCCCATCCGGGTCCCTGCCGACTGCTCACCTGCTGAGTCACCCCAGAGCTGAGCTCAGGTGGTCTCTGCTTGACCTGTGCCTGTGTCTCTGCTGCCTGGCACCCCAGCAAAGGGCCGTGCCCCTTCACACCACACACACACACACACACACACACACACACACACACACACAAACACGAGTGCGCACGTGCGTGCACACACATCAGATGGAAGCGCTCACTGGTCTGGTCTTCTCAGCGGTAGCCCCAGGCCTCTTAGCAGGGGGATAGTGTCTCTCAGCCCTCTGCCTTGGCCACCCCTCAGTGAAGACCCCCCTCCCACCCCCGTCCACACACACGGACAAAAGGGACAGGGGTGGGGATCATGTTTGTTAAGATGCCCAAAGGCAAGCTTGTCCCAGCCCGTCCTGAACTTCCCAACCTGTCTGCCTGCTGCCCAGCTGAGCTCCAGCTACTTCCTTACCCTTGTTCAGCATTCTCGAGGCCCCCTGGTGTCCAGAAGTTTCCAGAAGAGAGAATGGAAGGCTGGTGAGAGATGGCTCCTCCGCCGCCACCCAGGGTATCCTCCAGGTCGCCAAGTGGTCAGAGCTGTCCCTCTGCCCACGTTCAGGGCAGCCTTGCTCCTGGCCCTTGCAGGTGGTCACAGTCTTCTAGGACCTGGGGCCTCTCTGCTTCCATGTCTCCCCTCACTCGACAGGACCCGGAAGCTGGGAGGGTCCAGGGCCCTGCCCCTCTGGGGCAGCTGGGGGTGAGTGTCATTCCCATGGGGCAGAGTGGGTGCCCTGCAAGGGGAGAGAGGTCTCCCCTCACAGCGGTCTCAGGCCTGCTTTCCGGACAGGCACCCCACTCAAGCGACAGGTCTTCACTGGGGACGCCCCTCTTTGGCTGCTCACCACAGGGAGCGGGTGCCCCCGGAGGCTGCAGGGGCGCCTGCAAGGGAAGGGCCCCGGAAAACGGGCGTGGGAAGAAAGAGGTCAACAACCACCCGCACAGTCTCATTCGCCCCGTGGCGGTAGAGGCCCCAGGCAGCGGGGACAGTAACGTGGCTCCAGACCCACTTTGGCCATCCTCCTGTCTCCAGCCGGGCCTGCAGCTCTCCCAGGAGGGTGAGTGGGGAGGGCGGCGCAGGCTCCTTTGCCTCCATATCCACTCCAGGAAAGGGATGTCCTCCCAAAAGAGCGCCAGCACCAGCTGACCTTGTGTTCCCTCCACGGGGAACTCAAGGGTGGTAGGGTAGGTCTTCAAGGTCAAAGGTATCAGCTAGACTCCTCTTTAAGCTTCTTTTCTAACTCAGTCTTTGCTCCTCCCCAGTTGGAATCTCCTGGCACATCCCTGCAAGTACCAGCTGTCAAGGAGAGAGGTTTCTGGAATTTTAGTCACCTCCAGATGCTGTTTGGACACTCCTGAGGTCAATGTCAGGCCAGCCAGACCCCAAAGCACCACAGCTCAGGCCTAGGTGTTAAGTTCAGTATCAGATGCCCAGATGAAGGAGCTGAGACTGAACTGGCCATATCTTACAGATGGGTAAACTGAGTCAATGGTAGATTGCAGGGATCTTTCCTCTTACAACGAACCTTTGAGTGACAAGAGCCATTAGTCTATTTGCACAGAGAGGAGAACACCCAGTCCTACAGCCCCATGGCAATGAGCAGGACTGGGGCCCATCCTTCCAACTCCTGCACTGTCCCTCTTTCTGGCCCCCTATTTTGACAAGCTGTTCAGGGCCATTCTAGAAACTTCTGAAATAAGAAGTTCCCTTGTTGACACCAAGGAACTCCTGCCTGCCTTTACTTGTTTTCTTTGGCCCGTGATGATGGGGCAAGGGAGCCTGAGATAAATTTCTATCCCTTGAACAGGCAGAATAGCAGCAGAAGACGCGGGGGCGAAGGTCACGGCCAGTGCAGGGACAGGATGTCCTGGCAAGACGGCCCCAAGTCAGGGCCTCAGCCAGGCTTCCACAAGGGACTACAGCTGACCTCAGGCTCCAAGGCTGTGAGCAGCCGGGCAGAGAAGCAGGGCCCCTGCCTCCCCCGAGGTGGATGAGGAGAGGCCTGGTCTATGGAAATCTCAGCGGGGGGCCGCTACTGGAGAACCCGAGCTCCGCCACTGATAGGACCCTGGGGAAGGTCTCCCAAAGAGCCCTGGGGGAACGCCCGAGGGTAAGGAGGATCCGGACAGGGAAAAAGCTTCATCTCAGGATGGAAGGAAGGCTGGGGAGGTGGGGCTCCTGTAGACCTCAAGCCCAAAGACCTGGGGGATGTCCAGGCCTAAACATGGACTGGGCTTGAGAACTGGAAAATGCCGCAAGAACGGGCTGGCCAGCAACAGCCACCTGTGGACGGAAGCTCTCAAAGCAGCTTCAAGTGGTGAAGAGTGAGGGCGAGCCAAGGGCACGAGAAAGCAGAGCCCAGAGAGGGGGGCAAGATCCTCCGAGCAGAACGTGGAGGAGACCGGAGTGACAGAAGCAGGACTGAGTGGCTCCCGTGTCCAGCGCTATGGCGACCCACAACTGCCACCTGGGAGAGGAAGGCTGCCCACGCTCCGCCCTCCTGAGAATGACAGCACATCCGTGTCCTCGCCTACAACCCTCACCTAAGAGTTTCAATTACAGACCCATCTCTCCGCGTGTTTGGGACCGTGGGTCTGTTCAGTGTCACCAGGAAGGAGCAAACACCCTAGGATGAGGCTCTACTTCTATCTGCAGCTGCAGGAGCTGCGCACAGTCAGCCAGCAGGCAGTGTAGATGGGGGCGGGGGAGGGGGTGGACAGGTGGGGCGGCAGAGGGTAGGTTCCAAATCCCTGGAGATGCAGAAAAAGCGGAGACCCTGGAGTTAGGCAGAACTGGGGGGAAGTGTGCACTCAGCCCCTGAAGCCCTTGCCACCCAGGAATACCACCGCCTTCCCCAAGGGCTGGAGCAACACCAGTACCCCAGCAGCCCCCAGAGGCGTAGGTCCGATTTGGCCACTAGGGGGCAACATGATGCCCTTGCCCTCTGGTGATTAGCCCATCACCAGAGAAGCTCAGGAGGGTGGGCTCAGCCCCGGCTACAGACCAGCTGCTACCTGGCCCGATCCACAGGTCAGGAGGGACACGGGGGTGACACAAAGACAAGTCGCCCCCTCTCCCCAACCACCACCACCATGAGCCCAAAGCCATGCTCGGCCCAAATCTTCGGAGGCGACTTACCAGCTCTCATGGGCCGCAGTTTGGGCCCAAACCCCGGCCCAGAGCCAGGACCGATGTCCCAACAGCTCCCACCCCGAAAAAACTGCACAGGACCGTTGGATTTGGAAAGTTTTTGTTTTCTTTTCCCACACATTTCCGGGGTTGGGGTGTTTTCCAAGACTCAGACACATTTGTTAACAAAGAGAGAAAAAAAACTGGGGGAGCAGGGAGCCCGTGGGCAGAGAAGTGACCCCAGCAGTCAGCGGGCAATGCCTCGCTCTCTCTCTTCCCTGGTGCCCGCGCCCAACGGGTGCCACAGGCTGCTGCTCGCGGTATCTAGATTATTTGTCTTTAATATATATCTGCATTTGCCTTTCCCCTCCCCCCCGCCCCCCCACCCCTGCTCCTCCAGCAGCTTGCCCATCAATGCACGTCGCCCGGCGGCACACTACAGAACAGGCCTTCGGCGGCCCGAGCCCCTCCCCTGGGCGGCACCAGGCAAGCGCCTCCCCCGGTGGGCGGAGTCGGCGCTCGGGGCAACGCCCACTGCCCCGCCCCGCCCCCCGCGTTGGGCCGCCCGGCCCCGCGCGCCCGCCCTTCTCCCACCGACTCTGGAAACCCAAGGGGAGGAAAGGAAGGGGAGAAACCAGACACACAGAAAAGAGGTGGAGGGAGGGAGGGAGGGTGGGGGCAGAGAGACACAGCAAGCCTGGGACGGGGGCCGGAGGGCTTGGGAAGAGAAGGAAGGCAGGAGGGACAGAGGGAAGAAGAAAAATGGAGGGAAATGAAACGGGACGAGGAGTGGACACTTTACAAAACCCCCAGCCTTCCTTCCCGCCCAACCCCACCAAAATAAAACTACCCTCCTTAAAAAAATAAATCAACCCAGGGCTGCGAGCACGTGCCCTGCCCGGCGGGTGCCCCCGCCCAGGACGGCAGGAGGAAGGGGACGACGGGGTTTCCTTTTCTGATTTTTTCTTTTTTCTTTCTTTCTTTTCTTCCCTTTTTTTCTTTCTTTCTTCCCTTTTTTTCTTTTCTCTTCTTTTTGATCTTTTGATTTTTTTTTTTTTTTTTTTTTTTTTTGCGTTTCCTCTTCGTGAGAGAAGTCTGAGGCAGCCAGGGCGTGGGTCCCCAGAGCCCCCGGCGGGGAGAGGGCCGTCCCCGCCTCCCGGGCCGTCCCCGGGAGGGGCAGCTGGCAGTGGGGCGCGGTGCCGGGGCTCACACGTAGTACTCCTTGTCTTTGTTCTTCTTGGCCTTGCTGGGCGTCTTGGGAGCGGCCGGGGCCTTCTCTTTCACCACCGCCCCATTGCTCTGGGCCGAGTTACTGATGTAGTTCCGGCTCTGGTCCACCTGGTAGGAGCCCTCGTCGCGGTTGCGGTACTTGTACATGGCGTAGAGGAGGATGAGGATGCAGAGCGCCGCGGCCGCCACGATGCCCACCACCATGCCCGTGGTGCTGCTGGACTCCCGGATCACCTCCACCGCGCCCGGCGGGCCCCGCTCCCCAGGCCCCGTGGGGTTGGCTGTGGGCAGATGGGGGAAGCCGGGGGCGGAGGTCACGCCCGGGCGCAGGGGCGGGGGCCTCCGCGGCTCGAAAGACGTGGGGGCCCCGGGCCCCAGGGGCGGGTTCTCCAGCAAGGGCTGCAGCGGGTCTCGGTGGTTCATTTTGCCCGCAGGCAGGTTGGGGGCCGGGGCGGAGGGGGCTAGCAGCACCCCGGGGGCGCCCGTGGCCCCATCTGTCCTGAGGTTGGGCCGGGGAGCGGGTTTGCGGGGTGAGAGGAGGGTGGTGCGGTCCGTGACCAGGGGAAAGGTGGTGTAAAAGTCCTCGTCGTCCGTGGGGGGGAGGCTGGAGTCAAAGACCTCCCCGGACGCAAAGCCGGAGGCCTCGATGGGCTCCTCGCAGTCGCTGTCGTCCTGCTCGGCCTGGCACGGGCCCCCGGCGGGCGGGCGGCGGGCCGCGGGTGGGGGCAAGGTGTCTTGGGTGGCGCCCACGCCCGTGAGGAAGGGATAGAAGGTGGGGGGTGGGGGCACGAAGGGGGATCGGGTGGCCACGGGAGGGGGGTCTAAGGAGTCCTCCGTGATAATGGGCAATATTAACTCTCCTCCTAGAACAAGAGAGAGAAGAGAAAAGAGAGGGTGTCAGCGAGGGCCCGGGGTGCAGGCGGCCGGCACAGAGAGAGAAACAACAGCCTCACACACCCAAATCGGTTCCAATTGGCTTTGGCGGGGACTAGAGCGGGCTGGGCCCGCCCGCCAGCCTGCCGGCGCGCTGCGCTTTAAGCGGGCAGCGGCTCGGATGCCCTGGGCACCCCACGCACGGGCTCTGTGGCTCACTGAGTTTTGGTCTTTTGTTTGTCTTAAGAAACCAAAAGGAACAGAAAGGAAAGGAAATCGAAAAGAAACGGAAAAAAAAAAAACTCTACTGGTTTAAGGCTTAAAAACAGATACAAGAGAAGCATTTAAACAAACCTAACAACAATATCTTTTAGGGTTTTTTTTCTAGATTTTTCTCGTTTTTTGCTTTTGTTTTTTTTTTTTCTTTTGTTTTTTTAAAAAAGAAGATAGCATACCACGGAATTCAGGCAACTTACATCAACAAATAGGCCGTGTGATTTTAGCATGAAGAAAAAAATTACAAACAGAGCTGTGTAAGCGGGTTCTCCCGGAAAAAAATAAGAAAAAACAACTTTTCCGTACAACGTTTTCTGTCTACCTGTTTGGTATCTCCCTCCCTCGCTCTTCTCTCCCTGGACATCTTGCTTCCTCCTGAACACATTCTCTCTCCTCCCTCACTTGTGCCCTCTCCCCCTCATTAAACACAAAACTAAGATATGCACAGTGCAGGCTCGCTTGGAGAAACTGTTATAACAGCACTCGGTGACAGCATGGGAGGAGGGAGGGAGCAGTGGGAAGGAGGGCGGGGGGGGGGGAAGAAGAGGTACATGACTGGCATGGGTGAGAGGACCTCAGAGGGCATGGTCATGGGAAGCAGCTTTGAAGGTTAATTGCAGGCTGGCCACGGGAAGAAGAGAAACTGAAGGTGGGAGGTGACAAGGTCCATGAGAAAGAGCGGGCAAGGAGGAGACACACTGGAGGAGGGTCCTGTCCCATAGGACTCTGGGAGAGGGGGTGAGAAGCCCTGTAGAGGCAGGGAGGTGGGGAGGCAGGGGGGTGGGGGTGAGGAAGGGAGGGTGGGAGGTGGACAGGAACACGTCTCCTGAGCTAACCCTAATTCCCCAACTTGCTCTTTCTTCACCCTCCACCTCTGACCCCCACTGGCTTCCCCCCTCCCCCTCCCCAGAACCCCCATGGGCCGCCAGGACCTGACCAGGGCTTGACGGCCTCTGGCCCTCTTATTATTGTTAAAACAATAATAAAACAACGGAAAGAAGAAGAAAGCAAAAAAAGAAAAGAAAATACATACACAGCCATCTGGGAAGGAAGCACTTGCTAATATAGGGCCCAGGGGTGGGGGTGGGGGGGAACTAGTCGGGAAGGTTGGGACGGAGGAATGATTAGGTCTCCTCTCTCTCTCCCTAGGTCTATTCACTGTGGTACCCTGGGCATAAACTGCAATTCCCATCAGCCCCAAAGGGTGAGAACTACAACTCCCATTAGCCCTTGGAGGAGTGTGGACTACAATTCCCATCAGCCCCTGGGTCAACACCTTGACAACCCCCATCAGGCCACTGCCTCTCCCCCAGTTACTGCACCCCTCTGGCATTGAGTAGAGCCAGCTGGAGTCTGGGTCTAGGAGACTGGCGGGAGGGCTCCCTCCTTTTAGAGGGACACCTCTGGGCCTGGTTGAGGCTGGAGATTTCCTCTGCCAAGCCGGCCACGTGCCACTGCCACATCCTGGCATCTCTTCTCCAGCTCCCCTGCACCCTAAGCCTCTGTGTTTGCTGAACCTTCAGATCCCAAGCTCCGGCAATCTTGCAGAGCTGTGTCCTTGGCCACACTAGCCCACCACAGCCAAGATCTTGCCATTGAACTTGTAGCCTTGCCAAGTTCCTCACCCTGCTCCTCCCACCAGGCTCCCATCTCCCCCTGGGCCAGGGCTCACCTGCACCCCACACTGCAAAGCCCCAGGGCACCTGGCCCTCCAGGGCTCAACCACAGTGAAAAACCGAGCCAAAAGCAGACAAGCATGTTCTGTGGAGCTGGGACCATCCAAAGCTGGCTTTTTATGGAGGAGGATGCTGAGGTGTGGAGTAGGAAGGACTTTCCAAGGTCACTCAGTGTCTGCAGCAGGCAAGGCGAACAAATGGACTATGCAGTCCTTTCCATGGCTCTCAGAGACCAAGGAAGGGTCAAGTCTCACAGGGAACCTGGAAAAACCTGATTCACCCTCCCCAGGCCTGCAGTAATCTGTTTGACCCTTGGCTTGCTTGTTAATCTGGGAGGCCACAGACCTGTTGTGTCATTAATGACTGTGTGACCAAGGACAAGCATCTGTCACTCTCTGGGCTTCAGCTTCCTCCTCTATACAATTAGGGTACTGGGCTCCAGGCCCAGGGTGAGGCCAAGGCCTGGCTCCTGTGGACGTCCAGCCTATGGATGAATAATTTATCTCCCCACCCCTTCCTGAGCCCTGGACCCACCATGGACGGCCCAGCACCCTGGTGCCTGGGTCAAGGGCACATTCAGCTCCCAGGTCTTAGGGGAGGCTGGCAGCCTATGTCCCGTCATGACACGGGTCCCCTCCCTGCTGGACTGCACCACCAGCCCTCTTCTTGACCTTTGCCTTCTGTTCAGAACACCTTGCCCCTGATAATATCTCACTCATGCTTCGAGTCCAGCCAAATACCTCCTCTTCCTGGAAGGTTTCTGGTTTGGGCTCACTGCTAAGGAAGCCTCAAGACCCATCTGTCTATCTCCCTAGCACACAGCACTGGGCCTGATGCAGAGGAGGGGCTCATTGTGTTTGACCAAGGGAAGGGAAGGAATACTCATCAAGCATTTCCTCCAGGCCCGGCCAGGCTAGGTATCTGGGGAGGGGTTGGGAGCCCCTCTCACAGGCCAGAGCAACTGGGTTTTGAAGCCCCTTCTTCCCCTGACCCACAGACAGCAGCACGACTGAGTTCAGCCTGACCCAGCTCTCACCCATCACCATCTCCACCTTTGATCCTGGATGGGGCCACCCCAGTTGCTTCTGGAAGCTTCAGGATCAAGGTTTGTCCTAGGCAGGCCGTGGCCCTCAACCATCCGGCCATAGCTAGGGCCCCGAGAGAGGAGTCCCTTGCTGGGGACACGTGATACCCTTGAGGGGCTGATCAGGCCAATCAGGGCATGGGCTTTGTCTCTCTACCATTCACCCCCCGACAGACTAGGGTGTGGGGAAGGGGGGCTTCAGGCCTTGGACCACAGACAAATCCTGCCCAGCCTGAGCCCTCTGCAACCCTTTGCCCCAACTCACTGCTTCTTTAGGACCTTGGGGCACACAGGCCCCCAAGTTCCCCCTGTGCAGTCTCCCCCAGGCTCCAGAGCCCTCCCAGGCCTGGTCACATAGGCTCTTTTCCTTGATCTTCAACCCCAGCTGTGTCCTGGCCTCAATATCTGGGTCTCCGCCCTGTTCCTGCGGCCCCAGCTTCTCTGGGAGCTTTCCCTGGGCCCTTCTCTGTCCAAGGCTTTGACAGCATCTCCTGGGGGTGTCCCGCTCTCACCCACGTCCTCCGCACCACCACAACAGCCCCTCGGTGCCCCCTTCTATGGCCCTGCGCACCAGCCTCCGTCTTCTCACCGCACAGCTCCTGCTCTCCACAAGCTAACATGCTGTCAAGACCCCACCCCGTCTTCCGTCCCCCATATTCAGTCAAGCCAAACTGGCTCTGTGGCAGGCAAGTCACATGCTACACAGGGCACTGGGTTTCCCTGGGGTCATTCACTGGTCCAGGGTCCGGCAAGCCTATCCTGGGGAGGTGTTAGCAGGCTCTGGAGGAAGGGAGGACCCCACGAGATTCCTCGCTGTGAAAGTCCCACCAGGGGCTCCCTGGGCTGCCCTTCCCACTGGGGGAAGACTTGTGGTGCCTGGGACCCTGGGTCCAGTCTACAAGGCTGCATACTGGGATGGCGTGCCCCTGAGAGTCTGAGAGGGACCCCTCCCCTCCCCCACTTCAGGCAACTACAGTACTTGGGAAATCCTCACAGGTGCACAAATCACAGAAGTCACCCCACCCCCACCCCACTCCTAACCTGTATGTCAAGAAATGTCAGTGCCACTTACTAGAGAGAATTCCACTCTGGCCAAGGACCAGCAGCCACTCCTGAGCACCCCTGCTCCCCCAGCGACCCGACCTCCCAGGGGCTACGAGACCATCAGGCTGAGCCCTTTCTCCTTCGAGGGCACAAAGGCTCCTCACTGGAAATCTTCCCAAGAACCCCATTCCCACCCAAGCAGGAGGTGCCCACTCCTAAAGGAGCACCTAGAACTGAGGCTGAGGGTCAGAGGCTAAGCAATCGGCGGGCCGAGACCCCATCCGCTGGTGCGGGGTATCTGCCCAGGCTGTGACAGCAAGGAAGCCACGAGCCCACGGGACCTTGCATGTGGGTTCAAAAAAAGACAGCCCCTCCACATGGCCACAGACCTGCACGTGCCCGACCTGGCAAAATGGCTTCTCTCTACACAATCAGAAAAAGGTATTCTGTCTTCCTGGCGGACACAGCTCTGCTCCAGGGACCGGGACACGCGGCTTGGTGAGCGGAGAGCACCGGCTAGACTTCAGCCCTTACTCACCTGTTCTGGTAGAGAACCTGTGCCCAACCGTGTGCAGTGACCTGGAGGGTGGTGCCCCGCCCCGCTCGGAAACGCCAGCACAGCCAACGGCAAACGTCAAGGTGGAGTCAAGGTCAGAGCGGATGTGTATCATGTGTGCACGTGCGGGAACACACCTCTCCGAGTCTGGGCATTGTGTGCACACGAACCTCGAGGGGGTCTGAGCACGTGCACATGAGTGTCAGGGAATCTGAACAGACGTGGGCGTGTCAGTGAGCCCCTCGCTGTGCACGTATCCACCTGCTTCTGAGCTGGGGTCCAAATTCATAGGCACATGCATGAATATGCCACCGGGAACATGTGAGCATGTGAGCATGTCACCGAGGGTCTGAGCGTATGCAGTAAGCTCCCGTGAATGCCTCTTTCCCCAGACTCATTGTCTCCTCCTCTTGGGCTGCAAGACTACATTTCCCAGCATCCCTTACAGTTAGGCGTGGCCACATGAGTGAGCAGTGGGCACTGCTAGTACCCACCCACAAAAGTCTCCTGTGTGCGCTCCTCCGTGTTCTTTCTCCTCCTTCCAGTGACCTTGAAAACTGCCCGTTGAATATGGAGAAGCTACAAGGATGGAAGGAGTCTGGACTCCCAAAGCGCCCCGGGTGGCAGGGCCACCTAGGGATGGGGAGCACCCTGATGGGGCTTCACTTGAGGAGAAACTTCCCCGGAAGTACCCCCTGCGATCTGGGGGTTATCTGTTACAGAAGCGCCTGTTGCCTTAACGAATATGGGCACTAAACCAGAACTGTGTGTCCCCAAAGCCCGCAGGCTTCATGTCACAATCCAAGGAAACAACTGGAAAGATGAAGAACCATTAGATGCAGGACCTTTGGTTCCAGCCACTGCTTATGATGCCCTACAGGGAAGAGTGTGCACCTGTGGAGACTGCGGCCCTGAGGGAATGTGCCAGAAGAGTCGGGGTGACAATGCTGGCTTTACCTTTCTGCTTTCAGTAACGTATCACAAGAAGACAAAGTCAGGCAAGAGTGAGTGGGGGGTTTGCAAGCAGAGACGGAGGGAACAGAGAGAGCCCAGAAATGTGGGACTTGCCGAGCGTCCAAAGAGCCCAAGCTTCCAAACTACAAATCAGGAGAGAGATCCAAAAATGGCTTTGAGGGACAATGACCCAGTGAGACTTCCACCTGAATCAGGAGGCCTCAGCCTTGCCTCACGGATCAGATGGAGGGAGGGTGTGGCCTCCCCACCTGCTGCTTCGAATGCCTTCCAAATTGTCATCGTTAAATGAAGAGACAGGTATGGAATCAGAAACAAGGAGACACACAGGCTTCACAATTGTGTCTAGGAGAGAACTCCGAGGGTAGTTCCTGTGGCTGCTGGAGCCTGAGAAACCACCTCTGGGCCCCCAAATATGCAGGGGCAAGAAGTGGGCTGTGTCCCCAGGGCGGACATTATCCCAACACCCACTTTCAAGAAGGCCACGGAGGATAAGAACCAGAAGGAACTTCACAGAGCAGCGCCAGGGCCACAAAGAAGAGAGTTTCTCGAAGACGGAAACGCAGTGGCAATAGGGGTTGAAGGCAGAAACTTCCCCAGCGCAGGGGTGGAGTCTCACCCACTGCACGGGGCTGGATTTCTTCAACGCTCAGAACTAGGGGCCTCGGGGTGTCTTCCATCCTTCCCTTGTTTGCATGAGGTTTAACTGGGGTGGCTGACCCCGGCCCACCCCTGGGTTCGGAGTTGTGCTGCGCTGTGTGGTCAGTGGGATCCATCACCCTTTTAGTTCATGGGGTCCAGACCACATATGATTACCCAGAAGCAAGTCTGGACCCTGCCCAGTGGGCCACCATCTCTCAGACACTCTCGTCCCCTTTGCGATGACAGCCCTGAGTGAGTGAGGCTTCAGGGCATCTCCCTGGGGGGCGGGTTGCTCTGTGGGTATGAGGAAGAGTGAAATGGATTGTTGGGGACCCCAAGAGCCCTGAGCGCCCCTGCCCCTCCCAGGCTTCGCCCATAGAACCCACCTGCTCATGATCCCACCTGTGGGTCACCTTCCACACAACTCAGGATGTCACCTGGTGAGGATCGCGTGGCTTCCAGATGGAAGGCCAGGCCCTGACTTAGCACTTATAGCGGAGAAATAAGTGTCTGGGTATGAAACAGCAAGTGCTCTGGAGTTTTTGTTATGGCTACTGGTGTTAACCTTTAAGAAACTCTGGAACGTGATCACCTTTGTGCCTCTGTGATTCGGAGCTACATGTGTGGGCCTGAGAGCGCGCTTGCACGCATGGAATTAAGGTTCTGAGGGTCTCATGTATGTGTGCGCGGGTGCAAAGCCTCAGAAGGGACGCACGTACGTGGGGCAAGGAAACGAGCTGGTTCTGTGCGTCTGAACTCATGGGGGCTTCTATGAAGCTGCGTGCTCACGCATGTGTGTGCCCTTGTGCATCTGAACAGCAGGGCATGCTCACCTGTGTGTGAACACACAGGCATACGTTTTACTGGGTCTGAACACGCATGTGTGGCCTGAGGGTCTGAGGATATGAGCCCTTCTACGAGCAGCTCATGTGGACATCTGAGCATATGAGTCAGCGCCTGAGTTCCCGTGGGTGCCCGTGTGGGCCAGTAGATGTGTGTGCGCACGCGCATGTACACACCACTGCAGGACTCAGTACGAATATGGACACCTTGAGGGATTGGAGCATGTGTACTTGTGTAGGTTTCCAAGTATGTATGTGAATCTGAATGTATGTGTCTCCAAGTGTGTGTGTGTGTGTGTGTGTGTCTAAACACATGGGTATGAATGTAACACTGAGCCTCAGTAGGTCTGAGCTAAGGTGCGCCTCTGAGGGTCCCCTCTCCTGGGGCCACGGGAGCGGTGCAGGTGCGGGTGTAAGCTAGCGTGTGGGCGTGCGTGGCCCTCTGGGGCTCGGTGCACCCAGCCCACCTCTGAGAACGTGCTGCCTGTGGATCTCAGTGCATAGGTGCCTTCTGTGTGCACACAGGCGTGGCTCTGCGGGAACGAGCACACATGATGGTATGCACGGGCACCCCTCTCAGGACTTGTCTATGCATCTTGGTGAAAGTGCACTTCCTGGCGGGACACTAGAGGCCTGAGCGTGAGTGTGGACTTGGGTGGAGACATGACATGTGCGCCTCTATGAGCCCGGGCATGGATGCGTGCTTCTCTGAACTCATGCAAGTGTGTGTGCACACGCTCGTGTACGCCTACACCTCACAGGTGTGAGCACACTGTGTACACCCTGTTCTGATCCTGCACACATGCTCGTTCTGAAACATCTGTGAGCGCCTGTGAGCCTGCACGGAGGATGTGGTCAGAGCACACGTGTTACACAGCTCGATTTGTACACATAAAGGGCCTTTCTGAGCGGACCGTGGATACAGCATTCTGGGAGTCTGAGGACACGTGTGTACATACGTGCTCACACTAAACACACACGTACATTGTGTGTGAGCACCTCTGAGCATCTGCATGGGATTCTAAACTTTGGGTCTGTACCTTGGCAGAGCTGAGTGTGTGAGCGGGGCTAAATGGGTTTAAGCCACCCTGTGTGCACGCCTCTGTGCAACAAGCACGGGTAACTGTGAAACACCGTGGGTTTGAGCAGGGGGCACTGTGAGCCCAAGCCTGCGTGGGTGTTTTGGGAGCCCCAAGCACACACGTGCAGGCCTATGGCTCTGAATACGCATGCGTGTCCCTGTAAGGGCTTGTGTTTCTGTGGGTCTCAACAGCCGTGTGTATCTGTATGTACAGATCTGTATGTGTCTCTTCAGATCTAAGCGTGTGTGTGCCTCTTCTGGTCGAGTGCGTACGACATGTGATCTAGGTTTGAACGTGTTCATAACCAGTGCAAGTGGGTGTGTGTGAGCTTGCTAACAGACCCAGAAATGTATGTGCACGGATATACATGTATGTGTGTGCGCCTCGATCAGACACACATGCACGCGGGTAACCGTGTACCTCTGTGGATCTGAGTCCGTGTGTGCACTTCCTATGTGCCTCAAGGGCGGCACGCTCAGATCCCCACAGGGGACCAGGCCCACACCATAATGTGCAGCTCAGGCTGGCGAAGACAGTGAGGGGTGGTGGGCCACGTTACCCGCTGCAGAGCGCGCCCCCGCCAAAGGCACCCCCTCTCAAAAGAATGAAAACACTGTGTCCGTCAGACAGGACCCTTCTTTGATGGGCCTGCCGACCTCAGGTGAAATGACCACATAGGATGATGATCTCACCAAAGTGGGGCCTGCGGTCTGTGAAGGGGCCGAGGTGGAAGGAAAGGGTGGAAAGTGAGTGGGGATGACCCCAGACTTGACATCGGGACCCACGGGGGAGGATCTGGCAGGTGGGAGGGATGCCAATGCCCTGGGGTCAGTCCCTGGGTAGCCACTGTGTCCAGCCAGGCTGCCTCCGCCTCTAACACTGAACTTGGAGCCCAGAGAGGCCCTGTCCTGTGCTAGAGGAAAGCCTCCCTGCACCTGGGGCACAAGAGGACCTCTGTCTGGAGTCCCGTTTCCCGGTAGATGGTGGGGGAGGAGGGGGCGGCGTGGTCTAGACCAGCCTGAGGGGCTCTGGAGCCATCCTGGTCTTTGCCTGGCCTCCCTTTGGGATAAAATTCCAACTGGAAGTATATCAGACTGGTGTGAGTAAGGAAATGCACACACGTGCCACACACACCTGGGGGAGAGCCGCTGGCTTCCATCGGTTTCCTCTGAGGCTTATCTGCCCTTAAGGCCAGGTGCCCGGCTGCCCACCAGCTTCTCCCCGCTCCCCAGCTTCTAGTCCTCCTCTGTCTTCCATCCTCCCCTCAGAGGCTTGGCCCTCTGATCAGGGGAGGGCAGCTGACCTGCCTATTTCAGCTCCTGCTTAACCCCTCGTCCCAGTGCAGCCTAAGGGAGCTCAGCCAACCGGTGCACTGGCTCGGTGTCACATCCAGGCCCCTGACACTCAGTGTCACATCCAGGCCACTGACAAGACTCCGGGTGGCAGCTGGGAAGCTAGAACCTTGGTGGGGAGCGTGTGGCCCAGTATGGGCTACATGTCCCTGCACGGTGGCCATGTGGCCCAACCCTCCTCTCCGAGGGTCTAGGGAGAGCAGACCCCTCCTCGCACCCCGCGGCCCCCGGAGTGAGCACATGTGCAAACACATGTGATGGGGCCAAGTGCCCCTTTCTCAAGACCTGCACAGCCCTGTGTCCCCAGAGTCCTATCCCAGGGCTCTCGCGGGGCCAATCATCACAGCCCCTTTTAGCCTGGGCTAAAGGCTCTGGTTCCAGCAAGAGGAAACCCCAGTAACTGGTTAGCGGGGGTAAAGCAGGGTCGGGGGTGTGCTGTATGGAAGCTGCCGGATGCCCAGAACCTCCCAAAGCAATGGCAGAGCAGGAAGGTGCAGCCCTGAGCTGAGATCACCCGGTGAAATGCAGCCAGATGGCCCCCAGCAGAGGGGCCTCCCCACAGTGGAGGGCGTCTGTTCCAGAAAGCACCAGCTCTTGGCTATGGATGGAGAGGCCTTCGCAGCCAGCAGCCTGCAGCTCTCCCACGTGCCTCAGGGCCCAGGACCCCCAAACAAGGCTCTTCAGCTCTGGCCTGTGGGGTCTGGGGCCTGTGCCCCGGAACTCCCTCTGCTGTGGGAGCTGTGGGAATCTGAGCCTTGGGCCCAAGGCTCCATGGTGCTTCTTGCTCTCCCCACACTCCCTCCATGGTTGCAGCCGACCCTCAGCTTGAGCCTCTTCTCTGGACTGGCAGACACACACACCCCCGCCGCCCCCCAGGCCAGATTCATAAGATATGCGCCACCTGACCACATCACCTCCGCTGACCCAGCAGGCATCTTCCCCAATCTCTGGAGCCCAGCTGCTGCCCGTTGCAAGGTAACCAGAAGTCTCTGGAAACCCAAAGAAGGGATGAGGCCCCCACAGGCTCATGCAGGCCTCCACCACGTCCCATGGTCCCTTCCTGGGAAGTCTGGCCACATTCAGTCCTTCCTCCGTTCCCGCTGCCAGCCACAAGCGCCGGGCCCTCCGCTCCTCAGGCCCTCCCCCCTGCCCCCCCCCACTCCTCTCAGCCCTCCCCCTACCTGCTCAGCTGAGCGGCCCTTGCACCCACTGTGCCACTCCGTGCCCCACCGTTCTGGTTGGCACTCAAGGCCCACACTTGCTTTGCCAACCTGGTCTCTCTCTTGGGCCACACCCTGCCCTCCAGCTGGAAGGGTCAAGCAGAGGCCTGGAATGCCACCCCAGGGAGCCTTTCCTCCCTCCCAGTGCCTGCTAGGACCTGTCAGAGCAGCCACCCCTTGAGAAATCTAGACCAGACCCAATCTCCCCAGGGGTCACGTGTCTGGCTAGGGACACCCCCCACCCCCAGCCTGCTCACTGCCTGGCACAGAGCTGCCGTGTGGTGGAACTGCCCCAGCTTGGCCTGCCAGAGTCTCTTGCCGCCTCCCAGAGGCTGGGAATGAGGAGGGTTCCCGATCCAGGAGAGCTCTTCTCTACTACCGACCCAGGGGAAATCAGGCCTCAGGGACTGATGGGAGTTGCAGTTCTGGACCCAAGAGCTGATGGGAGTTGTAGTTCCTAGGCCTGCACTCCCCCCTCCCACCTCAGCCCCACCCCACACCCCATAAAGACTCATGGGAGCTGCAGTTACTCGTCTTTCTTGGGGAAAAGTCCCCCTCTTTCCCTCCCAGAATTCTTTAGCCCTCAACCCCAGGATCCCCAGCTAAGGACCTCACTACCTCGGAGGGCTGGGGCACCAAAAGGCCAGAAACAGCCTTGCCAGAGGGACAATTTGAGGGACCTGGAGGGGAATGGCAGGAAGGCAGAGGAAGCTATTGGGCAAGTGAAGGCTGGGCAGCAGGCCCCTTGGGCTCGGGCCAGGTGGCAGGGACGGTCGCCCCCCTCCCATCAGAGTCACCCGGGCCCGGGGCAGGGGAGGGGGGAAAGGCACTCACCAGTACTGGGCTCACACTCCTCCAGGTCCTCGTCGTCGCTTGGACACTCAGCTGAGGCCACCAAGAGGTCATCTGTGTTCTGGGGGCGAGAGGAAGGGGAGGGGAGAAGAAGGTTCGGGGGTGGGTCAACAGGCCCCAAAGCCACCTCTTGAGGAGTGGGACCACCCAGGAGACAGGTCCTGGGCTGAGACACACACCCTGACCCACGGCCGGGTGGCCGAGGGCCCCCCTTCCCCCAGTGTGCAGAGAAAGGCTGGACAGTGCCTGTCCCACAGCAGCTCCGGGGAGTCAGTGAGACAGCACAGGTCGTGTCTTGTATTTCTAGGAAGCGGGCGAGGCTGGGCGCTGGACCTGGGGCTGCAGAGCTGGAGCAAGGGGATAAGGTGTGGGGCAGGGGGGCGATAAGGTGTGGGGACCACTGGACACCAGCACAGGCAGAGAGGGGAGCAGGGCCTGGGGAAAGGTTGGGGGGCGGTTCTTGGCTCCACCCTCAATACCCCCCCTACCCCCGTCTCTTTCCCAGCCCCCTTCCCAGAGCCCGGAACCAGGCTGCACACAATAATTAGGGCTGTGGTTGCCGTGACAACGGGAGTCGACTTTGTCAGCATTTTCTCTCCTCCTGATTGCAGAGAAAGAGAATCCCCAAGATGAGTGAATGTAAGGGGCGGGGAGGGGAGCGCGCTCAGGGTGCGTTAGGGAAGAGACCCAAGCAGGGAAACCCAGAGTCCAGGCGGGAAGGGAGCCCAGCAGACTGCAGGGTGTGGGGAGAAGGCTGCTGAAGGCCAAGGGTGGGAGGAGTCTGGGGTGGGAAGGGGTGAAAGGGTCATCGGGTGCAAAAAACGGAGTTTCCTTCTGCACCCTGGCCCCTCAGCACCAGTCTCTCTTACGGGGGCTTCCCCAGCCCGGCTGTGACCCCTTGGGCCCCTCACCTCTCTTCCACCTGGATAGCCTGCCCATCTCCCTCCC
Organism: Proteles cristata cristata; assembly: GCA_017311185.1. Taxonomy (NCBI): domain Eukaryota; kingdom Metazoa; phylum Chordata; class Mammalia; order Carnivora; family Hyaenidae; genus Proteles; species Proteles cristata. The sequence continues at coordinate 1,224,498 of JAESUZ010001000.1, forward strand.
ACTGAGACTGGTGGGTCCTTCTTGCCCATGGGCACTGGGCATAGTTGCTGCCCCATCTTGGGTAGGGCCAGGCCTTTCTCCTGGGGCACCCCACTCCCTGGGGCAAGGCCTGGCATTCGGGTCCCCCAGCTCTTCTTGGCAGCGATGGCAGAGTGGAAGGGGGTTCAGACTTCTCTCTCATGGCTGGATGAGGCCATCAGCCAGTGACAGGTCCCCGACACACAGACTGGCAGGGAGGAGGGGACTTTAGTGCCCATCGAGTCCGGCCCTCAGACTGGTGGCAGAGTTGGGGCACGTCCCCCTGGCCACCCCCAGACTGCTCCCTCACCCAGGGGGGACAGCAGTCTCCCCACATGCAGAGGCCCGACAGCCATGGGCAATGAGGGACAGTGGGAGCTTGGGCAGAGGGGACAGGGTGATTAAATAAGGTCTACCATGCCAGGTGTGAGCCCTCCCTGCGCCAACAGTCATTGATGGCAAGAGCTGGAAAACTCAGCCCAGCCCCCAAGTTGCCTCTGTAAGTCACACGTGCTCAACTGGCCTTCGCCACCAGCGCAGCCAGGCCTGTCCTGCCCCAGCAGAGCCTCATTCCCCAGGGAGCACCCCCTCTAGGTATAAGAGAAGATATACTCAAATCCTTTGGGCTTCACCTGATCTAGGGAGGGTACCCGAGCAGGCGGGGCAGGCGGTGTGGAGGGTACAGCACCAGGGGGCTGTCTGCACCAACCCCCCCTCAGACCCACAGCCATAGAGGACCCTGAGGCCTGCTACGCGGTGGTACCTGCTCAAGGCCACAAGCAGGACACGGGCTTGCAGTCCCGCAGCCAGGACACCAGCAATCAGGTAGATGCTGTTCCGGGCCTCCACCAGCCTCCAGAAGCGGGCAGCCACCACCAGCTGAGCCTCTAGCCCCTCCGGTTCTGTCCCCTAGGTGCCCTGCCCAGAGCGATGGCGTCCCAGCTCTATCCGTGTCCTGCTCACTGCACTGGGATGGCCTTCGTTAGGGGGCAGGCAGACAGGCTCATTCCAAAACTCACCCCAGTCCGGACTTCCTCCCTCTTAGGTAGGGCGGTCTTCCCTGGTCTAGCTGGAGCACCAAACTCCCCCTTAGTGCTGGGAGTGGCCACCCTCACATCTACAGCAGCCCCGGTCACCAGGGCAAAGGCCACTTCGTGAAAGGAGACCTTTCCCACCTCACCTGAACCATCACCATGACAACAAGGCAGCAGCCTCCAGGATCCCACCAGGCCCCTCCTAGCCTCCCTGGGGCACCGCAGTGGGTACGCACACATCAGCCCCATCCCCCACTCAAAGTGTCCCTCCTCGTCTGTCAGCCCCAAAGGCCCTCCTCACCTGGGTGGTGCTGTCCCTCAGCGTGGGGGAGCGGCCCCGGCGCGTGGTAGTAGTCGCCATGGTGGTGGTGGTCTCCATGATGGTGGTGGCCATGTCAGCCAGCAGGGTGGTGGCCGTGGTCTCCGCGCTGAGCAGCACGGACGGCCCCTCCCCCACCAGGCGCAGGTGGCCCTCGGTCCGCACATTGGGGTCGCTCTCGGCGGCCAGCGCCAGCACCTTGAGCCCATTGTAGTAGAGGCCAGACACCTGGCCCTGGAAGGGACGGCCCTGATCCCGGCCCCCGATCTTGATGGCAGCCTGGCTGTTGAAGATGGTCAGCTGGCGGCCTGGTGGGCAGGGGGATTGGTGGGGGTGACAGACAGAGGAGGGACAGGCAGCGGGGAGAGATCAGAGCAGGATAGGAGAACAGAGGGGAAGCCAGGGGAGGGAAAGGAGTGGAGGGGGAAATCAGGGGTGGGGGGGTAGGAGGAACGAGGAAGGGGCAGACACCAAAGGGAAAGTCCTTGTCAGCCACAGCCCTTAGCCCAGCCAGGTGGGGACCCCAGAGGGGGAGGGTCCCCAGGGCACACATGGGCTGGGAAAGGGAGCCCAGCTCGCCCCTGTCCCCACCATGCTCATGCCTCTGACCTTCCCATCCCCCTCTCCTCTCCTGCTCCAGGGGCATCGCCCCCCCTTCTTTCCCTTCCCTCCATTTGCTCCCCATCTTCTCCCTCTGCTTCCCCAAACATCCCGCACCCGGTGTCCAGCCCCGAGCCATGGAGCCCTCGGAAGCAGCAGACAGAGCAGACAAAGAGGCAGAGACAGAGAAGGAGACTGCCAGGCTGAGTGGTCAGTGCGTGTCAAAGCAGGGTGGGAGGCGACATTGAGGTGCCAGAGGTCAGGACAGTGCGTGGGAGGAGGGCTGGCGTACGTGAGGGTGGGAGCAGCCACGCAGACCTCACTCTGCCCTGACAGCCACCATCAAGCCCTCTGACCTCTGGCCAGGCTCCCCTCTCGCCTCCCCCCTCCAAGGCCCAGCCACTGCCCCGGGAGGGGTGGGGAGGACCAGGCCCTGGAGAGCAGAGGCCTTCCTCCCCGCCAGGATGTGCAAGCACAGAGATGGAAAATGTTAAAGGGACCTTGCTTCGCTCGCTGACAGCCCAAAAAACCGCTCCAGCTCCAATCTCACTCCTTGCTCAGCCGTTACACCTCAGAAATTCCCACCTGGGTGGGTTTGGTTGTTCTTTTTGGTTTTAGTGGATCTGGGGGTCGGTTTAACCCTCTGAGTTTGTTGCTTTGGTTTGGTTTTTAGAAAAGATATTTAGTATGTTTAAGTTTAGATTTAACTTTGGTTTTGGTGTTGCTTATTTGGGGGGAAGGGAGGGCAGAGGAACTACTACATTGCCCCCCTGCCCCCTTGACCTTCAGCTGCTGGCGCCGGGGAGGGGGGGTGTTTAAGACCTGGCTTAGCCCTTGTTAGCCTCTGGTTAGTACCTCGTTAACGATCTGGTTTAGAGTTAGGTGTCTGAAAGCCCTGCCCCCAAAACCTGGGCTGAGGACAGTCCAACTTGTGAAATTCACACCCCTCTGGCAACACAGGGTCCCTGGGCCACGCAGCCGTCTGTCTGGCCTCTAGCCAATGACCGGCCGGGGGCGCATCTGCGTGGCCCTCTGCCCAGCCTCTCCTCCTCCGGCACCCTCCCGCTGCCCAGCACCTTACTCAGCCCTGGAGCAGCATCCCCATCTTACAAATGGGGGAGCCAGAGCCCACAAAAGCTGAGAACTAGTTACTAGCAGCTAGAATACCAGACCCAGTGAGGCCCTGAAGGACTACCTCCTCCCAAAATTATTCCCAGGCATAAGAATTAGGAGGAAAGGGGAGAGGAAATGTGTACAGTGGTCAAACCAGTTTGGGAAGCGAATGCTTCACAATGAAATAGCAGGTTTCTGTCTCACCGGACTTCCCAGACCTTTGTTAGACCAAAGTCCACGGGCACCTCCAAGAGGAAGAAACGGGACCCAGCACTTCCCAGGCTCATTCTACCACATAGCTCTTTCTTGGGAAGCATCTCGTGGGACTTAGGCTTCACCGGACATGTTTTGGAACTGGAAATTGATTCATTCAATAAATATTGATCGAGCACCCGCCACATGCCAGATGCCGACAGTAAAATCGCCAACGATGCCCTGATCCTGTTCTCAAATACCTTCCTGCTTCCTTACTCCATCTCCTTCTCCCAGCACCCCTCGGGAGGTAGGCTGAGCAGGTTCGTTCTCCCTGTCCTTCTGGAAGTCTTGGGGCTCCTCCTTCCACACTCTGGGAAATGCCAAAGCGTTTTGCCCCATCTTTCACTTTCCAGAAGAGGAAACGGAGGTCTACAGAGAAGGCGGGACCACGCAGCTAGGAAAGGACATCTGGGGTTCACCCTCACCTGATCTGCAAGGCCTGTCCCCTCGCCCCACCCCAGGGCCCATCCAGCTCTGCCTACTGGGGGGGGGGGTCACAAGTTGTCCCAGCCTCAGCCCAAGCTGCTCCCCTGGCCTCTCTGATTCTGGGAGACAGAAGTGGGTAATGGAGAGGAAGCTACACAGGTTAGCGAACTTGGCCCCTGTGGCCCCGCCCGCCATGAACTCCTCAAAGGGTTAAAGTTCGCCCCGCTGGAGAGAGCAACCCAGTGCGGCTGGGGGCTGTAGGTTTTAGCGATGTCTGTTACAGTCCCTTTAACTTTTTGTCCTGTTACGGATTTATCACATCTGGTTATCAGCATGTTTAGTCCCCGCTGGCTGGGTGGGGGGCTGGAGGTGACATCTGGGGGTTTTAGCTGGGGCAGGCCCCAGTGGACATTTAAAAGCACAGTTATCAGCTGGTTAGGTGGGGGTTTAACACTTCTACTGCCCCCCTAGAGTTTAGCCTTAGAGGTACAGAGCTCGCCCCCTCTCCGAAGGGAATGGGATGGCTTTGCCCTTGACCCCAACTTCCCTTGGTGACAAGTGGCCTTCTCCCTCACACCCAGCAGTGCCTCACTACGTGTGGCCTCTCAGCTAGCCTATTCTGTCTTCCTCATCAGCTCCACAGGCACGGAAACTCCTGTGGACACCAACCCCTGCCCCTAGCTCGTAGTAAGCCCCCTGCCCTCACCTCTGCTCCTTCTAAGAGGACTTTTGGACCAACGTGGGCCCATTCCGGAGACAGTGCCCTGTAGCCACTCTCTTGGGGGAGGGGGTCTTTCCAGTAGGATGGCAGGCCCCCACTCTCTTTTCCTCCTCTGAAGACCCTGGTAAAGCCTTCCTACCCTCCCTTTGGGTCTGGGATCAGCGCTTCCTGCTTCCCAAGGGCTTCCTGCTTCTAAGTGCACTGCGGGCCCCCTGGCTAACCCTTTGGGAAACCTCCCTCCCCTTCTGATCTGCCTTCCAGCCTGCTTCATGGGGTGGTCCAGGAATCTCGTGGATTATTCCAGGTCTGGAAAAAGCCCAAGGACTCTCCCTCTTCTGAGTAACACCCCACCCCTGTCCAAACCCGCCCCTTTAAAGGCGGGTTGACTCCATGGAGTCCAGAGAGAAAGGGGGCCTCCCAGTGGGATGAAAGGTCCCCCGCTAAGGGGCGGGCGACGGGGAAGGCACGGTGGGGAAAGAGAGAGCTCTGCACCTTTAAGATAATGTTTTTAAAGTTAATTAATTAATTAATTAATTAATTCTGGTTAATTACCTTTGTCGAGCAGCCACTCATCTACTACTCGACCAAGCCGGTAGGGGATTCTCTGTCTAGCAATCGCCAGGCGCTCGTTATCAAAGTTTCCTTGGAAAAGTTTAGAAAGACAGTAGGTTTCTCAGGCGGCGAAGTCCAAAGGAGTTAGAAAAGTAATTACGCATTTCTCAGGAGACTCAGAGTAAGCAGCGACGTCCAACAGAAAAGGGGGGGGAAGGTCCACCCAAGACGGGAGAAGAAACGCTGGGTCCCTCGACCTCCCGTCCCCTCCCTAGGCTCCCATCCAGAGCCGGCCCCACCCTGGGGGCACAAGTGACCCAAAGAAAAAGACAGGGGAGTGGAAGAAAAGGAAAGGGGGCCGAAAGAAAAGGCAGCTGGAAGGTCAAAGGTCAGAGGTTAAACAGGCTTATCTGTGCTCGAGCTGTGGTACCCACCTTCCTTCCCCATCCCGAAGTAGGGCGCTGGGGCAGGGAGGGGCATTTAGCGGGTTTAAGTTAGAGGGTGGGGGGCCTCGGTGGCCCGGCTGGTTACTGAGTTTAGAGGGTGGTTTAGAAGGGGGAGGGATGGGTTAAGTGGGGTTTATGCGGCATTTAGGGGGCGGCCCGGCACTCGCACTTAACAGTGAGATTTAAATCACTTCTCCAGGCATCTTGGCTCCCTTTACCTTCCATGCTCAGCTCCTCGCTGCACCCTCTTCTGCCAGCTCCCCCCACCCCCTACCCCACTGTCTTCTGCCTTAATCCCCTCCCTCCTACGAGAAGGCCTTGTAAGCCTGCCCACCACCCACTACAGGTGACACCGCAACCCAGCAGCCCCAGGCACCCAACCCTCCCCCCCCTTCTCCGCAGCCATCTCGCAGCCCCTTCCAGCCCTCTGGGTCTGCCCTGGGCCCCTCCCTACAGACTTCCCCTGCCCTGCCTTCTGGGGCTCTCTCTCCCCATTTCAGCCCCACTCCAAGGCCCTCAGACTCGTCTCTGCCCAGGTCCCCTTTCATTTCTGCTCTGGGGACCCAGCCCAGCTCCTGACCCCCTCTCACTCGCTAGCCTTTCTCCTTCTAGCTCCTTCCCCCAATTCCCAACCCCAGTCCTCCTCAACCCTGCTGTGCACACCTGTCCCTCTCTCCACTCACCATTGTCCAGGAGGGATGGTGTGGTGTGTGTGTGTGTGTGTGTGTGTGTGTGTGTGTGAGTGTGAGTGTGAGAGAGAGAGAGAGAGAGAGAGAGAGAGAGAGAGCGCCTGTGGGAAAGGGTCTGTCAGTGTGCCTAGGAATTCCATGTGTTCCTCCCGCATCCACAGGCTGTAGTTTATCCCATCTGCAGCACTGGAAGTAGAAGTGATTTCCTTTGGGAATCTGGCCACTCTTCCCATTGAAACCATACTCAGTGTTCGATACATGTTGGGGAGGGGGGGGCGCTTTCCTGATCATCTCGCACTGCACAGCAATGCTTGCTGCCCGGTGGACCTCTCCTGTGGACCTCTCCCGTGAACAAGCACACCACGTGTTCATGTGCACATGGCTGGTGCTCCCTGGGTGCTTCTGGGGCAAATGACGCCTTGCCTTCCCTACAAATTTAGTTTGCGGGTGTTTAAGTACAAAATGGATTGTTCACTCGTTTAGTCACTCAACAAACATGTCTGCAGTGCCTGTTCCATTCCTGGCCCTGGGTGTCGGAGATGCAAAGATGAAGCCCTGGCCCTTATGCACAGAGGGCCCCAGCCAAGCAGGGGAGACTGGCAAGTGGCCAGCAGTGTTCTTTGCTCTGTTAGAGGTAGCACAGGGCATGCTGCCCCAGGGGATGGGTGCAAGAGGGACTGAAGAAGACGCTGGAGGAGAGGAGAGGTGGCCAGAAGGGAGTCGGGCAGGGAAAGCAGGGGCAGACCACGCAATGCAGGGGCAGAGGGGCAGGAGGGCAGGAGGAATTTAGGGATCTACACACACTGGGATACTTGTGCGTGTGTCTGTGTCTGTGTGTGTCCCTGTATTTGTCCCTGTGTGAGTCCTGAGAGGAAAGGAAGAATGTACAGCTGCCTCCCGGGTGCATATGACAATTAGAACCAAAGTTCCATCTGTTGAGTGCCTCCTGTATGCCATGCCATTCTGGCGCCTTCCTTGGGTTACCGGCCGGAATCCTCACGGCATTGCTACCAGGGGTATATTATTCCTACCTCTCAGAGTGGGAAACAGATTCAGAGAGGCTGGATGACTCGCCCAAGGCCACACAGCTTGCCAGTAGGAGCTCCAGGATGGAAAAAAAAGCCCGGCCTTTCTGACTTGGAGTCCAAGGCCTGAGTCTCTATGCTTCCTAAAAGTCCAGAAGTCCAGGCTCTGGGCCCATGTGCTCCACTAACCCAGTCTGCTCGCGGCCAGGAGGACACTCAGCTTCTGCAGGCCGTCTGCCCTCACATTGCGTACAGGGGCTGGGCTGTCTTCCCCAACCCCAGCCAGGGGTCCCTGAACGAGTTCTCCAACCTGGCCTCGAGTGTGTGTGTATGTGTGTGTGTGTGGCTGAGAGAGAGAGGAGGCTGATGATCACAGAGCAGTCATACCTACACGGCCCGGCCTGTGCACGAGCAAGATGTCACATGGGAGTGTCTGTGTACCTGCGTGACCCCACCGGTGCCCAGAACCTCGGTGAGGCTGGCACCCCACCCCCGCAGAGCTTTTGTTTCCCTTATGTCTGCCTGACCATCCGAGGATCTGCTCGTGTCCGTGTGTCCGCGGCTGACCTGTGTGTCCATCAGCCCCTGTATTTCTTAGGGGGCCATGTGGCTCTCTTTGTCTCCAGAATGTGGGGGACGAGCCTGCGGGACTGGGAGCCGGCAATCTCCACTGGCGTCTTTACGCCAGCGTAAGTGGGCCCGCAAGGGCCTGCACGCCTGCCCCTTCTCCTGTCCTTCTGCCCACACCCTCCTCGGTCAGCGTGGGGCAGCCTCTCTGCCCCCGCCGCGGCTATCACTTCTGCCTCAGAGAGGGACCGAGGCTGCAGATGCTCTCGCTTCTCCTCGGTCGCCCCCGTGTGTGTGACTCCAGGGTCGCTCAGCCATATTCTACCTCCGCATGCCTACGTTTCTGCAGCTCTCCCCTGCAGTGGCTCCGTTTCCCCCACCCTCTTCATCTCCCGCGCCGGGCTCTCTTCCTCTCCCTCCGGAGCCTCTGTCCACCTCTTCTCCCACGGGCTGGGTCTGTGCCACCACGTCTCCATATATCTCTCTGCATCACGTGGGGAGCTGCCTCTGCCTTTGCTCTTGTCTCGGTGACTATTTCCAGATCTCTCCATCACCCCTCCCCTGGAGGCCCCCTCACTCCGAGGCTCTTTCTCTGCCTCCTCATTCCTCCCATGTCCTCATCCCCTTCCCTCCCATGCTCCTCAGACTTTGGTTTGTCCTGGGCCACCACAGCTGTCACACCATTGAAACTGGGTCTGGTTGCTGTGCTCACCCCTCCTAGACTGCGTGCTCCCTGCAAGCAGAGGCCGTGTGCACCCCAGGGTCCCTGGCACAGGACCTGATGCCTAGTAGGTTGTCAGTGAAGGTTTGTGGAATGTGCTGGCAACTCTTGTCACTTGGCCTTCTCTCCCTTTCACCAGGTCCCCTATTCCCTGAGACACTGGTTCCTTTCCTCTGCGTCCCTGTGGTCACCTCTCTTCCTTGATCTCGATCTCCTGATGAGGATCTTTGATCTGCTCCGTGTAAAGAAAGACCTTAGTTCATTCCTTGGTTCTGTCCTTGGGAACAGGCCTGCCTCCTCGCCAAGATGTATTCTGGGTTACTTATGGATCTTCTCTTTTTGGTTTCTGCATCTGCCTCCCCATTTCTGCCTGTCCCTCAATTCTAAACCTATTCTTTCCTCCATAAGGTCAGACTCTCTCTACGTCTACCCTTCTTCCTCTTCTCTTCTCCCCCATCCCCACCTGGACCCTGGCCTCACAGCCTTCCCAGCTCAGCTCTGCCCTCGCCCTCCTGGCCCACACACTCCGAACACGGCCCAACTTTCTCTTTAGCCACGCCCCCGTCCGCGTCCCAACTAGCCACGTATTTCCCTTGACCCCGCCCCCAGCCGGGTACATCTCCGCCTAGCCCCGCCCCTGGTGCAGACAGCGATCCTGTCAGAGGCCGCCCTGCCCACCCCGCCCCGCCCACAGCGCCTCCTCCGCGCGCCGGCACCGCCTACCTGCCGGGTACCGCTCATTGACGGGCCAGCTGTCCACCTGAAGGGTGGCGTTGCCGCCACTTCGAGTGAAGCGCACCACATGGTATTTGCCGTCGCTCACGATGGCATTGGGCTCGTCGATGGTAATGTCGTCCGTGCCCACGTTAAAGATCACCCCCACGGTGCCCTGGTCCTGGGGACAAGGAGGCAGAGGTGAGTAACCAGGAGGGCAAAGCAATTCACTCTTTCTAGAACTCCACCTGTGATCACCACCGGCCCAGCTCTGTGGCACTTCACAGCTTTACAATGCACATTTCTCAGTCATGCCTTTGCTGGACTGTCTCGCCTGCCCAAAGAGGCAGGCAAGCTGGCCTGTCCCCTACATTCAGGCAAGGGAGGGACCTGAGATTCAGAGGGGGGCGGGGCGCCATGGAGTGCGGAGTCTGGACTGAGAGCACTTCCCCAAACCATACCTCTGCCTTTTGGGTCATACAGAACATTCACAAATGTTTACAGGGCACCCATTCTGTGCAAGGGCCACTGAGCCCAGGCTTCAGATAAGGTGACCAGAACTAAGCTGGGGACCAGTGGGAGCTCAGAGGGTGGACACCTCCCTCAGGCACGACCAACAGAGAAGTCTATGGAAGCCAGCCCCAGGCCTGAGGAGAGTCTGGCCTCCCCACTCCCTTCTACCCCCAGCCTCAAGGCTCCCCTCCCCTGCATGCTCAGTGCTGAATGGGTCCCCTGGGGTCCCTGCACTGGGGCATCAACACGCCTCTCCTGGCAGTTCATCTTCCGCCCTGGTGGTCAGGCTGGAGCGTGAAGTCACAAGGAGCAGGGGTGGGTGTCTGGACTGTGTGTTTTGGGGGGTGGTGGTGATGGGTATGGAAAAACCACTGTAGACTTACTAAGTAAAAGTGAGCAGGTAGGGGTAGGCATAGGGGATGGGGCTGATTGCTGAGGAAGGACAGGTGAGCAAAGACAGGGACTGGGGCCTGGAGAAGGGGAGCAAAGAGTCCATCTCAGCAACTTCCAGAACCTTGGGCCCAGGCCCTGGTTAGGCCAGCGCCTGGGGAACCCCGCAGAGGCCACCCATGATCCAGTCCCAGAAGAGTCCCGCTGATGACACCAGAGTGAGAGGGAGCACGTCACTGAATCCTCCGAATGTGCCAGGCCCTCCGTGGGTGCTGTACACACGTGTTCTCTTCATCCCCACAGCAACCCTCTCAAGAAGCTTATGGAGGAAACTGAGGCTAAGGAAGTTAGGTAACCTCCCCAAATCCACATCCCAAGAAAGGAACCCCAGATTTGAACCCCCGCTGGCCTGACTCCAAAGCCAGTGCTCTTTCTCCCTTGCCCGCTAGTGACTGACTCAAACTGCAGGGGGTGAAGAATGATCTGAGAGGCTACTGAGGCCAACCTACCTGAGAGACCAAAGACATCTAAAGGAGCCAGGGGAAAGCCCAGGAAGGCCTAAACCCGAGCCCCTATTCCATTCCCCTCCACTCCCCAGCAGCTCTCCTGAGCTTCCTGAGTGCCCCACACCCTTCTTCCTGGACAGAACAGACACCCACACAGGCTCACGTAGGCCCCCTGGCTCACACACGGTCACGGGACCCAGATCATCAGAGAAGACACACACTCCTGGGTTCTTCCTGAAAGGCTAGGCCAGTCCAGCCTGTGTATTAGGACGCATTCAGCCACAAACTCTGGCCACCAACAGAGGCAAACAGCTTGGTGGCCCTGGGAATGGGGAGGGGTGGCTCCCAGAGCGGGAGGGGGCTGGGGTTCTGCAGAGAGAGCTGCAGGCCACTTGCCCACTGGCTCACTTGGAGATCCACGCCCAATCTCTTCCACACTTGTGGGTCCAGTTCTCCCCATCCTAGAACCTGGGAAAGCCACACACACACAGACACACACACACACATGCACACATGCATGCACGCACACAGCATCTCTCCTCAGATGCAGTAAAGCAGGGAAACTGAGGCTGGGCTTGCCTAACAAAGAGTACTCTCAAGCCCTGCGCCCCCACCACCCACAGCCTGACAACATCCCGGGGAGATGGGATGATCACGTGCTCCCCACGCACATGGGGGAAACAGCCGGTGCTCATGGGGACTATTGTTAGTAATAACATCATCCAGAATAGCATCAGCCCCTCCACCCCCACCCCAGACGCCTCGGAGGGTTCCTCCCCTTGAGGCTCAGCCAGGCGGTGACGGCGGTCAAGGAGCAGGGACAGAGGGCCGGCCAGGGCGGCTGGAAGGCAGGACACCTGGGTTTCCTAGGAGGCAGCCGAGCTCAGAGCCACGCGCGCTCCGGGGGAGAGGCAGCTCCCAGAGCTGCTCCCGACGTGAAGTCAGTTGTCACTTCTGTTAAAGTCATTAATTCCTAATTCCCCAATTACCTCATTAGGCGGTGGTGGGGAGAACGCGGCCGCTCCTACAGCAAATAATTATGGGAGTCAAAATTAATTTGGCAAAGTGGAGCGACGCTTTATTAGAAACGTCAAATTGCTTTTCTCTTATTTTGCTGCCGCCTCCCCACTCTCGGAGAGCTGCTAATGACGCGGTGGCAGGGAGCTGGTGTGTCACCAGGGCAGGAGGGGCTTGGGGGCTGCCCCCAAGGGGCTTTGCCCAGCTGGGACTGGCTCCTCCCTCGGAGCTGGCCTCTCCCATGGCTCCCTCACTTTCTCCAGGGCCCCCACCCTCGCCAGGCTCCCCCTGGAGGCCCTCCGCAGCCCCAGGCACCAGGCCTCGTTCCTCCCTAACCCTGCCGCACGCCAGGCCTGCTGGGAGAGAAGAGATCCCTTCTCCCTGCACCCCCATCCCCTACCCTATGTCTTCAGTGCTGGAGAGCCCTGTCCCCTAGCCGTACAGGCACAAAGACACACAGAAGTGGTCAAAGAGGCAGACACGCAACACACACAGATTGACACGCCCGGGGTGTGGGCTGGGCCATGTCCCGGGGGCTTGATATGTGCCATCTCACTTAAACCTCACGGCCTCCCTTTGTCCTCTTACTACCCGGCCACTACACAGATGAGGAAACTGAGGCTGAGGCCCATGGGGTGACTGCACAAGGATTCAGCAAGGAAGTGGCAGAGCTGAGACTCCAATCCGGGCCAGAAGCTCCAAAGGCGCACATGGCCTCTCGTGAGCAGCCCTCCCCACAAAGAGGAGGACACCGAGACACAGCCACACCTGCCACGGGGTCAGGCGATTGGAGTAACAGCAAATGCCACTCCTCTGGGAAATGCAAACCGATCAGAGGCCACCAGCCTGTCGTCCCCAGTCCCCCAAGGTCCCAGTGTCACTGCTGACACCATTAGCAGGCACCCAGCCCCACATGCCACACATAGTCAATGTGCTGTCCGCACCACAGTCTCAGGAGACACTGCCACACAGGCACGAACCTTCCAGGCCTTCTCCGCAGGCCGCTCGCCACTCCACACCCCTTCCCCACACACGCCTCTGCCTGGCCTCCTCCATGCAGACCCCAGCGGCTGCCACTTCCACACCAGTCCTCCTTGGCCCACGGAACATCCTACACCTCTCTTCTTGGCTCCCTGGTGGGGGGGTGGGTGTGCAGTTGTGGCACCCCGGAAAAGCTGTTGTGCAAGGAGGGGCTGGTAGCCGCGGTCCGATCAGGGGGAGGGGCCAAGAGTCCAAACATGCTTCCTCGGTCCCCTTAAAGCCCAGCCCCCCCCCAGACCTCTCCAGCACACAGAGCCTGGCCACCCTGCTCAACCCTCCCCAGCTCGGGGGGCCCGGCCGGGGTCAGCGTGCGGGATGTGGACGGCAAAAGGAAGCGGTTGTAAGGGGACGTGGAGGTGGAGATGGAGATTGAGGTCAGAGGCCCAGGGGTTAAGTCTGTGGGGAGGGGACAGGGGAGAGGCTAAGAGCGGAAATGAAATAGAGCAAGGCCAGAGGAAGGGTGTAGGGTTGGACCAGATGGGGAAAGGGTCATGGAAGAAAAGGGGCTACCTGAGGACTAGAGTTAGGATGGAAACTGAGAGACGAGCCGTGGGTGTGGCAGGTAGGATAGGGCAGGGGGTGGTGTGGCAGGAGGACGGGGCAGGGGTGTGGGTGAGGCAGGAAGGATGGGGCAGGGGGTGGTGTGGCAGGAGGGACGTGGCAGGAAGGACGGGGCAGGGGTGTGGGTGGCAGGAGGAATGGGCAGGGGGGTGGTGCGGCAGGAGGGACGGGGCAGGAGTGGTGTGGCAGGTGGATGTATGGGAGTATGGCGATGGGGCAGACAGGGAGGTAGGGAGGGTGGGGGGTATAGTGGGTATGGCGGGTAGGGTGGGTAAGACGAATGGTGGGCAGGGGGACAGGGGTGGTAGTGGGGTATGGCGGGTAGGGGGTATGGTGGATGGGGGTATGGCAGGTAGCAGGATAGCGGGTGTATTACAAGAAATGTGGGTACGGCAGGCGGAGCGTATGATGTTAGCAGGGGAGGGCGGAGAGGGCAGACGGGGGCAGGTTTGGTGGGAGGCCCAGACCAGGGAGCACTGGGAAGAAGTAGATGTTGAGGAGGGGAGCCCAGCAAAAACAAAGGCAGAGCCAAGTGGGACAGGAGGCCAGGATGAGGGTGTGGGGCGGGGCCGGGAGGCCAGAGGCTGTAGGGGAGGCAGGTACAGGGGCCGCTGGGAGGGCAAAGACCATGGGAACAGAGGTTCCAGGCAGAGCACAGGCCGTACAGGAGCGCAGGCAAGGTGCGGAAGCAGGCGTGGGCCACGCTGGGGCAGGGCGCCTTGAAGAGGTCGGGCAAGAACAGGCGCAGGACACGGTGGGCCACCTGGGTGACCCAGTGGTGAGCAGGCAGCAGCCCAGGGGAGTCATAAGGTGGGGACATTTCACGGGCTGCAGAATGGCCCAGAGGCTCAAGGATGCCCCTCGGTTCTGGAAGGTCAGTGGACAGAGTTAGGGAGCTGGGGAGCATCGGATGAGTGAGGGCGGCCCTGGGAGTGAAGCACAGGAAGGGGATGGGTCTCAGGGGCAGAACCACGGAGAGGACTGGTCCCGTGGCAGTGAGGGGACTGAGTGGATGTGGCGTAGGAAGAGTGGGGGTGGGGGGTCAGGGGCCAGGATCCTTACGATGTGCAGCTGCAGGTAATCTCCGAGGCCGGAGGCGCTGTCCACCCGCACCAGCACAGCGCTCCGCTGGTGTGTGCTGAAGCCCACGGCCAGGCGGTCCATCCTGGTGCTGGGCCGGTCATTGGGGGGCCACGTGTAGGTGATGAGCGCTCCCCCCTTCCCAAAGATGTATGTGGTCCCGGCTGCAGAGAGAAGGGAGAGAGGGAGAGAGGACTTCAGGAGAGAGTGAAATTAGCAGGTCCTCGGGGCCGCAACCCGAGCATAGGGACACCAAGGCCCCACCGTCCCAGGGAACAGCTGGTGGGTGGGTGCCCGGCAGAGAGCCTGTGCACGCGCACAGACAGATGTAGCTGCCTCATCAGGAATTCTAGCTGTAATTACCGCAAAACAGAGAGGCGACAGAGTGACACAGAGAGAGAGCCCAGAGAGAGGCTGCAAGGGGACCGAGAAGCGTACGGAGGGCAGGCTGGACCCAGGCAGCCTGGGCCCAACCCGCTCAACTTCTCCCAGGGCTGGCAGAGGTGACAGATTGGAGGTGTGTGCCTCTGCAGGGCCATGCTGAGCTGGCACCGAGGCAGAAGGAGCCCTGGGCGGTGGCGAGAGAGGAGCAGGGGCTGTGCTGGGCTCTGACTCATAGCCTACAGACAGGCACCATTCTTCCGCCTGCCCCCACCCCCTCCCAAGCCCCTGGAAATCCTGCTCCCAGTTTGCCCAGGGCTCCTTGCTTTCATTCCCCATTAGGGGGGCCACCTAGCTCCCAGAGAGGGGGTGCCTTGAGCCTTACCCAGCAAAGAAGAGACAGACAATGAGGGTGGGGAGAGGGGTATGGAATAGAGACTGACAGCCAGAGGAGGAAGGAGGCAGAGAGACAGATGGACAGAGAGGGACAGAGAGGGGTGTAGGTGAGAGAAAGTGGGAGAATGGGAGCCAGAGATGAAGGCTCCCTCTCCCTGCCCTCCCCCACCCCACCCTCTCTCCCCTCTCAGTCTCCTCCATCCGGCTGCCGGGGGCGGGTGTGAGGTCCCTAACGATCTCAGCCCCAAAATAAACCCCATTAGTCGCCATGTTCCCTCCTGCGGCTGACTGGGCTCCCTGGGGGGGGTGGGGGGAGGTAGGGGCAGACCGTTGGCTGGGGTGGGGGTTGGGGGCTGGTCGCCCAGTTTCCTGGAAGGGAGCCTTGTCTGGGAAGCCTAGAAGACTTCTACTCCCCAGGCCTTCAGAGAAGGAGGAGAACTATCCTGCATTCTTTAGAACATAAATGGAGCAGATGAGATTCATAAAAAGCTTAATTAAATAATTAGCCACTAACGACTCCTCTCAAAGCAGTTCCTGGGGGGAGAGGGGTTTAGGGGAGGACTTATCCAGAGAGAAAGGCAGCGGGGCCTGGGGGCACGAACCTGAAGTAGGCTGGGAGGAGAGCAGGGCCTTATGGGTAGAAGTCAGGGGGGGGATGGAAAGCCCTGGGGTCAGGGAGCTGGGAGCCCAGGAGGCCAGGCCCAAGGGAGACCTGAGGAGGGCCTGGGGCCTTGGACACTTCCGAGGAGCAGACTCTCCTCCGTCAAGATGGCTGCCCACTTGGTCACCCTGAGGCCAGGCCCCTCAAGCACCTTGGGGTCTCTCCCCTTAGGGTCTAGGCGCCCCACTGCACTTTGGGCAATCGGGGATGAGGGGGCTCTAGCCCAGGAAGCTTCTAGGCCCCTGAGGGCCTTGGAGGGAGGCCCCATCGACACTATCTGCAGGTCCCGGACAGAGCTGGGGAGAGGCAGGAAGGCTGCTGTCTGGCTCCCAGAAAGGCAGTGAGGCCTCCGGAGTCGGGGGGGGAGGGGGGGGGTACAGGAGCTGTTCTCCAGAGCGCTGGTCATCAGTGCCCTCCATCTCCCCAGATCTGGCCTGAGAGGAGAGATGACCCCCACCCCCAGGGCAGGGCAAGCAGGAGAGAACCACTTCCTGTCTACAAACTGACATCTCGTCACAACGAGTCACAGGGAAGGCACCCTCAGCAGACACAGCTGACAGAGGGAGCTTGGCTCTGCCCCTTCCAGGCCCAGGAATTCTTTATGGGGGGGGGGAAGGTGCCCTGGAGGCCCCCAGTGGTGAAGGCTGACCTCTCAGGATGGGGCCCCAGGATTAGAGTGGACGGCTGGCTGGCGGCATGGTACACAGTGAGCCACCCCAGGCAGGTCACTAGTGACAGGGAAGCGGCAAGGTCTGAAGGCCCGGTGCAGGGCAGGCCTCTCAGCCGGCATTGGTCTCTCCATTCCCAACACTGCAGCACTCTGGAAACCCGGCTGTTTCCATGGCAACCATAATACCCAGGGTCCTCCCTTCCCCCTCCACTCACAAGCTGCTAGTCCAAATTTGGGGGGTGGGGAGGGCTAGGGGAACTGAGATTGCCCACCTTCTTCCACACAGCCCCCTCACCCAGGCCTCCCTGACCAGAGGCTGCTGCCTCTCCACCCCATGGGCTTCCAGGGCCCCCCCACCCTGTCAGATGGAGGAGGGTCTCATTGGTCTTGGTCCCTCAGACCTGCCAAACCCCCTTTCTGTGGGGCCTGCCCCCAAACCTCCTGGGTCTAAGGGAAGGGAGCTCCTCGCTTCCCCACCCCAGGGCCCCCCAGACAGCACATCATCACCTTGGAGGGAACCCTGCCCAAACCCAGAACGGGCAGGCCCCATGCCCCACAGGGCAGCGAGACCTCGGGATCAGAGGCCCGGCCGGCACCCCCCCACCCCCCCACCCCCTGCCGCCCTCGGCCCGGCACAGCAGACACATCCCACATCCCCGCACCCGCACGCGGGCGCCGACACGCCCAGCCGCACACAAAGACCAGTAGGGAGAGGCAGAGACACCGGCAGGAGACACACGGCGGCCGGCAAACATGGCGGTAAAAGTGCACAAAGACAGGCCTTGGTGGCAGCGGGGGCAGGACTGGCCGGATGGCCGGCGTCCCGCCCCCAAGGCCAAAGGGCACCCCGCTTCCCAGGCCTCCAGGCCCCAGCCCAGGCCTGCCTTCCCCCGCGGCTCTATTTCCCAGCTGTTCTCACACTGCAGCTGGTTTATTACGAGGGGCGGGCCTGTTAAAGCCTAAGGGCGTTTATTACACTGTGGGGGGATCGGTGGGGAGACGCGGCTCCGCTTGGACTGATGAGGTTGAATGGCTTATTGGACTGGGGCGGCAATAATTACCCTGAGGAGACATTTCTTCCCCCACGGGGCGCTTCCTTCCACCGGGGTAGGTAGGGGAAGGATGATGGCAGGCAGGGGGGTGGGGCTCAGCCAGGTGGCTCCCCAGCTGGACCCTGAGCCCCAGAGGTAACTGCCGCCTACCTGCCCCCCCGCCCCCCTTGCCCCTTGCAAGCTGTCCTGCAAGCCCCTGGTCACCAGACTGCCCGAGAGGGGAAGACATGGAGACAAGGAGCCCAGGACACCGCATCACATCTAGACCCTCTGAAAGGTTCCGGAAAGGACAGGGCCTAAGCCAAGGCCTGGAATGTTAACTCTAGGAGGCCCAGACCCACTGTCTTTGACCTCCCCGTGTAGCTAGTGAGCCACATAGTGCGCCACAGGGCAGGGGGCGTGCATGACTCCAAACCCAGACATGAGATGCCACAGGCCCCAGGGGAGGGTCCACCACCAACAGCCCAGTGCGGGCACCTTCTGTCCACACCCAGCACAGTCGGGACCTACTGGACCCGGAAATTCACTGACCCAGGAAAACACTAAATGATCAAAAATCTTCCATACAGTCCCACACACCTGCATTCTAGAACACACACACACACACACACATGCCTATTAATTATGATTAGCTAACCCAGACCCAAACAATAAACTTGATCCATGAGCAAAACCACCCAGGCAGTGATGCCCCTGTGGTTAAAACTGCATGTGCAGACCCTCCATCTGCCAGTCTCCCCTGCAGCACCAGAAGCCATGACAGAAACCTTCTGGTCGATCTAGAAACACGGGAGGCTAAAACGTCCTGCACACTCCAGAAAGGCCATGGTCCATCCCGCCTCTCCTTAAACGGGCCTTCACAGTGCAGCGGGGAGTCTCCACAGGTCCGCAACCCTGAGCTCGGCACTCTGCCCCATTTCTTGGCCACACACCATCCAGTCCCAGACCCGAGTTAACACACCCAGGTTCATAATCAAAAATAAACGCCAGCCCCTTTTACAAGCTGGAGCAATGAATCTGGAACCTGGAAGCTACTGACTTGGAACTGAGCTGGAATAGACCCTCCCCCACCATCCCTGGCCTCGGAAGAGTAGTAGAAATGAAGAGGGGGGTGGACTGAAAGGCTCTGAAACCAGAATCAGGGTCAAGGACCAGGAGAGTGTCACCCCCTCAGGGCATTTTTAGGATCTAGGTGTACTGGTCCCGTCCCCCCACCCCCAGCCCAGAATGGCATCAGGTGCAGGGGTGTCAATGGGTGTCGGGAAGAGATATTATGCAACAGGAGGGGTTGGGGGATGGAAGGTAAATGGAGGAAAGGGTGGAGAGAAGGGGGGAAGGAAGGCAAGGAGAAATAGGGAGAAGCCAAGAGAAAAGGATGTGGGGAAGCAGGTGCAGAAGAAGAGGCTCCCTCACACCGAGGGATGCTGGGGAGATGTTGGGCAGAAAGGAAGGATGTCCCTTGGTCTAGAAAGCTCTCCCAAGCTGGCCTCTTCCTCTAGCCAAACGCAGGGTCCCAAGAGAAGCCTGTCCCTTCCCCTCCTCTCTTGACTAAGGTAAACAGAGGTGGGTATCAGCCAGAGGGCCTCCTCCCTACTTTTCTATCTGCCTTCTGACCCTCTTCCTTCCTCTCACCTGCTTGACCCTCCACGGGCCCCTCCCTTCCCGCTCCCACCACCTTCCAGCTCTGTCCTGCGGCGCCCTCCAGGCACTGGGCGGCCATGAGCCCTCTTGGGGCTATTTGTCTCCTCCACACAGCAAGGGGGTGGCCATCTCTGAGGCAACCCCAAGACCAACATTTCCTAGCAGCGCCCCCCCCCCACCTCCACGCTCTCTCCTCCATTTTCTCTCCCAGCCTCCCAGCTCCGTGCATCCTGACCCCAGCTCCTCCACTGAGCCTTCCTCGGCCACTCAGCTCCTAGGAAGGCCCCTCCTTCCAATCTGCTCGCCTCTGGGGGGGAGGGGGGCTCCTCGCACGTTGCCTTCACCTCTCACCTCGGCTCCTCACCACCCACACGCTGTGCACACCCCCCCAACATCCCGGCCTCCCTTTCTGTATCTCGCCACTCTGCATGTCGCCTCAGTGCCCAGAAGAATCATGTCCTATCTGGGCCCCTTTGGGAGTAATCACTGGGCCTCTGGGGAACCAGAGGGGACAATGAAGAGGAGGGAGGAAGGCACAGAGGGTCCAAGAGCTTGTGGAGAGAAAAGGGGAGTTAAGAGTCAGGGAAGCTGTGGGCTGAGGGAGTGGAGGGAGAGAGAGCTGGGAGCAGAGCACTGGACAGAGGACCCCAGCCGGGGCAGAGATAAGAGGGACGCTGGGGAAGAGAGAGGGAGGCAGTAGAGAGGCGGGTGGGAAGGGGCCACTCTTGGGAAGTGGACAAAGACAGAATAGAGGCACGAGAAGAGAGCCGAAGATGAAGTAGGGCAGGGAAGAGTAGAAAACGGGGAGAGCATGGGCAGTGACGCGGGGGCAAAGGGTGAGAAGCAAGGATGGACGGATGTGGGGCCACACCAGGGGGGCAGAGAGGAGCGCAGAAATGGTGGACGGTGAGGGGCACGGATGGGAACTGAGGGGGTGCAGGCATGCCAGATGAGGGAGGGACAAAAGTGGAGTGAAAAAAAGAGAGGTGAGAGATGGCAGACATGGAAAGTGATGGAAGCACAGAGATGTGAGGTGACAAGGGTACAGAGTGAGAGCTGGTGACGGCACAGGAATGAGGGATGATGGAGTCCAGATAAAGGGAGACGTCAACCATGGGAGTTAAGATGGGAGCCTATGGGGGGGGGGGACAGAGATGGGGGAGGTGCAGAAGTGGGAGGGAGAGAGGTACAGAGATGGAGGGGAAGCAGGTCCCCTATGGAAAGGGATGCAGGTGTACAGGGAAGGGACGTGATGTGTGGACTAAAATGGGAAGTGACAGAGTCTCTGGGACGGGAGGTGACAGGTTGGATCTGGACTGAGAAGGAGGGACTGAGGTGGGAAGTGGTGGTGAAGTGTGAGGACGCGGAGGTGATGGAGCGCGGAGGCTGGGCGTTGTGGGGTGCGGTGATGAGAAGCGAGGGGTCACAGAGACCGGGAAGGACAGAGATGGGAGGCGGCAGGTACAGAGTTAGGAAGGAACGGCGCCCAGAGAACCTTGGGGCTGAAGCTATGAAGTGATGAGGGGCCCAGGCGGGATGAAGTGATGGAGGCTGGAAATGGAAGTTGATGAGGTCTGAGAGGGAAGATGAAGTTGGTCTTGAGATGAAAGGTTATGAGGGGCTGAGATAAGAGGTGACAATAAGTGGAAGGTGACAGAGGACTGGCCCAGGTGATGGGGTGACAGGGATCAGAGGGAGGTGAGGGGGAGACTGGGATGAGGGCTGGTGGGGAGCTGGAGCTGGGAGATTATAGGGAGCCTGGGTGGGGAGGGCATGGGGAGCTGGGGATGGGGGAGTGTAAGTTCCAAGCAGTAAGACTGCAGAGGTGAGAGCCGCTGGGGGTCAGAGGTGCAGGTAGGGCAGAGGTGCAGAGGGGTTGCAAAGGAGAGATGGATGAGACCTGGAGAAGACTGAGGCAGTGGAGGGGAGCTGACTGTTTGGGGGGTGATGGAAGGCCGGTGGGGGGGGGAGCCAGGGGGGCTGCTGTGAGGACAGAGGTGAAATAGAGATGGACATGGGAGAGGTGGGAGAGGAAGAGATAGGACACATCAGAGGCAGAGATGACAGATGGGGCAGAGGGGAGCAGAGCTGGGGGGACAAAGATGAGAAACCGGGTCCAGAGATGCTGGACAGCAGTGGGGAGGGAGGGAGGGGCAGAGGTGGAGGTGAGCCAGCTGGGGAAATGGTGCGGGGCAGAGGTGGAGGAAGAGGGACCTGGTAGGGAAGAGCTGGACCGGAGGGCAGAGCTGGACGGAGGCTGAAGGCACCCAGATGGGGAGGTGACGGGAGCGGAAACAGGAAGGGGATGACAAACCCGAGACAGGACGAAGGAGGTGAAGGTGAGGCAAGAAATGAGTGATGAAGGCAGAGCTGAGGGCCATGAAGGAGGTGATGGAGAAGCCAGGGTGGGGCCGCGGAGCTGGGAGCCCGGGATGGTAGGTGAGGGAACGCGGGCCCGCAACGCGGAGGGGCCGGGCCTCTGCGCTCACAAGCTGGGGACCGGCCTCGGGCCGGGGCCGCGCGCACCGGAGGCCCGGGGAGGGGTGACGGGGGGGGGGGGGGCCGGCCACGGCAGCGCCACTTACCGTGCCCGCCGCGGGTGAGGAAGGGCATGCGGTTGATGGCGATGGGCACGGTGCCGTGCTTGCTGTGGAAGTGGTGGACGTGGTGGGTGGTGCTGAGGCTGGAGGAGACCCGGGCCCCCTCGGCCGCCCCCAGCAGTAGCGGCAGCAGCAGTAGCGGCAGCAGAGGTGGCGGCGGCGGCGTCGGGGGCCCGGCCAGGGCGGGGGGGCGGCGCGGGCACCCCCCCGGCCCGCTTCCCCCGGGGGGCATTTCGGCCCGGGGGCGGCCGCCTCACAGCCCCATGGCCGGGGTGGGGACGCGGGGCTGCACAGCCCCGCGAAGCCCCCCTCCGGCTCCGAGCCCCGGGAGGGGGGTAGGGGTGAAGAGAAGGAAAACCAGAGCCCAAGCCTCGATCCGGAGCCAACGAAATCAACTGGATCCCGCCGGGGAATCCGAGGTCCGCGGAGCGGCAACGCCAAGGTCCAGGACGCCTGGGTCCATCTCGAGGAGCTAAGGGTCTGCCCGCATGCCGGCGGGGTTGGAGCGGCGCAGAGGGCCGTCAGAAACCCGGGGGAGCGCCCGGGGGAGGGGGCATGGTGCCGGGTGGAGGAGTAGGGGAGGCGCGGGGGGCAAGCAGGGGTGGGAGAGCGGGGGAAATCCTGCGGAAAAACCGAGCCAGGGGAGGGGGGACTGGAGGGGAGAAGCGGGAGACCGACGGAGCCTAGGGCCGGCCGCGCCGCTGCTGCCGCTGCCGCCCGACGGAGGCCGGGGGGGAAAGGAGGGAGCGGCCGAGGGAGGGGGGCGGCGGGAGAAGGGAGGAGGGAAGCAAATCCGGGTGAGGGGGAATGAGGAGGAGAGGAGGGGAGAGAGGAGGGGAGCAGGGCTGAGCAGAGGAAAGGCGCGAGCCTGCGAGATTCCGGCGGAGAGATGGAGGCAGCGGAGTGTTGCTGCAGAGGCTGAGGGCTGGAGGGAGAGGGAGGGAGGGAGACAGGGAGGGAGGAAAGGAGAGGAGTGGAGAGGGGAGGGGAGAGGGAGCGCGGGAGGAGGAGGGGGCAGGGCAGAGGGACCCGAGCGGCTCCCGATCTGCGGGCGGCGCTGGGCAGCTCCGCCGCACGGCACCTGGCTAGCCCGCTAGGCGCTCGCCTCTCCTCTGCGCGCGCCCCGCCCCTCCCCCGCGCCCGGGCGCGCGCTCGCCTCCCGCCCGCTCCAGAGAAGGGGCCCTGCTGAATAATTGAACAGGACTGAGGCTAGCAAGAGAGGCAGCGCTCTTCCTCCTCCTTCCCTTCCCCCGCACCTGGACGAACCCCAATAGTGCTCTCTGGTCCAGCGCGCAGAGATGTGGCCACGGCCACCTCTGCACGCACTCCTCGGAACACACGTGCACTCTAGGATGTGGACGGGTATGGAGACACCCACGTGCCCATACAGGCACCAGGGAGCGCGCAGGCACACACAGGCTCAGACACATACATGCATACATGTGCTCACAGACACTGGCACACAGACTCACACTCAGCATGGGGGAGGGGCAGGAGGTATACACATGCACAGAGGCACACGAGCCTCACACATACATGTTTGGCCGCGAGCGATGAACAGCCAACACGCACACAGACACCGCCTCCCAGCTCACCCTCCAGAAACAATGACCCAGAGCCTCACAGGTACTCAAGAGTAAGACACGTCACACACGGACGGTCTTCTCACTACCTTCCCAAAGGGTGCTCCCCTACCCCCTGCACGCCCTTGCTGAATTCCTGGAATCCTTCCCCTCCACTCCCCCACCCCTCCCCGAACCTCAACCTCTCCCTCCACGGAGTTTTCAGGACACCTGTCCACTAAGTGTCCCACTTAGGACAAAAACCCTTCATGGGTCACTTATGTTCCACTGCAGAAGCCACTTCTACTAGGTGCCCCTCCACTGGGATCTGCCTTCTCCCCACCCCGCCCCTGGCAGAGTTTTGGGGACCTCTGGGAAACACCTGTCATAGCCCAAGAGGTAAGTGCAGAGAGACTCCCTTCCCTTCATCTGGATGTGACCTCTGCACCCACATCAATCTGGGTCCAGTGGGACGATGGTCTCCTAGGACCAAGGGGGAGTGGGGGGTGGTAAGCCAGAGGGTAGAGAAAGAGGAAAAGGGAGAGAGGTGGAGATGGACCTGGAAGGAGCCAAAGAAACAGTGTAGTAGTAGAGTGAGGAGCGGTGGTGAAGAAAGGGCAAAAGGAAAGGGGAGGTGATGTGAGAAAGGGGACAGAGAATGGGGGTGCACAGGCAGGAGAGGGCTGGCTCCTGCTCGCTGATTCTGAATTCCATCTTGGAGCAAAAACCGGCACCGTGAGCCGTACAGGTGCTGCGCGCAACTCCTGACTGCAGTCAGCACCGAGGACAGCTCCCCTGTTGCCACAGCCACCTCCCGACCTTGTGAAGTGACAGGGCTTCATTTGGCCCCTGGCCCTTCTGAAACGAAGAAAGAGGTCTTCAGCAGAAAAGGCTTGCAAGGTGGAACATGGCTCCATGAGGGAAGAGAGATTGCAGCCTGCAAAGTGGGGCCGGAGCCCCCTGAAACCTTGTCCTCTGCCCTCTCCATCCCATCCGTGCGCCCCAGGCTCTGGAATAGAGACTGACACAGCTCTGAACAGGCAGAAAATTTACGGTCCCTGAGGGAAGGAGGGAGGAGCCGGTGGCGGTGAGAGGAGAGGAAGGGAAACCGCCTAGAGGCCAATCAATATCAGTGAGTGGGAAGTGGAGAGAGTTGGAGGGGGTGACGTTGGGGAGCGAGGGGGGAGACGGAGGGTAAAAGAGAAGAGAGAGAGGTGTGCAAGAGATCAATAGAGCCTGCGGAGCAAGTGGAGAGATGAGAAGCAGAGGGTAGACACGGGGAAGAACTGACCGCCTGGGAGAGGTGGGTTCTAGAAGAGAGAACCCCGAGCAGGCCTGATAGGAGCGCCTGGGTCCCAAACCCCCACCCTGGGGTCTCAGCCGCATGTCAAGCAGTGTCCCTCTTTCTAGCTTCCCTTCCTCTCCCATTTCATATTCTGTTCTTCATTCTCTCTCCCATTTTCCTCTCTCTCATGGCAGAGATGGGTTCTCTCCTCTGATCTCTCCTGCCTTCCAGAGCAGACTACTGAGCTTTAAAGGGACACAGAGGGCCTGCACACCCCATGTTACAGAGGAGAAACTGAGGCCACAAGCTGGGAAAGGCTGTCCTGAAGGTCAGACCTCTTCCCACCCCAGTCTCTCCCCCACCAGACAATGCCAACCCTCTGAGGACACCTTGGCCATTCCCACCCTCTTCCCTCTCTTCCAGCTCTGGGGCTTCACACTGCGGGAGCAGAGTGAACTGAACAGGCCTCTCAGCCAGGTTCCAGCTTGACCTTGTGCTACGGCTGGGCCCCAAGAAGACCAGTCATAAAGAGACAGCATAAACAAGAAACAGAGCTGAACGTGGAGAATTAGGAGGCATAACCCCAAGAGAAGAGGGAATTATGGTTTGGGAAGGAACGGACAGCCCCCAGCCCCAGGTTCACGCTCTGCCCTTCAGGGGCAGAGATCTTAGAAGGTCTCCCAGGGCTGGGATTTGGAGAAGCAGCAGGAACCCACCAGCTGCGAGGTTGCACCCACCTTGTCTTGACCTCCAGGGTTCTGCTCGGGGCGACCAGACACCGACCAGTGCTCAGGGGGATGGTGATTCTTCCCAAAACACACCCTGCTCCCCAGCCCGGATTCTCCCTGCCTCCCACCTTCCGGGAACCTGAAGAAGCTGTCCCAGTCTCTCTTCCCAGTCTCGTGAAAAGATGACATGACTCCCAAAATCCCCAACAATCTCTATGCCCGCTTCCAGAAGCCTCCCATGTATGCCAGGGTAGTCGCAGCAGTGGGCAGCAGTATTTCTTGACCTTGATCCAATGCACCCCGGGCAAGACATGCCCACTGTTAGCACCACCGTCACCCAGGACTAAAGGAGCAGTGGGAGGTGATGGAGTCAGGAGCTTCCAGGTTCCAGCTGCACGCTAACCCCCCAGCACCCGAGACTTAAGGGCACGGAAGGGGCCTCGGTTTCCCCATCTTTTAAATAGGACGGTTGGTCTCCAGCCCACTGGCCTTCACTGAGAAATAAATTACAAGGGCTTTGTAAGCTACCAAACCCTAAACAACCATGGGGATTGCTACTATTAAGCAGCAAAATCACCACCATCTCCAGATCTCTGGGTACAGTGAGTGAGCTGGATAGAAGGAGGCCCCACCCTATCTTTATTCTCCGGGAGCCAGGGCTCCAGCGCCCCTGAGCTGGCTGTCATCTGGGGGCTTTGGGAGGAACCGAGAGCAGCAGGTCAGATGAGGAAAACCCTGAAGACAGGATGGGAACAGGACGTGGAGATCCTCAAGCTTGGGCTCTGCCTGAGAGCCCTCCCCCCCCAGCAGCGCTGAGGAAGGTGGGCTGAACATACTTCCCACGGAGAAGGCAAAACCAAGATCTGTCCAAGAGCCCAGTCCCTGGAACTGGTAGGTGGATCCCATAAGAGACTCAGGACTCGTGCCCGGATGACTATGGCTCCAAGATGTGGCAGGGAGGCAAAGGCACCGACCCCAGGTCTTAACCCAGATCTACCATTAACTACCCCCCTACCCCAGAAATCCACTGACCCCTCCAGGCCTCAGTTTCCATGTTTGCAAAATGAAGAAGCCCAGTCCTGAGTGGTGTGTGTGTCTGTGTGTGTGTGTGTGTGCGTGTGTGTATGTGTGTGTGTGTCTTTTCCCAGGCAGCTGACTAGTCACATCCCTGGTCTCTCAGCAGGGTTACCCTGACTGAGAACCACCCAGGTGATGCCTGAGAAGGCTGCCCTCTCCCCCACCCCTGCCCAAAGCCCAATCGTCCAAGGAAACTCGGCAGTGCCTCTCTCTGCAGGCTGCCTCTCCCCACCTCCTGCTCTAGCCCCCTCCCCTCTACAGAGCCCTAACCCACAACTGGCCATCAAGCATGGCCACTGACAGTGCCCCTCTCTAGGGAGGGGCCTCAAACAATATGCAAGTTGGCAGGCAGGCAGATGCCCAGACAGGGAGGAGAAGAACGAGGCAAGGGCACTAAGGAGTGTCCTTGTGGCCCCAAGGGACCACCTGCAGCTGAGATTCTTGGGAGGAGGGTCGGGAATGGTATGACCGCTGTCTAGAGAAGCCAGCTGTCCAGAGTCCTGGCCTCCTGTGACCCTCCTGAGCCTGCCCCCTTGGGAGTGGGCCGACTCTGGGCAAGAAATGAGAGACCTCCACTGCGCTCTCCGGAGGGCATCAGAGGAAAGCGGTGGAGGTCGACACCTGCCCCTTGTCCTGAGCAATAGCATGTAGATAAAACCTGTAAGACCACCGCCAAAATCTCACAAGGTGTCAACAGAGGCTGACTCCTTCGGTTCTAGGTGAAGGGGGCAGGGTCCAGCCAGCTCCGAGCAAGGGGAGGAAGCCATCGATCAATGGATTTCCCCAGAGACTCAGGCAGCGGCAAGCCCACCCGGGTCCCCCAAAAAAGACTTGGAGGGTGGATGGCACCCAGCAGCACCGCCCCCCCCCTCATACTTTCATGACAAGAAGGGATAAGGAAGCAAGCAGCATGGCTCTCAGAGACCCTCTCTCCTCCCTGGCAGTCCCTGTGGCTGGGAAGGGGCCACGTCTCCCCGGGAACTCACGGTCATTGCAGATAGGGCCTCCATAGGAAGTCATGGTGCAGTCACAGGTGAAGCCATCCCACTGCTGTAGGCAGACGCCCTGGTTGGCACAGGACTCTTCGGTGCAGGTGGTGCTGGGGCCTGAAAGAGGCAGGAGGAAGGAACACCCCCCACTCAGCCAAGCCCCTCCCTCCCCAGGAGGCGTGGAAGCTTCAGAGCCCGGTGAGAGGCCCCACGCTCAGTCCTCTGCCAGTACCAAAGGGCCAGATACCGACAAGGGTGTGGTGGGGGGTGACCGTGGGTGGGGAGGGGTGCTCAGGGTCCACTAGGCTAGGATTTGAGCTTCGATAAGGGGCCAGGGTGAGAGGCAACAGGCAGGGCGAGTGACCCTTCTCTCCCGGCACCCCTGCCCCAGGGCTGTGGGGACAGGCTCCCTCGAGGTCTGCAAGGCCACTTTGTTGTCCCCACAGATCCCTGCGGCCGGCCCTCCTGCAGCCTGCGGTCACACCTGACTCCTGCACCCTCCACTCACCATCACAGCCCCTCTCCACCTGCCCGATGCGGTGCAGGGCGTCAGCGATGAGGTCTGGGAGGCGTCCATTGAGGTCCACCGAGGCCAGGCAGCCCTGAAAGCCATCCCGGGAGGCCACCAGCTTGGGCAGGTTGCTGAACATATTCTTGCTCAGACCGCCAATGTACAACTCCCCTGCAAAGGGAGGGGGGTCAAAACCTGCATCCTGGCCCCCATTCCCCTCCCAGGGTACCAGCACCTGCTTGTTAGGTCGTCCCAGACTCGGGCTTCCACACAGAAACCCCACGACACCCCCCTTCCTTCCTTCTCCACCCTGCCATCTGTCTGATCCCCCTCCCCCCCAGAAGCCCAGATGCCCAGGGTGGGGTGAGTGGGGGGGAGCATCTGGGAGAACGAGCTCCAGGCTCTCTCCCACAAGCTGATTCCAGTTCCGGCCTGTAATCAGGGCCTTTCAGAGACGTGAGGGCCTATCCACGACGACGACGCCCCCAACCCCACCCCCACCCCTCTCCCTGTTCCCTGAGCTCCCTTAGGCCTCTCCCCAGTGCTCTAGCCCAGCTTTGGGGACTCTGGGTGATGCCAGGAAGTTCTCCTTGGGGACACCTGATCCCACACATCACTGCCTGGCCACATAGCGCCCAATTCCCTGGAAGGCTTGGCCGGCCCAAGGCACAGCTTCAGCAAGACACGGTCTTGGCCACTGGCTCAATGCAACACAAGACTAACCCAGGCCACCCTTGGGTTTGCCAGCGCTGCGGATTATCTGTGACACGTCGCCCCCTTCTGGAAGCCGGGAGAATCAGCAGCACTAAGCTAAGATCGTGCTGGCACCTGACCAGGCTTCTAGCTCCCACTAGGCCTCCACCTCACATGGTGACCTCAGGCAAGCCTCCTAGCCTCCCATTTTTTCCCATGCCCCCCTCCCCAAGACAGGGGTGAATTCACTGGTCTCTGAGGACCCTCCCCGAGCCCAGACGGTCTGAGTCACACAGGGGCCTCCGTGGGAGGGCTGCTGGGAGCAGGTGAAGGAGGTTGCTCATTTTGCCCCCAAGGTTCCGGGGACTTGTCTTCACTCCTGTCCCACCGCCTTGACTCTAGGTTCCTCCTTCCCTGCTCTCCCAAGCACCCCTTCTGGGGACGGCCAATGACCGCTTTAATAGCTACCTACAAGACCCTGGGGAATGTGTGACCCTGGGGTGACACTGAGCCTACCAGGGAAGCCTGGGTCCAAAAGGGTCCCCAGACACAGCCTAGTCAATGCCCAATGTATACGACGGGCAGCATGCTGGGACCCCGCCACTGTTACCCCTTCCTCCCCTCACCAACTGTCCCCTGCCACCCACTTGGGGGATCCATCTGCTAGGACACTCCCCCATTCTCTTTCCAGCCCTCAGCCAAGGTAGGCTTCTCAATCTTGGGCGTCCGAGAGGTCTTCCGAAGCCCTGGACTGCCTACCCCTCACTCTAGAGCGAGGCCATCAAGCTCCCCAGGAGACACATCCCATGACCGGGATTTCAGTGTTGAGGGCAGCCTCACGGGAGAGCTGAACAGAACTTTGACAGGAAAATGTCAGGCTCGACACAGAAGAGAATGGGAAAGAGATGGAAACCATGGGCGGGAGGGCAGAGGGAGAATCGGGAGTGAAAGAGCACGCTGGCCGGGGGCGGGGGCGGGAGGGGGGAGCGGGGAGGTATCTTGCTGGGGCCAAGGGGGCATCTGGGTTAGGGCCAGGCCTTCTCCACAGGCCCCGGGCCCCACCTTTGAGATCGAGGTTTCGGGCACCATTGGAGTGCTGCGTGACCGTCCGGGAGTCAATCTTGAGCGTGTGCACGTTGCCCGGGTCCCTGGACACCACCACGTTGTGCCACTGGTTGTCATTGACTGGTTTGTCCGAGTTCCCCTTCATCAAGGACGGGCCATTCCCCAGGTCAAACACATAGTGGATGTACCTGCCCCGCGGTAGGGAGGAGACACTAGATCAAGGAGGGGGGCAACACTGGGAAGGCAGGGTAAGGAGGAGCTACGGCTTACAGGGGTCCTGGGTGCCGCAGAAGGAGGGGATAGAGAGAGGGGGCCCCACAGTGGAGGGACCCAGCCCAGAACAAGAGGACTCCACTGTGAGGTCCCATCATGGGGAGAACGTGGGGACGGAGGGCCATAGAGGAGCCAGCGCCTGTGACAGGCTGCGATGAGGAGCTGGTTGGGGGAGAGGTTTGTGGGGACAGCAGGGTGCCCTGGGGGCAGGGCACAGCTGCTCTAGGCTGGGCTCCCCTCCGGCAAGAAAGGCCATAGGGACAGGGCCCTGCCTCCTGCCTGCAGACAGGACCTGCCTGAGCCAGGAGAGTGAACGGCAAGGACACTACAAGAAGGAACTGGGGAATCACCGGGTTGGAAAAAGGGGGTGCCGCTTTTCCGTCTTGGCGGGTGGCCGGGGACCTGAATCTTGAGCGGCGGTCTGAGGGGACTGGATAGTTCAGCCGGTGGCGGGGCCGTATCTCGGTCAGCAGGGCAGGGGACCCCTTCCCTGCCAGCGGTGCAGTGCCCGGCACCTCACCCCTTGACCAGCTCGATGACAATGAAGTCATTGCCGTTGCCCGAGTTGAACAGGAGAAGCCCGTCGGGAGCCGTGGTCTTGAACTGGAAGAAGAGGTGCATAGAAGCATAGGCTTGGAGCGTGGCGAGCGCCAGGTAGCTGCTGCGGCTCTTGAAGGTGACGGGATCAGCCACGATGGCCCGCAGGCCGAAGCGGGCATTGAGCTCGCAGTAGGTGATATCGCCGTCCTTGCACTGGTCCATGTAGGGCTGGCCGTTGAACACCAGCCCGCTCAGGTGCCCGATGAAGTTGGAGGGCACCACAGAGATGAAACGCCGCTCCGTCATGATGCCCGTCTCGATGTTGTGGAACTCTAGCCGCGTGTGGGCCCCCGCCATCTGTCCTGCTCGGGACCAGAGACAGAGATGAGGGGGGGAGACTGGGGGACAGCCGGGCCTGGGGTGCCAGGAGCCTCCCCTCCGCACAAGGGCCACACAAGAGAGACACCAGCAGGCACCCTCGGTGGGGGTGCTGGCTGCCATGCGCCTCACTGGCCCAGGGCTGTCGGGCACGCGGGACAGCGGGGTCCAGGGCCCCGTAACAGACCACCCCTCAGGGAGAAATGGCAGCAGGGGCTTTGCCAGAATGCCGCCCGAGAAAGGGAAGCCCAGACGGTTGTCACCGAGAAGAGCAGGGCCGTCTGCAGGTGGCTGGAGATGTGGCCACCTCCCTGGTCTCGGCGCACTTACCCTCCACGGTGACATTGTCCACAGACAGCTGCAGGCTCTTGCCGCGCCGCACCACCCTCACCGTGTGCCACTCGTTGTCGTTGAGCTTGTGTCCCGCAAAGAGCGTCTCGGGGCCTTTACCTGCGGCACCAAGGGGGGAGTGAACACGGCATCCCCGCGCTCAGCTGTGGCTCCAGGTCCCAGCCCAGGTGCACAGAGCCTCACCCCCACACACGCAGGGACACACGCTCACCCCGTTCTCACACCCAGTCAGAAATCCGGACAACACCCGCTGCCACTTGGCGCAACTTCCAAGGCTGTCTCTGGAACAGAATTTGATGCCAATGGGGCCTCTGAGAGTTGTGCCCTGAGGCCCTGTGCAGAGACACCCATACCTACAACCAACGTTCTCTCCCTGAGTCTACTAAGGAGCGTCCGTGTCAGTGTGTGTAGCCAGCAGTGAAATTCTCAGCATCGAGCAGAGGCCTAGAATTCTCAAACTCCCAGAGCACCCCACATCCCACGTGCGAGCGTGCTGGTAGTGACACCCTCACACACTCAGCCCCCACCCCCGTCTACAGAGGGACCCGGTGTGACCTCTCTGTACCCACCACTGGTTAACTCCACAGCCCCGGAAACGCAACCACACACACGGCACAACCGACCTGGCCAGAGAGGGGGATGCTTCTTAGGAATTGTGACCATTTGTTCAAGACCAGGATTCTCAGATTTCAAGTCTAAAACAAAACCTATTTTTCTTCAGAAGGACGCTAAACTTTGCTGTACTCCCAAGGCTCCTGCCAGCGGTGGCCGGGGCCCAACATGCATGCGCACACAGGTATCTCACACACACACAGCTGAGCACACACAACCCCCTCTGCCCGCGTCTCCCATGCTCTGGTGCATACATCAGGGTTCAGTTGGCAGAAACACTCTCTCGGAGACGGAGCACTGAGGCCAGCACACTGGGATGCTCAGAAATGCCCCCAACTGCTCTCCTTCTCACCCCCCAGTCAAGAGACTCATTGTCCCTTCTTTAATGCACCCTAATGTGACAAACTCGGCCCCCGCCCGATGCTGGAGCTGTGGAGGGCTGAACCTTGAACCCCTGACTCTGCTCCCCATCCTCTTTCCTGAGTGCCTCCCCCTCCCCCTTGTGGCCACCTCTGGAGACGCAGTGGAATATCCCAGCTCCTCTCTCAGCTGCTTCTGGCCGGCCATAGGGTGGTGGGCCCTCCCCCTGCAGGTGCACCCAAGTCTAGGCCCCACCCTCCCGAGGACTGGAGATGATTAAGACTCCCTGGCCTTCCTTTTCTCAGACCCAGTGAGCATGCTGACCCAGAGCCCTCCACCAGCGCCTCCTGGTTCACCTCCGTTTGGCCTGTTCTGCCCTCCACAGCCACATCACCCCCACGCACCCTCATGCCTGCTTCCCTCCCCCCACCCACTGCCCAACCCCCACACAAGCCAGCGAGGAAGGTTCTCTTCCCCCCACTACCCCTCCCCAGATCCCAGTGTCCAGCATCCCAGGCCCCTGGGGGCTCGGCAGAAGAAGAGGGAAGCCACTTACTGGGTGCGCAGCCGACGCGCAGGCAGTCTGGGGGGGCCATGGGGCGGGCAGAGGGGGAGGGGAGACAAAAAGGCAGAACAAGTTTTTTTTTTTTTTTACATCCTTCACAGGGAGGGGTGTCTGCGGGCGGGGGTTCCCCCCCGGGACCACTTTCTGGGGACCACGCGTGCCCAGGTGCCCTCTGCCCTTCCTTGGTTAGACCCCTGTCCCACCTGCCCTCAAGAGGGCTCCAACCCTCCCCAGGGCTGGGAGGCAGGGCAATCAGGTGGCGGAAAGAGGGCTTGTGTCTCCCTTCTTAGAGGGGCCCAGGCCTCTCGTGTCTGAGGGAGATGGGCACCTTGGGAATCCCAGTCGTACAGGGGATCTCTGTGGGGCTGAGGGCTTGACCAACCCCACATCTCCACATCTCTTGGAGGGAGATGGGTAGGGAGGGCCAGATCCCCTGCATCCCCTGCTCTGGGACGACTCCCTGCTCAGAGCCCAAGTCGTGACACATCACTCCCCAAGCCAGCCTGGGCTCTGAGCCAAACGGAGGGGTCTGCCCCAGGGTTCCCTTCCCGTGGGGAACCCATACATCTCCCAGAGTCCCAGGGGGCCAGCACCGCCCCTACAGGAACCTTCCTTCTACCCTTCCTGACTTGGAGGATGCCAGGCTGCCACTGGGGAACAGAGTGATCCTTCACCCTGAAGAGGAACTAGAATCGATCTGTTTTCTTACGGAGGGGCCAAGGCCTCACAGATGGGGATACTGAGGCCCCCAAAGTAGAATTTCAGAGGACACTCAGCCAAGTCAGGGGCGACCAGGCACCACAGGCAGTCTTCCACCTCAGTCCCAGAATGGATATGCTATGACCCCAGGGTCAGGGGGCCCCGCATGGTCAGAAAGCACACTGTCTACACAGAACTGTAGCCCGGGGCCCCAGAGCCTTGGGCCAGCCCTCTGATGGGACACATGCCCCACAACGTGTTAGGTGGCCAGCCCTGCAAAGGGAACAGAGCACTAGGGTCCTATGAAGTTGGGGCTTGGGGCCCTTGGGACACCTGCACCAGGCCACCGGACCCAGATGGCCTGGGGATGCACGAAGTCCTGCACCCGGAAGGCAGATGGGCTGGGCCCTAATCTCATCGTGTAGCCGTGGGCAAATCTCTTTTCTCGGAGTTTCAACTTTTCGCCTTGTGGGACAAGAGCAAGAGAGGTGGTCAGTGGGCTGGCCCCGTGTCTCGCGGGCAATATCCTGGCATCCCACGGCTCCTCCCTGGTTGCACCCCTACTCTCAGGACACAAAGGCAGTTGGGGGCATCTGGCATCCCTTGGGCCCCTCAAGGTTCCTGCGGCGGCGGTAAACAGACTCCCCTGTGGCTCTGGGGGCATGGGCCCCTCGGGCAGTACGGCTGAGCTCCACACGCGTCGTCAACCGCGGCAGAAGAGTGGGGGGAGCATCCGGGACCCTGAGCCACAGCCTGGCACCAAAGGAGGGAAGAAGCAGCAGAGGAAGGCAACAGAGCAGGTTCAAGGGGAAGTCAGAAGGTACAGTGAGAGGAAGGAGGTCAAGAGGGCACACGGGGAAAAGAGGAAGGAAGGGGGAGCAGAAGGAAGCAGCAGCCAGACCCGTGGGGGGGGGGGAGGGGAGAATGTCAGGGTGAGAGGGTGGGAGGGTGCCAGGCATGGAGTCAGGTCACGGGGGCTCTCTTTGGGCCAGCAGAGTCTTCACCAATGAAGGGTCCAAAAAAGAAAAAAGGGGCTGGAAGGGCAGGCCAGTCCCCTGCTGGGAAAAGCCCAGTTCTTCCCTTCCCTAGCAGGGGGGCACCAGGAATGGGAGCGTCCATCTGTCCAGAGAAGAGGTGTCAGCTCCAAGTCCCCCACCCCCACCCCGTGCAGAGACTCCACCCTCAGCAGCCCCGCTGCAGTGGGGTTTGAGGAGAGCCGACACCCTGTGAGGATGGGCACCCCAGCGGGAGGCAAGCAGAAAGGGGGAGCGATTGGGAGCGCCAACCTTCGTGCACACACCCACCCAGAACCCAGCTCAGACAGCATTAGCTAGTGACCTGCACAGGGAATGAACAGGAGTGACAGCTCTGTGCACACTCACCAAAGTCCTGGCTGAACACAGAGACCAGGGTGGCAGTATGAGTGTGTAGGGAAACAGGTGGGGAAAGGTCACCTGCGTGTTAAGGAACCCAGGGTAAAGAACCCAGGCATCCCATCCCATACCCCCACCTGATTCCCTGCCCCACCCAGACCCCACGGACTGGAGATGGTGGGTGTGAGTCTCCCACTGCAGGGAGCCTCAGGAGCCCAAGGGCCAGAGAGGCTCGTCTCAGAAGTGACATCGCAGCGTGACAGTATGCAGTTCTTGTTCAGAGCAGTTTCCCCAGCTGCCCGGGCTGTGGAAGGTGCTTGAGAACTACTGAGAGCCTTAGGTGGGAACAAAACACCCTTCCATGGCCTCAGGGATTGACAGGCCTTGAAACAAAACATGTATTCAGCCTGGCTTACATGAACGAGAGAGGCTTACTCTGTATGGCCTGAGAGGGCAAGACTCAGTCCACAAGCGGGAATTGCAGAAGGGGCGCTTGACACTAAGGAAGAATGACCCAATGATTAGAATGGCCATAAGAGAGGGGGGGCTCCTGACATGAATGGCAACTGAGAAGAGATGGAAGAACTAACATGTAATTCACATACAGTGCAGGGGTGGAGATGGCCAGAGGAGGTAACTTTTAAGAGTTCCTCTAGCTTGGAGATTTGTCGGTTACAGTAGGCCCTTCGTATTAGCCTGACAGTTGGGGCTGCAGGAGCACGTCTGGTGGAGGGCAACTCCAGGGAGGGTGACAAGGGACAGGCCAGGCTGAGCAATGGCCCAAGAGGCCATACCAAGGGCAAAAGGACCAGGAACACAGGTCACACTGAAACAGGGTGAAGAATCCCAGGGACTCTAACATTCTCTGGGAACAGAAATCAACCGCCATGATCAGGGGCCACAGACAGCACACCTTAAGGGACCTGCTTTGCCTGGTGGAAGCCGAGGACAGGACAGGAGACACAATCCAGTTTCTCTAGAGTCCCCTGCCTTTGTCGGCCTTTTCTGGCTTGGCAAATACCTCCCTCCTTAGGCTGGCACGGAGTGCCTCCTCCCTGCTGTCCCACTAAGTGGCCACTGGCAGCCTTGGTTTCCTCTTTAGGAACCAGCACCACGTCTGTGTCATTCCACTGAGCATCTGACAGGTTGCACAGATGCCTGCGTTACGTCTGCCTTTCCTCCCTGCAGGATGAGACTTTGACACCAGAGACCAAGCCTTGTGAGGCTTCTCTCTGCTCTCCAGGAGCAAGTCCAGCCCAGGATCAGAGCCTTGGTGGCGTTCCCTGCCTGTGAGGCCCCACAGGCCCTGGTGGCAAGCAAGGTGGAGAAGCGGGCACCAGAGTGGGTAATGCAGTGTGGAAGCAAGGCCCCAGGCCTGGTTCCAAGCTTGGGTCTCTGCTCCCATAAGATTTTCTTTCAAGAAGGCTGGGTGAGTCTCTATCTGTGTGTCTGGCATCTATATAATGTCTTCATCCCCGTTATTCCATCAGAGCCTGAAAACCACCACTGAATGTAAACAGAGCAAGGATTCTTAGCCTCATTCTACAGATAAAATGGGAGGCTCAGCAGAGGGAAATGACTTACCCAGCAGTCAAAGAGACCAGGCCCGAAACCCAGATCTCCTGGCCCCAGGCCCGTGTTCTTCCCATCAGAGCCTGAGGCTGAATGGCTGAGTGAAGATCACATGGCAGCCAAATGCCTCTCTGCACACGCATCACTCAGAACTGCAGACAGATGCATCTGCACCAAGCATTTGGTCACAGCTTGTCATGGGCCATATTAGCGATGGCATCTCTCTGCGTGGGACCCAGTGTAGCCAGGGATGAGAGGCAGTGAAAGGTGAGAGCCACTGGCATCTTGAGGGCCACCCAGTTCTCTGACCTCTAAGGACGTATGAGGCACAGACAGAAAAGTACGCCAATGGGAAGGAGAGGGTAGATCCTAAGGGCGAAAGGTCCTGAGGATCCACCAGAGAACATGTTCCTGGCCAAGGACACCGCCTCGTGTCTAACAAAAAGGAACCCAAGTTTCCTCCCCAAGCACCTAAGATAGTCCAAGTAAGGAAGAGGCATCTGCCTTCTCTGCAGATAGAAGGCCAGAGATTTTCCCTGTAGGATCGCTACCAAGCACACAGAGCCATGTGCTGACTGCACAGAGGACACACCTCCCAGGCAAAGGAATGGCTCACGCTGGGTCTGGGTACACAGACCAGGGCCACTCATGAGGTCCTGGGCTTGTGCCTTCCTCCTGTGACCATTTCAGAGGTGAGAGGGGACATGGTACAGACCATGGAGTGCTGGCCAAAGCATTTTCCCTTCCCACTTCCCCCCTGCAGCACCGCCACCCACCACCCACTCTGGGGGCTGTGACCGTGGTCAGACACTGAGCTTCTGAAGTTCCCCAAGTCTGAGGCCCTTGCTGCTTGCACACCCTCCTACCTCCGCCCCTGCCTTGCTCGGCAAATCCTTGTCCTATGGGTACAAATGCCAAGTGGTCTAAAGGGGAAAAGGAAAGACATAGTTTACATTTATTAACAAGGTAATGGGTCCCCAAAAGGCCACTGCCTCTGTCCCACAAACAGCCTAGAAACCAGATATTTAAAAGCTCAAATTCTCTGTGTTCTCTCTAGTTGAGGACATGAGAAGAAGCCTCCCTGGCCCATATCTGTCTACACCACAGGCCATCGGGGGCTATACGTCTATGTGATGAGACACTAGTATAAAATGGACAGCTGTATGCCAGCCTGGATGGCTGAGGACCTCCAGCTTCCAATCTTCCCCTGGCTGAAGCCCTGTGACAGTAGGCTCCTTGTTTCAGTTACTATTGTAACCCAGGTTCACGATACAGTGGCACTTACAACATGTCCCATAAATATGAGCTGAATGAGTCCACCTGCAGTGTTTTTTGGGTTGTTTTTTTTTTTTTTTTTGGTTTTGGTCGGGGGTTTTTTTGCCCCAAGCAGCCTGATGGTGCCCTTCACGCAGACACCCTGGGGACTCCCTGCAAAGTGGAGCCTCAGGCTAATCTGGGCAGGGGCAGAGACAGCGAGGGTCCCTGATGCCCTCCACCCCCCATCTTTGTTAGAGGCAGTGGGAAGACACTGTGCTTTAGGGCACATGACCTGGCTTTGAGTTTGGGCTCCAACCCCAAGCATTGTTGGCTTTGTGACATGGCATGAGTCAGTATGTGAATTTCACAGTCTATGGCGCAGGCCTCGCACAGCCCATCAGGTGCCCCTGTGGCTTCATGGGGCAGCCATGGGACTCAAATGTGAAAGCAGACAAGGGAAGATCTGTCCCAAGGCACCCAGCGTCACCCGCGCACACCTGGACACGCAGACAGACACGGCTCTTCAAGCACAGCACCCATGAGAGTGGCTGTGGACACAGCCAGGCGCTCCTCGCCTCTGGATCGCCGCTGCGCTGGGCCCAGGCCTGGCGCCGCTAGGCACCTGCAAGTCCTTTCCAAACGAATGACCCAGGGAATGAGTGCGTGGATGAGCCGACAACCAAGAAGCCATGCTGTAGACGTGTGTATGCAGAACAGACACCACCAAACCCAAGTGAGTGCCCTGGGAGGGCAGCTGTCACACCCAGACACACTTGGGTAGATGGCACGGCCACACTTGGGGAGCCCCCCATACGCAGAGCATGGAGCATCCCCTACACCGTGCGTCCTTGCTGGGGATGAAGCTCTTGGGGGCTCTGGCCCCAGGCCGGCACCCCCCCACCTCCCACTCTTGGGGGTGCAACCACCAGCTTCTCCAGACAGAGGGGGGGGTGTGCTCAGAGGCAGGGGCAGGGAAGGGGCCAGAACACAAGGCGGGGTGGTTACCGAGGTTGACAGTGAGCTTCATCTGGCCCCCGTCCAGCTCGAGACGCAGGGTGTCGGCTGACTCCCTGGAGGTGGTGGCCATCATTAGCCCGTAGGCCCGCTGGGACATGAAGCGCAGGGACACGTCCTCCGCCTCCGTGTGCATGGCGTTCGGCAGCATGATTTTCATGTACATGGAGCCATCGTAGCTCAGGACCGTGGCCTCTGACCCAGGGGCAAGGGAAGAGGGAGTCGGGGTACGGCCAAAGGCCGGTGGAGGGAGAGAGAAGACCGAGAGGATCGTTACGAGGGGAACAGACCAGGGCTGGCCTACGAGGGGCACCCTGAGGAGGAAGGGGCACAGGGAGGGCAGCGGGGATGCCTGGAAGGAGAGCAGCCTCACCTCTCTCACAGACCCGCCCCAGAAAGCCGGTCCCAATGCAGTCGCAGACGAAGCGGTTCCAGCCCTCTCGACAGATGCCCCCGTTACGGCAGGGCGCAGACGCACACTGCTTCAGTGTCTCCCGGGAGCAGAAGGGGGCGATGCCCACCGCCCCCTGAGCTTCGGCCAGGCCCCGAAGATCTCGGCTGCGCCCGTCTATGAAGAGGTCCCGCACACAGCCCACGTAGCCAGCCCGGAGCGCCGCCGTCCACACCTCCGGGGGCAAGGGCAGGTCCACCCGCCCCCCCTCAGGGAGGCCACCCAGGTACAGCTCGCTCTCCAGGTCCAGAATCTCACTCTCCCCAGTGGCCAAGAATGGCGTGCTGCGGCTGTTCACCGAGATGGAGCCTAGGGATCAAGGGAGAGCAGGCCTCAGTGAGGACGGCAACATCAGAGTCACCGCAGACCGGCAAGGGATCCCAGACCTCCCACCCCACCCCCTGCAGCAGCCCCAGGCCTGAGGCTCAGCCTTACTCGCTGCTGGAGATACTACTTGGCAAAAACTCAGGTGAGCCGGCTGCAGGGCGCAGTGGGCCTCTGTCCAGACCTCCCCCTTTGCCACCCGAGTGAGTCCTCAGAGGATATACAGGAGGTGGACACGCCCAAAAGGGCTGGATTGTTCAAGGGTCATTACCCCGGCCAGTCCCTTAGACCAGAAACCAGAGGTGGGGAACGCTAAGGAAGCTGCAAGGTTTGAATCCGAAGTGTTTTCCCCCTACGAACATTTATTGAACGTTAGTGACTGTATGTCAGGCACTTAGCACTTCATCGATGTCACCGAGCCTCCAGGTAACCCTATGAAATCAGCCCTTTACGATCCCAACTTGAAGTGGCAGGTGAGGCTTAGGGAGATTGGGGGACCTGCTCAAAGTGCCACAGAAGGTGAGGAATGGAGCCAAAGTGCCATCTAGGCAGGAGGACCACAGAGCCTGCGCTGTCCAACCCTCTGCCCGGTGGACAAGATGGGCAGGCAGATCCGTTCCTGGAGACGGACACAGGATGACAGTCAAGAGAGAGGATACCAGGCACAGAGTGCCTGCGTTAACTTCTTTGGAAGAAAAGGCTGGTTATCTCAGAAAAAAGATTTGGGGGGCACCTGGGTGGCTCAGTCAGTTAAGCGTCTGACTTCAGCTCAGGTCCTGATCTCACAGTTCACAGGTTTGAGCCCCGCATTGGGCTCTATGCTGACAGTGCAGAGCCTGGAGCCCACTGTGAGTTCTGTGTCTGCTTCTCTCTCTCCTCCTCTGCCACTCATGCTCTGCCTCTGTCTCTCAAAAATAAATAAACATTAAAAAAAAAAAAAAGATTTGGGATCAAGTGGGAGCTCTAAAGCCTCTACTGAGAGATCTTAAGAAGCAGAAGCCTATATATCAGAAACTATTCTGTGTATAATTTTCTTTCTATACTTTTTCCTTATTCTCTTCTTCCTCAAGAAGATTTCTTAAAAATAAAAAGGGAGGCAAGGAGAATTTGGTCTACATTAGGCACAGGGGTGTCAAACTAAGGAAGCAGAGGGGAAGTCCCCTCTACAGATGGGACTCTGTCTGAAGCATGTTTTCCTCTGCCCAAAACCTTTCCAGAACCAGGGAAGCCACTCCCTGGGCCCCATTCAACCTGGCCCTCGCTTGTTCTCTCCCTGACAAGGTGTCAGATGCTCCGGGGTCTGGGTGCGACAACCCGCTCCTCCACCAGTGCACCCCCCGCAGTCTGGTACTCCAATCACCCACATCTCTATTTGTAGCAGATTCTCCAGATTCCCGCTCTTGCCACCAGCCGCGGGGCCTCCTGGACATGAACGTTGCCCAGCAAAAGTGCCGTAAATGAACCAAATGTGGGAGAAGGAGGAGACAGGGAAAGGAAGAGGTAGGAAAAGAGTGTATAACGGAAAGTCAGCAAAAGGAAATTAGAGTGAGTACCAGCCTTGCTCCAAGAGCCAAGTGTCCATCGACAGATAGATGGACAAACAAAACGTGGTATACATACAATGGAATCATGTTTGGCCACACAAAGGAAGAACACAGTGACACACGCTACAACATGGGTGAACCGGAAAACACGCGAAGTAGGATGAGCCAGACACGAAAGGACAATTGTGGTAGGATTCCATGTACAGGAGGTCCCTAGGCAATTCACAGAAACAGCAAGTAGGATGGTGGGTGCCAGGGGCTGGGGGGCGGAGAGGACCAGGGAGTTGGTGTTTCATGGGGACAGAGTTACAGTTTGGGAAGATGAAAATGTTCTGGAAGTGGATGGTGGTGATGGTGGTACAACAGTGCGGATGTCCTTAAGGCCACTGAACTGTGCACTTTAAAAATGGTTAAAATGGTAAATTTTAGGTTATGTGTAATTTAACACAATTAAAAAACCAACAGGGAAAAGGTCAAGGAGAGCTTTGTGGGGCAGACTGCCCCAAGTCTGGGCGTCGGTGCATAAACCGTGGGACATCAGAGAGGACCAGAGCTGGTGAAACAGGAACCCAGAGGACCAGCCAGATCTGGCGTGTGGGCTCTGGAGATCTGTGGGAGACTAAGGGGACCCCCTCGTGAAGGCAGAGAGGGGTTCTCTGCAAGACCTGGACAGACTTCCGATCTAGAGTTACTCATCACCTGTCTGGAAAGCCTGGGAGGCAGCAAGTGTTCTGTGAAGGCCGCCCCCCGCCCCCCGGTACCACCATGAGACCGGGGGAGGAACCCATGTACGGTGAAACCCAGGAAAGGTGACATTTCTCTGGGGAAGAGAAAGGAAGAAACAGTCAACCGTGAAAGGCTGATGCTTCCAGGAGCCACAGTGTTCCTGGGCGGAGACCATCCTTCCACCCAGTCTCAAGGGTCGGTGCGGTGACCACAGGGGAGCACAACAATCTAGCTGACGTCAGTAAGTGCTTAAATTGGATAATGTGTCAGCTCTCCTCTACATCAACTCGTTCTCTCATGGTCAACGTGATGGAAAAGAGTAAAGAGGGAATTGGGCAGGAAACAAGAGAATGGGAAAAGAAGACCCGAAAGGAAGAGTGGAGGAAAGGGTAGCAGGAAGCAACACAAGGTTTGAGAAACAGCACCTGCCTGGCCCTAGCACTCGCTGCCCTGCTGTTTTGTTGTGCTAGAAACCTCACCAGGTGGGAGTGTCAGGTCGTTTAGCATCTGTGTCCCCCCACAACAGAGCATGCGCTCAGTGACAGCAAAGACTGGAGTCCACTGCCATCGCCATCCCAGCACCTTGAACAGCACCTGGCACCAGGTAGGTACTCAGTCCGTTAAGTATCAGTTGAGTAAGTTAATAAAAGAAAGTTGCATGGACCTAACTAGAAGAGTCATGGTTGGGAAGATTTTTTCTTTTAAAGAAGAATGGGATATCTTCTCTGTGTTAGGCACTGTGCTAACGCTTTTACAGGTATTCTCTTATTTTCTTCTCTCAAGCACCCCCAGTGTAATGGCTCCTTTTATAGGTAATGAAACTAGGGCTTCAGGGGGGTGAATAAAGGGCCTAAGGTCACACACACACACACACACACACACACACACACACACACACACATAGTAAGCGGGAAAGCTGAGGTGTGAACCCAGGTCTGCTGACTCCAATCACTATGCTCTTTCCATCAATGCACCATGACAGAGGGACAGTGAAGGGGCTGACAGGGCCAGAGGAAGGGGAAGCACGGTAGTGGAAGGGGCCTGGAAAGAATGTCAGGGCAGGGGAAGGGGAGTGGCCAGGAGGAGAGTGGAAGGGACCAGAGGCCTCCTGACCTTTGCGCCCGTCCCTCTGGAAGTCCACGTGGCACCACTCGCCATCGTTGACCTTGCGGCTAGATGCCCGCAGCTTGATGCCCCCAGAGCCCATGTCCAGCAGAAGGTAGAGGTAGCCATCCAGCAGCTCCATGGCAAAGTAGTCGGCCCGCTGGGCGGAGCTGTGGCTGCCGGCCCCAGCCCCTGGCCGCCGGCCCTGGCTGAAGAGCAGCAGCCCATTGGGCTCAGTGGTACGGAAATCTAGGGAGATGGAGCCGGTGCGTTTGGCACTCCAGCGGGGCAGC
Organism: Proteles cristata cristata; assembly: GCA_017311185.1. Classification (NCBI taxonomy): domain Eukaryota; kingdom Metazoa; phylum Chordata; class Mammalia; order Carnivora; family Hyaenidae; genus Proteles; species Proteles cristata. The sequence goes on from JAESUZ010001000.1 coordinate 1,267,553, forward strand.
GCCACAAAAGCCTCAGGACTCTCAAAGGTCACAGGGTCCAGGGCAGCCACATCCTCACAGCGGAATGATAGGTCCCCCTGCAGCTTCATCTTGGGGTCCCCTTCCTTGGCCAGGCGAGACAGTTCCAGCTTGAAGTCATTATTCTTATAGACCACCTGCAGGGAGGGGTGGGGTCAGGGATGAAGAAGCAAAAGCAGCTCAGGGCCCGGCCACTCGTGCCCAGCAGCAGCAGCTACCCCATGGTGGGGGGAGGGAGGGAACGGCCCCTGCTCAATGCTACCGGATCACTGGCTTGGGCCTCTGTTCTAGAACTTCCTGCACAGAGGCTGTGAACGAGCACCTCCCTCACCCCACTTATTTTCCGGGCTCCATCTTCCAGCCCAGCACTAGCGGTACAGCCCTCAGTGTCTGCAGAATTACAGCATGTAATAAGGGCTAGAGATGCACTGCTACCATCTGGCTGGCATTTTCCAATTGACCAAGAATTTTTATTTACACTCTCATCTGCTCTTCACACCCACCTTACAAAGGAGGTACCGACTACTCATTTTACAGATGAGGAAATGAAGAATTAGACAGGTCAAGGGACTTGGCCAAGGTCACAGAGTTGGTGAGTGGACGGGCCACGACCAAACACAGGTCTTTAGCACTCACACCCAACATTCTCTCCTCTGTACTGCAGCTGCCCTCGAGGGTCCTCTGAGAAGCTGGGGGACTTCAGAAGCTCAAGGAAATGACTTCTTGATGAGTCAGTGGGGCTTAGGTTTTGAAGAGGGGAGGTCTCCCACCACCTTGGAAGGAACAGAGGAACCAGGCGGCTGGCCAGGTCAGACTAAATCGCGCTGAAGACAGGGACCAAAGGGCTTCCTGGCTGACCCCAGGCCCTTCCTAGTCCTACTCACGTCCTTCAGGCAGCCCATAAAGTTGTTGCTGACGGGCGAGCCCGGCAGGTCAGCTGTGTTGGGACTGCCCCCAATGTAGAAGAAGTCATCAGAGCCCAGCATGGTGTAATCCTCCTGCGTGTAGCCTGTGGTGGTCAGGATCCCGTCCACCGAGATGGTCACCTGCCCAGCCCAGGGAGGGAGGGGGAGAGACAAGGAGACAACCGGCATCAACTCCCTGGGAAAAGCCACGGGCTGGGCAAGGGAGGGGCCAGGGGGCTGCGGGGGAGGGGGACCCCCATTTTTATGTCTGCTTGTCTTGGAGGAGGAACAGTGGGGGGAAAGAGGGAAGGCGGGAAAGGAGGCAGCACAAGATTTGATGGTTTCAGGGTGGGCTAAGGCCTGCCATGCGGCCCCCAGCTCAGCAGGCAGAGGCCTAGAGGGTACTCGGAGGGCTCACCATGAAGAACACCAAGAAGCAGTTCCTGGAAATGGCTCCAAACAGGAGTAGAGACCTCAGGACAAGGCCCCATTCTGGGGGGATGCAAATGGCATCCTCACTTCCCTCCTCAAGGTGCTCTCTGGATCCTCATGTGATTTCAGAGCGTCTTTTGTAAAGAAGGTAGAGAGCACCAATTCACCTTGGATCTTGGTGGCTTTGCCTTGCCTGTAGCCCTTTCAGAGCACTGAAGAGTCTTTTCAGCCTTAGCCCAGCAGGGAAATGGGAGATGGTAAGGGCATGTGGAACGTAAGCTCAGATACTACCGGGGACAGTTGGAACTTCCTTTGGGACGCATAGCGAGCACCCTTCGCACCTTCGGGGCTGATTCCCATCACCACTACCAGCACCCTAACATCAAGGGCTCCCACCGGTCCATGCCCTCTTCCTGAGTCTGTCTCTTTACTTCCCAGGTCCCTCTGTAGACCGGTGGCTCTCTTGTGTCCCAGGGAGAGGGTAGACCTTTACCTACTCACCATCCTGCCCTCTTTTCTTCATTGTCTTCCCTTCTAACATCACCATCGTTACTCAGAGCCAGATTAGGGAACAGAGGGTGATGGGGCTAACCTCATGACACCTTAACCCTGGGCTGAAAAGTCAGGTAAGAAAGCAACATGGGTAGGGACGGGGGAGTAACTCAGTGTTACAAAGAAGGGAAAGGGGCTCAGGAGGGGCCTGGCGAAGGCAGAATGGACCTTGGCGAGCAGTGACAAATGCAGGGAACTCTCTGTCTACCCACTCCCCAGATGCCCACTTGGTCATCGAAAATTTTAGCCATAGGAGCAGCCCACAGGGGCTCTAGCGACCCAACAAGGTTGTCAGGGAAGAGCCAAGGGCTTCAGGAGCACGAGTGCTCCCTCTAGGAAGGCTGTGGCTTAGGACGGTACCCTGGGAAAAGCAGGCAGGCTTCAGGAAGCTGGCTCACAGTGAACCCAACACTGTGCTCCCAACAGACCACAGTTCACCCCTACTTCCCAGCCCCAAACATGCATTAGCACCCCCTTTCCAGGCAAAGTCTGGAGACTGGGGTCTTACGGTCACATCCTGGGATGTCCCCACCCACATCAGTCCATACGCACATGCCACCAGCCAGCTTCCCGAGACTGGTCTCCAGGGTTCCATTGTCACGGGGGTGGGAGGAGGGTGTTAGGAATTCCTAAAGAACATGGGCAGAATGAGGCAAGGGGAGCTTCCCCCACAGGGCCCTCGAGCTGGGCTGGGGCCTCACGAGTACAGCTGAGCAAAGCGAGGGCTGAAGGGGCCCCCCTCCTGGGAACCATCAAACCTTGTGCTGGGGGGTACCAGGTTCAAGGACAGGAAGTAAGGTGGTGTCTTTGTGGGAGGGGGCAGTTTGAAAGCTTTTAGGTCTTGTTTTGAGGGGAGGGCTGGTCATAATTGTTTATTTCTTCTTCCCTCCACCCACCCGAGGCTGGGAAGCAGGGATCTTGGGTGGAAAAGGGAAGGGTCAAAGTATTAGTCACAAAAACATGCAAACAAGATTAGAATGGGCAGAAGGGGGCTGGGGAAAGGGCAGAAGGGGGCTGGGATGAAAGGACGGGATAAGACAGGGAGGGGTGGTAGGTGAAGGGTCTCCTTTGGGCAAATTCAGTTCTATTCTGCCCTGTGCCTCCACTCCACTCATGGTGCTACACTGAGACCACAAAAAGGGCCACTAATTAGTTCCTGAGCCTGTGTCTGGTCACCCCAGTTAGAAGGTCAGCACCTGAAGGACAGGCACCCGCCTGATATGTCCCTGTAACCACACTAGTCCCAGCACAAGCCAGGGAACACGTCATAGTCCTCAAAAGTAAACATCAAGTCACCTTGTGACCCAGGGAAACACTGGGCTCTCACTGCCTGTGTCCGATCTATAAGCCCAATATCTCAGGAGCCTGGAGTGTACAGGCCTCCATCCTCTGACTGCTCTGGTCACGTGTCCCTGCTTCTGTGCAGGGGGAAAGCCCTGCCAGCCCCGAAGGTCCTCAGGAAGAGGCTCTCCTAGCCCCGCTCAGTAAGTTCAGCCATCCAGTGCCCTTGGCCACTAAGTTAGGTCCTCCCTCCCCAGTCCCAGCAGCTGCCATCACCCCCACCCTCTGGGCTCTCTTTGGCCCAATCCATGTGGTGAGCTCATCTGCCTTTGCCATTCTAGACCTTGGGGCGCCCTCCTCAACTCCCCTTCGGACTAGGTGTATATCTAATCTTTCCCACTACAGCTTTATTCAAATCAATGCCATGGAGTGCCTCTTCGGGGGGGGGGGAATACCTTCCTGTGTGTCCCCCAAATTTACAACTGTTTTTTAGAGCAGCCCTGGCCCAGGGGCTGGGGGAGAGGGTAGCAGGAGACAGGGTAACATACGGAGGTGCACGGAGGAAGAGGGTCAGCCTGTGGGTGGAGGAAGTTGAGGAGAAACGGGGAGACGGGCACTGGGTGGAAAGGAAGCCAAGAGTAAGGGGATGGAGGACAGTCTCTGGGGAAGGCAAGGAGGGAGATGACGGAGATTAGTAAAACCCGACTGTTCCCTCAGACAAATCAAAGTCCAGACACAAAAATGGCGGGTTCGTTAGTAAAAGCAGGAAACAGGGGAGTAATTCCCCCGTCCCCCTCCACCCCAGGGGTTCATGATGCCCCTGCCCCCCAACCCCCCCTCCCCGCGCAGCTTCTGGAAGGGGTGGGGCCGGCGGGGGAGGAGGGCAGGGGGGCCGTGCGACAGAACAGCCTTTGCAGTTAGGGTACATGCAGGTTAGAGGGCCAGGGTTGGGGGCCAGGCCCAGCAAGAGAGGTGAGAGAAAGGCAGCCGCAGGTGAGAAGGCATGCGGGGCCAGGGGAGATGGGGAAGAGCAGAGATGGAGGCGAAAGAGCTGTGGGCGCAGGAAGGAGAAGCTTCCTTCCAACGGAGGAGGGGAGAGGAGTGCACCTCTAGAACAGAGACATTTATGGGTTGAGAAAGAAAGGGAAGGGACATGAGGCTCAGACCTTCCTCACCAGAGAGTGACTCAGACGTTCACTGGCACCACCCATTCACTACTGGTCACTGACCCAGACACACCTGCTCACACACCACATCCTGCTGGAGGCAGTGGGAGGAAGTCCTGAACGGCTCATTTCCAAGCATCCACCTTTCCGTCATCAGCACCATGGCTAGCACCGAGACACAGCAGACGCTCAACCCATACCAACCTATCAGCCCAGACAGGCAGGGGCCCTGAGTGAGGACTGACTAGGCCAGCGGGAATGAGCCACAGCTCTGCCCTAGAAGAACCATGCCCAGCTAGGGAAGAAGGGGTGGAGCACCGAAGACACAGAAGCCCAGCCTCCTTCCACGCCCCAGGAGCACCGAGGGTGGCTGGAGGTGGCTACAAGGGGCAGCCTATGACCTGGGAGACCTGGGTGGGGTCCGTACCCTCCCTGCTGGGCCCACCTCTCTTCTACTCTGTTCTGCTTGTCTCCTCTTAGGGAGGCTGGTAGGATGTGAAACCCGGCTCTGTAGGCCCACAGGTGCACTCCATGCCTATCCTGACACAGGAAGAAAGGCTGATGAAAAGGGAAAGACCCTCTGCCATCATCCGGACGCTTTCCCAGCTGCCTGCCAGGATCACAGGGTCACTGACCTCCCCTTCAGGGGAGAATAAGATTGAGCACAGGTGTTTTTGACTTGTGGATGGGCTAGATGGGTTTCTGGGATTTTGAAAGCCATTGACAACGTATGCAAAGTTGCCTCCTTAGTCCACTGCCGTCATCAAATTCTCAAACGGATCTCTGAGCCAAAGGTGGTTAAGAACAGATAGTTTAGGGAAAGGCCTGGGCCTCCCCTTAGGATTGGGTGCGGTGGGAGTAGGGCAGGGAGACGGGAAGGATGGCTGAGGGAGGTCATGCACCCCTGCTACATGTTTAAATTCTGCCATCTGTACGTGTTAGGGAAAAGCTAAAGAGAGAATCAGGTTGGAAATAGGAAAACGACTCAGCCAGCAGTAATGGCCTTACAGTGAACCCTGACATCTGGATTTGATGAAGCCTGGGACTAGAAGAGAAAGACGCCAAGCCAGAAACCTTGAGTTCCTGTGCAGGCTTTACCATTTTCCAGAACAATCTTTGCTTCTCATCTGTAAAAGGGGTTCAGTGGCCTCCATCGTCCACCCTTCTTCCAGGCTGAACCCGCAGATTAAATGAGGTAGCCAAAGTGAAGGCACTGGACCCTTCCAGAGCTGCCATGTAGCCCTGGGTTTTCTCTAGGCCTCTGTTTCTCCTCTGTTAACTGAGAACAATCTCTGATGTCTCTATATGGACATTTGTCAAGTTTAAATTATATTCAGAAGGTGAGAGCTGTTGAGAAGAATCAAAGACCCCAGGGGTGCCTGGGTAGCTCAGTCGATTAAGCGTCCGACTTTGGCTCAGGTCATGATCTTGCAGTTTATGGGTTCGAGCCCCACCTTGGGTTCTGTGCTGGCAGCTGAGAGCCTGGAGCTTGTTTCGAATTCTGTGTCTCCCTCTCTCTCTACCCACCCCTGCCACTCATGCTGTCTCTCTCTGTCTCAAAAATAAATAAAAACTATTTAAAAAAATTTTTAAGACCCCAGCGTGTGTGCGAAGAGCTATTATTATTTTTACAAGAAAACTTCAGGAACAATTGGGTGGCTCAGTCTGTTGAGTGTCTGACTCTCAATTCCAGCTCAGGTCATGATCCCAGCCAGGGTGGTGAGATCAAGCCCTGTGTTGGGCTCCACAATGAATGTAGAGCCTACTTGAAATTCTCCTTCTCTCTCCCCCACCCCCCTGCATCTCTCTCTCTTTCTCTCCCTACAAAATTAAAAAAATAATAATAATAAAAAAACAAGAAAACTTCCATCATACTGACCATACCTGACCCAAACTTCTCAACTGACTGGCCTCTTTGGATTATACCTACCCTCTGCCCAAGCAGAAATGCTCAAATAACAAGAAAAGAGACCACATACAAATGCATTAGTAAGATAAACTCAAAACCAACAGGAACCTGGTTGAGGAATACTTGGGAATAAGAACAGGGTGAATTCCGTCTTTTGGGGGCCCCAGGCTCTGACTCCAGTCTTAGCCTAAAAGTGCGAATCCCCAGGACAGGTGTTTGAGGCTGCTCAGGCCACCAAGAGGCCACCAGCTCTAATCATCAAGCAGTGACACTCACACCGTGGACTTTAAACACTCAGAATTTAGCGGGACTTCCCTTGCCAAGGCTGAAACCAGACAAGGCTGTTTGCCTCTTAACCAACTTAACCACGTTACTCTGTCTTTCCTCCTCCTCCCCAGGCCAACTCCTGAGGCATTCTGGGGTTTCTTGCAGTTATTTTTGGGACTGATTCCTACAAAGGGATGATAATAGCATCTCCAGGGGGCCAGAGATGCTGTATTCTCCAGGGTTTGCTATAGGAAGGGAATCACTTCTTTACAAAACATCCTCACCCTGGAAACACTGAAATAATCAGTTGACGTGGTACAAAGATTAATAAAATTATGATTCTCTTTGCAGAGTACAGGTGCTTTCACTTCCATCACCCTACCTGATCTTAACACTGACCCCATGAAACAGACAATGCAGGCATGTTGCCACCCGTTTGGTAGCTGAGGAAACTGACCTTTGGCTCAGGTCCACATGGTCAGTTTGTAACAGAATTGAGACCAGAAGGAAGGTCTACAGTGCCCTAACTCCCAGAGGGTATTCCCCAGGTGTTTGGGGGTATGCCACGTGGGTTTATCTTGCCTCCTTTCTGTCCCCAAAGTCACAGGTTGGCTGTCCAGGGAAGCTCTGTAAAGAAAGAGTTCCAGATGCCCAGCTCCCAATGGGCACTCAATGGCCTGGCCTGAGGGATGGGCAGCACCTAACTTCTAGAAGCAGCAGCTAGAGGTGGGATGGTCCTGGGGACCACTGCGCAGTTCTGTGGGAACATCAGGATGACTGGGAGTGGGGGCTTTGGGTCTGGGAAGGGTGGGGGTGGCTGTGGTTATGGGCACTACTTCGGGGACAGGGCAGAAGACGGAGCTACCGGGGGTCTGTGGGTGCGGGGAAACACGAGTGTGTGGGAGCATCAGGACAGGCCAGACGTAGCCTCACACCTTCCTGGAGAGGTGGGGGAGCCACTCAGACCCGGAGCCCCAGCTATCAAGCTTCCCCCATCGCCAGCCAGCCAGCCACACACAGATCCGCAAGGCGCGGAAGGCCAGGCAGCTGCCCCAAGCAGCGCAGGCCCCACGGGAGCAGACACGTCCATCTGCAGGGTCCCCAGCCTGGTGCTCAATCACTCTGCATTATTAATAGGCGATGAGTAACCGCCTGCTGCTGCAAAGCCAGGACGGGCAGGCACGAGGGAATCCCGGGGGATGGCACACGGCACAGCCTGCAGGCACACGCTCTCAAGCCAGGAGAGGAGCAAAGAACCAGCCCCAGCTCCTTCCCTGTGCCCGCCATCCCGGCCCCCGGACTTAAGGGCCAGCCCCCGCGGCCCGCCTCCACATGGAGCCCTTCCCTGACTCAAACATACACACGGTCCTGGTGCCCCCCACCTCCCCGGCTCATTCCAGCATTTACACGTGTGGAATCACCAGCAGCAGCCCACAAACATACAGCCCAGTCTCCCGCTAACACCCCCTAAATGTCACACCAACATTTACACACAGCCGCACCCACACACCAACACACACCAGCTGCGTTTACACAGACACCCACATCAACACTCACCGGGACTGAGCCCAACCCAAACAGAGGAGCTTGGCAACAACTAGCCTGATTCACCCCTGCTGCACCTCCTCCTCTCATCCCCTCAACAGGGAAGGGAACCACCCCATCAGAGGCCATGCAGGACAGGCACGGGGCAGGGATCAGGGGAGATGGTGGGAAGGACGACAGAGTGACACACGGTGTTAGTCAGAGCAGCAGAGTGGTGGGGGAGACTGGACACTATCCCTCGTGGCAGGAAAAGACCATTCATGCCATGCAAATGTGGGGGTGGGGGGAGACAGAACCACGAACCCTCAAGGCTGGGGAGTGAGGGAGGGGATGTCACCTCTTCCCTGGCAGCCAGCATGGGACAGCCCCCAATCTGGTATGAACTGCCGATTGGAAGGAGCTCTGGACTGGTCCCGGGCCACTCTGCGTCTCGCAAGGCCATCCCCCCTCTGGGGACCTGCCCGGCTGGCTGCCCCCGGAGGTCTCACTCCCAGCCCCCTCTCCCAACTCGAGGGGCCTGTCCAGGAGCTGACAGTGAGCAGAGCATAGCATGTCATGGGATGGTGTTTTCCATGGATTTTCAGGAGACCAAGAAAGAAACTAAATCAAAGAGAAAAAACGAGGGAGCAGGGTAGGGGAGGGGGGGAAAGGAACAAAATAAAGCAATAGAAATAAGCAGCCTGGCATCGGGGCTGGTCTAACCAGAGCCGATGAACGTGGGGTGGCCCAGGTCTCTCTGGCCAGGAATCTGAATTCAGGAGTCGGGGTTATAGGGTAGGGACAGGCCAAATTCCTTGATTTCCATTTGCCTTTTGGATTTGAGTTTGGACCAAAAAAGAAAGAAAAGGGAAACAGGAAAACTAAAAGAGAGAGAAGCAAAATCTAAAGACTGTCCAGGACGCCAAAAACAATCAGAAGAGCAAAATAACCAAAACCAAACGGGGAAAGGAAACAAAAGAGGGAGAATCGAACAGCTAAAAAAACCCACGGCAAACCAAACGGTAAGACAATTAGAGTGATATCTACCAGATAATGCAGTTTGTTTACCATAGCGTGTCCAATTCCTGCGTGCTTCACCGGAGATATGGGGGAGGGGGTGGGGTGGGGCCAAAAAAAAAAAAAACAACAACAAAGACAACAACGAAAGAACAGAACGGAAAGAAAAGAAAAATAAAATGACCAACTGTGAAACTCAAGGAAGGAGGAAAAATATATAGCCATATATATTTGGTTGGTTGTTCAGACCCTCCCACCTTAGGCTCAGCTGAAGTATTTTGCTTAAAGAAAATTAAATTATAATGGGAGGGAGAAATAAAACACACAAAAAAAATTAAAGCCCTTCTTCTCCCAATCGCCCCCCCTCGAACCCCTCCTCTGGATTCCTCTGCCCCCCAACCCCTCCCGGAAGAGCCGGCTGCAGAGAAGGGGAACAGTTAAAGACCTTGGTTAGTAGAGAAGAAAACAACAAAAGAACTGGACCAGGAAAGCAAAGACTTAAAGATGGCCGACATTCCGCAATGAGACAGAAAGGTTAGTTCGGTTTTTCACTCATACCTCACCCCACCTGTCCCTGCCCATCCCTTGGTCCCCTGGGTTATAAGCGTGTTAGTAACACACACAGAGTCGGCAACGGGGTTTTCCAACAGAGGGTGAGAGAGGGAAGGCAGGGGGTTAAGAAGCAGACCCAATTATGCAGTATTAGTAAGTCCTTTTAGCTGAAATGTTAGGGAGTTGAAGGGAAGGCGGGAGGAGGGGGAACAAGGGGTGTGAGAAAGGGATGCATTGGCTATTGACTCGGGTAATGGACAATGGGTTGTTGGCTAACTGGTCAACCAGATGGCTTTCCAGAGAACTGGCCAACTGGATGACCAGAGAGCATGTCGAGTTAATGGGTTAACTGGTTGGTGATGGCCAGCTGTCAGGCTGGGAGAAGAGTGGCCAACGCCCTAGAGAATCATCACAGGACTGGCTAGAATGGGAGGTAATTTCATTTGGAAGTGAAGGGAAGAGGTTCCCAAGAAGCAAGGGAAGGGATACAGGTGTCTGCTTTTTGCGGGCATGGAGGATAGGCAAATTGATTCAGGGAGTCATGGAGGGCATGGGGCAGCTCCTCTTTTATTGTTTCCATGAGAAAAGAGAGAGAGAGAGTCACCACCAGAAGAGGGAAAAGGAAACCTTGCCCTCCATGGGCTGGCGCAGGGCTCACTTGCATGGCACCCCTAATCCCAAACCCGCCACCCTCTCCTCCTGCTCCCCCACTCATAGCTCACCCGTCCTTCCTGCCTAATTTCATTTTTCAGAGCCCATATTTCCCCCAAAGTTCCCCGGGTTCTTCAAACACCCCACCCTCATTCTCTTATGTTCCTCTGAGCAATCAGCCCTCTTGGAATCAAGTACCCCCCACCACCACCACCGCTGTAAGTCCCTGGAATTGGTAAAGCTTTCCCAGCAGCCCAGTCTCTTCCCATGCACACGCCATAGATCCCTGAGCCTCTCCTCCCCACAGCCAGCGCTGGAAGTCCGTAACTCCCACATATCACACCATAAAAAGGGACATGGAGGCCCACCTACCTCTAAAACCTCTTACTCCTCCCTAAGCTATAAGCCGGCCTCTTCTATCCCAGCCTTCCATTCCACCCCCGTGTGGCTCTGAGTTTATTTTCTCTTCTCAAGGCCAAAGGCAGAGGCAACAGTCACCTTGAAAATCAACCCTGGTCTTTGTGGAGGAGACGTCAGTGGGACTTGAGGCAGCTTCACCGACAGAATCAGAGACTGTGGGACACCATGCGGGATGTCCATTACATACTAAACTGCACCGCCGAGAATGTGATTTCAAGAAGTCATCTAGGGACAGATCCATTAGCTACAGCATTGTTATAACCAGTGGGCGCAGGACTAATTGAGAAAGACAATTAATAAGGGCCTCATATGATGAAAAATAACAGAATTTAAGATATAGCAGCCGGAAGTAGTGCTGAATGGCCAATACAAATTATTGGCGAGGCAGAAGCAGGTTCCCTCACGGAGAGGCAAGAGTCTCACATGCAGTGACCGGTGCGAGGGACTAACCCTGTCACATGAGGATTAGCACGACCAGCCAGCAGGACTGGCATGAAGTGAAAAAGCCAACTGGTCAGGACAAGGAATGATCGGTTTCAGGGCAGTGAAGCCAACCGCATCCAAAAAGGCAAGAGTTGGCTAATGTCACTGACTCGTCCAACAACAAACGGACAAAAGGTGGGGGGTAAGGGGTGGGGGGGTTGGAGCTAAAATTCCAACGACTCCTGGTTGTGGAGACTAACATACGGGGGAAAAGAGAATGGTTTTCAACATTCTTGGACAACTTTTATTTTTAACAAACAGAACAGCAAATTAAGAAACAGGACGGTGAGGGAAGAGACATGTGCTCAAAGCCCGGGCCTTGCACTAACGTCAAGACCATCCTGGCTTTCTCTGACAAACAGCAAGGTCAGAGTTAGGTGAGACAGGGGCAGGTCCAGAGCCCAGACAAAGATGATCGTGAACAAATTAACTAGAGTGGGGTTTGCACTGGAAACCATTCCTGGTGGGCTGTGACACAGCACAAGCCCATGGCTTCCCAAACGCCAGGATCTGGAATATGGAGCCTTCAGCCTAGCAAGCGAGAAAGGCTTGTCCCCACTCACAGACTCAGAGGGCTCCTGGAGTCTAGGAGCGTAAGAACGACAGTGCATGAGCTAGGAAGAAGGCATCAAGTCATCAAGTCATAGAGGGGAGAGGTCAGTCATTATATCCAGGGGTAACCTACCCCCCTCTCCTCCTTGAACTCTGGCCGTAGCTCCAGCCCCTCAAGAAAGCCAAGACCAAGATTATACATACACACAAATCACAAAACTCTGGATGAAGGCAATCTTTGTGGAGCTTAAGCAGGAGAAGCTGGGGACAGAGAAGGGGCGCTCACTCTGCCCAGGGCTGGAGGCGCCCCATTTTTCAGAGACACGAGCAGAACATTCAGATGGTCTCAAGATTTGGGAGCATCCAAGAAGGGCAGATCCACAAGACAAATCAAAATTAGAACCGCCTTTGCATTTTGCACCAAACAGAGCAGCCGGGCTCTCTCCTCGGGAGGCAGGAAATGGGAGTGGCTTCGAAGTCAGACAGACTTCCAGTTCTATCACTTCCTAACTGGAGTATGTTGGGCAAGTCCTGTAACCTTCTGAGTCTCCATTGGCTCACGGATTAAAATGGGAATACATCAGGGGCACCTGGGTGGCTCAGTCGGTTGAGTGTCTGACTTCGGCTCAGGTCATGATCTCACCACTCGTGGGTGCAAACCCTGCATTGGGCTCTGTGCTGACAGTTCAGAGCCTGGAGCCTGCTTCAATTCTGTGTCTACCCCTCTCTCTGCCCGTCCCATGCTCATGCTCTGTCTCTGTTTCTCAATAATAAATAAATGTTTTAAAAAATTTAATAAATAAATAAAAAATAAAATGAGAATATGTCTCACTTCACAGGATTGCCATGAGAAATAGGTGAGACACACACACACAAAAGAGACGTGACCATGCCTTCTGAGAAAGGCTGTAAAAAAAAAAAAAAGGATGAAGGGGCGCCTGGGTGGCTCAGTCATGATCTCAAGGTTCCTGGGTTCAAGCCCCGCATCAGTCTGTCTGCTGTCAGCATGGGGCCTGCTTTGGATCCTCTCTCCCCTTCTCTCTTTCTGCCCCTCCCCCATGCTCTCTCTCCCCAAATTAATAAATATTAAATTTTAAAAAAAAGAGGACACAGTCCTGAAAAAATTCAGAAGAGTGGAAGGAGAGGCTTTCTTCTGGCTTTATAAGGGAAGAAGAGTTTTTCCCAGGGGATAAGGGGTAGTTCAATGTCTGTCTGAAATAGATGTGCTGGGTCCTTGTGTCCAAAATCTCACCAACTGGCTTCAAGACAGAGCCTGAATGAACCAGAAAAAACCCTTGAAAAATAACTGAAAACACTTGACAGTTGCTGGTGTTAAGCCTCAAGGAACTTGCCACCTGGGAGAGAAGAAATGAACACAATGTGGCCCACACGGAGGAGTGTGATCCTTCCAATCCTATTAAGGGCTAGAGCGCAGGGTCTCCCCTGCTCTGGGGATAACAGGACCCAGTAAATTATTCTCACAAGCCCTGAAAAGCAGGCAGGGGCTCGAAGGGCCGGGTGAGGAAGTACTCGGCCACAGGAAAGGCGTGGAGTCAGGACAGCAAATCCAGACCACAACTCCGAGGCTGACCTTCCCGGTGATGGTCGCAGCGGGCAAAACAGGACGGAACCCCACGGCGATGGGTGTGGACTGGAGTCCAACAAATCCCTCCAGAAACCATCACAGTCTTGAAGCGGACACCCCCTCTGGCCCTGAGGGCCTGTGTTCGGGTCCCCATGACCGGACTCTGCTCTGACTCATCGTACAAGAGGCCAGAGGGGGAAGTGGTTGCCAGCAGTTCCCAGCCTGGACCCTCGACTCTGGGAGCCCCATGAAGAGGACCCCACGGGTCACTGTCCATACTGGGTGCTGCCGAGGCCAGGCCTCGTCCCCTCTGGGCGGCCTCCCTGCCTCCCCAAGCCGCAGACCTCCCTCTCCTCTCGGCATCTCTCAGGGTCCAAGGACATTTCAGGTCCCTGCGGCTGGGGGGGCACGCGCACTGCTTTGCTCTGCTCACTTTGAACAGAGCCATCCCGTCTCCTCGAGAGCAGAGCTGGGAGAGACGGGACGGTCCCTTCTCCCCCTCTTTTCCCTGCTGCGTGTCAGTGGTGGCAGCAGCGTCCAGCCGAGGGGAACCCAGCAAGAGGCAGAGAAGCCACCCCTCCCCCAGCCTCTCCCCCAAGTATGACAGGTGTGCATGACACACTGTCTGCTCAGATAACAGTGCCAACACGAGACAGCCCTCTGATGGGGTCGGAGAGCGATGTGACAGGGAGAGAGAGGCACCCCCGCCAGAGCACGGGGAGAGCAGGGAGGGATACTGAGAACAGGCACACAGGCCGGGGGGGGGCGGGGGGGGAAGCTCACGACAGGTGGCAGCAGAGTCCTCCCGGCAGGGGGGAAAAGCACTAAATGAGGAGGATTCCCCATTAGATCATCACCCACTGGTGGTGGAGAACAGGTAGGAAGTGTGACGTCAGCCAGAATCCAGACCCGCGACCCCCGTCAAAGAGCCCTTCGGTGCGGGGAAGGGGAGGAGCAGGAGGAGGAAGGTCAGCCCCCCACAGCCAATATGAGGCAGTACAGAGAAGAAGCTGAACCCAGCGGCAGCCATGCCTCCGGGGACAGAGATGTTCCACGTTCCCAGTGGCCCCGGGCCTGTGCCACAGGCTGTGAGAGAAAGTGGTTGAGGCCGAGAGAAATGGCCCCCCTGGGCCCTGCCTGAGCGAACAGAGAAAGGAGTTGGGAGGTGGAGGCAGGTACCACCTAGAGGCGCAGCGACGCCCTCAAGAAGGGTCTGGCTTGGACTCTGCCTGAGGCGGGAACTTGCCAGCGCTGGACACAAGCTGGGGGCGGGGTGGGGGGCACTGCCGAGGCCATGGCCTCACCTGCCCTAGCCACGCTGGGCCTTAGAAGTGGTGCCGAGGCCACTACGCAGGGGATAAAACTGACGCCCCCACCAAGCGGTCAGTCTGGGAGCAGGGGCTGAGGAGACACCACAGAGAAGAGTCTCATCCATCCTGCAAGGGGCTGCCCCGAGGGTCCCCTCTGGGCTCCTGCGGGGGGACTGGGTGCCGTGGCAAGATAGGCACGGATTGCTGGGGCAGCCGGGGAGGGAGAGAAGGGGGCGTGCTGCGCAGAGCGAGGTGGGGCTGAGTGCGCTCTCCAGTGCCCGCTCTCCCTCACACCTGCTACACCTCTACCTGGCCCGAGTGCACCCCTGCCTCTGCCCTGGAAAGGCCCCACCTGAGGGCAGGCCACACCCTGTCCCTACACTATCCCCCGGCTGTCATCTGCGCCTTCCGGCCCTAGAGTCAAGACAAGCACAGCTACTCAGTGAGCCCAGCGCCTTTTCGTGGCCTGTCAGGGTCCACCTTCCGAGCGGCCCTCCTGCCGAGTCACCTGACTTCCCTGCCCCCAGCCCTTGAAGCCCTAGCCACCCCACCAGAGTGGGCCAGACCCTTCCCCTTCCCTCGGCAGCCCCTCGGCATCCTCTGAACTCGGCTGCCCGGTGCTTGCAGCCTGCCCGCTGCCCCGCACTCCCGGACGCTCACAACCCGGGCCTCGAACTTCCCCAGAACCGCACCTGGCTGCCGGGCCCCCGACGGCCCACACGCCTATGCCAGGCTGCCCTCCATCCCCACTCCCGTTCGGCCCCTGCCATGGCCAGCCCCTGGCCTCCTTCCTGCTCCCCTACCTGGCGCAGGTTTCGGGTGACCCGGACGTCATGCCAGGCATTGTCGTTGAACTTGCCGTTGACAGGTTCCACGAGGGCCTCGAAGGCTCCTGAGCCCAGGTTGATGACCAGCCAGACGGCCCCGGACTTGAGGGACAGGTTGACGTAGTCGGCCGACTTGCCAGTGTGCAGCATCAGCCCGTTGCGCTGCAGGGTGCGGAAGGCCAGGGTGATCTCATCCGTGCTACTCTGGATAGGGTTGTGGGACAGGTCGTAGCAGAAGAACTCGTTTCCTTTGAAGGTCGCCACAAACTCCTCCTTGCCTGGATGCCGTGGCGTGGGGAAACGGGAGAGGCTGAGTGGGCTGGGGCGCGCCAGGCCTCCCCCTGCCCCTCCGGCAGCCTGGGCGCAGGTCCTGGGCACCGACCGGAGCCCCGCGGCCCCACCTACGAGCTTCAGGCCCTGTTCCAGCCGCCCCCAGCCTGTCCACCCTCCTCTCTGCACCCGGCCATCTTTCCTGTCAGAAGTCAACTTCCCCCATGTCCATTTCCAAAGCGGGAGGCTGCTAAGTGGCTCTCACACTGACAGCTGACAATTAAGCTGCCACAGGGCAAGCAAAGCAGACGTTCTCACTGTCTCCTCCCTGGCCCACCCTCCATCGGCCGCTGTTTTAACAAAGGGATGTGGAGGAGAAACGAGGGGCTCTGCCCGACTTCGCCCCAGAGCATCTCCCCTGTTGGGGGGCAGTACACCGAGGGCCTCCTGAGTGCAGCCCACCTCCCACTCCTGCCTCTTGTCTGGTGAAGGTCATTCTCAGTGCCCGGGGCAGATCCAGGCCTCATGCTCTCGCTGGGCAGCAGGGAGCAGAAGAGGAGGATGGGGAAGCTGGGGGGTGGGGTGAGGCATTGGGAAGACATACGGGAAGGGGATGCAGGTGACAGCGATGTGCACCAGGCAGCAGTGGGCCACCGGGTGGGGCTGGTACAGACGGCCATCATGCCAGTTATCTGCCCCAGCCCCACGTTCTATGCCAGCCTGAGGGGGCAGTGCACACAGGCCCAAGGCGGGAGCCCTGAGCGCCAACAAGTGGCTAGGGTCTGTGCACACATGCGTGCATGCGTGCGTGTGTATGCGTGTGCCTACCAGCACCCCACACGGGCTCCCTCACGGGCACTTTGCAAGCAGAAGCAAACGTGACAGCCTGTGGAGGGTAGCTGGGGTCCCAGGCCCATACCTTCACCAGCGAGAGAGCACACAAAGCGGGACGAGAAGGGGACAGGCGGTGAGGGCAGCACAGAGGACCTGGACCACCATCGCGACTTACTTCTCCCCAACAGAGAGCGGCACGATGGTGGCTCAGCCCACCCACCTCGCAGGGTGGGTGAGGGTGAGGAGGGCCCACATAAAGTCTCTGCGGAGGGCGGGGGTTCTCAGTACAGACCCCCCCCCCGGCCCAGGAAGGGGCAGAGCGCAAGGCTGGAGCGCATGCGCAGCCCTCAGGGTACACCTGCCCTCCTGGGGGCCAGGCCACGGAGGCGAGCACCACGTGTGGGAGCCGCGGGTTCCCGGGAGCACTCTCTGCAGATGCCCCTCCCCAGCATACAACAGACCCGCTTCTCTCCCTCCGGGCAGGCTGCCCGGAGGCTCCGTCCTCACTGCCTCCGGATGCCAAGGCACCAGCTGCTATCCCAGAGCCTGGCACAGCACTCGCTGCAGCTGGCAAGGCCCGGTTTCCTGAGGCCACAGGGCAGCAGAGCTGGTGGGGGCACAGGCAGAACCCCGCTCTGCCTACCTTCGGGCTCCAGCAAGAAGGGCCAGGGAACAAAAGGGAATCAAGCAGAGACAGGAAGGGAAAGTGGGGAAGAAGGGCGACGCAGAGGGAGGCCGCGGAGAGGGGGAAGGATGGCCTTGGGGACAGAAGGGAAATGGGAGCCGGCTCAGAGTACAGAGGGAGCAAGAGGTGATGGAGAAGAGCAGTCTGGTTAAAGACAAGGAGCAAGCCGAGAGGGGACAGGATGGAAGAGGGCCAGCAAGGAAAAGGGGACAGGTACCTCTAGGGAATGGAAGCCAAGGCTTTCTCGGGGCCTGGCCGTTTCCATAGCAACCAGGCCTGCTGCCCAGGCACCGGCAGAGCCAGGGGGCCCGAGGACCAGAGAAAGGAACGTGTTTGACCTTGGCTTTGCCACACGTCCTCACCCCTCCCAGAAGCCAGGCCTCCTCTCCCACTCCCTCACCTTTGCGGCAAAGGAACTATCATTCAAGGGAGAGTCATACAGAAAGAAAGAATAGAGCAATCACGTGAAGAAGTGACTGGGACAGAACAAAAGAGACCAGAGAGGAGGGCCAGGGGCTGGACCACAGCGGCCAAGGCGAAACGAAGAAACGAGGTCATCCCTTGATTCCTCTGGGCTCTGCCCCGGATCTCCTAGGAGAGGAGGCAAAGCCAGCCGGGGAGCCACAGTCTCTGCATTCTCCCAATCCCGTTGCTGCCGGAGACCCGGACAGGCCCAGAGACAGAAAGAGGCTTGGAGCAGCCGGAGAGAGCAGGAAAGAATTCGAGGAGAGGGATAGAAAAGAGCAAATGTGAACAGGACAGCCCAAGGATGGCCGGAAGGACAGAGACAGACCCTGAATGGGGAGGAGGGCAGCAGGACCTCAAGGGATCGATTGGGGTGGCGGAGGGAGACTCTCTAGGTTAGAATAGGGGGAATGCCCTGCCCAGGGCGTTCAGAGGAGGCAGATCCAAAGCACCAGGGGGCGCTCTCCCCCACCATCCCGCGCACGCCTCCCAGGGAACTACAACTCCCAGCAGCACTAGAGAAACAATTGCAGCTCCTGATGGCCCCCACCACCCCCTTACACAGGAAGGGGGGGGGGTCAGGGCTGACACTTGTTCACCTCCCCCGGTCAGGGACCATGGAGCCCCATGAGGATCCCCAGTCAAGCTGAATGTGTCCAGAAACCAGTTGTGGTCCTGGACTTCTAAGAGCCATGAGGACCAGAGCAGCTGCCTCCCTTCCAGGCCCAGCTCGATGCCCTCCTCCGGGAAGGTCTCCAGCCCCCCTCTGCCCCTCCCTACTTTCAAGCACTACAGCTGTCTGTTCTGCTCATTTGGCACTTACTGCCTAGTAACATCTTGTACTGCTCCCTTGAGAGGAAGTGTGATGTGAGAAAGAAGACCTGGGCACTAATGCTGGCTCTTCCACCAGCTCGGTGACCTTGACCAAAAGGCAAATTTGTAAGCCGCAGCTCTCTCCTCTGGACAAAGGAGCTAACCACCGACCTACCTCACAGGCTGCTGCGGCATCGAGAAAGAGAATGGACGGAACGAAGCTTCCTAAACTGTAAACTCTTCCACTAATAAATGACTTCTACGCTAGTGTGTAACTTTCTGTGTGTGTGTGTGTGTGCGTGTGTGCGCTGCCCCTCTCTCTCTAGATCAATGAATACATTAACTCTTCTAGACAAAGCCTGCACTTCTCCTACACATTGCATGTACCACCACACTTTCTTGTAGTTGTTTGTTGGGATGTCACTGAGTCCCTTGAGAACAGAGACTGTTCATCCATTGAAAATAAATGTGCCCAGCACAGGCCTACGTGTGTGCCAGGAGCTGTGTGTAAGCACCAGGGAGTGCATCCGAGTGGAAACACCCAATCACTGTCCTCGGGGAGCTCAGTCTGCTGGGAGAGGCAAACAGGTGAAGTGACAGTTATGATATAGGGCGGCGAACGATAAAACAGATGCGCAGACAAAGGGGACACCGAGCGATGTCTGGGTTTGACACCAAGCGGTGTCTGGGTTTGCTTGGAGAGTTCAGGGAAGACTTCCAATGTGGATGGCCTGGCTGCTTTTTCAAGAGTCAGCTGAAAGAGATACCGGAGAGTTGGGGAAGAAAGCAGGGATGGCGGAAATCCAGGCCAACAGAACAGCAGACGGGACTTGATAGTCCCAGCGCTTGTCACCCATCAGAGCCCCTTGAACTACTCAGGAGAGATACTCTTAAGAGAGGCAGGCGCAGTGCAGAAAAAGGAGCTTAAAACCTATGGCCCTGAGATAGGCTAAAAGGCCCCGTGCTGCCTTCAGGGGGTCAGTTTCCGCATCTGTAAACCAAGGGTAACTCCCTTCCAGCAGAAGGTTGTGAAAGCTCATTTAGGTGACTCATACATATGATAAATGCCACATCTCCTAACCAGAACCCCCTGCACGGCACCTAGCAGGCTTCCAGAATTCGAGGGTTCAATGGAGGGTTTACCCTGCCTCCCTGTCATTCTACCAGACAAACAGGTACCTTCTAGGGACAGGCCTGAACAACCAAACAACTATCCGTTCTAGAAAAGGTCATTTGGACAGCCGGGAATTGGGAAAGAAGTGGAGGTCTGTGGTCCTTAACGCCAGAGATGCAGGCCCAGCAGTCTTCACGGACCTCAGATGGGGGACAAAGTGACACATTTGTGTTGACTCAGCTGCCCCCCACCAGGAAGTGCAGTTAGTCTGCAAGGGGTGAGGGCTGGGCTCTCTGGGGACCGTAGGGTCACTGACCTTTCGTTGGCTGGTGCACATCGCCGGCTCCTCCTCTCCCGGCCCCCCCCTCGGAGAACAGTAAGGACCCTACTGGAGAAGCAGAATTGGGGAGTCAGGCACGGGGGGGGGCACCCAGCCAGTCCCACCCCAGCCTCAAAGTGATGGAGGGCCCTCTCCAAGGCGGAAGTCCTGTTTGGAGGTACTGGTGGGGCAGGGGGTGCGGCTCTGGGGACTCACTTTCTTCAGGCCCTCTAGGGAAGGAGCCAGATGACAAACTGAATCAGCCCCACAGACCCCTGAGACCCACAGCCGCCAGCATGTGCCCTTTGTCCAGGGGGAGGGAGACCACGGGGAGGAGTTAAAGGGTCCACTGCCAGTTCCGGTTCAGGAGTTTCTTGGTCCCAAGAACATGCAAACAGGACAGCCCTCAGGACCTGTCCACCTCTAGTCTCTCCCTGCCTCTCTTCCTCACTCTGCATCTTCGCCCACACCTCTGCAGGGATGGGCTCTTCGATTCCTGCAAAAGCCCGACACAGGCTTCCCTCCTCTGAAACCTTCTGGATTCACATACCGAAGACCTCTTGGGTCCTTTCCCCATCCTCAGGACTAACCTGGTTTTCAGTCTACACCTGGCTCTCTTACTAGTGAGTGCTCTTAAGGTCACCTCTGTCCCCTTCTTTGCCGACCAGGTCATGGGGCTTCCCAGGGGCAGGGTCATGGTTTCTGTTTGCTCTTTGTCCCTCTAGATTGTGTCTGCAGCAAGGCTGTGCACACCAAGGGAAGTTCGGCCTGGCTGGAGCTCATCACGTGCGTGGGGAAGGCCTTTCTCAGGGATGGCCTCCCTCTTTCCCCCACAAGCTCATCAACCCCCGAGCCTCCTCTCCAAAGGCCCCCGCAGGCACATGTCACCACATCTGGGTTCCAGGCTGGCTCGCGCTCTCCACCCACCCCTGCCAGGGACGAGTGCACTCAGCGCCTGGCTCCCAGGCACCCACGCCTATTGCCAGACCCTGTAGGATGGCTTCAAGAATGGAGTTGAAAAGTCTCTGCCTGGGCCCTCATTCCACCTCAATCCCATATCCCCGGAACCAAAGCTAGCATAACATCTGAGCCCCAGAGCTTTCAGGGGAGGGGGCGGGGTTCTGGGTCCTCCAGGGCTTTCTCTGTGACAAAGGAGCACCACACCCAGCGCCCCCAGAGCCAGGCATTGAGAGGTAAGAAGGATGTCAGTGAACTGACCGGGTCCTGACTACCCCCTCGGGATGTCTTTGTTCTCTACAGCTTTGGCCATAATTTCACATCCCTATAAGAATCCCAGGCCCCTACCCTCCCAGACCTACACCCATCCCCAGATCCAGATCTGAGTCTCTCCCCACAGCCCAGTCTTCATCCTGTGGGCCCCTCCCGCC
This sequence comes from Proteles cristata cristata, assembly GCA_017311185.1. NCBI lineage: Eukaryota > Metazoa > Chordata > Mammalia > Carnivora > Hyaenidae > Proteles > Proteles cristata. The sequence goes on from JAESUZ010001000.1 coordinate 1,288,892, forward strand.
TACAGAAGATGGAAGATGAGGCCTCACAGAGCTCCACCCTGGGCATGGGGACTACTGTAAAAGGATCTGGAATACCTGAGCTCAAGAATCAATGACGGGGACACCCGGGAGGGGTCAACACTGGGGGGACCGCAGTCAGGACCCCTGGGCTGTCAGGTTGGCTTAATGCCAGTGCTTTTTAAAGATGGCAGGGACTTAGCTGAAGGGAGGCTAAAAATAGAGTAGCAGCCCCAATGGCACCACCAACCAAAGGGCACGTAATCACTAACAAGTCACCTCATCTGTCAAACAGGGTCAAGAGATGTGGGTGAGGGTGGACGGTGGGACAGCTGTGGGGAAGGGGACATGCTGCCCCTCCATTTCCCCTGCCTCTCCCCTCCTCACTGCCACCGTGGATAGAGCGGGTATCCCCCCGGCAGCAGCAGGGTGAGGCCAGGGAGGCTGCCTACGATCCGCTTTCTCCAGCCCATGCTTTTCTCTTTTTGTTTGGGTCCACAGAAAAGAAAGAGTGATCAGAATGAGTGGAAGGAAATAAAACACCACCATGAGAAGGAAAAAAGAAGATACGCTACCAGGAAAACGCAAAAAGGTGACTGCAGACAACGGCAGGAGTTGAAACATCTCTTGATGTCAGAAACCAAGGCGAGATGAGGGTGGATGGAGCGCATCAGGGAAGGTGGGGGGGAGGGGAGAGCACAGACGGGGGTGGGGCCGCCCCCCCCCAGCACCCCAGGAACATCATAACATAAAGACGGGACAGAGGAAGCAGGAAGGAAGGGCAGGAAGGAGTCAGGACAGGTGGAGGCCGGGAAAGGAGAACAGGGGGAGGAACAGAAAATCCAGGCGCAGGTTGGGGCCAATCCAATCCAATCCAATCCAAACCAGAACTTCAAACCATACCTTCGCTGTTTAACGTCAGGTGAGCCGGACCTTGGAAAGGGGAAGGAGAGAAAGAAAGAAAGGAAAAAAAAAAAAAAAGAAGAAGAAGAAGAAGAAAAAAGAAAGAAAAGGGGAAAGAAACAAAGAAAACACGAGTCATCAAAATCAGCCAGAGAGAGGGGAGAAAAAAGCTTTGCTGCCACAATTTAAAAACCCTTTTTAACTTGTGACAGACATCGGGGGGGAAAACCCCCAGCCCGGAAGCTGAGGAGAGGGGCCCCGATGCCAGGAAACAGAGGGTGGAGGGCATGAGGTGGGGGGGAGAGAGAGACAGAGAGAGAGAGAGAGAGAGAGAGAGAGAGAGAAGGGGGCACCAGAGAGGTGATGGGGTACAGGCAGAGCCGGAGGGAGGGACGGGGGCAGGGAGTCACTGCAAGGGGGGAGGGGGGGGAGGAGATTTGGTTTCTTTTTTTTCTTCTTGCCGGAAAAAAAAAAGGAAAAGGAGGAGAAGCATGAGGCTGGGAGGGTTGCTTTTTCCTTTTTCTTTTTTTCTTTTTTTTTTTCTTCCGGGAGGCGGAGAGAAAAAAAAACAGTCAACGAGAAAACGATTCGGATGGAGGAGAAAAACAAACACGACACAAAAAATCCAGCCACCTGGAGAGAGGAGAGAGTGTCCCTGTTGCAGCGTGGACAAGGGCAAGGGGGACCTTCCGACCCCACCCCAACCCATGCCCTTACCCCGTGAGCCTGAAGAGAAGGGTAGGGTGTGGGGGTGGAGCCTGGGCCTAAGAGGAATCTCCCCAGCAAAGGGGGCTTTGGAAAGGCATCTGTCCAGGTCCAGAACTCTTGGCTACCCGCCCCCAACAACCTCCAATATTGGATTGCTGTGCTCCTGGATGCTACTAGAGTGGTTTTGCCGAAGCAATAGGGGGACAAACAGAGAAGGATAGAAGAAAGGAGACGTTGAAGCAAAGATAGTGAGCTTGGATCCTTCCATAGAGGCCCAGGGCCAGCATTCTAGAGACAAAAAGAACCAAAAGAGAACGGCAAGGCCCATGGGCAGAGGTCCCAGTTTCCCTTGAGAGGTCAAGTTGACGCCACTGACCCCTTTCTCTGGTCTTCTGGGATGGCCATGAATTTTGAAAATGGAAAACAGAAGCCCCATATCCAAGACTGAGGGCAAGACAGGCTGGGATTATTTTTCTGGCCCTTTGGAAAGCCTGGTCCAGCCCTGACCCGGGCCCTCCTAAACCTTACGGGAAAGGCTCTGGCCCATTGGACCAGCACCCCGGGCCCCAGAGAACACGGGCCACGGAAAGCCCTGCCCCGGAGAGGCTGGCGGCACCAGGTCCCACAGCGAGGCTGAAGCCCCCGCCTCCCCCACCCTGCATCCCAGGTATCTAGCCAGAAAGGGTGGGGAGGGAACAGCCCTTGGAATTGGAAACCATCCCAGTGCTGTGAGATGGTGGCCCTAGAGACAAAAAGCCAGGCCAGGGTGGTACGATCAAGATAAAGAGCCCGAGTTCCTCTGGGATGAAGCTGGAGCCCAGGATGCCTGTGCTCCAAGAGGAAGATGTGCAGAGGCTCACAGTGCTCCCTTCTCCTCTCTTGGGGGAAAGGCCGAGGTCCTCCCACCTCTGCAGCTGCATGGGAAGACCGCGATTGACTGTTTCATATTCCTGCTCTAACCCCCATAAACTTTCCAAGATCTACCCTGGTCTTCTTCCAAACCCCACAAGAGAGGAGCTGACAATTGAGCCCAAACTCAGCCGCTTCCTGGCAGAAATAACCTTTGCCCGTGGCTCCATCCTGAAATCGAGGCGGTGGAGCTGCCCTATGATCAGCCTCTGTCCCCGCGGGTCTGGGCTACTGCTCGAGGGGGGAGGAGCGGGGTGGGAGGGAGCCTCATCTCTCCCCTTGCAGACCCTTCCGCTGCCCGGCTCCCCAGGCAGCCTCATTAGCATGCGGCACTTCCTGGTCACCATGGCGCAACCAGCTGCTCACTCCTCAGGCGCGACAGCACCTGTTACAGCAGGAAGGAGCGGCCTGTCTGCCCCCTGCCCGGTCGCCTGGCGCTGCCCAGCCTGGCCTGAGGGTGCCCTCCCTGTGCTTCCACTGCCACTCCCTAGCCCCCACCCACCCACCTCCCGGTCCCCCAGGCCCAAACCCGTCTCCTTCCTCCTGCCCTGCCTGCCCTGGGTAAGCCCCTCCCCATCCACCTGTGGCTTGGCCCCTCCTCCCACCCCTGGAGAAGAGGCTGGCAGTGATGGATGGCATTACCAAGGGTCCTTTCCTAGGGCAATTTACATGGCTGCTTTCTGGTCTTCTCCCACCACGAGGCTTCAGGGAGAAAGGAGGGAGGGGCAAAACCAGGCTCCTCCACAAGGAGAGATGCCGTGTCAGGGGCCGGGAAGCAGGGTGACTGGGTTCCTAGCAGAAAGCTTGGCCTGAGGCACACAGCGTTGGGGGACACGGAGAGAGAGAGGAAGACACGGGGACCCCAAGAATGAACTGTAGTGTCCAGAGACCGTGTGCCACAGAGGAGGTCCCGTTTCCCACCTCCCAAACCACACCTCCCCACTCCTGTAGTCCTCCTTACTCTTCTACCAGAAGCCCATCAGCTCTGTAAGGAAGGAAGATGTTATAGGGACAAGACTGGAGAGACACACAAGCACACGTCACAGAGAGACACACAGATGCACCACATACACCCCAGGTGTGTACACACACAGGCACACACACAGGCATGTGCAGTGCACCGCCAAAACCAGCAGGCTACCATGCCACCCCAAGATAAGGCTCAGGAGCATCCAAAGGCTCGTCCCCAAAGCCCGGCTTCCCCTTCTTGTCCCTATTGACTCTACATGCTTCTTTTGGAAGAGAACCTTCCATCCCCTTTCTGTCCCTCACCCCGCCCCCGGCTCAGTCACCTCTCTTCCCCAGCAGCCCTCCTACTTCTTCTCTGGCCTGGTTGATTTCCTCCCCAGTTCTCTCTTCTGACCCTCCTTCGCTCCTCTTCCTGCCTCTACTTACCCCCTCCTTCCTCCCATCTCTGTCCCTCTCCTCCCACAAGCCTCTCTCCCTTCAGGCTCCCCTCCACTTCCTCCCTCCATCTCTCCCTTTGTTCCGGGAGGAGACATGACATCAAGAGCAAGTAAAAGTCACATCAGCACTAAATCTTATCTCCAGCTCCTGGTGAAGGCTGGTGTCCACCCAGACCCACAGGCTCGCTCTCACGCACACACAGGTAAACACTGACACAGAGATGCAGACACAGATGCAGACACTCCTACAGAGGCACACAGAGACACGGGGCCATGCCACAGAAGACGTGATTTTACACAGGCGTGCACGCTTCCACACACACTCAGGCCCAACGTGTACGCCCAGACGTGCAAAGGCATGCGGACAACAGGGCAGGGGAGCCCTATGCGAACACCGTGCACGAGCACACACACTCTCTTACACACACGCACAGATATACACCCACATCTGCACGTACACACACTCTCAGTACACACACACACTCTCTCACACACATTTGCAGATACATTTTCCCACACCTGCAATATTACGCCACACACATGCATACATACACACCCACACATGCGCACACAGATACAGTCTCACACACCTGCGCACACACTTCACACATATGAGTGCATGCTCACACACATCCATCGTGCACACACATACACATGCGCTCGCGTCATGCACAGATACACTCACACACCTGCACACATTCAACTCACATGTGTACACTCATACATGCATGTGCATGCACACACATACTCACACACGTGCACACACTCTCACATTCACCTGCATACACATATACATACCACTCTCACGCACCCATGTGTGCAAGCATACAGTTTCACACCTGCACACACGTACACTCTCACACATGTGACAATACCCACGCACCTGCACACACTCTCACATGTGTGACACACACTCGCACGTGCACGCGCACATGCATTCTCATACATGTGACATGCACACTCACACACACTTTCACATGTGCCCACACTCTCTCTACACATGCACCTGCATGCATATTAACACTCTAACACGTGCAGATACACACTGTCACACACGTGCACACACATACACACTCTCACATGCACATTCACACTCTTTGCGCACGTGCACACATATATACACTCGCGGTGCACACACACACACGCACAGATACTCACATGCACTGCACACACTCTCATATGCATACACACTCACATATGCACATGCATACATATACACTCTCACACTGCACACAAATACACACTCACACAAGTGCACACACATATTCTTCACACGTTACCTGCACACACATACACACAGTCTCAAAAACACCTGCACATACATATACATACACTCACACCCACGTGCACACACATACAGTCTCACATACCTGCACACGCATACACATACTCTTACACATGTGACACACACTCGCACACGCACTTGCATACACATACATTCTCATACGTGTGACCTACATACACTCTCGCACTCACGCACACACACATACACACTCACGTGTGCACACAGATAAACACACACACGCTTGAATGCACATACACATGCTCACACATAATGCCCACAGTTACACTTTCTCACATATGTGCACACAGATACACACTCTTCTCTCTCACAACACACAGAGATGGGTGTCTCCCCCGCCAGGACTGGGGGAACTGAAGACGCCAAGGAGAAGAGAGATCATTAAGAGACAGGCCAACTGTGGACACCACAGAAAAATGGATTCCAGCCCACACTCAAGCCGAAAGCTCTCCTTCTTTCTCACCCAGGACCTCTGCACCCTGGGTGCTCCTCCCTCCCACGTGTGGGGCCCAGGCCCAGGAGCTCGCCTAGAGCCTCTGTGTCCCCTCCCACCTCCCACTTGCTTCCTGGGTGTCTCCAGGGGACAGGGCAGGTGACTGGCTCCCATCTCCCGCCCCTTGCTGCTGCCCTCTCCACAGTGGCCACGGAGCGCTCCTGCAGCCCCGCCCCTGACCCCCCGGACCAGCCCACGTGATCGGCCCTCTCCCTAACCTAGTCCACCCCGGGAGGAGGTGGAAAAGGGACAAGGAAAGCCAAAGTCAGAGGGGAAGGTTCAGAGAATGACAGGAGCCCAGAGAGAGCCTGGGGAATGACAGAGACCAAGAAAGAGGTCCAGGGACAGAGCCCTAGTGAAAAGAAAAAGCAAAGACAGAAGCCAGAGAGAGAGAGAAAAGGCAAACAAAACAGAAGACAGGGAAAGAATGGACAGAGGGACTCCAAAGAGAGGCATGCTCCGGCCCTGCCTTTGCCCTTGGCCTGGGCTGAAGGAAGAAGCAGACCGCCCCTACCTACCGGCCCGTGGGGCAGGGGCCAGAGGCCTGCCTGAGTGCCAGTCAGGGCAGAGAAGCTGCCACCCACCTACACTCCGCTGCCCTGGGACCCGGCTCCCCACCCTGCCTGCGTTCTTAGCCCCCAGAGCAGAGCGTCCCATCCACAAGCACCTAGCTCTCTGCTCCCCCAGCCCCTGCTTCGTGGCCCCTTAAGCCTCCTCAGCTGGGCTGGGCGAAATGGTGTCTCCTACTCACTTCTGGGCACTTCAGAACCCCCTCCAGTCCCCTCCCTTCCCCTCGCTCCTGTCTCTTCCCTAAAGAAGAAGAAAGGCCAGTCGGCAGCCTGGCACTGAAGACTGGCCACGGAAGGGGCTGCCCTCTGCCCAGCTGGTCTCTCCAGCAAACTGTGAGGAGGGAACAGGCGAGGGGCGGGGCTGAGGGAGCTCTCTCCCCAAGGGGCCCCTAAACACGGCAGGACAGGGAGCCCACAGGTGGCCAACGACACACCCTCACAAAAGCCCCCACAGGGACTGAGCCGCCACCCCAGTGATCACAAAGCATCACCACCTTCCATGGGATGCTCCTCTGTAAGCCAGCGAGGGTCAGGGAAGGGTGAAGCAGAGAGAGAAAGGAAAAGGGAAGGCTAGTTAGTGATGGTACCAAGGACGGGGTTCGAAGGGAGGGTTAGTCTGCTGTCCCTGAGCGCCACCCCACCCTCCATCCCCCAGCCTGACGCAAGTCACGTAAGCTGGAAGATTCCTGCTAGGGGCAACACAGACTGAGCTGCCCCTGAGTCAGTGCTCACACACTGGCCCAGGGGACCCACGTCTCATGTTGCATTTCAGGAAACTGAGGCCAGGGACAGGGAAGAGAGCACTCAAGGTCACATGGAGAATCGGAAGCAGAACCAGGCGCGGCAGTCAGGCAGTCTTGACTCTCCCAGGCACGCTCCTCCTGCATTCCACTGCGTCTCAGAGACAGATGGGGACACGCTCACACAGGGCTTACCCGAGACACACTCACACTCAGTGACACACACTGACACATAGGCACTTAGCGATCCAGAGATGCAGATAACCTCTCATGCAACTCACACTTGAAGCTCTGCACCCACAAAGACCCAACCACCACCCCACCACCCACCCAGGGGAGAAAAGTTATCCATACGTGGTCAGAAAACACAGTTCTGCCCCAAAGGGCGGTGTGACTCTTGTCACTTAACCTCTGAGCTACCAGTTCTTCCAATTCACAGACATGGACCAGATCGCCCTGAGACCCCTGTGGCTCTAGTCCTGTCATTCTAGGACAAACAGCTGGGTGAGGTGGTCCCCCCCCAGGGCTGGATGGGTCACTTCAGGAGTGGGAGGCTCCCAATGCAGTGGGCCCATCCCTGTCACGTCACAGCCTTTGGGTAGCCAACTCTCCCTTTATTAGGGGTCCACCTGACCCCTGAAGTTCACCAGTGGGCCAGGAGAGGGTAGAAGGCTGAGAGGGGAAAGGCAGTTCCTTCAACTAGGCTTTAACTCCTCAAGCAGACTGGGCTCTGGGCTGCTCTGGGGGAGAGACAAGCCCCCCTTCTCCAGACATTTCTCAGTGCCCACCTCCTGAAGCCGCAGGCGGGAAGAGAATGGCACAGCCTACCGACACACAGACCCAGGGGCACCTGGGGGACTCAGCCGGTTAAGCATCGAACTCTTGATTTCAACTCAGGTCATGATCTCACGGTTCGTGAGATCGAGCCCTGAGTCAGGGTCTGCGCTAACAGCATGAAGCCTGCTTGGGATTCTCTCTCTCCCTCTCTCTCTGCCCCTCCTCTGCTCGAGCTCTCTCCCTCTCTCAAAATAAATAAATAAACATTTTTTTAAAAATACAGACCAGGGGCACCTGGGTGGCTCAGTCAGTTGAGTGTCTGACCTCGGCTCAGGTCATGATCTCACAGTTTGTGGGTTCCAGCCCCGGGTCGGGCTCTGTGCTGACAGCTCAGAGCCTGGAGACTGCTTTGGATTTGGTGCCTCCCTCGCTCTCTGCCCCTCCCTCACTCACAGTCTGTCTGTCTTTCAAAAATAAACATTTAAAAAAATTTTTTTAAATACAGACCCAGTGGAGAAGAACACGAACATGCTTGCACACACGAACATGCTTGCACACACGTGCATGTGGGCCCCAAGATATGCATGTAAACACACCAACAGCCGTTCAGTGCACACCCACACCCATGTGTGCGCAGTCTCCTCCCTCCGACATCATTCTGTGTTATTTGCTCGTTTGTTCTCAGGGGGTTAGCTATACTCCAGAAACACACACACAGTGTCATTGATCAGACCTTCTACCACCTCCATAACATATACACACAGGCCGAATGCAGAATCAATACCCACACAGTGATCTAATACCTAATATTAGATGCACACACCACCCCCACACCCCCTCTGCTGACTAAAGACTCGTGCCCTGTGATGAATGCAGCACTCTCTTTTTCTGTCTGTCGACCCGTCTCTCTCCATTTGCTAACCACCCCCCCCCACACACACACACGCCTTTACATATCTACGTGGGTTACAAACACACACCTTGCCTGCCGGCTACACCCACCAAAAGCTGTGTAGACAACAATTTTCTTAAATAAACTGCAACATGTTGCATTTATGGCGGGGGGGGCGGGGGGGGTGATGCTGGGCTGGACAGGGGCCCCTGGGAGAACCCCTGGATCTCTTTGGAACCCGTGTGGCGAGGTCCTGGTCAGTCAGTGCCAGCGTGTCCCCAGACTAGGAGGCACGGTGATTTCTAGATACTCCAACATGGCTGGTATTTCAAAAAGCATTCCCGCCTGCTGCAAACGTGGGCCACTCCAGTCTCAGGAAGGCACGGCCACCAAGCCCGGCTTGCTGGCCGCCCAGCTCTTCCCTCTCCGGCTTTCTGAGAGACGCCTCCCAGAGACCTCTGCATCTCTGCTGCTCTTTGCTTTCTGCTGATTCACCTGTGTCCCTCACTTGCCACCACGGACCCCTCCAGGCTCAGTTCTACGCCCTCCACGCTCCTCCCTGCCCCCCACCCCCACTCCCGCGCTCCTTGGCCACAGCTCACTTCCATGCCTTAAGGACTCCCAAACCTGTCTTTGTAGACTGGGCCTCTTCCCTGGATGCCAGTCCGGCATCCTCATCGGTCTGCTCAGCAGTGACCCAGACTGCTCAAGAGCTAATGCCAGGCTGTCCCCGCCCCCGCAACAGCATGCCCGTTGCCCTGCCTTTGACAGAGACACTGCCTTCAGCTAACACTTCTTGGGCACCCACTACGTGCCCCTCACTCTGCTAAGCTCGAGATACCATTAGTTAGCCAGGTGCCCGAGTGCCCGTGACCCTCAACATGCATCTCACACATTAGCCTCACAGTAGCCTCAGGAGCTTGGGGTAGCACCTACTTCCCGTGGGCCACACAAAGTCACCTTTGACTTTGATCACTGTGCTCCTAGGTCATCATAGCCCACGGCCTCACCCTTCACCCCTGGTTTCCTGCAATAGGTTCCCCGGGGTTAATAATGCCGTGATCAGCTCACACACGCACGCGCACACATGCAAATACACTGAGAACGTTTCGGTGACCCTAGTACAAACCTCTCTTCTGTGTTCTCAACCTGTGTGTCCACCTGCCTTCAGAGAAGCTCTCCTTGAGTGTCTCATGGGCTTCTCAGCCTCAACGTGTTTAAGATGGGCCTCCTGACCCTTCCCCCACAAGCCCCCTCCTCCTGTCTGCTGCCCCTGACCAAGATAGGCACCCAGAGGTGGCCTTGCTGATTTTGTCATACCAATCACCAGGTCTTGTCACTTCCACCTTCTAAAACCCTAAACACGGGGCACCTTTGTGGCTCAGTGGGTTAAGTGTCCAACTTCAGCTCCGGTCATGATGTCACCGTTAGCAAGTTCAAGCCCCACATTCGGCTCTGTGCTGACAGCTCGGAGCATGCAGCCTGCTTCCAATTCTGTGTCTCCTTCCCTCTCTGGCCCTCCCCTGCTCACACACACACACACACTCTTTCTCAAAAATAAGTAAACATTAAAACAAAACAAAACAAACAAACAAAAAAACCTCCAAGGCTTCCCAATGCCTCCAGGATAAAGTCCAGTGTTCTCAGGAAAGTACATTCCAAATCTGGCCATGCCTCCCTCCAACCTCCTTTCCTACAACAATCCAGCCTCCAGCCACACCCACTGCTGTCCATTTCCCTAATGGGACACATTTCTGCACATACCCTTCCCTCGGCTTGAAACCCTTTTCTCTGTCCCTGCTCCTGCCACCCTCAGCTGCCTGAGAAAGCTAACTCTTGTTTTGTTTTGCTATTTTAATTTTTTTTAATGTTTATTTATTTTTGAGACAGAGAGACAGAAAATGAGCAGGGAAGGGGCAGAGAGAGAGGGAGACACAGAACCTGAAGCAGGCTCCAGGCTCCAAGCTGACAGCACAGAACCCTATGCAGAGCTCGAACACACAAACTGTGAGATCATGACCTGAGCGGAAGTCAGTGGCTTAACCGACTGAGCTCCCCAGGCGCCCCAACCAATTCTTGTTTTAAGACCAGGTCCATATACCTTTGTTTGTGTTCCCAACTGACGTCCCAGGCAGGCAGGACTAGCCCTCCCTCTTTTTATTTTTTATTTTTTGCCACTCCTCTCTTTTTAATTTTTTTAAATGTTTATTTTTGAGAGAGAGAGGAAGAGTGCACAAGCCGGGGAGGGGCAGAGAGTGGGGCGGAGAATCTAAAGCCAGCTCCATGCTGACAGCAGAGAGCGGGGCTGGAACCCATGAACCGCGGGATCATGACCTGAACTGGAGTTGGATGCTTAACTGACTGAGCCACCCAGGCGCCCCTTTTTAAAAAAATTTTAAGCTTCTTTTGAGAAAGAGAGAGTACACACAGAGGGGCAGAGAGGAGAAAGAGAAACCCAAGCAGGCTCTGTGCCGTCAGCGGGGACGCAGAGCTCCAACACACGACTGTGAGATCACGACCTGAGCCGAAATCAAGAGTCAGATGCTTAACTGACTGAGCCCCCCAGGCGCCCCTGGCCACCCCGCTTTTGTGCCAGCTTTCAATATGCACATTGTGTTATTATTTCACTTCTTGCAGCTCCATTGCGATTGCGTTTCCATGTCTGCTTCCTGAACAAGTACAAGGTCTCATTCATCTCTGCCTCCAGCTGCGTGCACAGTTCCTGGCTCAGGAAAAGGCCTGCCTATGTTTGTTGAATGAGTAATCAAAAACACTTCTCACATACTGAGTGCTTCAAGTGTGCTTGGCTCCTTCCATTCCGTGCATCGTGTCGGTTCCTCGCCGTTGCTACATCATCAGGGTGTACCGTTACCACTGTTGTAGAAACTGGGGAAACTCAGGCTCAAAGGGCAGAAGAAACTTGTCCAGTGGCCCTCGGCTGGTGAAAAATAGACTCAAATTCTGAACCCAGACCTGTCTGGCTTTAACACTTCCAATGGGCTACATCCTTGGCTGAAAGGCAAGACTTTTTAGACACTGACTTTAATCTACAGTTCTGATCTTATTTCCCCCAAAGCCAAACCATCTTCATCTGCTCAGCTAACCCCGACTCACATCTCCAAGGCCTCTCATTCAGGCTGTTTACCTGGAGAGAAAGCCCTTTCTTTTCCTTTCCACCTCTACAAATCTCACTCAGTCCTCCTTCAAGATCTAGCCAAGTCCCTCCTCCTCCTCCGCCTCCGCCTCTTCCCCCTCCTCCTCACAGCCTTCTCTGACCACCAGGGTTAATAATCATGGTAACATTTATCAATCACTTAGAATAGTGCCTGGTGCTTTGTAAAGGATTTTCATATAACTCATCTAGTCCTTACAACAACGCTATAACCTCCATTTTGCAGAGTAGGACATTGAAGAACAGTATGATTAAGTAAATAGTCCAAGTTTACACATACAGCAAGTAGAAAAGCCAGGTTAGATCCCGGCAGCCCTCGCTCTTAACCACTCTGCCATCGGAGGCTTTCCTTGTGAATACGTGTCTTATCTCTGGGCTCTTACACCAGTCATTCCTTGCGCTCCTCCCTTGAGCCTGGAGCCTGGACAGCAGAAACTGTCAAGGCCATGGGTATCCAACGTGATTCCACCTTACGTAAGCTCGTTCACTCAACTTTCACACACAGGGGTCCTACCTGTCCCCTCAGAGGGCATACATGGTCTGGTCTTGCCTAACATGAACTCGAGATTGCAGCAGATTCATTATCAAGGGCAGGGATGAAGGCCAGAACAAAGGAAAAGAAAAAGTTCTGAGCAGCCAAAATGAACACCCTTACCAGTTATGCCTGAAAAACTGCTATTTTCTCATAGGAGAACCTCCCAGACCTTGCCCAGAATGCTGATTTCCAAGTTTGCAAATGGAAAGACAGAGAGGAGAAAGAGAGAGAGAGAGAAATGGTTGTGGGCTGCTCCCTGACAACTCCTTGTAAGGGCAGAGGTGGAAAAATCAGGAAAAGCTAATAGAAGAAATCCAAAGTACAGCAGTCACCCATCATTTTAGGCAGGGACAAACCCCAATGAAGGAACCACTGTGTGACAGTCCGATGCAATACCTGAGGGGAATCACAGCACCCTGAGTCATCCAGAAAAGGTTAAATCACTTTCCAAATATTATGCTTAGGGAGGGAGAGGGGTGTGCAACAGAACTTCGAAAGATTTCCATCTGACGTGCTTTCGTTGTCAGTGAGTTGTGTATTTTTTTAATGTTTTATTTATTTCTGAGAGAGAGAGTGTGAGCAGGGGAGGGTTAGAGAGAGAGGGAGACACAGAATCAGAAGCAGGCTCCAGGCTCTGAGCTGTCAGCACAGAGCCCGACGCAGGGCTCGAACCCATGAGCCATGAGATTTTGACCTGAGCCGAAGTCGGACGCTTAACCGACTGAGCCACCCATGGGATGACACTCCACTTTGCAGAGTGAGTTCCTCCCTGAGGGCTCCAGGAGACTGGGATTTTACTGATCCATTTCTGCTGCCCTCTCTCAGTGCCAGGACAGTTGACGGACAATACAGTACCGCTCTCATCACACACTGGCTTAAGAGGAGCCGTGACCTGAAGAGTGTGGGGTGTTACTATGTTTCTGATGAAACGTGGTCCCTAAATACCCCCAATAAACCAAATGCAAGTAATGTATGGACGCAGCCCACGCCCAGCCTGAGCCCCAGGCAGAATGGACAAAGGTGGGGGGAGGGACGGGGGCAGCAGGATTCCGATCCTGGCTCTCACATCACAGGCAGGCAGCGGTCACAAAGAGTAAATGACATAATGCATTCAAGGCACCTAGCAAATGCTCCCTGGCTGTGAGGCCCCGGGCTCTGCCCCTTGACTGCGTGATCCGGTCTCTTCTTGCTCTAACCGCTCCTTGGCTGGGTCTGCGGCCACTCCTCTCCCTTCGCCTCCCAAGCGTGAGCTCCTTTGAAGTCTCTTCACCTTCGCCTTGGCCACCTCCTCTGATTCCAGAAGGTTCAAATATTCTCTCTCTCCACACACGCCCGTGGTGCCTGGGCCTCCATCCGCGGCCCTGCCTCCAACTCCAAGCTCTGGTCTCGCATTTGCAACAGCGAGGACGCTTCTAAGGACATGGAGGGGCACCACAGCTCAACACGTGCATGATCTATGGCCCAACCCTGCTCCCCTCTCGGCTCTCCCTTTCCTTTCACCCCTCTACCTCCTTCCAACGCAGCAACCCCCTCACCTCTCACTCCTCCCTGCCCCCCACCCCATGTGCAAGAGGCAGAGTCCTAAAGCTTACATCTCAGCAACAGCTCCCAAGTACCGCCACCCTCCCTTGCCACTGGCTGAGACCAGCTAGGCTCAGGGCGTCAAGATCTCTTTCCATCGCCCAGTCTCTCCCAACTATCTTTCTATCTCCCCACCGATTTAACTCCACTGCCTAACTCTGCCCTCCCCAAATTCCTTCTACACCACACTCCCAGCTTCTGATATATAGCTCTTGATGATTCATAAATCTGCTCAAAATTCTTTTGTGGCTTCATCTGCCGATACCCCATACACAGCCTCCAGTAAATGTTGAATGATTTAAGTCAGAACTCCAAGACCTGGCTTCAACCTGCTTCTCCTGCTTTACTTTATTTTTTTATTTTTATTTTATTTTATTTAAAGCTTATTTATTTATTTTGAGAGAGAAGGCAAGCGGGGTAGGGGCGGAGAGAGAGGGGAGAGAGAGAATCCCAAGCAGGCTCTGCGCTGACAGCCCGACACGGGGCTCAAACTCACGAACCGTGAGATCATGACCAGCTGAAATCAAGAGTCAGACGCTTAATGGGGCGCCTGGGTGGCTTAGTCGGTTAAGCGTCCGACTTTCGCTTAGGTCATGATCTCGCGGTTCATGGGTTCCAGCCCTGCGTCGGGCTCTGTGCTGACTGCCAGCTCAGAGCCTGGAGCCTGTTTCAGTCTGTGACTCCCTCTCTCTCTGACCCTCCCCTGTTCACGCTCTCTCTCTCTCCTAGAAATAAATAAAACATTAAAAAAAACATAAAAAAAAAAAAAAGAGTCAGACGCTTAACAGACTGAGCCCCCCCAGGCACCCCTGATTCTCCTGCTTTATACTCCATTATTTGCCTTATATGCTTGGTGCCCCTCAACGGCTATGATGTACACATCCCTCCCTTCCTTGCATTTGTTCTTACCAGGGCCTGCCCATGGTGGCCTCCTCCACCCAAGCTTATTCATCCACGTTCAAGGTCAGTCTTCAACAGCTTGCCTCTTATTACTGACCACCACCCTCCAGCTTGTAAACTATCCCCTTCCTCAAAACTCTGAAAGCACTCTGCCTATGACAGTAGCACTCTACTCATGGGCCAGGTATTCATTTAACTTCTACAACAGACCCGTGAGACAAGAATGCTTATCCCCATTTATATACAAAGACAAATTAGTCCGAAGGTTGGGCACCCACCTGCTGTCACGGGCCCAGTGAGAGCTGAAGTCAGATTGAAACTCCCATCTGAGCCTCAGGAGGCTGGGGTTCAATCACTAAGCCGCACTACCTGCTGCATCTCTTTGGGCACGGACCACACTATTTTGTGTTGTTCTTTTGCTGGTTTTTTTTTTAATTTTTTAATGTTTTTTATTTATTTCTGAGAGAGAGAGACAGCATGAGCAGGGGAGGGTCAGGGAGAGAGGGAGACACAGAATCTGAAACAGCCTCCAGGATCTGAGCTGTCAGCATAACCTGAGCTGAAGCCGGACGCTTAACCAACTAAGCCACCCAGGCGCCCCTTTTGCTGTTTTTTATTGAGCATTTTCTATGTGCCAGACGCTATTCTCAGCACTTCACATGAGTTAGCTGATTTAGTTCCCGTGACAACTCTGTAAGGTAGGTACTGTTATTACCCCCATTTTCCAGAAAAGTAAACCAGGGTAGAGAGAGCTGAAGTCCAAGGTCACTGCCCAGGCAGTCTGGCTGCAGAATCTGCACTTTTTTTTTTCTTTTAACTTTTTAATGTTACTTTATATTTCAGAGAGAGAGAGAGAGAAAAGTGGAGTGGCAGAGAGAGAGGGAGACACAGAATGGGAAGCAGGCTCCAGGCTCTGAGCTGTCAGCACAGAGCCCGATGCGGGGCTCGAACCCACAAACCATGAGATCATGACCTGAGCTGAAGTCGGAAGCTTAACTGATTGAGCCACACAGGCGCCCCAGAATCTGTACTCTTAACCACATACTGGACTGCTTTTTTTTTTTTTTCAAATCTGTTTCCCCAGTTAAACAGTCAATTCCCAGAGCAACGTCTCATTCATTTCTGGCCTCCCGTTCAGCCCTCAGTACACAGCCTATCACAAAGGAGGCCTCAATAGCTACTTGTTGAATTCAATCACCAGCAAACTGAAGAAACACACACACGAGGGCCACCTGGGTGGCCCAGTCGGTTAAGCATCCGATCGTTGGCGTTGGTTCAGGTCATGATCTCACAGTTTCGTGAGTTCAAGCCCCACAGAGGGCTCTGTGCTGACAGTGCAGAGCCTGCTTGGGATTCTCTCTCCCTCTCTCTCTTCCCCTCCTCCGTTCACACTGTCTCAGTCTCTCAAAAATAAAGAAAGTAAAGGAAAGAAAGAGAGAGAGAGAGAAAGAAACACACACATGAATAGCACACATCCTTGCTGGTATGTCACTGCTCTTAGTTTCATACTCCTCGCCCAAGTCATACACCTGCCACTCCATCCTACACATCTGGGCCCCCATTCCCTCGAGGTCTCTCGCACACGCCTGCACACCCTCTTCCTTGATCACTTTTTAGCCCTTTATCCATATACATGAGCGACACGAGGAATTTACGTGCAAATCCCAGTCCACTCCATCGTAAGCTTTGGCAGAATATCAGCAGTGGGTACTCACACTCAGTGACTCATACTTAGCTCTATCTTCAGTTACCTGTGGCCAGACCTCCTGCCCCTGCCCAGAGGGGGGATAAAAAACAAACACAACACAACAGCTATCTTCACAGCGAAGTTCTCAGTCAATGGGTAAGCCCAGACCCAGGAAGGTAGGGGGGATTCCAAAGGATCCACAGATCTCTCTGCACACCAAACACTGAAGACAAGTGGATGTGTCCTGCATATAAAGCTAAAACTTTTTTTTTCTTAAGTATATTTGATTAACCACAATGGCAAATATAACACCAAAGCCATCTAAAAGCTTTCCTGAATTCACAGTTTCTTTGAGCCGTCTAGGCTCACAACAAACAGATACAAAAAGAACTACTGTTTGGAAAGGGTACTACGAATTACTGACCTTTAAAAATGCCCACAATCTTGGGGCGCCTGGTTGGCTCAGTCGGTTAAGCATCGGAATCTTGATTTCGGCTCAGGGCATGATCTCACAGTTGGTGGGTTGGAGCCCCCATCAGGCTCTGCGCTGACAGCACAGACCCTACTTGGGATTCTGTTTCTCCTCTCTCTTTGCCCCACTCCTCACATGTTCTCTCCCTCTCTCTCTCAAAATAAATAAACTTGCTTTCAAAATGCCTATAATCTCAGAAACATTGAGAATCACTCAAAGCAGATAATAATGAAATGACTGGGGGGCGCCTGGGTGGCTTAGTCGGTTAAGCATCCGACTTTCGCTTAGGTCATGATCTCGCGGTTCGTGGGTTCAAGCCCCGCGTCGGGCTCTGTACTAACTGCCAGCTCAGAGCCTGGAGCCTGTTTCAGTCTGTGACTCCCTCTCTCTCTGACCCTCCCCTGCTCACGCTGTCTCTCTCTCCTGGAAATAAATAAAACATTAAAAAAAAATTTTTTTTTTTTAAAAAAAGAAATAATGAAATGACTAGAACTTCCGGGGAAACTTGGGGACCCTGACCCTGAGATCTACTCAGAGATGAGGAGCCAGGCCACATCCCCTCAAAGTCTTCATCCTCAACCCCAATACACAGGGGTGTGAGTGCATTCCTTTCCTTCTTGGCTGGATGAGAATGTGCTGGAAGAAGTCTAATGGGCACAGGAGATCGCCAAAGCTGCCCAGGAGATGGGAACAAATATAAGGAGAGGGAATGAGGTCACAGGGTGGGGAGAGGGAGGCAAATCAGTAAGGCTGTCACTGGGCCCGACATCTCCAGATAACAATCAGTGCTTACAACCCCATGCGCACCCACAACATATATCTGAAAATATGCGCACACAGATTTTCATAAACACATAGAGCCTTACCCAAGACTTTATGCTCTCAAATACTTATTAATGTCTCTTAATTCATTCCACAAATTTTTATCAAACACCCACTAAGTGCTTGGTATTATATTAGGTGCAAGAAATAGAGAGGAATATCCCTGCCCTTTTATCACAGACAAAGCACCTCCACTACCTCAACAGCTAACACACACACACACACACACACACACACAGGCAACCCCGCCTCCACCAGCTGTAGGCACCCACCTCATATCTCCTTTTCCTTTTTCTTCATGAATCTGCCCCCGGGCACGCACATGCACACACAACGCACATACATGCAACGGGTCAGATACACAGCCATCTCCCAGCTCCCACACAGCTAACGCAAACATTCAGCCCATACACATCCAACACGTCCCCATGATAGACCCAACTGTCCCTCCCACACCCCTCTCTGCCACATAGCCGCACAACCCGTACTCAGGAGCACACACCTTGTTTGGCTCACTGTTAGCCTGTGGCCAACAAATCCTTCCAGGGAATGGACACACGGTTGACCACTGTGCCTGTGGCTGCATTTTTTATACATTCAGGCCCAATTCTGCCAACGAGACCATGGACCAGCTACCATAACTCTCTCTCAAGCTCAAATTCCCCTTAACGACAAGTTGGAAGGATGGTTCATCCTATTTTCTTTTTATGTTTTTATTTATTTGAGAGAGAGAGGGAGGGGTGAGAGGGCCAGAGAGAGAATCTTAAGTAGGCTCTGATGCTGGGCTCAGTCCCACAATTCTGGGATCATGACCTGAGTCAAGATCAAGAGTCAGACATAAGGGGGGAGGGGGGCGCCTGGGTGGCTCAGTCGGTTGAATGTTCAGCTTTGGCTCGGGTCAGGATCTCACAGTTCGTGACTTCGAGCCCCAGGTTGAGCTCTGTGCTGACAGCTCAGAGCCTAGAGCCTGCTGTGGATTCCGTGTCCTCTCTCTCTCTCTCTCTCTCTGCCCTCCTTCAACTCATGCTCTGTCTCTCTCTCTCAAAATATAAATAAACACACAAAAATTTTTTTAACATTTATTATTAGGAAACAGAGAGAGACAGAGCATGAGCATGGGAGGGGCAGAGAAAGGGAGAGACACAGGATCCGAAGCAGGCTCCAGGCTCTGAGCTGTCAGCACAGAGCCCGATGCAGGGCTCACGAGCGGTGAAATCATGACCTGAGCCAAAGTTGGACGCTCAACCGACTGAGCCACCCAGGCGCCCTACAAACATTTTTTTAAAAAGAGCCACCCAGATGTGACCATCCTACTTTTCTTAGAAAGGCTTGGAGGGGAAAGGTCATAGAGAATCCAATTCAAAGTCATGGAAAGAAAAGATTCCTTATGGAGTTCCAGTGTCTTCCTGGGGTCTTGCATTAACACACATGCACACGGGTACCTACATGTGACCACCCACCCTTGTACATGTGTACTATTCACTCCTA
Organism: Proteles cristata cristata; assembly: GCA_017311185.1. Lineage (NCBI taxonomy): Eukaryota > Metazoa > Chordata > Mammalia > Carnivora > Hyaenidae > Proteles > Proteles cristata. Next base: position 1,308,246 of record JAESUZ010001000.1, read on the forward strand.
GGCACTGGGCTCCATCTGTAAACACTCCTATTCAAGCAGACCATCCGCACATGACATAACACACTGCCAGACTCACAGCCTCTGCGCGCAGGCAAACACACACAGACACACACGTTCACAGTTTAGGGAGCACCAGAACTCCTGGGGAGAAAGGTGAGAAGGTGTCAGGTTAACTTCACACACACATTTGCTGAAGATACATCGTGCAACCTTGTACAGATAAGCCCACAAAAGTCTTTCCTTATGGATTCCTCTACCACAACGACAGATACACACCTGTACTGCACATCCCAAACCCAGGGCCGCACCTGCAGACTCAGCTCCTCGGGTGACTGTCCACAAGCTCACAGCCAGGAGCACATCCATCCCCAAAGCAGTCCCTGGACCGCACTAGTTTGTGGGTGCACACGCACGCGGGGATGGGGGGTGGACACACGCAGCTACTAGGTGGCCCCCAGCTTCTAGGGCTCTGCGGCATGCCTGTGGCCACAGATTAGGGCGGAAAGACATGGCCACCCCCGTCCCCAAACTGATGGGCAACGTGTCCCCCGCTCCCCTGCCAGCCAAAGTACAACGGGTGCCTTCAAGTCCTCCTTTCTCCGTCCTCCTGAACCACAGCCCCGAGTCCCCGGCCCGGCCCCTCCCATCACCCAGCTCCGCCTCTCGCAGCTGGGGCGCTCGCGAAAGTTCTCTCCCTCTCCAAAAGCTCCCTTTCCAGTCGCAACCTCGCCATCCCCACCCTCCCTCACCTGCCGTTGCAGCGCCGACATCCCCTTCTCCCCATGCCCAGGCCCTCATCCCCGGGTCCTGCCCCGGCCTCACCCGCCGGGCTCCCAGCTCTTCACTCGAAAACCCTCACAGACTTCTGCCCGCAGCACCTGCCCTGCGCGCCTGGGCCCACCGCGCCGGCGCCTCGGAGGCCCCGCCCACACAGGCCCCACCCACCGCCCTTCACGCCCCGCCCCCCCTCGGGCAGCCCTCCCACCCACCCCCCGGCCCCGCCCTCTGCCTAGCCTTGCGGACCACGCAGGCCGAGTTCAGGACTCTACCCCAGGCCCTGGACCCTAACCCCACATAGTCCCCGCACACAAGACCCTGCCCACACAAGCCAAGTGCACACACTCCCTCACGCCCCCAAGGGTCGGACCCTCAGCCGGCCCCTTACAGGACCAGACTACACTGGTGGCTTCAGGACCCGCACTGGCCACACCCACACAGGTCACTGGCTAGCCAAGCGCTCCTTCTCCTTGGGACAGGAGTCCTCACCCGCCCCTCACAAGGACGCGCCTCACGACCCTCGCGTGCAGGTACACACTCTCACACGCCCTAGCGCGACCCCAGGACGTGAGCGCAGGCACCTCTCCCCCGCACCCACCCACCCCCGCAGCCCAGCAGCAGCTCCCCCCTGCTCACCTTCGCTGCAGAACTTGCCGCCGAAGCCCGTGTGGCTGCAGTCGCAGCCCACCTCGCCGGGGGCCAGCACAGTGCAGAGACCGCCGTTGGCACAGGGATTGCGCGCGGGCGCGCACAGGGGGTCCGCGGCGGCGCCGCGCAGGCCCTGGCTGCCCAAGAGCGCGGGAGGCCGCTCGCCCAGCTTCAGGTTGGCCAGGAGGCCGCGGAAGGGCGGCTCGTACTTGACAGTGCTGAGGGTGAGCGCCGAGAGGCGCACGTCGGGCGGGATGCCGCCCACGAACAGGTCGCTGGCCACCTGCATCTCACGTCGTTTGGAGCGCACCTCGGCGGCGCGGGCCTCGCCGTCCACCGCCAGCGCCGTGCGGCGCGCGTCGCGGGTCAGCAGCACCATGTGCCAGCGGTCGTCGGCCACCGGCGTGTCCAGCTGCAGCGTGGCCGGCTCCGCGCACGACAGCGTGAAGCGCAGTCGCAGGCGCCCGTCCACCAGCAGCAGCTCCAGGAAGTCGCAGTCACCACCGTCGTCCAGGTAGAGCAGCAGCGCACGCGTGGCGTTGGTGCGCAGGCTGAAGCTGAGCTCGCCGCTGCTCGCCGCGCCGGCCCAGCGCGCGTAGCGAGCCCACTGCCCGGGGCCGCCGCCGAACTCCAGGCTGCCCGCGCCCGCAGCCAGCGTCAGCAGCAGCAGCAGCAGCGGCAGCGGCGGCGGCGACGGCGGCCGCCACGGGCTCCCGGCCGCCATGCCTCCGGCGGCCCCAGCCCCGCCCGGCCCCCGGCCCCGCTCAGGCTTCAGAGCCGCGGGCGCATGGGGCGGGGAGGGGGCCGGGCGCCCCCCGCGCCGAGCGGGGCTCCCTCGCCGGCTCACAGTGCCATGGGCCCGGCCGCGGGGAGAGGCGCAGACGCCCAGGTACCGGCTTCCCTGGGCGGCGGTGGAGGCGCCCCTCCCCCGCTGCGGGCTCCGACGAAAGACCGGGGGAGGGATGCCTGCGGGGAAACAGAGAGGAAAGGGTTAATGAGGGGTTCGGAGGAGGGGAGAGGGTTAAGGAAGGGATCAAGGGTCCTGACTCCCCCCACCCCATCACACCAGCAGGCACCCAATGGTCTCCCTTTAGGGCTTGAGGGGTGGGCCCTGACGTAGAGAGGGTCCCAGAACTGACACCACCATAGACAGTAGAACTGGGGGCGCAACACTCTCAGACACATGGTATTCATTAGGGCGATTATTAATTTGAGATGGGGGCGGGTAGGTCTTAAAGCTCTCCTTAAAAGGAGCCCAGTGCAACCGCCCTTACACTCGCCTCCCCTCAGGACCAGGGCCAGTTCCTGTGGGCGAGGCCTGGAGCCCCTCCACCAGCTGGTGACCCCAGCCGTTCCTCTCTCCGAGTCACCCAACCTCTGTGTGGTGTTCCCACCACCAGCCAGTCGTGGCTCTGTCTCATCAGCTCCTGATGCAGGATAATGAAGTTGCTAAATAATTCATTGGGATTAATTAAATGCCAATTCGTCAATGGGATCATTGGCTAACCTGGCTGAGAAGGGGGCAAGGGAGGGAAGCCAGCTACGACCCAGGCATCCAGGCCCCAAGCCCTCTCCATCCACGCAAGGCCACAAGCATCTGATTCCATGTCTCCAGTTCCCCTCAAACAACACTCACCCCTTCCTGGGCCCCAACACCACTGCTCACCAGCCCAGGTCCTTCCTAAACCTAAATGTCTGGCTCCTCAACCTCCAGTTCCCAGTCCTCAGCCCCGGGCCTGGCCCAATACCTGGGTTCTCTTCACCCCTAGGTTCCACCCCCCTCCCCATCCAGGGCTAGGGGAGCTACCAGGAGGCAGGCAGGCTCATTTACATAAAATTGCCTTTCTGAAATGATTACCCTTGTAACGGGCTGTCAGAGAGCAATTTATACCCCACACCGGGGAGGGGAATTTGCATCTCGTTAAACTCCGAGTCGTAATTATTTATATCCAACAACCCTCCTGAATATTGCATTGATTTTATTTTGGGGAGGGAGGAAGGGAAGGAGGTGGGGAGAAGCCTGGGAGAGACGGAGGGAGGGCCCAAAGTTTCCGAAGAGACAGGGAAAGATTGCAGGCTGGGCAGAGGAATCGCATGAAAAGTGGCAGAGACAGAAGAGTAATGGAGGAGAAAGGTGGCCTGATGGGGAGAAGAAGAAAGAGAAGATAGAGAAAATTAAATTCCAAATCCAAACAGCATTTGTCAAGGCCCTGGATGCTGGGCGTTTTTACAAATGGCATTTTACTTAATCACTCTGAGAAGTCCCGTTATTTCCATTAACCACCGGGGGAAGCCCACATAGAGAAGTCTGGGGACTTGCCCAAGGTCACACAGCCTGGGAATTGGGACTTAGATCCACATGTGTCAGCCCACAGCCTTTCCACAAAGGGGACAAGGGGTGGGACAGCCACAGGTCTAATCAGAGCAGTGGGAACCGAAAGAAGAGGCGAGGGGTGGGGGAGAAGTTTGGTTGGGTGTGGTTCCTTTCTATTTGGGAGGAAGATGGGGTATGAAGGAAGAGAGAGAAAGCTAGGGGCCCCCTAAAAATCCATAGCAGGGGAGTGAGCAGAGGTCCCCGGAGGGCAGGGATGGTGGGAGTGACATGTGTGCCAAAGAAGGGGCGGAGACGGCCTCGGGAGACCAGGGGTGGAGTTTGGGGACCGTCTCCAACAGAGCCTCAAAGCCCAGTTCTCAGAACCTTCCATCTGGCTTCTTCTGACCGTTGCCCCGCCCCAGCACTCCAGTCCTACAGGCTTCAATGGGGACTCAAGTGTCCCGCCTCACTGCCCCTTCCCAAGCAGGGGACAGAAGGCGATTCAGGCAGACAGTCTCCTCTCCCTCCAAACACTGTCCGGGTTATATATAGCTTTGCCACTGTCTCTCCTCATTGGGTAATGGAGATAATTAACATGCGCGGGCTAATTAGCCAATCAAATTAAATGCAGCACCTGCTCCCAGCCTGATTGACGCCCTTACCCCCACACACATGCGCCCCCACCCCAGCCCAGGGCAGGGGAGGGGGACCCTCAGGCTTGGGGGAGGGAAAGGCCAAATTTCCCCTCTTCTCCAGAAGGGGCAGGGAAGCCCCTCAGCAGAGGCACATGCCTGAAGGGCAGAAAAGTGTCGTCCTTCCTCCCTCCCCTGCTGGGGTCTCAGTCTCTCTCCGCTTCTCCCCAACCCCCACCCCCCACCTCCGGACACATTTTGGGGAGGGAATTAATTAGCTATCGATTTCCACTAGCAGAGGGAATAGGATTTCGAGCAGGCTGTCCACTCACCCCTCAGCTCGAGAGAGGGAGGGGATTAGTTCCCCTGCCCCACCCCCAACCCACTCCCTCCGCTAGACACACGTCCCCCACCCTCTAGGGAGCTGCCAGGGGGCTTCTTGCTGAGAAAGCGCAGGGGCAGGGTCTCCCTTGTTCCGGAAGTTGGCAGAGGACAGACAGAGTAAAGGTTGATGCGGAGGCCTCCAACGGGCCCAGAGGTAGAAGCCTGGGTCCTGGGGGCCAGTGGGGGTGGGTGAGGCAAAGCGAGTGAGAGAGGGTGGCTATGTGTGCCAAGATGTGCAAGGAGAGTGTGGGAAGCCGGCTGTGGGGGCAGAGGCTGGGTTTGTGCGGTGTCTCTAGGGAGGGCCCGAGGGCAGGGTCTGGGAACCAGGGCCCCTCAAGACTCATTACTCATTCTCCCCACAGCCCACAGCTCTGCAGCACAGACCAGCCTGGCTCGGCGCGGGGGCGCAGGGCTTCAGAGCTGGCCAGGAGGCAGCCCCAGCCCTCCCTGGGTTCCTCTCTCCAGGGACCCAGAGACCCCTGGGACAGCTGCAGGCTTGTGAGACCGAGATGGCCCCGAGAGGCGTGTGCGCTAAGTGGACACCTGGGTCCCTTCCACCCCACCCTGCAGTTCCCAGCCCTTCAGCCTCTTAACCCAGGGAGTCAGCTTCTGCTGATCCAGCCTCCAATCCACCCTTCCCCCCAGGACACAGCAGGGGAAACCTGCAAACCTAGGAGGCGCCACCCTTCCACCACTCCTGATACACAGCTCTCCGGATTCGAATCTCCTAGCCAGGGGCCAGGAGTAATGAGCTACAAGTAAATGGTGTCCCCTGGAGTTGTGCGAGGCAAAGGCCCCTCCCCCAGGCCCGTTCAGTGCACTGGAAGCCCCCTGTACCCACAGACCGGGCACTGCTCCCCAGCGCCCACTGCCAGTGTAGGGACACTGGCCAGAGCAGCCTCGGGGTATCCTGTCCGCTCGGCGCATACTGCCAGCCACTGCTGGCCCCGGGCCATGGTTCCTCTGGGGGACCTGACCTCTCCCGTGTAATCCGGGACTCTGCACCCAGCCAGCTCCCTAGCGCCCTCAACCCACAGAAGGACTCTGCAGCCTCCAGCCAGTGGGGATGGGAGCTGGAGGGGGAGGGGATCTGCCTCCACCCCCCCACCTACTGTGTTGCCCACTGAACCCTCTCCCACAGACTCTTTCTAGGTTATCCTAGGCTGACAGCCTCCTTCTCATCTTCCACGGCCAGGCCAGTGCGACTGTGGTGTGTGGACTCCAACTTCCAGGCGCCTGGCTGGACCACCACACACGCGCACTGTCTCATTTAACCTGCAGTTTGGGGACCAACTCTCATCACCCCAGACGCATGAACAAGCAGCCTGAGCTGAGACTGATGAATTCATTCGCCCAAGCAAGAGTGCAGGTAAGACGCCGCCAGCTCCAGCGTCCACTGCCTTCCTTCCGGCTTGTATTGTCCACAGGCCACAAGGAGGCGTTGAGCTCGGAGCCCACCTTTCTCTGATCTGGCCTTCACAGGGGCCACTGCCCTTCGCAGACAACCCAGACTCAGGCTGCCCCCAGGGCTATAAAACACACAGGACTCAGAGCTCTCGGAGGTCATCTTTCCCATCTTTTCTGAGGTGGAGACTGAGTCTCCCAGAGAGGGGCAGTGACTGACCCGGGGCCACACAGCAGAGCCAGACTAAAACAAAGGTCACTGGCCTTCCATTCTAGATGCTTCCCACTGTACCTACTGTTTAGGCCATGGGCCTTCCACTTGACCCAAAGCCTCACCACCACCACCCTCCATACCACCTGTGCAAACTGAGCGAATGGATGCAAATTCAAGTCCATGCCCACAGTGACAGAGGCCCTGGCCAGAGGGCCTCTCCCAGCATCCACCCACCCCCATCTCTGGCCATATCTATACCATACACGCACATACACGCATGTACACACCTCCAGCCATGGGAATGCCAGCCTCCCTCTCACGCCAGCTGGGAGTGTGACTGCAGGGGCCTCCCCCAGGCACCAGGGAGGAAGAGCTGGGTGTACACACATTCTGGTGGACCCAGAAGGCAGCCCGTGGACAGGTGGGAGAAGTGCGTGTTATGGGGAGGGAGATTTTGGCTCGAGCTAAAGAGAAACTTGCTGGCAATTTAAAGCATCCAACAGTGGAGTAGGCTGCCTCCGGGGAGGGGGGCTGAGTCCCCCTTCTGTGGAGGTGTGTGAGCTGAGGCAGATGACTGCTGCTCAGAAGCTCAGGAGGGGGCTCTTGAATCACACAGGAGGGGACATCAAACTACTTAAGCCCTAAGGTCCCTTTCAGTCACAGTGGGTGTTTTGGAGGGCATCCCTAAAACCTCGGGCAGGACTGGTGAGCTGCAAACAGTTCCGACCTCCCTTCTCTGCTCCCTCCTTCCAGCCCTGATGACTTTTCTTGGAAAGACCCAGAGCATGTCCACATCTGGCCGCACCACGGCAGTGGGCAAAAACGAGAGAGTGATCAGAGGCAGCTAAGTCTGGAGCCCGGGTTCAAATGCCCCCTCTCCCTCTTTCTAGCTGTGTGACTTTGGGCAAGTGACTTAGCCTCTCTGGGCCTCGGTTTCCTTAGGTATAAAACAGAGGCAATAGTAGTGTTGTCAAAATCAGGGGTTAATCTATATAAAGCACTTTAGGACAGTGCCTAAAGCAGAGACGAAAGTACGTGTTGTATTAACGATCACATTTCAAGCTCCTCATCTTGGCATCCTGCAATTTACAAAACTCCACGTGTCTCGTGTTTCCCTGGATTCCACCAGGGCCCCGGCCAGGGAAGTGATCAAGGCAGATCTTGTCACTGTTTCCTTTTACAGATGAGGAAACACACTCAGAGAGGAAAAGGGCCCTCCCCCAAGGTCACAGAGCTTGGAAGTGGCGAGCTGGGACTCAGATTTCTCCTCCTAGACCCTCCCCTGTCCTGCTGGGCACCTCCTCTGCCTAGGAAGATGGGAGAAGGTCTAAAGACCAGAGGGAGTGCCATAGCAACACAGGCTGGAAGCAAGTAGGTGTGTGCAGAGGGGGCCCCTGTGCAGGGGTCGGTCCATGGAAAGAAGGGCTGGGCAGGAGGTGGCAGCGGGAGGTGTGCATGACGACGCCGTCGTCTGGTGTGTGGGGCTGAGGCGCTGGGTGGGCTGGGGACTGAGGTGCAATTGAATGACTCGGCAAAGTGGGGGCTGGTGCACAGGTGCCTAGGAGCTTGGGGGCAGGCAGTGGAAGCGGTGAGCTCGCCCCTGTGCCCTTCCCCATGCAGTGTGCGCCTGGGGGGACACTGACCTGGGTGGGTGAGCCTTGTGAGTAGGCATGAGGTCCCTGGGGATGTCCCTAAAGGTACCCATGACAGGGGTGTCCACATATGTGTAGAAGGTTATACGATCATGATGAACATAGCTGCCACTGGCTGGGGAACGACTACGTCCCTGAGAAATACATGAAGTCTGGAGCGCTTAGCCCAGAGCCAGGCTCACGGTAGGAACACAATAATTCCAGTTTTTACTCTTACGGTCATCTCATCCAGTCCTTGCAAGAACCCCATGAGATCGGTAGGAGGACCCCCATCTTACAGAGGAGGAAACTGACGCTCACCGAGGGACAGAGCTGAGCCCCTGTGGTGTCCCCACGGTGGCAGCCAGGAGAAGGCTTTGCAAATGATAAGGTGCCTACGCTGGCTTATTTGTTGAGTGAATCTGAGCCCCACAGGCCTTCCGGTGTGGATGGGACCGGGTGGGGAGCCGCCCCAACAGATGGAACAGCAGGGTAGGTGGCGTGTGAGACACATGGTCGGGCGTCCCCCTGGGGGCTGGGCTCGGAGCTGGGAATGAATGGACAGCGTGGTTCTAGCATCAGGCAGGCGTAGGGTCCCGAGTGTGAGGATTAGTGCTGGGGGGGGCAGTGGGGGCACCTGGAAATGGGAGTTTCTGGCAAAGGCCGGGTGTAGCTGAGTGACCAGGAGGGATCGTAGTTGTGGTCAGGAGAGGTGGGAGCACCTGGGCCGTGGGGGGCTTTCTCAGGGCACAACGATACGGGAGTGAGTGGGGGGTGAGGGGTAAATGAAAGGTGGGGAGAAGCTTGGGTGGTGAGCCAGGGCATGAAGGGTGTTGGCAAGCATGTGTGTGTGCCTGTGTGCACACACACACAATGGGCTAACGGGGCACTTAATGATGTGTACTGGGGCAGGGGGCGTCCCAGACGGGGTGTCCCGGGGGTGTGTGCATGGAGTGCAGGTGTGCTGACATGACTGTGTAAACGGTGGGGAGGTGAATGAGTGGATGGGAGGATGTGTGTGTGTGTGTGTGTGTGTGTGTGTGTGTGTGCGCACACGCATGCGCGCGCGTTTGGGGGTGAGGGCTGACAGTGCATGCCGAGGCTCTGGGGGCATGCTGGGGCCGTGTGTGTGTGTCACATACATGAGAGCAGGGCACCTGGGGTAGGTCTCTGAGGCAGGCAGCGAGGTGGCAGTCTCTCTGGGCGGGGGAGTGTAGGCGGTGTGCTGCCGGGAGGTGTATTGTGTACGCAGGTGTGTGTGCCTGTGTAGGTGTGTGTCTGGGTGGGTGCCACCGAGTGTATGTATCAGTGTCAAGTTGTCTGTGTCACTGGCAAGGGCGGGCAGGAGGGAGAAACCGGGCCTGGGCAGAGACTGAGCGCTGGAAGGAAGATGGGTCCTTCACGGCCCCTCCAGAACCCAGCCCCCTGCTCGCAGGAACCCATCGTGTGGATTCAACCCAGGCCAAGAAGCCAGGACAGGACCCTGGGTCCTGGAGAGAACCCCTCAGCCACCGGTGACCACTGGCCTCTGCCTGTCGGTCAGTCCCACCCCTGCCCCCCGCAGTGGATCTGAGGACAGGATGGGTCTGAGAACACTTCCTCCCTCAGGAATGAAGGAGCCCCCATCTAGACTCTTCGCCCCCACCCGCAGAGGCCAGCGTCCCCGGAGGCAGGGGGAGTTAGGGACAGCAGTGAGTGGCTGAAGCACCCACAAAACAGGCAGCCTCACAATTAACAGACCAACTGACCCCCCCTCCACTCTTTCTTCCTTCTGTCTCCTTTCTCTCTTGAGCTACTTCTCTGGCAGAAGATAGAGAATGCAGAGCCCTAAAATCCCCCAGAAGGAATACCCAGGCATGAGAAAGGTGGACAGAGGGAGGGGCAGGAGGGGTTGAGAGGTCCTCACCCACCCCACCCCACCCCACCCCTGGCACATACAAAACCAGGGGTGTATGGAAAGCCCGCAAGGCAATCAGGAGGACTGGACACCCCCTAAGACCCATCCCTCCGGGTCTGAACAACCACCCCCCTTCACTCCAGGCACCACGAAACAACCCCCTCCCAGCCCCCACTTGTTCAATGAGGCACCGAATGCCTTCGCCCAGGACTCAGGTGGGGGGTTGAGAGTAAAGAAGACAACGGCCCCCGAAAAGCCAATTTTGCCTCCAAGGGCCCATCAAGGGTTCAAGAGCTCATGCCCAGCCCAAAAGAACCCAGGGCAGATGGCTCCTTCAGCTGGGGGAGAGGCTGGGACATGAGAAATGGTCCCCTCCTCTTTGGGGGTGGGGGAGAGCAAGCCCAGGGCCCTGCAGCTGCCTCTCCCTGCAGCACTCTCTGACCATAACCCTGTCGCCGCCCCCAGCGCATTCCCACCCCAGCACAGCCCCCTCCTACTGATTCCCCAGTCTCCCTCTCCATCGCCCCCAATCTTCCCCCACAAGCTTCCGTTTCTCTCCCTCGGGCCCCCCATCTTTCCCGTCTCCACCGGCACAGACCCATCTCTGCCTCGAGCACCTTGGCACCTTCCCCTCTTCTCCCTCCCAATAACCTCCTCTCCCCTTGGCTCCCATCCCCCAGTAAAGCCTGGTCCTCAGGGGTGCCCCCCAGGATGAAGCCCTTGGCCTGGCCCCCGCCCCTTGCCTCTCCACTTCTCTCTTTCCCCTCTCCAGCGCCCTCTCCTTCTCCCACCAAGCCCAGTTCCTCGCCGATTTCTCCCCTGCAGACCCTTCAGGGCACAACAGCTTCCCAGCCCTTCTGGAGGGACGCTGCTGCCAGCCCTTGGGGCTTAGCACAGACTGGGGACCCCCCTTCAGAGCCTCCCTCCCACCCCTCCCGATGCCCCTCCTTCTCGCCCCATCCCTTCCCCCAACGACCCTCCCTCCCACCCCTCTCCATTCACCCCAGCTCAGGGCCAGTGCCCCTTCCACAGAGAACCTCCGACCCCCAACCCACCCCCCCAGCCACTTAGCCTCCTCGCTGTCCACCCAGCCAGCCCTCTCACCACGGCAGCGCCCCCGCCCCCCAATCCATCCTTCCTGCCTCCCCCGCCCCTCCGATCGCTCCCCTCCCCCGATCCGCTCCCGCCCCCCGCCCGTCTCCGCCGCAGCCCCCCCTACCTGGTTCTGGGGGCGCCAAGGGCTGGAGGGTGGGGATCAGAGCCCCAGGGCCGCCCCGTCTCCGGCGGGTGGCAGAGCCGGGGCCAGCGGTGTCCGCCGCCTCGCGCCTCTCTCGCTCCCCGCCGCGTCCCCGCCCGCCGGCTCGTCCGCCCGCCCGCCCCGCCGCGGTGCCGCTCTGAGGAGGATGCTCCGCGAGTCAGGGCGGCTGCTCCCGCCGCCGCATCCCTGCAACACCGACTGACGGCAGCATCAGCACCAGTGCCCGCCCCCCGGGTACGCGCATTGGGCCACGCTGCGCTAACGGACGAGCGATGCAGCCAATGCGAAGGCTCAGAAGCCGCCAGTCCCGCTGCTCCACGGGCCCACCTCCCTTCCCTGCCGGGGACCCAGGCGTCCCGGCCCCAGGGCATCCGAGCTCTTCCCCGCCTCTCCCGGTCCGTAGCCTTGGCGCCCAGGCTCCCAACCAGGCCGACCCCCAAGCCAGCCCCACTGTCTTTTCCTGGTATCCAGGCGCCCTAGCCTCTACCCTACTGGGTCGGGCCCTCGGGTCCCGCACCCCTCGGTCGGCCGGCCCCTGTACCAGCGCCGAGGACTGGGACGTGCTCAAGAGAGGTTGTGGGCCCCGGACTCGGGGCCCCGAGAAAGCAGGACCAGTGAGGGGCCCGGGCCGCAACGCCCCCTACTGGCTACGCCCCGGGGGCGGGCCCAGGCTGCCGGGAGCCTCGGGAAGGGGGACCGGCCCGAAGCCGCTGGAGGCTTTTTCCAGCCCTCAGCATGGCCCCCGCCTCCGACCGCCCGAGGGCGCCCTGCCTTCCCCAAGAGCTGAGGCGTGAGGGTCTTTGCTGGGTTGAAGGAGGCAGTGGGGGAGGGAAAGGCAGAGATGGAGGCGGGGTAGACCTGAGGGCTTGGGGGTTCCCAGCCCTGCCTGATGGGAATCCGAGTTTGAAGCCTGGTCCCCAGGCCCGGCAGGAACTCTGCACTGGGGCAGGGGCAGGTTCGGGGGCAGGGGTGAGGCTGAACTTTGCCTGGATCACTGAAGGAAAGCGGCGACAGTGCAGTTCTCTGTTCTTCTCCCAACCAGGAGCGCTGGGTCGAGGCCTTCCCTGCGAGGCTGTCCCCATCACTGTGCACGTGTATGAGTGTGGGAGGAAGGGGACACCCCTTCATGCACTCAGCCAATCAAAGGTGGAGCTGGCACCTGGTGCGTGTACCACAAAGTTGGGCAATGGGCTTCTGGATGAGGCTGTGTGTGTGTGCGCGCGCGCCCCAGACCATTCTACCACCTCACCCCAAAACCCGGATCTCTGTTGCAGGGTCTGTGATTTGCACAGCCAGGGGTAGGTGGGTGCTTCTTTGGCCTGAGGCAACATGCAAAAACACACACACAACCACCAGCGCACACCTGGGCACCTAGAGACACAGTCACAGCCACACACGCCTGTCCACGTGCACGCAGGCATTCCCAAAGAGACATACGGACAGCTGCAGAAATGGCCCACCCAAGAAGGGTACCCACAGGAAGCACATGTTTGCCCAAGAATATACGCACACACATACAAGCTTGTGCACACAGGTGCCTGCACACTCAGAGGCAAATGCACGCCCAGGGGAATAGGTGTGCACAGAGGACCAGCTTACAAGCCATTCTGCCCCTGTGAAGCATTTTGCACAGAGTAGCCAGTTACTGAGCAGATGACTGGGGACACCTACCCACCAGTGGTCTTCTCCTCCAGACTGGGGGGGGGTGCGATGCAGAGACCCAGAATGTGGGTGGGGGGTTCCTAGGGATCTGGAGAGATCCCTGAGGCAGGGCCCAGACTGGAGGCCCGGTCTGACCTTGGAAAGACCCTCAGGCTGGCCCCACCAAGGCCACTAGAGGAGCCAGAGGATGGGAACTGCTGAGTCAGGGCCTGTAGACGTGAAATGGCCTCTCTGACCCCACAGCCCACTGACCCACCCATCCCCCACTGCTCCTCTCCCTGCAGCCTACACACACACACACACACAGACTTGTCCAGCCAGGCACCAGGGCACGGATGGGCAGACAGAACAGAGAGGTGCAGTGACTCAGAGACTCTCTCAGACCCTTACAGATGGGCGTAAGAAAGGTTAGGAGGAGGGGAGGGGCAGGAAGAGATGTAAGAGCCAGCATTTGTCTCCTGTCCCTACCTCCAGCTCCCTGGGCCACCTTTGCCCATCAAGGGCAGGAAAGGTCACCTGGCAGCCACCGCACCTCGTTGCCCCTCCCCCCAGCTACAGGGATGTCTCCCCCCAAGGTCCAAGGTTCAGACTATCCAACATAGTTGGGACCCACCACCTCAAGACACTCTCCCCACAAGGCACCCCCCCCACAATGTGGCCCTTCTCTGGGGCACAGTCCAGTGGGGACACGGTGCAGGGGAAATGCAGCAAATACAGCGTGTGTCTGCGTGCACACACACGCATGCACACGCACACACGTGAGGCTCATACACCTGATTCACACATGCAACCGTGAAAAGACAGCCACACGTTACACTCCCAGGGCAGGGCAGACCTGGGCGCACATATGCACACACACGCACACAGTGGGAAGAGGCCAGGCTGGGGCTGAGGGCCGCAGGGAGGGGAGGCGACCAGGCTGCAGGGAAGGAGGCAGCGCGGGAGGCGGGCGGCACAGGGAGCAAGCTGCTCTTCACAACACAATTGCTGTCTGTTGTTATAGCAACTCAGCCCCCAAATCGTGAAACGGATATTACAGCCTTCAGAGGGGGAAGGGCAGGAGGGGGCTGAGGACACAAGGAGGGGTAGTGTGAGGGACCCAATGGGGGACAGGGCTGGGGGGCTCAACAGAGGGTGGAGCTGTCGCTGAGAACTATCGGGGTGGGAGGCAGAAGTGACCTCAATAAGGAGTGGGCCAGGAGGAGTGGGGTCTCAAGGAGAGAGGGGCGCATGGGGTCTGGGAACCCTGATAGAGGGGCTGCGGGCATTGCTTTGCAGGTAGGAATGGGGGTACTCAAGCCTCCACCCCCAGGATGACCCACAGCTGCTGTAGGACACAACCCTGGTTGGGGGGCAGCTCCCCATTGGAGCTCCAATGTTGGAGGAAACAGCTCCCGACTCTCAGGGCTGCTGGAGCCTGGCCCAGCTTCAGAACCTTTAGAAGACCCCCACTCCGCCCTCTGTGCCCAGACCAGCCTTAGAAGTGGCCTTAGTCTTCCTCGGGTAGCAGTGACCCCCAAAACCTCCATGCTGCAGACTCGGGAGGGAAGAGCTGGGTTGGGAGAGGCCACAGGAGGCTGAGAGCAGGATCAATATGCATTTCCTCTGGAAGTCACCGTCCTTCCGGCTGGCAGCAGCTCCAGGCCAAGAGGCTGCCAGCCCAGAGAGTGCAGCCCCCACCCTGAGCCATGCAAGCCCAGCCTGGGCTGCCCAGGTTCCCCCCTCCCCCACTCCCCCACAGCCAACACTCAGGGCTGCCCTCTCTCCCCCTCGGTTCCCTGCAGTGAGATCCCCATTGCTGGAAGTATTCAAACAGGAGCCAAGAGGCCACCTATCACATAAGGGAATTTCGGCTACGGGCTGAAGGCTATGGTTACACACGACCCCTGAGCCCAACAATTCTGGGTGCGAAGAAACATTAGCGTCAAGTTTGAGACCCCCAAGATTCTGCACTCCTAGAGATTCTAGACCTTCCCCAAGATTATTACGTTTCAAGGTTTCTGGGTTCTGAAGTTCTATCCCCCAATTCCAGTCCCCCTAAGGTTCCCAACACTTGAAATTCCAGATCTCCCAAGATTCCCTGACTACAAAGTTCTAGACGCTTAGATTCTAGCCCTGTGATTACAGACACCCCACCCCCACCCCTGCGTGAAGATTCTGGGCTCTGATGGTCTAGGTTAATTACATGGGCCTTTTTATTCCATCTGGAAAATACAAATATTCACAGGATTCTGTACAACCTTAGGGACACCAGCCCCGGCCCAACCCTCAGCCACATGCCACCCTCACACCCCACCCCCCAGCCCCAGCCTGCTGCCCCAGCACCCCAGGCTTCCTGCTCTGGTCCAAGTCTTTTCTCCAAGGCAGGCATGAGTGCTTGATCCAGTCACCGCTGGGAAGGAAAACAACAGAGGTTGTAAGGAAAAAAGTAATGAGTCCACCTGGCCTAGGTCATGCGGACAGAGCACCTGTTTCCCTGACCCTCACCCCTCCCGATGTGTCCCCAGCCCTCAGTGGCACAGGCCCACAGGCCACTGGTGAGACCCCAGGGACTCACCATCAATTACAAGTGGATGTCGAATACACCATCCTCCACAGCCTGCACCTCCTCCTCTCGAATCTCTGCAGGGAAATGGGGGGGGGGGGTCGCAGGAACAACTCCTGGGTCTCGGTGCCTTCAGCAGCCCTTGCCCCACTCACAGCGGGCACCCTACCCCATCCCGGAAGCGGATCCAGCCACCAAAAATCAATTCACTGAGTGACCAATCGGCCCGTTTTTGAGGCTCTTCTAAGTTTTCATGCCGCCATGGCTTTTTCACAGCCACAGATTTGTCAGTGCAGTTTGCCTCAAATGTCAATTTTGTGTGTGTTTCACATTTCAGACCCCAGCACTTCTGGAAGGCTCAATGCAAATGGCCTCACTTTTTCTATTTTTGAGGACTTATGCCTGGTGCCTGCCTCTATTTTTGAGGACTTAGGCCAATCCAAATGGCTGTGGTTAATTGCCTTTGACCCCAGGCTCACATGGTTGTTCGGAGTGTGCTCAGCAAAATAATCATGTGGGGGACTGTCATTCAGCAAGCTGCCCTAAAACCACCAGAGACTCCCCCCAAGAGAGCCACCAAAGGTTTTCAGGGCAAGGGACATTTCTCAGATTAGCCCCCAGAGCAGCCAAAAAGGGAAATGCAGGCAAATGGCTCACAGGATTCCCTTTCCAATCCAACGTCCAACGTCAATCCCCCTAACAAAATAAGAGTGTGACTAGCTTTTTTTTTTTTTTTTTTTAAGTAAGCTTTATGCTTGAACTCACTACCCTGATTAATAGTCCCATACTTTGCTGCCTGAGCCAGCCGGGTGCCCCTGTGACTGAAATCTTGAAGCCTCTTTGACTTTTACTCTTTTTTTAAATGTTTTTAAAATTTTTTTAAATGTTTATTTAGTTTCGAGAGAGAGGCAGAGTGTGACTAGGGGAAGGGCAGAGAGAGAGAGGAAGACACAGAATCCGAAAAAGACTCCAGGCTCTGAGCTGTCAGCACAGAGCCCAAGGCAGGGCCCCAAATTCACCAACCATGAGATCATGACCTGAGCCTAAGTCGGGAACTTAACTGACTGAACCACCCAGGCACCCCTATCTATTTTTGAGAGACAGACAGAGCACCAGCAGGGGGAGGGGCAGAGAGACAGGGAAACACGGAATCTGAAGCGGGCTCCAGGCTCTGAGCTGTCTGCACAGAGCCTGATGTGGGGCTCAAACTCACAAGCCTAGATCATGACCTGAACCCCAAGCCAGATGCTTAACCGACTAAATCACCCAGGTGCTCTCACTTCAACTCTTTATGTATTCGTTTCTCTCAGCCTCAAAAGGTCAAGGTTTCCTGAGTCACCTTCTGGCCCCCTGAACTTTGCAATCCGTCATTGTCACCCCACCAAAATAACAGAATTACAACTTCAGGAAGGTTTCCATCCCTGGATAGGCTAATACTTTGCCGTGATGGCCCAGCCTCCCTCCCTTCACAGGACAAGTACAGAAGGAGACCCCCCCAAGGAGACCCCCTCTTACCTGGAGGCCGGGAGCCTCGCCTACCTGGGCGGGGCAGGGAGAAGCTGAAGGCTCGGTGATGGGTGTGTGTGGGTGAGGGCGAGGGTGCAGACCCCTCCAGACTCACACTCTGGGCCCGGCGCCGGCACTCAACAGACAGACGGTCTTTACACTGCTTGTGACAGTTCACACCGCAGGCTGGGAGAGGCAGATGGGGAGGCCCAGCCAGAGCCCTTGGTCAGAACATCCCCCCATCCCGATCGCCAGCCCTGCACCTCTCCCCAGTGTCCTGTGCTCCTGAGCAGCGGCCCGCCAAAATAAGACTCTTCTTCCAAAGGGCTTCATCGGCTGGCGGGTCCATGCCCTCCCCCAAGTTCTCTGTGCCTGGACAGCTGTCTCACCAGAATAAAAGCCCACTTCAAGGCTACCTCCTTCAATATAATCAGCATGCCTCTCTGGCTCCAGTGTACTTCACTCCTCCTCCGTTGCCCCACCAAATTAAGAATCCCCACCCAGGGGTGGGGGGGAGGGGGAGGGGGGTGACGGGCACGGAGGAGGGCACTTGTGGGGATGAGCACTGGGTATTATATGGAAACCAACTCGACAATAAACTATTTAAAAAAAAAAAAAAGAATCCCCACCCAGAGAGGAACTCTTCCCCCCAATTCAACCCCGCCGGCCATGCTCACCTCGGCATTTGAGGCCCTGCTTGTAGATACCCAGGATCTGAAAAAGAGGAGGGGGCTGTGCTGCGGGAGATAAGGACTCTACTTCTTCCTTCTCAAGGGCAGGGACGGGGACTGACCCACTCCGGGGCTTTCGAGCCCCTCAGGCCTCGGCAGGTGCAGAACAGCGAGAGGAGAGGCAGGCGCAATTAATGAGGTTTGTCTCCGCTGCGAGGCCTCCAGCAGGGGCGGGGCCAGAGGGAGGGCGGGGGGAGCGGAGGGGCAGGGCTGGAAGGGGATGTCTTGGCGGGGGTCTCACCAGGGTCTTGCAGTGGCGGCAGGCGACCGGGCGCAAGGAGTTGCTCTCGTGGAAGTTGTGCACGAAGCCCATGCGGCCGCCCAGCACCGAGCTGGAGCGCAGGAAGTAGGAGACCATTTCCTCCCTGCTGATGCAGCCATCCCTGCGGGGGGCGGGGTGGGAGAGGGGGGCCTCAGGTGGGGCCCTCCCCCGGGGCCACCCACCCACCGGCCTCACCCATCCCCCTGGGAACTGCCCTCCCAAATAAAAGATCCTCACCCAGCTCCTGGGTTTGGACTCCTGGTGCGGACAAGAGAAGGCTACACTGGGGAGGCAGGCAGAAGTCCCGGCCGCTAGTATACTACTTGTGTGGCCTTGGACGAGTCACTTCCCCTGGGTTTTGTCCCCAGAAAAATGAAATCCTAGCTCCTGATCAAAGGGCTGTGCCCTTTCCCTCAAGATTATCAGCCTTTGTCTTCCAAAGGGAGCTGTGGGTCGAGAGAGTCCTGAGATTCCAGAGACTTCTGCTGAGCTCTGGGACCAGGCAAGACCGGGAAAGGCCGCCGGCGTCTCACTCTCACACAAGTGAGTGCTGGGGAGACACCTGCAATCAGGTGCCCCCCGCTCCCCCTCATAATCCAGGGCTTCCCACAGAACCCTTTCCTCACCTATGAACGGGTTTTAGGGAAAGAGGCATCATGGGCTCTGGAGATAGACCTCAGTTGGAATTCTGCTACTTCCTGGCCGTGTGACCTTCAAGCTCGTTAATCTCCCTGTGCCTCAGTTTCTTCTTCTATAAATGGGGAGAGTAATAATTCCTGCCCCTCAGAGGGTTTGTGTGAGGACTGAGTGAGTGCGCGGGAGGCATTTACAACAGCATCTGTGGCGTTGGTAGGTCCTGGGCCACGTGGAGCTATTTCTGTCAGTGTTCATCCTTGTTGGAAACTCCTGCCTGTTTTATCTGGGGCTCCATGACGTGGTCCAGGTGATCCTTCAATTCAGTGGGGCATTGGGACAGCTGGCCATTTAGAAAAAAATATATATATATATATATCTCCCTAGATTCTTTCCTCCCACTGTGCCTGGAGAGTGAAATTCTCACTGAACTGAGGACACCAGTGTAAAAACTAAAATCATCGAAGTATCTGGAAAGGTGTAAGAGAATACCTTTGTAATTTCACAGGAGGTGAGGGCCTGTCTATGCGTAACACAAATCCAAGAAGTCGTAAAGGAAAAGACTGACATATTGAACACACGACATTTTTTAAAAATTTTATATGGAAAAGGACAACAAATGACAGACTGGAAGAAAATATTTGCAAACACATTTGACAGCAAAGAGTTAATATCCATTAACAGAGATTCTGAAAATCAATGAGAAAAGAGACCAACAAACCAATCCAGTGGAATAAATGGACAAAGAATATGAACA